>OY282483.1:5283123-6656525 GCA_958295575.1 Leucania comma
GATTATAGGTACACTACAGAAATAACTAAAATTAGCTTAGCTCAACAAAAATGTACCTAACTTACTAGCAACTTCCTTTTCAACTGTTTAACATAACATAGAAAAAATATAAACAAAAATCTCGGCTCGTCCTAAATATCAAATATCGCCACTAGGCACTGACTAGCGTGTGAATACCATACTAAAATAATTCGCATGCAATTAGATATTATGACTAAAACTGCAGTATTATGTTGTTGGTGTGATGAACTTCTATCTAAAGAAATTATATCTACATATATAAAAGAAAGTCGTGTTAGTTTCACTATTTATAACTCAAGAACGGCTGAACCGATTTGGCTGAAAATTGGTGGGAAGGTTAGAACCAGAAGAAGGACATAAGATAATTTTTATCCCGTTGAATCAAAAAAATAAAATAATCAAAAACCTGCTTATTTATTGGTAAAGGGTAGATAAGGGTAGAGTGGGGTAGAGTGGGGTATAGTGGAGTAGAGTGGGGTAGAGTGGGGTAGAGTGGGGTAGAGTGGGGTAGAGTGGGGTAGAGTGGGGTAGAGTGGGGTAGAGTGGGGTAGAGTGGGGTAGAGTGGGGTAGAGTGGGGTAGAGTGGGGTAGAGTGGGGTAGAGTAGGGTAGAGTAGGGTAGAGTAGGGTAGAGTAGGGTAGAGTAGGGTAGGGTAGGGTAGAGTAGGATAGAGTAGGGTAGAGTAAGGAAGAGTAGGGTAGATTAGTGTAGTGTTGGGTAGAGTAGGGTAGGGGGGATTCCGATTGATCGGTAAGTGAACCATGCAGCTATGGTTCAGGTACTGACAATCAGACCCTGTGTGAATGCCCTCAGGATGTAGAGACACCTGCTGAGAAGTTATATGACTAGTGACGTGTCAAAAAAATCATTTGTCTATGTTTAAACGCAAGCCAATAAAAATACTTGAGTATGTAAAATGTTGAGCCCAAATTAACAATTACACAAACGCTAAGTCCCTCTTATCTTTTCTTCCCATTTATTTTACTTATAGGTTTGCATTAAGCTATGTCTAAAGAAAGAACTACAAAAGCTATAATGATGATCTATAGGAAAAAGAAAGGTGATAGAAAAAAAAAACGATTTTCACAACACATAATTCGGGATGACTTCAGAAATTTTCTCTCTCACGACTGAAAAGCTAGATTCTTTTTCTATATAATTAAATAAAACTGGGCAAGTGCCAGTCGGACTCGCATACTGAGGGTTCCGTACACTGAGGGTTTCGACAATGTTTCTGAAACCGAAAATTTTTTTTTGTGACGTATTTACAAATTTACAATTTTCAGATTAATTCCTTAACTTATGCTAAAAGAATTTGCTTCATGCCAAATTTCAGAGATTTAGGTCAATGGGAATTGAATGGAGGGGAATCAAATCTCCTGAGAGTGTTGAAATATACGGTTTTCACGACATAAACGGCAATATATTTTTTCCGTTCATTTAGAAGTTTGATTTCTTTATAGCTTCAAGGAACCGCAGACTTGAGTATATATTTTAAATTCAACTCGATATCTTCACGCCTTCCCGAGAAAAAGGGTCTTGACAGACAGACGAACAAAAACATGGCCCTATAAGAGCTCCGTTTTCCTTTTCTCCGTGTTTCTTTGTCTTTTAATATTTTAATGACCGACACACCCAATTGAATTCGCTAGTCTTTACGTTACATTTACGTTTGCGTTAGGCATAATTATTGTCAGCAGTGTCTAGATCCCGTAGGCATAAAAATCAGATGACAGTGCGCAATACTACACTTACTTTTTAATGTAGAGATCGTATTCGGTTGCTCAAATATTGTTACATCTTTGCGTGTGAATAATAAATAGGAATTCCTTTCGTTTGAATTTACCTTCAACCAACTCATCATACAGCGAGCAGTGGTGGCCGAGTCGTAAAGGTCACGACTTACGAGTTGTGGGTCGCTGGTTTAAACTCAGCAAGGCACATTACTTTGTGTAATTTATTTCATCACTACTGCTTTCAAAACGGTGAAGGAAAACATCGTAAGGAAACCGACCATATCCTAAATCCAAAAATTTGAAGACATGTGACATCCACCAATCTGCACTGGGCCCACGTGGTGGAGTAGAGTAGAGGAAACCTGAGTCCCAGCAGTGGGAACATTATAAGGCTGATGTTATGCTATGCTAACTCATCAAAGCATGTGCTATGCTAACTCATCAAAACATATGCTATGCTAACTAATCGAAAGTTTGTGAGTGGGTGTATGCTTGTTATTTTTTCACGCTTCAACCGCCGAACGGATTTCGATTTGGTAAACTTGGTGTACGGGTCCAACATATCCACTCTAGGTGATGAATTTGGAGAGACAAGTTAGACTATTAATGACAAAAATGCACTTCTGTCTCCTTTTACGTTCCCTACCAGTCTGTGATTCCTGATATCTAAAATCTGAGGGTCTCAAGTCAAGAGTGAATACACTTCTAGGCAAGTGAAAAGAGAATGAGTGAGTGGGTGAGTGAGTAAGTGAGTGAGTGGGTGAGTGAGTGAGTGAGTGAGTGGGTGAGTGAGTGGGTGAGTGAGTGGGTGAGTGAGTGAGTGGGTGAGTGGGTGAGTGACTGGGTGAGTTAGTAAGCGAGTGAGTGGGTGAGTGAGTGTCTATCCATAATAATAAAAACTGGCTAAGTGCAAGTCGGACTCGCACAGGAAGTTTTTAATTTTTAACTTTAATTATTCTATTTGCTGGTTTAGCGGCAATAGAAATACCTACACATAATTATTGTGTTAATTTGAACTCTCTACATCTTACTGTTTAAGAGATACACCTCGCTGACAGACAAAGGGAAAAGATGACACGACGCTGCCGCTGACAGCGATAGCAGCGATCATTATCGTTGCCGTTTCGTCGACACAGTTTCATAGATTTGGATATAATCTTCACGCAGGCGTACACCAAGCGTGTAATGTGGAATACGCGTCTATAAAGCTACGCGCCCGTGGAGTAAACCTTACCTTTAATAATATGGTTTTGGCACAAAAAAAAATGTAATAAATTTGACAGGCCTGCTGGTCTGGTGGTTAGTGGCCCTGACTGCTAAGCCGGAGGTCGTGGGTTCGATTCCCACCCAGGACAAATGTTTGTGTGATGAGCACGATCTTTTGTTGTGTCTGTGGGTAATTTATTTATAATAAGTATGTATTTAGAAATATTATCAGATGTCTAGCATTTATAGCATAAGCTTTGCTTAGTTTGAGACTAGATGGCGCTACGCAAAACTTGTGGAATATATTAAAAAAAAATACATTCGTCAAAAATGTCTTACAAAATCATAATATAATCGAAACCATTCTATCAATAGCTGATCACGAAACTGTAGGCTAGCATTACACAATAATGCTTATTCACAAATGAATATTTTAATAAGTCTGACACAGTGACACAGTAAAGTTTTGTGGGCATAGTCAAATTATTGGACTTTGCCATTGTAGGTACACTGATTCAATTTAATATTAAAGCGAAATAATGACACAGTTATTGACTAAAATAACCACAAATGTAGAGACAAAATGAATTTTGGCTGGTTGGTTTTTTTTTTTAATTGTATGAACTGCTTGACTGCAATCCTAATTGATGGTAAGCAGTGATGCAATCGTTTATGGTGAGGCGCACTCGTTTATTAAGAGCCTTGAAGACACTTAAATTATAATCGGACGGGAAGACTGCAGGAAAACTGTTCCAGTCCTTCGTTGTACGCAGTATAAACGACGAGGCGAAACGCTTGGTCTGGACCGTAGAAGTTTCAACAATTTCGTCGTATTTTTGTATATTAATTAATTTGTGTTCAGGGTACCACGACGTATTAGAATGTTACGCGTGCGAGCGAGTAAGAAGGATATATCGCTCCGTCCAAACAGTTCAGTTCACTCCAGATGTATGGATCAAAATACACCACTATTTTTTAATTATGGCAAATACTTAAAGGGCTTATTAGAAAAGGTCTTTTTATTATATAAGTAAAGTCTCAATGCATAATATTCATAAACAGCAAAGTTATGAGTGTTTGTATAGATCCCAAAATCTCAATCAATTTCTGGAAACATTGTACAGGTTATTGTTTATGAATGAAAGAATGTCAATATAAATGGAAAAACACTGCGCTTAGTATTTTCTAGTAGTAATTGTTATGAATAATGATTCAATTATGAATTTATCAATAATGACAAATTTTCGTGGACAATTTTGGAATTTCGTTTTTTGTACTTTTGACTACATAAATATGATTAGTAACGGGTACTGATTGAGCCCCATTTTTTTGTGCACTAATTATAAAATAGGGGTGTATTGAGTTGTGATACACCGATGAAAAAAAAATGCATGTAGCAGAGATGAGAATATTGAACTGGAAGTGTGGTGTGACGAGAATGGGTAAAGTGAGAAACGAGTATTTTAGAGGAAGTTTGAAAGTGGCGCCCGTGACTAAAAAGTTGAAGGTTGAGGAGGGATGAGACGCATGTTACTAAAAGAGTTATACTTTTTTTTAAGGTTGAAAATCAATCAATGACTTCTACCGCTCTGAGCATGGTCTGGAAGGCGTGTCAGATTTTAACTGACAAAAACCCATTCCTGTTCCTTCTTTGCCTTTGTTCGAGGGCCTCGGGGTTCATTTTCATATAACCCATGGCCCCAGCAGGCTTCGACCTTGCTGGAATCCTACGACCCTGCTAGGCCCCTATAAACCTGCTGGGCCCCTACGACTAAAAGAGTAGATGATTGAGTTGATGTTGATGTTGATTGTGGATGGATGAAGAGCAAGAGGGAGGTAAAGTAAATGTTTAGGGGCGCATACATTTTTTTCTTTTCTTTTGTTTCTTGTATTGTGCTGTTTTGCGAATCTAATACGGACGCAGTCGCGAGAACTAGCTAGTAAAAAATATATCAAAACTTTAGGTTTTATTTGAAATCCAGTGTCATTGTCATGACCTAGACAAGGCCTTGTCAAAACGCAGTTTGGTCCAGTCTAGACGAATTGCAAATGCTATGCATTATACTTACCTGGAATTATCTGTAATGTTTGTTTTGACGTGATTCATACTTCTTTGAAATTGTTTCCATAGTGTGGGGGCTATTAGGTAAAATTACAAATATATATGTTTAAAGACCCTAAAAACACCTAAAAAGGCACTTGGCATAGCATAGTACCATAGCATCAGCCTTATAATTTTCCCACAGCTGGGACTCTGGGATTACTGCCCATTCCCTCTCCTAGAGAGGAGCCCTTCCTCTCTAGGAGAGGGAATGGGCAGTAATCCACCACGCAGGCCCAGCGGACCCACGTGAATGTCACATGTCTTCAATTTTTTTTGTTCCAAGACATGCCGGTTTCCTCACGATGTTTTCCTTCACCGTTTTGAGAGCAGTGGTGATGAAATAAATTACACAAAGTAATGCGCCTTGCTAGGTTTGAACCCGTGACCTACAACTCGTAAGTCGGAACAGTTACCATTCGGCCACCACTGCTGTAAAATAAAAGCACATGGTGTTCTCAAAATTTCAAAAAATTCACCACACTGAATTACACACAAAAAAAATGAAGAACCTAATTAAAATTTAATGAAGATCTGATGACACTTATACATTTAATGGACTTATGTATAAAATAGTTATACCTTTATTAGACTTAGTTATGTAGGTTTATATTGGGCACAGGATTCTATCCTCGAATTGCTGGAAAGGCGAGCAGCACGTCAATCTACCCCAATCTGTCAAATTTTACCAATCGAACATTAACCTTCCTATATTGTGATAAGGTTGAAATCTATTAAAGAAATTTGACAGATTGAGGTAGGTCGATGTGCTGGCGTATGTACATGAACTGTCTGTATCTCCGTATGTTATGTTATATTTTTGTGTACAATAAAGAAAGAACTTTGGAGATAAGCCTGATGAAATACTATTCAATAAATGATAGAAATCTCCCAGATTGCTGCAATCACATGTCTGTTTATTGTTAACACTAATGTATAACGTAAGTTGGAACCGCAGGGCTATTGCTGGCTATCGTAGGCGTAGCTCTTCTTCAACTATTTTTTTTTCGTATTATATTTTGTTTGGCTTACAGGAGAGAGTGTATCTATCTATGTTATTTGGGTGCATGACATAACTCGCAACGATTCGGTTTCTATAATCGTATCAGGGGGAAAAGGCGTTAGTATTCCAAAATAGATGACATTTTTCCTTTTCGATCAAAATAATAACTATGTATTTTAGGCTGACACATAACACACCTGTTGTGTTTGCGTGGCATTTAATTTTAGTATATTAATCAAGTAGATTTTCATTATTTTTATCCCTATATCGTTTTGTATAGATTTGCTTTCGCTATTATACAACACTATTTTAGTATATGTGAAACCTGAATAACGTTTGTTTAGAATCAGTAACTTGGTGAAAAAAAAAACATTGTGTAAAAATTATTGAGAGAGTTGATCTCAATAATTTTTACACAATGTTTTTTTTTTCAAATATTTTAAAAAAAGGTCCCGAGTTGAACGCTACCGACACTAAGTACAATGCAGGTCTCGGCAGGCCATAGCAGGCCTTATAGGCACCAGCACACAGCTGGGTGCGGGAGCAAAACAACCCCTCAGTCACCCGTATGGCCCGGTGACCATGTATTTTTGCGGACCACCAGGCAACATAACAAGCTTATAACTTTGTGATAAAGTAATGAAATTTTGTACACAGATTTCTTAAATAAAAATACTAGACATATGTTTCGGGTTTTACATATACTAAAACTAATGTTGTTTATGGACGTAGAAATCGAAAAGTTCTAGAATGGCGACTACGTAGTTGAAGACGTAGCATTCGAAAACCTCCCACAAAGTGGACCAATAGTTGGTGACGATCGTGGAAATCTGATGGATGCAAGACGCAAAGGATCAGTCGTTGTGGCGACACTTTTGGCAGGCCTTCGTCCAACAGTGGACATGTTTTGGCTGAAATGATGATGATGAAAATTTCAACTGTCTAGCTATCACGGTTCATGAGATACAGCTTGGTGATATACGTACAGACGGACAGTGGAGTCCTAGTAATTGGGTACCGTTTTAGCCTTTTGGGAACGGAACCCTAAAATACCTATGTTCCTAGTTCACACAAATATTAAATTTTCAATGAAAAATCTCACTATTGACTATACATTTCTAGAGCCTAAGTTTGATTTAGCTATGAAAACACGACCTATTCACTATGGCCGAAGGTCAATATGACAAAAGCCTTTGTTTTTAAAATCTAGGCGGCTTGAGAAGTCTATGGGGCTATTGGCAGCAAAATAGTTTATAATAATACGTGTTATTAATATCCACGTCCTGTGAAACATTTTTCAGCTGATGTCATTCTGATTGTTCGACTTTCAAAAATGTTTTGCTTTGGGATTTTGAGGAAGTGAGTGGAAATAATTAATGAAAATTGATGTTTTAAAACTTAAATGGTTTGCAGAAAACAGTATAAAGTCCAACATCCCTCCATTGAAAAAGGAGGATCATGTGAAAGCGATTACTGTCTCCTTAGACTTGTCGAAGGCCTTCGACAGGGTATAACACGCTAGCCTTTTGAGTAAACTTCCAGTTTATGGCATTTTCCCTGGTTTAATTAACTCGATAAAAGACTTCCTTAGTGAACGGTCTGTCAGAGTTGTTGTTAACAGCTGCATATTAGAGCTCATGATGACTAATGCCGGAATTCCTCAGGGGACTTTTCTCTCTGCAACTCTCTTCCTGCTGCATATCAATGAGCTGCTTATGCCTGGTAACAATGGGTATGCAGATGATAGCGCTGTTGTAGAAAGATACCTGCCGAGTGCTCAGGCTAGTAAGGAGCTAATCCCGTCCGAAAAAGAGGCTATGGTAAAGCGTATGAATATCTCACTTCAAGCAGTCTCTAAGTGGAGCGAAGCCAATCTGGCAAGATTTAACGCCGCCAAAACACGGGCTCCTTTTTTTGTTCAGCATATACCGTGACGCTTCCATCAATCAAGGATGTTGGTTTCCAGCAACCACGATTCGAGTGATAACGAGAAAGGAAGAAGGAAGGAGTAACAAATGAAGAAGAAGAAGAAGGAAGGACTATTTTAATTGATTCATCTGATCATAACTGTCACACCCCACATACACCATATACAATCAGCATTTCAAATATTGAAAGAATGATTGTATGGTGTGAATATCTCACTTTATTTTTAGGGTTCCGTATCTCAATAGGAAAAAGCGGAACTCTTATAGGATTACTTAATTGTCCGTCTGTCTGTCAAGGCCTTGAAATTAAATATATGAATATATAAATCTGGATCTGTGTCGATCTGGGGTCTAAAAAGCACAAATATAGGAAAAAATTTGAAGGCTGTAAATTTTTACGTCACAAAAAAACGGTAAAATTACTGTTTTTATAAGTATGATTGTACGGAAACTCGTCCAACTCGCACTTGCCCGGATTTTTTTGTACATACGTAACCTAATGGCAGTGACGTCACATTTCAATATGTGCATACTAAAGCGTAATTTAGACGGTACGAGTTTCTCGAACGTTTTGTTCGAGAAAATCGTACGCAATAATCGTAAGCAATAATCGCCATGACATTATCGTATCAAAGTGTTTAGACACAGGTAAGAAATAAATTCTCACCTACGATTATGTCATACGAGACTCGTAAGCAATAATCACTAGGCGATAATGTCCTGCGTCTGTTTAGACGGCAAAAATATAATGAGAAGATTCTTGCTTTCGAGAATCTCGACTTGTCTATACCTACCAAAGATCTTATATATTTTGGGGACAATCTGGATTGATTACGGAGCAATATTACACACTCTAAAGTGTACTCATATTTTCATGTACATTAGGTTCATATGTTTCATTGACAAGTAAAAGAAGAAAAAACGTTCCAAGCAAGACAACGAGAAAGAGGTGGTGTGTCCCTCCATTTATGTCATTGCAGCATTTTAATATTAATTGATGCTGTAAAATTCTACTACTTATGGACGGCAAAGTACCAGTTACTCCTAACTATTTGTGAAACCTAAAAAAATAAAAAATAAAAATGTTCAATATTTAAAAATATTTTTATACTGAAAAATATTTTTTTTTTTAGGTATAAAGAGAGTTTTAGTAATCTTACTTGAGACGCGCCAGTTTAGAACAATTTCGTCCAATTATCATCATCATTTCAGTCCAAACACGTCCACGGTTGGACACAGGCCTTTCCCAAATGTCGCCACAATGAGCGGTTCTAAGCGTTTCGCATCCATCGGATTTCCGCAACCTTTACCAGGTCATCGGTCCACCTTGTAGGCCTTCCGCGTTTCACACTGTCACCACTCCAAAACCTTTCGGCCCCAACGGCCATTTGGTCTGCGAGCAATGTGCCCAATTGGGACAATTCTATTCTAAAGAAGTTCAAGATGTTGTTATAGTACGTTGCAAATAAGCTCTAAACATATCAATACAATTAATAAATACCTACATGTGTTTTTTTTTTTGTTTTTAACTGCATATTAATTTTGCTCCGGAATCAATCCAGTTTGTCCCTAGGATATTATATGATCCTTGTTCTCGCCAGAGTGGACGAGCGAGAGGTAAGTCATAGTACCTCTCGCTCGTCCACTCTAGCGAGAATCGTATGTTCGAGTCGAGAAACTCGAACCGTCTAGGTATGAATGTTTAGACGGAGATGCTTTTTTGTTCTTACGATTATCGTACGTTCGAGACGAGAAACTCGCACCACCTAGGTATGTGTTTAGACGATGACATTTTTTCTATGCTCTTACGATTCTCGTATGTTCGAGGCGAGAAACTCGTACCGTCTAAATTGCGCTTAAAACAGGCGTAATAAAACTAAAGCGCAATTTAGACGGTACGAGTTTCTTGCCTCGAACATACGAGAATCGTAAGAGCATAGAAAAAATGTCATCGTCTAAACACATACCTAGGCGGTGCGAGTTTCTCGTCTCGAACGTACGATAATCGTAAGAACAAAAAAGCTTCTTCGTCTAAACATTCATACCTAGACGGTTCGAGTTTCTCGACTGGCGATAACAAGGATCATATAATATCCTAGGGACAAACTGGATTGATTCCGGAGCAAAATTACACACTCTAAAGTGTACTATATTTTCAGGTGCATTAGGTTCATATGTTTCATTGACAAGTAAAAGAAGAAAAAACGTTCAGAGCAAGACAACGAGAAAGAGGTGGTGTGTCCCTTTCTAACCTCTATTTATAACTAGGGTAACCATAATTTACTGTATATGTAAATTATTAATATTTATGTAATTGCAGCATTTTATTATTAATTGATACTGTAGAATTCTACTACTTATGGACGGTAAAGTACCAGTTACTCCTAACTATTTGTGAAACCTAAAAAAATAGTTTAAGTTACTGAGAAGTCAAAATTAATTAATTTTCAATTTTTTAAAATATTTTTTACTGAATAATATTTTTTTTTTAGTTATAAAGAGAGTTTTAGTAATCTTACTTGAGACTCCCCAGTTAAGAACAGACTTTGGAACCCATGACATAAAGAGAGATCACAATTCATGTGTAGCGGAACTTCTTTTAGTTCATAATAAAAACTTCTTAGTGTAGCGTTTATAAAAAAACATTGTATTATATGTCAAGTCACTTCCCTTGTAAATTTTCACCTTAAAATATATTACGTATTACAATTTAATTTTTTATTAATTTATCTCATGAAATACTCGCTTCAATGGTATTAAAGTTCAATATTCAGTTCTTTAGTAAAATCAGTTTTGATTGACGACTTTTTTTGTGAAATGGCCCGTCGGTGGTTCGTACAGCTACGATAATCGCGTATTTAATTCGGCTAGAGGTATAGACAAAGCGTTCGACGCTAAATCCCCATGCGTGCGCTTATGATATTCGTATTTAACCTTTCGTCCAATCATCATCATCATTTTAGTCCTAACACGTCCACGGTTGGACACAGGCCTCCCCCAAATGTCGCCACAATGAACGGTTCTAAGCGTCGCATCCATCGGATTTCCGCAACCTTTACCAGTTCATCGGTCCACCTTGTAGGAGGCATTCCACGTTTCACACTGTCACCACTCCAAATCCTTGAAAAGGTGTAACTGGTACTTTGCCGTCCATAAGTATTAGAATTCTACAGCATCAATTAATATTAAAATGCTGCAATGACATAAATATTAATAATTTACATAAATATTAAATTTATGGTTACCCTAGTTATAAATAGAGGTTAGAAAGGGACACACCACCTCTTTCTCGTTGTCTTGCTCGGAACGTTTTTTCTTCTTTTACTTGTCAATGAAACATATGAACCTAATGGACATGAAAATATAGTACACTTTAGAGTGTGTAATATTGCTCCGTAATCAATCCAGATTGTCCCCAAAATATATAAGATCTTTGGTAGGTATAGACAAGTCGAGATTCTCGAAAGCAAGCAGCGGTGCCAACTTAGCACTTTTAGTGCTAGATTTGGCACTATTTTCACAAGGCCAGCACTGAAATCTAACATACAGCACCTAGCACTGAATGTAGCACTATTTAATAGTCAAGCGAAATTTTCTAATTCCAGATAATAAAACGAAGACACGCCATGTATATATATGCATTCGTATTTCACATAGATTTATTACCTTTGGAATTACACATAGATATTTAATAAGTTTATGAGTTTTTGGCGGGATAACTTCGGGTGATGTTCAGTGGGTGTTTTAATTCTTTGCAAATTGATTCCTAGCGGATATTGTGATGTAAAATTAGTGTAGTTCACATAGCAATAAATTGGAATAAATAAATATAAATATAAGTATATAAATTAATTACGTATATCAATTATTTATATTCGAACAGGACTTAAAAATGTTAACAAAACTTGCCACTCGTATGAAATTCCCTAATACATTATTAAAACCATAGTCAAGAAAGATAATATCTTTCTTGACTATGGTTTTAATAATGTTGTAAAATTTCAGCCGCCTTTTTCAACATAATATGTTGAAAAAGGCGGCTGAAATTTCACCATCCACATCAACGGCGACGGTAGTAGGTACAAGGAGAAAACGATAAAAACAACTGCAGAAATAGATATTGACATTGACAGTAAATATGAGTGGTTATAGTATTAAAATAATAGTTGTAACAGTTTTTAAGTATCAAAGAAAAGTTAAACAATTTTACTTATATAATTTTATTATTTTATTTCATATAGCACTATTTTTGGAAATCCATAGCAATCTGGCGCTTTTTGGGAAGTTTTTTAGCACTCACTGGTTGTATAGAGTTGGCAACACTGAAAGCAAGAATCTTCTCATTATATTTTTGCCGTCTAAACAGACGCAGGACATTATCGCCTAGTGATTATTGCTTACGAGTCTCGTATGACATAATCGTAGGTGAGAATTTGTTTCTTACCTGTGTGTAAACACTTTGATACGATAATGTCATGGCGATTATTGCTTACGATTATTGCGTACGATTTTCTCGAACAAGACGTTCGAGAAACTCGTACCGTCTAAATTACGCTTTATAGTTCTTGATGAAACTAACGTCACGAGCGAACTGGGGCCATCTTCTGATCTCGTTGTACAGTTTCCTGCCAGGGCTCTCAGTGGCGATGAGTTGTCGGTGTCCGACAATTTGGTAGTTAGATGTCAAGTGACCTTGTTCCACGCCACAGCGGAGCAGCGCCTTCAATGCTTCTAATGAGGCTTCAGTTGGAGTGTCGTCTGAAATTCAGAAGTTTAAAGTTAGTAACAAATTAAATATCTTAATCTGGCTTGTAAGGTTGTTGACGTTTGGGAATTGGATTAAGTAGTCATTATGCCAATAATAGTGTCAGTCAATGGCATAATAGCTAAGAACCTTGAGAAACACCCAACGAGACTTCCGTGGGACAGTTAAATCAAGCACTTGATCCAAAATCTTGACTTGATTAGCACTTCTAGATCTGGTGGTGCGTATTGTTAGATTTCTCTCCCACCAGCACTACAAATCCTTTTTTCGATACAAGTGGCTTCCTTTTTTTTTAATAGTAACACTAGTGGTCCCGAAATACGTCGTCCTGTCCGAAGGCTTTTCGACAGAAAAAAAATTGACTACTCGATCGCAGTGCCACTTACCAATCGGTAAGTGACCATCAAACAAATATACAAGCAAAATTTCGTCCAAATCAGTCAAGCTGTTTAGGAGAAGTAAGATTTGTCACTTAACTTCTCCACATACGTACATAAGAATTATAAATATAAATACTAAGATATAAATGAAAATAATATAACAATCCTCCTGACCGAATTTCGATCACGGTGGCTAATCTCAACCAAGATTATCCAAGTACGCAAGATATATTATAGTGCATTATGCGTGCCAATGCAGATGCACTCTATGTTCCTTTAAGCGTAATTTAGACGGTACGAGTTTCTCGAACGTTTTGTTCGAAAAAATCGTACGCAATAATCGTAAGCAATAATCGCCATGACATTATCGTATCAAAGTGTTTAGACACAGGTAAGAAATAAATTCTCACCTACGATTATGTCATACGAGACTCGTAAGCAATAATCACTAGGCGATAATGTCCTGCGTCTGTTTAGACAGCAAAAATATAATGAGAAGATTCTTGCTTTCGAGAATCTTGACTTGTCTATACCTACCAAAGATCTTATATATTTTGGGGACAATCTGGATTGATTACGGAGCAATATTACACACTCTAAAGTGTACTATATTTTCATGTGTATTAGGTTCATATGTTTCATTGACAAGTAAAAGAAGAAAAAACGTTCCAAACAAGACAACGAGAAAGAGGTTTTTTTTTAGGTATAAAGAGAGTTTTAGTAATCTTACTTGAGACGCGCCGGTTTAGAACAATTTCGTCCAATTATCATCATCATTTCAGTCCAAACACGTCCACGGTTGGACACAGGCCTTTCCCAAATGTCGCCACAATGAGCGGTTCTAAGCGTTTCGCATCCATCGGATTTCCGCAACCTTTACCAGGTCATCGGTCCACCTTGTAGGCCTTCCGCGTTTCACACTGTCACCACTCCAAAACCTTTCGGCCCCAACGGTCATTTGGTCTGCGAGCAATGTGCCCAATTGGGACAATTCTATTCTAAAGAAGTTCAAGATGTTGTTATAGTACGTTGCAAATAAGCTCTAAACATATCAATACAATTAATAAATACCTACATGTGTTTTTTTTTGTTTTTAACTGCATATTAATTTTGCTCCGGAATCAATCCAGTTTGTCCCTAGGATATTATATGATCCTTGTTCTCGCCAGAGTGGACGAGCGAGAGGTAAGTCATAGTACCTCTCGCTCGTCCACTCTAGCGAGAATCGTATGTTCGAGTCGAGAAACTCGAACCGTCTAGGTATGAATGTTTAGACGGAGATGCTTTTTTGTTCTTACGATTATCGTACGTTCGAGACGAGAAACTCGCTCCACCTAGGTATGTGTTTAGACGATGACATTTTTTCTATGCTCTTACGATTCTCGTATGTTCGAGGCGAGAAACTCGTACCGTCTAAATTGCGCTTTATTCTGTTACTTATCGTTGTCACTATCCACCAGATTTAAAAAGTTTCTAACTTGTTTAATATTTAACGGGTTTTGAACCATTCGAATTTTTGCAGTTTTAGGAATAGATACTTATTGATAACTAGCTTCTGCCAACGGCTTCGCCCGTATGTAAGTCGGTTTCTTCATTTAACCCCCTTTTTACCCTCCTAGGGTTAGAGTTTCGTAAAATCCGTTCTTAGCGGATGTCTACACCCTATAAATAACCTACCTGCTAAATTTTAAGTTTGTAGGTGTTTTTTTTTTTTTTTATATTGTGTAAACTAGCACTTGACTGCAATCCTACCTGATGGTAAGCAGTGATGCAATCGTCGATGGTAAAGCGCACTAGTTTATTAAGAGCTTATTCACTCTAGCCTTGAAGACGCCTAAATTATAATTGGCCGGGAAAACCGCAGCAGGCAAATTGTTCCAGTCCCTCGATGTACGCGGTATAAACGACGAGGCAAAACGCTTAGTCCGGACCGTGGAAGTTTCAACAACGTAAGGGTGGATATTCGCCGTACGCCGGGTTGTTCGATGGTAGAAAGGAGATGGCGGTATCAAGTCATGCAATTCCCGCGCACACTCTCCAAAATGCATCCTGTAAAACACCGAAAGGCTGGCTACTCTACGCCTGTGCTCGAGGCTTTGTAGATTGGACTTAACCAAGTCTGGATCACCAATTAGCCTCTTCGCACGCCTTTCCACCGAGTCCAAAGCTGCTAGGTGGCATTTTGCAGCACCAGCCCATATGTGGCTGCAGTACTCCACACACGAACGGACTTGTGCTTTGTATAAGATTAGAAGCTATTCCGGTGTGAAGTACCGCCGGACTTTTGCTAGAACGCCGAGTTTCCTAGCAGCTACCTTGGCTTTGGACTCAATGAACCGCCCAAAGTTGAGGTCTGAGGAAATTTCTACCCCCAAGAGCTGAAGGCGGTCGGTGCACGCCAGGGTTACATTCTGGAAAGCAGGAGCCAAGGTGAACGGGCTTCTTTTGGCGGTGAACAAACACGCTTGTGTTTTGGCGGCGTTGAATCCCACAAGATTGGCTTCGCCCCATTTGGAGACTGCCTGAAGTGAAGCATTCGTCCGCTCCACCATAGCCTCCCTTTCAGACTGGATTATCTCTTTACTAGCCCGAGGAGTTGGCAGGTATCTGTCTACAACTGTGCTATCTGCATACCCATAGATACCGGGCATCAGCAGATCGTTGATATGCAGGAGGAAGAGAGTTGCAGAGAGAACAGACCCCTGAGGAACTCCGGCATTAGTCGTCATGGCCTCTGATGAGCATCCGTCGACAACAACTCGGAGAGACCGTTCACTCAGGAAGTCTTTTACCCAACTAATCAGGCCAGGGGAAATGCCGTACGCTGGAAGCTTACTCAAAAGGCTAGCGTGCCATACCCTGTCGAAGGCCTTCGAGACGTCTAGAGAAACCGCAATCGCTTCCCCATTCCTCTCGAGGGCCTCGCCCCACAAGTGGGTGGCATAAACTAGTAGGTCCCCAGTAGATCGATTGCGGCGAAACCCGTACTGTCGGTCACTGAGGAGATCGTTACCTTCCAGGTATGCCATGAGGCGCGAGTTCAATACACGCTCCATAATCGTGCAGAGTATGGAGGTTACCGAAATCGGCCGATAGTTGGTTGGATCGGCACGACTGCCCTTTTTGGGCACGGGTTGTACATTGGCAAGCTTCCAGGACTTGGGCACCATGCCAGTCCTAAATGAGAGGCGATACAAGCGAGTCAATACAGGAGACAACTCGGCTGCACAAGCCTTGAGAACTATCGCTGGAATACCATCTGGTCCACTAGCTTTATTCACGTCTAGACAACACAGCGCTCTCAGAACTTCTCTGTTCCTTATGCGAATCTCGGGCATCGAGGTGTCGCAGAAAGGCAGAGTCGGTGGAGTAGCACCACAAGTGTCAAGACGAGAATTATGGGCGAAGAGAGATGCAAAGAGACCTGCTTTCTCTCTCGCGGTGTGAGCCAGTGTTCCATCAGGCTTAACCAGCGGAGGCAGTGTGGGCCGACAGAAGTTCGCTTCGACCGACTTGGCAAGGGACCAAAAAGCTCTGCTACCGGATGGCTGTGCAGAGAGCTTTGTGCCAATATGAGTAATGCGGTCAAAGCGAGCCTTCCTTAGTGCCTTTTTGTAGGACTTGGCAGCTTGGTTGAAGGCTCTCTTCTTTGAACTCAGATCCGGAGCTTTGCGGTCACGAGCATCAACCCAGGTGAGAAACGCCGAATGCTTAAGCTCTTCAGCTTTTATGCAATCGGCGTTGAACCATGGGTGAACTGAGCCACCGATGGGTACGTCGCTATAAGGGATGAAATACTCCATAGCTTGACGTATAACATCGGATACGGCATCTGCACAGCTCGACGGATTTTCAGAAGAGAAGCAAACCTGCTGCCAAGGATAAGACGCAAAAAAGTGCCGCATCTCATCCCAATCTGCTAACTTGTAACGCCACATCCGCCGTTCACCGCGAGACTCACAGTCAGGTGGGGAGAAGGACGATACAGACTTCACCAGACAGTGATCTGATGTTCCAAGTGGTGAAGAAACTGTTATGATACATCTGTCCGGATCGGTGGTCAGCAGAAGGTCCAGACAATTGGCAGTATGACCAACTACATCAGGCACCCTGGTCGCTTGCTTCACCAGCTGGGAAAGGCCCAACGATACCGCAAAGTTTCGCGCTTCTCTTCCAGCGTGGTCGGTCCTCTGGTATGGGAAAAGCCAGTCTTGGTGGCAGGCGTTAAAGTCCCCCAGAGCAACAAGCTGCGCATCAGGGTGCCGATGCAGAGCCTTATCGGCGGCTTCACTGAGCTGGTCAAACATTCGAGTCGTCTCCTGATCACCGCTGTGCGATCGGTAGACACAGGCATAGACGATTTTGTCCATACCAGTGTCCACCAACAGCCATAGCGTGGAAAAATTTGGGTCTTCAAGGTGACGGAGACGCTGACAGCAGATGTCATTACGGATGTACACACAGACCCCGGCACGCTGCAGAAAATGATGCTCCAATGAGTATCCCGGGTAGTTGAGGTACGCCGCATCTGACGGACATCTAATCTGAGTCTCCGTCAAGAAAAGCAAGTGTGGCTTGTCAGTCTCTAGATGGTGGTGGACCGCATCGAGATTGGAGTGCAGTCCTCGAATATTTGAGAGGTGCACTTTGAAAGAGAGGACGTGCATCCGCTGTACACACTTACTTTTCTTTTTACCTTTCATATATTTTTTTTTTTAATGGAGTGAATAGGGTTGATGGAAGATGGCAGTTGAGCGAGGTGATGCGATGTTAAACCCAACAACACAACCAGAGTTGCCGCGCCAATGGAAGGTTAATCTGGAGACTGCGGGGACGCCCGAACCCCCCCAGGGATCGCCATCGGGTCCTCTCATCCGGTCGCCAACCGGCACGATGGGGCCACCCTGGGATTTTTCGCAGTTGGCGGGGCAGCCTTTCATGTGTGGCTGGCACACTACTTGGGCCCCCAACTACCTGCGGTCGGCCAGCGGAGCACCGTGCTTCGGATCCCGCTACCCTCCACGATCAAACGTCCGACGCAACAACAGCTGGTGCATCATACCCGTTATACATCGCAACACAACTGCTCAGACCCAACTTCCACCGTACGGCTTCACCAAACATCATGCCGGAACACGACGGATCGCTTGGCGGCATGGCTTTGTCTGGTGGGTGGTAACTTTGAAGCCGGCAGCCGATGCTATGGCCTACCACCGCATTTCCTGCTCGTTTAGCACTACCCAGGGGACACGTGTATGGTGGTCAGTACTAAGTAGATCCTACGGACGCGAGCAGTTCATCCCCCAAAAATGTTATAGTTTCTGAGATTTCATGATTAATCAGTAAGTGGTATATCGCTTTTATACATATAGATAAAAATGAAGTCAAGTACCCAATTTCCTTTTGAAACTTTAATCAGTTTATCATAAAACATTTTATCTGAAACTGGTTTCCTGTAGGACATCCTCCTAACCTTGTAGGCGTATGCTATCCTTATCTACTAACTAAACACTAACCTACGTAGCACGTACGAGTACATCTATAAATTCCCATGTTTGATAACCACACCCAAATGACACACGCACGGCTAAGTTAATATAAAAAAAGTAAATATTTATTACCGACACAGCCCGAAGAATCGCCAAACTTAATTGGCATTGAGCACATTGCTCGCAGAACAGATAGTCGATCCAGAAAGGTTCTGGAATGGTGACCACATACCGCAGTTTCCCACTAGGTGATCCAACGACCAAAAATTCGAAGACATGTGACATCCACCAACCCGCACTGGGCCCGCGTGGTGGATTACGGCCCATTCCCTTTTTTAGAAAGGAGGCCTGTGTCCCAGCAGTGGGAACATTAAAAGGCTGATGATGATGATGATGATGATTATGATGATCCAACGACCTGGTGAAAGTTGTAGGAATCCGATGTTGGTGAGACAGAAGCACAGGTCCGGCGATGGAAGTCTTTCGTTTGAAATGAACAGTTCTATGCGTCTCGCATTCATCGGATTCCCGCAACCCTTACTAGGTCATCGGTCTACCTTGTAGGAGGTCTTCTAACGCTGCGTCTTCCGGTACGCGGCCTTATTTCCAAAACCTTTTCAGTCCTATAGCCCAAAACAATGTGGCCCACCCATTACCACTTAAATTTGGCAATTCTTTGAGATATGTCAATAACCTTGGTTCTCTTGCGGATATCTTCATTCCTGATTCGATTTTTCACGCAAGGAAACTCTGAGTCATAGCCCGATAGCATATTCTATGTTATAATATGCTAATAAGTACGAAATTACTAACCTTTTCTAATCAACACTTCAGCTACAAACTTAACTAAGAGTGTATTACTCTAATCCTAAACCTGAAACTAATTAGTATTCATAATTTGATTAGCAGTTAAAGGGTATAGGACGTGAAGCCATTTTGCATAAACACAATCCAATATTATGAGAGTGTGTGAGTTTGTTTGCGCTTGTGTGCGAGTAGCGCCAGCCAAGGGTGATGGGCTGTATTCATAGTGCGATATGTCGGAAGTTTTTGGTTGAAGATGTTTCGAGTATGATGTGTTGTAGACGGAAAGTCGGAAGAAAAAGTAATAAAGTCATTATTGCAAGCTGAATTGTAAGGTTTTAAAGTCTAACTGTCAAGCCCCAAGAAGACACCGATGTCCACTGTCACACAACTACTGTCTTTCTATAATGTCTCTAATTAAGGTATTCAAAGGGTTAATACCTATTCTTGTATCTATAAGACGAACTAATTTAGACCACTTTCTTCATTTCAGTTTATTATTACTTGTTTTGATCGAACGTAACATATCTTTCAAACTCAAAGCCAATTCCAGGTCTGGAAATTATTATGAGCATTTTCAAGTTGTTTATTTGGTCTACATATGGAAGAAATAAAAAATTACAGATTCTGATTGCGTTTGTTTTAAACTTCATCCTAGTGGTACACACGCGGACTTTCCAGACTTTCTGTACCAGTCAACCTTTGGGTTAAAAAATACATCACTGTGGTGTGTGTAGCTGTTTGAAACAATAACACAAAAACATATAGTTATAGAGCATATAAATCCAAACTTGTTGAGAAAAACTACTACCTTTAGCAATTTATGCAATCAACAGACTTGCCCTTCGAGACGGAACTCGGAAACTCAATCAATACATGAACCCAGCCAGACTATAGCTGCGGCCCGGCAGTAGATTCATACTTGTTGATTCAGACGGGCTTCGCAAACGCGCTGCACATGTAACATATTGCCGTTTGCTTACACATAACACTATTATTTTCTACCACGTGGAAGCTGATTCGAGATAACGTTTGGATCAATCTTGTTGAGATTTTTGATGATATAGGTCATACTACTATTTTAGTCAGTATAGTCTGATAAGCTCTGTTGCTCCACCCAGAGCGGGAGAAATTGGCTACCCACCTCAAAAAAACTTTAAGATAGGAATTAGGTTTCTTGATCGATGTTGAGATGGTTGTAAGTCTACTAACCTAGAGTAACCACTACGCCTGGTTTTGATTTTTTTATAAATGGGGTCACTTGATTCATCGGATAATCCGGCGAACAGCGAATATCCTCCCCTATGTTATTGATACTTCTACGGTCCCAACTAAGCGTTTCGCTTCGTCGTTTATACCGCGTCCATCGTCCTGGAACGCAAAGGGCAACTAAAGAACACATGGGTTTTAGTCAGTAAAACTTTGACACACCCTCTCGCTCCATCCTAGCGGGAGAAGTTGGATGTTTCCCTTTTATAAAAAAAAACCATCTTGAGATATTTCTCTTTTAAGACATACGCGTACATGGTAGGACTGGGACAGTTTGCCTGCTGCAGTCTTCCCGTCACATTATAATTTAGGTGCCTTCAAGGCTAGAGTGAATAGGCTCTTAAGAAACTAGTGCGCCTCACCATCAACGATTACATCACTGCTTAATATCAGGTGGAGTCGCAGTCAAGCACTAGTTTATATAAATTTTTCGCAGCTCTCGAACAATTGCGATTGTGCGGTGTTTTGGAGTGCTTCCATTAGGAAATTCTCAGAAGGAGCTGAGCGGTGTCAGGTTGAGTTAGATTAGTCTCAGTTTCTGGTAAGTTCCTTGCGTTTAATAGATGCATGCAAATTTATAGCCATCGGGGCTAATCCTATGTACCTAATATCATCTAGGTCTTTTTAATATCGTGAGGAATTGACGCATGCGATCGCCTAGTGGATTACGGTCCATTCCCTCTCCTACAGAGAGAGAGAGGAGGTCTGAGTCCCAGCAGTGGGAACATTATAAGGCTGATGCTATGCTATACTTGACGCATGCGGAATTGCTCCGCATACAGGGCTGCTGACTGATTTCACGACCCGCATCTCGCGTGCGTATTACACGCATTACAATAAATACTCCCGCATGCGTGATGAAATCCACACGATATAAAAACACCCTTAGGAAGATAAAAAAATACTAATAATAATATATTTATTTTTATTTTACAATGTATTTTTTTATGAATTTAGAAAAATAATAATATAATTTATATGTTACAATCAGTGAATAAAGAAAATAATAATAATTTATTTCGGACCATCAGTGTCCATATACCAAATCAACCCATAAAACGATTACAACACACAACAAACTGCACATACATAAACAAATTACAATATAGAAAACAAAACACAATACAAACATATTACACATACACAAAGAAATTACAACATAAAAATCGAAAAAACTATTTTATATATTTAAATGACGCACGATGAGTCGTCATCCAGTGCCACATCATCGGGTATGGCACTGTATGGTATAGTATACCTACGTAATTTTTGAAATTTAATTTTATTTATTTTATTTAAAAAAGAAAGAATTATAACGAAAACAACTACAAACCTAGTTTTAAGCGGTCGAACCCACAGGAAGAAGCTAGTTTATAAATTATTAAGCATCTCAAATAATTGATTGAACCATCGGCTATAACTAACTTCTTAAGTCGTTTTATGTTAACATAACACCCACATGCATGAATTTGAGCAGAATATTATCATTAATGGCAAAACTTGAAGTGAATTAGGCTTACATAATAATTATTTACTCAAGCCCCGAGCGAACGCCGGTGTTCGCACACCTGTTGTCTTTCTATTGTGTCTCTTATTACGATATTCAAAAGATTAAGAAGTAAACTGGCCTGTTCTTCTATACCATGATTTTTAATTAGACGAACCAAAGTGATAGCAGTGGACAATGCCCAACTGTCAAATAACAATGCTCAACTGTCAAACAACTATTGTTATAGCTGTCACTTTACTTCATCTAATAAAAAATCATAGTATAGTAGGCCCTGATTGCTATGCCGGAGGTCGTGAGTTTGATTCCCACCCAGGACAAATGTTTGTGTGATGAGCATGATCATTTATTCTGTGTCTGGGTGTAATTTATCTATAACATGCATTTATTTAGAAATATATGAGTCAATTGTCTAGTACGTAGGTATAACACAAGCTCTGCGTAGCTTGAGACTCGACGGCGTTATGTGTTAGTTGTGCAATATTATTAATTTCTATATTACTTACTAGCTTTTGCTAGCGGTTTCATCTGCTTGAAATTAGAAAATAGATACTCTATATCTGCCACTCGGTGATAAAGTAGCACCATTTACATATCATTGCAAATAAAAAAATAAATCTTTTTTCTCTGTAATATTGCTATAATTGTTTTTTTAATAAAGACTTTATTTTCTTTTTTGTTTTATTACAGGTATGTACGATGCTGTAGCCGATTTAAAAAGAAGTAAAAGTTCCTGAAGGCGCTCTTGGACCCTTGGACCTTTTCGAAAATCACTGTTCGAGGCTCGTATAGAAGACTACGCGTTATCAACTCCAGCTTTGTCCTTAGTGGACGGTCGGCCAGCGAGTTAACTATTACTCGTCGTCCACAAACCCGATCTCACGGTGGTTAGGAATCGACATGGATGCCATGAAAAGCTATCTATATCATCATCAACTTTTCCTCAAAGCCTTTTTAAAACTAAAAGTAACAACACCTACATACCACAAGCCATCTTAAAAACAAAACACGATCTAACAAAGAAAATCCGCCGTCCTACGTCCGGATGTCCGATTTTGAACCGTCCGTCCGACATTTGTCCGTCCGATCTGTTTCACTCACTTAGCAGGGTGGTCCCACACCCCTCCTATTGATTTTATTCGTCCCACTTTCCACGACACACCGCCCACCCTTTTTAAACGTTGCTTGAAAGACAAAAGAAACGAAATTTTTAAATTATCTCAAGCATTTCATTATGTTTTTGCTGTTGTTTCGTAATTAGTAATGTTGATTAATGTCTTCTGGGGTAGTTAATTAGGATATTGGTTTAGAACTAACCTATGCTATATACACCGTTAAATTTTTGTCGTTTTAATCCCGCGGAGGGTCGATTCGGTTCATGAAATAGTATCGATTTGTAAAGAGAAAATTAAAAAATAAAATACTTTTTTCTAGAACTCCAATTAATATACGCATGTAGGAAGTTAATTTTTTAAGTAAACGTCAGCTAATCGAGGCCAATGACCTGTAGGTAGTTAGTACGCAACGACCGACAACTACCTACAAGGTCATTGACTCATTTACTTAAAGAAATATAATATGTATAAGTATGTCCTAAACGTGTCGTATATGGCTTTTTAGACTTGGGAGAAAAAAAAATATAGTAACAGAGATCTGTAACAATATTTTGTCGGAGTCGTCGACGTCCCATATTGTTCTTAACGCGCCTAAAGGAGATGTAAGCCGTAGGGGCCCAGCAGGGTCGAAGCTGGGCCAAGGGTTTGTTTCTGAAAGGAAACCTTGGCTCTAGAATGGAAGGCAACAAAGGAACAGGAGTGGTTTTTAATCAGTAAAAGTCTGTCACACCCCTAAGAGCGGGTGATGTCATTGGATGATTTTTTCACCTAAAAAACCCGTGGGACACAAATAAGGCTGAAAAAACAAAGCCTCTAATACTAATTTAATTAGTCCATTAACCAATATATTTGACATATTAACTACTAAAAATAGCCCGTTCTGAAGTTTAATACGTCCATCGATTGGTACACAGTAGTTTGTTCCCAGAAATAGCTTACCAGCATGCGTAGGAGTCTGAATGAATGACGTCACATATTGTGCATTCCATATCGGTCAAATCTCGAGTCGTCGACGGCGCGTAGTATTCTACGCGCGCCTTAAGAGATGTCAGCAAAACCGCAAAGCCCCAGTAGGGCCGAAGCCTACTGGGGCTATTCATTGGCTTCAGAAAGAGAAACCCGGTGTCCTGGAACAGAAAAAGCAAAGAAGGAATATAAGAGTGGGTTTTAGTCAGCAAAAGTCTGACACGCTTTCCTGCTCCACCTTAGTGCGGCAGAAGTCATTGGATGGTTTCCAATCTAGAAAAAAATAAATATCGGTCAAATATTTCATATTTCGTGGCTCTCGGTCAACATATTCGCAAGTGCACGTTCCGGTTAATGTACTAACATATTCGGAAGTGGATAGCATAATAATAATATGCATAATCATTCTTAAATGGTCCCACTGCTGGGACTCAGCCTCCTCTCTAGGAGAGGAAATGTGCCGTCATCCACCACACGGGCCCAGTGCGGGTTGGTGGATGTCACAAATCTTCGAATTTTTTGTTTTGTTTCTTCACGATTTTCTTCTTCACCATTTTGTGAGAAGGATTTGAAGCCGTAACCTACAACTACTACCACTAAATCGGGGCTACTACCACTGGGTCAGCACTGCTCCAAAAGTAGATTTATATCTCTAATGACCGTATTTATTGAGTGGATTGATGGGAAATTTTGTTAAGATGCCCACAAATAGGGCGTTGTACTTATCGTGAATAGAATAGAATAAACTATATTGTCCACCAAAATAGTAAGAATTTCACAGAATCGTGAAGTATTGCTGGAAACCCCCTTGATTCCTCAGACCTCTGACCGAGCTAAGAAGCTAATAAAACTTACTAATAGATTCCAAAAGGATACCAAACGAAAAGACTTACGAAGTAATCTAAAATATTTGTTTTCGAAATTTTGTCATATCTGAATCATCTATCAATGTTCACAATAGGCTTGACATACTGATAGTGTGTCTAACTTACTATAAAATCTTGACATCTAAAATAGCCGTCGCATCTAACACTACTAAACTGAACTCAACAAAAAGCTAGCAAGTGCGTTTACCTCCAAACTCTACAAACACATATCTTGGATTATTTAAAGCAGTCTATAGACAGTAGTCGAGTTTCGCCCTTCCAAAAATTTAGAAATTAAATCAGAAAGATACTTCA
Organism: Leucania comma; assembly: GCA_958295575.1. Lineage (NCBI taxonomy): Eukaryota > Metazoa > Arthropoda > Insecta > Lepidoptera > Noctuidae > Leucania > Leucania comma. The sequence continues at coordinate 5,308,595 of OY282483.1, forward strand.
CTACCAAACATAGACAACTTTAAGCTCATCTATCAATATTTACTCTTTCACTTTTCGGGCTTGAAATACTAATAGTGTGGTTGATTTATTAAAAATTCTGGACTAATTATGGATCTAAAATAAACTCCACATCTAAAGCCACTAACTGAACTCAACAAAAAACACTAGCAAGTGCATTTACCTCTCAGTCTACGAACACAACATCTTAGCCTAGTCGAAGGAGTCTTTAGGCGAGCCAGCGCTCTCCGGATCGAACAAAATCAATACAATACGACTGTTTTTAACTTGTACGACCATCTCTACAGCTAGATGTAGCTACGGAAGCGAGGAGCAACAGTTAGTGTACACCTAAGGGTGTTTTGGAAGTTGGGAAGAGTTTTTTGTTTGATCTTGAAGATGTGTAGATATTTGGCTGGCAACTTGTGCCGAAATTTGTACGTATGCTTGTGCTTAAAGTAGGATGTAGAAATGTCTTCTAAGCCATGCTCAGCATAGCATCAGCCTTATAATGTTCTCACTGCTTGGACTCAGGTCTCCTCTTTAGGAAAGGGAATGGGCTGCAATTCACCACGTAGATCCAGTGCGGGTTGGTTAGTTGGTAGTCTTCGAATTTTTGGTTCTAGAACATGGCACTTTCCTCACGGTGTTTTCCTTCGCCGTTTTGAGAGCAGTGGTGATGAAATATGTTACACAAAGTAATGCGCCTTCCTGGGTTTGTTACCTACAACTTGTAAATCGCATAAAGGCCGTTAACGCTCGGCCACCACTCCTTTAAGATTGCTCTAGATTTTCCCAAGAGGACGTCGGCGTCCGCACACCTATTGTCTTTCTATTGTGTCTCTAATTACGATATTCAACAGGTTAAGGAAATAAAAAAGTGATAGCTTTCACACTATACACACTAATTTTTCACAAGCACCTACCGCGTGGCCTCTCAACCATCCTTGGTTGATTGGTAGAGAATGCCTAAGGCCTTAAGTCCGACTTTGTGCCTTTGAGTTGCATCAAGTTTTAATAAATAAATAATCGTGATAATAATTTATCAAATTCATTTGTAACTAATTGTTATTTTAATACGACTAGTTTCTATTTTTATTGTACAACGTCTCGTCTCGTATATTCATAATTTCTTATTCTCGAAAATTTAATTAAAATACACTTATTTTATAAAAAAAAACTGTACCCCGTGGATTTGCCTGCATCATTGGTTACTGATCCGCTTCTATTGGCTAGCTTTCTTCGATTAATGGGCAATCTAAGAATAAAATGATTTTTCAATTTGAACTGTACCTCTACCATGAGTTTTAAGCAATAGTATTCGTCGCTACTCGATATCGACGCCGTAAATATTTTGTATGGCAAATTTTGCAGCGCCTCTAGCGGTCACTTGCAGAACCAAAATTTGCCATACAAAATATTTATGGGGTCGATATCGAGTAGCGACGAATACTATTGCTTAAAACTCATGGTAGAGGTACTGGTAGTTAATGAGTTTAGTGCTTTCAAACAAACTCTTCAGCTTTGTGATATTACAATATAGATATAAAATTCAGCTTTAAAATCAATTTAGATACTTATAAAATAATGAGTGACGAAACTATTTAGATAACCCTAGCTATAAAGCATAGTATGTTACAGTGAGTCAATTTCAAAAATCTATAGCTCTAAATCTCTATATAGCAGAAAAATGAAATCATTGTTGCTAAAACACTTTACTTACCAAAAATTTAATTATTCCCCCTTACAAAAACCATTTAAACACTAGAACTGAAAGCCAAAATATTATTTTACTGTTCGATTTTCAACTCTTGGCTCAGTTCTGAAAGTTGAAAATTCATCTACGCCAGTTTGTGAAAACTGGCTTCAAAGTTCTTCATAGGCACAAAACTAAACGTGTTTCACGCTCAAAACGGTTGTCTCACGCCTCGTCATTGAAATTTAATTAGGTAGACCTAGTTCTACTCCATTACCATTTCTCCAATGTTTGCCTCAAGGCTGTCCTGTTTGTTTCACATACAATTACAATCTATTTCAATACTTATGTTTAGCTTATCTTTACCGTTTTCCTTAAGAGGATTAAATTTTTAAGACACATCTGAGAAGTAATCTCTTTTCTTGTAGGTATCTTACAGTCTTCTTTTCTCGTCTCGTCTGTCGTCTTAATCTTCTTATACTACTTCTTTTGTGTAAGGATCAACTAATTCAGCAGTCCATACTATAACCGCATGATTATTATTGGATATACCAGGGTCTTCAAATTCAACAACTTAGAGTGTTATAAATATCGTGTGGATTTTATCACGCATGCGGATTTACTCCGCATTCGTAAGTAATCTTCCGTAAATGTCCTTTTCATACAAATATTTATTGTGATGCGTGCAATACGCACGCGAGACTCGTTTTTTTGCCTTTTGAAAATTTATGCAAATTTATGATTAAATGCTCATGATTAAAAAAAAACCCTTATTTAGAATAAACATATTGATTTCTATAATTGCCAATAACGAAAAATTTTGTTTCGCTTTTATTAAAGCATTATTTGACTCATATCACGATGATCATAAAATAAAACCTAATCTGCTCCAAGGTTTTACACATAATTAATCAGTTCACATTAATTAATTTGAGTTCAATGCCAAATTTGAAATTCCGTTTTTGTATCAAATTCCAATAAAAAGTCTCCACATTTTTGTTGCAAAAAATGCTTCTAAAATTTCCCACAAAAGCATTTATTTCCATGAAAATTCGCACTAACTATGCAAGTTTCTTGAACAAAAAAAAAAAAAACTGGAAACATTAAAGGCATGCAAAAATTGCTTGATGAATTCAACACTTGCCCCGATTCCCATGAATGGCGACTTATAAAAAGTGAATGTTCGATCGATTATCGAATTATAGTTAATTTTTATACCGTACGACTTTTAAGCTAGTTCTTTTATTGTTAATTTTTTTGCTTTATCTATTGTATTCGACCTGACTTCCTAGGGGCGTTTTAAGCAAAACCTTTTTAAGATACAAATAATTACCACGGATCTGGAATGTTACAACAAAGAAGAAAAACAGGTGGGTTTTGGCCAATAAAAATGTCTTCCTCTCACTCCACTCAAAGCAAGAGAAGTCATAATAAAAGAAACCACGTGATGATTTATTAATACTACACTCTGATTTTCAATTGAAGTAGAAGACAATGCACGCAAATAATTGTCTCTAAAAGTTCGTTAGTTAGAATTTAATGAGGAAAGTGTAGTAAGGAAAGCTGTTAATATAAATATGAAGGGACTTCTAAGAGATAAATAGAGAGGTATAAAAGAAGACCCCACCCCTAATGGTATAGAGAGAATGATCATTGAGAAGATTCATGACAGAATGATAAGTAAAACGATTGATGCATGAGTGAATAATCAGTTAGAACATTAGTGAGAGAGTGATCAGTGAGAAGATTGATGAGAGACTGATCAATAATAACATTGAAAACCAAAACATGTAAATCAATAGAACGTTCAAGCGCGTGAAATATAAAGGAAATGCCTTAGCTGTCTCTCTGTTTAGCCCTTTCGCAATATTTTTTTAGAAATCGGCTTCCAGTTATTTCTATTATTTTACAAGGCACGTTTGCTTTTCTACCTGACACAGCAAAATAATTCTCCGTCCATAACCTAGCAACTGGGTAGTATAATTCTTCTTAGTAAGGTTAGTATCAAATTTTCTGGCTCCTTGACTCAATCCGTAATGAATGTCCAAGATGTTCAAATGACTATCAGGACCAACAGCTTAATTTGCTTTTCAAAGCACGGAGGATTATTCGGTATGCAATGGTCACTCAAGGAAGTTAAAGTACTGAAGCTTAATAATAACAGAACAGAAATTAAAAACACTAAAATAGTAACATTTAAAGAACCTTTAATTCATTTTGCAGAACATAAATTATGAAACAATATTAATAATTCGCACTAAAAATTCTGCTAGCAACAAATTACTGAGAAGCAAGGTCTAAATCTAGATCAATAAAATTCTAAATATCTGATACATAGGATATCGTATTCTAGGTCACAAATATGTAGGTCTGATGCAAATATCATGCAGTAATATATATATATGTATGTTATTGTAATATTTATTAAGAACAAAACAGTATTCTGTAACCAGTGGGTTGCATAAGACGTATTATTTCTAAAGATAGGTTTTTGTTGTAGCGTTTATCATTGACGTCATAACTGTCATTGTTAGGGCATTGATACTTTCAGTCTTGTCTTCATCAAATGACTTCTCCTACTTTGTCTGGAACGAGAGGGAGTCAGACTTACAGAATAACATCAGTAAAATGTGTTTTATAGTTGCCCTATCCATTCCAGGGCCTGAATGATTCTCTCGATCAATTTTACAGCCCTGGGTCTTACTTGATCTTGAATCTCCACATAATCTGATATTCTATCATCAACGTACAACTGTAAATAATATAGTACGAGGATTTGACTTCATGTAGAACTGGCCCTTGTCAATCTTATACACTGTAATTGTCACTTTCACTAAAGGCTCCTAGTCCTTTCTTTAGTTAGGCTACTACCAGACCGATGGTATTGCTGGAAATCATTTGAATTTGTTTTTATTTTTATTTCTGTCATCCTGAGGTGTGTTTTAAAAAATCATTTTTTTTAAATTTATATCTTATATGTAAGATATAATTAGATGAGTATTATAACTTACAATGCTCAAAAATGTACAAGATGACATCTAACCAAAAGTAGGTATAGACAATGAAAACGAAAATAGCAACAACAACATTATGTCTACGAATAACAGAGAACAAAGCACTTCACTTATATCTTTTGAAGCCTGAACTTTTCATGGGAACTGCCACATGTCAGGCAGTAAACGGCCATATTTCAACTTCAATTTTATATTATCAAAACTCATTGTCCTTTGAGATTCATCGGAACTTATGATTGCTTTTAATAGCAAGCTTAATTATTAGGTTAAGCAAACTGTTTGTTGGAAAATAGATTGTTAGATTTATTAAAGAGTTTTGTCGATCGAAGAGTTAGAATATTGAAGAGCTTTGTGCTTTTGTTTTTGAGCTATTTTTGGTGTAGTCTGTTGAACTATTAGTCAGGTCAAATGAGACCAAAAATAGGAGTGAAGTTACAAGAAATCGCATTCAGCTGAAAATTGATGGGTTAAATATACCTTTTTAAATGCTAAAATGGGTTTTTCGTGATTTTCAGAAAAACGGTAAGTTTTATCATGATATTAGCCAGGACAAATTGTAGATCAAATGTATAAAAATGTGTAATATAATAATAAAAATACTTTTTTTTCGTAAGTTATGTTTTTAAGATATAATGTTTAAAAAAGTTTAATGAGTTTGGGGGTAGTGGAACAGAGAGTAAAGTCCCACATACCTCCGTTGAAAAGGGAGGATCCTCCGACCAGACAGGTGTTATGTCTGGTGGGCTATTGCCCGATAGATGATTTCGGGTTTGTTCTATATGTTCCAATCGCGCCGCGAATCTTACTTGCGCGATGCAGGATTAGTTCTTTTTATGACGACATAGATGTCGCTACATCACTCCCCTCCGGAGATCGGAGATCGATGGTTCTTGATGCTTCTTGATGCGTCGTGTGATGCGTGCCAGGCCAGTGGAGGTTGGTTCCAGTGAGTCGGAACCGGATTCCGCCTAGTTCTCGGTGAGTCGGAACTGTCTGCGGTGATGCCCCAGTGAGTCGGGGTGGTGCTATCCCAGTGAGTCGGGATATGATGCTGCAGGCTCCAGTGAGTCGGAGTAGTGCGGCTGGCTCCAGTGAGTCGGAACCGGATTCCGCATAGTTCTCGGTGAGTCGGAACTGTCTGCGGTGATGCCCCAGTGAGTCGGGGTGGTGCTATCCCAGTGAGTCGGGATATGATGCTGCAGGCTCCAGTGAGTCGGAGTAGTGCGGCTGGCTCCAGTGAGTCGGAACCGGATTCCGCATAGTTCTCGGTGAGTCGGAACTGTCTGCGGTGATGCCCCAGTGAGTCGGGGTGGTGCTATCCCAGTGAGTCGGGATACGATGCTGCAGGCTCCAGTGAGTCAGAGTAGTGCGGCTGGCTCCAGTGAGTCGGAGCGGTGCTGTGCGACGTAGGGCTTGACTGCTGTCGTCGACCAGGAGAGGTTCTTCAAGGCTCTTCATGTGACTGGCCGAAGGTACAGGTGCTTAGCCAAGGTCGCTGATGAGGCTGAGGGTGATGACCAGGTATGACCAAGTAGGCATGCTGGTGGTCAGGATACCCATATAGCCGTGGGTGCTGGCTGTATGGCTCGCTGCTCGAAAGCTTGAGGAAGTGATGATGACGTCACGAAGTAGTAGCTGCACGAAGGCTGCGCTGACGTTCTTTTGTCACCAGTTTGGGGGTAGTGGAACAGAGAGTAAAGTCCCACTTACCCGAGGGTCACCAGTTTGGGGGTAGTGGAACAGAGAGTAAAGTCCCACATACCTCCGTTGAAAAGGGAGGATCCTCCGACCAGACAGTTGTTATGTCTGGTGGGCTATTGCCCGATAGATGATTTCGGGTTTGTTCTATATGTTCCAATCGCGCCGCGAATCTTACTTGCGCGATGCAGGATTAGTTCTTTTTGTGACGACATAGATGTCGCTACATGAGCTAAAAATTGTTTTCTAGGTGATGGATTAATGAAGACTTTAGATTTCATTTATGATGGTATTTTGAGTAATTCTTTCGGATCCGGAAAAATTTTCGAGACTCGATTCAGGAATTGAATTATTTACATAAGTTACGTAAATAATAAACAGCAAAGTCATGAACGTTTGTTTATATCCCAAAATCTCACTCAATTTATGGAAACATTGTACAGGTTATTGTTTATGAATGAAAGAATGTCAATAAAAATGTAAAAACACTGCGCTTAGTATTTTCTAGTAGTATTTGTTATGAATGATGATTCAATTATGAATTTACCAATAATGACAAATTTTCGTAGACAATTTTGGGATTTCGTTTTTTGTACTTTTGACTACACAAATATGATCAGTAACGGGTGCTGATTGAGCCCCATGTTTTTGTACACTAATTAAAAAATAGGGGTGTATACCTAAATTTCCTAATTGAAGAGTATAGGGAATGCAATTGTGTATTATTACAGTTGTAGCTGACATGATTATTTCATGCGGAAAACGCATTTAGGAGATTTTTTCTCGTAGCTGGATTAATGTCATTGGTGATGTGAAATCCGCAGGAGTGGGAGTGGGCAGGGTACATTGCTGCTGAACAGATGGTCGATAGGGCTGAAAAGTTTTTAAAGGCCACTGCTTATCAGTAGATGCAGCGTTGGAAGCCCTCCAACAAGGTGGACCAATGACTTGGTGAGGGTCGCGAGAAACCAATGGATGCGAGACCTACAAAACTGACACTTGGGGGAGGGCTAGGTCCAACAGTAGACATCCTTCAACTGAAATGATGATGGTGTGATTGCGCTGTAACTTTAAACAAATGTTACTGCACATGTTTATAGCCTGAGACAAGTCTTGTTAAAACATTTTTTAAGGCAGAAAAGGGAGGACCAGATGGTTGCAAACCAATGTCCTAACAGAGATAACCTTGCTAGTTTCGATCCGTGTAGACAGTAGTTGTAAACCATGACCTTCAACGCCCTTGGTTGGGAGGCGCGTTTTCCTAACCACAGAAACTGATTTGCGAACGTGTGGGCGCGTGGTTTACATCTATGTAGCCGCAAGAGAAATCAAGCCCATAATCATCTGGTCCACCTTTAACCCTCCAAACTAGTCCAAGATTAAAATATTCTCGAACCAAGAGCTCCTGAGCCTGTACCCGAGGTACACCACCTGTGGCTTCGTAAATTTAGTGTATTTCCATCCTCTTCACACTCACTAAACACCCCTCTAGCCATCTCTTTCACTCCTGTTTTCACAAATAAGTTGCATCCGAAAACAAAATAGAAAACCTTTAGATAGCACAAAGGAGACTGGTCTCTATTCTTGAGAAAGGAAGGGGTGGAATGGCGTGTATGTGAGTAGACTGAAAATTCTTTGTCAGGCGTACTGAAAGTTTCAGAGCTGTAGGAAATGCACCGAGCTGTATACTCTGATTGTAATATAACGCAATTTAAAATAAATAGGGATGGGGTTAGTCGATAATATAAGCATTTAAATATGGAGGTGAATTTAGTCCAAAACTATTTCATGTCTAATCTTCAACCCTTCTTAGAGTGTTAATAAAGGTCAACAACCTCTCTTTCTTTAGACCATAGAGTATCATTTCATTTCTTTAGCTATTTGGGTCAAAAGTAGCATTCAAATCAAATCAAAATATATTTTTTTCACATAGGCCTACTGAGCACTTATAAAACGTCAGAAGCTAGTGCACGATTCCAAATTGGTCGTTTCCTATGGAGAAGAACCGGCAAGAAACTCCATGGTTACTCTTTTAAAAAAATATTTATACATATAACAATATTTCCATATTACAGCATTTAATAGATAAATTATTTGTAAGACCAGTCAATATTGTACCCAATACAAATGTTACACTCAAAATAACCTTGGATTTATTTTATTAACCTTCAAAAACAAACCTGGTGTAAGTACATCAAGTTGGACTATAGGATAATTCGAAAGAATTACTAGCATATAACAGCATCAACCTTGTAATGTTCTCACTGCTGGAACTCAGGCCTCCTCTCTAGGAGAGGGAAATAATTACTGCATTCCTGGAATTACCAACTGAAGGTACACAGGCGGTTTTTAGTCTGTAAAATTCTGACTCTTTCTCACTCCGTCCAGAGTGGAAGAAGCAATTTAATGGTATTCCAACTAACAAAAATAATTGAGTGTTAAATAATTGAATGTTCATGTTATAAATCATTTTCATCTTCCAGCCCTTTACCCGTGTTATTTGGGGTCGGCGCAACACTTTTTTTCCTTCCATTCTGTCCTGTCATTCGCACTATCACTAACTCCCTTTTCTTTCATAATCACTCTTCAAACAATCCATCCATCTTTTCTTTGGTCTCATCCTTTGTACTTATAAATAAGCACATAGCACTGATGCTATGTGCTTATTTTTAAGTAACATTATAAGGCTGATCTTATAATGTTCCCACTGCTGGGACTCAGGCCTCCTCTCTAGGAGAGGGAGTGGGTCGTTATCCACCACGTGGGCCCGGGCCCAGTGGTTAATGGATGTCACATGTCTTAAAATTTTGGATTTAAGACATGTTTCCTCACAATGTTTTCCTTTACGTTTTGAAAGCAGTGGTGGTGAAATAAATTACACAAAGTAATGCGCCTGGCTGGGTTTGATCCCGTGGCCTACAACTTCGTAATTCGGGGTCGTTACCTCGCGACCACCACTGCACAAATAAGCACAAAAAATCCATAAATAACTCTCTTCAGAAAATACCTGTTATATAAAAATACTCAATAGTATTTAATACCTAGAAAATACCTGTTATATAAAAATACTCAATAGTATAAAATTAATATAATCCTTTAACATTTTAAAAACCCTAATTTAATATGACCATTCTCTAAACTTAACATTGGCACCTCGTTTCTAAAACTAACAACCTCAAAGAGAAAGTATTTTTACTGTGACCTTTAACCCGTCATAACTCGATAATACCGGCTATATTATCATTAAAATTTATAAAATAACCGCTTTGACTTGTAGCCGCTATTTTTAACGTTATTAATGTTTTTGTATGTGTTTTATAGCCTTGGCTACTGCATTAGTCAGTGATGTTGGGATTGATAAAGATGTGCAAACAAAACATACAATTATATAAGTATTTATTCTTATTTATATTATATGTGTAAGTTTATTTGATACTTTAGTTTTGACGTCACTTTTCTTGTATTTAAACACTATCTATACTCCATATGTTTAGGTTAACTAAATGTAAACAATATTCACATGTTTTTTTTATTTAAAAATAGTCTAAATATTTTTTAAATGGTTACAATTAGTTATGTACCTAAACCGATATTAGGTAATTAACTAACATAATTTTAAGTAATCTTTGTGTGTCTTTTATACGATCTTTTTAAAAATAAAAAGACTATTTACTTAGTAGTAGTTTACTTAAGTACCTAGACAGTTGGAGTATCCATTTCTTTTTCTCTTTGGTAGGTCTGCTGGAAGACATTTCCATCATTTAAAAACACACTTCATAATCACTTTTTTTTTTTAATTTCTATTGACCAACTCGAAATTCAGTTTTGTAGCTGGTACTGAGACTTTTGAAAGGAAAAAATCCAATTCCAATTAAGACTATCAGGGAATTAAACCCAGGAGTTGACGTTCTAAAGTGGCACCTACAACCACATAACTTACCTTCCTATATTAATCAAACATTTTCAGAACAAATTACTGATGAATAGATAATATTTTCTGTACAATAACTTTTCTCTAATTACCTATACTAATATATTATACTTGCTTAACAAAACATACATCGCTAAACCTTTCCTGAATGAACCCCTTCAAGGGTACAAGCCCCCTCGAGCTTAATCCAGTTTTTTTCTATACGTGGTTTCTTTTATCTATTATTTTTATAACCTGTTACCAAAAAAACCCCCAAGAAAAATGGATTAAAAAATCGATACTCCTCACCCACTAAATGCGTTAAAAATACTCGTACACTAATTACCTACATACTATCGACACTGTCGCCTCACTGGCTCGGTAACCGGGTAGCATTTCATGGGTAAACTGGTGTTGTCCCAGCTTAATCTTTAAACGAGTTTGTTCCAATTCGTATTCAGAGATGGTGCTGACCAAAACGGTAGGAAATGCTGGTCTGGGTTTTAATTAATGGGGTTAATTTTATACACTGATTTAATGTTATACGGAAAAAGTTGTTTTAATCCCATCGTATCGAATGAAAGGGATATTCGTGGTATTAGAACCGCCCGCTCCGCCCTAGAGCGGAAATATCATTAAATGATTTCTCACCTTAAAAATAGGGTAGGCCGAAAATTTCAAATTTTCAAGTTCAAGTAAATTTTTAAGTTTCAAACTTCAAAAAATATATTTGCGGTACCAACATTTTATTTTCATTATTGATAGGCTCACGTTTGCCACTACTATCTCACCTGATGGTAAGCGATGATGTGGCCGACGATGGAGCATGCTTGCCTAGAAGTAACCTATTCACTCATGACTTAAAACCTCCTAGGTTGTAGCTATTAGGAAACACATAAATAACACAATTATGCTCATTAAAGCCATCATCATACCTTTCTAATTTAAAGATTAAATAAAATGTGTGAATGAACTGCAAATTGCAAAAATCCTACGACAATTTGGATTTTACGAGTTAACATGGAGCATATACCTTGTCATTTATTTATTAGGATCGTCAACATTACAAGGACTGGGAATTAACGAACACATTTAATAAAACTATTCAAGTGCTGCAATACTTACAGATAATTAATACATTAACATATGACATTTGATTTAAAAACACGTATTTTTTATTAATTAATTACCATAATGTCAAAGGGAAAATAAAAAAATATTAGAATGATGTCAGTGGCAATAAGATAAAAAAATAACACAGCATAATGAGCCTTATACTGTTCCCACTGCTACAACTCAGGCATCCTCTAAGGGTTTGTTTACGGAGGCGCGGCGCGTTGTGCGTTCGTCGTACATTGCAGCAGTGGGCCGCGTCATCGCACGCGTAAACACAAACATATGGCAATGTACGACGGACCGCCCAACGAGCCGCGCTACGCGCTGCGTCTTCGTAAGCGCTAAGAAAGGGTGGTATGGGCGATAATTCATCAGGTGGGCCCAGTGTAAGTTGGCAGATGTCACAACGGTGAAGGAAAACATCATCAGGAAACTGTCTGTTGTCCATGAACTAAGAATGTACACGAATATTAAAAAGAGGTAAAGTTAGTTTTCCTATTATTATTTTTTGTAGGAGGTAATTTCTAAAAGCACTGTTCCAATCATTGATATATTATAAAGGAAGATACGTTACGCGCTAACATCAAAATAAAAAAACTTAGACTTGAAAATCATACATCTACACTACCTTTAGTCACTGATAGACAAGGACAGAGATAAGAGTCAGCTCTATCGTGCGAGCGAAATAGCGTTAGCGACCGATGTAAAATCGTGCCAATTGGCGCAATTTCAGCGGTCCACGCGCTAGAGGAAAGTCACCTCTCTTCCTCTGTTTTGATTTTATTTAAGGATCCGAATTTTTTCACCGCTAGAAATCTGCTTTATTCCTGACTGACATAGGCTATTTTTATGTGTAAACGGCGCAGCGCGCTCAAAAACTAGTTTGAGGACATGCTGTTCACTTGAATCCTATCAATTTCAATACCGCGGCAGTATAAAGGTCGCATATACGATTTACAAATTACAGATTCACTGGGCGACGCGTAGTTTCTAAGGGCAGGGGTTACACTTTCACTAACGGAATGCCCGTTTGTTTTGTACCTGTTATGGTTATACAATATTTTGTTAGATAGGTAGGCAACCTTCGAAGAAGCTCGTGGCTGGAACAACAGACACATGGCTCGATCTCTAAAATTAAGCAAAATTTGCGATGGACACTTTGTGGCTGGGTGATTATTTTAATACAGACTCTCTTTTAACTTGAATGGCACGTTTAGCTGTAGTAGCATAGCATTGCATAAACAGCCTTATAAAGTTCCCACTGCTGGGACTCAAGTCTCCTCTCTAGGAGAATAGGCCGTAAGCTACCACGCGGTTCCAGTACGGGTTGGTGGATGACACATTCTTTGAATTTTTAGTTCTAGGACGTACTGGTTTCCTCACGATATTTTCTTCACCATTTTAAGAGCAGTGGCAATCAAGTAATATCCCTGGCTGGGTTTGAACTCGCAACTTCAACTTGTAAGTTGGGACCGTTACCACTGCCCACTGCTATTGCAAGTCGTACTGTACCAGGTATAAACCTACATTCTTTTTATACTTCCCGGTACTACAACTGTGTCTCAAGACGAAAGTCAATCAATGCGTGTTGCCTGTAATGAAATATTGCTCAGAAATGTACCCGCACAATGAGCCTCATCAGAAAAACGGAGAGAGTTACACTCGGAGTTTCTTAACGTGATCGAATCAGAAATGAAGATATTCGCAAGAGAACCAAGGTTACCGACATAGGCCGAATTGTCAGATTTAAGTAGCTGGTGGTAACACATTGCTCGCAGAACAGATAGTCGATAAGAACGAAAGGTTCTGCAGTGGTGACCGCGTCTCGGAAGCAACGCTCCGTGCGTTGGAAGGCCTCCCACATGGTGGACCGATGACCTGGTGAGAGTCGAGGAATATGATGCAGGCCAGACGCACAGGACCGTTCGTTGTGAGGATACTTAAGGGAGGTCTATGTCCAACAGTGGACGTTTTTTGAGTGAAAAGAAGATGATGCTTTCTGGTTCTAAGCATCCTTCATCCAGGTGTTATCGCTGTGACTATGTAGTAAATTAAATTTCTTCCCTTACAAAATCTTACTCAATATTGACGAATGTTACATCTATGTTTCCATTAGATTCGTAAGACAATGCAAGGTTATTGTAGATGTTCACGAAACTGATAAGAAAACAATTCAGTAGAACAAAGTCTGCGAATAAAATTGGGAGATGGAAACTGAAATGTTATTTAATATCGCGCGGATTTCATCACACATGCGGATTTTGTCCGCATGCGGAACCTCCGCAAATGTCCTTTTCATACAAGTATTTATTGTAATGCGTGCAATGCAATACGCACACGGGACGCGTTTTTTGCATTTTAATTCTTTTTTCCTTGTGGACGAAATCCGCATGCGTGATGAAATCTGCATGATATTAAAAACACCCTTAATTACCTAGTAATTTTTTGATAAATAGATAGATATACTTACCCTTTATTGTACACCATAATAAAAAATACAGCTATATTTTACCAAGGTTAGGTTAGGTCAGCATGTGTCAATGATTTCACATATTGTTAGGTGTGTACGAGTACGAAGAGTAGGTATAGTAAATATGGTAGTGTAGGCACTTTGACATAACAACATCGACAAGGAATCAATTTGCGGATAGTTTAAACAGTCACTGTAACTACCTCTTTAAAAAAAATGTGCTCAAAACGCTATTGGATACTTTTTGATGTATACACTCAAGTGATTTTGCGGTACTGGTATCTTTTTATAGTCTATGACAAAAAATACTGCCTCGGAGTGTAGATATGTAAGCTACAACCTAAGGATCTTTAAGTCAAGAGTGAATAAGTTATTTCTATGTAAGCATTCTCCATCATTGACCACATCAACATTTACCATCAAGAGAGATAGTGATCAAACGCAAGTCTATTAATATAAAAAAAAAACACGACACTAGTACTTTAATATGATTTTCACTAATAGAAAACGTGATAATCAAGGAAGATTTGAATATACCAATGAGTAAATTGCATCTCAGAGCGGATAGCGTAAATATGAAACGTAAACCAACATTTTACTTAGTCTATGAAATCACAAACTCAAACAATATTCTAACGCACTATTTCATATTTAGTGCAGCTTTTTATCATTTTAATTTACCTCGCCCACACTGCGTAGATAAAGCGAGATATCAAAAACAAAATGGCCGAACTCCTATCTATCATAGTAACAATCATGGCCTAGACGATTTACTAGGAAGCAACGCGCTAGTTTTGACATTGCGCCTGACCTTGCCCCGTGCGCCGCGATTGGACGAAAATTCAAGATGGCGCCCAGCGCCTGCGCAACCGGTGTCATTGTTTCTGTTAATTAAATGACCGGTTTTGTGCGTTTTTCAAACGATGCAAATTCGTGTTGGCTATTCTGATTTGCATTTGAATAATGTTGACTTTATACCTACGTATTATAGTTAATATAAACATGTTTTGAGTATGTTTTTCAATTCACATAAATACTAAATAATTATATTGTGTGAGGAATTAGTCAATCTGCCCAGCCTTTGTGTAACATGGGGTCCAACCGAATGCTGCTAAAAAAAAAATACTGGTTTGTATTTTAGATGGAGCGACTGCCTATCTGACCCCAACCACACAGTAACTGGGTAACCTTTATGAGATCATCAGATCTCCAAATTTACACTCAATCCTTGGAGAGTTAACCGATGCCATTGAGCCTATTAATATCGAACAAGCTCGAATAGGTGACTGGAGCTCTGAGTTTGGGCTGATGATCAATCCCACTAAGACCCAAGTGATTGTTGTCGGTAGTCCCCGTACGGTCTGTAAGATCGACTGGTCTTTTAACAATGGTTTCTTTTAACAATATCATTATTCCTATAAGTCACACTGTCAAGAACTTATACGTTAATATCAAATAAAAACACGAAACAAAAAAATACATTAAAATCATAGAAAATTAAATTGTTAGCTCCAATTTACTCGATAAAAATAAACACAACATTTCATGGGACTAGAGACAAAGGTCATGTGTTTATTTACTATTACTCACCCACACACAAAGATCCATTGAATTCAATAGACTATAGCCTAACGAATAATATAAACACTATTTTTTAAATCTTAAAAAAAAAAAAAAAATTCTTCTAATGAAAGCACGAGAACACATTTGCAAGAAGTTAATAGAATCATCATATTCTTAATAATATATGTTGTACTCGTTTTTAGGGTTCTGTAACTCAAAAAGAAAAAAAAAATCGGAACCCTTCAAAGATCATTTGGTTGTCCGACTGTGTGCCTGTCTGTCAAGACCGGAAACTTTTTGATCTCGGAAACGCGTGGAGGTATCGAGTTGAAATTAAAACGATATTCTTAAGTCCGCGGTCACTTGAAGCTGTGAAAATAATCAAACTTCTAAGCTAACCAAAATAAAGATACGGCCGAAAAACGTATAATTTGAGAGTATCAAAATATACGTTTTTCGGCCGTATCTTTCATCAAAGAAATCGAAATTTATAGGCTCTTTGACTTAGAAGTCTGAAATTTGGCATGAAACAAAGTCTTATAGCACAAATATAGTAATAAATCTTCGTTTAGTTTAGTTTAGCCTATTATGTCCCACTGCTGGGCGAAGGCCTCCCTCTCCCTTTTCCACACACGTCTGTCCTCGGCCATTGTGGGCCAGTCCCTCCGGTAATTATCCAGCTCATCTCTCCACCTTCGCTTTGGTCTGCCGCGATGTCGCCTTGCGTTTATCGGGACCCAATAGGTGGCTCTTTTAGCCCACAGCTCATCTGACATGCGGCAGACATGTCCGGCCCAATCCCACTTTAATGTAGCAGCTTTTTGGGTAACGTCTTTTATTTTAGTTTTGGTGCGCAGCATTGTGTTCCTTACGCGGTCGGAAATTCGAACACCCAGGATACTGCGCTCCATGGTACAAGTAATAAATCTGAAAACTGAAAATTTGTAGTTACATCACCAAAAACAAAAATTGCGATTCGGAAATTTTAACTGTTTTCATAGGTTTGTACAGAACCATCAGTGCGTGAGTCCGCCTAGTACTTGCCCGGTTTTTTATTATGTATATTATATTTTTATTATGTACTAGCTTTTGCCCGCGGCTTCGCTCCCGCTCTACCCTACTCTACCCAAATCTACCCTACTCTACCCTACCCTACTCTACCCTACTCTACCCTACTCTACCCTACTCTACCCTACTCTACCCTACTCTACCCTACTCTACCCTACTCTACCCTACTCTACCCTACTCTACCCTACTCTACCCTACTCTACCCTACTCTACCCTACTCTACCCTACTCTACCCTACTCTACCCTACTCTACCCTACTCTACCCTACTCTACCCTACTCTACCCTACTCTACCCTACTCTACCCTACTCTACCCTACTCTACCCTACTCTACCCTACTCTACCCTACTCTACCCTACTCTACCCTACTCTACCCTACTCTACCCTACTCTACCCTACTCTACCCTACTCTACCCTACTCTACCCTACTCTACCCTACTCTACCCTACTCTACCCTACTCTACCCTACTCTACCCTACTCTACCCTACTCTACCCTACTCTACCCTACTCTACCCTACTCTACCCTACTCTACCCTACTCTACCCTACTCTACCCTACTCTACCCTACTCTACCCTACTCTACCCTACTCTACCCTACTCTACCCTACTCTACCCTACTCTACCCTACTCTACCCTACTCTACCCTACTCTACCCTACTCTACCCTACTCTACCCTACTCTACCCTACTCTACCCTACTCTACCCTACTCTACCCTACTCTACCCTACTCTACCCTACTCTACCCTACTCTACCCTACTCTACCCTACTCTACCCTACTCTACCCTACTCTACCCTATTCTACCCTACTCTACCCTACTCTATTTTTCTCGCCGTAAAAACCATCCTTGAACTTCAACGAACATTTTAAAAAAAGATTTGGCCAAATTGGTCCAGGCGTTGTTGAGTTATGCGCTTACCAACACATTTTGCGATTCATTTTTATATTATAGATGTATATGGTTTTAATTTCAACTCGATATCTCTACGCTTTCCTAAGATAAAGAGTCTTGACATACACAAACAGACGGACAACAGAGTGACCCTATAAAGGATTCGTTTTTAATTTTGAGGTACGGAACCCTCAGTGCGCGAGTCCGACTCGCACTTGTCCGATTTTTCATGATTTTTGGGAACCATACTTATGCAATAATGTAGCAAAAACAGCTTACAGAGACTCGAACATTCTCTCAATCAAACACAGCATCACCAGAAAATTACATAATCATTTCCACTAATCCTCGAGCTCAAAGAGACACGTTTGACTGAAATTATCTTAAGTCACCCTTTGACGCTGAAGTGGCGGCTCGTAATTTCGCCCAGGCCATTTAAAACTTGCCCCGGCGAATAATATTTTAATATTAACTATTTTTTGCTGCTTCAAGACGGATATGGTTGTTTTATTTTGATGTTTTTTGCGAGTTAATTCCCGGCGGTTTTTAAGAGTTTGAGAGTCTATATATAAGATTAGAGAGGGATTATTTTAAGAGGTTTTGACAGGAGCTTATTTACCCTCTAAATAGAATAGATATATATTCTCCAACTATCACACAACGCCGTCTAGTCCTAAGCTAAGCAGATCTTGTGTTATGAGTACTAGACAACTGATAAACATACTTCTAAATTATACTTCAGCAATACATACATCAGCATCAGCCTTATAATGTTCCTACAGCTGGGACTCAGGCCTCCATTCTAGGAGAGGGAATGGGCCGTAATCCACCACGCGGGCCCAGTGCGGGTTGGTGGATGTCAATGTCTTCGAATTTTTGGTTCTAGGACATGCCGGTTTCCTCACGATGTTTTCCTTCACCGTTTTGAGAGCAGTGGCGATGAAATAAATTACCCTAAGTAATGCGCCTGGCTTGGTTTGAACACGTGACCTAACAATTCGTAAGTTGGGCCCGTTACCACTCGGCCACCACTACTCCCAATAACTACATATTATAGATAAATTACACCCAGACACTGAACAATTAATGATCGTGTCCATCACACAAACATTTGTCCTGGGTGGGAATCAAACCCACGACCTCTGGGATAGCAGTCAGCAGTCAGGGCCACTAACCACTAGACAACTCAGATCAGTCAAATGGAAGTTAGAATGGTATTCATTAAAGATTCGAAGAGATGTGACATCCGCCAACCCCCACTGTTATTTTTTGGTGGGAAATCATCCAATGACTTCTCTTTTCTCGTTCTAAGGCAGAGCGAGAGGGCGTGTTCTGACTAAAACCCACTCCTATGTTCCTTCTTTGCCTTGTGTCCCGAAGCCTAGGGTTCCCTATCAGATCTACTAAGCCGTACTAGGCTTCCGAATTGAATTAAGGCCCTTTCCCTCTTCTAGAGTAAAGGCCTGAGCGCCAGGAGAGGGAACATCTATTAATTTTTTCACACCTGGAGCTCAGGCCTCTGATTCTGTTAACACGAGCATTTAATTTTTTGACAGACCCACAACGAAAGATCCTGTGCATCTCTCGGGATCCTTACCAGGTCATCGGTCCACCTTGTGAAAGTCCTACTAACGCTGTGTCTTCCAGTACGAGTCTAGTTTAAAGCTGCCTTTTACAGCCTCTCTTAAAGATCTATCAATACTTTAAACAGAGAAGAATCTCAAAGCTCATAAAAAGCACAAGAACCACACATACTAATCCTTTCTTTGTCTCAAACAACTCATACACGATTTTAAACCTTACACCGTAAACAAAACAGCACAATATCAAAATATATCCAATAATTAAAGTAAAGGTGGAGTATAATAAGGGAAAAAACTGCACGAAAAATTGATAAGGGGTGGTAGTGATAACGGGTGCATTCTCCCCCCCCATATCGATCGGGGGCGAACCACCCCAAGAGTATAAGTATAAAAAGCGTAACAAATTTTCGTCTTAAGAAAAGGAAAAGAAAAAATGTATACAGCCACCCCCTTTTGGGGTGGGTTCTCCCCTTGGGGTGGAGGATGCATTTTTCTCGTGGTCTCCTCTCTCTTTCTAACTGTAAGATGTTACAAAGGTTTCTTTGTTAGGCAGGGTTAATTAGATTTTTGGTTGGCGTTGTTATTGTGGGTTTTTGGTTATTTTTCTTTGTCACTTTCCTTGACTAAAATGGTTTTTGTCATCTCTAGATATGTCGCCGGAAAATCGCAGACTCCGAATGCTTGTAATAAAACTTTATTAGATCATAATTTCTCTATTTAGTATGAAAAATCAATATGTCTAAACAAATTTATTAGTTTTCAGCATAACCCGTGTCTTATTTTAAAAAAATAGTTCTCAATTTCTCGTGATTTTTTACTATCTTACAGCGTTTGCAATTTTCCGGTGACTGATATATTTTTCATGCTAATTTACCTACAATATATAGATCTATGCATGCATGTACCATTGTGTATTGAACTTTTTGCGTTCAGATTTTTCTTTTATGTGCGAATCAATAGGAAGGCCATCTCTTCGATAGTAGATCAATATGTGCTGCAAAATTTTCTTTGTTCTTAGACCTTCATTAGTAGGTTATTCTAGACTAAGTAATCGATTTATGGGTAATGTGAAAGTGTACCCTGGGGCCCTGGAACGAAGGCAAAAAAGAAACAGGAGCGAGTTTTTAGTCAGTAAAAGTCTGACACTATCTCCCGCTGCGCCCAAGGGTGCGGTGATGTCATTGGATGATTTTCCCACCGAAAAAAAAGACTAGTAATCGATGGAGAATGTTGAAGTTTTAACAATTCCTATACTTACGTTGTGGACTGTTTTTTTTTTGTTATTTTATATTAGTTAATCTACTACTTTTTTTTTAAAGAATTATGCAAACGCTTTTTTAGCACTTCGCATGACCCAAGGGCCAGGTTCCACCTCGGTCAGAGATTAAGCATTGCCATACAACGTGGCAATGCCGCCAGCCTTTTGGGCACACTACCCGTCGACAGCCATGCGGAGGAGTTTTATGACGTCATATTTAGCTAGACCTTTAGTGTATATATTATATATAATAATAATAATATGTCATAGGTAAAATAAAAACTATGCCTTCTACTACATTAGGATAATAATGTCTTTTAATTTGCTTTTTTTTTAACTTCTTCAAAGAAGTTGAGATTTCTGGCAAAAAGAAACAAATTTTGCCTTATTTTTTTGCACTTTTAACACTTAAAATTAGATTTAACGCGTTCGTAAATTACTACTGAAATGTAAAAATTAAAGATGAGTAAATTCTTCAAAAAAAAAAGGGGTTTTAAATAAAAAATTTCAATTATTCCGATTGCTCCAATTCTACCTTCATAATACGTATTAAGTATCTCTGTCCTTCATCATCATGATTTTACCCAAAAGGCGTTCATTGCTGGACATACACTCCCCCACCTCTAGTTTCACCATAAGAGCCGGTCCTGTGCGTCTCGCATTAATCAGGTTTCGCGAACCTCATCAGGTCTTCGAATCTCTGTTTATAATAACTAATTCACAAAGCTCCATTCCAGCATCAAAACCCTTCCTTCAACAATACATTTCACACCTGCTACCTGTAACCAGACGTCGCAACGTGTTACATGTAAACCAATGTGAATGTTACAGTAACCTACATCGGCCGCCACACTGCCCTGTAACTGACGCGCCGTGAAACACCGTGTTGACGCATTCAACTGAATTGGGGTAGGCAGGGATCGGTATTGTCGTGAAGTGTGAAATGGTTGAAAATATCTGTGAGTGACTTTGGAGTTGAACTGGTTCAGGTGTATTGATTGAGTGCAGGAATTTGATTTTCACAGTAAGGAATGGTGGACAGACGTGTTGAAAATGAAGGGCTTTGCCCTACAGTAAGGACATATCAAGCTAATTAGATTGTTGTTGATTCTTTTTTTTGGGTGAGAAAATCATCTAATAACATCTTTAGTCCTTGAGCGTAGCGGGAGGGTGTGTCAGACTTACTGACTAAAAAAAACCCTCCTTTTCCTTCGTTGCCTTTCATTCTAGGGCCGAGTCTTCCTTTCTGAAGCAGACCCTCTACCCCAGTAGGCTTCGACCCTGTTCCCCTACGGTTTCCTGATATCTTCTTGAGGCGTGTTGAACTATACGCGACGTTAACAACTTGGGCTCGGTCCGGACGTTTACCGGTCGGACGGGGAGCTACCCATTGGTGGCCGTCCGCAAGCCCAATTTGAATGATCTAAAGTTTTGAAAGAAATTATTTATGAAACTAGGTACTGCTAGCGGTTTTGCTCGCGTGAATGTAGGATATTGTCCCGAGACGAGAGAGAGAGGGAGTATGTTCATACTCGAGAGATAAAAAGTATCCTGCTAGTATGTGCTATTCTAGGACATGGTTAACCCGTAAATTTTAACGAAATCTGTTTCAAGAAATTAATTTCGTACATGCGTATTTTAATTCGAATTTCAGAAAAAAAGTACTTTAATTTTTAATTTTATCTTTACAAATCGATAGTGTTTCATGTACCAGATCAACCCTCCACGAGATTAAAACAACCAAAATTTAACACTGTATAATACAATCACAAAGAAAAAAAACATGTCAGATTAATTCAAATTATTATCGGTCAAAACTTCGCTAATTGAGAAATAAGATTTAGTCATTAATAATCCAGTCAATTTCTTTTTGAAAATACTTCAAGGAGTTGCGTTTATTATATATAAGACAATAATACATCCATTAAAAAGCAATACTCCTACTACATTCACAAAAGCATGAATAACAACGTACAATGAATGCACCAGGTACCTGTTGAGATAAGTCGCAGATTTGATTCCTGTTCCCGGCAACTTGCCAAGCGGGTCAAGAGTATCAACGCGTATATATATTTCATAGTAGATAGGCAGTACTGTATCAAAACAAAGCGTGTTTGGTGAAAAGTGGTGTTTTTGGAGGAATAGGCCTTATTTTCAATGTCGTCTTTTACGAAATTTGGCATTTACTTAAGCATTATTGGCCTTGTAATGTTCCCACTGTTGGGACTTACTGAGCGTACTGTTCACGCGCGCCCAGCAGAGTTGAACCCTACTGGGGCCTTGGAGCGATTTCTGAAAGGACGGTCCGACCCCGGTATGTAGGGCTAAGAAGAATAGGGTTAAGTTTTTTAGTCAGTAAAAGTCTGATACTGTTTCCCGCTCCGCTCAAGGGCGGGAGATGTTATTGGATGATTTTAAACCACCAAAAAACAATGGCGCCTCTAGGAGAGGGAATGGGCCGTAATCCAACACGCGGGCCCAATGCATGTTGGTGGGTGTTATGTCTTCGAATTTTGGTTCTAGGACATGCCGGTTTTCTCACGATGTTTTCCTTCACCGTTTTAAAAGAGGCCTTCCAACACTGCGTCTTCCGGTGTGCGGTCGTAACTCTGGAACCTTTCAGCCTCATCGACCATCCGTTCTACGACCAATGTGCCCTGCTAAATGCCACTTAAGTTGGGAAATTCTTCTTGGTTCCCATATGATGTTTCGCGGGTAACCTTGCGGCATCAGCTGGAAAACCCCGTAGGTTGTAGCTATTAGCGTTGGACATTTAAACAGTACTTGTAACATTATTTTTAGCGAAACCTGAATATAGTTTCTTCAGAATCACCATGTTTATTTTTTCCCAAAAATATTTAAAAAAGGTTACAAGTTGTTCACCACCGATACTTTGTACAACACAGGTCACAGCAGGCGTTAGGCACCAGGGTAAAGCTGGGTGCGGGAGCAAAACAAAGCCTGTCACCTGGATGGCCTGATGACCATGTGTTTGTGTGGACAACCTTAACAAGCTTATGACGTTGGGATTTTTTATGATACAGTTATGAAATTTTGTACATAGATTCTTTGCATAAAAATACTGGACTCGTGTTTCAGGTTTCACTTAGACTAAAAATAAGGTTGTATGAACCAAAGATTTCAAGAACCAAAGAAACCTAAACCAGACTAAATACATACATACAAATAGGTGTACAGACCGCTTAATATCCTGCTACACGTTGAAATATTCACAAGTAACCACAAAATTCAATTTGTAGTCAGAAAACCCGCTTCTCCTCAGACTGAGCAGAATGAAAACACTTCGGGAGAGTAAAAAAAAGGGGAGGTAGGGGTGTTTTGTACGAGGAATTAAATACGGGTGGAAAGGGGGCAAGAAAAGTGGGAAGACGCCGGATGATTAATTATTAGTTTGTGTGTGTTCCGTCCGAAGATAGGGGAGAGTCGGGCGCCTGTGTGTCCGAGGGGAGGCTGCCCAAGCGGGCGATATGTTTTTATTAATTACATTGATTCATTATGTGTGTTATAGTTAAGTTGTTGTGATCTAATTATTTGTATTTCTAATGAATATTGAAATTCCCCATTCGCCCCTATGGGGGGTAAGTAAGCAAAACCTAAAGAAGGAAAAAATATTTTTACACAGACACTGCACATCTTCTTATCTATTGTTTATCTAATTAACGAATGACTAATTTACATGGTATAGTAGAGAAATGCCGAGAATTTATAAATGTGTATCATCATCATCATCATATCAGCTGAAAGACGTCCACTGTTGGACATAGGCTTCCCCCAAGTGTCGCCACAATGAACGGTCATGTGCATCTCGCATCCATCGGTTTCCCGCAACATTTTTCCAACGGCCATCTGTTCTGCGAGCAATGTGCCCAGCCCACTGCCACTTAAGTTCGCAATTCTTCGTGCTATGTCTTGTAATCTTGGTTCTCCTGCAGATATCTTCATTTCTGATTTGATCATGCAAGGAAACTCCGTGCCATGCAAGGAAGACCCGAAAATCGGTTGTAATCCTCGTTACATAAGTTAAACCATCATGATAGGTACTTGAATGCGCAGTAACCGATTTTCAATGAATCGAAGTGGGGGATCTGCATAATTCAGTCTTTCAATGTTCCCATTGCTGGCACTCAGGCCTCCTCTCTAGGAGAGGGAATGGGCTGTAATCCACCACGTGGGCCTAGTGCGGGTTGTTGAATGTCAGATGTCTCCGAATTTTTGGTTCTAGGAAATGCCGGTTTCCTTTCGATGTTTTCCTTCACCGTCTCGAGAGCAGTGGTGATGAAATAAATTACGTAAGTACTCCTGGCAGGGTTTGACCCGCGACCTGCAACTCGTAAGTCAGGGGCCGTTATCACTCGGCTACCACTGCTCCATAGCAAATGTTTCAACTTATTTGCCGCGTTCTAAACCCCGTATGAATCTGGGGTGGGTCGCTAGTCTATAAATATAGAAGGTACATCCGTCGAAAGATCTTGAAAAATAAAAATAGTTGTTCATATGATAACATCAAATGCGAGTCTTTAGCTTTCAATTTCATGGCTCTCTTGATTCAAGTAATCGACTGAAATATCGACGGTTTTGTGGACTATTTCACTTTCTGAAAATATCAGTTGAAACAATGTAGCACGTCTACGTGCGCAATTGATCTTTGAAAATATTTTTATCAACGATGGATGGTATGACGTTGGTGCCGTGGAAGGTGGGTAGGCCTTTGGTGTGGGACGCAACCTGTGTCGACACCCTTGCGCCATCCCATGTTCCTAGTTCGGCAGGATGTGCTGGCGCTGCCGCTGCGGCTGCTGAGACCCTCAAACGGCGCAAATACTGTAACCTTATTGGTAATTACAGTTTTGAGCCGTCTGGGGTCGAAACGCTTGGTTCATGGGGTCCGAGTGCGCGTATCCTTTTCAAGGAAATTTCACGTCGCTTGATCGACACTTTGCGTAACCAGAGGGCTGGCTCATTTTTTGCCCAAAGAATCAGCATTGCCATTCAACGTGGCAATGCTGCCAGTCTTCTGGGTACGTTTCCGGATGTCAGCGATGTGGAGGAATACTTCGACGCCTGAGTGTATTTGGTGTTTTTGTATTATATTTGTACATAGTTATGTCTAGTTTACATTCTTAGTTTAGTTTTTGTGTACATAGGTTTAGTATAAATTTTGAATTAGATTTAATAATATGATATATGAATAATTTCACAATATTAAATTCTGATAATTTTATCAACTATGTCCGTCTATACGTCTGTCCGTCTGTCCGTCTGTGTGTCCGTCTGTCCGTCTATCCGTCTGTCAGTCCATCTGTCAACACCCCTTTTTAGATATGAACAAAGAGATTTAAAGAGATACTATAGAGCGGGTATCAGAAGAAATGTCTTAGAAAACCTGTCATCCTATATCATCTAAATAATAAACGGCAATTTATATGTTTTTAAACTATTTTCTAGAACATTTTGCGAAAATTATTCAATTATAATGAATTTCAGAGTAAATACGAAAAATATATACGAAAATAAACTGAAGTTAGGTCCAATCGTCCACACTAGACTAAGCGACTTACTACCCTTAGGTAACAAGTCCTGGATTACGATTTTGTTCGCTATGTCCTGTCTATGGGTAGAGTACATTGCTTGCAGACCAGATGGTCGTTAGGCCAAAAGGTTCTGGAGAGGCTGTACTAGGAGACGTAGCGTTAGCAGATCTCCCACAAGGTGGACCGATGACCTGGTCGCAGGAATCCCGTGGATGCGAGACGCACAGGACCAGTCGCTGTGGTAACACTTGGGGGAGGCCTATGTCCAGTATCAGACGGCTTTCGGCTAAAATGATGATAAAGTGTAACTACCTAGTGTGTGTTTGTGTCCGGAAAAAAATAAAGGAAAATTCCCACTTGACAAAATATAAAATTAAATTGTATCCCGAAACGTAGAGGCTGCTCAAATAAAAGTGCATTACTTTAATTTGAAGCTCACTTTTAAGTGGTTTTAATTAAATGTAGCCGAGTATTAACTTTGACAAGTAACGTATGCAAAGTGGTTAGTTTTATATGTGAGATTATGTTTAATTTTTATGGATTAAACTGACAAAGAGTTCCTGAAACTGTATCATGTGTAGAAGGGATGGTTTTTTTTTGGTGGGTAATTCATCCAATGACATCTGCGGGAAATGTGGGCCTTGGGCGGAGCGTATAGTGTCAGACTTTTACTGGCTAAAAACCCACCCCGTTCCTTCGTTGCCGTTCATACAAGGGCCGAGCCTTCCTTTCAGAAGCAGACCCTTGGCCCAGTAGGCTTCGACCCTGCTGGGACCCTACGGTTTGCTGACAACTCTTTGAGGCGTGCGTGAATCAGTACGCGCCGTCGTCGACTTGGGCGTCGTCCGGACGGTTACCTACCGGACGGTTGGACAGCTAGCTACCAATTGCTCGCCGTCCGCAAGCCCGCGTCTACGGTGGCTGGAATCCCGACGACGGTGGCTGGGGCGTGAGCACCGTTACCTCACGCGTAGAAGGCATGGGTAGCGCAGTGGTTGAGCGATCGGCTGTTGTATTGCGTGTTGCAGGTTCGACTGCCGCACGGAACAAATATTTGTATGATCTACAGATAGATGTTCTGGGTTTGCGTGTCTTGTGAATGTGAGTTTACATGTGAGTGAACACACCCACGATACAGGAGCAAATCCTATAGTTGTAGCTAGAGATGCGCCGAATATAGGGAATATACAGGAGTACTAGGTTTTTAGTCAGGAAATGTCTGTGACTATCCCCCGCTCTGCCCAAGGGCGGGAGATGTCATTGGATGATTTACCCACCTAAAAAACACATAGATTCATACCAAACTTTCAGAAAAAACAGACAGATGAAAGAAAATTTCAAACTTCAACACAACAAAAAATATCGACCCAAAAATCATGGCCGAAAGTAAGTACCATTAGAGTATAAATTCTAACATAACCTTGGTCTAAGGACGAAACGTCACCGCCTGTACCTAGGAACCTACTTACCTAGTTCGACGAGGTCAATTCAGACTAGATTATAATATTCTGTTCACTGGAAAATTCTGTTTGAGTATTTTTTACAATATCGTGGGATTTTGGAACGTTTGTGAGGTAAGATAAATTCTAGTTTGATTTGTTGATGATACTTGATGATACGGACAGGGTAGATAGAAGAGTGAAATAACAAATTGAAATCAAAATTCCTTCTTAAAAAAAACCTTTTTTTGAGGTTGGAGAAGAAATTTTCTGATTAAAATCTATTTGGGTTCCTTAATTTATCCTTTGTTTTCTAAGGTCACGACAACTCTTTAATAAAGCCCGTAAAACGTAACGTTTGAGAACATATGAACAAACCTTTAATTCCAAAAAAATAAAAATTAGGGATTAATCTTATTATTTTACAAACATCATCGTTGAAGGGGAAGCAAATTGAGCTTTTTTCTGGTTAATTCAATTAATTCTCATAAAATAAACGCAGCTACAGAAAACATTACGAAATTCAAATTCACTAAACACAACCAGACAGCAACACAGACAGAAAAAGATTAACACGACCAATCCCAGAGCCCAATATTTCGAATAAAGAATCATTAACAACAAGACCAAAGAGAATCCTATTCGAACCCTTTTGTTTCTTTTTTCGAATTTCCTTTATTTCAAATTCCGAATAGCTGACATTACGATTTCAGACGTTCGAGAATGAAAGAATGAAAAGTGTAACGTTTTTTCGACAGTCGTTTTAAATGTATAAAAGATTATGTATATTACTCCACATATACATTTATACTAAATTCGCTGAATAATTTCCATTTTCTCCCTAGACGTAGTTCATTTCTTATAAAGGTTAGGCTACACTCAGCAATACTATTTCAAAAATTGAAAATGTATTCTCTTTTCAGAATGAATTTTAAATGTAACAAACTCCAGCTAAAACTAAATGGTACAAAAATTATTTGTTTAACTTCTACGTTTCTAATTTTTTTTTGCTATCGCTATCAGCAATCATAACATAACTTTCTCGCTCTGAGTGCAAAACGAAGTTTCAGAGTTTTACTGACTAAAACCCACAGTGTTCCCGATGACCTTTACGACGGCCACGGTAACTTTCGAACAACCTTGAAGCCCTGGCAGGTTCAACAAGTCTCTTCTTCTTCTTCCTGTCCTTATCCCATAAAACTTGGGGTAGGCACAACATGTTTTTTTCTTCCACTCTGTCCTGTCACCCGTCACACTATTAATAACTTCCATTTCTTTCATATCACTCCTCACACAATCCATCCATCTCTTCTTTGGCTTCCCTCTTCCTTTCCATTCATCTAAGTTTAAACTCAGAACACTTTTAGTAACATGCGTTTCATCCCTCCTCTTCAGGGTTTACCAGTCTATTAAAGAAAAAGTTTCCAGTTTCATAAGCCTTTTTTGCCACATACAGATTTTTCATCATGTTTTTGGTTTTCTTTTTAAATTGTTATTACTTTTTACTTATTTTTGTTTTTAATGGGTTGTATATGTGAGGTACAAATAAATTTTATTTTCTTTTTATCTTTTCTTCTTTTCTCTGGTTTCCCTTCAAAACGCATCTTTTCTTCTTTCTTAAATTAAAGTTAACTATCGTATCCACGAATCTCAATTAATGTAATACATTCACTTTACATATTTGCAAGTAAAAGCAAAAATAGGAATCCTAATTTATATTCAAAGTTTTATATTTTAACAAAAAGAAACCAAGTGTACCCCAAACCTTAAGTCTCCCGTTCCCAACATTTTTGTCTTTTTCACGGCTTCAATTTAAAATTTTATTTCCCCGCTTGACCCAAAGGGGAAGACGGGGAAGGGGGAGAAGGGGCCAGAAGACACTCATTATGACCAATTTCACCCGACTGTTTTTCCTACCATTGTTGGTGTACTGATGGCTCATTTCTACCCTTTATTTCAGGTTTTTGTTAAGATTTTTCAGTCTGCGGAAAGAAAACTTGGGCTATTTTTGTTCACTTTTCCCCGTTTCTCCCTCCGTGACAATTAAGCACTAAGAAAATGGGTCGGTGTTTTATTACGTTTTTTGTATACTTTGTTATTTTGATTGTGACTGAAATTAGCAGCCGCCATTGTTATATTGTTGAAAATGTACTTTTTATTTGTAATACTTATTTAATTAACAATTTGATGGCACGGTTGGTGCAGTAGCTGAGCGATTGGATGCTGTCCTACGTGTTGCAGGATCGATTCCCGAACGGGAATTTTTTTTTTTTGGTCTACAGTTAGTTGTTCCGGGTCTGGGTGTTTTGTGTATTTGATTCCTACTGTGAGACAAAGACAAAAAAAAAATAATACCTGCTATACTTCTTGCAGTTTAAACCAAAGCGTATAAATCTTAGATTAATATTATTATTTAGAACATACACCTAACCTCTAAGTGCACTTCATTCAGAGTCATTATAATATAAAATCTCGCAATAATTACTCTCCATGTTTTTCAAACCAGTAAATAATAAATTATGTATATTTTTTTTTATAAAATTGCATTATTACTTGACTTATAATTATGTACAGTTTCTGTTTTTAAAATATCTTCTTCAGTACATCAAATCATGTCAGAAATAGTTCTAAGCTTAGTTAGCTTGCATGAAAAATACCAGGCTAGCATGAAAGTGAAGCGGCTGAAGAAATGCGTACAATGTCTATTGCGATCTCTACGCTCGTTCTAGATTCAAAATAATGTAAAATAATTGACGTATTCAATATGTATAATGATTTATTAACCTGTTGAATACCGTAATTAGAGACACAATAGAAAGACAATAGGTGTGCGGACGCCGGCGTCCTCTCGGGGAATAATTAATAAAAAAAAAATACACCATCTTACGGCTCAAAGATGTGAACAAGACTTATCTGACGTTTTAACTCATATTTAAAAAAAAAAAACATTTTCGTTCTGTGTAACGAAAAAAAAATTTTAACTACGGAGACAGAAAAATATATTTTTCCTGTAAACTGTTACTGTTTGTCTTGTTCTATATTTCTAGGCACCGTACTTTGATTCTATATTTGTTATCCTTGTTTCGTAAAAAAATAAACTTTAAAATATTATAAAACCCTTCATTTGAGGCAATACAAGATCCAAAAAAAAATTAAAAGTCAATAAGATAAAAAAGAATATCTAATTAAAAAGTATAATAAAAAAGCAGTAAAAGCTTACTAAGTTAAAAAATCAATACCGTAAAACGGGGTGAATGGAAACAATACTTTGGTTTGGTTTTTCGCTTTGATACCATATTATCGGCTTTTAACAAAGCATCAACTAATTAGAATTACAATTCATTAATAAATTGATATAGTCAAATGCTGCAAAATTATTCAAATATCATGAAAATATCATTTAAAGTTTTTTTTCTATTCACCCCATTTGACAGTAATATGTTATAAAAACTTGCATTTAAAAGCGATCCAATAAATAACATAGTCAAATTCTTATAATAAGTACCTAATCTAAGTAAAATAACACCTTTCTTTATTTTCTTCAACACAAGTTACGAGCCGCAAGTTAGTCACAAAAGCAACAGGCTTTCCCTGAAGCCGGCTTCCGTTTCCGGCGAAATCTAACTCAAACTCAATAGCTTTTATACACAGTTGTCTTGTGGAAACATCTGTATTCATTACATACTTGAAGATTTATATAGAATATAGCACGTAACATGAGTGCAAGTTGTAGGTCGTGGGTTCAAACCCAGCCAGGCGCATTACTTTATTTAATTTATTTCATTACCACTGCTTTTAAAGCGGTGAAGAAAAACATCGTGAGGACACCGGCATGTCTTAGAACCAAAAATTCGAAAGACATATGTGACATCCTTTAAACCGCACGGGGCCCGCATGGCCCATTACGGCCCATTCTCTCTCCTAGAGAGGAGACCTGAGTCCCAGCAGTGGTAATATTATAATGCTAAAACGCTATACTATAGCTACGTCTATTAAACAACTATAGGCGAAACCCGAAACACATATCTAGTATTTTTATGTGAAGAATCTATGTACAAAATTTCGTAACTGTATCATGAAAAATCACATAGTTTATGCTTGTTATGTTATCTGGGTGTCAGCACAAATACATGGTCACCGGTCCATCCGGTCGACTCAGGGGTTGTTTTGCTCATGCACCCAGCTGTGCTCTGGCACCTAATGCCCTCTATAACATGCCGAGACCTGTGTTGTACTTAATGTCAGTGGTGTCCAACTTGTAACCTTGTGATATTTTTTGGAAAAAATATAACATGGTGTAAAAATTATTGGAGTCGATTCAGTTACTGATTCTGAACAAACTATATTCAGGTTTCACATACTAAAAATATAATATTGTATAGTATTATCATGGGATCTTAATCTATTAGGTATTATATGGTCAGATCACAGGGTCAGATGAACTATGGGCTAAAAGTGACGCGTATTATCCTCTTAAAAACCTACACTTTCCCTTCTCTTGTATTTAAAAAAAGGATCTGTAATAAATTACGATAGTTATCGACAGGTTTTTTTTTTAAATGATAGAAAATATGGCTGAAACTTAATTCATTTCAAACCAAAAAATCTTTGCTTTCATCAGTTCCTTTCAATGAAAATATTATCCCCTAATCCAAAACTACATAATCATAATCTACCCTCGGACGAAAAACTAAACATCTAGAATTACCGAAAAAAATTGACGAGGGGTGGCTCCCTCTCCCTGGCCAATTTAATGTGCAAGGCTGTATTGATTCTCCGGCATTCTTTCACACAGGCGCGGAGGAACCACCCCCTCCCACCGTTCCCCCCACTTCCGTCACCCTATACGAACTTGGGATAAACTCGGATAAGACTTTTTCGGGAAATGGTTATCTCTATTTTTTTTTTCGTGTTTCGAAATTGGGCGCTGATTAGAAAAAAAAAGAAAAGTTGAGTGTGTTCGAAGTTTGAAAAGATCATTTCATTTATTTATTTTAATAACGTGATATTTCTACTCGTTTTCTTGTTTTTTCTATATCTTGTGATTTTTCTTTTTTTTTTATACATTAAAAAAATTAACTAATATTCTTTTTTTAGTTATCAAAGATAATATTTTTGCGATACTCACAGATAATAAAACCTGCTGCTTTTTGCCAGCACTAAAAATACCAAAGCTAGTATTTATTTAAAAAAGACAAAGTAATACACTAATGTAAAATTACAATACACAACCACCATTCAAATAACTCAAAACAAACGTCATCCTAACTGAAATTACACTCCGTAAACAAGATGAAGAGAATCTAGAACTGTCACCAAATAAATCTACGTGTGAACAGCAGCAAAGCAACAGGTTTGAAAGCCGCCATGCAAATTTAACAGAGCCTACAACAAACTTTATCTGGCTTTAAATTCACGTCTTTTAGACTTTTAACGCAATTCCAAACTCATCTATGTATGGTAATAATATTGTGTGAGAAGATTAGTGAGGTTTAAGAATAAAAAATAGCCATTCAGGGACGTACTACAAAAAAAAAAAAATAACGTAGGTGCCAAAAAAAGTTTGGAATAACGGTCATAGTCACCCTCCTACATACATTGACATTCTTTATTTAAAAAACCGGGCAATTGGCGAGTCGGACTCGCGCACTGAGGGTTCCGAACAAACTTAGCTATGAAAACAGTTCAACTCGCGAGTCTCGAAGGTTTTTCCGAAACGCAAAAAAAAAATTTGTAACGTAACAAAAAAAAAAACATATTTAAAGTTTTCAGATTTTACTTAAACTTCTGCTATGAGACATTGCTTCATGCCAAATTTCAGGAATCTAGGTCAACGGGAAGTAACCTATGAATTTTGATTCCCTTGAGAGTGTCGAAATATATAAATATATGTATGTATGTTATCCGTATCTTTTTTTCCGTTAATTTAGAAGTTTGAGTTTCTCTCATCTTCAAGGGACCGTAGACCTCGATACCTTCACGCGTTCTCGAGATAAAGGGTCTTGACAGACAGACAGATGAACAACAGTGATCCAATAAGGATTCCGTATTTTCCTTTCTATGTACGGAACCCTAAAAACGGAAATGAAGACATTTGAATTGACATCTATTGCTATCGTTTACATTTTTTTAGTAATGAAAAACCTAACACTTTATTATTGGTCTTTCGGTAGGTATGTAGAGATATTATGAGAAGGTCAATGTATTTTTTCCAAATTTTATCTGACGCCTTGTCATGAAGCAAACAATCAGCCTTCATGCACCTTGTATAGTGTATTCCTATTTCAGCCAGATACGGCCATTGTATTCTAAATCCGAAAAGCTACCGTTAAAAACACCAGTAAATATCATCCACTAGAATACTGGCACAAAAAACCATTCTGCTAAACCTGTTCATAAAACAAATTTTCCAAGTGCGAAAACCGACGTTCGAAATTTGAAAAAAACGGATAAAAAAATATGAACAACATAAGCCTTTACTCGGTTCATGATAAACTCGTATCAAACGACGGCCAGCGCCAAAACTAGCGATCAACAAAAACAAAAGCACAACGCAACAGGTAAACCAACTCGCCACAGTCTAACAAAATTCTCTACAAAACTGAACGTGAAACGCCAGTATAAAATTTTCAACCACGAACAAAAATTACTCTGTTACAAATTCCATAGTTCACACAGAACAACACAGCTACACATAACACTAGCCACAAAATAACAGTTGTAAATGTTAAAACGTGGCTTAAAATTATTCTGTGACAACGAATGCATTCCATACATTCAAAATTTGAATCGAAACAGGTATATTTGGTTTCGCGATTTGAATTTAAAATGTGAATACGAATTTGTCATAAGTGATTTGATTTTTTTTCCAAAGACAAAACGTTTAAATATGCATGTGATAAGAAAACAAAAAAAAAAATATGTTAAGCACAATTTCGTCATGCTCTCATACTTTTTATTCGACACTTTTAATGTCCGCTCCCCGCACAATGGGTGTCGGTTGGCACAAGCGCGACCGAACTTCCCGCCTATTGAATTTTCGCCCACAAAGGAAAGTTTCAGGAAACGTACCGGGTTACTCCACTCGCCCTGTATTATATTTTACTTTAACTTTGACGAAATAGTTTAACGGATAGCGTGTTTTAATTAAACTTTCCATTCAGCGTTCCATTATGTAAATTTCGACACTTCGAAATATCGAAATTCTTATTTCACAATTACGAACATCGAACATTGTTGTAAACATAAATTAATTTAATAATAAATAATAATAAAATCGAGCAGTGCTGGCCACCAACGAAAACCGTTGGAAACTAATTAAAAACATCAATTCCCCGCGCCACGCTACGGGGGAATATTTCAAACGCACGCACACATACGCACGGCTGCCCCCCTCCCATGCACACACACGTCCACCACGCACACAACAGTTAAAAATAAGTCCCGGGCCATATCCGCGTGAGAGAATGGTCCCGAGACTGCTGTGCGACAGAACGCGGTATCTAGTAGAAATAGGGTCAATATTATTTACTTGGGGCTTGATAATGATATTCTGCCGAATAGATAGGGGGCTAACAATCGATTTGGATGTGTGGGTGGGGTCTCATTTTTGAAGTAGTAGGTGGGCAGATTTTATTCTAAAAAAACAATTAAAGACATTAGAATGAGTTTAAAAAAAACATGGTTTTAATTTAAAAACAATGATTACTGTAAAAGGTTTTCATTTTCAGTTTTACAAAGCAAATTCAGTACTGAAATAAAAACGAAAACAACACAGCCGAATCTCTCCAAAACAGCTGCCGGTTTTTCAATTAACCCCAAACCGAGAGACAACATCGTCGAAAACAATGACAACATTTATTCTAAACTAAAAATTTTAATAAAAATTCCACATATCGGGTGTTGCCGCATAACAGTTGTAGAACTTATCCCTGAGACGGGGATAGGGCTCCGTCTTAAGGCCGAGCGGGACGGAGCTCCAACCGAGTTATCGTAAATTGATCTGCGAAGGGTGGCGGGCGCCGCGGCCCCAAATTTGACAGCCATGGAAATTGGCGGGAAGCGTTATTGGTCGCCGATACGAAATTTAAAATTATTTTTTCTTTGTTTTTTATTTGTTTGAATTTAGAATTGGAATTCGAGCTTGAATAATGTGAAATGATAGATGAGCTTATTCTGATTTCGATTCGATTCGAATGTGGATGTGTTTGCAATTTATGTGGAATGTTAGATGTACGCAAGCCATGTTCCTTGTATAAGTAATCTTCTAAATCAATACGCTACACGTGTCTCCAGGCGATGCCCCAATACAGACGATCTTATTATCGAGCGATGTGCTCATACCCTAAGTTAAAGCAGCGAGATACAGAAATCAAAATTCACGATACTAAAATTTGAATTTCCAATCGTCTACTCGCACTTCGTTATGCGAAATTAGGAATTACAATTTATGTTGAATTCAGAATCGGCTACATAACTCGCAACTGGGTCATGTAGGTCAGGGATGACGAATGGAGATTTGCTATTTATTTTCAAGCTTTATTATTATTTTTATCGCGGGACCAAACGACCTCGATGCGGTCCATAACAATGTATAGGTTTAGCGAAATACCCCTTTGTGTCTTAGATGATCCCGGCTCACGTACAAGCGGCCTCATAAAAGCTTGCACACACCAACATCTTAATAACAGAATCGGAACGCTTCGAGCGATTTTTAAAATAAGAATATCATAACTGGCCACCGAGGGGGCCACGAAGGGAGGGGGCGGATTTCGGAAGAACGTTCGCACCCCCCCTCAAGTTTTTAAAATAAGAAAATTTCGGTGGAGCGTGATATTTTTTAAAATAAGAACCTCTTTCGTGGCATATTCCGTGGAGAGAGATTTTAAAATAAGAATAGTTTTGCGATACCCCCCGGCCCCCTTCGTCTGGAGTTTGAAATAAGAATTCGGGGCCAGATTCGGGTGGTTCGGGCATATTCGGGGGGTGTCGGGTGTTCTTGATGAGGATCGGAGGTTTTTCGTAGAATTTCGTTAGCTCCTTCGGGTCATTGCCCGGCGGCGGGTTCGATACTTCGATGAATGTTATAGTAATTGAATGGAGTTCTCTTATTTTGCTGAGGTGCCGACTTCGATGTTCGAAGATAGCTCGCCTCGTTCAGGAAATAGGAGTTAATGACATTTTAGTTAGTGGGCCGACTCGATCGCTGTTCCAATTGAATTAAGTTTGACCTCAGCTTTCAAAATGTTTGACATTTTCAGGTACCTAATAGGTTTTTAGAATAACGAAGTTTGCTAACAACCTGATTATCATAAATTTTTTGTTTAACGTTATTTATGAATCAAAAATCAAACTTTGTATCAACATTTAAAAATTCAGCTGCTGTTCAGTACAATTTTTTTCAGTTTTTTCTACCAAATGTAGGGAACAGCTTTTTTTTACTTAAATCGTGTAGATAAAAAATTCTGTGGTAGGGGGCAGATCAAATTGTTCGCAGAACAGTTTGTTGATGGAGACGAAAGGTTCAGGGTCCCCACGTACCGTAAGACGCAGCGTTGGAAGGTGGACCGATGACCTGGTGAGGGTCGCGGGAATCTCAGGGAATGCTAGACGCATAGGACTAGTCACCATGGCGACACTTGGGGGACGCCAATGTCCAACAGTGGACGTCTTTCGGCTGATGATGACGATGATAAAATAAATTTGACAGTATTTTGTAGTACTACATATATAAAAAAAGCACGAAAATTGCTAAACTCAAGTAATTACTTAATAAGAAATTACTTAGCAACAAGTAATTACTTCTTTATAAATACGGGCGTTTTTTTTTTGGCAGGTAAAATCATCCAATGACAAATCCCGCCCTTGGGCGGAGCGGGAAATAGTGTCAGACCCTTACTGACTAAAAACCTACCCCGTTCCTTCGTTGCCTATCATGACGGGGCTGAGCCTTTCCCTCAGAAAACGGTTCTTGACCCCAGCAGGCTCTAAAAATTCGCGACTTAAACGTTTTTTTGCGACATAAATGGCCGTATTTTTTTTTTCCGTTAACATAAAAGTTTGATTTTTTTTCAGCATCAAGGAATTGTAAACCTAAACATGGTTTCAATTTCAACTCGATACCTCCATGCATTCCCGAGATCCGGGTCTTGAAGACAGACAGACAACAAAGTAATCCAGTAAAAGTTCTATTTTCTCCATTTGAGCTACGAAACCCTAAAAAAGATGTCAGTATTTTGTAGTATTAAAAAAAACCAGTACGAATACTATTTTAACGTGTACTGACAAAAATACCCGTTAAATAATTCAAGCTGACCAAAATATTGGGGTTTATTTTTCACAGAAACCCATTTCAGTGCTTCGGATCAGGGGTTTTGTAGAGCGAGTTTATTTTCATTGTTCAAATGAAAATGAACGTGACTGCCCAATATTATTGCTGTGTAACTTGTGAATCTGTTCTGCAACTGGGTTATAGAGAGGTCAAATAGGCAGTTTTAGGGCCTCAGCAGGGTCGAAGCCTGCTCTGGCTTTGGGAAAGTATGAAAATGCATACCAGGGCAATGAAGGAACGGGGTAGGTTTTTAGTCACTAAGAGTCTGACACTATCTCCCGCTCCGCCCAAGGACGGGAGATGTCATTGGATGAAAAAAAATGGTAAATAACTTTTATTTTTTGCCAATGACATCTCCGCGCAATTGGGCGGGGCGGGAGATAGTGTCAGACTTTTACTGACTAATTAACTCCTGTTTCTTCTTTGCCTTCGCTCCAGGGCTTTATTTTCACATTCCCCATGGCCTCAGTAGGCTTCGACGGCCCTACGGTTTGTGGACTTCAAGTTGTGGCGTGCGTGGAACGATACGCGCCGTCGACGACTTCGGCCTAGTCCGGACTGTTACCGGACGGTCTGACGGCGAGCTACCCATTGCTCGCCGTCTGCAATCCCGCGTCTATGGTGGTCTATGTAAAATATTGGAATTCACCTGCATTAGGTTAGACTAGATGCCGACCCAAAGATATGAAGTTGGGAAGAAACTGGACGGATTGATCAAATTTGTGAATTAGAATGTTTTTAGGGAAAAATGTTTTAGGGAATGAATGTTTTTTTCTCAAAATGAAAAAAAGGAGCTCTTATAGGATCACTTTATTGTCCGTGTGTCTGTCAAGACCCTTTATCGCGAGAGGAGGTAACGAGTTAAAATTAAAACCATATACTCAAATCCGCGGTCCCTTCAAGCTGTGAAAAAATCAAACTTACTAGGAAACGAAAAAAAAAGATACGGCCGTTTTCGTCGCAAAAACGTATGTTTTGACACTCAAGGAAATCAAAATTCATAGGGTATTTCCCGTTGACCTAGAATCCTGAAATTTGGCATGAAGCAAGGTCTCATAGCACAAATATAGAAAAAAATCTGAAAACTGAAAACATGTGTTTACATTGCAAAAAAAAATAACGGTTTTCAATTAGGAAAAATCTTCGAGACTTGATTTGGGAATTTAACTACTTACATATGTTAGTTTGTACGGAATCCTCGATGTGCGAGCCCGACTCGCACTTGCCCAGTTTTTTTAATAATGGTAGGATCGCGCTTAACCACTATCTGACCTGATGGTAAGCAATAATACCGTTAATATTGCAGATATTGTAGGCTATTGGAAATAGACTAATAATACGTTTACAAATTTTGGAAACCAATGATCTCAAATAAATCATAGACTGGATAGAACATTTCGATATTCTCAGAAATCCAGGAACACACAGATAATACCAGATGTCATTAATCGATTCTATGTCATTCATTCGCTACG
Source organism: Leucania comma (assembly GCA_958295575.1). NCBI lineage: Eukaryota > Metazoa > Arthropoda > Insecta > Lepidoptera > Noctuidae > Leucania > Leucania comma. Next base: position 5,347,655 of record OY282483.1, read on the forward strand.
GCTTTGAACGAGATATCTTCATTCAGCCATTCATTCATTAGCGACCATTTGGTTGCTTCGAATGTGTCTGATATTATTGTTATATGTAGATTATTAGTATTTTCTTTTAGTATTATACTGACAGAGTTATTAGGAAACTTAAAAATGAAGTAAACCAAATCTTAGGGCTTGTATACTGAGCCGCTGCGCGTTGCGCGTTGCGTTGGGCGTTCGTCGTACATTGCAGCAGCGGGACGCGTCGTCGCTCGCGCAAACACAAACAATGCAATGTACGATGGACCGCCCGACGCGCCGCGCAACGCGCCGTGTCTCCGTAAACAAGCACTAAGGATCAAAACCGCATGCGTAATGAAATCCGCACGATATTAAAAACACCCTTTTTTATGGTAGGTAAAATCATCCAATGACAAATCCCGCCCTGGGTCGGAGCGGGAAGTAGTGTCAGACTCTTAGGGAAATCTGGATATGAAAATGAATTTTGGAAATCCTCTCATAATGCTCGCTTACGACATAAAAGAAAACCTTGTGTAAAATTCCACGTTTCTAAGTATTTCTAATAAGTTTGGCAGTGCGTTGATTCATTATGTCAATCAGTTATTTATTTTTTTATAAATAGATACAAACGGATGACACGCAAACACAGATGCCAGGACCTGACGCCTTAGTGCTGCCACCTGGTGAACGTTGAAAACGGTGAAAATTAAGCCCGAACTATAGGGGCTTAATTTTTTATATTTCCTACACAATTTATACTGTTCGGAAGTAAATTTTCAATAGACTTGGCATGCAATTGACTGTTTTCTGCACTAGTGCTGAAAAGTGCGCGTGCTCACCCCGCCACAATTTTATTGTTTAGAAGCGATCATCATATCCGGTATGGGTATCTTGTCGACCCCCACAAGACGCGCGCCAACCCCTGCGATTCGTAAGTGTATTGAAAAACGTCGCTGGACACACGTGCAGCCCTCGGCTCCATAACACACTCGCCTACGGCTCGTGCGAATTCCGACTCGGTCGCAATGGCAAACAAAAATCTGCACTTGTATCAAACACTTATATGTCATGACTAAATGGACCCCTCTCTTGTCCCCCAGGCTTGTCGCACCCGTGCGGCCATGGCGGAGTGCTCGTTCGCGCGGTGCCAACAGGAACGTCGCGCCATTCGCAAGGAACTGCAGCGCTGGACTAAGAACATGGTCTACATACTGGGTGAGTCACATTTATTTATATGCAAACTAAACTATAAAAACTTTTATACTAAGTGTTGCCGCATACGGGCCTCAAAAAAGCGCCGCAACAAAAAAAGGCCGCCTCAAAAAAAGCCGCCACCGCCGCACACGGGCCACAAAAAAAGGCCGCCACAAAAAAAGCTAGCGGCCTTTATTGTTTTTTGAGGCCTGTGAGCGGGGACACTTAACCTAATCATGTACGTCAAAATACTCCTCCTCATCGCTGTTATCCGGAAATGTGCCCAAAAGGCAGTTAAGTTAGTTAGGTTTTAGTATAAAAGTATGTATAGTTCAGTTTATATTTAAGTTTTCTACGTATTTTATGAGTATTATTAATAAATCTTGAATTAATAATTTATAAAAGTATGTAACCGGTAATCACAGGCGGTAATGTGTGTAAAAGACGAGAGCAAGGAAGGAGGTGATATAATTTTAGGGCACCCCGACACGGACAGGTTAGGTTAGGGTCTTATTTTTATCATCACCTAAAAATAAAAGCGTTACTTTAAACCGTATTCTATACATTGCCTAGATATTGTATAGAATACTATATGTACGAGTAGATTGCCGGTAACGTATACACACAAACACTTGAAAGCGAAAAGAACAAATACAGTAGAAGAACGCAAAGGTGCTATTTTTTTCAAAAGAAGTTTCTAGCAGTAGATCTAGGCGAAGGCAACCGCGCCGTGCGGCCAGTACGAAAATTTTAGAACGTTCTTTCACTTCTCTACTCGCACGATTTAGATCATCGATGTATAGAAGAAGCCATACTTTATTTTATTGATCTAAAATTTTTAATAAGTTGGTCTTTTTCCACTAGTTATCTCACTTGTGTGGTCGACAATGGACCATGCTTGTCCAGTTAGAAGTAACATTTTATTTAAAAATGGACGAGACATGTTCTTAATTTAAATATAGCGATTGAAATTCAATATTTAAAAATGTCACAGCACGAATTTTAAGTACCAAATCGAATTTAAATTTAGAACTCCTAATTCCAGAATTCATAGAAACCATTTCATATTATGAGTTTCGTTTATCGAAATAATAGTTTAATAATTATTAGTAGAATACGAGTAGTATGTATGTGGTCAACACAAATTAAATTACTTCTATATATCCACAATTTAAGGCTTTTAAAATGAGATACAGCAATTTAAATAAGTAACGAAAAATGCCGTCCATTTTGTCAGAAGCTTATAAAAGAGCAACACTACACGAAACCTGTGCTTATCTTGCCACACTAAAAATATCCAGTGGAACCAGTTACATACTCGTTCACTGAAGCAACAGTGTGGGCAACGGAGGAGAGACGCGACAGAGGCTGAACTTTGTCTAACAACATTACGCAGAGAATCTGCGATACTTTAACGTGATATACTGGTTTAAAAAAATATAGTAAGAGTGTTTGAATTATTTACGGTGGCCCTGAAACACAGAAGGTTTAAGTCAGTAAAATTCTAATACTCTCTCTAGATCCATATGGAGAAAGAGGATTTAATAGATGATTCAGCACAAAAACAGGAAATAAAAACTAAACATGTTTAAAAAAAAAGGTTTTGCACTCCGAATTAAGGTTTTTATGGGTTCATATGACTCACTAAGCCCAAACTATGTGTATTGTACAAGGAGATAATATAGATTCAGATTACGTTAGAAAACAGCGATTTAAAATTCAAATGTAAGCCTTTTTTAGCCTAAAATATCAAATTTAAAAAAAAAAATCTTTTGCTGTGGTTGGAACTAGAGGGAATGTTAGATTTTTACTGACTATAATCTACCAGTTGCCTTTTGCGTTGACCAAAGTGGTTGGCCAAGTTGACTCTGGCAAACAATTCCGAAGCCCTGGATCAATGAATCTTAAATCTTATATTGTTGTTGATGCCTAAAAGTAAAAAGAGTTTTTTTAGATGTCTTTTTATTTTTTAATGAATGTGGAGAGTGTTGATCTAATAGATTTCTGAACATTGCTTTTAATTTATGCAGCATGATTGTGATATTTTTATGGAAAAACTAAATGCAAAAATATTTACGAATTGTTGTTATTATCAATACCCGCGGTCGGTCACGTATACATTCGTCTCTCTCTTCTCCTTAAATCTGTCTAGCCTTTTCTTAACTATGTTTTTACGGCTTTCAGTTTAACTGAATTTAGTACAATACAGTATTTTATATAGACTTGTTCATGGTTAGCTCTCTGTAACGTTATCTACTCTTTGACCGTTAGTTCGTGAAAATTTTGTACAGCAACTTGTATGAATTTTGTTCGTGTGTTTATTTGTTTTACGGCCTTATTGCGATTCTCGTTTTAGGGTTATATAGAAGTAGCTTTTGAATGCAGTTTGGAGGGTTATTGCGTACTTATATGTGGCTTGGGCAGGTCCGGTTATGAGTTGGTTACTGATCTATTTTCTGTTTTTATTAGAGGTTTTTAGTAAAGGTGTTATGTATAAATTAAAACCCCATACTCATGTCTCTGGTTCCTTGAAGCCGTGAAAAAGGCAACCTTCTAAGTTAACGAAAAAAAAAGATACAGCAGTTTATGTCGCATAAAAACATATATCACACTCAAGGGAATCAAAATTCATAGGGTTCACCCAGAATCTTGAAATTTGCCACAATGCCAGGTCTTATAGCATAGGTGTAGGAATAATTCTGAAACCAGTAAATGTTTTGTTACGTCACGAGAAAAATCGGAAAAATCATTGCGACTCAATTTGGGAATTGAACTATTTACACTTATTTACATAGGTTTTTTTTTTGGCTATATTTAAATAATTTAACATTACATAAAAACACTTGCTAATTAATATATACACTAAAGACTACTCCTAACTAAAATATGGCGTCAAAAAACTCCTCCGCATCGCTGTCGACTGGAAGTGTGCCCAAAAGGCTGGTGGCATTGCCACGTTAGGCATACATTTGTAAGTTTATACGAAACACTCAGTGCACGAGTCCAAATCGCACTAACCCACGCTTTTTTTTATCTCTGTTACATGGGAAATCAATAAAATAACAATATTTCACAATTTTCACACAACGCCATCTAGTCCCAAACTAAACAGAGCTTGTGTTATGAGTACTAGACAACTGATAAACATACTTATATATTTCTAAACACATACATATCACTACATAGTATAAAATAAAACAAAGTCGCTTCCTACTGTCTGTCCCTATGTATGCTTAGATCTTTAAAACTAAGCAACGGATTTTGATGCGGGTTTTTTTTTAATAGTGATTCAAGAGGAAGGTTTATGTGTATAATACATGCATAGTATATTATATTTAATATTACCATTGCACCCGTGTGAAGTTAGGGCTGGTCGCTAGTTATAGATAAAGTAGTACACCCAGTCACAGAACAAATGATCATGCTTATCTCACAAACATTTGTCCTAAGTGGGAATCGAAGCCAGTCAGGGCCACTGATAACTAGAGCATCAGGGCAGTCAATCATCGAATGACTTCTTCCACTCTGGGTGAAGAGGGAGGAATGACAGACTTTTAGTGACTAAAATCTACAACAGTATTACTTCAGTTACCTTTTTGGTGAGGGTTACGGTAATTTCTCTTTGAGACTTGCGTAGTGTACAACTTGCCATCGAACCTGCAGGATAGCGAGCTACCTATCGCTCGCTATCTGCCAGACCGCACTCATGTTGGCTGGAAATCGTCTTGTGACATCGACGCCCGAGGCAATGTCTTGTCAAAACCTTTTGTTTTTTTACCGACATAACCCGAAGAACCGCGAGGAAAATTATGAGATAGCTTTCCCGCTTTTGGTGAATCGAGAAGGAGTATCAGTTTTACTGACTAAACCCCACTTGAGTTTTTTCAGTTGCCTTTTATATGCCGTGGGAAGTCTTAGCCTATGTGCCTTAAGACCTCTACAGTGATGTTTCCATCACCACCACGATTCGTGGTGATAAGAAATCTTTGCGGTGATTAGAATTCGGCGTAGATAAGGCGCTAGTCTGCTATCGTTGTACCTAATTCTACACGTGGGTATAGAGGCCAAGAGCGTTGCAGAGGACGGTCTACAGTGGCCGCAGCTTTGACGTCATGTAAAGGATTTTTTTGCCAAGAGTTTTTTTTTTAATAACTATTTGATATCATATTTTATTTTATCCAAATGTGTTGGTCTATATTCAGCACGAAAATGTTTTATGTATATACAAAAAAAAATTCATAGCCATATGGCCAATTGACTCATAGCCATATCATCACTACAAGGCACTACAACTACATAGCCATATGGCCTTGAATCTAAATTTTTGATAATATTTTAGACTCGTGGCTTTAAATGTCAGTTATAATAATACAATATGCTAATTAAGTAAATTTTGAATATTTACATGTTTATTAGGCGTGCACCTAGGAAGTGGAATTCCCTGCCGGAGCCTGTGATTCCTTATAGCTGTAACCTGGGGATACATGTGTCAGTAATACCCATATAATAATCGAATATTTAATTCATCAAATTTTTGTTTTGTGTGAAACTTATTTTATTATCTGTGGCAACCCACAGATCTTTGCTTAAATACTTTTTAGCATTGCTAAGGCAACCAGAACCAGCATAGTTCATTTTAAAATGACATTTTAATTAGAGGTGGCGATGTTTTCGGACTATTTTTTCCGTGAATTATCCATATTTTCTCACCGTTTAAACCTTCTCTGGACTATCACGAATATTTTCAGATAAAATTATCAAAATCGAACAGCGACTAAAGAAGAAGGTTAAATCACAACGTGACGATTTTTCTGGGGCCCCATCAAATAAATTTGTTTCGGGCCTCAGATAATATAGTTACACCACTGTTTTCCTCCTGAAAATGAGTCAGTTATTGATGATGCTCGCTAAGACCTATGACTGTCATGGCTGCAGTATGGTTTGTTACTTAAGCCACTGCAGGTCATTGCAGCCCAGGAACGCAAAGGACAAACGAAGGATAAGGTATTTTCTTTTTGGAGTGGAAACTCATCTAATGACTTCTCTTATTCTACGGTGAAACGGAAGGGCGTGTCTTACTTTACTGACTAGATATTCTAGGGCGATTAAATTCTTTAATAATTCAATACTTCAGTAAAAGCTCTTTAACCGTGGTAAAATCTGGATTATAACTGTTGTAGTTAAATAATTTCAAGTTCCTACGAAGGGAAGTGAACAGTATTCTGATGCAGAATTTGAGAAAAATGACGATTAAATGTACAAGGCTTCTATAGACGTACTTTTTATATTTTTAATATATGAGTACATTATGGAGGGCTTAGAGGCTTCAGAGGTCTTTACTGGATTATTTTTACACAGATTTATGTTTTGATTTCTATAGAAGCCTAGATAATATTCACAAGGTATCTGTGTATCCAAAAGATCTGAAGATAGATGTGTAATAACAGCATAATCACGTACGAGCAGCTGTATGAAAATGTACTCCTCAGATTGGCCGCTCTTTAAGAATTTGAGTTCTTAGGTTCATATAATATTGACATGGCAAAAAAAAGGATTCAAAGAAAAAGCTCAGTTATAGAGTCTGTTGTTGTAAAAGCTTGTTGTAGACGTTTGCTTGTTGTAGCTTGTTGTATTGTAAGTTAGATTAACGTAGTAAATATTTGAGGCGTTTTTGGCATTAGTTATGCCCAAGTTTGGTTTGGTTTGGTTCGGTTAGAAAGATTGTACATTTTTCATACATAGACTCATGGTTTTTCCGCAAAGGAAGGCCATTAGGGCTTCCTGTGGCCCCTAATGCATAAACAGATCTATTTCTCCAGAATGTGTTTTATACGAACGGGTCTCGGAATCGCGAGCTATCGTAAAACGGGGGTTTTGCGGTCCATATAAGAAATTTATCACATATTCGAAAAGCAAATTAGCAGAATTTTCAACAATGTCATCTTTGTAATTCTATAAACTGCATAAAACTGCTACATATCTACAAATTTCTGAAAACAAGTTCAAAAATTTAAAAGCCACATGAAAAATAAAATTAATCTGCGTCCATTGTAGAGCGCTGCATCGGTCGCGGCAGCGCGCATGCGCCCCTAGCACTCTGCCAAACAACCTGTTGCAACCGGGACGGCGTGCACAAATGCAACTTCTCTCCCCGCAATCAGGAGCTAAATTATTCAATACCTAGTCTCCTACTACGACTAACGTTTCCAAAAAACTAAATTCAAAATTCTTACTTAACATTAAAAGTGCATACCATTTTCCAACCAGTTTTTTATAACCGCCGGACCCAAAATTCAAATTTTAGTTCGAACGTCTTATAAACGCGTCGCGAAGTCGCGTCTTAAGACTAAGACGGCAGTGAAGTGCTCAGTGAAATAAATAGGTGCTTTGTATACTAATATTTTTAATCCAGTTATTCTTTGCGATTTTTAAATAGTATTCATACGCGTGTACAGATAAAAAAAAGTTTGCTAAGTTTATTCGAAAGTTAGTTAAAGTCAATTTTCAAAATTCGAATTTCGAATTCGGAATTCTAATTCGGTTGTGCGAGTAATTGCTGGCGGTTGGCGAAGTTTGGCGGCGTCTGGAAACGTGAAGTTGGAATTCGCAAGCAACAAGTGTTCGTCTGATGCCTTCCCCGGTAAATGTGCCACTGTTACAGTTTGCATGCCCGCTGTGCCGGGATTACGCGGAGTAGGTACTACGGGCCCATGAATTCGGGATTTTCGTTGTTCCTATTTGTTGATTTACTGCTAGTGTTGATTTAACACGTTCGTGCTTTTTCGCAGTTTCCGCAACAGTTTAAATCCTCATTGCTTTATTTGTTTTTCCCATGCATGGTGTATGTGTTATTTTTTTTTTGCGTAAGTGGGTGGGGCTTTCTTTTGTTTTAGATCGGTGCAGACGTCACTCGCCATCTTAGGTCGACAAAAAAGTGTCATGGCGTCTCTAACGGAAGCAGTTTTTTGTTCTAGTTTCCGAGATCCGGTTGCCTATCTTTGTTTTAAGTTGTATTTAAACGGGTTTTCTTAGGTTTTGTCTTTAAAGGATTTTTTTTTAAGAAATCGTCGCGCTCATTTCGGGTGTATTTAATTAAAAATAAATGATCGATTTTGATATTGATTTTTGAATGATGAAAGTCACTTTATTACGCAGTCATATTAAGTTAGATCTGTTCGATATAGTTAGTATTCAATTATGATTAAATTTGTTTAAAAAAATAAGCCGTCGGAATTTACATTAAAACCCTTACGAGTAACGAAACTTTCCAAGTTTCGAGACAGCACAAAAAATATATAACCCAACAAACTAATTGACGAAATACCCCAGATTTCACTACATAATTTGTCCGTTTCTCGAATTACGTAGTCAAATCTAATTTCGCCATGTTTTCCGGACGGAAATTTTTCACTGAAATATTTCGTCGACAGATTTCGTTTTGTTACTGACAACCTTTCGGTTCAGTGGTTAATGTACGTGGGATTCGGTTCTGTGTGCGACAGACGTAGGTTCGAGTTGCGGAAAAATAAAATTTTATTATTAAGGTCGCTTGTTGAAGATTGGCATGTTGTCATGTCTTTTTTTGGTATCGTCGTCATGCGAAAATGTTGTTGAGTATTTTTTTGCTTACGTAATGATTGAGAATATCAGATTTTATATTTATATAGAAAATATTATTTTGAGTTTTCATATAATTGGTAAGAGATTTTCTTAAATCCACATAAGAATGTTTATTGATCATTGTTACAATAAAAATACTCGTATAATACCTTAGGGCCAGGTTCTACTTATTTTGAACTTTTTAAACCTCTAGAAATCCACAAATATAAAAAAGAACGCCATGAAAAAAATATTTTATTAAAATTGACTATATGACATATGAAAACACGATATAAATTAGATGACTCGATAAAAAAAATCGCAAATCTGACCCTAATTTACGATTTCAAACGTATTTATCTCCGAGATTACGTTAGGGAAATATTTGAAAGGGACAAAAAAAAAATAAAGATTATATATAAAAGCACTTCGCAAAAACCAAAATCTTGTATAGTTATTTTTTTTTTATATATAAAAATAAAACCGCTGTTTTGGGGTCGCGAAGACGACATAATCCCGAGCGAAGTTCATACAAAAAAAAGACAGTGAATAGAACCGGCCCTTAAAACTATTGCCCTTAAAACTATTACTTACATATAATGTTTAATATTACCTGTAACTATTTTAAAAACTATATAATGTTTTAGTATGGTGGTCCCCTAACTAGGTTAAACCTGTATCTTGAGGACCTGGTATAAAGATACATAGATGTATAAAGAAACTTAAATATTTTTAGATACTAAACCTACCTATGAGAGATTTTATTTAAAACTAGATTCTACGAACAGTTTTGCCTGGTGATTGTAGATTTTTCTATACAAACTTTGGACCTCCATTTCAGGCTCTTACGGGTTGAATTTCAAAATATCGTTTCTTAAGTTATAACTACATTAGACCGACCCACATATGTAACACGCCTGATTTATACGTAGAACGACGTCGCGTGGCGTGGATCAAGTGTAGCTCTACAAGTCTAGTTTCAATGTAAAATGTATGGAGACCGAAGCGCCCAGATCGGCGTGTGTGGCACACGTGTGCGCAGTGTAGTTCTACCTTTACATATTTTTTTTATAAATCATCAATCAAAAGGAACCTCTGTGCAAAATTTCAGTGTTCTAGGTCCTAGTTAGGGTTTGGGCTACACCTTTATGAGTGACTGAGTCAGGACTTTGCCTTTTATATGTATGTACAGATTAGCTATACATAATTATCATCGTCATCATCATTTCAGCCGAAAGACGTCCACTGCTGGAAATAGGCCTCTCCCAAGCGTCGCCACAATGGCCGGTTCTGTGCGTCTTGCATCTATCGGACTTCAGCGACCCTATCCAGGTCATCGGTCCACCTTGTGGGAGGCCTTCCAACGCTGTTTCTTCCGGGACGTAACTGTATTTAAACTAAAACAAAAACTTCTAAAGAAATACCTATATAATAGACAATTTGGTTATAAAAATAGTTTTAATTATTGAGGCTACACGTTACATTCATCTTGTTTTTGTCCGTAGAGACCCAGCCTGCTAGCTGCAGGCAGGCAGGGTCGAAGCCTACTGGGGCCAAAGCCAAGAGTTTGCTTCCGAAAGGAAAGCCCGGCCCTGGTATCTTAGGCCACAAAGGAACGGAGTGGGTTTTTAGTCAGTAAGAGTCTGACACTATCTCCCGCTCCGCCCAAGGGCGGGCGATGTCATTGGATGATTTTACCCAACACCAAAAAAAAAAAATCTCGTTTTTGTACATTGAAAATATTTCCAATAAAAATAGCCTGGGATGTAAAGGATAATCTGAAATAAGATTGCTATAGCCCAATTATCAATTAAATATTTCAAAACTTACTCAAACATTCGCCTCTGAAAACAGCTCATCATTCGGGACAACGTAATAACAAACCGAAATTTAAGTAGATATTTTCATGTAAATATCAACCCCGCCCTGAAATACCATCTATAATTACATTATTTCACAATAAATCACTCCGGAGACTTTACGGATTCTTTTCAACTCTCGAAATCATACAACCTGAGCTTTTGTACGTTTCAAATAGCGAAGCAGTAAAAATGTTCTTTACAAAAAAAAAAAGAAGAGAACAATAATTTCACCGGCCAACGGGGTTTCAAGAAATGTTAGAAAAAAATATTTAATATTAATATCGGTCAATACCCCCCTTGCCTCACGTGTTGAAGAAAACTTTGAGATGTTTTTTTTTTTTAATGAACCTATTGTTCCAGTTCATTTTTATCCTCGAAAAGATTGAAGTTTCATTATTTATTGTTGTTTAAACGATTGCGTGAGGTACAAATAAACAAATTTTCTTTCTTTTGCTAGAAGGATGGTGGCTCAGTAGTAACGATCCCGACTTACCTACGAGTTGTGGCGAGTTCAAACCCAATCAAGCACCTTACTTTGAGTAATTTATTGCCTCACCACTACTCTTACAAACGGTGAAGGAAAACATTGTTTCCTAACAATGTTGATGTCTTAGAACAAAAATTTTAAGATAGGGGTTATCCTCCAATCCGTACTAGGCACGCATGGTTGATTACGGCCCATTCTCTTTCTTGAAGAAAGAAAATTATTTTATTTGGCACGCTGGATACACACATTGTAAAACCAAATTTATAAAACTTAAGATAAAAACAAGAAGAAAAAATACAGACATAATGTGTGCCCAACGACGCCAAATAGGTCCAGTTCAGCATTAATGCCAGACAAGTACATGATAGTCAGTGGTAGTTGCCTAAAGCGGAGGCCTGAGTCCCAACAGTGAGAACTAAGGCTGATTAAGCAATGTTTATGCTTTATTTCACTGCAGAGAAAAGTAGAAGACAGAAAGGTAGGCTTTTCTCTTTCTTTCTTCCACTTTTCTCTGTTCCTAGCTAAATCTAGCTAAGTCTGGGCAACTCGTCACGCCACCTTCTTCTATGGATATCAATCTGCTGATTCCTGTTGTTTGGGATCTCGTCACCAGCTGCCTTCGCCTAATTTTGTTACGACATGCGGCAGATATAGCCTGCCAGTTTCATTTTATTAGATTGCTTTGTTATAACAATAGAAAACAGTAAGAATCAACTATTATGTCAGTATAAAATACACATCTATCATCATTATCACCACTGTGCTGCAGTTTCTAATTTTTTTTATTTGTCTGACTGTTTGTCTGTCGGTTTGTTCCTTGACACACAGGCATGTCAGCAATTTAGGGACGTCCAACCCGAGGTACATTTTCATACAACAGCTCTTACGTGATTATGATGTTATTACACATCTTTCTCCAGATATTTTGGATACACAGATATCTTATGGACATTATCTAGGCTTATAAGATAGAAATAAAAACATAAAGTGTAAAACTAATCCAGCAAAGACCTTTGCTATTTTACATGGACTTTGGCCTTCCATAATGTACCTACTCATGTATAAAAAATATAAAAAATTACGTCTATAGAAGAGAAGATTCTGGATAACCACAATTATCCTCAAAAAAAGTTTTTGAGTTGGGTTTTAAAACAACCCGTATCATTTTTCGTGTTGCCTCGTCATCAATTATCGCGTTGGATTGCGTTAGATGAACCAACAAGTTCGAGTGGGGAAGGCCTCTCAATACTGTAAGTGAACATTTTAACATTCGCGTCGAGTACTAAACTCATCTAAAACCAAAATCATGTGCTTTTCACGCGTCTCTGTAGTTTGTAAATAAAGTTAGCAATTATTTCAGAATGTTAGACTATTTTAATACCTATTTAGACTAGTTTAGCACATTAAATTGTGCTCCCAGGAAAACTTATCAATTATTACGTAATCGCTAGCCATGGGGTTTCATAGTTGCTCACATTTTTGTGCATGGAAATAAGTTAGCTGGATGCGACCATGCTGTTTGCCGTTGCAATAGATTTGTCTGTCGGTGAATATCTGTCTAAACTAGAATTAAAAGGTTTCTTTATAGCTATGATTCTCTGTTTAAAATAGGAATTAAAAGGTTTTTATAGCTATTAAAGGAATTCATTTTGAATCTAGCCATTCGATATTTTTTTTTAAGGTGGAAGTCACTTCTATCACTCTGGTTGGAGTAGGAGACTGTCATTTGGATTGGATTGACTAAAAACCATTTATGTTCCTCCAGTGGCCTTTTGCGTTATAAGCCGCGACAAGTCTTTAGAAAATTCTCACAGTCTAGTCCCTCATATCCAATCAATTGCAGATGGATTTTTTTTAATTCCTTCCATGTTCTATCTGAATTTGATTGTTAGAAAATCAGTTTTTAAATCTAGCCAAAGATCGCTATAACAACGGCAAACCTTTGCTTACAGCAGCGATAGCAAACTAGCTACCTAGTAATAAGTTTTATTAAAAAAAAAAAGAAAATTTTTCAATTATGAATTTCAACTTGATCGCACACAACTCGGGATGCAGTTGTTTAATAAAAAAATTATGCATATGAAAAAAAGCATTATAAAGAATTTTTTGAACCTGCTTTTTCTAAATTGTTCATCACGTCAACTACATACAACTACGCTCAAATGCTGCGCTCTACCACGCTCACCAACCCACTTCCATTTCCACTACCTCTTTGTCGCCACGCACCACGACAAACATGCGGAAAGGAGCTCGTCAGCGACAGAGACTGTTGGTATTAAAACATTACGACAGTAATTAGTCAATTATGTGTCTCATTATCACTTTAAAGGTCTTAGATGTGCCTGATGGCTTTTATACGGGTGACAAAGACTTGTTTACGTTTGTCAGTGTGCTTTTTTTTTTGTATATAGATCGGACAGCCTGACGTACGGCGAATATCAACCCTTACGTTGTTGGCGGTCGTCTCCTTCTGCGAAGCAGTAATGCTAGCAAAGGAGGAGACGGACCGCATCAGGCAGAGGCAACGGGGCGCTCACCCCAGCAGCCGCCGGGATTCCGATCCCGATTTCCGGCCACCGTAGGCGCGGGCTTGCGGACGGCGTGCAATGGGTAGCACGCTGTCCAAACGTCCGGTAACCGACCGGACCGAGCCCAAGTCGTCGACGGCGCGTACTGTTTCTGCGTGCCTCAAGGAGCTGTCAGCAAACCGTAGAAGCCCAGCCTGCTATGCAGCTAGCAGGCAGGGTCGAAGCCTGCTGGGGTCATTGGTCATCTTCCGAAAGGAATACCCGGGCCCGGCGCTATAGGCAACGAAGGAACTGGGTAGGTTTTTAGTCAGTAAGTGTCTGACACTACTTCCCGCTCCGCCCAAGGGCGGGATTTGTCATTGGATGATTTTACCTACCATAAAAAAAATCCTTACTTTGTTGATACTTCTACGGTCCGGACTAAACATTTCGCAACGTCGTTTATACCGCGTACATCGAAGGACTGGAACAATTTGCCTGCTGCGGTCTTCCCTTCTTATTATAATTTAGGTGTTTTCAAGGCTAGAGTGAATAGGCTCTTAATAAACTAGTGCGCCTCAACATCAACGATTGCATCACTGCTTGCTATCAGGTGGGATCGCAGTCATGCACTAGTTTATATAAGAAAATTAAAAAAAAAAGATGTTAAGTTTTTTGTGAAACTTTATAGTAGAGATCTACGCAGCGTGAACGCCGTGTCTAAAAGGCTTATGCGGCGTTAACCCAGCGTCTACGAAGCTTATGCAGCGTGAACGCAGTGTCTAAGAGCCTGTGCAGTATCTACGCAGCCTATGTGAGATTTGCGCAGCGTCTATGCAATATTATTATGTTGCATCTGCGCAGCGTCTACGCAGCGTCTATCACCCACGCCTAAACTTTTCTTTTTGAGGTATGAAATCATCAAATAACTTCTCCGCTCTGAGTGAAGCGAAAGATTGTGTAGTAAAACCTACTCTCTTGATGTTCCTTTTGCGTTCCAGGGCGATGATTCTTTCGAATAAACTTGTACTCCAGACATTTGACCCTGTTCCTCGAAAATGAAACGTTATTTATGAAGAATTATGTTTTTTATTTGGCGTGGTAGATTATAGCCCATTCGTTCTCCTAGAGAGGAGACTTGTGTCCCAGCTATTATATAAGGCTGAATATATATCTTACATACACTGTCACCCTCATTATTTCAGCCGAATGACATGACTGTGCTGTTGGTGTGCTTATTATAAATGAATAAATAAATAAATAGACTCTCACCACATTGTCAGTCCACTTTGTTTTGGCTTTGGCTTTCTAACGCTATGTCTGTTGGGACGCGGTCTCCACTCCAGAACCTTTCGGCCCCATCGACCATTTGTTCAGTGAGCATTGTGAGCATTATACCCTGCCCACTATCACTTATGTTTGGCGATTCTTCAAGCTATGTCGGCGACCTTAATTCTTCTGCGGATATCTTCATTCCTGATGCGATTAAGGAAACTCCGGGTATAGCTCTTTCCATTGCCTTTTGGGTGACTTTATTAAGCCTCCTGGTGAGGCCCTTTGGCCACTATACGAGTATATTATAATACTTGTTAATTTTAGAAAGGAAAAGCCCCTTCTAGCAAAAAGAGCAGTGTCGCTTACACCTAAACAGTGGATATATGTCACTTGGCCAAGGTGGAATAAAGACTGTTTTTTGTTTTATTTTATGCCTTGGTACACGTATCCTGTTTGCAGCTTACTGAACTATTACCGTTTCAGGAAAACAACCGGAAAACTCAACAAGAGGTTTCCGGCCATTTTCCTGGAATTAGGTCATCTGGTTTATTTTTAGTAGATATCGATTGTAACTGTTATTGTAAGGAAGAAATATTTGTTAAAAACATTTCTTAGTTTTTTAAGATATTTTTTTTTTACTGTAGTCAGGATCGCATTTAACCACTATTTCACCTGATGGTAAGCGATGATTTGGGTAACGCTAAAAACGTAAATAATGTTAGTAGTAGGTACGAAATCCTAAAAACTACTTTAAAGCCTAGTTTAAAATATGACCGTCGACTGCCATTACACCTTCCACAGCAAACAGCGAGCAATTGGTAGCTCGCCGTCCTGTCGTCTGGTAACCGTCCACACCAAGCCCGAGTCATCGACAGCGCGTAGTGTTCCATGAGGGCCTCAAGGAGATGTCAGCAAACCGTAGGGGCCCAGCAGGGACAAAGCCTACTGGGGCCATGGGTTCACTTGTGCTTGTGGAAACCCAGAGTCCTGGAAGCAAGGTAATGAAGGAACATAGAATTAGGTTTCAGTCAGTTATGCCTTGATCACGCAGTAAAATGTTGCTCGGCCGAGATAGTGATGTAAGCGAGTTGTAAAGCTAAGCGCTCGGCCGAGCACTCCGCGCTCTGTTTATACGTACTTAGTATTGGACCGAGAGCACTGCCTCGCCCGTTTGCTTTGTATGTCAAGGCATGTAAGTCTGATGCCACGCCCTCCCGCTCTACCCTAGAGCAGGAGAACATCAAATGATGAGAAAAAACCTGTACAGAAAAATACATAGAACTTAGTACTTACATAAAGTTAAAAGTTCTGGTCTCTTAGCTTGCAATCGGTAACTCAATCGCGAGTTACGACGCGACCTTCGGTTGCGTTAGTATGTGTGTGTATCTGTCCGATGCTATCTCAGAAACATTATTGTTTCAATTAGACTGATGAACGCGCGCTTACAGGTTTTGTTAACGTTTCTATTGTTATGTTTGTGTTAGGAAACTGGTTTTCCTCATATAATGTTAGTTTTATATGCGAAACCCAAAACACGTGTCTAGTATTTTTATGTAAAGAATCTATGTACAAAATTTCATAACTGTATCATGAAAAATCGCAAAGTTATAAGCTTGTTATGTTACCTGGTTGTCCGCACAAATACATGGCCACCGGACCATCCTGGTGACTTAGGGGATACTTTGCTCCCGCATACAGCTGTGCGCTGACTTCTCATGCCCGCTATGACCTGCCGGGACCTGTGTTGTACTTAGTATCGGTGGTGTCCAACTTGTCATCCTTTTCATTTGTTCTATGTCTGGGTGTAATTTATCTGCAATATGTTTGTATTTAAAAATATATTAGTAAGTTTATAGATTGTCTAGTACTCATAGCACAAGGTCTGCTAAGTTTGGGACTAAATGACTTTGTGAGGAAGATATGGAATATTGTAATTGGCAAATACTATGGCTGTAGTCATTTGCAATATCATCAGCAATGATTGACCAATAATTCTCTGAACCGGAACAAGAGCGGACACCTTGGGAACACATTAAATTCCTGGATTCCAGGAATTGCGACTAACTATGTTTGTGTTAATCGATTTGAAGCGTTGAAGCCTACATTCGTCTTCGGTCGTGAAGATACACGCAGAAGTTATAATACGCGGCATATAACTTGAATTAAAATGGCGATCGACCTTCAATGCGTAGTAACAGATTTTCAGTGAGGAGCTGCACGTAAAAACAGCAAAGATGGCCATTTTAGTACAATTTATTTGCCACGTAAAAACGTGAAGGTTTTATTTAAAAGCACTTTAAGAGCTAATTGCAAGTTTCATTATATCCACTCGTTTCTGAGATAAAGAGTCTTGACATACAGACAGACGGATAACAAAGTGATCCTAAGGGTTCCGTTTTTTCCTTTCGAGATGCGGAACCCTAAAAAAATCATAATCACAAATTGACAGCACAGTTGCATCATTAATGATTTGCTCACCGTCCGCAAGCCCACGCCTACGATAACCAGGAAAAAATTAACTTACAAACAGACAAACAATATTAAAAATATTAGTTCATATCACTAATCAATTCTTCTATCACAATTAAGAAAACCTATTGTGGGATACGAAAACAGGGACTCATTAATATCCGTTTGTCTATACTTAACACACATAACACTATTAAAACTGGAAATAAATATGGCCTATTATCATATAACCTCATAAAAACATCAACATTGCATTCCACAATAAACTTCACATTGAAAAAGGAAAAATGGTCTATTGGATCATTATAGAATTCTGACATCATCAGTAGTCGTAGACGCGTGAAATCTAAGAAATTGACTATCATATTCAGAGCCAAATTCACCAATAAACTAATCGCGATTCGTTCAAACAAAACGCAGTTTGAGTGACTAATCGAGATTATAGCTTCATTTTACGTTTCACCGCGATGAATTGAACCTAGTTTACGCTAAACTCAGTTTCAATTCTTTTTTTGTCGCCCATGTTTACGACACAGGTCTTTAAACTAAATTACGCTGAGCTCAGTTTAGTTGAACTAAGTTTTTATATTGAATGATGAAATCAGCCCTCAATTGAATAATCAGCTGTATTCGGATTTCAATATATATACTTTGACTAGATTTTTTTGCATTCAAATACAGGATCCACGCATGCGCCCCAGGCCCCCGAACACGCGGGGTCTGTAGCATTTGCTACTCTTGCTACAAGACCAATCCACCACAGTCATAGATATGTAAATTTCACCCACTCGCACTGGAGACCCGACACTGGGACGACGAACAATAGGTAGCTCACCGTCTGCTTCTCCTATAAGAATCGAGCCCGAATCATCAACGGCGCATAGTTCCCCACGCGCCTTAAAGAGATGTCTTCAAAACCGTAGTGGCCCAGAAGGGCCGATACCTGCTAGGGTTATAAGAAAACTTCTGAAAAAGGAACCCGGGTTCTTAGAACGCAAAGAGCTATTGAGGGATCATAGGTATGGTTTTAGTCAGTAAAAGTCTGACACGACCCTCGCGATCGACCCTAGAACGGGAGAAATCTTTAGATGATTTCCCACCTATAAAAAAGTAATAGGAACAGTATAAAAACTAACTGTAACTGTCCGGACCGAGCCCAAGTCGTCGACGGCGCGTAGTGTCCCACGCGCGCCTCATGGCGTTGTCAGCAAACCGTAGGGGCCCAGCAGGGTCGAGGCTTACTAGGGCTAAGGATCGATTTCTAAAAGAAGGTTCGGCCCCGGTATGAAAGGCAACGAGGAGTGGGTTTTTAGTCAGTAAAAGTCTGACACTATGTCCCGCCCCGCCCAAGGGCGCGGAGATGTCATTGGATTTTCCCATCGAAAAAAAAAAAAAATGTATGACAGCACCAACATAAAACCTTGACCACAGTAATTGATTACTGAAAGCAATATTTTTGATTACTTACTTAAAATTGTGTATAACCAACAAGTCAAATATTTATCAATCTGAACTCTCAATCAAAACACTTTTATTGTACACTTGAGATATTTTTTTTACTTTCATTCTAGCTAGTTATTTAATAAATTAATACAAGGTTATGTCATTAACGAAATTGATTTAAACTGTGACATCCCGAGAGGACACCGGCGTCCGTACACCTATTGTCTTTCTATTGTGTCTCTAATTACGGTATTCAACAGGTTAAACTGTGAAACCCCGAGAGGACACCGGTGTCCGCACACCTATTGTCTTTCTATTGTGTCTCTAATTACGGTACTCAAAAGGTTCGAGTACGTCTAAGGTAGCAAAATATTTTAATTTATATATTAAAGATCTACATTCTTTAAAATATTATATCAAATTTCATATTACTTTCTACAGCATTACATAAGTGGTATAATGCCGTCACAACATCTATAAATACCAGAATGCCATAGTGTTATTATATAGTGTTAGGAAACTAAAAAAGCTACAAACTTGTATATATAAAAGTAGTTGTGCAGAAATCAATCCTAAAATAAAACGTCTCCAAACTCCAGCAAAAAAACAATGTAGTACCAACCTAATATAGCCTCTAATATTCAAAAAAATAAAGTAGTACCAAACTACTAATCGTCTCAAACCTCCAAAGAATAATATAGTACCAACCTAATAACCGTCACTAACCTCGCAAAAAAAAAATAACGTACCAACCAAATAAACTTTTATAACCCCCAAAAAAATTAAGCACTACAAACCTAATCACCGTATCTAACCTCCAAAAAAGCCTACCATTTACCTACCATAACCTACCATTTTACGTACAATAAAAAAAAATCTCCAAAAAAAAAAACTGACTACAAACCTAAAAACGTCTGTAACCTCCAAAAAAATAACGCAGTAGCAACCTAATAACCGTATCTAACCCCCAAAAAAATTACATAATAAAAACCTTACATCATTTCTTATCCCGAAAAAAAAAAGTTAACCGAAACAGAAGTTAATTCAGAATCATCAATATCTTCCTGTCTTAATTAGGTCGATGAAATACGATTTTTTTCCATTCTATCCTGTCACCCGTCACGCTATCACTAACTCCCTTTTCTTTCATAATATATCACTCCTCACACAATCCATTCATCTTTTCTTTGGAGTCCAAAATACTGTATAATTTCTCGCAGCGATTTTCGTAGCTCTTCAATGTCTAGTTATACCCACATAATTTTCGTAGCGAAATACCTTCATCTCAAGTATCGCTGATTTAAACAGTTTCTCATTCTTTTTAAGCCCTAGTAGTCGGCTTACGACTTTAAAATTCGTAGCCCGACGGCTTACACTTTTTGCATATTTAATAACACTGGTTTTTTGCAAGAAATACACCCCCTAAGATTATCTCTCGACCAGACGACTGTAGTTTCTGCTAACAAAGGAAAAATTACCTATAAAAACAAGTCTGAACGATATTAAAATGAATATGACTAATTAAACCCTTATCATAGGGCTTAATATAGATAAGAAACGTAACTAGACGATCTTCAAGTTATCATATCAAAATTGTTCTAATCACTATTTACGATTACCTCACGCCCGGCGGAAAAGTCACAAACGAGTTTTTCAAAGCATTAAATGTTATATACGCAAATTTGGACCCTATAACAAAAGAGTTAGACGGTAAAATTGCATGCGGGAACTGAAACTAATTTTTTGATGCTACGTTCATCATAGCAACAGCGCCATCTCTACGAATTCCTACAAAATTTTTCACTGAACCATTTTCTTATAAGAACTACACACACTGATGCATTCTGTGTTCATTCGGCACACACCCTCGTGTTTCTATACAATCGAACGCACCCACACTGCAAAGAAAAAAACGATAAAAAACTGCACACAAACACAAGTTTCGTGCACACACCAGACAAGGATAGACGAATGTTTGAAAAAATATCGAATTTAGAATCTAAAATATTTTTGGCGATTTTTTATATATTGTTATGTAAGTTAGATGTTATTTGGATTATTACAAAGTGTAAGATAAGTGAGTAGAACTGAAATGCACTGGGTTCATACAAGCGCGGGACACCAACACAGACGCGCGTGTGCCGACGACACTGCATTCTGTCCGTGTAGTAGTGCTACAGCCCGACCGCTCGGTCTTGAGCCAAGTTGTGTGTTTTTGAACGAGGAAAGACTCGGTATAGAAACTTTTGCGGTTTTACCAGTGATTAATTGTGAATTGTGGATGTAAATAAAACAGATTTAATTATTATATTTTGGTACAAAGGAATAATTATAAAGTTTGTGCTATTCATTTAAAATCATCATAAAAATAAGTTCATAAGTGTAAAATTGTGAAATTAAATGGAGTTAACCATAAAAAATGGAGGTAAAAATATTTTCTTACTAGCGTTAGCGTTAATTATTGAAATAAGCTGCAATTTAAGTCTAAAACCCTAAATTTTTCGAGAATTTTGTTCAATTTTACGACTGTCAGCGACAAGTATCAAGAGTACTCGAGCGGAGGCGCCCGTCGCAGTAAATACAAGGTAATGGCTAAGTACGCACGCCGTCTAGTACGGAGTGCGCGCTCGGTGCAGTCCCGCCTATGCACAATCGGTGGAGCGTCGCATTTCCGTTCCCGGCACACAACTGGACCACAACACGCGACATAACCGCTAAAAACCTCCGAAAAATAAACAAAAATATCCAAAAAAAAAATCAGACCACAGACTATATTTTATAAAAAAAAATATTCATATCATCGCGTAGTGGCTTCAACAAACACAAAACAAAATTTAAGAAAAACATATTTTGGGATTTAGTGAGTTTTTCCGAATTTTTCCTCGTATTTAAGTGCGGCTCACTTCGCTGAGATGCAAACAACATATCACATGGAAACTTAGGACCCGAACTATATTTTTTATTTAGTATTAAATAAATAATAAAAGGAATATTTTTGTGAAAAGTGACTGTCGTGATGTGTTACAATATATTATGCTGTGACAGTGTTATCGCTGTGAAATACGGCTGAATGGATTTGTGATTACATGACGAGGTGACGCCGATTTGTCATTGCAACTTTTTTCTTTTTTTTACAAAAATTACTACCGAAGTGTCAAACTGGACGGAAGAGGAACCGGCCACCTCTGACGCATGTGAGTACTATTTGGCGCGTTAAACAAAGAAGTTTTTTGAATTTTCAAAGTCAATATTGTGTGCCCTTAATCTTGCGTTCTCCTTGACTTAAAGTAGTGTTAGTGTGCGTGCAATGCATATGTAAACGCACGCGTAACGGTCGGTGTGTGCGTAGAGTTCACGCACATTTTTTTGTGTTTTCTTACGAGCCCCCCTCCACTCTCCCCACCTATACTCGTTATCGTTTATCTGTCCCACTCTTTTTCTATGACTACGTCGTTTTACATTGCAACGTCGTGCCTGTGTGCGTGAGGCCCACGTGTGTGCGTTAATAAATTGCAACCTATATTTTGATCGAAGGCCAATGACGGCATAGAGAAAACGATTCTATTTTCAAATTTCTTTCTGATTTCTATTATAGAGCTACTCTAACCGAAAACGAAGTTGATATTTTTGAAATTCCAAATTTGAACTTTTTTGGCAACGAATTTTTGGGGTTGACGAAAAAAAGTTTGTTAAAAACGTTAAATTACTTTTGACTGCTAATTTTCGTCACGTTTTAATCATAAATAAAATAAATAGATAGTTAAAATTTAGTTTGTTAGTGCAATAAATGAGTTATTATCGGTGCTACGAAGCTCTACGCGCAATCGTAGGCTAAAATAAAGCCGTCGGATCTTATGACGAGCGCTTCGAAATATTTTTCTACCAAAATTTTAATTAATTGATTAATTTTAGATGACATTTGTCGTCTTTTAATTAATTTTGAATATGTTTATCGGGATAGTTGAGTGTACGATCTAAGTTGCGTTTCTAAGACTTTTATAACCTAAAATTTTGTAAAAATAAACCTTTCATGCCGTTATCTAGCATCTAAGATATGATTTAGTAGTAAAATTAATTGAATTAAATTTTTCGCAAGTAACTCAATTGATTTTTTAAATTATTTAGGATAGTTATTTTTTGATTTCTAACATCAATTCTACAGTTATCAAACTAATGTAAAACCATTTAATTTAAAAAATACAATGCATAGCAATGAGTATTTTGGTTAACAAATCAGACAACATTTATCATTGTTTGACAAAAACATTTTATTTATAAATTATGAGAATAAGGTTATTTGCAGCCAGGAAGTGTTGTACTCATTTATGCACTGACTTACTCGTATATGACCTATATTTTATCAGTAATGCATTAAAGATCCTTGTAGTTGTGAAAAATAAATGAGTACCAATTGTTTTGAATATTTTGTCAATAAAAATGGTAGATACTGTGTCATTCGCATAACTATTAAACAGTAAGCGCATGACTATGTATACGCTCTTAAATCACAATTTTATAAATAATCTGGTGATTGGTTTTAAATGTATACTGTTGTACCTTATACTTATACCCGTATTTATAAAGAAGTAATCACTTGTTACTAAGTAATTACTTGAGGTTAGAAATCTACAAAAAATATTTAAATTTTTCTTAACTATAGAATACAAATTGTTACTTAAGTAGTTACTATTACTGAAGTAATTAGTTTTACATGTTTATAAATACGGCTGTTAGACTACTAATTACATAACGGGAAAATTTACAATAATATGCTATACAAGTACCAGTCTCTTACAAAGTTAAATCCATGTTTGTGCTCCATTGTAACCCTAGCAATAAGTAACTTGTATAGAGAAAATAAACTTTTATACATTTAACAACAACAACAACAAAAACCACTTATTTAGATTCTCGACTTCACTCTCCTACGTCAAATACTTTGAACCTGCCAACATTCGTAAAAAGAAAAAGAAATTCGAGTTCGCGCCTGTTATTATTTTTATTTATTTATTTGACGATTTACACAAAAATATAAGAGATTAGGAGAGGAAACAGAAAAATAGGTACAAAGGTGATGCTTATTTCTAAAGAAATCTTTTCCAGCATACCTGCGAAAGGAGAGTATTATTCATTTAGCAAAAAAAAAAACAAACATATTTTCTACTCCTTTTTACTCTCAACTTCACTATACGACATCTAATGCGCTGAAACTATCAAAATTCATAAAAAGAACAATAAGAGATTCAAAATCGTGCCTCTTATTTTTATTATTATTCATTTAACAAAAAAAATTTTTTTTTCAACTCATTTTAACTCTCAACTGCACTCTCAGACCTCAACCACGCTGAACCTGTCAAAATTTATAAAAAGAACAATAAGAAATTCAAGTTCGCGCCCTTCAATTCCAGCCAGTCCTTGCGCGCGCGGCCAAGGCAAGCGCAGGCGCAGCGACTGTCAATGTTACTACATAACCTACAACTGGCTGCCCCGCCATCTTGCATTCAGACTCGTTTGAAGGCTACGCATGGCCGATGTCTTAGTTTTAACTATGTTTCTGTTAGCTTTATGTCCATGGTTAAGAACATGTCAATTTGAAATTAAATGTAGGGTTTTTACGCTGTGAAAAACTATTTCATTTTGACAGCTGATGTACACAGATGACTTTAACCCACAACTGGGTTTCCTCACAGTAAACCTTAATTATATCATTATAAATTTTGCACTTGAAGACAACTATAAGTGCATAAAAAGCATTTAACTGATATTAGTGTTTGTTAAGTTGTTTAGCAAATTATTTTGTTGTTCGTAGTTTTGGCTGTTGTATATTTTGATACATTCTTAAACTAATAACAACCAAACTAAACTAATTGAAAACTTCCAAATTCATGTTCCAACAATAATTGAAAACTTCCAAATTCATGTTCGCTTCAATACTTTTCCTTATACTTTTTCATCTATCATCACACAGAAAAAAATTAATGAAGGCCCAAAAACCAAATAATTTGAAAGAAGTTATGATTTTTATTAGCTAGGATACTTATATTATGCAAGTTACTAGCGGACGTGGCACGGCGGGTATTTAGGTGCGCCCGCGCAACGGCCAAGGCGAAAGTCAGCTTGCACAATCTACTCAACGTCTGTTTAATTTGACGATAGATGGCGTTATAGTACTAAGTAATGTTTTAATGTGGACTAGACTTTAGCTACATCTGAAATGGCTTAGAACTACGTTTGTTGATCTATTTTAGAAAACGTTGCTAATATCTGACCTGGCGTTTTAGGCAAATAATTTTTCCATTAGCGTTTCCGCCAACCGCTAATTACCAAAACGTCTGGCAATGACATTAGCTATTCTGTGACCATGTGTCACGTGATTTCTCTGCCTGCTACTCGGCTGTGAATATAAAAAAAAAACTAAAAATATCGATTTTGGTCTAGTTAAGCGTAGTCAAGTTAGGTATGAAATTAAATGACAGTAACGATAAACTACGTCTAGAATTCTTATCGCGTTACACAATTTGCGTCAATCCCATTTTAAGTGGCACTATAAAAAACCAAATTTAACACCTGTTTAATTTTTAAAGTAAAGGATTACTATTTTGTTAATTTCGTTTTTTTTGTATAAGTAGTTTTGGGCTGAAACGTAACGAAATTTATATTTCATTTTTTAAAACTCTCGTTTTGTTAAACCTTTCGAAAATTAGCCCCTAGTGGGAAACATGCATATACACCCCTATTTTTTAACTAGTGCACAAAAAAATGATGCTCAATCAGTACCTGTTACTGATCATATTTGTGTAGTCAAAAGTACAAAAAACGAAATTCCAAAATTGTCCATGAAAATTTGTCATTATTGGTAAATTCATAATTGAATCATTATTCATAACACTACTAGAAAATACTAAGCGCAGTGTTTTTCCATTTTTATTGACATTCTTTCATTCATAAACAATAACCTGTACATGTTTCCAGAAATTGAGTGAGATTTTGGGATATAAAAAAACGCTCATAACTTTGCTGTTTATGAATATTATGCATTGAGACTTTACTTAAATAATAACAAGACCTTTTCTAATAAGCCCTATAAGTATTTGCCATAATTAAAAAATAGTGGTGTATATACCATATATCTATTACCTAGGTACATAGAAGACAAAGGTAATCCACAGCTCTAGTGTAGTCTTTTATTAAGTTTAAGGACGCATATATATCACTATCTTATATAAAATTTAAACAAAATCAATAAATACGAATTTAAACGTTATAATCTAGTTACAACTATGAAGTATCTAAACTATTACGACACATAGGCAGTATACACAACGTTCAATGTCACAACCGACTCACTGTCGGCCGCCATGTTGAATTTATTCCCGCCTAACTCTATGACATTTATAATAGACGCCTGCGCAGTCTAGCGGTCTAGATATTGACGCAAAATAACTGTTCTCGTGGGCGTATTTTGATAACTATTGTAATTTAAGATTATTAAATATATGTTTTTTCCGTTTTATATTTTGTACGTATTCATTATATTTTAGATTTTTGTTGTTTGTTTTAAGAAAATCATATGAGAACCATTGTGGAGAAACAGATTGACTGACAATTCAGCCCACAGCCGAAACTGTAGGGTCTAGGAGCGAGAAATTATGCACAAGATTTCCTTTTTTCAAAGATTCAAAAGTATTTACTTCAAATAAACCATTACAGGCACTTTTGAAAGGTCAAGGAATCAGTTTGTCAGAAAAAATGATGCTAATTGCACATTGCAAAGCGTAGATCTCTATGGAGAAGAATGTGCAAGAAACTCCATGGACACTCATTTAAATCATTTTATGTACAACAAATATCTCTGTTACATTTTATGAGGATTGTCGAATATTTAACCCCTAAGGGGATAAAACGTGGGTTTTGATTTTGTATGGAGAATCCTACTTTCAGACGGGCGAACCCGCTGGCCAAAGTTAGTTTATTAGCATACCTACTACATCATAAAAAAAATTAAAAACAAGTTCAAGATGGGCGGTTTTATCACTAGAGGTGATTTCTTACAAACAATCGTTGTATTGTGTTTAAAAAAAATTAATGATATGTGCAGCGATTACATTTACCTTTTAAATTAATTAAATACAAGTCAGAATACTATTTTTCAACTTTCTCTAACTTTTCCAATTCTATTGCCATTTTACGACAGACATAACACGTTTTATGATACAAATGTACATAATAACTTAAAAATAAATTGATTTACGTCAATGAGCTACTAAATAGTATAAAGTGCCTTTCAATAATTTATTTATTGGCCATAAATTTTATCGTCATTTTCTTTTATGTGCTTATAGAGTTCATTTTGAAGGACATAGTTTAATAGTTGGTTTATAAAATTTTATCAATATCCTCCAATAATTTGTAACTAGATGTCCAATGGGTAGAGCAAATTGCTCGCAGAACAGATGGCCGTTGAAGGCGAAAGGTTCTGGAGTGGCGATCGCGTAAGACAGTGCGTTGGAAGGCCTCCTACAAGGTAGACTGATGTCCTGGTAAGGGTTGCGGGAATCCAATGGGTACGCGACGTACAGGACTGTTCATTGTGGAGACATTTGGGGGAGACCTGTATCCAACAGTGGTCGTCTTTCAGCTGAAATGATGATGATGAAATGTCCTTTGATGGCTTTTTACCTTTATGGTATCATCTTATTCTCGTTGGGAACATATTTATTGGACGAACAGATAAGCAGTAGAATTTCCTGCCGGAGTCTGTTTCCTAATAGCTACAACCTAGTGGTTTTAAGACATGAGTGAAAAGGTGCTCTATCGTAGACCATATCATCGTAAACCATCAGGTGAGATAGTGATAAAACGCAAGCCTATCGATAATAAAAAAAAAACTGTTTTAAAGTTTAACAGAATACAGGTAATAGTCAGAATTTATTCAGTGATTTGTTTAACAGTCACAATTATTTTCTAGATCACGGCATTTCACGTCCAAAACGGGGTTTTAACAGTAAATATTAAGCGATTAAAATAAATCTACAGAGCACTCTACGGTCGTGCAGCGAATCTAGGTTGTGGACACTAGGCCGCGGCAGGTGCAACTACCCTACTGCAACCAAACCAGTCGAAATACTGGCCTCTAACGGATCTCACTGTTTGAATTTCGAACACTGATATTGTGGTTTGAAAATGGAATGTTTTATGCCTATGATTGGTTTGATTTTGGTGTTCTTGATTTGAAATTGCTGTGTTATTACTGTTTGAACCTGAATTCAAATAATTTCAAAACGTATAAAAAAATTAACATTTTGCAACATATCTGTTCTGTTACGTACAGAAATCGATTTCGTACAAGCGTAAATTAATTCGAGTTTAAAAAAAAAAATACTTTATTTTCATTTTTATCTTTACAAAACGATAGGGTTTCATGTACCGAATCGATCCTCCATGGGATTAAAACGACCAAAATTTTACGTTGTATAAAAGTAAAAACTGACTGACTGAAATATCAACGCACAGTCAAAACTACAGAGAAACTTTGAACATGGTTTTGTTTAATAACTTCGGTGAACACTGAGGGAGAATTTCCTAAAATTCACCCCCAAACGGGATGAAACGGGGGTCCAAATTTTGTATGAAGAAATTTACTTTCACACGAGCGAAGCCGCTGGCGGAAGCTAGTTTTACATACAAACAAGATGACAAAAACGAGGATTCTTAAATTTAATCCTTAACTCCAGCAATCCCAAAATAACTTAACACTCATTTCAGCCAGACAATAATAACCGCTCCAAAAAATTAAACAAAAAGAAAAAAAAAATAGTAAAAAAACAAAAACAGTAAAACCCCAAAAATGAGGTCATTCAGACGGCCGGCGAAAGCGACGTGCGTTTTTTTCGTCGTTTATTACATTATTGTCTGGAACCAAGAGCCGTACTACGAAGTGCCAATGTCATCACGATTTTGTCGTGAGAAAGGGATGGCGCTATACGTCTTATAGAGCGCCATCTTTCTCTAACACCGGGATCATAATGATTTTAAGATGTCATGGTAGGGGCAGGACGTATTGTTTTCCGTACGTCTTGCAAGCAGATGGTTGTCCTTTAATTATGTCGGGTCAATTTTAAGGTTTCCCTTTCAATATTTTTAGCGTTTTCGGTATTGTGAAAGAGGTTTCAAGTTTATTTTTGAAGGAGAAAATGTTTTGTGGGATTCTGTTTTTTTTTTTTTTGTATTATTGTTTCACGTGTTCTGTTCGCTTTTTATGTCCTATAAAATTTCTTGTTTATGTGTACCAAAAATAATCATCATCATCATCATAAAATATACTTTAGTTACAGTAAAACCAAATAATGATAAAAACCATAAACTATGTAAAACTAACCTAAAACAAACTAAAATATGGAGCCAAAACAACTTAACTCCTCGACATCGCTGTCGACTGGTAATGAGGCCAAAAGACCTGGCGGCAGTACCACGCTGTATGCCAAAGCTGATCCTACGACCAAGGTTAAAGCCAGCCCTTGGGTAATTAAACCTCACATAGTAATTAAATCTTTTTCTGGAGCGGATTTGTGTTCAAGTCACCAGACATTCAAACAATTGTAACTTTCAACACGTAACCACATGCCCCAGCAATAGGAAAATTAAAGACGTTTTAGGGGCCTAAGCAACAGGACCATGAAAGACTTTTTAGGGGCCTTAGCAATAGGAACATTAAAGAGTTTTGGGGCCTTAGCATTAGAAACATCAAAGACTTTTAGGGGCCTTAGCAATAGGAACACTAAAGACTTTTTAGGGGCCTTAGCAATAGAAACATCGAAGACTTTTAGGGGCCTTAGCAATAGGAAAGTCAAAGCCTTGTTTTAAGATTGAGTTGAGCGAGAAACTGTTCTATTAGTAGCTCCTAACACCGCCACGGCGACTCTTGAATATCACAAGAAAAAAATATTATTGTCGATAAAATGTCACTTTTTAAGAGCCTCATGTTTGACATAAATACAATGGATGAAGCTAGCCCATAATGTACAGTGTTTTGTTAATAATGTAAGATCTGACGTTGTCACTGAGAACAACATTGTCAAAGCTAATGGAACCTTTCATACTGCTAACAATATCAGTTTATCATAAGAATTAAGTTTTCTTTACATTTTTCCTAGCTTATTACAAACATCCGGCGCACTTACGGAAAAAAGTCTTTCTTTTTGGTTTCTTTATAGCTACAACCTGGGGATCTTTAAGTCAAGATTGAATAGGTTACTTCTAGGCAAGCGTGCTCCATCGTCACCACATCGTCGTTTCATCCATAATAAAAACGAACTGGCCTGTTGGTCTACCGTTAGTGGCCCTGGACAAATGTTTGTGTGATGAGCACGATCATTTTGTCCTGCGTCTCTATATATTATAGATAAATTACGCCCAGACACAGAACTATATAAGCATGTATTTAAAAATATATAACTATGTTTATCAGTTGTCTAGTACTCATAACACAAGCCCTGCGTAGCTTGGGACTAGACAGCGTTGTGTGATAGTTGTGGAAAAAAGCCTTAGATAGACCAAGTCCTGGCATAGCACATAGGATACTTTTGTCACAATAATGACTTGAGTCTCAATCGAAGCACCTCGGGCTACGCGTAACCATAACGAATGGTTCAACTTAGGTATTCGCCGCGATATTTGTCAAAGAAGAATTTTATGAAACAAAAACAGACGCAGATAATCACAAAAATATTTCGTTATTCACTATAGTTTGTTTAAAAATTCGTCACGTAACAACAGAGTTGAGTAGAACAGTTTAGTTGGTTAAGAGTATTTACAAACACAAGCGTAATATGTTAAATTGTTTACTATTTGTCGGTGAGGAAATAGGAAGTAATTTGATGAATGAAAATGGCACTTTTGGGCTACCAGAAGTAGAGCTACCAAGTTTCTGGTTTGATACAATTACCTGCAAAGCAAATTGACTGTTCCTACGTAAACTCTCGAATCTGAAAATCTGCATTTTGTTTTGTTTCTGTATCAAGCTTGATAAAAACTAAACTTAAAAAAATGATTCCTTAACCCAACCTTATATGTAAGCAAATTTATATAAAGATAAGTAAATAATGACAAAGTTGTCCATAAAATAAACTTCAAATTGCTCTACTGTAAAGTAAGTTTTCTCACTTTCGATAGTTTACCTAGGGACAATCGAAAGGGAAATTGACGATCGACGTCGATTTTAAACGCTTCTCAATCGACTCTAGTACATTAAGCTGGTATTTAGCATATGATGACCCATCCCAAATATGAGAGCAGTACTGCATACACGATCGAACTTGTGCGTGATAAGGGTTGAGTAGCTGTTTCGGTATGAAGTACCGCCTCACTTTTACTAAGATCCCAAATTTTTTGGCCGTTAATTGAGCTTTGTATTACTGACAATAGATCTGCATAAAAGACACATTAAACTATATTGAATCTGTCTACACTAAAAAACAAAATGAGTTAACCAGAATTCCAAGAATAAACTGCAAGTACAGGGAAGTAATAAAACGTTCGAGGACAAGATGCCCAAAATGAATGTTGAGTCAGACATGTAGCCAAGGGCAAAGTAACTTATTAAAGAAATGAAAATAAGTCCTAAAAAGCTGGGCAATTGAGTTGGACTCGCTCACCAAGTGTTCCGTACAGACTAACTTATTTATCTAAAGTTCAATTACCAAATAGAGGTCCAAATTTTTTTTGTATCGGTAAGAGTTTTTTTTTGTGACGTAACTAAAATTTTACAGTTTTTATATTGATTCCTATACTTGTGTTATAAGACCTTGCTTCAAGCCAAATTTCAGGGTTCTAGGTCAACCGGGAAGTATTTCATAATGTTGGTATCCAAGAGTGTCAGGATTATACGTTTTTTGCGACATAAATGGCCGTATCTTTTTTTTTCGTTACTTAGAACTTAATTTTTTCCACTGCAGACGTATGGTTGAGTATATGGTTTTGATTTCAACTCGATACCTCCACGCATTCCCGAAATAAAAGGTCTTGACAGACAGACAGACAGACGGACAGCGAAGTGATCCTATAAGGGTTTCGTTTTTTCTTTTGATTTATGGAACCCTAAAAATGAACAAGTCAAACATTAGTAAGTATTGAATCATCAACATCATCATTCCAGCCGAAAAAAGTCTATTGCTGGACATAGGCCACCTCCAGTGTCAGCACAATGAGCGGTCTTAGCGTCTCGCATCCATCGAATTCCCGTGACGCTCACCAGGTGGCTGGTCCACCTTTCGGCAGGCTTTCCAACACTGCACCTTCCGGAATATTAAATAAAGACAAAATATCAAAATCCAGTAAAATATGGCCCAAAGATTGTAGCTCCTGACAGTCCTAAAATTCCATCTATAAGGCTCAAACAGCATTTTGGATGTTGTTGTAAAGATTAAATTAAATACAAAATTATTAATAAACTAACTTTTCTATAGTACAATAATAACTTCATTAACAACCACAATCGCCAACCACATCAACTTTCAACGCATTAAAAAACTGTTAAAAACAAGAAAAAAAAAAAAAAACATTACCCTTCGCAACCGCGCAATTTCAAGTAGCGAAACTAAAATCAAAATGGCTGCGGGCATGGATCAGTAATATCTATCGCACAAAATAAATTCTCAGTAAAAACTGATGCACCTCATCCGTCTACAGTTTAAAACGAGAAACAAGTCTTATACAAAAAGGTCTTGCTGGTTCTAAGGTATACTCGTTTGTTGACTTTATTCTTCTTATTTTGTCTATGGCGTTTGAAAATTATAAATTCCTTTTTCAAATTTTTGTAGTGACATTACAATATTATTTTCGCATTCGTTGTCGCCTATTCGAATTTAGATTTTAAAATTGGAACGTTTTAAATAGAACCTCTAAATCGTTACAAGGAAAAACGTGGACTCACCTTTTATTTTGAGCATAAAAGGCTTTCACTGAAAGATATCCTGTTTTGGCGGCGACGTGGAAACCGGTCGCCATGACCTACCCCACTCCCGTATTCCTTACAGTAATGCACAAAGCGGCCGAAAAATACGGGCAGAGAAAGGTTTACTTACCCTTTCTTTGAGTAAGTATTTGATGAAATATTGCGAAAGTTTGGGATTTTTGGGGCATCTACGGATGATTTAGATTAGATTTTAATGTTCTTATTTCTCAGATGAGAGTTTTGCTCGACTTAAGAACACATTTCCCTTAATCCATTTGAGTTGTGCTTTGGATATATGATAGTAATTTTTTAAATACAACATTCTTCTTCACTGTAATCTGGCCTGAAAAAAGTCTAGGTAGGAATATTAAACTCTTTAGATAACGTATCCTGTTCGGTTCCATTCTTGATGATTATTTATATTTTAGTTACCATATTTTTGACAAGCAATAGATTGAGATAACTATGTAGATATAGGACCAAAAAATAGTCATCCGTTTTGAAATATAGATAAGTACTTACTTGCATTCTAAATTCAAAGCCCATTCTTCCATCAATCAATAAACCATAGAGCAGTAATATAATTTATTTCATTTTAACTTCAAGCCCTTTTGCACGTGCCGAACATAAAACTAGTTTTATCAGAAATTCTAGGTAAAACTAAAACATTTATGAGATTGACATTGACATCCTTCAGATTCTACACCTAAGCGTAAAGCGAGTGTGTCCCTGGATTACTAAAGATCGAGGAAAATGTCATCTCGTTGTATTTTCATCTTGTTTTGATGTCTAAATTTATGTTGGGAAGGTTATTTTGTTAGTCGTTTTAATATCTTTTGAAGTAATACCGTTATTCTAGCAAGGGTTTAGAATTTATTGGGTCATATATTTCTCATCATAATATCATTCATAAACATGCTTAGTATAAAAAAACTGACAACTTTGAAAGAATTCTTGTTGCATTTTTATGAAATACAATGTCATATGCTTTAAAAAAAAACTCTTATATTTACAATAAATGGCAACACGAAATCTTTCAAATTTATGCTGTTTTAGTAGCGTTTGAATCAATGAAGCGAAAAAGGCTGTGATATTAGATATACGTAAACCATGATATGTATGTATCTTAACACTATCATTTCAACCTAATCGAACTCCCGTGTTCATCATTATTGAGTTCCAGTTTTTTTTTTTTTTTTATATAAACTATTGCTTGACTGCGATCTCACCTAATGATAAGTAGTGATGCAATCGTTAATGGTGAGGTGCACTAGTTTATTAAGAGACTATTAACTCTAGCTATGATGACACCCAAATTATAATAGGATGAGAAGGCCGACCTTTCATAGGTATGAATGTAAGATATTTAAGATTTACATTTATTATCTATCTTAAGTTCAACTTACCACAAAGAAACTCGTATACCAAATCACTGGTCACTAATATTCGCACACTCATTTTGAATTATTCGCATTCTTATTTTGAATTCGCATTCGCGTTCTATAAGAGGTGCATCCCTAGTAGATAATCGTTCCGCCCAAAGCTACTGCAAGCTTCATCTTACGTCTTCAACAGTAGAACCAGTTCCTATAGTCTTAGGTCCATCAGTTATGTTTTTATATTTATATCGTACGTTATTATAGGGAGAAGCGCATTGCTGATATCCGAGCGAACAGGATGGAATAAAAATAGTTTTGACCTTTCGCAAATTGTTACAAGATGTTCTGTGAAACTTGGTTTTTAGTAACTGAAATTTTCTTTGATTGTTTTTTTTTTCTGACTTTTATTTTTTGTGCGTTTTTTTTTTATTAAACTGTGTCTTCGTGAAAATAAGAGCGTTTTTTATATTCTTTATTTTTGATCGAACAAAGGTAATAATGATTATTTTTTTTGAGTTTATTTTTAAACCAAATCTAGAAGAATATCCTTCATTTTCACATTGTACAATATTTAAATACTTTTTTGTTGTAGCTATTTTTTTATTATCATGTATAGACTCGCGTTTGACCACTATCTCACCTGATAGTAAGCGATGATATGGTCAAATTATAGCCATCAGGAAACTCAGACTCCGGGAGGGAATTCCACTCCTTCGTTGCAAAAACTGCATATTCCTTAAGAACAATACAAGCGAATAAGTAGAAATAAAACATCTTAGTTCGTCCTTGACTTTTCCTTGAAGATTAAATATAATATTTTACGTGGGATCGAAGCTCATCGCCTGCTTGTCTTCTGCGAATCAATACTTAACGTGAGCGTGACACTGTCTGTCTAACTGTTTAGTTTTTACAGCTAAAGAAACATTATCTTCAAGCCTGTATTATCTGAATGTAGGCAGAAGAAAAAGTTAATAGTAAAACTATCAAGGCCTGTGGTGTGTTCGAAAGAGATATAGCGGCCATTATCACCATCATTATTTCAACCGAAGGGCGTCCACTGTTAGACATGGGCATCCCCTTTGTGTCGCCACAACAACCGTTCATCCACCACCCACCACCTTGTGGGAGGCCTTCCAACACTGCGTCTTCCAGTACTCGGTCACCATTCCAGAACTTTTCAGCTTCATTGACCATCTGTTAGCAATGTACCCAGACCACCACCACCTAAGTTTGGCGGTTCTCCAGGCTATGTTTCGTTTCAACATTAGTTTCTTTGGGAGCTCCCACGGCGCCACGTTTGGCACCCATAAATCATGCAAAGCTAGTGCACGGTTCCAAGTGGTCTTTTCCTATAGAGAGGAGCCGGCAAGAAACACCGCAGTTAGTCTTTTGAAACATCGAAACTTCCTGAGCCTTGATTAAGTAACTGGCAGGTTTTAAACAAAAACCAGATAAAAATAAAAATAAATTATATACGAGTAGTCCTTGGTTATCGATACGTAAAACCTTGATATTTAATTTGCTGTCAACAATGAACTTTTGGGTATAAATACACTAAATGTCAATATTTGATCTCGGAAGAATTTTTCTTACTTAAATTACAGAAAGAAGCAATTATATTTTTGGTACAAGACTTCCTTATTGCGAGATTTTGTGTGAAAGTCAGGAAATATTTTATTTTGTACCATCTTACTACACTTTCGTCCTTTTTTTTATGGAAAATCATCAATTCTACGTAACTCCTCGTGATTTCGGAGGAGCAAGACAGAATCAGATTTTAACTTATTTGTATAGTTCGATATTCGCGATCTAAATATATTTCTGGAACTATTACTGGGTTTAATGTCAAGGAATAAGGTATACGATAGTGGTTTTTGATTTCTATTTAATATGGATAGTCCTGTATTCTTTTGTACCAATGATAAATAAGTTAAGAAAAAACTGTTTTCAACCCACTTGTATAAAGGCAACTCAAGGACAGTTGCATTTACTTTCCAGAGCGACCATACCTCTTTCAAATAACCTTACAGTCCTACCAGGCATCGGTTCTAGTGGACATCTCTTTGAGGTGCACAAGGAACACAGGGCACTGAAGACCCATTGGACTCTACATCAATATTTTCTTGTGTCAATCTATGTTACTGTATATTATATTATTACTGTTGGACATAGGCCTCCCCCAAGCATCACCGCAATGGCCGGTCCTGTGCGTCTCGCATCTATCGGACTCCAGCAATCCTCACCAGGCCATCGGTCCACCTCGTAGGAGGTCTTCCAACGCTGTGTCTTCAGGTACGCGGTCGCCACTTCAGCACCTTTCGGCCCCAATGGCCATCTGTTATGCGTGCAATGTGCCCTGCCCATTGCTACTTAAGTTTGGCGATTCTACGTGTTTTGTCGCAAAATAAATTAGGTTGGCTATAAAACTAAAAGAAGACTAAAGAAATCCATATGGTCGATTCGCCAATGTGTTACTTGAGACTGCCTAATTATTTATCTTCTCTGCACTGATATGTATATGATCAGTTTGTGAGAGACGTCGCTGAGTACGGCTATTATACGACTGGTTTGTTACCTTGGGTTTATACCTGTTACAACTATCGTTTAAGTACTTAAATAAAAATAAATAAATCTAGAATAAGATGTGACAGTCAATGAAGAATTATGATCGAAAAACTTGGATACACAACACATACATTTTCCGTACAACTAAAAGTGGAATTCCCTGCTGGAGTCTTTGTTTTCTGGTAGCTACAATAAACTACTTGGTATTTAAGGTATGAAACTAAAATTCTCGTGAACGAAGTCGGGCAAAGTGCTAGTGTAATAATATATTTTCTATATAAACTAGTAACAGGCATCGCCACCTGAACGCAGAAGCGTATGTTCAGTGTGT
This sequence comes from Leucania comma, assembly GCA_958295575.1. Classification (NCBI taxonomy): domain Eukaryota; kingdom Metazoa; phylum Arthropoda; class Insecta; order Lepidoptera; family Noctuidae; genus Leucania; species Leucania comma. The sequence goes on from OY282483.1 coordinate 5,384,711, forward strand.
ATGCGGGACAAAAACAAAATGAGAGTCGGTGAATGGCCGCTTGCGCCTGAGTGCAAGGGTTGACCAATGAGAGGACGTGAATGTTAAATCATTTTAAAATTATAGTACAGGATGATATGATACCTTTTTTTTAAGTTTTTTTTTTGTGCATCAACTGATATTTCAAAAGCGAAAGTTTGTATGTATTTATTTAGATATTAAAACTTCTTGCAACACAAAGGTAAAGGGCGGACTTAATAGCTTATACTTACATTTTTTAGCAGTCAATCAAGGGTGGTGAAGAGGAAACATGGAAAGTGCATAAAAAAACAATAACTAGATTCTTAAGAAAACTATCTACAGATATGTATACATAATACTAGCTCTTGCCAGCGGCTTCGCCCGCGTCAAAGGCAGTTTCTCCATACAAACTTCAAACCCCCGTATTACCCCTTTAGGGCTGGAGTTTCGTACAGTCCGTTCTTAGCGGATGTCTACACCCTATATAAAACCTACCTGCCAAATTTTAAGTTTGTAGGTGGTATAGTTTCAGAAATTTTGTGATTATTCAGTGAGTGGTATTTTGCTTTTATATATATAGATTTATATATTTTTGATTTGTTTCTCCATCGCGCTTAACCTGTACCATGCTTAGTTCTACGTTCTATTGCAAAAAAATCTGGCATTGTATTTTTGCTTGTTTGTTTTAGTAATTGTATGATTTTTTATTACAAATTACAAAGGTGGACTGATAGAGAATGCCTTGTTGCATTAAGTCTGCCTATGTACCATTACTGTTCATGAAGTTTAAATAAATAAACATCTCTTTTACTGACTAAAACCCACGTGCTTTCCTTCAGGCTTTAGTTGCTCTTTTCGTTTCAGAACCACGGAAAGCTAGGTACTTTCGAACAATACCATAAAAAAGATCTCCTTACATATTGATTGAGATTGGGAGGTCAACAAGACGTCACTAACTATATAATAATAACTATACAAAAAACACCTATTTATCCCAGCTCCTGTCAAATCAATCATAGAACGCTTCAACTTCCAAATTCAAACTATTCGAAACTTCTTTTTGCAAACTGACCATTTGATGCATTGATATTCCTGTCATACCTCTTTTAGTGATTTCAAAAAAAGAACACACAAAATGGCGTTTGGACGTCGGTTGAGGCAGGGCAGGTTTTAATAGGGTTGGCAATTGAGAAAACTAAAATAGTGGTCACCTTTTATTGTTATATAATATCTGTGATATAGAGCAACACTGAGAATAGGTTATTGAGTGCTCAATGTTCTAAATAATGAGTCAAAAGGATAGAAAATTAAAATCAATAATACCAAATATGTATAATTTTGGGGATTGTCCTGAATTTAGATTTTCTGTTTATTTTTTACATGTAGCTGTATTCCTTTATAAAAATATAGTTCTTCTAGAGTTCTGTTAAGACCCGATTAACTTTTTTTTTAATTTATAAACTCGCGTTTTTTGACTACTATCTCGCCAGATGGTAAGATCCATCCATCATCCCATCATGATGGCCATCTGGTGAGATTCACGAAAGTGAGGGTGAGTTCACATTTACCTAGAAATAACCTAATCACTCATGACTTAAAAACTTCTAAATTGTGGCTATTACTAATATTTTATTAAACCTTTTTGCTGTATCGTCCTACACACTTGAAAAACCTGCTTATGTTTAGAGGTACAACAAAGACCTTAATCCTATTAAACACTATACCAAATGCAATAAAAATATTCCATGTTACTAATGCCTGAAAAGCTTCTGACAACCCTACCAGCATGCGTCAGCGCGGGCAGTTTGACAGCTTTTGAGTCGCGTTCGCTTTTTGAATTGTGGGCGAAGAGTATCTTTTTTGATTCGATTGGCTTAGGTTGCCAGTCATACTGCCTAGTTTTTTTTTTTACATATTTTATCTGTACACGTTTCGTTCATTAGTCAGTATAGACCTTCGTGGTCACAATGAAAAGGATGTTGAGTAATGTGTTCTTCTTTAAATAATTTCAATAGAATATTAATTATAATTGTTTGATAGAACATAATTTTAGCGCAATGAGCTGTTTGCTTGCTGATTGGTCTAGTATTACGTGAGTTATATAAGGGAAATCCCGATGTTTTTATTGTTCAGTATAATTAAAAAATATCTTGACAAACTGAAAATTATTTCATTACTGGTCTCCCGCATCTTTGGTTACTGCTTCGCTCCTATTAGTTGTAGCGTAATGTTATATAGCCAATAGCCAATTAGCCTTTCTTAATAATTGGGCTATCAAACACTACTAGCCCCTGATATTAGTGCGATCTACCAAACAAACTTGGACATACTACATCGAAGGACTAGAACCATTTGCCTGCTGCGGTCTTCCCGTCCGATTATAATTTGGGTGTCTTCAAAGCTAGAGTGAATAGGCTCTTAATAAACTAGTGCGCCTCACCGTCAAAGACTGCATCACTGCTTACCATCAGGTAGGATCGCAGCCAAGCACTAGTTTATAGATATCATATTTTTTTTTAATCTTCGGCTTTATAATTTAATATTGTATAAATACAATATTTCCAAAAATCATTGTCTCCCTTGTAACTTTCGACAGCCCTAAATATATAAGTATGATTATTTATCAGTTCTAGTAATCATAACACAAGCTCTGCTTAGTTTGGGACTAGATGGCGTTGTTTGAAAGTTGTGGCATACTATATTAATATTATACCATTTTTTAAAAATCCTGATTACTTTTTGTTAAGATCTAATACCAAATAATTCAGTTATCACTCAAATAACAAATAATATGATATTATTATCCTAGTAATTAAAACTGGGTCATTCGAACCACAAAATTCCATTTATTTTGAAACTACGTGTCAATTTGAAACAAGTTGATAGATAATAAACCTACTTACAAAATTCAATCATAAACAATAACCAATTAAGAACCCGGTAAATATATTCAATAAACAAAATATAAAACGGTCTATATATAGAGACATAACAAGCTTGTTTTTGGTGACAAATATCTGAGAGGCCACTATACTACGTACTTAACTACTCGTAGTTTTATAATAATACTATTATAGCCCGTCAAATCTAACATCCGTATTTATAAAAAAGTAATTACTTGTTGCTTAGTAATTTCTTATTAAGTCATTACTTGAGGTTAGAAATTTTCATGTAAAAAATATTTTTATATAGAATAGAAATTGTTACTTAAGTAGTTACTTTTACTCAAGAAATTAGTTTTATTTGTTTATAAATACGGGTGTAAGAAGTACCGTTTGATAGTTCTAACAGAGAAGAACTTTATTTAAAGTTGATTAAAAATTGTTTATCTTGTGACAAAATAAAAATAGGTTCATAATTCAATGGTATTACGGAAAAGATAATAGGTAATAAAATGAGTGACTTGCTTCCAGCGCGTGGGCCGCTGAAATTGTGCTTCTGAGGCACAATTTCACAACGTAACGATCACACATATTTGGCGGCTAACGCCATTTGCTCGCACAACAGCGCCGGCTCTTATCTCTGTCCTTGTCTATCAGTGACTATAGGTTTGCGATGCGTGAGTTTCGAGTCTAGGTTTTCTGATTGCGATGTTAACGCTTAACGTAAGATACGTAACACATAGAATATATCAATAGAGATTATGCCTAGTAATTGATCCTGAAAACCAAACAAAACCAAGTATCATTCCTAGTGTGAAATAAATATAAGTTTCCACCGATAGTTTTAATATAAGGTCACAGTATTATCAGTTCAATAAAATGCTTTTTATGAGTCACCATTATGTTAATAACACAAACTATTCAATCGTTCGATGCTTATTGAGGTTGCTGCACTTTTCATGTACCTACGGATATTATTAATAAATAATAAGGCCATTATTTTAATAATAAAATTTCCATATACTGGGGCCATGTATTGATTTCTGAAAATGTCCGGCCCCGGTATAAAGGGCTGAGAAGGAACGGGGTGGGTTTATTAGTGAGTAAATGTCTGACACTATCTCCCGCTCCGCTCAAGAGCGGAAAAGAAAGAAAGAGAAAGAAAGAAAACATGTTTATTTTAGCACACAGACACACACAATGAAGAAACAATTACATAAAAAACTTAAAAACAATAAAAAAATAAATAACAACAATATTGTATTTCACGGTTGTGTTAAAAAAGGTTCAGTGGTGCTATTCTCTGAGAAAACGCGGCGCTGCCTCAATGACGAACACCCAAATAGGATATAGAATACACTGGGTATAAGATAACTGCATAGCAGTTTGACGTAGCTTCCAATGTTATAAAATTAGAATATAACAACATTTCATAACTTACACACAACGCCATCTAGTCTCAAACTAAGCTAAGCTTGTACCATGGGTACAAACTTAGACACACACAACAAAACAAAACGAAAATTGATAAACATTTTTCTAAATACATACATATTATAGATAAATTACCCATCATGCTTTCACTATGAACTTAGAAAATTTATCGTCGAATTGTAAAATTTCGATGTATTTTTTTTTCAACCCGCATTGTCCCGCGATTTAGATTACGGTCCATTCCCTCTGCTAGAGAGGAGGCCTGAATCAGCAGAGGGAACATTATAAGGCTGATTATGTTGATGCTTATACTCATTCAAGTATGGCGATTTAAGATGTAATAAATTCAGATATCATTTACTACTAAACTTTCTCAACTTTCTGTGTATCTCTTACTCGGTATACAGCAGCGGATAACTTAATTTTAAATACTAGCTTCTACCAGCGGCTTCATTGGCATGGAAGTCGACAATTATTCCAAGAGAACATACTACCGTTACCTCATATTCTATTGCAGGCCTCAATCTATGCCAATTTCATCTAAATCTGTTCACCGATATCAGTGTAGCGACATCTATGTCGTCACATAAGAACTAATCTAGCATCGCGCAAGTAAAGTTCTCCGCACGATTTGAACGCGTAGAATAGCCCGAAATCATCTATTGGGCAAGTAGCCCATCAGACATAACACCCGTCTGGTTGGAGGATGCTCCCTTTTCAACAGAGGTATGTGGGACTTTACTATATGTATCGCATACCTACAAATGAGTGTGAAGGAGTTACAAACATATACAATACATGCTCCTACATACATTCAAGCCTTTATAATATCTATTAGTCATCATTATCATCATCATCATTTTAACAGAAAGACGGCCACTATTGGTCATAGGCCTCCTACTTAAGTGGCAATATGCAGAGCACATTGCTCGCAGAACAGATGGTCGAAGGACCTAGAGAGGCGACCACGTACCAGAAAACGCAGCCTTGAAAAGCTTTCCAGAAGGTGGACTGATGATTAGCTAAAGATGGCGGGAATCCGATGGATGCGAGACGCCCAGGACCGGTCCTTATAATATTAGTGTAATTGAAAAAGGTGCACGCATGCTCAAAGTAAATGTGGCCACATCATCGCTTACCATCAGCCCCCCTTGCAAAGTAACAATCGTTTCGTTTAGCGTGAACGCTTGGAGTTGGTCATGCCCCACGTTGTACTGACCACGTGACTGAGCGTTAAAATGACGTCAGAACAAAGGATTTGGTGGCGTGGCCAACTCCAAGTGTTCACGCTAAACGAAACGATTGTAACTTGGCTAGGGGGGCAGGTGAGATAGTGGTTAAAGGCGAGCCTAAAAATACTTCGACATGAAGAAATTAAAAAGTCTTGGTGAAATGTCTCCGTGTCTGGATCACACGAGACTTTCAGACGACTAGACTGTAGCAAGCTACAGGCTGATTCAAAGTAGACACGACAGAAATCTAAAATTCCTAAGACACACAAGTCTTAAGACAAGAGATCTATTCTTATCCCCAATTAACATATTAATCACTTAATTAATAATTTAACAACATGTGAGTATCAAGGAAGTGACAATGACGTGTGTTCGACAATAAAATTAGTAATTCCAATGACTAAACATACGGAATTCCGGTGTCCGTCCGTATGTTTGTCAACAACACAGAAACTCATTGGCTTATTAATTTTATTTTAATGAAACATTCGTTTATTTGTTATTTCGTCTGTTGTGTGATGCGAGATATTTTCTGTAACATTTATTGTTTGGTTATTTTGAATCACTTTTAAATGTGTCGGTCTTCTACCTACTGCATTTCGAGAAGTGTGTATCGGAATTGGATATAGCCTCATTCTGCCAAGCCCGTTCCATCATTCTACTACCAAACGCACGATAATACGCCACCGGTACATGATGGACATCCATCTATACGCACAGAACGTTTGGGTACACAATCATTGTGCGTACAGTTAAGAAGTAGAAATCTCAGCCGGAGTCTATGTCTCCTGATAGATACAACTTGAGAATTTTTAAGTCAAGAGTGAATAGGTTTCTTCTAGGCAGGCGTGCTCCATCGTCGACCACATCGTCGCTTTCCATCAGGTGAGACAGAATTCAAACTCACTCAAGCTTGACTACTATTTCACTTACCCAGCCCAATACCAACTAACTGGCTTTTGAACTTTTGACTGACCTGTTGGTCTAGACCAAGGCCCACTAACCACTAGTGGTTAGTGGCCCTGACTGCTATGCCGGAGATCGTGGTTTCGATTCCCACCCAAGACAAATGTTTGTGTGATGAGCATGATCATTTGTTCCGTGTCCGGGTGTTATTTATCTATAATATGTATGCATTTAGAAATATATAAGTATGTTTATCAGTTGTCTAATACTCATGACACCAGCTCTGCTTAGCTTGGGACTAGACGGCGTTGTGTGATAGTTTTGGAATAAAAAAAAAACTATCGGGCAATTGCTTGGACAAGACGCAAAACCCATCTCATCAGAGGATCTTCCCAGGTCAATGGAAGTTTATAGAAATCGACACCCCGCATACCTCTAAACTTCTTACACATTCTTTCACAATCATCTATACCATGATTTTTACTATGCCCAGCTGTCAATTACAAATGCCCAGCTGTCAATTAACAATGCCCAGCTGTCAAATAACAATGCCTTTCTGTCAAATAACCATTGTAGTACCTATCTCTTTAGTTCATGTAATAAAAAACCAAAGTATACTACAGTACATTTTCCTTTATCAAAATATTATGTAGCAAAGCATTTGACCTGGTTGAGTCACCAGGCAACCATGAACGAGTAAGATACCGGCTACCGCCAACCAATACTGGAGACATGTTATGTGCTCATCATGTTTACTATTTAATGTGGAATAATTTCAAGTGAGTCAACTTGGTATTTGATTGTTGGGGAGAGGAAGATATAGGAACCATTTAAACGAAAGTTTGTTTATTTGAAACAGATTATTTCAGGAACTACTGGATTGAATTTAAAAAATCTATTAGTTTTGGATAGCTCATTTATCGAGAAATGCTCATGTTATAAATGGTCAGTAGGAGCAGACCTGTAAATCCAAACAGGAGACTTACTTTTAAATATATTTTTTCACCATTGCTCACAGAACGGTGACAAAAAATATCGTGTGAAAAATCAAAATAGGTGACTTCTAAGGCAAGCGAAATCATAAAAAAGTGCATCCAGAAAATAATATGTTCAGAATCAGCTTTTTTTGAGGGTGAAAATCATCCAATTACTTCTCCCGCTCTAAGCGGAGCGCGAGGACTTGTCAGGCTGACTATAGGCACACCTGATTCCTTCAGTTGCCCTTTGCGTGCTAGGACTACGGCTTTCCTTTTCAGAGATTCCCTGCGGTCCTAGTTAGCGGGCATCGACCCCCCTGGGCCCCTACGATTTGTTGTTATTTCGTAATTTTATCTTTACAAATCGATAGTGTTTCATGTATCGGATCGACCCTCCACGGGATTAAAACCGATCAAAATTTAGCGGTCAAATAAAGAATACTTATTAGTAACCAAATACAATCTGATATTCGACCAAAACACAAGTTAAAAAGTCTGTTACTAAAATGCTTAGAGCTGTCTGTCTGGGTATGACGTTCCCATCAGGTCGACAACCTAAAGTTAGACGGAAAACAATGCTACTGACGTTATATTAGTGCTTCTTAGTTCAATAGTTATTTTTATCATTGTTTTTGTTATATTATCTTGAGTTTGTGCGTAGTAAACACTGTGTAACTTTGCTTTGTTGTACAAATGTTGTTCCGAGTGATCACGAAGTTTAAATTTTTAGTCTCATTCTTTTTTATACACACAACTTTTTTATAAAACAATAAAAATAGAGGCAACTTTAACCCACAATTGAGTTATTTTTTAATGATATAATTAGTTTGACTACGACCCCACCTGATGGTAAGCGTTTATGCAATCATTAATGGTGAAGCGAACTAGTTTATTAAGATCCTATTCACTCTAGCCTTGAAGGCACCCAAATTAAAATTGGACGAGAAGAACATACAGCTTTTCTACTCTATAACATAAAATAAATCTTCATATTCATCTTTAAGTTGAGACTGAATAAGTTACTTCTAGACAAGCATGCCACATCGACTCTACTTCTAGACGACGGCCATGATGACTCAATTTGTGTGACTAGGATTATAACTGATTCTTTTGGGTCTCTATTGAAGTGGAGGGATGCGCGTAGCCATAGCAAAAAGTTTAACTTATTTGCCGCGTACTATACCCCCTTTTTCATACTCCCCACGCGCCTGGACGAAGTACAGTCTAGATTCATTCAACGAAGCCACACCAAACCAGTTCGCCTTAAATCGAACAATAACCTCAGCAGAAAACACCGAAAAATATGACATGAAATATTAGCAACACGAACGTAGGAAGGAGATCGATACTGGTCGAGTGGTCGATTCGACAGCGACCTATAAAACTCGTAAGATGCTGGGGGTGAGATCGCCTGGGGTGGCGGGTAGAGATGAGCTAAGTAGTGGATAAGCTGTGGCTTCATTACTTTTTTTTTGGGTTGGTTTTTTAGTGGAGCGTTTTTGAGAAAGGTGTGGGATGATATTTATTATACAGGTCCGTGTTATGTGAAGGTTTTCACTTTGACGTAGAATCAATTTTTTTATCGAAAGAAGTGAGAGATTTCACTATTTGTAGAGATTAGTGTGTACACTACAAAAAACTCTCCAAAACTTAGTTCTCTTTTTTTCTGTACCTTTTTTTATCAATTTACAGCCCAAGTAAGGATTAACTCTAACTGGCTTCATCAATCTGTATTTGAAGACCCGGGCTTGCTCTTTTCCTGATAGGAAGTTACCCGTTGTTCGCAGTCCGTAAGCCCGCACCTACTACCTCAACCTGCCTATGGAATACTATGCAAAATATGGAGCCAGATTTTTTAGTATAGTCTCAAGATTATTGATGATTTGTTTGCTGAAAGATAGCCATCTAGAGGTAGCTTTCTTTCAGCACAAACGACGACAGTTTTTCTCCAGAAATACTGTGCCACAGTGGAAAAATTATGATTGTAGATACACCACTTTGCCACAGTAAATTAGTTGTTTTCCACATGCCGCATCCATCCTGTTTCTCTAATCCCAGTGTATCTTGAGGGTCAAAGATCCCGAGCATGTCTGTACTTTTTAGACGCCTAGACAATGCAGACAGGCTATTTGTTTGGCAAGTTCGTACTGGACGGTGCGGTGGGGTAGGGCAGCGTCGGAAGATGAATTTTGGGGGAAGACGGCGTCGGCGTGTGTGAAGGATTATTTCTCTGTTGGGTAATATTTTTGGGCAATGTTTTTATTTATGGCTGCGTTTTTTCTTATTTTCCTTTTAATTTTGCTACTTTAAAGTATAGAATATATGATTTTATCATTTTGTGTTAACCAAGTGATATAGTTCAATTCTATGTCTACTAATTTCCGACTGTTACACGTATTTCTTTGCGGAATTAAAATTTATTTTACATAAATACAAACCTCTTCACACATATCACACATATCTTGTAACTTACCGTAGGGGCCCAGCAGGGTCGAAGCCTAATGTGAAATTGAACCCTGGGGCCCTGGAACGAATGCAAAAAAGGAACGAGAGTGGATTTTTAGTCAGTAAAAGTCTGACACTATCTCCCGCTCCACCCAAGGGAGGAAGATGTCATTGGATGATTTTTCTACCTAAAAAAATCTTATAGTTTGATATTACTCAACTCAATTGTTATTAACCCTCAATTAGGGTTAATTTTTGTTCTGATAGCAATTGAGTTGAGTGAAGGAAGATTCCTTCAAGAAGAATTATATAGCTGAACATCTTACATCACCGACTCCTCAATGACAAACATACTGACGTATACACGCTAATAGTCGCCAAATTGAAGCTGGCAACCCGCCAGAAGCTGTCAGTAAGAGTGAAATGTTGCCGCATGAGATAAACTTCGCTCTCGAGATGCTGGAGAATACTTTCTCTATGTTGCTATGCTTGTAAATTAGGTTAAATCCTGCTACCCTAATTGTTGTTATGGTACGAGTAGAACGCATATCCTGGACGTAGTATGTTCATAATCGACTCCTGAATCGATTTTAGCAGTTTTTAAATAAAAAGAAAAACTTTTGTTTAAGACTTTGAATCTCATCATCTTCCGGCCCTTATCCCGTTTTATTTGGGATCGGCGCAACATGTTTTTTTCTTCCATTCTGTCCTGTCACTCGTCACGCTATCACTAACTCCCTTTTCTTTCCTATCACTCCTCACACAATCCATCCATCTCTTCTTTGGCCTCCATCTCCCTCTCCATCCATCCACTTGTAAACTGTGTTTAAGACTTTGAATCTATCTGTATAAATAAAAGCGAAACCACTCACAGATGAATCACGAAATCTCAAAAACTATAACACCTATAAACTTAAAATTTGGCAGGTAGGTTCCTTATAGGGTATAGACGAAGAGATAAAGGTGTAAACCGATTTTCACGCGGGCGAAACCTAATGAAAAACTAATGAAGAACCTGAATAGACGTACCAGCCAACAGTGAGACTGCGAGATATTTGCAAACCTATCCTGAATTTTAAGAAAATAAAATTGTTTAAAATTTAGTAAATTCTGCAAATAGAAAACGTCGCTTTAGCTGTTTTTGAGAGATTTAAACCTTAACTTTTCTCGAAATTAAGGATAGCTTCGTAAATATCTCCCGGTGAAACTGTTAGCACGTCTATTTAGATTCTCCGTTATATTTTTTTGTGTAACAACTTTAAAAAATTTGAAAACTCTATGGACTCTTCCCGTATGTCATAAACATAACCTCCAAGGTACTTCAATAGCTTATTTTTTCGTCACTCAAAACCTTTAACACTTCTAATACAGCTCACCTCCTAACTAAATAACTTAGTAGCATACAAACAGTAGCTAATAGGTACAAATTAGTCGCTGGCACACCGCCACGGATGCTGTGAGAGTGAAATCTTAAACTAGTCGTGGTTATAGTTTATAGTGTTGACAGTCAAGGCTGGTCTATGGATTGTAGTGGAGAATGTTGGTTATGAAAACTGGTTGTCTATGGATGATTGGTAGTTGGACTTTTTTTCTATCGATAAGAACAAAAAAGTGTGAGGGCAAGCATATTTCATCCAATCTGTCACAATTTTAAAAAAAAAAAAAAACAGGAAAGTATTATTATCTAATTGCCTTTGAATAATGGTAAATGTTTTACTAATATCTTTAAAATAAAAGGAAAATGAATAAGGACATCCGCAGGAGAACCAAGGTCGCCGACATAGCCCGAAGAATCTCTAAACTAAAGTGGCAGTGGGCAGGGTGCATTGCTCGTAGAACGGATGGCCGATGAAGCCGAAAGGATCTAGAGTGGCGACCGTGCACCGGAAAACGTAGTGTTGGAAGGCCTCCCACAAGGTGGACCTATGACCTGGTGAAAATCGCGGGAATTAGGTGAACAGTTGGGGGAGGCCTATGTCCCATAGTGGACGTCCTTCGGCTGAAATGATGACTATAAGCAAGTATAATATAATCAGCATTTTAATGGTCCTACTGCTGGTTCTAAGGCATTTTCTCTAGGAAAGGGAATAGGCCGTAATCTACCACGCGGACCCTGCGGATTCAATCAAACTTTTACTAACTAGAATCCATGCGTGTTCCTTCAATAGCAATTTCTTATTTCAAAAAAAAAAATTCAAAGCGCCGAATTCAAAATTTTGACATAAGAAAGTAACGATGACAGATGCAATTAAAAAAAAAAAAGCTTGTAAAGACCAAAAAGGTGGTCAAACTGTTAATGAACATGCTAATGAAAATAAAATTTAGGTAACTTCAAGGCTAGAGTGAATAAGCTCTTAATAAACTAATGGGGTCACCGTCAACGATTGCGTCACTGCTTACCACCAGGTGGGATCGCAGTCAATCATTAGCTTATATCAATTAAAAGCCAAATTATTAAGTCATCGTTCTCCACCCCTGACTTACATAGAACACTAGACTAATTTGAGATAATCCTCGTTCACTTGTGCCTTCTACACGTGCTAAGCATATGAGCTAGCACGTGTTTACCAAGGGGGCTGACGTCATAGACATTTGTGTTTACTGCTAAAAGACATGTATACCGCGCGAGTGGGTTTAATAAAAGAAATGGAATGCATTTTTTTTTGTGGCCAGTGTTATGTTGTGGGAATTTGACAGATTAGGCTGAATGTAGTGATGTTTTGGAGTGTTACGTTTCTTTTTTATTTATATTTTTGTTTAAGTTTTTTTGTGACTTGCGGGTCATAGTTTACTTTGGTACTGTTTTATCACAATAAACAGTGGATCAAATCCGAATAAGATTCAGTCAGCAAATTCTGTTATTGTGTCTTTGACTACCACATTCTTTTTGTTTAAATTTAAAAATTTAACTTATAATTTTGCTAGAAGCAAAGATTAATAACTTATAAATATTTTTTAGCAATTACCATTTCTAATCCTAAATGGAAAACACGTTTGTGCCTCTGGCTCAATAACAAAATTTTAGTGCCGATGTAGTGATTAAAATTCCTTATTGGATCTTTTTTTTAAAATTACCTAAATACGAAAGCTAATAGATAGAATTTGAAATGTATCACTTATTTTTTCTATCAATATTGTCACTGTCAGCGAAAAATAAATAAATAATACGCTCGTAAACTACACAAATGAAGTAAGTACAAAAACAAAAAAAAAAAAACAAATTCTCATTCACGAATAAAATTCAACACATTCAAAATTCGAACAACCAAAACTCAAAGCCCGCAACATACTAGCACCGCCAAACTAGCATCGAACAAAAAAAAAACAAAAAAAAAAACTACCATTTTCCACGTACAGATAAAACGCCACGAAAGCTCTATTAAAAAGCAAAGTTAATCCACAATACTATCTGTAAACAAATAGTGGGTCCGCCATTTTGGCGTGCGGAAAAAAACATTTTAGAAGGCGGAACTAGGCTGGGTTTTTGTTAAAATTCCGAAGTGCGTTGGTTGGGAGGCCCAATGGCGCGAGCGGGCGGGGCCTCTCGATTCCGGTGACTTTCGACAATGACCTGTTTTTTGTTCGATGATTCTTGCTAGATGTGATTCTCTTGTTTCGTGTTTGTTTTCGTTTGGCGACGGGTTTAGTTTGTGTGGTTCTTACTGGCAACTTTTTAGGGTACATTCGAAGTTAGAATTTTTGTTTGTGTTATTTTTTTTTAGTTGATTGATTCTTATTGGTTATGTTTGTTATTATTAGGGTTTATATTATTGGCTATGGCAATTAAGATTGACTACTACTTGATTGATTGACTTTTAAGATTAACTGATTGAAGTTTGACTCTCATTACAACTGGTGAAACACAAGTTACCAAATTCGATTCATTTAGCAAAAAATCATTACTAAAGTAAACTTGATAACACCTAGAAGAACTATGCCATTTAAAACATTCTAAGATCGGTGATGACTGTCTGATTGAGGCAATTACACACCGTTGGAAGAATTGCTTACAAGAAATGGCAGTGGGAAGTTATTAAGCATTTACTTTTGAGTTTCACCGACTAATGTTAGAACTGAATCAATAACAGTCAGTTAATAATTTTAATTTTATGAAATTGCTTTTAATATTTTATTCTTTTTTAATGTCTGACTGATGAATAATATAAATATTATCTAAATTTAATTTTAACAATTTCAATTTTGTGTAATTTAATTTATTTTGGAACGTAATTTAATTGTCTGTGTGTTTATGATACAAATACTTAAAATGAGTCTTTTATTATTTGAAATATCTAGATAATAATAACAGTATTAAATATTTATTTCTTTTTTCGAGTAAACTTCAGTGGCTGTTTTAATTATACGCAAATTGATTCCTAGTGAATATTGTGATATTGTGATGCAAAATAGATGTAGTTTTGGCTCTAAGTGTCAACACAAGTGGACATTAAGTATGTAGAATTATTGAAACAGGTGCGATCTTGGTAAATTGGAGCTGTAAATTTTATTGTAGTAGGTATACTACCTCAGTGTAGTTTGGCGAGAAGGCTCGCTCGATACATTTACGGCAAAATACTTTAAAAATATTATATAATGCCTCTGCCCTGCCCACCTCTGCATTTTAACAAAACCTAAAGTAATTGGAAAACTAAATATAATTTTAACTTAACACTGGCTAAAAACATAAGAAGCCAAAGCGTGAGAAGTCAAAATAAAAAAAAAATGATTATTTTAAAAATTAATTCTCTGTCCGTTCTTTCTTACGATACGGTCTATGTCTGAGCTGAGACTATGATGGTAACTGATATTCAGTTTCTTTCGGCAGATGTAATTGTACCAAAAATTGAAATAGTACGTTTTGGTACAAATGCAGAAAGTTTGCTATTTTGACCGAGGCGGCATTCACAAAAGCCTTGGCGAGAGTATTATGGATCCAAAGGCTGCAGTGACAAATTTCCACGTGTATTAAACGACGTTTTTCAATACAATTATGAACACATAAATAAAATAGGGCTGACGAGCGACTCGTGGAGGTCGACGCGCGCCCAGCTTGATATGACAAATGTAATGAAATTGTGGTGGGGGCTAGCACGTGCTCTTTTCCGCACTTGAGCGAAAAACAGAAATTGTGTGCGTAAAGTGGGTGGAGACAAGAGCGAGATTTCGAGTAAGTGTATTGAAGAGTAAGTTCTCTATCAACCCATTACCTCTGCTGACCCCCCAACACGTTTGTTACAACTGCGTATCTGACGGCAGTAAACCGTGACGCACACTGAGCTCTTACTTTAATTAGATTCGTGGAGGTGCGCCCGGTGACGGGCAAGTGATACGAGTTTCGGTGCATCATTGTATATTTTTACTGTTTTTTTTTCGTTTTTGTTTTTTTTTCGGTAAAGGTATAATTTTTTTAAATTAATTTCAAATGTAACCCTAAATTGTTATTGTTGTTCTAAATTGTTTTTCTGCTTAATGCTAAGTTCTCATATTAAATTGGATTCCAGAACTCCAGGTGTTCGAAAGAGTTGTCGTGACTCTCGTTGAGTTCTACTGAAGGAACCTAGGTGGATTTTTATTAATAAAAGACTAACACACTTCACCCAGAGCGGGAGAAGTTATTAATGTTTGTTGATTTTCAACCTTAAAAAAAGGTATTAGTTTATAAAAATTAAAAATTTATATATATTTATAACATAGAATTATAATAAAGCATATTATAAAAACTAAAAGTACGTAAATCATGTATCATTAATTTATTTTTGAAATTAGTCTGTTTCATCATTATTAAAATCATATTTTTATATTTATCCTGTGTTTAGTATACCCAAATGCTATATTTACCTGGTTTTCCAATTTACCTGATACCTATTGCATTCGTTTTAAATACGTGTAGTCTATACTTAATATTATAAAGAGGATAGATTTTTGTTTGTAATAATGTAATTTAAGTTAACAGTGAATAGGTTACGTCTAGGCAAGCGTGCTCAATCGTCGGCCACATCATCGCTTACCATCAGGTGAGATAGTGGTTAAACGTAAGCCTATAATAATAATAAAAAAAAAAAACTATAAAATTATTGGATCGATTTTTGAAATTATTTCACTAGTAGAATGAAACAGCGTCACACGGGTGAAACTGCTGGCAGAAAAAATAAAAAAAGAACAAAAAATCTGAAAAAGTTAAATGGAGAATGTTGAAATGGATAGATAATCTGAGAAATAAGTAAATTAAACGAAGTTTTAAAGTAGCGACAGTGACTGAAATCCTGAATCTTTTGTCTTGATACTTTCATATGAAGAAGAACATTAGCAAATTAATTTCTAGTAGATTTTGTGACATAAAATTGGCGCGGTTTTGTTTCTTAAGGTGGGCTATCCCCACCCGCCTATCGTCAACGTCGAGCATGGCGATAAAAGCTTGTTACTTCATCTAATGCAATCCAACGCAAACGTTTGATGAAAAGGTAACGCGAAAAAAGAGAGATAACGCCTGAAAACTCTGTTGGTATTCGGTAATTCCGCGATTTACTCGAATATTTCACAAAACTTGTTCCAGGAAATACGTGTTTTTTTTAAGCCCTTAAAAGTTATTGAGGCATATTGTCGTCATTCTGAATCGCTCTTAAGAGTGACCAACCTGAGGGTGGACAATTATATTGACTGCCAAATAATAAGAATGTGTTACATCTGCATTCCAATAGAAAACAAAGAGACTTTAGGAATGCTAAAATGTGTGAAAACTAAATAGTTTCTAAACTTGAAAGAGGACGCTCTTAAATCACTCTATCTATTAAAATAAAACCGCACTAAATCCGCTGCGTAGTTTTAAAGATCTAAGCATACATAGGAACAGACAGCGGGAAGCGACTTTGTTTTATACTATGTAGTGATGTTTCGCAGAAAGTAGCTATATAATAAAAGTATTCGTCACTGACTAATGATTTGAATCACCTTAGCATTTTCGTGGTAAAGCCCTATAAATACACAATAATAATTAGGTAGGCAATATTATTTTCTGTATGGTCAAATGAACAATTGAAGTCTAAAGTGCATTTGCACTTTTGGTATCACACTGCATCCATAATTAAGTATTTATTATACAAACACAGTTTTCCTGTTTTCGACTTAGTGTATTGTAGTTTTCTAATTAATATTTATATTTTTTATAACCTATTTCGATAACGTTTTACTTATAATTTTATTTATGATATAAATTAATTAGTTTTCAGTATTTCACTAGTGTGAGTTCAATCTTTTCATTCAAAGTTCACGGTATAAAAAAGGAATAGTTTTATAACACCACACAGTTGGTTCAGAGGTTCAGAAGTTAGCTGCTGCGCTGCGTGTCATGGGTTCGATTCCCATAGTGTACACGTAATTGTATGGCCTATGGCCTACACGATGAGTTTACATGTTTGTGAACACAGCCACAATATAGGAGTAATGTCTAGTGTAAGGCAAAGTTTTCAAATAAAAAAGAAAGAAAGCCGTTTTCGCTCTGTTTATGGTACTTATGGCACTATTGACATTTATCGTTAATAATTCTGAATTAGGAAAGACAAAAACCCCTTACTGCAAAAATCGTGAACTGTCGCTTTCTCCTCGAAAACACTCGATGATTGGTACACGTTCGACCAATATCTCACCTGAAGGTAACCGATGATGTGGCCGACGATGGAGCATGCTTGCCTAGAAGTAACCTATTCACTCTTGACTTAAAGACCCCTAGGTTTATACATATAATGGAAAGGACTCTTTTTCTTTTTCTTTGTCCTTCCTTTCTCCCATTATCTGAAGTCGGATCTCCTCATAACTCTGCGCCAGGATAGTCTGTCCTGGGTTGTTGATATTGGCAATTTTTGCAGCTATTGATTGATTGATTTGAAATTTCTTTATCTTCACATAAATAAAACAGTTAAATGACAATTAGACCTTATTCTAAAAGCATTAAACATAAAGAATGCGTATTTTCTGCAGACTGCGACACCTATTTAAAACATTTAAGATTACGTAAAGTAATCTTCGGTATCTTTTTACTTACGTTATTTAACTAATGTATCTACTTACAACGCGATGATAAGACACAAAATGCATTATTTTTTAACTTGGCTGTTATGTAGAATAATTCTGCAACTTTGTCGCTTACCATCATGTGAGATAGTTGTCAAACGGGAGCCTATTTATTTATTAATTTAGGAGAGCCAACATTACAAGCACTGGTTAATAACAAAATAGAAAAAAAAACCGCTTATTTTACTTACTTTTTTTAATAAGTGGAGGATTTTTTATGGTAGGTGAAATCATCCAATGACAAATCCCGCCCTCGGGCGGAGCGGGAGACTCTTACTGACTAAAAAGCTACCCCGTTCCTTCGTTGCTTATAATACCGGGACCTAACCTTCTTTTCAGAAAGCGGCTCTTGATCCCAGTAGGCTTCGTACCTGCCGAAATTTAAGTTACTACAAAAATCCATAGTTCGACAGGGTTACATTACTTTTGTATAACTTGTATTATACAAAACAAATGTAACCCAGTCGAACCCACACAAGACAGTAATTTTCGTGTCTGAATCAGATATGATGACACGAGGACAGCATTCAAACGATCCACTTTAGCTTCGTATTTTTCTTGTTACGAAGATCTCCGATTTGATATGTCGTGATTGAATCGTACACGTCCCGTGACCTATAAACTAGGTTATTATTACACCTACAGTTTACTCCCACTTAGTCCGTCGACGTAGTATGTTGTTGGAATGTTCTTCATACGTAGTACACAATAGAAAATATGCATGGAATCCTTTTTTTATTAAATACTTTTTTAATAAAAAAGGATTGCTTTTTTTACTAACTTTTTTTCAGAGTAGTGGTGGCCGAAGGATAAAAGCCCTGACTTACGAGTTGTAGGTCGCGGGTTCAAACACAGCCAGCCAGCAGCCAGGTGCATTACTTTGCGTGATTTATTTCATCACCACTGCTCCCAAAATGGTGAAGGAAAAATCGTGAGGAAACCGGCATGTCCTAGAACCAAAAATTCGAAGACATGTAACATCCATCAACCCGCACTGGGCCCGCGTGGTGGACCATGTCCCATTCCCTCTCCTAGAGAGGAGGTCTGAGTCCCAGCAGTGGGAACATTATAAGGCTTATGCTATGCTATACTTTTTAGCTGCCTTTTACCTCGGTCAGAGATTAAGCGTTGCCATGTTACGTGGCAATGCGTCTTTAGGGCACACTTTCAGTCGACAGCGATGCGGTTGAATTTTTTGACGCCATATTTGATCTAGGTGTTACCATTAGCAATTTACATACTTTAATATTTTATTTGTCTTTTTTTAGTATATAACCCCTTGGCAACTGATTCATGTTTAATTTGTAATGCATAGACGATTTCTTTCTAGAAGTATAGGGTTCGCTCCAGCTGGAGTAGAAGAAGTTATCTGATGATTTCCTACATAAAAAAATAAATAAATAAAAAATCGGTATTATAAAATAAACTTTCACACAAAACGCCATTATCACATTCACCTTTCAGCGTGGTCGTGATTGAATCGCACGCGTCCCGCGACCCATAAACGTTATTTGTACAGCATGCACCGCACCCACTACTATATGAACTAGCCTTTATTTGCGGCCGATGTTTGCGCTCGGTGTGCGCACGACTTTATCCTAATTGACGTTTAGCTAGATTGTTGCGGTTTTAGCTACTGGCTGGTTTGTTTCTTATTTTTTTGTTAAAAAATAAAGAATGAAAACCGTTTTGGGCTGGCACACAATAAACACACAAATTAAATAAACATAAAAAATAAAATAAAATTAACATCGACAACGGATGCGCCAAAATAGGTCCTGTTAACATTATTGGTTTGGATACTAAGTACTTACTTTAAGCCATGTCTTCGTATGAATAGTCAATTTATTTACCGTTAGAATGTGAATGTACACATTATAATGTTTTTAGTAAAATTTGACAGCAAATGTAACAAGTCAACCTTCCCAGCAAACACTAGGGAACATTTGGGAAATGTCGTGAGGAAAGTTCTGAGTATGAATGTGAAGATCGAAAAAAATATTGTTTGATCTGTGTGTAAGATGAACCACAATAACATTATAAAAATGAAAATTTGTGAGTGACTCTAACGGTTGGACGGATTTAGGTGAAGTTTGGCTCACGGGTAAACCATGTCTTAAAATACACATAGGTTGCTTTTATCCCGGATATAATATGTTCCTTTGGGAAAAAATCTTACTTTCATGCGGGCAAAACTGCTGGCAGTAATTAATTACAAATAAAGTTAGGTTTTTAATTTATTATTTAAATTATTATGCTAGATTATGTCTCCCATTAAAGTAATACAGCAGGACGAAAGAAGATAACAAATGCTGTTCCGATTTCAAATAAATAAGAATAAAATAACGTTCAAGATAAATAGTAAACAGTTAACGAAAAGACGTGTTTTAATGTTTTAATTTATAACGCTTAAGTATTGCGAAGGAAAGTCCATTTTACCAGTTCTCATATCGAAACATACCTTACCTACTTTATTTATTGGTAATGAATGCAAGCAGTTTATTACAGGAAATAAATAAGAGCCAACTAAATTAAATATCAAGCAATCATAATAAAAGTTCTTAATAATAACAATACAATGCTTACTTTATCAGTATAGTATTAATATTAAATCCATAAAAAACTAAATTCAATTTTAAACAAATAATAAATTGGAAGCGCATTTATTTAACAAGAAAATAATTTAAAAAACTATTTCTCTAAACATACAAAGAAGAAAAAAACTAAACTATAAACTTATTAGAAAAAGTAAAGAAAAATGCTTAGGTAAATTTCAAAAATGGATGCCATTAGCTAAAAAAAATGCACAATATTTTCTCAAACTATTTTCAAAAATGGAAGCGATTTGCTAAAGGAAAAAGCGCGGGCAATCAGTGCTGCAATTTGGTCGACATTGTAGACTTGTAATGACAAAATTAAGAGGCAGCCGCGCCCGCCGCACGCAACGCAACTGTAAGGCAAAGCACACATCGTTGCGGGTTGTGGGAGCATCGCATAATATGGATATTATTTTAGTGCAAAAGTTTGATTTGAAATTACCGCCTAGTATTTTCCCACCTTGGTATGAATGTAGCTGATTATTACATGAAGTTACATCTGATACGAGTATCTTACTGCTACAACCCAAATATTGGGTGACACAACGATGGCCATTGTGATGGCTCGCTGTTTGACATATCCACATTTCCACTGAATGATTTGCTAATACATGAACGAAACTTATGTCACGTTTTTCAACCTTCAAACCTACCGAGCTAAATACATCGCGTGATTTGACTTGACATCTTTTGTTTTAAAATCTCATTTATCATCATAATGGTGAAAAATAGTGTCTTAAATGAACCCTATAAATCAAGCAACTTACAACTGTTCAATTTTCGTATTAAATATAGCCTCCAATAATAATTAAACTCTTTTTATATTTATCCTTCATCAGTATCCTCCTAACGCAACCTACCTCAACACACACTGCCATGCGTCAGTGTGCTACAGTCCTAACGCACGATTTTTTGCGTGCGTCCTACGTGTTAACGCACTCAAAAGCATCCGTGTTACGCACACACGCAAAAACGCGTGCGGACCTGAAAAATGCGAGCGTATCGCTGTGTGCGTGCGTGCGGTGACACGCACACTACCACGAACGAAGGACACGGCGCAAGGGCGATGACCCCGCTTTTTTGCCACAGCGCGTATTCCACTACCAACCAAGAGCATTGGCCGTTGCACAATTTTTTTTTATCCTTTTTCGATAAACCCGAAGATCGTTCACTCCGACAGTTGATACTATGCTATTTTTTTTTATATGATGTCAGTGTTATTTATTTTTCTTTTTTTTTTGTATATCTTACCGGTTTATGTATCCCGTTTGTTTCGATAGCCAGTTTAATTAATGTTTAAGATCGTTCGCCTGTTTCTGTTGAATGTTTTTATAAAATTGTTTCTTGAAATTGTGCGTTAAAAACACGTTTTTTTACGATATTACAATAATGGGTCAGGAGATTTCGATTCTGATGTCATTTGTTTAATTTGTATGAAAATAGGGCTATTTATATTCAGGGGTATAAAATAACCGCTTTTCTAGTCTCATTAGATTTCTTTAAACATTTTTACAATTTTAAATTATAAAGGAGTAAAAAGTAGCTTTTGTAAGCATCGTCGCAGTCAATAAATACGTCAGGCAGTCGTTGCCCGCTGTCAGTCCAATGTATGTTACATGACAAGCCATTCGGAGACGCGAGTGGTTTGACAAACCTGTAACACTAGAGGTACCTTGCTCTGATACTCAGCTCTATACGAGATTTTATTCAAATTGGATCTTGAAGACATTTGATGGATAAAATTAATCTTAAATGTCAGTTACTGCTGACAAAATTGGAATTGATTGAATGTGGACAGTAATTTGGCTGATAAAGCGTTTTATTTATTTTTTTGGGTGGGAAATTTTGCAATGACTTCTTCCGCTCTTGGGTGGAGTGCGAGTGTCAGACTTTTACTAACCTTTCGGTAGCAAACCCTGCTGAGCCACTACGGTTTTGACATCTATTTTAGGCGCGCGTGGAACGACTTCTTCGATGTCTCGGGCTAGGTCCAGATGGTTACCGGACGTCTGGACTGCGAGCTATCTATTGCTCGTCGTCCACAAGTCTAAGCCTACGGTGGCTAGAAATCGGGATCGAGGTTCCGGCGGCTGAATTTTTAATATAATTGCAGCAAATTGGGAGGCTAAGGTAGTTCTATGTCAATTTGATTTGGTAAACATAACAGTTAATTAAACAGTGAAACCTAAACACTATTATTTAACACCAGACGGCATTGTATAACAAGATAATTCCAAATTTGAATACTTGTTACAAAGTTTCATATAAATCACGATCAAATTAACACAGCCTCAGTGTTTCGAAGGCCACTAAATCCACTTTAAAGGAAATCTAAATCAGCACCTTGGGACACTGTCGGACCTACGCATCTAATACATTTACAAAATGCTTCAATATTTTAGTTTCAAATGGGTTTTATCACGCGCTAATGTCAACTACTGTTTAATGATCGAAACTTGTCCCGTTTAAACCGGATTGAAGCGGTTACAGGCAGTTTTTAGCGCCGTTATGTATCTTGATGACATTTGAATATGGAACAAGAAATAGCTTGAAATTATCAGCAAACTTTAGCAAATAACATCTTGGAATTATATAAATTTATTTTCAATGTTATCGAAGTTTCAAAAACCAATATTTATATTCATAACTTACCCAGAGAATTAGGTTATTTTTAGTTATATAAATTGACAGGTTTGTAAATTCATCATCAATTGAATAGTTTAGTGGGAAATGTTCTTTCCCAGAAACACTTATTGGGAACGCTTTTAATATCATCGATTAATTATTTCTGAAGTTTTTGAAGTGTGCTACTGAGAATAACTGCAAAAGCTGTATTGATTTCCATAGCACTTATTCATAGAAACAGCTATTTAAAAAGTAATGAAGTGGCCTTTTGCGAATTAATTTACCTACGCGTAATTGTGTAAAATATAGCAACTTTAAGAAAAAAATAAATCTCGCAAATTACGCCAACATCTTACATACCTACAATATCACAAACAACGCTGTTGAACATTCGGCGGGGCCCACCCCAATTCCGTCCCTAACCTACCCCAAGCGGACGCACGACGCGTCTGTGTGCCCCAAACGCACACCAGCAACTGAACACCTTGCGAATGACGACACGGCGAAAACCGAATGACGACTTCTTTTTTATTTTTTTTATGTTTGTTCTTGTTTACAATTTTTGACAGCTGTATTTTTTTTTCTTGTACAATGTTGAGGAAGGTTATTTACATTGAGTTCGTTATGTAATTAAGCATGACATTGCGATGGCGAGGTTAAATCGCGTACGTATAGTCGTGTTATCATAATGTACGATTAAATCATTACATTTCTAGATGTTAGTAATATGTAAATACTGTTACTTAACTTGAAGAAAATAGCTGGTAAGGTTACATAACGCCAAAAAACATGTCCTAAATTCTCGGTAGCTTACAAACGGTAAAGTCGTGGCTAAGTATGCTACCAAAATGCTTACATCAGTAGTTTTGTATGCAGACGAAATAGGTCGTTTGCCTTGACGAGTGTCAGTCGGAATGTCTGCGGGACAATGTTTTCCGCTGACGGCTGCCGTATCTTTAAAAGATTAGCTTGAGGCTAACTGATCAATTATCAATTTTGTATTATATCATACCGCCTACAGACTTTGTCTGAAACCGTTTTATTATTAAATCACGTGTTTTGTGGAACTTTAGGTTCAAACAACTAATTTGCCAGTCAAATTATTTCATACTCAATATTAATAGCCCTACAATCCAACGATTGAACAAAAGTAATTCATTATAAATACCGTCTTATATGACTCGTCAAAAACATTCATTGTGTTTGTGTGCCGACCCATATAATCCGTGGGTGTGTGCGTGCCCTACATAAATACAAATACAAATTAAGCCCTCCCAATTTGTGTGCGTGCGGTGCGGGCTGCGGCCGTGTGCGTAGCTTCTTCGCTCGGAATTCCAAGTTTGAAATTGGAATGAATGACGGTTAGGTTACTGACCTACGCCAATGGCAGGCGTTCCTTTTTTGTAAATTAAGTGTTTTTTAATGAAAATTGATTTTTTTTATGGATTTTGTTTGAGTGAACTTTGTAATTGAAAACGCACTCAGTCTGTGACCATAGAATTTATAAAAAAAAAATGGTGGAAAGAATAAGAAATTATTGCATAATTCAATGTAAAAGGTAAATTATGCTTGACGTTTTACTTGCCCTACCTCAATTATGTAAGTAATTGTCATGTTTTAACTTGAGGCCATATTTTACAAAATTGGCGCGTCAATCGGGAGGAAGGAAGGAAACTAACAATATAAATTCTTAAGTACTTCCATACTATCATCGAAGTTTTGTTGGCAGTACTTTTTGTTTTGTTACCTTTAAGGAAAGGGACATACGTAACTGCGTATGATGCGTCGACTCAGTTTGATACGAAAATTGAGGAAAATTGTTAATTATCCTGAATAATTAAGGCATATTATTCAAACACTCAGATAATCCTCTAACCGAATTAAACCATATGACGTGTTTTTCTTAAGATTTCCTTGTGACATGAAGTGAAATGACACATTGTCTCTATGACATCTGAAAGACAAGAAATGTCATCATGACAATTGGTGATTTTTTTACAACCTTTTCAGTAGGCAGAATTTTTGGCGGGATTCTCTCAATTAAAGTTCAATGTCAATTTTAACTATCGCAAATTGGTTTTTAGTACGAATAAAAAACTCGAAAAGATTGACTGATATAAGCATTAGAATGTGTTACATTCGCATTTTAATGAAAAACAGGTATAACTATAGTATTTCGTTTTTGATACAGGATATAATCAGTCTAAAATTAACAAAAAATAAAAGGAACGTTTTGACATTTGATGTTTTTATTATTTATATTATGGAAACGTGTATCTCACATTATGTAATTACATTAAGACACTATGTAATTAATTATTATTTTATTGTTTCTTTTTGATAATAATGATTAAAGTAATAATAATGTTTATTGCATGGTAATAAGATTGAATTAAAATTGCTATGCTTGTTAAAGGCTGCTAAGTCAAAAGTACTGACATGTTTATATAACCCCAACATTGTACGCTTAGTACGCAATAAACGTTTTGACTTTGACAGTTACATTCTAGAGTCTTCCTCAAATGTCAAAACAGGCCTTTTATTTTTTAAAGAGTTTAAGGTCTATATCAAAATCGACATACTTTTAAGTTTTAATCTGTTTGATTTGGCCAAACAAAAATAACGTTTTTAGTAGGGAACAATTTTTTTTTGTTTTTTGACCGTGTTCTAGTTTTTCATCTCCTTGTTTCAGATATTTATTTGTTTGTTATTCTAGTGTTTATTACTCAATCTCTTTACATTGATACGATTAAGTTATCTCGAGCCAGGATTCTAGTGTTAAGAAATGTAGCGGGCTTATTAACATCTTGTGGGCTAGACTGGAATGTTAAACAGACATAAACGGTATAGTTGAGCGGAAAAAGCGGTCTTATTTACAATAGCGGGTTCCATATACTGCGAAGGTTGCAGGAACTTTCCGGTAAGATTTTTCGGACGGCGAGCAATGGGTAGCTCGTTGTCCGTATTTTTTAATTATAGGATGTGCTGCCCTCACGATGTGTTCCTTCAGCTTTTCGAGAGCAGTGGTGATGAATAATAATATTTTTAACATCGTTTAATTTTTATTGACATTGACATTTTATTTTGTTATTTTTTTTTATTATTATGTAATTTTATTTATTTACTTTACAGGCAGTTTTTATTTATTTTTGGTATGTGGTGGTTTTTAAATGTTGTGATACGTAATTATTGTCAATTTTTAAACTGTTCGACACAAATGTAATTTTTTTGATGAAATAAATAAATACACATAGTAATGTGCCTGGCTGGGTTTAAACCTACAAATCGTAAGTCGAATCTGTTACCAGTGGGCTACCACAGCACATTATTTGTATGAAATACTAACTTTATAAAAATAATTTAGATAAAGAGAGAGAGCCATCGTATTTGACATTTATTTTTAACTTAAAATTCATTTTACATATTTTGCACAGACATTACCGAAATACGAACTTCCGGTTTAAAAAAAAACCTCTTCCTTGCCATGGTTCCGTAGGTCGCGTTTCCCTATGCGTGTGCGAGTGAGACAGAAGGTACAAAATCCTCGGGGTAAGAAAGAGAGAGCGTGAGGGCGACGACCTTTAAAACAAATCGTTGTAGAAAGGGTTCGGTTTCAGTAGCGTCTGCAAATTAGGCTGTAATTATATTTTTAATTCAAAGTCAAAGTCAAAATGTTTTTATTTCATATAAAGCTAATGCACGGTTCCAAATTGGTCGTTTCCTATGGAGAAGAACCGGCAAGGAACTCCATGGTTACTCTTTTAAAAAAAGGTTTATATTACAATATTTTCATATTACAGTATTCATTAATAAATTATGTAAGGACAATGTAGACCAGTCAATATTGTACCAGAAAGCACAACAAAAATAATCATAAAAAAGTGAGTTATGATAAGAAGTAATCGAAGAATTTGTGGAGTCTACAGTGTTCTCGCATTTACATTATAGGTAGAAAGAAGCTATATAAAAGCAAGCAAAAATAAATCATTACAATTATCACTACAACAATTACATTATCTGATGGTCCAAATAATATAAAAAATATTGCAAAAGCAATGTGTCAAAATAGAAAGCAAAGCAAATAAGTGTCACATTTACTTTTTTAAGGAAAAAATTCTTCGTATGATATTTTTTTTTTTTTTTTTTGTTAAACACAACTTAGTAACACACTTGGTAACAATCACAATGATAATTTTGTTTTTTTTTGTTTTGTTTTGACACAAGGTTGTTACATAATTGTTTTTTTTTTCTTTTTGACAATATTAAACCGTTATATTAATCTGTTGGTGCATTGAGTTGATTAGCTATGCAGATTAATTTCTAATTATGAAGTTTGAGTAATCATTTCAAGTATTCCATTTTTCATGCGTCTATTTACATATGGTCTGCAGTGATTTCACTAACATAAATAATTGCATTAATCATGCCAATAGTCAGCAATAATTAGTCACAAAAAAACTGCAATTTAAATGAATCACCATTATGACACAAGAAAAAGTAAGTAAATAACTTACTATACAAAATGGACGATAAACTAACCATTTTAATTCTCGAACATAGTAAAATACTATGCAACTTACCTATTTATTTGTTTTGCTGGGAGAAAATTAATTATTAAGATGAAGCTCACAATAAAGTATATAATTATTTGTTTTGCTGGGAGAAAATTAATTATTAAGATGAAGCTCACAATAAAGTATATAATAAATAATAATATATAAATAAGCTTGCCTTTGTATATGAATTGTCAAATCAATAATAATATTATGCACTATCTATCAATGCTAAGTTTTTATTGTACAATAAAATATCAAAAGCTTACATTCAAACCTGGTCAAAGTCAAATTACTAGAAAGTGAGAAACCTTTAGGAATGAAATCGCTATTTTATTCCAATTCCAAATTCAAATTGGCGACTATTCTTACTCCGTAAAAAAAAAAAATAGTTTTTGCGATTTCTCTGTGTTCATTTCTATGCCATCGGTACATTTATCTAGGCGCACCCTATTCCCTAGCCTCGATTCGGGCTAGACAGGGACCTAGGCGAAAAATTACTAGGGTGTACCCACACAAACGCAACCGGCCCTGCTATTGCTGTTATTTATGTGTGTGAAAGAGTTTGAATGTGTGAGTGCGGGCCGTTTATTTTTTTTGTGTATTTTATTATTAGCTACGGTAACTAGAATTGACTGCTATTTTTAATCTATGACTAACATAATGAGAAAGTAAAATATTTAGATACTTTGTTTATCCATACTATCTTATAAATATCAAAGTTAAACTACAACTACATTAGACCGACGCACATGTCTATCTAACACGCCTGATTTGTGCGTAAAATGACGTTGTGTGGCCTGGATCAAGTGTAGCTCTAGAAGTCTAGTTTCCATATAAAATATATGGAGACCAACACACCCAGATCGGCGTGTGTGACACACGTGTGCGCAGTGTAGTTCGAACGTAAGGGTATGTGAACTCACCTTAAAATAAGGTATCCTAGCCATAATTATTAATACAATTATAAACACAAAGCTAACCATTCAAACTAAATACTAATTAACATAAACACGTGCTTGAAAAAACATGAAAGTTCCAATAACCCAATTCACACGTGTATATTTTTCGGCACCAAATAAAATTTTAAGCCTTCAAAAATATTGTTACAAAAATGTCGTATGAAATTTTAATCCACGTGCGAGGCATTGGGACACGTACTGATATTGATGACGTCACAGCACAGATAATATAGTCGGCTGTATGAGAATGTTGCCTGTGCTTTGTGTAGACGTATGTTGGTTGTGATTTTCAAGGTTAGAATGAGATTTTTTGGCGGGATTTCTTCGAGTTGAATTCACAAGCTGTTTTAATTATTCACAAATTGATTCCTAGTGGATATTGTGATGTAAAAATGATGTAATTTTGTATTTCAAGTGTCAGCGCAACTGGAAAATATGTGGAATCATTGAAACAGGCGCCGATCTCGGTAAAATAGAGCTGTGAATTTTATCTTCGATATAAGACCATCAAATCAATCTAACATTCATTTTATTATTGATCTTCCATTCAATTTGTCCTTAACCTCTTCTTCATGTCATCACCAACCTATACTAAGCCCACCTTTTTCATCTTCGTCATCGTCTCAGCCGATACACGTCCACTGTTGGACAAAGGCCTCCCTTAAGTGTCGTTATAATAAACAGTCTTGCATCCATCGGATTCGCACAGCCCTCACTACGTCATAGGTCTACCTTGGTCTGTTCTATACGCACAAAACATTTTGGAAACACATTAATTGTGGGTACAGATAAGGAATGGAATTCCCTGTCGGAGTCTGTGTTTCCTGATGGCTACAACCCGAGAATCTTTAAGTCAAGAGTGAATACTTTACCTCTAGGTAAACGCGCTTCATCGTCGTCCCCATCATCGCTTTCCATCAGGCGAGATAGCTGTCAAGCGTGAACCTAACAACAATTTAAAAAAAATGTGCCCTACCAACTGCTTGACGATCCTTCGAGCTATGCGGTAACCTTGGTTCTCCTGCGGATATCTTCATTTCTGATGTGTTTTGATCTTAAACATCCCAAAATCCTTAACACAACGCCTGATCTTCCATACCAACAATATCTTAAGCCGTTTCCTCCCTATCTCGACGATGTAATTCGACATTGCACTACACACCTACACCTAGATACGTCTGTACGTCTCAGCCATACCTCTGCCCATCCAGATAATTATATTACGGAGGCTTACAATCAATATCAGTGTAGGGATAGGAGAGGACTGTTCGGAGGTAATGTTTCGTGATGTTGAATGAATTTTGGACATAGGTTTTGGTTGTTAGAAAATATTATCTATGAAGGTTAACAAAGGTTGTAGTATGCAGATCTTTAATTATAGTTCATAGGTCGCTATATTATGCCTAGAGGCCTACAAATATGCAAAGGGTTATATGCAAAGAGATAAAGTGCAATATAAACCGTGCGAGATGTACTCGTAAATTGTAATTTTTAGCTAGGTATTTTGAAATTAATTTGAAGATGATAAATGAACATAATCAGTAATTATAAATGTCGAAGCCGCTGGCAGAAGCTAGTCTATACACCGTTAAATTTTGATCGTTTTAATCCCGTGGAGGGTCGATTCAGTACATGAAACACTATCGATTTGTAAAGATAAAATAAAAAACAAAGTACTTTTTTTTTAAACTCGAATTAATTTACACATGCACGAAATAAATGTCTTTAAAGTAAACGAGGCAATGACCTTGTAGGTAGTTGCCGGTCGGTGCGTACTAACTACCTACAGGTCATTCAACTCGCCCAGCTGACGTTTACTAATAGTTAATAAGTAATTACTTCTTTATAAACACGGGTGTTAGAGAGGATTTTGCTAAATTCTCTCAGTAAGAGTATCCAAAGTTTGTATGCAGGAACCTACTTTTACTCAGAAGAAGCCGCTGATAGAAGCTAGTTTTACAATAATAATATCTTTCAGTGAAGAAGTTCCACCACCTGCTAAAGTTGAACCTCTTGAAGTTGTTGAAGTCTATATTAAATTATGTCTAGGAAAAAAACACAATATGCTTAACCTTATGTCTATATTTCCAATTACCGCGACTTCTCCGGTCGGCCATAATGGTCACGGAACAGCGGCAAGAGTGGAGTGGAGTTGTTGCTAATTTTATTTTTCGGTTAGCTATGTAATTTGCAGCTGACGCGTATGAATGTACGTTCTTCAACCCTAAAGTAGGAGAAATGATATCCCACCTAAAAAAAACCTATGTTATTTTTTTAAATATTGTGAACTAGCGCTTGATTGTAAACCCACCTAATGGTAAGTAGTGATACAATTGTTAATGGTAAGACGCACTAGTGTATTAAGGTCCTATTAACTCTAGCAATTTAATTCAGAGTTGGAAAAATAAAGTGCCAGTAAACATAGCTAGGTTAGATTGTCTACATGACGTCTGTCATTTTGTCACATATTTTGTCATGTACTCGCTGGATTTAGTTTTATTGCTACTTCAACTTTCTGCAATTGACAATCCACCTTGCTATGTTGTTCATTGTAATCATACTATTTGTAGTAAAAACAAACTTTTCAATCATTAGTGACAACGCTGCAAAGTTACAATCATTCACTCATCATTCATTTAGTTTTGCAAGACTCTCGAGGGTTTTATCTTGCTTTATGAATCAATGTTCTATTCAGAAATGACAGAAATGATTAATCTTTAGTAATATTGTTAACACTCTACTTGCAATAGGTAAGTAGTAGAGTATTTAGTGAAGATTTGTCTCACTAAGCAACAGAATCAAATCAGAATAACTTATTTAAATATGTTTGACTTTCTTTTTAGAAAAGCCGCAGCATCCAATGCATGCCAAGGTTCTCACCAAAAATATTTACAACAAATTCGTCTCCACTCATTTCTTGGTTCCAATTCAGTTCACTAAATTGGCATTTGTTAATTAGATCAGAACGGTTTAATAATTGAACGAGAGCAAAATAAGAGCTGAGTGTGGGAGGGAGACAAAAGATACTTAGGCTCGTATAATTATCATATGTGCAAAAGGGATGGGTAGATAAGATAAAAATATCAGAATTTAATGTGATGTAGAAAAACTTGTGGTTGAAAAGGATTTTCTTGTTTGTGTATTTGGAAAACAATAGGTACGTTTTGAGCAATCGATAGAGTTACAAAGAATAAGATATTAGGTTTTCAACCTGACCACGCTTGCAATTGTCTTTTCCCAACTATGTAAGATTTGGCTTTCCTTTACACACACCTGATGCAGATGGATATCTAATATTTTACAAGGATCTATCTGAAATGAAGATATCTGCAGGAGAATTAAGGTTACAGACATAGTCCGAAAAATCGCCAAAATGAAGGCCGCATATTGCTCGCAGAACTGATAGTCGATGAGGCCGAAAGGTTCTGGAGTGACAACCAAGTATCTGAAGATACAGCGTTAGCGCCTCTTCCAACAACGTAGTCCTATGTTTTGGTGAGGGTCATATGAATTCAATGGCTGCGAGACGCACAGGACCGGTGGTCGTTATGGCGACTCTAGGGGGAGGCTTATGTCGAACAGTGGACGTCTTTCAGCTGAAATGATGAGGATGATGATCAGTCCGACCTTCAAAACCCAGTATCATTATGTTGGATTGCGTTGGACAAAACAACAAGCTTTTAAACCATGTTCATGTGGACAACAGATGGATCTAGAGGGGCCTTTTTAATGTTTTCCAACTGCTGGGACTCAGGCTTCCTCTCTAAGAGAAGGAATGGTCCATAATCCACCACGCGGGTCCAGTGCGGGATGGTGAATGTCATGTTTCGAATTTTTGGTTCTAAGACATGCCGGTTTCCTCACGATGTTTTCTTTTACCGTTTTGAGAGCAGTGGTGATGAAAAAAATTAAACAAAGTAATGCGCCTGGCTATACTTGAACCTAAACCTACAACTCGTAATTCGAGGCCGTTATCACTCGGTTACCACTGCTCTCTTTAATGTTTTGACACATTCATAATTCTAAATACACTATTCAAAAACCAGCCCTGCTTTTCAACACGTTTATGAACGCTATAACCCCCTAAAATGCAGTATTCCCATCTAGGTACAACCATATAGCTCCAATCAGTCAATGCCCTGCATCAGTGTATCTATGTATTTCTACACAAGCCCTACGCCTAATAACAGTGTAATCAGACTCGAACAGATGCTCGTGTTGGCAGACTGTAGCTGATATAACCTCTAAAACTGATTCGGACATGTCCTTATAAGATTTATATGTGGATATTATTAAAACCTTATATGTAGGTACTCGTACTGAGGACTATGTGGATAGTTTTTTGTTTTATATTTTCTTTTCTCTTTCTTTTCAGTAATTTTTAGCGTATGTCTGGCAATTTGAGTATTTTTTTCGGCTTACCCAAATGTCCTTTCCTTGGTATTGTTCGTAAAGTCGTTGAGCTCCTTAGTGTCCTGAATTGAGCTTTGCGAATACTGACAAATGCTTGCACTGACTGGACAGGTCCACTCAAATCTGTATGGTTCTTTATTCAAAAGACCATTTTAGACCAATCTGCATGGTCCTCATCTGATTTGACCAATACATATTTACTGTATGGACTTTAAAAGAGACTTTGACCCCTGAGTTTGTTTCGACTCACGAGACATGCGTCACTCAAGGAGATTTCAGCAAACCGTAGGGGCAACAGCAGAGTCGAAGCCTACTGGGGCCATGGGTAATGTGAAAGTGAAACCTGGGGCCCTGGAACGAAGACAAAGAAAGAACCGGAGTGGGTTTTTAGTCAGTAAAAGTTTTATACTATCCCCCGCTCCGCCCAAGGGTGGGAGATGTTTTGGATGATTTTCTGAACTAAAAAAAAAATTGAAGAACAAAATCCCATGCTCTTAGTATCTACTTTTATTCAAACAAAAAAGGAACGTTACTACACTATCAGACAAAACAAAAAAAAAACAAAACACAATCAAGGTTCGATCTTAAAATTCGTTTCTTACCCCTAGCTCGCAAACTAAAATGAACTCGAAATTAGAATACTTGGGTCGCATCCGAATCGGCTCATTAAATTACAATACATATTGTTTCGCGTACCATACATAGATACAAGTATATACTTGTGTACTAGCACATAGCTGAGATTAGCATAAAATTTGTATGAAGCTATTGTGGAAATTTTAACTTGATCAAGGTGTTTTTTTTTTTTTGAACAGCCATGGGCAATGAGACTTTCAAACACTGTTTTTTTTTTTTTGTAAAAGCTTTTCTTGTTGATCAAGTCGGTTTGTTTTTTTAAATTAAGAACTTTAAATTCAAACAGTGTTTTGTTTAGAATCACACTTAATTAGATATGAGATGTATGATATGAATAAAAATTGGGCAAGTGTGAGTCGGACTCGCACACTGAGGGTTCCGTACCAACCAACATATTATTATGTAAAATGATTCAATTCCTGAATCGAAAAAAGCATTTATTTTGGGACGTAAACAAAAATTGACAGTTGTCAGATTTATTCCTATACTTGTGCTATAAGGCCTTACTTCATGCCAAATTTCAGGCTTCTAGGTCAACTGGAAGTAACCAATGAATTTTGATTCCCTTGAGAGTGTGGTAATATAAGTTTTTTGCGACATGAACGGCTGTATCTTTTTTTTCCGGTAAATTAGAAGTCTGAGTGAAAAACTCACAATTTCAACTTCAATATTTCACAATTTCAAGGGACCGTAGACCTCAGTACATGGTTTTAATTTCAACTCGAAATCTCCACACTTTCTCGAGATAAAGGATCTTGACAGACAGACGGACAACAAAGTGATCCTATAAGGGTTCCGTCTTTGCTTTTTGAGGTACGGAACCATAAAAATGGAGTTAGTGATAGCGTGACGGTTGACAGACAGAACGGAAGAAAAAAACATGTTGCACCGCGACGACTCCAAGTGAACAGAACAAGCTTAGGAAGATGATGATTATTTAGATAACTTTAGTAATTTAAAAATGAAATTGGCTCACTTTGTTCAGATATTGAAATAAATGTAGGATACCATTTTTTTACAATGACGATGAAGATTGAGATATGCTAGGTTCCTACTAATTAATTTCATTAGGATTTTTTTGCATTGATGCACAAAATGAAACCTTTTTTGAGGGTGTAAAACTATCAAATAAATTCTCCCGCCTGTCCTAAGCGTTACAGGGCCGCAGTAACCTCCCCTAAAAGAAACTAAAACAACGATGCATTAAAAATTTAATTTAAAACGAGTTACCTCTTGCCTTCAAAGAATATGCTAATACCTTCACAATTCTACTCATTCCCAAACCATTCCACTTTCATTCACTCATTCAAACTTCGCGTTAACTTCAACCAAATATTCTTCCACTTTCAAATAGTTTTAAACCTTCATTTCGTTCAATCGATTGCGCTCCGACATAAGAAAGAAGTCACTTTGCAAAACAAAAGGTTGAAGTCCAAAGAAAAAGTCCCAATTACGCTCCTAGAACCACCCCCCTCACCCCTCCTTTGGTTCTCCACGACCGCTCTTCCCATCCTCTTGCGACCCTTGTTCCCCCGTTAGGGGTGGGTCCCACTGACAGCGATTAATCGCTTATTGATATTAATGCTACAGTTTATCTTGGTTGTGTAGGATTATTGGAGTTGAAATTGCTGTTATGTAACAAAAAAAAAATCTATTTAAAGCAAGATACAGATTGTGTACCTAATTCCGCCAAGCCCGTTCCATCATCGGACCACTAGACGTACGGCGATGCGACTCAAGTTCATTGTGAACATCCCACCTAACACATCCATTGTGCATACAGCTAAGGAGTGGAGTCTGTGGTACCTGTTCCAACTTCGGCATCTTTAAGTCAAGAGCGAATAGGTTACTTCCAAGCAAGCATGTTCTATCGTCGACGGTTATCAGGCGATATAGCGGTCAAAAGCGAGTTTATAAAAAAAAAAACAGGAATGTGTCAGACTGTCTAACTGTGCTATCAGTTATACAGTCTATCTCTGTATAACTGAACAAATATAAATTAAAAAAAAACCTGTTAAAAATATTAACCGATAGCAAAAGTTCTCTATGTTATGTATACCGAAATTGCGGCAATATTTTTTTGGTTTTTTTTTTATGGGTTTTTTCAGTAAAAGTTATTCGACCATATTTTGCTTCTTACATGACTTTAATTTTAAATTAGGGTCCTTGTACCCCTTCTCTTAATAAGCCTGTTCATAATATGCTACGTATAATTTGTTTATCGTCACAAACTTACTTTTAGCTTCTAGTGCCTCATAAATAATCATAAAATATACAGCCAGGATTATAAAATCACTTAAAAAGTACCTTAAGTAGTGTGTAATTATATTATTTAAGTGCTGGCTCGTAATCGTTATTAATGTTTACGAGTATTGCGACATAAAATTAATTAAATATAGCGTTTAGATCTCCGTTGAGAGTTTTCTCTCACATAAAATACTCCAAAAATAATCTTATTATAAAATTGATTTACCATACTGGTTACCAGATCTAGTATCTCTAGATTTTTTTACTTTTAGATGAAAATTGCTTCTGACTATAATATTTTTACTGAGAGTACTATTTTATTATTACAATAATTGTATTAAATATTTATAGATAGGTACTGGTAGCGACATCTATGACCCCACATAAGAACTAAAATTCTAAATCCTACACACGATGTAGGATTTCAAGAAATACCACGGTATTAGAGTCCTCCGCCCGCTTAAAATGTTCCTGATACCTCCACATAATATTAAAATATTTAAGGATATTAAAACAATAACAGCTGCAATGGTTATCGAGGCCAGTCTATACAAGGCCCAAAACTCCAATAAACCCAGCCACACCTCGCTCATGCATATTTAAATTCTACGTTCCCCGCCATCACTGAGACCCGACCTTTTCCCCAAAGAGTTTTATTGCAGTGTCCAAGGAAGTAATTTCGTAGGTCAGGACTTTTTACTTTTTAAGAAAGTTCATTTTCTTTAGCTAGACATTTTTCTAGCAATATACACCGAACTAACCTGGGTGTTGCTTCGAGAACTTGCGAATTGCTTTATTTCCAAAGTAGTTTTGGAGTTTTAAGGCAATTTGTAAGTTAAAGTGGGTTTTCGAGGATAAATAATGAATGAATTTTCATTGTTGAGGCTATTCAAAATTATTTTTATTCAAGTTAAACTATGGTTTTAATCGAAAGAAGTATCTCAAATATCATCATTTCAGCCGAAAGTTCACTGTTGGACATATGCCTCCCCCAAGTGTCGCCATAATAACCGGTCCTTTGCACCTTGCATCCATCGGATTCCTGCGACATCAGTCCACCTTTTAGGAGGCCTTACAACAAAGGAGTTTCTGTTAAGATATAGTCATCATACTATCGTATTTCTTCGTCTTTATTCTTTTCTATTTTTAACTCTATTACTATTATACAAATATTAGGGGGTGAATTCTGGAAAATCTTTTCTATTATTTGCACACATTATAAAAAGAATCTCTGTGCAAAACTTCAGCGTTCTAAATTCAAGGATTTGGGCTGGGCATTGATGTGTCAGTCAGTGAGTCAGAATTTTGACTTGTATATGCAGATCTGACTAAAATAATACACTAAAGTACATTCCCATTACAATATCCATCAGTCTGAAGGCCTATCACCAAATTATATACTAACCAAATTAACTTTACACACGGTAAAAAACGGAACTAAACCCAAATGTACTGAATTTGATATTTCATTGACATTAAGACGTAGACAGTGGTGCCACTATCAAGTGCCTTGTTATGTTGTTCGTGAACATTATGTCTGCTCTGACCCAGTTCAATTGGCGTGAAGGTTCATGGACGGAGCTTTTGTTTTTGGTTAGGTTTGTGAAGTAGTGCAAGCTATATGGAGCGATAGATATGATATAATACTATTTTTTGTTAAGTAAAAAAAAAAAATATATCATCAGGACGGTACAAACTTGGTATTCTGTTATAAATTTTACGGGTTTACGATGGTTAATCATGCTTTACTTTGAAAGAGCCCATAAAAATACACTTTTTAAAACGTTCAGAATGTTTTGTCCTAATTAAACTTTTTTATACTATTACATTGCTCCAACATCTTACCGTTCAGTCTTTTTATAGAAGTGACATAGATATTTATGACTACTTATGAAGTAAGAATTCATCAAATTACTTCTCTCGTTTTGGGTGGAGCGGGAAAGCATATTAGGGTTTTACTACCTAAAATCTACCTGTGTTCCATCAGTTCACCGTTACTTTCCAGTGTCACGGTAACTCTTTAGTCTGACATTTGGTTTCACTATAATTATAAATAATCGCCGGCGAGAAAGATGAAGATTATACTGAATGAACATACTCTCAGGATAAAAATCTTTTCCAGGACATAGTCTACCCGTGTGTCAAATCCCTTCAACCGTTAGTGTGAAGAAGTATCGAACTTATACTCTTACATACGTAAAAACTTTCACTTTTATTATATAATAGTTAGAATGTACCTAATAGTTACACTATTTATAGAACGTAAACTGTATATAAACAAAAAGGTCGACTCAATATACATAGGTGTATCTTTAGTCAGTAAAAGTCTGACACGACCTTCCGCTCCATTCTAGAGCGGGAGAAAACATAAGATACACAATTAAATTAAAACATACTATACTTAATTTACCATTTTAAAAAGACCGTTTACCTTTTCAAATTAATATCTTTAGAATCGCTTTCGCGTCGCTTCTGCTGTAGCTATACCTTTAAGAGTACAATCTACCTATACCAACATAATTTTATATTTGTGTACGGATGTGTGTGTCACTCTTTGTCCTTTTTCGTCCGTCCGTTTATTTGTTTGTTTCGTTAATTATTTAAATTATTTCGAGAACACCGACATACTTTTTATTCAGGAATAAGCGTATTGTATGATTTATTTTTAAATGAAACTGAATATTGAGTTCTGATTGTGATATTTTTAACAGCTTGTTAATTGATGATATTTATTCTGTTTTTTATTGGATATGATAATATCTGAATATACTCTGATTGTTTTTGTTTGTAAGAACAGATTATCTTTTTATTGTTTATTGAATAACTAGTCCCATATAGAAAGTCTCCGTGAAGACTTTACAAATGATTTTACTCTTTTTTTTTATGTGGAAGATAGACAGAGTTTCAGACTAACATAAACAGGCTTATAATGTTCCCACTACTGGGACTCAGGCCTTCACTTCTTCTTCTTCTTCTGTCTGTATTTTTTCTTCTTGTTTTAATCTTAAGTTTAATAAATTTGGTTCTACAGTGTGTGTATCCATGCGTGCCAAATAAAATATTTTTCTTTCTTTCTTTCACTCTTGGAGAGCGTGTATGGCTCGTAATCAACATCCACACCCCGTCTAAGGGTTCATTTCGACTGACGCGGAACTGGCTGGAGTAGAGATGAGCAGACAGTGAATTAGTCAATCACAATGCTTGAAATCTCCAGTTTTCCTTCTCCTTGCGTCGTCACATTGACGAATACTCAATGCTGAGGGTCGTGACCACCCTACATCATCACTTGCGCTCTTATGGTGTTCCTCCATCTATTGGTGTCTCTGGTGGAGTGAAGGGCCCCATACACCGTGGAGTTAGTAGCGGATCACCGTATTGGGCTGCGTCCACGAGGCATTTTCCATCTATTTCACCGGTCACAATGAGCCTTTCGAGGACGCCACCGTCTTTCCTTGCCATGTGACTGAAGTATTGCAGAATCTTGTGAAGACACTCGGACAACAACCGCGAAGATCTCCATATTTAGTTCTCGCAATATGGATTTGTTTGTCCGAAATGCTGTCCAAGGGATAAAGCGAGCATTTTTCTCCAGCACCACATCTCGAAGGCGTCAATGCGTTTGCGATCTGCAGCTTTCAGCGTCTCCTATAGAATCTCCATTCTATCAATGGAAACACTGGCCACTTTCCACTGCTTTTCTCCGCTCCACTCCGACCAGCTCCGTTTTAGTGGAAATGAACGCTATAAACTTAAAACAACAATACATAATATACTTCATTAGTGTAGGTACTTCTAACGAAAATGATTGAAGTTGTACTGGCGCCAGTTTCAAGCACATGAAATGAGTTTTAAGGGCCAAATCTTTTCAACAGCTCTCAAGAATTCCAATCTTATAAACTGCCGAAGCCATCACTCATCAATGCGACAAGAACTCTGTCTGTCTGATTATTTGTTACGCTTTTATGTCTAAACTGCTGAGCCATTGGTATAAAGGTAGACTCGACCTTGGGAGAGGAGTCGGAAGAACACAGGATACTTTTATCTTGGGAATACACCGTTTAATTGTGGGTAGATTGACAGGGTTGTCAATCTACCTTAGACCTACCTAATCAGAAAATAAAAATAAAAGAATAGTAAAAACCAAATATACAAACCTTCGCCTGTATAAGAATGGCTTGAGGTGATGATAGCATAATCAGCCTTTTAATGTTCCCACTGCTGGGACTGAGGCTCGGAGAGAGGACTCTAGGAGAGGGAATGGACCGTAATCCACAACGCAGGCCCAGTGCAGGTTGGTGAATGTCACATGTGTTTGAATTTTTAGTTCTAGGACATGTCGGTTTCCTCACGATATTTTCCTTCACCGTTTTAAGAGCAGCGGTGATGAAATAAATTGCACAAAGTTAAGCGCCGGCCTGGGTTTGAACCAGCGACCTGCAACTCGTAAGTCGGTGCTGTTACCACTCAGCCATCACTACTCTCTTATGTATGTACAAATATACGAAAATATACAGGTTGGTATACTCAATTTATCAGCACAATACCTAACGTACCGACGTAGGTATTTAAGTAACACATAAGCTGATAAAACGCTAATACCAGCCGTTATCACGCGTGATAACAGTGATAAGGTATCACAGTCAAGTGCAATTCTGTTACAAACCGAAAATTAGTTTGAATATTGACGTTCGTGCCGCCATTTTGCTTTTTTGAATTGCAATATGTTCTATACTAGCGAGAGGTAGTGGGTTTGCTTTTTATTTATTGAAATTATGTTTTTTATAGGTTTAATCTTGATAATAAGTTGTTTAGAACGGATGATGTAGATATTAGGTTCTTTCCTTTTTTTTAGATTTCTTCATGGTTATTTATTTCATCACCACTGCTCTTAAAACAGTGAAGGAAAACATCGTGCGGAAACCGGCATGTCCCAGAATCAGAAATTCGAAGACATGTGACATTCACCAACCGGCACTAGGCCCGCGTGGTGGATTACAGCCCATTCCCTCTCCTAGAGAGGAGGCCTGAGTTCCAGCAGTTAGAACATTATAAGACTGATGCTATGCTATGGTTAGGAAAATCATGGATTGTCTTTCTGGAGGGAATCAATTGAACAACTTGTCAAAGCGTACTTAGATAAATAAGAAGTCATCATTAATATCGTCATTTCAGCCGAAAGACGTCCAATGTTGGTCAAAGGGCTCCCTCAAGTGTCGCCATAACGACCGGTCCTTTGCGTTTCATATACATCGGCTTTCCACGGCACTCACCAGGTCATCGGTCCACCTTGTGGAGGAAAATAATGTGGATGATGGTACAGTCGGTGCCCTAACCAACCCCTTTTGAAAAACTATTAAAGCTCATCCTTTTATTAGGTAACTTAGGCCAACGACCCTACGAGGAAAATCAAT
Organism: Leucania comma; assembly: GCA_958295575.1. Taxonomy (NCBI): domain Eukaryota; kingdom Metazoa; phylum Arthropoda; class Insecta; order Lepidoptera; family Noctuidae; genus Leucania; species Leucania comma. Next base: position 5,426,098 of record OY282483.1, read on the forward strand.
TGATAAATTTAATAAATATGAAAATCTTGTATCACAGTGTTTGTTACCGAACTCCCCCGATACGGCTTGATCGATTTCATGAAATTCTTTGTGTATAATTGGTAGAACTACCAATAGGTGGTAGGCTATATTTTACTCTCCTATTTTCCTACCCATCTTTCCTTTTAATAAAGTTCAATGACAGAACAGTATATGCCGAATCAACCAGTTTCAAAAACTTAACCCCACCCACACCACACTTAACCTCACTCTCGCGCGCCTCAAGGAGCTGTCAGCAAACCGTAGAGGCCCAGCCTGCTAGCTGCAGGCAGGCAGTGTCGAAGCCTACTGGGGCCAAGGGCCGCTTTCTGAAAAGAAGGCTCAGCCCCAGTATGATAGGCAACGAAGGAACGGGGTAGGTTTTTAGTCAGTAAGAATCTGACACTATTTCCCGCTCCGCCCAAGGGCGGGATTTGTTATTGGATGATTTTACCTACCATAAAAAAACCTTTACACTCTCCAACCTAAAATTCTCAAGATCATTCATTAATTACACTTCGAGAGCCTGATAACAGGCAAGTACTCATGATGTCTAATTCATAAGAAATTCCTGTTAATTTGTATCCACTGATAAGATAATAGAACCTCTTATAAATATTTTGTAAACCGCTGCTAATTAATTTTATCTTCAAAAATCGCCGTTTTTTAATTTTATCTTTAAAAATCGATAGTGTTTCATGCACCGAATCGACCTTCCACAGGATTAAAGCGACCAAAATTTTACGGTGTATAAAAGGAGAAATTGACTGACATATCAATGCACAGCCGAAACTACTGGGTCTAGGAGCGTGAAATTTTGGGCACGATTTCTTTTAATAACATAGGCGAGGAATAAGAGAGGAGTTTTTCAAAATTCACCCCCAAAGGTAATGAAACAGCGTTCCGAAGCATGAATGAAGACCTACATACCTTCAGGCGAAGTGTTCAGAGACTTCGCCGCATTTATAATGTTATGTTACAACCTTTAATTGCGAGACAAATCTAGAACATCTATCACGACTTCTGTAGGTTTGAAACAAGGTCCCAAATGATTCGATAATCGATAGACCAACTCATATCCGTTTGGTGGTATCCATACCTAGATGGAGGCTAGGTCATTCTATATGTTGACTGGATATTAATGTTGATGTAAGTCTGACCTGATTTACCTCGTTAATCTAGAGATATATCTTGAAGTAGAAAACCACTTGCTATGCTTGAATTTTGAGTACTATTCCTTAATTCGAATGTCCATCTTAGTCTGGTGCTTAAAATATCTGCTAAATCCGAAACTATTATAGAAACACCGAATTCCGAAATTAAAGTCATTTTGCACGTTTTTGTGTTTTTTTACATTGAAGTCGGTTGTATTTTTTGTAAAAACCCACTCGTGTTCCATCGTTGCCTTTCATACCAGGGCCGAGTTTTCCTTGGCCCCAGTAAAGGTTTCGACCCTGCTGGGCCCCTACGGTTTGCTGACATCTCTTTGAGGCGCCGTCGACCACTAGAACTCGGTCTGGACGGTAACCGAGCGACCGGAGGGCGAGCTACCCGTTGCTCGCCGTCCGTAAGCCCATATCTACACTTGCTTTTACGTTCTAGAACCACGGTTGCTCTTTTAAACCTCATACAGTTCTACCATACAAATTAATGCAGCGATCAAAACGTTCATAACTAAGATACCGTTTTATGTTTAGATAAATAGTTTAGATCCCAGATCTGTCTACTTATATCTGACCTTGGGCACAGCTTGTTAGTTAGTTATGTAGCCGTAATGGTACCTGTGTTTGTTGCAGATTTATTTATATTAAGTATTGAGATTATGCTATGAAATAATGTTGATTTGTGTTGTTGGATAGTCAATATAATGAGTTTATGTGTTGCTTTTAAATTGACCCGTGTAAATCGGCAGCGAGCCGTTGTTTGGTGCCAATAGTTGTTTTTCAATTGACGTGCTTACATAAGAAAGCTACCATCTTTTGATATTCTGTGTTGTGTTTTGTTTTTTTTTTGGTACGAAATAGTCAAATGACTTCCCCCGCTACTATACTATGATTTTTTATTAGACGAAGTAAAGTGACAGCTATAACAATGGTTGTTTGACAGTTGGGCATTGTTATTTGACAGTTGGGCATTGTGCACTGCTGTCACTTTACTTCGTCTAATAAAAAATCATAGTATAGGCGTAGCGAGATGGCTTGTCAGACACTTTTACGTCCCAAAAACCCGATCCTGATCCTTGTTTGCCTACGTGTATATATAATAAAAAGTTATGATTCATTGCGTAAAAAATATCAATTGTTAGCTTTAAAGGACAGTTATCTTATTTATGTTAAACTAGCTGTTGCCAGTAGTTCCACATACGTGATAGTACAAAATGATCCCAAGGGAACATATTCTCAGGATATGGTCTACCCGTGTGCAAAGTTTCATCGAAATCCGTTCAGCCGTTTGAGCAGGACGCAGTAACAAACATACATACCTACAAACATTCGCTTTAATAAAATTAGAATGAAGTTTGATGAGATATTTATGCTTAGAATTACAGACAATTTTTTTCTTTTCTTTGAAATGTTGCTCCACCCCAGGAGTTACTCTTGCAAAGTGACTGCGTTCACAAACATGTAAACATTTTCTTAGAAGCAACTAGCAACACAGTTAATTTGTCAGACCTCCACAATAAAAAAAAAAAACTTACAATACAAAACAGTACTGTCAGTAATTTGGCCAGTACTGTCGTATTCCCATGGCAGAGTAGCTCATGAGAAAAACAATCACACGGCGGCATGTCTTTGTGAATACTGAAAAACATGTTTTTGACTATATAAGTACCGGCTGTTATTTGTAAAACCGCGATGATTAAAAAATGGCGAAATATATGAGCTTGTCAACATTTTTAACATTACTTTTTTGTGTATTAAAAGTCTCTGTTTTGGTAAAGTGAAAATTTAAAAACAGACCTGTCACGCTGGGCTGATTAAAAAAAAGTTTTGACAATAAAGAAGGGCAAATTTATGTATATATTTAGGCTGTATGTAAAATAAGTAGTACAAAAATATACTGTTTCAAAATTGATTTAATTTTGGCCATTTTATTTTTGCTACAGTAATATGGAGAGATGGTATACAAATGAAACTGGTAATTGATAACACAATATTTTTATTATTTATTACACATGTTGTGGTATACTTTGTGATTCTACGTATAATAAAACTAGAGCAAGATGTATTTAGGAATAGGTAAACGCAATGACATTCTAATAAATTAATATATAATTGGGAATGGGTTTTTGGGATACCCGCGCTTCTGTCAGTGTTAATGTTACATTTGTCTATGTCTTTCTTCGTTTTAAAGTGGTCTATGGCAATACTGCAACTTAGTTTATGGGCAATTAGTTAAGTGGACAGTTTTTCTCTTAGACCATAAAGTCCAAGCGCAAAGAGTACAGACAATAACCAATATGAAGTGGCCTAATTCTGGACTAATTTAATAAATATTACTAGGCATTTTCCGACTAAAAGAAAATATGAAATACTTGTGAGTTTAATACTCTGTCAGATACAGTTATTATAATTAATAAACTTTCTGAGGACAGCTTCAATGAAGTTTTTGACAAGATAGAAAAATGTCGTATTTTTTTTGTGTTTATTCAAATGTGTAGGTAATTAAAAATCTTCTTGTTTGGATATTGTAATTTATTTAAGATTTACGTAGGTATATTTCTAACTAATTTTTTTTTTTTTTAAATACGAGATATCCTCAATTTTTTTTAAGTAATTTTTTTTTTTTAAATCAAAACTCTTGTAACGTTTTAAAAAAGATATATAGATAAAATTGTACTAAACTGTAGAATAACTAGCTTAGTGACAATATGTAGCAATAAATACGAAACAAAATAGTTATAATCACTAACATAGCAATAACTGACGTAATTGCATGTATTATTAAATCGATAACCACATAGCAAAACTAACAACATAGGAGCACATACTAGATCATCATATCTCCAACAGGAAGGTCTAATTACTAATTAAATTTAGTTGAAAACAAAAACATCAACATCCATTTACTGTTCTTCGACAAAAACAAAAAAAAAACGGACAAACACACAAACAAAACAATTCTCTATAGACGCAATTAATATAATAAAACCTTCATTTAGGCCAAACAAACTAGCGAGTCACCATTGAAGACGCACGCACAAAAATATATCTGTCCCGTTCTTTTATACGGAAAACTGTGTTCTCTATCTCTTTCCCTCGTTCGAAATACCGTAAGCAGTAGTGTGGTGGGCGGGCTTGGGTTTTTTTTCACGGTTAGATAGCGGCCCAAACGGTTCCGTATCTAAGCGGTTTCCCGTAACGATGTTGACTTTTGGCGACGATAAAGAACCTTCTTTTCAAAATGGCGGTAATATGATTGGGTGCGTGTTGTGTGTTGATGTAAATCGGTCAATATTTGTGACATCCTTCATAGAAATATTAAATATTTACTTTCAGTATTTTATTGAACATATTTCGAATGTAAATATCACTGTATTTTTATGTTATGAAACGTTATTTTTTCTGTGCGCAGAGCAAAGGCCAGTGTTGTTTTTTTTTTAATGAAAATATGGTCGCAACACATATTGTACCAATTATCCAAGAATAAGTGGGTATAATAGGTCCATTCAGGGTCTTTACATGCCCTAATCTATTATTTCCATAGACAATACTTAGCATTCAATGGATCATCACAACATGACGTCAAAGACTATCTGTTGAAAAACCTAGAATATTGAAAACACGAATACAATTGCCTTCCTTGATGGCCGCCATTTTTCCGATTAATAAGAATTAATCATCGCAGCTACTCTGTGGTTGGCTGTTAGAATCAACACATTACCTAATTGGCCAGTTTTTAGTTAGTTTACCTAGTAATAATAGGCAAAAGTTTCCGCCTCGGTTTGCCCTATTTGGAATGCCCAGTTATTTGCGCGAACAATTAATTTAATTTGAATTGTGAACGAGGATGAATGTTCGCTGACATTTGCTTGAAAAGAAAGAAAAAAACAACTGGCATAAAATGTCACATTTTGGCGCGTAATCATTTCAAAATGGCGGAATGGAACTCTGTTTCCTAAATTGAATTTTCGAAATGATCAGAGAATCAAAGAGCGTTGTCTGTTTTAAATTCTGTTCAAGTTGTTAAAGGCAATTGTAGGAATTAGATTTTGTAATGCGCATTGGATGTTCTGAATGAAGCACAAGTAGGTAACATTTGTGAAACACTGTATTTTAGTATTACTAATATGCCCTTAAAACGGTAAAAGAAAACATCGTGAAGATATCATGCCATAGAACCAATAATGCGAAAATACAAAATAGCATAGACAAAATTAAAAACTTTTTGAATCAAAAACCTAAATATATTTAGAGTGATCAAACTGCGCAGGTACGTTATTAGTCACACAAGAGAAGTGTAAAATGATCTAGGTAGCAAGGGCGGGACCTTGGACCTCGACTCCGATAGCCTATATGGAATTACATATTTATTAAGTTCTATACGATCATGAGCTAAATTTAAATAGGTAAAATTCTGATGGAACCTTGTGAAGTTTGGTTTTGGAGGTGAAAATAAGAAGGGGCCTTACTAAGATGTGTCAAACCATAGGGGCCAGCAGGGTCGAAGTATACTGGGGCCAAGGGTCTGCTACGGAAAGGCAACTAAGCAACAGGAGTGGGTTTTTAGTCAGTAAAAGTCTGACATTATCTTCCCCTCCGCCCAACGGCGGGACATGTCATTAGATGATTTTCCCAGCTACAAAAAAAAGGCTAAGACGTGTTAAAAGGAGTAAACGTTACCGATTTAGGCCTTTCCATATAGGCCACTGCAATTTACGTTCACGTGGCAGATGTTGTTCCTGAGGTTTGAAGTCGATTGCTAGTAGATGATGTTCTTCATAAAGCTTGATTCACACGCCTGAACAATTAAAAGACACACGGCTCCATGACGTGTTAAAATGTCAATTATGCGAATGAGAAAAAGGGACGGATCTATTCACCTTATATAGCTCCATCCCTTTCACAATTCAGTTTAGGATGTCAAATGTACCACGTTAAGGTCATGGATTGGATCATGGTAAGGCCTCGGGATAATAGTGACAGCTCTTTGCTGAATTCGAGATGAAAATTAAAGAGCACTTATTCAATATTGATATACCTGTCTCCCGCGGTTTGACCAGCGTTTTTAGTTACTGCTCCGCTCCTATTAATCTTAGCGTGATATTATATAAATTATAATCTTCCTCGATAAATGGGCTATCCAATAGTAAAACAATTTTAAATTCGATCAAGTAGTTCTTGAGATTTGCGCATTCAAAAAACCAACTCTTCAGTTGAATTTTTGCTGACATTTGTTTGAAAAAAATAAAATACTCTGGAATGAACTACTTATTGGTATTTATTTATTAGCCTGTTCTATCCAACTCCCCCCACTCCTTCCATATTTCGCGGGCCCCTGCTTGCTCTTGCCAAATCTGGCGAAATCTGTTTAGTTCGTCCAGCACTATTTCAGGACACCAACTTTGTGCTATTGTATTCCACAATTTGTTGGACATGCGAAAGACATGAGCAGTAGTAGCCCAATGGTAACTGCCCCGACTTATAAGTTGCAGGACGCGGCAGGCAAGCTCATTCCAGCTCAGGCAGGCGTATTACATTGTCTAATTTATTTGATCACCACTGCTCTCAAAAACGGTGAAGGAAAACATCGTGAGGAAACCGGTATGTCCTAAAATCATAAATTCGAACCACCAATCCGCACCGGGCCCGCGTGGTGGATTACGGCCCATTGCCTCTCCTAGAGAGGAGACCTGAGTCTGCTATGTTAATGCGGCAGACATGTCTTGCCCAGTCCCATTTTAGTTGAACAGCCATTTTAGTCCCAATAACTATCCTGGTTTTAAAGTGCAATATACTATTTTGAACTCGAATATTAGTATAAATTGTATAAATAACAATACAACACACATTACATTAACAACGTCAAATCACCAGTTTTAACACCATAAAATGCCATTCAGCGTAAACATAGTGATTAATATACCGTTATATACGCCATTCATTAACTGAAAAACCTAACAGATATAATTGATGGGCAGGCAGTGGTCAATGAAAGGTATGTGTAATTAATTACATATGATCATTGTAATAGGTGATATGGATTAAGTAGGCATAGAAAATCACATTATTTTTATAAGGGAGGGATGTTCCTGCTTGATAACTGGGCTCGATCCAGTTAATTACTGGACTGCCGGACGGCGAGCTACCCGTTGCTCAACGTCCACGTAACACATCATGGTAAGACCCCAGTACGTAGGTAATCCCTAGCTACATGAAACAGCTAGGTTGAGTCAAAAACATCACATTTCACTATCTAGGACCGCGTTATCAGAATTGATAAGGGGATTAACGTGTCTCCAGCCAGCTGATAACATATTTCATTTGGATAACACCTACTAAATGCCGCTTTTAACTTCAAATAGTCATAAAAGTTATTTGTTTTATGTTTAAAATGTAACCCGGATAAGCATAGTTTTAATGGGGTTCGCTACTCTAGGTAGTACTAAATATAAAATGTATAGATCATGTAAAAAACCTGTAGTTGCAGAACTATCTTAATTGAGGTATCTGATTCTTTGTGAAGTTCTGTTTCTCCTAAAAAAACCTTGTTGTGTTTTCGTCGAAAATGAAAAGTTACCAGTATTTTCTTCTTAAAATTTCAAGCGTCAACAATTGATCAACGAAAATTTCATTAGAGACCACCAGAGTTCGGTTTCGGTAAAAAAAGCGGTTTTGATTGGAGCCGAAAAAAAAGGGCTGAATATTAGTCTTGAGCGAAACTAGCGTCTTTGAACTGATGATTATTTTGATAGATACCTTAAAATTGACTGACTCGTGCGTCTTTTTTCATTTAACCATTCATTTGTTTAATTATTTAATAATTGCTTTTGGTAACAGTCAAAACTGTTATAGGAGCCGACAATTCGGTGATGGCTTCGGCTTCGGCAGCAAATCGGGTTTCGGTCAGTCACTATTGTTTTTTTTTAATCTGTTTGGTAGTTTAGACTCGAAGATAAGGTAAGCGGACGCATTTTTTAATTTATTAAAGAGGATGACATCGCAATATCTAACTACACACAACTCACTTAATTTTATACAAGAAAATAATTGCTTTTAATCATTTTTCAACTTTGAAACAATACTTCTTTCAAATCCTCTTCCTAAGTATGACACAAACATTTCAAAATTGTAGGACCTTGCGTTCAGGAAAATATAGTAAAATCTTGAAATCTCGTATTCTAGGCATGTCCAAGGCGAATGCAAGGTAATCTTCAACATTTCCGTAGTTTACTTGAATTATTAGATTGACAATAGGCGTGATTAGGGTTGCCATTCGTTCGGGTTTCCCTGGATTTGTCCTAGTTTAAAAGGCATCCGGGAAGCGTCAGGGTCTAATTTGTAGTCCGGTTATAAAAGAGATGGTTTCTCATTTGATGAAATATTGTGAAAGATGCTATACATATTTCGTTGTTTGTTTAACGATAAATAAAAAAGTGGATTAATGATAATTTGACCTATTTTTAAGACACTGAGTAATGTTAAAACGAAAATTACTTATATAGTAATTATGTCCGGGTTCTGAGGCTCAAAAATCCGGGATTTTTGTCCTGATTGCCAGATTTTAGATATGGCAACCCTAGGCGTAATGTACAGGAACGATTTTAGAGTCCATTGTTGAGAGATTGCCTACATCTCGTTTTATTTCCTTGAGTTTGTAACTTGTAGTTAGGGAAGTGATATTGATTGGAACAATATTTTAGATGACACGATGGGCATACTTAGTTTTGATTTGTTGATGATTGTTACTAAACTCGGACTAAAAGATACCAAAATCAAAATAAGCGCAATATTCTTTCGGTTCATCAAACTTTTAAATAAAATCAAAATCATGTTTAGCTATGTATCTTCGAAGTTATGGAAGTGATATTGATTGGAAGGATATTTTAGATGCCACGATAGGCATACTTAGTTTTGATTTGTTGATAATTGTTACGTAAACCTCGGAGTGAGTCACAGAACAAATGATAGTGCTCATCACAACAAACATTTGTCCTGGGTGGGAATCGAACCCAAGACGTCCGGCATAGCAGTCAGGGCCACTAACCACTAGACCAACAGGTCAGTCGAGTTGTCTAGTACTCATAACAAAAGCTCTTTTTTTAAATTAATTATTTAACCAATTGGCCTTTAAGTATGAAACGAATAATACTCGGTTCCCATCACGCTGCCAGCCTTAAAATAGCACAGTTTTAAATTCTAACCTTGGATCTTGATTCGTTGAAGGTCGGACCAGTAAAGTGGTCCAATAAATACGATACTATGTCGGTATTAATGTCATATTATTTTGTCGAGTTGGAGTCGAAACTAGTTTTCAAAACTATGTATTATGTAACTGTAGTTTTGGTCTATGGGCTCGTTTACTTAGTCTATTCATATAGGTATTTGAGTATACACCGTTAAATTTTGGTCGTTTTAATGCCGCGGATTTACGATTCGGTACATGAAACACTATCGCTTTATAAAGATAAAAACGAAAAAAAATTTTTTTTTTCAAACTCGAATCAATTCACGCATGTACAAAATTAATTTATCTAAGTAAAAGTCGAGAGCGAGAACACCGACAACTACCTACAAGGTTATTGACTCGTTTACTTAAAGAAATAATTTTCGTACATTCGTATTTAATTCGAGTTTTAGAAAGAAAGTACTTTATTTTTTAGGGGTCCTAAACCGTAAGGCAAAGAAGGAACAAAGGACTAGGTTTTAGTCAGTAAAAGTTTGACATACCCTTCCTCTCCGCTCTAGACCTAGAATTCTTCAGCATTTTGTGGAAATCATCGAATGTGAAAACAACAAAAAAATACCTACTACATTGATTTCATATTTTATCTAAATCCCTGCTACGCCTTTTTCTACGAAAAAATAAGGTGCTACGACGTAGCACATCTTAAAATTTCGGAAGACGTTGCTACGCCAATGTCGTAGCCGCTTTGCTCAGAATTTGGGAGTTTGGTTGATAACAAATTACATTATTTATATAATGAAAATGCGTGTAGTTCACGAAATTAAATTTTTAATTTTGCAAGTGTCATGTTGGATGTTGATTAAACTATCATAGAGGCCGTCTATCATAGAGGATGTATTTATTCGGAATTATAATTATTAAAATACAGAGCTTTAATTCGTCTAACCCTATCGAATGACTTTTTCATTTATTATTTATTTGTTCTAAATAGAATGGCTGAAGCCAATTACACTATTTAAACTTATACCTAATTTATTTAACTCATCGTTTATACCGCGTACATTGAGGGACTGGAACAACTCACCTGCTATGATCTTTTCATCTGATTATAATTTAGGTGTCTTCAAGGCTAAAGTGAATAGACTCTTAATAAACTAGTGCGCCCAACCATCAACGATTGCGTCACTGCTCACCATCAGGTGGGATCGCAGTCAAGCACTAGTTTATATAAATTAAAAAAAGCACTTTCATAGCGCTATTCTAACACAAGCCGACGGAAATCGTTTCCCGTCGGCGGCGGTTAAGTTAATTTTACCCTTTAAAGTTTTTGAATTATTTCCTCAATTTCTAAAGTACTAAATAAATTCTAGAGAGGTAATATTTGTAACAGTTTTTTTAGTAATCTTTGAAGGATATTTGAAAAGATGTGTCAGCGAAAATTTAGAAGAATACGGCTTATGCAATCTTATTTGTTATTTATATTCAATTTTATGTTTCACTTAAATCATGAACTATTTTTCTACTAAAAACACTTGATTGTAGTCATGATAACTAACAACTTTTGCTTTGGCACCAAACCTGAAATCGCAAAAAAAAAATCTACTGGACGAAAAAAAAAGTTGACGTGTAACTATTTTTTTAAACCTATTTGCTAAATATCATTTCTTGAGTGAACGCCTAACATTTTAACACGTCATAGTAAGATCCCTGTATCTGCCTACCCTCAACCAACTAGCAGCATGATGACAACAAGGTTCTATTAACCTTCGACGAAGGTTTCGCGTTAACCAAATGTTAACACTTCAGTGATGTCACTAGCTGTGTCAAGGCAACTACAGTTAATATCATAAATATATATTAAACTAGCAATCCTCCGCGGTTTCACGTGCTCCTTTGGCTTCGCTCCTATAAGTCCTAGTCATAGCGTGATGCATAGCTTTCTAACCTTTCGTTTTTCGTATTTTTTATATATTTGACTGGCCTGTTGATCTAGTGGTTAGTTGCCCTGACTGCTATGCCGGAGGTCGTGGGTTCGATTCCCACCCAGGACAAATGTTTGTGTGATGAGCACGATCATTTGTTCTGTGTCTGGGTGTAATTTATCTATAATATGTATGTATTTAGAAATATATAAGTATGTTTATCAGTTGTCTAGTACCCATAATACAAGCTCTGCTTAACTTGGGTCTTATGGACTCGGTGTGGTGTGATAGTTGTGTAATAAATATAAATATAAATATATAGTAGTACACCGCAGACTACCGCCTTAATAGTTAAAGTTCATATGTCCATCCTAAGGTTGTCTGATAGATATCGCTGTCAGCGATAAGACCGCTATTGTACCCATAGATTTAAGCTCATACACGGTATACTGTAAAGTTTATTCTCATCATCATCATCATCAGCCTTTTAATCTTCCCACTGCTGGGACACAGGCCTCCTCTCTAAGAGAGGAATTGGGCCGTAATCCACCACGCGGGCCCAGTGCGGCTTGGTGAATGTCACATGTCTTCGAATTTTTGGTTCTCGGACATGCCGGTTTCCTCACGATGGTTGTCCTTCACCGTTTTTGAGAGCAGTGTTTATGAAATAAATGAGAGCGAAATAAATAAAAAAATAGAGCAGTGGTGGCCGAGTGGTAACGGCCCCGACTTACGAGTTGTAGGTCGCGGGTTCAAACCCAGCCAGGCGCATTACTTTGTGTGATTTAAAGTTTATTCTATTCTTGATAAATGGGCTATCAAACATTGACAAAAATTTTCATTTCGAACCATTAGTTCCAGAGATTAGCATGATCAACAAAACTCTTCAGCCGTATAAGTTTCCCATTGCTGGGACTCAGATCTCCTCTCTATGAGGGCCATAATCCACCACGAGAACCCAGTGCAGATCAATTAATATAAGAAGCATTTGTCAGTATTCAAATAGCTCAACTCAGGACTATCAACACCCGTATATATACAAGTAAAATTAATAACTTGAGTAAAAGTAACTACTTAAGTTTCAATTTGTATTCTATAGTTAAGGAAAAAGAAAATTTTGAATGAAGATTTCTAACCTCAAGTAATGACTTAAGAAATTGCTTAGTAACAAGTAATTAATTATTTATAAATACGGGTGTAAGAGCTCAACAAAAGAGAATTCGGAAGCAATATAATTATTAACCAACTTTCGATTCACGTCACGCCTCATCTTTTTAACTAATAAACATTTTACTAATCATTATAAAACCAACTAAGTCTGCATTCTTAAGCTGATTTTAGTATAAAGAGTGAAAACTAGATAAAGCACTTTCTATAAAACAATATAAATCGTTTTAACAGGAGATTAAGAGAAAACAAGATATTATTGGAATCATTAAATGTAATAATATATTGATCGTATTATTAAAACTAATTAATATTTTTAATAGAACGGCTTCATCATTGATTGAAGCTTGAAAGTCGAGATTTGATAAAATAGAGTCAAAAGAAATTAATTTTAGTTTCTCTTTGAGATAATCTCTAATCTATTGATATAGTGAGGCTTTTTATTTGTCGACTGACAACTAAACAAATATGAACAATAGGTTGGTATCATAGAAATAAGAAAAATCTATTTTCTTATAGCTATGATTGGCGTAAACTGCAAATAAATAAATAATAAAAAAAAATGTATATGTTTGTTTCCTTGCGTGATCGAATCAGAAATTAAGATATCCGCAAGAAAACCAAGGTTGCCGACATAGCACGTAGAATCGCCAAACTTAAGTGGCAAGGGGCAGGGTACATTGCACACGGAACAGATGGCCGTTGGGGCCGAAAGGTTCTGGAGTTGCGACCGCGTGCTGGAAGACGCAGTGTTGGAAGGCCTCCCACCACGTGGACCGATGACCTGGTGAGGGTAGCTGGAGTCCGATGGATGCGAGGCGCACAGGATCGGTTTTATCTTTACGGATCGATAGTGTTTGATGTACCGAATCGACCCTCCACGGGATTAAAACGATCAAAATTTAACGGTGTATATGTAAAAGCGAAATCCCCTTACTGATTAATCAAGAAATCTCAGACACCTACACCTACAAACTTAAAATTTGGCATGTAGGTTCCATATATGGTGTAAACATCCGAATTTTACGAAACTCTACCCTTAAGGGGGTAAAACGGGGGTTGGAAGTTTGTATGGAGAAACCGACTTTCACGCGAGCGAAGCCGCCAGCAAAAGCTAGTAACAAGATATATCACACTAGCATATTTGACAGTCGAAAGGAGAATTATGCACCCTTTTTACAATGTTTTACTTTTGAATAGTTTTGAAGTTAAAATTAAAAGTTTTATCTTTGATTAGATGCATAGAAAATAACCATTCTTCTAGCACAGTCGGGTAAAAAAAGAACTGATTTGGAACTTTCAACCAAACTAGCAGGTTTTGTCTTTATTTGCCGCAAAATTTTCAAACAACTACCATTAAAACCATACACATTTAATCACCAATCGTCCATAAAACGAACCCAACCAATCCTCCTAATTCATACCTAGTGTTTTTTCCAACGTGACGTTGAAGTATGACTCCGAAATGACCTGAATAGCATCATGTTAGCCTAACGAGCTCTATCTGTCGTTTTGATTAACGACTGTTAATTGTCGTGGATGGCAGTGTTGCTGCTAACACGAGCTGATTTTTATCGAGGGTTAGTATATTTGGGTGACCTTATTTCACATAAACTTGATGGCATGTTTTTTTCTGTTGGGTAAAAATCATCCAATGACAACTCCCGGCCTCGGGCAGGATTAGTGGGAGATAGTGTCAGACTTTTACTGACTTACTAAAACCCACCCCATTCCTTCATTGTAATTATATCAGAATGAAGTTGAGGTGTAACAAAAAAAAAATATTCATTTGATTGAGATTTTCCCTTGTTAATTAAGGTAATAAAGATAAATCATCTTTGGAAACTTATAACTATAAAATCAGCATCCACATTTCAGGGTTCCTTAGAACAATGATCAATTTAAGGGAAGGCTACAATAATTCACGTTGATAGACATCACTTGAAGAATAAATACATTTTGATTAGGTAATAAAATAAGTAATTCTTCCTAGCTACTGACCAGAAACAAAACACTCGTGGTAAAGGCACAATGAAGTGGAGTTTTTGGTAGGATTTTTTTGGAATTAAATTCTGTGACGATTTTATCATCATCATCATCATCATATCAGCTAAAAGACGTCCATTGTTGGACATACTCCCCTAAATATCGCCACAATGAATATCTCGCATCCATCGGATTCCCACACCTCTTACCAGGTCATCTGTCCACCTTGCCTTCCAACGCTGCGTCTTCTGGAGTAGCGACCGCGTAGGTCGCCACTCCAGGACCTTTTGGCCCCAACAACCAAATCAAATATGTTCTGTGAGCAATGTGTTCTGCCCATTACTACTTAAGTTTGGTGATTCTTCGTGCTATGTTGGCAACATTTACTAGGTACTACTGACTATTTCAATTTCATTTTTTTTTTTTTTTTGTAAATTGATTGCTTATGGATAATATAGTGTAAAATTGGTGTCATTTTGTATCAAAATTTTTTGAGTAATTTGAAATGATTTCTCTCGCTTCACCGATCGTATCAGATTTTTAATGACTGAAACCCTCCTTTGTCCTTCAATTGTCCTTTGCGTTCCACAGGACCACGGTAATTCTTTCAAAGAATACCGTGGCTCTCCCGGACGCAGGCCCTCCCTGCTGGACTCCTACAGTTTTGCTGACATCTCTCATCACCGTCAACGACTCAGGTTCAGTTTTCATCAAAGAAAGAGAAATAAAGAAAGAAAAAGGTTTATTCGTGCCTCACACAATCGCATAAACTAAAAATACACTAGAAAAAAAAGACGAAATCAGTGCGAGGCCAAAAAGGCGCCTAACTCAGCATATGTTTCGTTATTTAAAACGATAAATATCGCAGTGCTGGTATTCTGTGAGGGCCCGCTGTGATGCCACGAACTCAATCACGGAAATTAAATAAATAAAAAAATCTTCTGACGGCAGGACGGCGAACTACCCTCTCATTTACCACCCAATATTACCACGTAATCGCCAAACCCATACTTAAACCTAAAACACACCTAAAATCAAAATCGTCAAAGACATTCTCTAAATTCCTCGTAAAATTTTCAACAATTTCATTCAAACACAAACGCTAATTACTAACACAATCAATTGGTCTCAGTTGGCTGGTTGACACAAAGTTAATGACGTGTTAACTGCCAATAACTTTGAAGAACCTACTAATTTTGACAAACTGTTTGTTCTGTGCCCATAGACTAAGTTATATAGCCTTATTTACATAAAACTGACCATAAACGCTAGAATATGTTTGAATATAATTTTGTGATGTTCTTCTGGTGAGTTCTAAAGTCACTTGAATGAGCCTTTTGTTAAAGCTATTGAAAATTAAGTGTTATAAGTTGAAACGAGTTAAAAGTACATTTTGTAATTCATTTAATTAGCTACTTACTTACTGCTATATTCAGGACAGATGAGCAATGGAGTCAAAAGGTTCTGCGTTAGGAAATCTCCTGCAAGGTGGTAAGATCCTTTCATTGTAGCGACGCTTGGGGGAGGCTTATGTCCAATAGGCTTGAATGATGATGTGTTTAGTATCTTAGCTAAAAGGCATTCTATGCAAGAATTTTGATCTGCGGGAATGTTTAACAGAGTCATCGTGCCCCTATTTGTAAAAGGCAAATAGAACACAGGCGGATACGACGTCTCGCTCCATCCTAGAGCAGGATCACAATACTACTGTCTGCATACTATATGCCATAGTTTGATAGCCATACATTTTTTTTTTGTAAAATCCTTATCTCCTTCTCATTTCAATTCATAGTTTCGAATCCCTACCTCCAAAAACTGCAATTCCGAAAGAGATCTGCCACTAACTTGGTCATAGACCTAAGACCATCGACCCTGTACACGGAGAGATAGACCATCAGCTAACACAGTCACATAAAGAGTCCATCAATCATCGCTAATTAAACTGCTGAACTTGTTCATAAAAGTGATTGTATGTTTGCAAACTGCACAGCTGAACAGCCTATAAACTAACAGGGTTGGCAAACCTGTGGTAGAGAATGTAGAAAGAAAAAAAATAAGAAAAAGAAGCAATTCTATTATATATCTATAGAATCCGGTATTCTATACAATACCTAGGCAATGTATAAAATACGGTTTAAAATAAGGCTTATTTTCAGGTGGTCACAAAAAAAACCTAACCTAACCTGTCCGTGTCAGGGTGCCCTAAAATTACATCACTTCCTTCCCTACTCTCGTCTTTTACACATATTGTCCGCTGCGTATTCGGAATTACATAGAATAGTTGAATTATACAGATTGCCGGTAACAAATACACTACCAATAAATAGATAATACTTGATTGCTATTAAGGAATATTTTTTCCTAGCTTTTGCCGAAAGACGTCCACTACTGGAGGTAGGGCTCCCTCAAGTTTTGCCACAATGACTGGTCCTATACGTCTCACATCTTTTGGATTCATCCTAGGACCCTCGAAGGTTTCCAAAGCTGCGTCTTCCAGTACACGGTCGCCACTCCAGTGGTGCTATTCTCTAATAAATCTAGCGCTGCCGCAACGACGAACATCCAAATAGGATACATTGAATTAACAATCCAATTTATAAGAACATTAGATTGAAAATCCAATGTATCCTATTTGGGTGTTCGTCGTTCAGGCAGCGCTGCGTTTTCTTAGAGAATAGCACCACTGAATCTTTCGGCTACATCGACCATCTGTTTGAACAAACAGACTGAGTTACTTTCGCATTCAGTGTGATTTTAAAACCATTCAGATTTCCTCTTTTCTTTAATATAATCAATGTTATAATTCTTTTGTCGTAAGAGTGTAAATAGGTCTACGTAATGTGATAATGATGATGTGATCAATTATAAAACACGCCTGCCTAGAAGTAAAGAATTCAGAAGTACAAAAACGCGAAAAGGTTCTCAATCCCTACTAAACCAGCTATACAACAAGATGTGTCTGCGTCTGCGCACACCGCCGATGCCCGGCGCGGGCGCAACGAATAAATAAAGCTCTCCTAGCGCGGTCTAGGCCGCCGTCGCTCGCACAAGGTCGCTAGTAACACCATAAAGTGGATGCGAGTGGGACTGGACCAGGACTAATCGGGGTTTGGACTAATTTGGTCCGTTTTAGACTAAAATAGTTTTTTTGACCCTAGTTTCGTCAGCTTTCAGTGTAAAATAGTAGTAAAAAGATGGCAAGGATACGAATTTTTTAGAGATTGAAGTGGAATATTTTTTATATGACATGTTTCGTAGTTCCATAATGTGCTCTAGGTTGTAAAAGAGATATGTTTAATAAGGCAGTGAGACTGCAACAGGAATAAACGTGGTTGATCACAGTTTTCACGTTTCCATTTTTGTTTCCAATTTAGAAAACAAAAATGGAAACGTAGTTTAACCTTATGAATTTATAAAAGCCTTATAAAATATTTTTGTCACTTTAACCTGCTTTTCTATGAAAATGGTGTTTAGAACAGTTAAGCGATGCGCGCACCGGTGACTTTAGTCACGGTGACTTTTATGTGTTTGTCACTGTCACGTCACGTATCCAAGGTGGAGTGCGCGCACGACGAGCGACAGTGACGAAACTTTCTTGAAATTGAAGTAAAGATGGGACCGATATTTGTCAGTATTAGCTAATATGAATATATTCGTCTAGTAATATCGTAATATTAAAACTAATATTTGAGTATTAGTGATATCTGAGTATGATGGAATACATAGATATTACTGCTGTATTTGTATTCAATAAACCGATATTATTTTTGAGATAGTATTTAGGTACTATTTGATATTGCTACGTAGATATTAATGTTAATGCCTATGAGTGATACATTTATTTTCATTCGTACATTTGTTGCCATATTAGTGAGTGAATATGATCCGCGGTAATCGAATGAATCCCGAGTGATATTATATTCACCAAATATTTTTTTATTATATTTAATATTATTCGACCTGTGTTGAATGGCCCTGACATAATTATGTGAATATTAAATATTAGCATATCAGATTTAGTTGGATTACTAAGTAATACATGAATCCATTGAATATCACTAATATCTTAGCGAATACTAATATATCAGTCACAACTCTAAATCGAAGCGTCATTTGTCGCAGTGGCGTAGCGTGGGTTTTCGCTGCATGGGGCCGCCCTTTGTTTTTTGTTATTAATCGATTAAACATTTGGTTTAATAGACGTAATCAGTAATTAGTACCACTTATTGAAAGTCAAGATATACCACTGCTTCTCAAAATCGGCTCAAAGTGCCGATGAATTCCACTACGTTTTTAATTAAATCCTTTGCTGTCCAAGCTTCTCGTCTGTAGAATGCATTGTCTGTCTCAATTAAACGCGCGCAATCACTTCATATTTTCAAAACGCTTGTGAAGGAATATTACTTGTCTTTGTAGTTATGTTTCGTTTCTATCTGTATCAATTATAGTCGTCACTTGTTTCTTGCATCTATTAGTTTGATGATGATGATGATGTACTTTGTTTTTTCGCCTTTTTGTTTAACTTGTTAAGTTACGCACCAAGTGCAACCCCACTTTATGTCCATACAATCTCTTTCCATCCCAGGTTGCCAGGAAGAGTTCGCAGATAGCGATAAGGCCGCCCATTGTATGTTTTAATTAAAGTCTCAAAATTGTATAATCTTTTTATCTTGGTGTACAATAAAGTATATATAAATAAATAAATAAATACTCATATTTTTACATTTTCCAAATTATTAAATTGGCGCTTCCTGCCGCCCCCTTTCGTATGGCGCCTGGGGCCATGCCCCCCACCGCCCCATGCTACGCCACTGATTGCAGCGCGGTGACAAAAATGTCACGGGCTTGTCCGCTCCATGGTCAGCGAACAAAAATGTCACCCAGTTGTCACGTCGCTACGTGCGCGCACCTCCATACATATCCATGGACTTGATAAGGGTGACAAAAAAGTCACGGTGACAAAAGTCACCAGTGCGCGCATCGCTTTACCGACAAGCGGTATTTTAAATGTTTGTTAGCATTTAAAATAGTGTTGAAAAATATATCGCTCATGTCGCTAGAGAGATACTCGTACCAAGTTGCGTTATTAGCTAGTTATTGTAATGGGTATTCATAACTAAAATTGTCTTAAAAATTCCAGAAATTCTTTTTTATATGAGATTATAATACAATCTTTAAGTAGGGTGAAGCGTATAAAGATTTAAATACTAAAAACTTGTCTTAGTCTGTTTAATTTTCCTTTAAAGTAATACTTCCTTCACTGCATTGTATTTACAGATTCAAGTTTGATGTTGACACATGAAGTTTCACTAAGGCCTTGTAGTTATACAATCTAGCCAGTATTCATCCAAATTAGTCTATAGTTCACTGACGGCAAAACCTTTGTAAACACGAATGTCTAAGTAGGCAATTTATATTCTTACAAAAAAAAAAAATTGAACATTGAATTTTATACTCGTAAATTTTAAACGTTTTTATTTATTACACCTCATAATGTGGACAGGATAAACATAACAAATCTAAGTGTACAACGGGCGGTCTTATCGCACAGGGCAAGCTCTTACAGATAACCTTAGGATGGACTGAAACAAAAAGAAGAAAAATTTGAGGCGGTCAAAGTACAAAAATCATAAATAATATTAAATAGGTACTGTATATAAAAATAAGTATATACAATATCAATACGGTCAATAACGTTCTTCGCACTAGCCTATATTCAAAACGAAGTCAGTTATCATAAAAGATGCGTAAATTTATGCAAAACTCATAATGTTACTTATTTCAAGTATGATAAAGTGGCCTTTTAATGCAACCCTTTTTAAAACAAACAAACGTACTATCTTTAACGATCAAATTCCACAAAAACACCGACACAAATCTAACCAGGTCCAAAGAAGGAAAACATGAAAACAGTCCATACAAACTCATGGTCACCGTACACTCGCGCGCATGATCTAACCTAGAAACGGGTTGGATTTCGTGACATTCGCCGTTTGCGCATGTGTGTGTCCCCATTCAGGCAATCGTGCGCGAGCGCTTGTGTGCGCCATTAGAATCAACACACCGACATGGATATCTAAACAAGTTTAGAATGAAGTGTACAAAGGAAATTGAACTTTATTCAGTTGTGTTATGGCTGTGTGTTGTGGAGGTGTGACAGCAAATAATTTGTGGAGTCAGTTGACATGGCATTGGTCGGTTTTGGTATGATAAATGGGCGTTACTATATTAGTTTGTACATTTATAGAATAGTTACAGTTTAGTCGTTATAGTTGGTATTTGTTGTTTTTTTTTTCTTTTGTGGTGCATGTGCATGGTGGCTAAAAGTGAGTTTTTTTTAAATTATGTTTCGGAATAGGACCATAATGACAACAATATGAATTTTTTTTCATATTTAAATGGACAAAAAAATCTGAAATTATTTTTTTGCGATTAAGTACATTGTACAGTTATATGAAACTAATAAACAAAATTAGACGTCAATTCAATAAAAATGGACGAGTTATGATTTGAGGGTGGATTAAAAATCAGACAAATTAATTGTGAGTTAAGGAAGAAGAAAATAATAAATACTTCCAACCTAGGCAAAGTTGTAATTTTTTATTCTGAACAATGGCTTATTAAAATATTCACAATGACGACATTTATTTGATAGCTCCCCGGTAGTGCATAACCTTTACTAGGTTTTTATCGGTTCTAGGCAAGCTAAATATATAACAATTAACCAGAAGGAAAAAGTTAGCAAAATACCTAATTAAAACATACAAAATTACAATATGTTGCACTAAATGATAACATACATACTTATAACGGAAAACTTCGTTAATAATAACTCTAGAATTGTAGACCATAAACAAATTTTAAAATGGCGACTGTCATCTGAACTGCCAGTGATGATATTTTAACTCTTTAGAATGTTCTAAAATTTTGAATAGCTATAATATTTCGTAGCGTTACTTAAACTAAAATCAATATGTTCGCAAATTAAGATATCCGCAGAAGAACCAAGGTTACTGACATAACCCAAAGAATCGCCGAACTTAAGTGACACGTTGCTCGCAGAACATATTGTCGATGGGGCCGAAAGGTCCTGGAGTGGCGACCACGTACCAAAAGACGTAGCGTTGGAAGGCTCCCTACAAGGTGGATAGATGACGTAAGGGTCGCGAGAATCGTGGTGGAGGCAAACTGCACAGGACCGGTCGTTGGGAAGACTATTTTTATTATGGATAGGCTCGCGTTTGACCACTACCTCATCTGATGGTAAGCGATGATGTGGCTGACGATGGAGCACGCTTGCCTAGAAGTAACCTTCACTCTACACTTAAAGACCCTTAGATACCATCTGAAAAGAGTGACTCTGACAGGGAATTCCACTCCTTAACTATACGCATAACGAATGTGCTCCCAAAACGCTTTGCACGTATGGGTGGGATGTCCACAATGTACCTACTTACTGGTGGCGCAACGCCGTATAGTAGCGGCAAATAAGTTAAACCAGTTACTAAAGTTAGGCGCAGTCCCCACCTCAATTAGACCCAAAATCTGTTATTGCGCATTCAAGGTCGATCACCACTTTGGTTCATTATTATCTCTTCTGCATTTGGCTGAGAGCATTGATGGCCGAGTGGTAAAAGCCTCGACTAACGAGTTGTAAAGCGAGGGTACGAACCCAGCCAGGCGCATTACTTTGAGTAATTTATTTCATCACCACTGCTCTCAACACGGCGAAGGAAACATCGTGAGGAAACCGACATGTCCTAGAACCAAAAATTCGAAAACATGTGACATTCACCAAACTGGTCCCGCTTGGTGGATTACGACTCGTTTATTCTCCTAGACAGGAGGCCGGAGTCCCAGCAGTGGGAACATTAAAAAAGGCTGAATATGCTATTTGGCTAGTTACCTATCAATCCATCTCCCTTGAACTCGATCCTGTCCTAACTAAATAAAACAAACGGAGTCAGCCACATCAGCTGTATAGCTAGCACATGTTCAACGGCCATGACACACTATAGTCACATAGTTACATGCGCGTTGCACGACTGCGTCTATCTATGTTTTATCAACGCGTTTTGTTGACACCCTTGTGGGTATACGAAGGTCGCCGGTTTATGTAATGACGCTTGGGAGTTTCGGAATTGCAGTTGTTTTGTTTTTGAACATTAAATCGATTGGTACCGAGAACAAAATTGGATCAAAAATAAGACGAAATGTATTTTATTGTAGCTTTTTTTTTTGTTTGATATATTTTTGCTTGTTGAAATAACTAATCGTATACTATTCTATTATTTACACAGAACTTCAAAACTTCATACCATAAATCATTAATTTTTCATATACGATTTTATCTTGGTCGTCGTCGGAAACTTTTGCTATGAGACTGAGAAAGGAAAGATTGGAAATCAACTAAATTATAACAGGCACATTTATCTGTCTCCAAGGTAAAGCAATATAAGTCGAGGTTGGTCTAAATATGGGTGACCAATTTAACATATCGAGATTCTTTAATGATTTGACAGTCGTTACAGATAGTCAGGAGCTAAGAAATCCTATAGCCGTTTTTTAATAATCGACTAGCTTCTGC
Organism: Leucania comma; assembly: GCA_958295575.1. Taxonomy (NCBI): domain Eukaryota; kingdom Metazoa; phylum Arthropoda; class Insecta; order Lepidoptera; family Noctuidae; genus Leucania; species Leucania comma. The sequence continues at coordinate 5,449,126 of OY282483.1, forward strand.
TAATGACTTCGCTCATAAAGCACGTGATATTAAAATAATTTATATTATATAGCAGCATTCAGAGATATTGCTGCTACATATACATATTAGTTTTTCATAGAATTTTCAAAAATTACCTCAAAAACACTTATAAATTGCACCTCTTTATAATTTAATAAATTATAAAATAATATTAGTATTGATTTGATGATGAAACACGCAAATTAAGAGTAGAAATCTAAGTGCTTATCGCAACTACTTCAGACACATCTCCTCGATTCTAAGTTCCTATATTCATTGATGTAAATGCACTGACAGTCAGAAAACTGTTTTACATATATTGTTTACAACCACGTCATCGCCTCATGTAACTGCAATTTAAATTATTAGCATAGGACCTTGTATTAACAAATAACTTCGAACCGGAAAATGCGGACCAAAATGACTCCGTATAACTACTAGAACGTTATTTACTAAATACATAAATAATATTTTGCTATTGGCTAGAATTTGAACGTACTACATATGTAGGTATAGATTATATTAATTGCTAATATATAGTTGCTGGTTTTTTCCAATTTATATACACACATATGTATGGTAAGTACTTGAAACTAAATGCCATAATCAGAGTAGGTATATGAATTATGTTTTCCGTTATTGGGTTAACATATTTATAGTTTAATACATAGTGAATATAATTGATTGCAAGTTCGGTGCCTAGGAAACGTATGTCTTGTTTAAGAGCGTCCAACCCGAGATACATTTTCATACAACCGCTCTTACGTCATTTTGACGTTATTACACATGTTTTTCTCTAACAAACTTGAAAACACACATTATTTTCTTTTTGATATTATTGCTATTGAAATTAAAGCATTTTGTGTAAAACTAATCCAGCAAAGACCTCTGATTTGCTACAAATATAACTAGCATGTTTAATCAAGATCCTGAATAACGCAAAATTTTTCAAAATCTTTAAAAGTAAAATAAAACCGTATTTTTTTAACAAGTTCTGTGAAATATTCGAGTGAATGACGGAATTACCGAACACCAACAGAGCGTTAGGGTGTTATATTTCTCGTTTCACATTATTTTTTATCAAATATTGTGTTGGATGAATCAACACGGTTTTGAGTCATGTTCAGGTTTACGATAGACGACTCGGAAGGGCCCTCTTAACCGTTTAACCACCTACGTCAGATTGATAGAAAAAGAAAGAATCATGAGTTTAAATGTATGGATGAGAGGGAGAGGGAGGCCAAAGAAAATATGGATGTATTGTGTGAGAAGCGATATGAAGGAAAAGGGAGTTAGTGATAGCGTGACGAGTGACAGGACAGATTGGAAGAAACAAACGTGTTGCGCCAAGCTCAGATAAATTGGAACAAGGGCAGGAAGATGATTGGTTTTTCTGCATTTTTTCTTTTTTTTTTTTGGTGTACCTATACCTAAGTTATTTCATTTCTATTCACAGGAGATCTTTCTTTACCTTTCTTGCTATCCACTGTCTTACTGAAAACTTTCTACACGACCTCCTTGCCCTCGTCCTTTCCCTCCGTAAACAATAAACTTTTGTCTTAAATTATGTTTGTCCAGTCATTTAGAATTAACAAATACACGAAACTAATTAGATTTTCTCTAGCCGTAAACTATGGAACACATAAACTTTCAGTGTGCTGGTATTATACTACCAATAAACCGAAACACGAGTAATTCCCATGTTCTATTAATTAGAACACACCATTTTTATTAGTTTCATTAATTTTAAATAAGTATTTGATGGTTTATTTTGATAAGTTTACTTCGACTCTCTAAATTCGGAAGGTTTGTAAATTACATTAAAATCAATTTTGCTATAGTGCAGAGAAATCAGCTAATTTGTTGACGTGATATTTTAAGATGTTTGGTTTGGAGTTTTCGTTTTAGATATATTAGAAAAGTTACGTTTTTTAATTATTTTTATATATATTCTTTGTACGTGTGAATGTCACCTAGCTCCTTCTAAACGGCTTTAATATAATTTTTTCGAAGCATCCAGAGAGTCATTTAAATGTATATTTATATCTAAATATCAATTGAGACTCATTTAAATGTGTATTTAAATATACATTTATATTTAAATATACATTTAAATGAGTCTCTGGATGCTTTGAAAATACAATTGGACCCGGCAAGTGACCCTGCAATCGAGATCTAATTTTTTTTCTGACAAAATGCCAGCTTTCCGTTGTCATTGGAGTTTCTTTAAACCTATAAATTGTTGATATAAAATAAAATAAAATAATGTATTATTATTTCAGTGAGAACAATCTAAAAACACACATATACCTAATTCACCTGCTGCTGGCTATGCAGTATTTTCTTTGGACCGTCAATTAGAAAGTTGATATCAACCAAAAAACAATGTTTAGTAAACCATTCTCTTCCCTTTTGGGCTCTTCGTTTTTCTCAAGCCACGACGTGTTCTAAGGGACAAAGATCAACAACTTGTAATGATATATCACAACGCATTATTTTCTAATGTCCCCTAAGTTCACAATACTTGGTTTCTCTATTTAGGCTGTGGAAAGTCCCCTGACCCCTGATCTTTAATCTGCGGGTATCTGAAGACGTATTCGCTGAGTAAAGATAAATTGCTTCTTATGTTTAGACAGATTATAACTTTGATTGACTTTGCAATCTGTGGTTGGTGTTGTGTGAACCGTTTTGCGGGTTTTTTTTTCTTGTTGCAATATGGCTTCTGATTTTTGCTGTCAAAATCCTATCCCAAAATCTAATCCTAAATTTAGTTGATGAATTGTTAGTAGCATAGCATAGCATAATCTGCCTTTTAATGTTCCCACTGCTGGGACTCAGGCCTCCTCTCTAGGAAAGGGAATGTGCCGTAATCCACCACGCGGGCCCAGTGTGGATTGGTAGATGTCACATATCTTAGAATTTTTGGTTCTAGGACATGCCGGTTTCCTCATGATGCATCTCGTAAGTCGTGTTTTAATCTCTCTCATCACCCCCATAGAGTTAAGAAATGTGAATAAAGGTGAACGAACACTTAACTGAACCGAACGCGTTGAACGAATCGATAGAAAAGAACTTTAAAATTATATGAATTTGATGATTTATTATATTATATAAAATCCTATGAAACACCGCTTACCTAACCGCGTCGAATTGTCCGATCTGAAAGGACTCCAGCATACAGAAAAAATCTCGGTTCGTTCGGTGCATTCAGTTCGGATAAATGTGCGTTCACCATAAAAAGTCAAAAGACAAGATAATTATTCTTTTAGTATACTAGCTACTGTCAGCGGTTTCGCCCGCGTGATAGTAGATTTAACACCTAGGGGTATAAAAATACAGACCTACCAAAAAAATACACATTTTTTAAAAATAAAAGAAAGAAAGAAAAAGAATTTATTTGGTACAGCATAAGGCATGAACACATCAATTAGGCAGCAGTCATGCCGTTTCGGTGGAGTTCGATAACAAACAGTATGAAGCAAGATTTTTATATATCAGGTTATTTTTCCTTATTGTCCCTTTTCTACAGCTAGATCGATATCAATCGGGTAGAGGTCCAGAGAATTCTTAAAAGTAATGGTCCCTGAATCAGTGTTTTAGGAATTGTTTTATTTCAAGATGCCAAAATCAAACTTTTTGGATCATTTCACTAATCAATTCATTCGGCACTGTTTTTTCATTCTTCGTTCCATGTTAACATGTTTTACTTTATGCGAAAGACGCCAAATAAACCGTAAATAAATCGTCTTATTCCGCCTTACCTTATCATTCAGTACAAAACTATTATATGTGATTCCCAAAGAACAATTTTCCTCAGCCAAGTGACGGAAAAATGAGACAAAAAGCAATAATTTAATCACGTGTTTTATATATTGCGAATGGTTTACTCAATATTTGTACGATTTTTATTGCCGTCTCTCTATGCCTAGGATACCTAGAACAATGATTCATAATGCCTGCATTTGATGATTTCACGATTTATTTGTCTTAACAAGTAATTTTCCTGGGTATTACGCGGAAATAAAGTTTTCCCCACAACAAGTTCAAGTTTCAAGTTAACAAAAGAAGTTAATTCGATGTGATTTGAAACGCACCATCATTTCTTTATTGCAGCCGCCATTTTGGAATTTGCGCGCGCTTCCAACTGTCATTAGGCAGTGATGCCAACATTGTGAAATTACGAGTTATGGTTGCGTTCAACTATTAAATTATGGGTTCTTAGGCAGTCGTTGTGTGTGAGGCGTGCTTAATTTTGTGCCGGTTATAAAGTAATTTAAGACACATTATAGAATGGTTTTGGATTGGCACTAAAATATAATAAAAGAAAAGAAAACGGTGTTTATTATGCCATTACAATAAATATACGTGACTTTGCTGTGTTAAGTTGCAAATATGTTAATATTGCAGTTTGACAACAAAATTATTAAATTGAAATTTTCGTTGAGAGCTTGAAGTTAATATGACATTAACTCTGAAAATATGCTTTTACGCAAATCAACTTTTAGTTAATAAACTAACAGAAAGTTACAAACTTCAAATTGGCTAAAAGTTCCTAAGCTTCCGACTTCTCTTTCATTAAATATCTGGTCCATACACATTTCAGAACATATTTTAATATGAAGTTTCTGATGACCAGTTTTCGCATCAAACGCAAAGTTTCGTGCGACCAGTAGAATATTCTGACCGCGAATAAAATCAATATCAGTTTAAATACCAAAACAATTTCAATGAAAATAGTTCAGCGAAAGTTTTGTTGTCAATGGCTAGCAGTGTCGTCAAGTTGGCACAATGGCTGCTTATATTAAAATAGTTCACTGGTTTAATTATTGCATAACTAACACCTGCGGCCTAGTCATCTATTCAATTGATTTTTTACATGATTAACAGTAAGTTACACATAATATTATGAAAGCGTTTCGCAGTCTTGCTTTCCCAATGCCTTTGTTAAAAATTGGTCTCTTTAAAATGGTGGTAACTATTATAATTCTGATGTTTTGAAAATATTTGATGTGAAGTAGACTTCATTATTTTAAAATACCTATGCTTCGTAACTTTTATGAATGGATCGTATAAACACGTGGAAATCTCCACCGATTGAAGTATCATAACTTTATAAAAAAATAAATTGCTACATACAAAAAATAAACCTGTCCAAAGCCGAACAAAAGTTTTTATTCATTAGGTTGGCACTAAAAATAATGCCAACCTAACGAAAAACAATCACTATACAGCTTGTCTCTGTCATTCTTTCTTCAAAATAAGCCCTATTTACCGTCGCAACTAGCACTCACAAACTTAAAGCTGCAATCTAAAAAGAAAGGCGCTCTAATTGTACACAATTAGTTTTGAAGTAGTAATGATATAAGGTAGCGGTTACGTTACGCATCGACGAGCGGGCGCGGACACCGTGAGAAAGTATCGCGGATCAGAATACAGAATACTTTTATGTCATGTTTGGAGCTCAAGTTATTAGGGATTATACGATTCATATTTTTTTTATATAATTGAAAAGTACTGAACACGCTACCGTATTGTGGGGTACGAACCTTCAAGGAGGTTTCACTTGTTTTGTTTTTCTTTTGTTTCTAATACAATTTAAAATTTATGTAAGATTTGGCATTTGTTTTTTATTTGTTCGATGAGGATTTCCAGTTAACTTTCACTAATAAATTACTTTTTAAACAATGTTATTACACGAAACTTATTTTCTAAATAGACAGCGATATTTGAGTGCACTTACAAAGGAGACTACTTACAAACTGGAGCTTCCTCCTCTTTTTCATCAGAATTCATAAAACGTATAGTAACTAGAATGCACCCTCTTCCTTATCGATTATTAATTTAATCTAATAGCAGTTTTTGTTAAAAAAATGCAAAAATCAATAAATTTCTTGCTTGCGAGTCTCTTGTCTATTGACGCGTAGCATTGTTATGTTGGCACCCCTGAATCTACTTAGTTAAATGTCATTGATAATTTTATCTATTTTTCACCTGGAACTGATGGGAAATTGACAGCACCTGCTTAGAAATAAGTAGTTTAATGCAGAAACTTGTTCGTAAGGTGTTTTACAAAGTATTCCCTACTTTGTAGAGTAGAGAATCCTAATACAATTTTGATGTACTAATTTATTACCAAAGTAGTAGAGTTTTTTGTTGTTGAAGGGCCATTTATTAGTGACATTTTCAAAACTTTTATTTTTAAATGTATTAAGAATATAATTTTATCGATGACTAAAAATCTGAATAATCTTTCATAAAATTAAACCAGTTACGGTTCGTCTTAAAAAAATGATATTTGTTGACAAAATTAAGTCCATATCATGGGGAGTCTACTTGCACGAGTAATCAATATTAATATTATATACCTAGCTGAAGAATTTTTTTGTTTAAACGCACTAATCTTAGGAATTACTGGTTCGAATTGAAAAATATATTTTAGTGTTGAATAGTCCTCTTATCGAGGCTGGAGGAAGGTTATATAATTATGTCGTTAAAATTTGATGATACGTCAATCCTCGTTTGGCCATATCATTGATGTAGAATTTGTATGGTATTAAAAGGTCTAAAGAAATTAGGCCAAACGAGGATTGAAATGTCATCAAACTTTAACGTTTAAAACTATCTGGCCAGTTTTAGTTGGCCATGTCATGAAGTGATCAATTTCTATGATTTGGCCACGACATATACATCGAAATAACCAATGATGCGGATAAAACCGTCGCATACGCACAATCCAACTAACTGTAATCTATAAGAAACTCCCTGGTTGAGTTTCTTATAGATACGTAGCAAACCTACTTCAACAAATTTTATTACAATAATCGAATCGGGCGACATGACACGTTGAGTCGAGTCCCAATAAAAAAGAAAAAAAAATCGGTCTAAAGTAACATAAATTTTACGATTGTATCTATCCTATAATACTTCATAGTCAAGCTATATTACTTCTTACATGTTATAGAAAATACTTCAATTTAAAATATCGTAAAGTTACAAAAAAAAAAAAAACAAGCAATATTAATAATGGCGGGAGCTGTTAAATATGGCTGCTGTAACAGGTATAAGTAAGTAATAACATAGGTTAATTTAACTTTAATCTACAGTTATTAATACTTTAAACATTGCCCGTTGATAGACCATAGGAGTACCTAATATAATTACCAGCTAACGCTTTGTTCAGATGGGCGGTTGTTAGAACCTTTCATAAAAGTGGAAGGGAAAACTATAACAATGTAGGGATGCACATACTGAAATGTGACGTCACCGCCATTAAGTTAGCTGTTCTCAAAAGAGATAGCAAGATATTCCTACCACACCCCCACTCTTCTTCCAACATATTTGCAATGGAAATAACTGCTTCATTTATTAACCAATTTTCATGCTGCTTTCAGAAAAAAAAAATATTGTTATTTGTAGTTTAGTATAAAATATTGTATTAAAATCTAAATATCCAATTATCAAGAGTTTCCTCCTGCTCTAGGTGGAGCGAGAGGGAATGGCAGACATTTACTGACTAAAACCCAATATGTTCCTTCACTTGCCCTTTGCGAAGGTCACATGAAGGACGTTGTTAAAAATTTAGGCGCGTTTTAAATTGAACGATTTGCTAGCTCAAGTATTAGGTGTGTGTAGTTCGTTTGCCGTTTTATTAGCGCTAATTGCTAAATGAGCAGAAATTATTTTGCTTAGCGATAAACCTTTTCCTGCTAACTGTAAATAATGTATAATTTACTGTAAAAATCATATGGAAGTTACCTCAAGAATATTTCAACATATTTAAAAAATAATAATGATAAAACCACCAAAACTTGACTTGAGAGGTTGCTTATCGGTACCTAAATCGCGTATTAAAATATTATTCATTCAATAATCGCGCCCGATGATTTAAATTACGTGCTGACCAGCCTCGAATTTTATTGTAGCAGTCATAAAACGGACTGGAAGTCATAAAAAAGTCTGGAGGAAGTAAATGAGAGCGCGTGGGTTCTGACACCTCGTTACTAAGGTACATTATTGTCATTTTAAATGCTGCAATGATTTGCGGAATTGCCGGAGTCCCGTTGAGTTAGCTGTTATGGTCTGTACTTCCACGTTTTAGGATTTATACGGTACACATTTTAGATAGATAAAGAAACTGGTATCATTTTTTAATAATAAAAAATATAACTTGAAACATTTAAAGTCAGAAATAATAATACGTCGCCATTTTTGACAGCAATAAATTTTATTGAAAACAAGAATTATGTTTGAGAAAAAATACATAGAGTACCCAATATTTATCTTATTAATTTTAGTGTATAGTTTGATTTTTTGTTATGTGTAAAATACAAAAAAAATAACCTACTTATAAAATAAAATATCAATGTGACCTGTAATAAAATTCACAATAAATACATAACAGTCCCGTGTGCACCCGTTCTTACAAAGCATGCGCGCTCAACCTTTTACAAAAACTCTAGTGAAACAGTTTCATCGATTCTATCGATGAACAGTTTTATCGATAATTTATTCGTTCCACGTTCAGGGCGGCTCTAGTCGGAAACTTGTGAAGCTAATTGGAGTAATCGGTACATTTGTAATTTTTCTATCTTTCCTTTCGATCGCTTGCAGGTATTTGTCTAGGTTATTAACTATCTTTTTATGATGTGTTTGTAAAAGTTGGTGATAGTTCTGGTTGTTATTTAGATAACGGTGGCAGTTATTGCCTATGGGAATGAATTTGTATTGGTCGATCATCATTTCTTCAGAATTTATCAATTTTTTTGTGTTTGTGTCTTCATTACGCTGGAATGGCTGAATGGGTTCCAAGGAAACTTGGCACAAAGGTAGACCATGTCAAGACATGGTGGTTGGTGTGCTTTTCCAAGAAAAAGCACATACAATTTTTATCTCGGGAGTATGTTTCCTAGGGATAATTTTGTTTTCTGATACATTTTCTCATAACTCACCAGACTCGATTTTTTATTTCATCACCTTTCAATACTCACTAGCTTCTGCTAGCGACTTGCACGTGGATGTAGAAAATTTATAGCCTATTGCACTCAGGAATAGTGCAGCTACAAATTAGTGAAAGAATTTCCAGAATAGGTTCAATATTTTCAGAGATTACCTCCTACATCAAATTTTGCCTCTTTATAATATTAGTAAAGATTTTAAATTAGTCCATTTACTATCATATCTCTCTTTAGGTATTACTCTATCTAGTATCTCTCTTACATTTTGCAATGCAGAAGTTTTTTTTTTTTTTAATTCAGGAACTAATAACTATCGTAACAATTTTATTGCATTACAAGCAATAAGTTATGCTGACTTATTATTTATTTGTAACAAATAGGTATGTCAATTAAACATTTTAATAACAAATATTAGCTAACATAATAGCTGGGCCTTGTTTAATTGAATTTATTTCCTCGTTTTAGTAATTTTTAAATATTTTGCCAACTAATGAGTTCTAGGGAACGTGTGATTAGAACAAATGCGTTATTTTGTTTTGAAAACTTATATATTATTTGTTTTTATAAGGAATAAAGTAAACTAGATATTTTACTAACACTCTTGCAGCATTCTTACTCTGTAACAAAATTGTCCAATCTAATAAAAAACTTAGAGAATTTTTATTAGTAATTTATTCTATATTAACTGCTACCATCAGTTTTTCCCGCATCCCATGATAAAGTAGCATTCTATTAGAAAAAGAAGTTTTTAAATTGGTTTAGTAGTTTTTGAGTTATTACAAATAAATTAAAAATATTAGTAGGTATAGAAAACGAGAAAGATGTATTTATTATTGCTTCAAATTAACACCATACAAGGAGTGACCATAAATTGAGCTCATTTAACTGTCCATCGTCATCGTACTTACTCAACGTAATATGTATCTCCAAATAAGATTCTTACTCATAAATTAGATTCCTTATAGCCAAACATTTAAACTAAAATGATGGACGCAAAAACATCCCTCCGACCATTATGCCCATCTGCCGACCAATAGGTAACCAGCAAAAAATAATTATAATTTAAAAAACATTGTGGGCCTTTTTCCAACAAACGCTGACCTTAAAAGGAACCCATTCGATGGGAGATGTATTAAAAATTGAAATAACAACTTGCGTGCAACGACCGCGCGATAGATAACTGCGAAAAAGCAACAAAAGAGCCAACTAGGGAATTGCAAATGAGATCTTAATACTATATATTTAAAGAACTATTTCGAATAAACATTAGCGTAGCAGATGTTGTTCGAAATGAAGATTAGGGGAACTAAAGCATAAAAAGCGGTCAGCCAATCGCGTCCCACCTATATCGGCCGTCTCCCTCACACGCTGGTCGCACCGCTCTTTCTAATGCTCATATTTTTTGCTATCTTATTCTAATTCCTCATTCAAATGGCTTACGTTCGATTCCAGGGGTCTGTAACCTTTTATGTCATTGAAGTTTATTTTTTATTCTTATTTGGTTCTTTGTCACGTATTTCGGTTGAATTCATTATAAGTTCGTATTTTTTTTAACAATTATAATTGTTATCATAGGCTATGATCGATGGGTTTTATTTTTTCCATGAGTATGGCTACGCGTGGTTGCGTGTGCCGCGGGCGTGATGGAATATAGATAAACAATGTTTCATGGTAATAAAGTTTTTATGATATTTTTTTCGTCAATTCTCGTTGTGTTTCATTAATTCACAGCGAATATTAACTGACGTCGTAGTAATTACATATTTGAGGTATGTATGAAGAAGTTTGTTACCTCAACTAATACATAATGTACTTGTACACAGAGTTTTTCTATAGTAATTGATATAGTCAGTGGAAGTCACGTAAGAGTACAAAAACTTGTAAGTAAGTCAACTCAGTTACATTTTCTTGCGTGCCATGCAGTAATATAGAAAACATGAAAAATATGGAAGTGTTTTAGTTCAAATATCAGAAAGCAAAATAAAAAATGTCTTTGACGTTAGTTGACATTTCTTTGATTGTTTTATAAAAAAAAAAAAAACTACTACTAATATAACAAAACAAGAAGCCTAAACAATACAGCCTTCACAATAATCTTTGCTTGCATATTCTATCACATAAAATCTTACATTATGATTTGACTTTTATTATTAATTTCAATGTAATTTAACATTCAAGCTTGAATCTTAATATAATGATCTAGATAAGGGCACGATACAAGATCAAGTGCTCCACGAGGTTGAGATGCACTACATCCGGCCGGCAATTGTCTTTACCGAGATTCAGAACCTGTTTCATTTGGCATATGTCTTGCGAGCCTTTTGTTTTTGTACTCATTATATTTAACATCGAGAATTTTCTATTGAAGTCTGAGAGCTTCATATGTGTATTTTTTAAATTCTATATTGCTGTTATTACGAAGATTACTTTACATTTAAAAAGCAAGTATTTCTGTCAAGGTTATGTTATTACGCTAGCATTATCACGTTTATTTTTTGCTAAATATAACCATCTCTTACACATGCTAAATTCAATATTCTACACCAGCAAACATATCGTAATAAAATCGTAAATATTAACATATTTCCATACATATTTACAACGATTTTCAAGGGCGCACAGTCCACGTAAATGCGACGAATATGTTTTTGTAATTCGCAAGAAAATGTCAAGAGTGACTGCTACCGTTTTTATTGCACTTCTAATCCCATATAAGGTGATAACTTGTAGCCATAATGATGTTAGAAAAAAACTTGAAACTAATGCAGCGTATCCCGAGAAGGACATTGTTTAATAATGATAATTAAAAGCGAATAATATGTGCAATTCCGCGCGCATATTCGCGATGGGCCAAACAAGGACAGCGGCTGTTTCCGCGTTGAATCACTTGTTGCGTGGTTTAAGTCATAAACGAGAAGATTTCAACTGATTCAAATAATTGCCTGACTCATGAAATAGCCAGACAGAATATCTAGAAACTAGAAGTAGATTATCCGTTGTGACTTATAAAATTATTGGTGTAAAAAGGAAGAGAATTATCTATTAGCGGATGATGTATCATAATACTCTTTGATTTGTACTGTCAAAGCCTTTGTATTCTTTCCAATGAATGGTGCCATTCTTAATTTCCTAATGACTCATTGTTCACACCTTAGCTTCGATTCGAGTGTGAGTCAGAGTCGCAATGCGATGGTGAATTAGTTCCAAAGGTTTTTAGGGGTGTTTGTTTTGATAGCCTTAACCTATATTGGGCGATGACATAACCAAAATTTTTCCATGACTCATTGCAGCTTAATTTTGGTAAGCCTTCTTTTTTATCGATGATTATAGAGAAGAAACTACCCGTGATTTTTTCAATATTTTATTTTTTTGTTTTCTGAATTTACAAGATCTCAATACTCACTACTTACATCACCTACAGCATCCGCCAACTCTCACATCTCGCACCCCACATCAGGCACGCATACACAAATGCAAACTGACTCACGACGACCTTGAAATAGACCAGTCTAATCGTAGTTTTAGCCAATCAGTAGTCAGAACACGCTCACACACCATCCTTTGTTTATCACGCCTCCGTCACGCCATTTTGTGTATCCCTTTTATTAACTACGACAATTTTAAAACTTATAATGGTCGTTTTGCTATCAAACATTAGCGGTTCGAATTGGCTATTATATAATTTTGAGAGAATAGTTGTCGTTATAAGCTGTTTTTTGATTCAGTGGTTGATAGTTTTGACACCGATTTTAGGGAATTAAACGATGTAATTGATATAATTTTGCTATTGTTGAAACAATTTATCATCACCTTCTATCATAAAATCAAATATAAACACTATAACGTCACAATAACAATAGTCCAGTCAGATAGCTAATGTAATCACTAGCGAAGCCGCGACTTCGTTCGCATCAAAAGTTTACGTTCCCACGGGAACTTCAAAAACTATAACCACGTTTCTAGGTTCGATGATTAAGACTAAACGTTTATAGCTACGTTTTCTTTGGTTAGTTACAACTGGTAAGTACATCACATCATCGTACCTTTACCCATTTTTTGAGATGGGAATTTGCCAAATAACTGCTCCCGCTCAGGTTGCGAGAAGGACTATCAGACTTTTAATGTCTAAAACCCAGCCGTGTTGCTTCAGTTATCCTTAGTGTTCCAAGGCCTCTTTCCAACAATTCCGCGGGCTTTATCAGCTTACCCTTGTCTTAATAAGAGTGGAGGGAGTACCATATCTAGAACGAATGGTTTGATAGTGCCGAAAGATTCTGGAGTGGCGATCGCGCACCAGAAGATGCAGCGTTAGAAGGCCTCCCACAAGGTGGACCAAACCTGGTGAGGGTTGCAGGAATGCAATGGATGTGAGAAGCACAGGACCGTTCGTTTAGGTGACACTTAGGGACTCCTATGTTCAGCAATGTACGTCTTTCGGCTGATACTATGATCGTGTCTTCTTATAAGTCACTCCGTTTCAAGTCCTCTCATCTTTCGCGCAATCCGTCAATAGTTTTATTAGTCTTCCTTTACCTCTATTCTAGGACCTCTTCTATTTTCAAAGATATCTAATAAATGACATCTCAGAAGTCATCCCCATTCACGCTACATCATCATTCACATCGTTTCTTTGGTCTAGAAAATTGAAAACATTGCATATAAAGAATAAATCTATGCAACAATTAGGCGTTCGCTTACTACTACCAGAGATCTTACGGTCCGGAGATTATTCTCGCTTTCAAAACACATTAGCCACTCCGATTTACTTGGAAGCGAGTCTAATATGTAATTATTTTTTTATTATTCCACGCTATGGGAGTTCACTGGCGTCCATTAATTACAATATTAACATGTGAAGGTTCCGCTTCAGTTAACCACCTTGGTTCTGTTCAGTTAAGTTAAAATACTTTGGTAAAGGAAATTACAGAGAACGGTTGGTACAGTTTTTATTTAACTTAGTTTCTTTTTTTTTTTGTTTTTCATTTAACAAGAACAGTAATGAGGCGGAAAAATTGTTATCTAATAACTGTTGTAGTTTCTTAAAAGGATTTAATTTTATTGTGTCGTTTGTATAATTTAATTAGAATTTTATAAGTTAACTACTGGATACGAATGAGTATGTTTTGAGTCGCTACTGAAGTAGATATTGTATAATGTTTTAATGAGAAAAATAGAATTCACAATAGATAGTAATAAATTTGCAATAAAAATGTAATAAAATTTGAGCTCAAGAATCTATTCAGCTAGTTATATAACAAAGATTTCTAGAGTCTTTATCTTTTTATTACGTAAAACACTTTCCGATTTCATCTCTTATTACTAAATAACATTACTAAACGTTACAAAGCTATACGAATTATTAAAAAAAAAAAATAGAAATCATAGCATCGCAAAAACTGTTCCTAATTCAAAAACAATAACAGTACCCAAAGGTTGACGGCCCCGAACGGATGCAATAGACAATGAGCGCTTCTTATAGTCTATGCTAATACGCGCCAGTTTATGATTGCAATTCAAATGATGACGCGCGCTTTTTTACGATAAAGTTTTACGCGGCTGCGTAACGCGTCTACGGGAAAGTTACGGTTTATTTCTTATTTATTAACAATTCATATAGGTACATTATCATCATTTCAGCCGAAAGACGTCCACTCTTGAGTATAGGCCTCCCCCAATGACCGGCCCTATGCGTCACTTATCCATCGTATTCCCGCTACCCTCACCAGGTCATCGGTCCACCTTGTGGGAGGCTTTGTAACGCTGCGTCTTGCGGTACCTAGTCACCACTCCAGAACCTTTCATCCCCATCGACTATCTGTTCTACAAGCAATGTGCCCTGCTCACTGCCACTTAAGTTAAGAAATTCTTTGGGATATGTCGGTAAACTTGGTTCTTCTGCGAATATCATCATTTCTGGTGTGATCACTCAAAGAAACCCCGAGCATTGATGATGATAATGATGATGATGATTGATGCACGATAAAGTTTGTACCGACATTCGCCACAACATTTTGTTCTAACTTACGCACAAGCACAAACATAACAATAAATTCCACTCATCTAATTCCATCTGAACCCAGCATTATCCCTCAAAACCAGTTTTTACAATCTCAAGTACTATCTAAGTCTATTTGTTTAGGTTCTTAACTTTTATCAAAAAATTGTATCTTAGAATATTTACATTTAGTTATTCACATAAACCAATTTTAGGTAATTAACTAACTTAAATAGTCTTTGTATGTCTTTTAAGCATTTTTTTTTTCAAATTAAAAGATCTGTCAAGACGGTTTACGTTTAGTTAATGGTTATTGGTTGGTTGGTTGGTTGGTTTGGTTGGTTGGTGGTTGGTGTGGTTGGTTTGGTTGGTTGGTTGGTTGGTGGTGGTTGGTTGGTTGGTTATGGTGGTGGTTGGTTGGTTTATGGTTGGTTGTGGTTTTTTTTTTTTTTAAGTACCTAAACAGATGGAGTATAGTGATGTTTTTACAACTTGACATTGGTTGTGACTGCAAATTGCGGTAATGGTCGTTTGGTGGCATTTGCCAGGGGTACCGCACATTTTGCAATTAACCTACGACATTTGGCTTTATTTATTTTTTGGGAGGTGCTAAATCATCTAATGACTTCTCTCGCTCTAGGGTAGACAGGAGGAAGGCGTATCAGACTAAAACCACGCCTAAGTCCTTCAATTGCCCTTTGCATTCTAGGACCTAGGGTTCGTTTTTACAACAAAATAAATATTGACCTTTAATCAACACTGCAGCTAAATAAAATTCTATCAAGAGAAACACTGCCACCCATTTCCTCGATCTAATCATTTAAAAGGCTGTTACTTCAAACAGACCTATCTAAGCCTTTGAAGAAAACGAGAAACAAAACAAAAACAAAGAAAGTAGTAATACAATCACTTAGTAACCCCTGCCTTTTTACTGTCTATTAATAACATTGTTCAGGCAGAGACATAGTCTTTACGTAGTTCTGGAAACCAGTCCAAAGTAAGCTCCAAAAATCTCTACGGGCGGGTATTAAGAACTAAAAATGAAAGGAGATATTTAGAATTAAGAACGTCTTAAAGCCAAGTAGATTTTGAGACGCAATTAAACGCATCACATTCATCATCATTTTAGCTGAAGGACGTCCACTGTTGGACATAGGCCTTCCCAAGTGTCACCACAATGAACGGTCCTGTGCGTCTCGCATCTACCGCATTCCCGCGACTCTGACCAGGTCATCGGTCCTCCTAGTGGAAGGCCTTCCAACACTTCGATTGCCGGTGCGCGGTGGCCACTCTAGAACCATTCGGCCCCATCAGCCATCCGTTCTACGAGTAATGTGCCCTGCCCACTGCCACTTTCCTTTGGCGATTCTTCGGGCTATGTCAGCGACCTTGATTCTCCTGCGGATATCCTCATTCCTGACGCAATCACGCAAGGAAACTCCGAGCATAGCCCTTTCCATCGCCCTTTGGGTGACTTTAAGCCTTCTCTCAACTCTCTTCTTTTCTTTAGATCTATAGAACTATTGAATTCCATGAATTCCATTTTTGCTGTTCCCGACAGAGTCCATATTGGTCTGTGACAATTTTCAACACCATATATGTACACATATGGATTGCAATAAAATATTGAATATTTAGACTGAGTCTTGATGTGCACTTGCGCGGTTACCATCGCGGTCATTTCTGCCTGATCCAAACCCTTTCAAATTTTCGTTTCGAGTGCAAACAAAAATGAACATAGCTGTAGTCAGGCAGAAGTGTCTTCGATTGTACAAGGATAATCGTCGATCGGTACTCCATTCTAAGAAAAGTAATTCAAGGGCCTCTGCAAGTTGTTTTTGGCCCTTCGTAAGGCAACCAAAGATCCAGAACCCAAGGTCCTGAGATAATACGATATGCAATAATACTACCATAACTTTCCCACAACGCCATCTAGTCCCAAATTAAGCAGAGCTTGTGTTATGAGTACTGGACAACTGATAAACATACTTATATATTTCTAAATACATACATATTATAGATAAATTACACACAGACACAGAACAAATTATCGTTCTCATCACACGAACATTTGTCTTGGGTGGGAATCAAACCCCCAACCTCCGACGTAACAGTCAAAGCTACTAACCACTAATAGGCCAATTATATAGAGACATAAAAACAAAATAAAGTACTAATAAACGATTTAAAGTATAGATAGTAGACCAATGACCGTTCAAATGAGGTAATTACTCATCAAGAGTCGATAATGTATTAAAAATACATTTAAATAGTAATTCGGCCCTTGGCCGGAGTTTCGACGTGATATCGACCATTGTAGACGGTATTTTATATTGTTGTGTGAGGTAAGGCGAGGTCTTATTGGCAGCGGGAAAGAGTTGGAATCGATTCAGTTACTGATTCTGAACAAACTGTATTTAATTAACGCATTTACCAAAAATAATGTTGTATGAAAATCTCGTATACCAGTGTTTGAACTCCTCCGAAACGGTTTTATTTGTATATTTGGCAGATCTGAGAATGTGTCGTGGGCTATTTTTTACAATTCTGCCCCCACCTCTCATTTTTTTGATAATTTGTACGGTGGAACAACGTTTGCCGGATCAGCTATGTATTTTACGAGTAATAAAACTCAACATTTTACTAGCATTTTGAATCACTTAACTACAGAGCACTTCCCCTTATAAGTAGCTCATACTATAATAATTCCATTAAAAAATAAAATGTGTTAGTCATATGCAGAGCTAGTTAACTCGTCAGATGTTATCTGATTGTGGCAGCTTGATGGTCTTCAGTTAATGTTATAAAGATGTATGATTACCGAGGTTTATAACACTAGAACATTAGGGTTTTAATTTGAACATCTCTGTGATACGTGTATAATACAATTATATTGTTTGTACAAAAACAGAAATATTTTCGTAAAAATGTTTTTGCTTCGTTAGTAAAGTCACAAAAAAATAGTTTAGCGCAAGTTTTGCGTAATAAAACTAGGTCTTTTACATTCATATGGGTTTTTTCCTCCTCTTCTTTATCCTTGTAATATCTTTATTATTAAATTGGTTCGCCTATTGTTATATTATTAATCCGTACCCTTGATCAATCAATAAATATTTCTATTAAATAAACAATTTACAGACACTTTTGAATTTTCAAAATACCGTTCAGTCAAAATTGCACGTTCCAAAGCGTGGATCTCTATGAAAAAAAACGTGCAAATCTCTTCGGCTGGAGTATTTTTGTCGTAACAGACTCATAATATACATAATAACAGTGTCATAATATCATCTTTGGGACCACAGACTGCCCAAACCTCTTCGGCTCACATACACTACAATCCTACTTTATAAATCAACCCCATTTTTAAACGAGAAGAATATTTGATCAAAATTATGAAAGGACTATCATCACCATCTTCCTGCCCTTTTCCCTTCTTATTTGGGGTCGACGCAATATGATTTTTGCTTCGATTCAGTCCTGTCAACCGTCACGCTATCACTTCTCACACTGTGCATCTTTTCTTTGGCCTCCCACTATATCCATCCACATGTACACTCATAACTCTTTTAGTAACATACGTTTCATCCCTCCTCTTCACATGACCATACCAAGATAAACGATTTTTTTTCAACTTCTCAGTTACTGGCGCCACTTTCAAACTTTATCCATTGTCATCACACAACATCTATATCACAACATTCTAAACTTCGCAAAATGTAATATTTTTTCATCTATCTTTTTCACAGCCTAACAATTTTTTTTTTCAACTTTTTACTCACTGGCACCGCTTATCAAAATTTATCAAAGGACAAGTCATGAAAAATGTATATAATTTAGCATGATTTAAAGACCTAACAGTATCAGTTCCTAACAATATCGTTTCTACATTACCCGCTCCCCGCTATCCTTTTAGCCTCTTCCCAACCCATTTATTCAGTAGTGCCACAAGACCGCTTATCGACTGCAATAAATAAGCACATTAATTAATATTCGATAATTATTTACTAGAGACGAAAACACCGCTATAAATTGCAAGTACAGTTCGACGACTTTTCGGTCGCGCGAAAGTTTTATTACATAGAAAAGTCGCAAAACTGGTTGAATTTCAACACCGTTGTACACTTTCGATATTATGAAGTATGTTAACGATTTGCGGTTTCGATAGATTTTAGGTCAAATTGACTTTGATATTTAGAAATTGGTACCAGTATAATATTCCAGATAATTCGATTTTTTTTTTTATTGGATTGACGATCCCTGATTATTTGTTTTGTTCGTATCACGAGTTGCATAAGATTAAGAAAAGAGTTCTTTTAATCTTATAAGATTCCCGTATAAAAATATGCATTACGAATAAACCATATTTTCATTTTTTTTTGTGTTTTTCGTAAACGAAGCGCAGATCGGTCAGGCAAGCTCGTTAGCCGGCCGTCCGGTAACCTTCCGGACCGAGCTCGAGTCATCGAAAGCGCGTAGTGTACGCCTCAAAGAGATGTCAGCAAAATCTTAGGGGCCCAGCAGGGTCGAAGCCTACTGGGGCATTGGTTAACTTCCGAAAGGGAAACCTACTGTATGCTCCGCCCTAAAGCAGGAGAAGTCATTAGATAATTTCTAAGCTTAAATAAAAAAGGTCCATGAGGCTACACTTGTTGAGTTCTATATCCAGCAGTCGATACTTAAATGTTGAAGATGGCCGGATGTTAATATTTTAAAAACAAATGTTTTAATACAACACTATTCCTTTTTCCAGGTCTAGAACGGGTGGCGGAGGAGTTGATGGGTCGAAGAAAATGGAAACTATATCAGGACGCATTAATTCCAAAACGGGGGGAGGCAGAACTGTCGAGCGACGAGGAATCGGTCCAGACCGACCCGCCACCAGCCCTAAAAATCAAGACTATAGAGCAAATCAACGAGGCCGAAGCAAAGGAGGAAAGGGTCGAAGAGAAGGTTCCTCGAAGACCCGAGACGATTCTAGAGTCCCTGATCAAAAGGCCTGCTACCCAACCCAAGCTGGAGGTCGCAGAGGAACCAGCGGATTGGAAACCGCAGGACAAATGTTACTTCTGTACGGATGGTGAGCCTGGAGGGGGCGAGAACAGGCCGGCCGGTGCAATGGTGAGTAATAGTTTATTTTTTATTGACTGCGATCTTACCTGATGGCAAACAGTGATGAAATCATTGATGGTGAGACACACTAGTTTATTAAGAGCCTATTCACTAGCCTTGAAGACACCTAAATTATAATCGGATGGGAAGACCGCAGCAGGCAAACTGTTCCAGTACTTCGATTCGGTATAAACAACGAGGCCAAACGCTTAGTCCGGACCGTGGAAGTTTCAGTTTTCTTGTGATAGGATATTACGAGTATGTACCTATTACTTTTCTAAGATATGGCTTAGAGGTAAAGCATCAAGAGCTAGACAATGCCATAATCCAGTAAACACCTCTGAAAATCTGCTATTTTACGTGGACTGTGGCCCTCCATAATGTACTCATATATTAAAAATATAAAAAGTACTTCTATAGAAGCCTTGCGCATTTAATCGAGATTCTAAATGATGACAACTTTTTCTCAAAAACTTTTGGGTTTTAAATAAACATGTATTTCTTGGAACAAGTTTTCACAGAATTACCAAATGCCAACAGAGTTTTCAGGCGTTATCTCTCCTTTTTCGCGTTGCCTCTTCATCAAATATTGCGTTGTATTGCTTTAGATGAAGCAATACAACGCAATCGATGCTCGAAGTTGACGATAGGCGAGTGGGAAAGGGCCACCTTTCAGTGCTTTAATTATGATTGTAACCTAATTTTTTAATAGGGGGGGTGCATTATTCCAGCTACTTGTTGTATATCACAGCACTAACACATACTAGCATAACTTTTCTAATTCACTCAAACTCAGCCACAAACCCAGGTGCTTCCATAACCTGAGCTAAGGTATTAGAGACAGCCATAGCGTGTATGGCACTAACATAAACTCATGAACTAGATTGAACACGACTAGAGCCAGATGTTTGGTGTAATAGGTGTATATGCACGTGTATGTGTATGCGTATTGCGGTTGGCATGTGGCGATGATACAGCTGAAAGATTGGAGACGGATTTGTGCAGTGTTGTCCGAATTATTTATTTTGCAAATAAGTTTTACACGTCAATTTAAACTAGGCGTGGCCGGCGCGGTGTTTCCTAGTTGACAACCTTGATAAGGAACACCGAAACAAACTCACAGGTCAAAGTCTATTTTAAAATCCATACAATAAACATGTAATGGACAATTTGAGTACCATAGAGATTTGAATGGACATGTCCAGTTAGTGCATGCATTTATCAGTATTCGTGTAGCTCAACTTAGAACTACTACGGAGGTCAACGACTTGACGAACCGTACCAAAAAAAGGATATTTGGGTTGGCCCTTACATAGGAGATGGGTAGGTGACTCGCCTCTAGCGCGTGGACCGCTGAAATTGTGCCTATATGGCACGATTTCACGCCGGCTAAGCCGATCACACACATTCGGCGGTTAAAGCTATTTTGCTTGCATGACAGCGCCGCCTCTTATCTCTGTCCTTGTCTATCAGTGACTAGTGTAGATGGGTGAGTGAGTGAGTTTCGAATCCAGGTTTTCTGATTGCGATGTTAGCGCGTAATGTATCCCTTATATATATAATAAAAATATAATATATCAATAGGTAAATACGCCCCGGTTTCAGTTAGTAAAAATCTGACATCCTAACTCAACCCTAGAGCAGGAGAAGTCATTTGATAATTACCCACCTTAAAAAAAATAAAACCGAATAGGTATTTTTATTTTCGGTGGGTAAAAATCATCCAATGACATCTGCCGCCCTTGGGCGGAGCGATAGATAGTGTCAGACTCTTGCTGACTAAAAAACCCACCCCGATTCTTCTTTGCCTTTCATACCAGGGCAGAGCCTTTACTTCAGAAGTAGACCCTTGCCCCAGTAGGCTTCAACCCTGCCTGCTTGCTGTTTGCTGACAACTCGATGACTTGAGCTCAGTCCGGACGGTTAGCGGACGGTCGAATAGCGAGCTACCCATTGCTCGCCGTCCGCAAGCCCGCGCCTATGGTGGTCTGAAATCGGGATCAGAATCCCGACGTTGGCTGGAGCAAGAGCACCGTTGTCTAATGCAGTCGTCATCTTCCTTTGCTAGCATTACTGCTTCGCAGAAAGAGGCGACCGCCTGCCACTCCTACTCGGCCGAATAGGTATTTAAGCTGCAGCTATTGAATAATTGGATCACCGTACCTAAATCAATTCACAAAATCATCTCCCTTGCACACACCGTCCATGATATCAGCGACCTCTTGCATAAGAATGCAGTGCGGATAGCTGCGTGACTCAAAATGATCAGGCCTTGGCCTTTATACTGTAGTGGTGTTAGTCATTACGGAATATTTTAGGTTATTGATGATTACTGTCATGACACATGGATTCTTGAAAATCTAGAGTTAGAAATTTTGAAATGGATTTCAGTTTTTTAGGGTTCCCTAACTCTAAAGGTAAAAAATGGAGCCCTTATAGGATCACTTTATTGTCCGTCTGCTGTTTGTCTGTCTGTTTATCTCGAAGCGTAGAGGTATCGAGTTGAAATTACGAATAAACAATATACTTAAGTCTGCGGTCCCTTGAAGCTGTTAGAAAAAATCTTCTATGTCGTAAAAACGTATATTTCGACACTCTCAAGGGAATCCCTCACGCCCCAGCCGCCTTCGGTATTCCGATCCCGATTTCCGGAAACTGTAGGCGCGGCTTGCTTGTAGTTCGCCGTCCGACCGTCCGGTAACCGTCCGGACCGAGCTCAAGTCGTCGACGGCCCGGCTAATCGTAGGCCCAACAGGGTCGAAGCCTGCTGGGGCCATGGATTCGCTTCTGAAAGGAAAACCCGGCCCTGGTATGAAAGGCAAAGAAGGAACAGGAGTCGGTTTTAGTCAGTAAAAGTCTGACACTCCCGCTCCGCCCAAGGGCGGGAGATGTCTTTGGATGATTTTCCCACCTAAAAAGAAGCTATTTCTATGATAATTCAAGTTAACATAATATTTATAGCAACCAAGCCTAGTATCAAAGTTCAAAACATTGATTTAATAAGTAACATCATGATCATTCATTAGGTCATCTTTTGTTACTAAATTATGCAGCGTTGTATTTTGATGTCATCACCATGACTTCATAATTATGTGAAAATTATTTCAGTCTAATGACTGCAATAATCACTTTAATTTGTTTGTTTTAGAGTTTCACTAATTAGGGTTCCGTACCTCAAAAGGAAAAAACGGTACACTTATATTATCACTTTGTTGTTCGTTTGTCTGTCTGTCTGTCGAGACCCTTCATCTCGCGAACTCGTGCAGATATCGAGTCGAAATTAAAAACATATACCTACGTCTGAGATCCCTTGAAGTTGTGAAAAAATCAAACTTCTAAGTTACGACGTAAAAAACGTATATTCTGACACTCAAGGGAATCAAAATTCATAGTGTACTTACCGTTAACCTAGAACCCTGAAATTTAGCATGAAGCAAGGTCTTATAGCACAAGTATAGAAATAAATCTGAAAACTGTAAATCCTTGGGCTTACGTCACAAAATAAAAATACTTTTT
Organism: Leucania comma; assembly: GCA_958295575.1. NCBI lineage: Eukaryota > Metazoa > Arthropoda > Insecta > Lepidoptera > Noctuidae > Leucania > Leucania comma. The sequence goes on from OY282483.1 coordinate 5,472,700, forward strand.
TTGAGTCACAAAAATGTTCAGAGACTCGATTTGAGAATTGAACTAATTCTTAAGTTAGTTTGTAAGAAACCCTCAGTGTGCAAGTCCGACTCGATCTTTCTTAGTTTTTATAATACAATTCCACGTAATTATGTATTGTTTATATTGTACACAGGATCTTACCCTCAAATGTTATCTCTCTGTGTCACTCAAAGGTTTGCTGGGAGAAAACTCATTGTTAAGATTTGTACATGAGTTTTCCAATCACGATTTCTAAACTAATATTATAAAGAGGAAATATGATATAATACGGTTTAATTAAAAAAACACTTTTTTCGCGATTAGAAAGCTACATCTTCACTGAGTAACATAGACTGTTTCATTCATTACAAATGCTTGCACTGACTGGGCAGGTCCACTCAAATCTGTATGATTCTTTCTTCAAAAGACCATCTCAGACTCCAATCTGCATGGTTCTCATAAGTTTTAATCATTACTTGTTTGCTGTGTGGACTTTAAAAGAGACTTTGAATTCGTTTCGGTGTTTCTGCTAGGGGTAGTCAGCTAGGAAACACCGGCCTCATCTCGTTTAAACTGTCGAAAAAAAAATATTTACGTGTAGTGTAAAACTGTTTTTAAAACCTATTTCCAAAAAAGTATCACTTATTTTTTACTTTTTTTATGTTCGATAAAGAATTAAGAAACGTCTCAGGATAAACAGTATCATATAATAATATTCTATTCCCGAATATGCTCTACCCATATGCTATAGGGTAGACCATATTCTGGAATGTAACAAAAGCAAAGAGCGTCCTCCTTGTCCCAGCAGGGTCGAAGCCTACTGGGGCCCTGGGGAATGTGAAAATGAAACCCTGGAACGAAGGCAAAGAAGGAACTGGAGTGGGTTTTTAGTCAGTAAAAGTCTAACACAAAATAGAAGTAGTCTAGTCTTCCACTAGCCTCTAGTTTTGTCTATTAGTCTCCCGAGATGTAATAGGATGATTTTCCCACCAAAATAAATGTGATATATTACATTCAAATCGGTTCAGTTGTATGAACTTCATATGCAGGTATTACAATAATTTATTATACAGACATACATATAATTGTTCTTCTTTATAATGTTAGTGTATAAGTGTAATGTGATATGTTAAAAAATTAATATTTTATTTAATTGAAAGCTACAACACAATTTTTAAAATGGTACTAAGAGCTATAATAATAAAGAAAACTGAATAGAAACCATAGGGTTTACTATAGAATTATCATAGCGTAGTAACGGGGTAGTATTGTTACCCATGAGAAAGTCACAGGCAATCACAGACGAAATTATGGCTTTGGCGGCAAAAACTACACCATAGACTACTGCAGAATGTTTTTTTTTAATGTTTATGGTTCTCGTTTCTGACAGCTGTAAAAGGAATAGAGTTATGATTGTTTCTTTTTTAGGGTTCCGTACTCAAACAGGTTCCTATTACAAAGACTCCGCTATCCGTCCGACTGTCTGTTTGTCTATCACCAGGCTGTATCTCATAAACCTTAATAGCTAGACAGTTGACGTATTCACAGATGATGTATTTCTGATGCCGCTATAACAAATACTAAAAACAGAATAAAATAAATATTTAGGCGGGGCTCCCATACAACAAACGTGATTTTTTTGGAGTTTTTTGCTACGGGCGATACGCACCTTCATCCGGTACCTTTCGTGCGCAAGTCCGACTCGCACTTGGCTGGTTTTTTATTGTCTATGGTTCTTGTTTCTGACATCAATCGCGAAGGGAATAGAGTTATAGAGTTATGATAATTTATTGTTTTGTGAATTGATGTGTTTTTGATTTCTGATTAATGCGTGAATTGCCATCTTTATGGTTTATGCGTCATTGACTTTAAAAATCGTATTGAAATGAAGTTTATAATGTGTTTTGTAATGTTTTAGCCTGTCATGCGTAAAGGGACTTAAAAAAACTGCAATAAAAATGACCTTTTCTGTTTTACAAACTCTATTAACTTCAACCAAACGCAATCCATTTTACAACCTAAACTGAATTGTTAAAAGGAGCTATAAAACGGTGAATCGAAAAAAGTCCTATCTCTCTGTTTCACTCGCACGCTTAACATTTTAACAAGTCATGGTTAGGGCTTTGGAAAAGTTTTAGATTTTAGGGTATTTTTAAAGTAACGTTTCACCCCAAATGATAAATAATATTTATTTTGCAAGTAGGTTTTAAAAAAGAAAATATTTTTAAGTTAATTTTTTCGTCAAATTAAACTAGATGAGACCGGTATTACGGATTATTTAAATTCACGACTTTTCTCTATTATAATATGCATGTATATATATATACACTTAAACCGTCCTCATAAATCACTCTGTTGTTTTGTGACACACTCATGAAAATTCGTTCAGTAGTTTCTGGGTTTGTCGCGAACAAACAGACAACGCGATTGATTTTATTACGATAAGCTGGCACTGATGGTTCTGTACAAATTTACCTACGTAAAAATACATATTTCAATTTCCGAATCGAGTCTCGACAATTTTTCCGAATAAAAAAAAATGTACGGAACCAGCGATATTTTATTGATAGCACAGTATTAAAATTTAATATTAAAGCAAGAAACTGAATAAGTAATTCAATTTTGCATACCTAACCATATCTGTAAGCCAGTTAGTTACTAATTTAATTATTCTCAATATCCAAGGTTCTTCGGTACTGTTTCATCTGCAAACAGATCGCAATAAAACTTTAATGCCTTTGAAGTTGGATCTAATTTAATTAAGATCTAAATGCTATCATCTTAATAACAACAACATCCTAATCATTGTGTGTCCGTAATTACGCTGTATTGTAAAACCTTTAGCTTGCAATAGCAATTATGTATTCTGTCTAAACCAAGCAAGGGCACAACCATTCTAACAAGACCTCTCACCGTCATAGATGTGCGACCATCCCGAACAAAATCCGACGACACACGAACGCAAAGAGGCCATCTTACAACGGCAGTGCAAACCATAGTTTCAATTTAGAATACAATGGCTTATCCATTTTCTACGATTCTACGTCAAAGTAGAGTCGGTATTTTGATTAATACGCGCGAAAGAGATGGGGTGCGTGGTTTGTAAAATACAAAGTATTCTCAACCTTTCCAGTATAAAAATAAAGTCGAGTTTTCATTTCGCCGTTGTGTTGTTACTGAAATAGTGAATGTGTAGGCGTAGAGCATGAAAAGTAGGCAGTGTAAGAACAGAGCTGAGAGTGGAGTGGACATTGTCTCTTTATGCTTTTTGAGTGTACTTTTTTAATGTGTTGTTCCTACTTGTGGTAATTAATTTTGTTCGCGTTTTTTAAATTGCGTGGAGCTGTGTTTTTAATTGAATTGTAAATTGATGTTGGAGCTGCAATTAGATTCGTGGAACAAACAATGACTTGTAATCTACGAAATTGTGTGGTTTTGATTGAATTCAGATGGTGGAAGTAGTGAATTTTTAATCAAGTATTTCTGAAACGTGGATAATGTGTATCAAGGTGAGATTTTATCGACTTGAAGCCAAAGTTAATTAGTGAGTAGAAATAATAACATTTCAAAAGTTATTGAAACCATAATGCGTAAAAAATATAAAAAATAGCGCCTCAAAAATATTCACTAGTTAAGTAATTTCATTCCTGTTTAAATTCAAAGCTCATTTCTTTAAAAGCTAATTCATCAAAACAGCTTTCACGATAAAACTCTAGCCATCTGTTCACATAAGCTATTATAACAAAGCACCTAACGAAAGAAGAAGGAATAAAAAAAATCTAAATTAATTCTACCATTTACGTGTTGTATAAAAATTATCGTAACCAGCAATTGTTTGGCTGTTAAAAACTATGAAGGTATTGAGTATAATTGCACAGGAAAAGTGGACGATGCATGAAATTAATTCATTTCGTACTATCGCTTTAGATTTTTCAAAATACACCCGTTGATAATTGTAACGTTACGATGATCTACTTTTAATGATTCGTGTTTAATTAAAATTGTAAATTATTTGATGCAATTGATTCTTTTTTTAACTAAGGTTTTGTTAGTTATCTGTTTTAATTTACAAAAAGTTATATATTTTCGATTACATCGTTAGTTTAAAAAAAATATAGTTTGGGTAAAAAATAAAGTCTGCAAGCCCAATGCGAAAAAAAATTATTGTGTGTTGTCGACTCCGCGGCTCTCGCAAGCCGATCGGTTAAACAGCATAGGCCGGACAGAAAAGCCTATAGGGGCGGTCCGCGGAGGGTGGAAACCTGGGAAATTTCACGTGCAAGACCCACCCCTCGGCGAAACACGTGCGGCCAAATAGCCTCGCAGAACGAACGCCTTTACTAATCATTGCCGCTCGCGAAAATTAAAAAAAAAAGATTTTGACGTTTTACGTCAATTTTTGACAAACAATTGCGTTTTGTATTTTTATTTTTTTACTTTTTTTCTGACGGGCTTGTTCTGTTTAAGCAGTCGATGTTAAGTGTGCGTTTTGTTAGTGTGTTTTTATAGAGTGTGAAATGTGTAACGCAACATGAGGCGATTTCATGGTTAGTTGGAGTTATTAGTTTGAAACATGAAATATACTATGTTTAGATTGAATGCGTTCGTTGTTTTTTTTTCTGCACCGTGTTAAGATAAATTGAGAGAGGTTGATTGGTTGCTATTAGTAAAGTGCATTAGTGCATGTTGACGAGTGATTAGGCGATAGTGATACACGCTTCTTTTGTTTACGGACTTTTTTTTGCATTCACTGTATATTTTAGCATAGACAATAGCAATTACTATTTACATTTTATTTTATTTTGGATTCTTGTAGACGAAAAAATATACTCAAGTATCAAAAACACTGTCAATTTTTTTTTTGTCGGTTCAATACACTTGGATTTTAATTTATTTTTCAAACACTGAAAGCTACAATTTTCTTTTTAGATCGTTAATATGGTTTTTAGACCACCAGATGTCTAAAAAAAATAATTAATAAATAAAAATATATTTTTTATATTTCTTACAGACATTTTCTAAGTTAATAATAATTATAATCAAGCAATTTTTTTAATAATGAATATTTTATCAAATTGGGAAATGATTTCAAAACCCTTATTTTCATCTATAAGTTTTTAAAACTACATTTCTATAATGCTTTTCTTAACTTTATTGAAATTATGTTCTTGTGAATCGTTCCCTAAATATATTTTTAAACATAGGTTCATCTTATATTCTTTATTGTAAATAAATTTTACAGTTAATAAAAAAATAGGACAGGTGATGTACACAGGCGAGATTACCCACAAATCAACAGTAAAAAAAAAAAAATATCTTAAACATTATCATAAAAACTTACTACTTCTTCATCCCTAAAGGTTACCATAAAAATAGATAACATAAAAATAGATTACTTAGCACACCCACATCACATACATTTTACATACAAGGAACAACGTTAATAACAATAGGGACCAATGCACATGAAAATTAATAATACTTCTGTCTTGAGAAACATAATCAATTTAACATAAAACAATAAATTAACACAAAATAGAAAATCACAATTAATTTTAATGTTCATCATCAAATAACAGTTATTTTAAATGTTCATCACTTAATAACAGTTATTTTAAATGTTCATCATCTTCCAAGACTTTCCTCAAACATGTTGGAATCGGCTTCCAGTCTAATCGGCAGCATCTGAATACCACTATTTTAAACGGAGCTACTACCTATTTTAAATATCACTTTTCTAATATTCTCACAAACCCTTCATCATAGCTCTCAAGCTCTGCACCCTCCAGCCTCTTGATTTGTACCAAGCCAACGCTTTAGACATCGACATTTTATTAAAAAGTATTAATAATGGTTCTTTAGAATTAATTTGGAATTAAAATGCCTTTCTTAATATGCAATAATTATATTTTTAGACTAGTTTCTAAAGATGTATTTCACTCGGTGATAAAGGCACCATTTCCTACTATCAAAAGTTTTTGAGTTTATTCATTAAAAACCAAAAAACAGTAATGCTTTTTATAATACTAGTACATATTTATAAATATAATTATGGAACGAATAGATATATCTAGACACAAAACGTCTTATTTAGATAACTCAATAAAAAGTAGAAAAAAAATTTAATGAAGAGTATTATTCCCAGATAAAAACCATAAAAAAAACCGTTACCTGACAATTTAAAAATATAGGGTCAATTTTTTTCGCATCATTGTCGACTGATTGGTAATATGCCCAAGAAAGGCGGTATTGCCATGCTTACCATCTTTTTAATTAACTTTACACCCTCTAAATCTTAAAATATTATTGAGAACAACCTTCTTTATATATCCTTAAATCTGTTGTAGAAACTCAGTATATTTCATTTTATTTACTTGATATTAAAAAGGATACCACCAGGTGTACCTTATTCCAGTGCCCCACACTAGGAAACTCAACCCTCTAACAGCAACAAAAACAAGAAGGGAAAAACAACAAGCAAAAAGAAAACAAGGATTTGTTTTTCTCATAAAAAGATTCTTGAAATAAGAGAAATAATATTTCAAATGATGAGTTTAGAATTTATCGTATCTTTTAGAAATCTACAGTAACAAGATTGCCATTTGCACCGTCTTAATAAAAAATTAACAACATTAGTAATCTGTAGTGAAACCTGATTAAAAGGGGCCCTGGATGTGTGAGAAATATCTGCTACTAATAAATACACTAAGATCCAAATACTTATGCATTGAAATACGAAATAACTCTGTTAGTATAGGGAATAGTAAACTTCAATAGCAGAGAATAATTTTTTGAGATTTTCTTTGTCGTTCAGCCAAAAAAAGAAAGTGAAGCTAAATTCACGTTCCAAAGCGTAGATCTCTATGGAGAAGAACGTGCAGGAAACTCCATTGACACTCTTTTCAATCATATTATGAGTAACATAAATCTTGGTAACATATTTCTTGTCACATCTATTATGTGAGCTGCTACTAGATTATTACAATCAAATTAATAATTACTTCATGTAGTTCGATTATTGTAGTTAAGTTACATGTAATCATAACTACATGTAGTTAACTACTTTTAATCTGATTCCAAAAAAATAGTTAACTGCGCCCAACACTGTGTGAGCACAATGTAGATAAGTTATAAAAAAAAAAACTAAACTAATTGAAAAAATTGGAATTGAATTTTGGAAAAGCTTCTCTTAGTGCTCGTCTTAAAAGAAACCTTGTGCAAAATTTCACAATCCTGATTCCAGTAGTTTTGGTTATGTGTTGATAAGTCTGTCAATCAGTTTTTCCTTTTATATCTATAAAGAAAACTTTGCACTTGCATTCTTTTCTTTTTTAACCACCAATAAAAACAGAGCAAATAACTTACGACCTAACTTAACCAAATTCTTTTCAGAACCTTGAACCATTTTTCCAATTCTATCGCTAAATGCTTCACGTTATGAACTAATAACTTTGTAAGTGTGTTTAGTATTTACGTCAGGAATACCTAATTCTACTTTATTGCGACCTTGGCTCAGATATCACGGGTTATCAATAGCTTAAACTATGCTACGACGGCTGATAACGTGTCTAGTTTAGCATGGCCTTGCTTTTCTAGTGTTAGTTTAGCTAATCTGGATTAGTATCGGTATCTATGGGTTTTGTTTTTTTACTCACCAATATTTCATCATCGTACCTGTACTTCTATATTTAATAATAGGTCTTCATCTATGAAATTGCCGTTATTTAAAACGGGTTACTTTGAAGGGTTATGTTTATGGATTGACTTGTAGTTGTAAGTTCAAATAAACTTTTTATTAAAGGTACGTTATTCTTTTTTTGAAATGAAGTTTTTATAGGTACTGCGATATTACAGAAAATTATAAACACAAAGAAACCATGCATGCCGATCGAGCGATGAATATCTAAAATACAAATCTGGTGCCATGAAATCACAAAGTGGGGTCGCGGCAGACCACGAAGGAGATGGCGGGACAACTTAGATGGCGTGTGGTGGTGTTGTCTTCCTTAGGAATTGGCAAAAAAGGAGACAGAGCCGGGAACAATAGAAGGGATTGAGAGAAACGTTTGCCTAATAGTTGCACAATACAGGCCAGATGTAATTATATTTATTGGCAAAAATTGCAAAAAAATGAAAAAAAATTGAATCAAAAAACTGTTTCCAACAACTCATCATAGAGTTATAATGAGTTGTTTGTAATCAATGATGAGGGAAATAAGTAACTATCTAAATATAGTGGGACGCATCTCAAGTATTTTTCGTTAAATAATATGTAGTTAAATCAAGATATCGATGAAATGAAAAACAGGCTGATTCTTCGAACCGTCAATATTAATGTCAAAAAGGAAAAGGCTAGCGTATAGAACTGAAGCATGGAAACAATTTGTCCATTTTAAATAATTATGGCCACGTTGACGTCGCGATACAATTGTGACGCTCAGGAGCTTCACACTTTTTTTGAAATCTGTTAAAATTAGGAGAAGTTCAATTAAAATTCACAGTCCTCGTGACAGATGATAATATTGCTGGAAAAGAGGCAAACATTGAGATGAAAGCTAGAGAAGTATGGAAGAAGATAATCATGTATCTTTGAATAGGGATTAGACACAGAAAGATAATAAAATTTAGCATCTGTTAAATCGACCTGGAATACTTTCTGTTTGTTGACTTTAAAAGTATGCTGGATAATTTGGTCTATTTACTCCAAAAGGTGAGATTGCTTCCACAAGTGGGAATCACGAAGGAAATATATTAATTTAGGGCCGAAACAATAATAACGAATTAGGACAATGGCCGAATACATGTTAATTTGGACCAATCTTTTCAAAATGTCATTGAAATTTCGTATATTTTCCTCCACAAAACAGAGAAAAGAATCCGCAAAGATTGAGGACCCAAAGAGACGAAGAGAAGTAAGTTAAAACAGAAGCTGTTGCATTGAATTTCGGAAGATTCAGATGTCTATAAAAGTTATCTCGACTTACTCTGCAGAGACTAAATCTGAGGGTAAAACAAAATCCAGGGCTATTAAATCATTCGCATGAGTTACCACGGCCCTGGAACGAACAGGGCAACTGAAGTATGGATGTATTTAAGTCAGTTAAAGTCTCACTCTTACTCTCGCTCTATTCAGAGTGGGAGGAGCTATTTGATGATTTCTCACCTCAAGGAAAAATCAAAAAGGGACTTTCCTAACCCAATCTCAATCCAATATGAAATAAATACGGAATATATTAATGACTAGATGATCCGGCAAACATCGTACCGTCCAATAGTCTATGAATATTGTGTTAATGGATTTATTTTTCCTGAATTTTGTGATATTTCCTCACCGTTTAAACCTTCCCTGTACTGTCACGAATATTTCTAAAATTAGCCAAATCGGTCCAGCCGAACTCGAGTTTTAGCGGGACTAACGAACAGCTATTCATTTTTATATATAAGAAGATGATATAAACTAGTGCTTAACTGCAATCCCACCTGATGGTAAGCAGTGATGCAATCGTTGATGGTGAGGCGTAGTGCGCCTCACCATCAACGGTTTATTAAGAGCCTATTCCACTAGCCTTGAAGACAGCCAAATTATAATTCATACTTTACAACATCCCAAGTGTAGCAAAATATCCGGTACTCCTGCACTTGCAAGAGACGACCATTACCGCATTTTAGTCAATGTCAAGTAGCAAAAACATTACTAGTACTAGTAGTAATAGATAAAACTAAAAAAGTTAATAGTCAGTTTTATTAATTAATACAATTTACAATGTATTAAAAATGGACGAGATTTGATCTCAGCAATGTTAATGAACGTTTAGATATGTCTCAAATTGGACCAGTCACTATTTAAGGCTGGTAGCAATTAAAACAATTTATATTTTGTCAATAAACTGGATAATAACCACATGTATAAAAAAAATAAAGTCTAGGGCCGTTTTTAAAGTGCACTTTGTGATGGACACACATCTGCCTAAGCAGTTAAACAACACTAGAATGGAGTTCTCAATAGATACTGAATAATAATTACCTATTATTAAAAAAATTAGCATACGTCGAACATTCTAATTCACTTAGCATATGTATATGTATGAGTTCATAAACTAAGACCCCTAATTCTAATGAATACCGAATTAGAACGACAAGAAAAAAAAACCAATTGTTCTCGAACGCATTAATAAAAATACTATTCTAAATTCAAACGGCCCATTAACCGGTTCCCACGGCGGCCATGTTGGCTCGTCCTCGCCCGCTATTGGTGGAGGCCGCGAGTTTAGAATTAGAATGTAGACCCCACCATTTGGCGAGCGGCAAATTATGTTGCCAGTTTTTTACGTTCCAAGTTCAAATAAGCAGCTGTTGTTAATTCGAACGTTTTTTTTTTTTAATGATAATCCTAGAAACGGTTGGACCGTTAGAAAAAATAGATTGGGATTTGAACCTATCAATTACTTTGGATAGGTTGTTAAGTTCGGGCTATTATCTTGAACTATTAAACGAATGTATAGAAATTACACGGGTGTACGTTATAATTTCATTGTACTTACAGCCTTAGGATTATCTTCAGTAATTTCTTTTTTCATTTAACCTTTGCTCGCGTTTATTCCAAAACAGGTGAAATAGGAATAAGTAGTTAACAAATGGCATTGACATAGTTGCCCTGCCCTTTGAGTTTAAATACTTGTAGATCACCAATCGACAAAATAACTGTTCACTCAGTAATCTCCTAATAAGGGTTTCTTAGCTAGTATCAGTAACATAGTAGAATAATAAATATAAGTTTAAAAAGTAACGCGAAAGGTGACAAATTCTACTCTGTGTACTTAATTTTTGTCGCGCTAATTATTTTTATTATTTATTTATTATAAATGATATTTATTTTGCAAATAGGTTTTAAAAAACACTTTTACACATCATTTTTTTTTTTCGTCAGTTTTAACTAGATGAGGCTGGTGTTTCCTAGCTGAAGAAACACCGAAACAAACGAGGTCAAAGTCTCTTTTTAAGTCCATATAGTAAATATGTAAGGGTCAAATCACATGAGAACTATGCAAATTTGTCTGAGATGGTCTTTTGAAGAAAGAACCATACAGATTTGAGTGGACCTGTCCAGTCAGTTCAAGCTTTTGTCAGTATTTGCAAAGCAACTGATGACTACTAAAGAGCTCAACATTATATACTTACATATTGACTTTATGCCCACAGAGGTGAACATTAGACCTTAGACATTTTCTATCTTTAGGTGATGCAGAGAAAAAATAGCGATCATCATTCATGATCATCATTTCAGGTGAAAAACGTTCACTGTTGGACATAAGCTTCCCGCAAATGTCGCCACAATGAACGTTCCTGTGCGCCTCTCATACATCAATTCGGAAAATAGCGATAGTTTCAATAAAAGAGAAAAATACTAATGATGATATATCTATAGTCTAGATATATATTTAGGATCTAGCCTAAATATTTCTATTCTTTTCTGTAAATAAACTTGGCAGAATTTTAATATTCACTTATAATACCACAAGAGCTTCAAAGATAATTTTGAAGCTCGTGTGGTATTCGGGGGATTATTTTTCCGTCCCAAATGTCGGCCAATAGAATTGCACCATGAGACGTCACGTGGTACAACGAGAAAATTTTCAAAAAATTATCACTTATAATACCACAAGAGCTTCAAAATTATCGGATATTTCCCGATAGGTTCGTTGCAAACAAATGAAGGAGTCAAGTTTTTCAGGTTAAAAAATCACGAGCGGCGCGAGTGATTTTTCCTGAAAAACTTGACGACTTTATTTGTTTGCAGGGAACCTTGAGGGAAATGTCAGATAATTTTGAAGCTCGTGTGGTATTCGGGGGATTATTTTTCCGTCCCAAATGTCGGCCAATAGAATTGCACCATTCGACGTCACGTGGTACAACGAGAAAATTTTCAAAAAATTATCAGTATAATACCATGTAGGTTGTACCACGTGACGTCGAATGGTGCAATTCTATTGGTCGATATTTGGGTCGGAAAAATAATCAGTATAATACCATGTAGGTTGTACCACGTGACGTCGAATGGTGCAATTCTATTGGTCGATATTTGGGTCGGAAAAATAATCACCATTATTTTATATCGTTCTATTTTCAATTTTCACAATGAGACGCTAAAGTCTCGGCCCTTTTCTCAACTATAGCTGAGCACCCGTGTTGACAAAGAGCGACTGCCTATCTGACCTGCATAACCCAGAACATAAGTAGAATATACCCATTTCTGGGTTATAAGTTTAAACAAAATAGTAACAGATTTTCAGGTCCCAATCGAAGTGCAGTTCAGCGGGGGGGCTGCGCGAAACCATAGCAATGATGGCCATTTAGAATAGCATAGCGTCAGCCTTTTAATGTTCCCGCTGCTGGGACTCAGGCCTCGTCTCTAGGAGAGGGAATGGGCTGTACTCCACCACACGGGCTCAGTACGCGTTGATGAATGTTAGTCTTTGAATTTTTAGTTCTAGGACCTGCCAGTTTACTCACGATGTTTTCCTTCACCGTTTTGGGAGCAGTGGTGATGAAATAAATTAAACAAAGTAATGCGCCTGGCTAGGTTCGACCCGCGACCTGAAACTCTTAAGCCGGGATTGTTACCACTCGGCCACCACTGCTCTCAAATCCTGGATTAGCACAAATGGTACACTTTTTACTTTTATGGTAGTATCTTAGGACAATTTTCTACCGAAGCCGCTAGTCTTTGATAAATATTTCATACCATTTGCAAGTATACACAAGCTATGTATATATCGTCGTATATATATTAATGTAGGTAGTGACGCGAGTCTAAACGAGCCGTTAGTTAATATTCAAGGTGTTCGTGATTAGCGAAACGTCAAGGTGAGCCCAACTGGTCGCTCCGCCTTGTGAGGATAATACCTGTTTGGTGACTAGATATATCTTTTAGGATGTTAGAAAAATATACACTTGAACAACACTATTTTTAGTATATCGCCTGAATATAGTTTGTTCAGTACCTCTACCATGAGTTTTAAGCAATAGTATTCGTCGCTACTCGATATCGACGCCGTAAATATTTTGTATGGCAAATTTTGGTTCTGCAAGTGACCGCTAGAGGCGCTGCAAAATTTGCCATACAAAATATTTACGGCATCGATATCGAGTAGCGACGAATACTATTGCTTAAAACTCATGGTAGAGGTACCGAATCAGTAACTGAAACGATTCCAATTCGATTCCATTGTACGCTGTGTTCACAAAATTAATAAATGAATTTGAATAGGGTGGGTATCTCTAGGCAACCGTACTCCATCGTCGATCACAGCATCGCTATCCGAAAGTTATTTGATGATTTCCTGTCCTCACAAAAAAAGGATCTATTTTTTTTTCTAAGAAGAAAATGAAAGGCTCAGTATTCTAGTAATCCTCTAGAAATTCGTCAGATTTATTACCTCCTTCAAAGTTGTTTACTTTGAAGGAGGTAATAAATCTGACGAATTTATATAGGTAATCTATAGACTGCGTTTCGTGTGTGTCCATCTCCAGGCCCGATATACGATTTTTTTTTAATATCGCTGCACGTGCTGCAGATAGAGGAGCCTTTTGTCCTCACAAAGGTCTTATTTATCTTTTTAATTTTATTTTTGTTTTTAATTATACGCTAGAGATCTTATTTATTTTATTGTAGTTCGTCGAGTCTCAAATAAATGTTTTTTTTTTTATTGATATAAACTAGTGCTTGACTACAATCCCACATGATAGTAAGCAGTGATACAATCGTTGATGGTGAGGCGCACTAGTTTATTAAGAGCCTATTCACTCTAGCCTTAAAGACACCTAAATTATAATCGGACGGGAAGACCGCAGCACGTAAACTGATCCAGTCCAATATTTTTCTTTTTTCTTTCTACGTCTACATTTTTCCAAGTATGATTTCAATTTCTTCAAAACTTTGTTTAAAATGAGTAGTATCAAAACCGCAGCTAAATTCAGCGTTCCTACACATCATTTTAAGTACTTAATCAAATGAACAAAGTCCAATGGTCACAGTCAACAACAACACACGAACTCGACTCATGACAGTATTAATTATTATTCTGATTTTGATTGTTTTAATTGATATTACATTCTTGATGTTCATGGAGAAGCTTGTGGGTAATTTATAGCAGTTAACGATCTCCCGGGAGAATTATTGTTTCTTATTTTCGGCCATAGAGAACTCTGAAGAGGAAGAGAGTTCCCGTCTCTGTCTTACCTTTATTGGCTGGCTTGAGCGGAGATTCGTAAGAGCAAACTTGCTTGGAAAAAAAAGTATGTATACTCCAGTACTGTACTTTGATCTTGACCATACTTCCGGGATGGTCCGGTTAGCCTTTTATAGGTGTATACCCTTCGACTGTACGTCAATTCGTGTTAACGATTGTTTTTAAGGACCCATTTATTGAGTGTGCAAATCAAACAGGGACTGTCTCAGATAATCTTAACTTAGTTCTTGATTACCAGTCCACATAAACCTCCCAAAACCATAGCCCTATATTTTTGTTTTTCATATACCGCAATAGTTTCGGGGTTGTCTTTAGTTGGACTTACATAGCACGTAAAAGGATAATCGTCGGTCGGTACAATGTTCCATGAAAAGGGTATAAACAGCTTCTGCGAGATAGTTTAGGCTCCTCGTACGCGTTTCTAACTTCCACAAAAGGGTCCTGAGATATATTAACCAAAAAAAATAAGTTACTTTAATGATGTCCAACCCCCCAAGAAAAGATATTTGTGTCCGATTGATGGTAATACACCAGACATATATGGAGCTGGTGATATGTAGGTGGAGCTAGTGATACTACACCTCTTGGTTAATATGAAACAAAAGTTTATTTCGATGGCAACATTTACGATGTAATGTCAACATTCAATGACAGTACTTATGTCAAAATCAACTGTCAGTGTCATCTTTCATTGTTTTTCTGTTCTCTTTTCTCACATTATAGGTAGGTATATTAAATGTTCGATCAATTTATACAATCTGCGTCTTATTCACTTACCCCTTCTGGAATATAAAACTGAAGTTTTACAATCGATAAATAATAATTATGATATTACATTCTTGAAGTTAGTTTGGTATTTCAAATAGTGACTGGTTTAATAAATAATGAAGTTCATGCATGGAATTTATAGTGTAAGTTAACAATGCACGTACGGTCCGGTAATAGTGGTTCTTTGCCAAATGTGTCATTTGGTCTTGAGGTACGGATTTAGTCCTCATTATTTTATTGGA
Source organism: Leucania comma (assembly GCA_958295575.1). Lineage (NCBI taxonomy): Eukaryota > Metazoa > Arthropoda > Insecta > Lepidoptera > Noctuidae > Leucania > Leucania comma. Next base: position 5,487,959 of record OY282483.1, read on the forward strand.
CGTATATTGTATAACCACAACCTGGGGATATTTAAGTCAAGAGTAATAAGTTAATCCTAAGCGTGCTCCATCATCAACCACATCGTCGCTTTTCGTCAGCTGAGAATGATCAAGCGCAAACCTATCAATAATAATAAAAAAAAAAATGTTTTGTCGTTATTTTTTTGCACTTGTATTACAAGATAACTAGTCTATGCATGTGTAAGAAAGTTGACTACGTAAAATAAGGATAAAATGTAGTTTAATCATTTCGATTCCTGCACGAAAAAAATATTTGTATGCCATATTTATAGTTGTTCGGGTTCAGGGTGTCTTGTGAATTTAGTCCCCAGGTATTAGTAGTTCCTAATGTGGGGTAAAGTTAAAAAATAATAATTGAGAAATAAAAGTTTCTGAGATATTGATCTGATAGGAAACCAATTTTATTCTCAAAAAAATATCAATACCTAGTATTGTTTTTCCAAGTTCTACTATCAAAGACACAGTTATTATTCCTAGAGATTTTCATACAAACAAACAAACAATTAAACCTCTTGATAACATTAGTTTAGATGACGTCATTGAAATGGCACATGCAATTTATTATTGAAATAAGAAATATTATATTAAAATATGTGGTTTAGTAATAAACACTTAAAAACGCAATAGATAGGTATATTAAATCACTTGACATGATTCTTTGTTATAACAAAGGTTTCTGCAAGATTAAAACCACAATAAATACGTCAGGGGAACACATAATATTAACTATCTTTGATGTACGTAATTGAACATCCTGTACCTAATACATTGCAAAAAAACCAAAACCCATCTTGGGAAAAACCTAAAAATACTATGAAAGTGACACATCTTAAACTGTGTCATTTATCATTATTCACGTGTATATTGATATTAGGCGCCTTGACATTAATTTCTATTGATATTTATCATTAATTAATTTGTATTTTGGAATGGGTATTTTACTGTCTAGGCTTATTAATTAAATTAATTTAATGGGACTGAAAGGTTCTGGAATGGCAAACACGTAGGTCCCAGAAGACTCAGCATTGGAAGGTGTCCTACAAGATGGACTGATGACCTGGTGAGGGTCGCAGGAATCCGGTGGATGTGAGACGCACAGGTTCGGTCATCGGTCATTGCAGTCACACTTGGGAGAGGCCAATGAAATCATCATCAAACTCAAACTCACTCAAACTTAGCACGCTGTCCGATCGTCCGGTAACCGACCGGACCGAGCCCCAGTCGTCGACGGCGCGTTCTATGCCCGCGCGCCTCAAGGAGCTGTCAGCACACCGAAGAGGCCCAGCCTGCTAGCTGCAAGCAGGCAGGGTCGAAGCCTAGTAGGGTCATGGGTTAACTTCCGAAAGGAATACCCGGCCCCGGCACGATAGGCTACGAAGGAACGGGGTAGGTTTTTAGTCAGTAAGAGTCTGACACTACTTCCCGCTCCGCCCAAGGGCGGGATTTGTCTTTGGATGATTTTACCTACCATAAAAAAAAACTCACTCAAACTCTTATAAAACGTCAGAAGCTAACGCACGGTTCCAATTGATCGTTTCCTATGGAGTAGAACCAGCAAGAAACTCCATGGTTACTCTTTTAAAATAAAATGTTTGTTTCTACAATTATTTCCATGTTACAATATTTATAGATATGTAACATGGAAATATTAAAAACAAAAGCACAATAAAAACTGTAATCCATGAATCCGCGGCGTCTACGGTGCTCTCACTTTCACATTATAAAAAGAAGCTATACAAAAATAAAAATAAACCAGAAATCATCTCCATTAGCCATAGTTTTTGTCATAGTTGCGCCCTTTCTAGCCATACTTAGTATCTTTCACAGAGTCATTCCGTAGTATCTTTGGTCTTCCTCTACACTTCAAGCCATCGACAAAATATTCCTCTCGATATTTTCCTCTTTCGTGAGCATCACATGACCACCGATTCCTACACAACTTTTCATTCACCAATGGCACTTTGAGACTTCCTCTATATTATCATTATTTCTTAATAATGTAATCTGAGGTCATAAATAAGGCTCCTTCGAGAAGGCATTGTCATAAAAAATAATTCAATTTGAGACTAATATTACACATTGACTTTCAAACTGTCCTATTGTATTATTATGCATAGATATCCTGATATCCCACTGCTGGGCAAAGGCGTCCCTCTATTTCTTATATTATTCTCCTCTCTGATCCACTTCTTACCAATTCTTAAAGAAAAGTTGAAAGTCATCCCTACATCTCCTACGCAATCTGCCGCGACCGGCGTCTTGCGGTTTCAAGGCACTCTAATAGTAGGACTTTTTTCTTGAATTTTGCCAAATTTTCTCATCGTTTAAACCTTTCCTAGACTATCACGAATATTTCAAGACCAAAATTGGCAAAATCGGTCCAGCGTATCTTTTTTTATGGTAGGTAAAATCATCCAATGACAAATCCCACCCTTGGGCGTGGCGGGAGATAGTGTCAGACTCTTACTGACTAAAAACCTACCCTGCTCCTTCATTGCCTTCGTTCCAGGGCCCCGGGATTTACTCTCGCCTAACCCTTGAGTCCAGCGTATCTGGAGATTTAGCGAGACTAACGAACAGCTATTCATTTTTATATATAAGATATTATGAATGACATATATTCTTTTATAAACTTTTGACAAGCTCACTTTTTTCCACACAAAGCTGTTTTAAAATGCGCACCTTTTTCCACACAATGTCTTTTTTTTATGTACAAACCTATTACGTAGAACATTCACATTTACCCAGAACATGCATTTAAAAAGTAGTATTGAAAATGGCGATCGTTTCGTTGCCTATTAACCATAGATTACAATCAATAAACGACACGCAATATTAATGTAATAAATACTTTGGCGATAAATAGTTGCGATAGGCAGATGACAAACAAAAAATATGGCTACGAATTGCCCTTCGAATGACGGAACCAATCGACGCCAACTATACTTATTGTATTTGTCAAGCTTAAAAGTATTAAAAATATTGGTCTTTTTAATTTGAATATGGGCCTTTTGGAAACACCTGCTTTTTAGGGGTACGTACTTAAGTCGGCTAAAACGGAACCCTTATTGCCCGTCTGTCAAGACTCTTTTTTTCAAGAACACATGGAGGTATAAAGCTGAAATTAATGTCAAATACTCAAGTTGGTTACATTAAAATGTAATCTTCTAAATCAACGCTAAACTACTACTTATACTATAGTAGCGACCCCGCCCCAGCTTCGCAAGGTGTAATGGTGATATCAAATATATTCATCATCATTTCAGCCGAAAGACATCCACTGTTGGAGATAGGCCTCCCCCAAGTGCCACAATAAACGGTCCTGTGCGTCTTGCCTCACTCTATCTATTAAAAAAAAAACCTCATCAAAATCCGTTGCGTAGTTTTAAAGATCCAAGCATACATAAGGACAGACAGCGGGAAGCGACTTTGTTTTATACTATATATGTAGTGACATTTACACTACTTTACTTTTTTGCGATTCGGAAAAAACTTCGAAACCTACTCGCACTTGCCCAGTTTTTTAATTTATGACGATACGGCTTAATGCATTTTTGGTAAATATAGATTGTTTTGTGTAAATTGTATATTTTAATTGTATAATTCGAAGGATATATGCTTGCTTTTAGCATTCTCAGTCTATATTTATGATAAACAAACGCAATAAACTCCAAGTGCACACTTATCATCTACGTATCTAGTCGAATTATATTTACTTAGTGCAATTATAATTATTACTTTAATGTTTAATTACTGATTAAATTAAAAGTTAAACCTCAGTTATATCAGGAAATAAAATGTCCTCCAAAATGACGCGCAATTCTGTCAGTTTGTCCCGCAACTTGCCTATCAACATAAATGTTGGTAGCCAAGTTGCGGGTCACTGGGCAACGTTGCAGCATCACATAGATAGAGCGGCAACGCTGCGTTGCGCGTCAAGTTGGGGGACAATTTGTCCCCTAAAATATCTAAAGCTATAAGCTAATTAAGCTGAAACCTTATTTATTTACCTACTTATCATCGAATGGAAAAAATTAAGTCTTATTTAAAGAAAATTCCCCACGATTTCAAGGCCTGAATCATAAGGAAAAATGTCACGGAACACGTCTGATTAACTAAGAAAATGCTTCAACAAAAACCAGTTTCTAAACTAAGATAAAAATCGAATCTTTCTAGAAAAATTCCTGTAATCGATGCACACTTCCTTATCCAATAAGGTCAGTGACGAAATACCGGAAAACGGGGCTATGTTGTGACGCTGAAGAAGATCATTTACGATCAAAATCAGCCTTGTTCGATTGCAAGTGACTTGATAATTGTCGCAATCTGTTTATGGACGATAATCTGATGATTACAATGCCTTGCAACCGGTTTCCGGCATTTGATTAAGTTCATAATCTTAAGAATATTATCTAGGCTTCTATAGAAATCAAAATATAAATTTGTGTAAAACTAACCCAGCTATTTTTCGTTAATTTTGACCCGCCATATATTAAAAATATAAAAAGGACTTATATAAAAGCCTTGCACTTTTAATCGAGATTCTAAACGATGACAATTTATCCTCAAAAACTTAAGGGTTTAAAAAAAAACACATATTTCCTGGAACAAGTTTTGTGAATTATTCAAGTAAATCACGGAATTACCGAATGCCAACAGAATTTTCAGGCGTTAACTCTCTTTTTTCGCGTTGCCTCTCCATCAAAAATCGCGTTGGATTGCTTTTTAAGAAGTAACAAGCTTTTAAACTGAGCTCGACGTTCATTTTTTTAGTATTATTATATTATATATATTATTTGAGATATGATAAAGAAATACATTGATAGTGTAAAAAATTTACACATCTTTCGCAGGGTATGTTTTGGCCTTTTAAGTGAACCAACTGTCCCATGTGATTATACCCGCAAAAAATATGTGACACCGACCAAATCAGGACAAGAGAAAGCTAAATCATAATGTCGAATTTTATTAGAAACAAATATACATTTATGCTAAGGGTATATTTAAATATAGGCTGCAGGTTTGTTCCAAAGACCCACCCACGTCCTGGAACGCTACGGCTACTGAAGGAACACGCATGGGTTGTAGTCAGTATAACTCTGACAACCCTTGCTCCACCTAAAATGGGAGAAATGATTCCCACAATGCCCACCCCAAAACAAATGCGAGAGAGACTTGCGCATTGAGGGTACCTATGAAAACAGTTCGAATCTCGAATCGAGTTTCGAAGATTTTTCCGAATCGCTAAAAGTTTTTTTTTTTCACAAAAAACACAGCATACAGTTTACAGTTTTCAGATTTTTTCCTATACTTGTGCTAAGAGACCTTGCTTAATGCCAAATTTCAGGATTCTAGGTCAACGGGAAGTATCCTATGAATTTTGATAAACTGCGGTTCCAGAAGGATGGAAGTTCAATTTTTACAACATGAAGAGACCGCAGACTTGAGTATATGATTAAAATATCAACTCGATACCTCCACGCGTTTCCGAGATAAAGGGCCTTGACAGTATAAGTTACCTCTAAGGCAATGAAATGAATTCGATTTTCTAAATGAAATCTAACTAAAATAGGTTCCGGTAATACTGGTTGAAGTTCAAATCTAATTTTATAATGTTTGTCTTGAAACATTTGCGGATGTGGAGAAATTAGTTTTAGGTATTTATAATTGTGTGGAAGTTGCTAATGCCGTAGGTAGTCCAAGTCTATATTAAGTTTGTTTTAAATCTCTAGATATATAAATAATTGCAAAGCATTATCAGCCTTACAATGTACTCTCTCCTGTGACTCAGGCTTCCTCTTTAGGCGAGGGAATGGGCCATAATGCACCACGAGGTTCCAGTGCAAGTTGGTAGATGTCATGTCTTCGATTTTTTGAGTCAAGGACGTATGTCGGTTGCCTCATGATGTTTTCCTTCACCGATGTAAGAGCCTCAGCACCACTTACTGATATAAATTACACCAAATACCTACCTTGGTATGAACCCATGACATCCGACTCATAAGACGAGGCAGTTGCCACAGGGCCACTGCTCTCTTCGGCCTTTTGTGTTTCAACAAATTCTTCAAATATACCAACTGTCACATAGAACTAATACAAACTGCAAATATTTACCGTCTCATTGTGTATTTTCAAGTCTGAATGCGTATTAGTGTCTGTAAATCAACTTTTAATCATAAAGAGATCTTAACCTGTTGAACACCGTAATTAGAGACACAATAGAAAGACAATAGGTGTGCGGACGCCGGCGTCCTCTTGGGAAATAATGAATTCATTTCTTAGACACAAGAAACAAATAGTTCTTATTATTATTTTTCGTTTTTAATTTGCTTTTACTGTTTTTATTTGACCGCGATCTGATGGTAAGCAGTGATGCAATCGTTGATGGTGAGGCGCACTAGTTTATTAAGAGCCTATTCACTTTAGTCTGGAAGACACCCAAATTATAATCGGATGGGAAGACTGCAACAGGCAAATTGTTCCAGTCCTTCGACGTACACGGTATAAACGACTTTTTTATTTATATCGTCCCCAAAGCACTCATATTTAAAAAAATACACTATTTGTAGGGAGATGTTAATCTGTGACAGGATTTCCTAGTGCAGATACCAGTCTCCTACAAAGTAATACTTTTTAGGTATCTAATGTTAGTTTGTAATACATCTTTGTAGAAGACAATAAATGTTTATGTTGTATTATGTTCAACCCAATATTGAACATCACTGAGACTGCTATTAATGTGGTCATCAACTAAGTTTATGAAGGAGAAAAGCCCAATATTTATGGTCGGTCATTCCACCGTATCTCTCTCTGCTGCGTTAGTCTTACGCTTTCGTCTTTCTTCTTACAAATCAAACTATGCGGCTGTTACTATTAAGGCACTAATATTTTCTTCTCTTCTCTGACAGAGTCCAGCATCGGAGTCGGACAGCAGTTCGGTTTCGGGGGCGAAGAGTCCAGCGTCGGCTCCGCCTCTGCTGCAGCATCTGCTCCAGTTACAGGCGCAGAACCCGCAGACTATAGCACAGGTACGTTACTGAACGAAGATGAAGACCAAAGTGAGGTTCATGGGCGTACCCAGGGGAAGACGGAGAGGGCCAGTTGCACCCTTCCGGATTTTGTTTACTTCTCTACTAACTATTTAATTTTTTGATAAAAAATTAAGAAAAAGAACTTCTTGTCATTTGCAAAACCATATCATAATCATAATCAGCCTTTTAATGTTCAGGGCTCCTCTCTAACAGAGGGAAAGGACCGTAATCCACCACGCAGGCCCAATGCGGGTTGGTAAATTCCACATGTCTTCGAATTTTTGGACATGCCAGTTTCCTCACGGTGTTTTAAACAACTTTGAAAATGTATATTGTTTTGCAAGGACAAGAAGAAGGTCCGCTATTAAGTAGATGGGTTTCAGAGGGTAGAAGAGATTCTTTTAGACGTCATAAACCATTTTACAAAAGACTCTCGACAGGTATTTTTAAAATAACTATTGTCAATCAATTCTTATATAAAAAATACCTATTTAATTTACGTTTATTTAATTGACTATGTGCATATAAAAAATCTGATTTGCTCTCCCTGACCCAAAACCTAGGTACGCCCATGGTCAGGTTATCAATATTACGATGAATCTATGGTAAACCAAGTATACATGCCCCAGTCGGTAACGTCACTTGCTAAACTATCCGCCGGTTTCCGAAAGCCCGATCAACGTAAAAATTAACTAATTACATATCAAATCTCCTGTCAAGTGTCAATTGAGGTGCTCAAAGCATGATTAGCTACTTTGATTTGATCATCTTGTTAGTTGGCAACGTCTTTTAGTTGAATGATAAACTGAAATATCTCACCAATGCGACCATAATTAAAAACAATCCTTATGTCCAATCAAAATGATCATAGATTAGTTAATTTTTCGCTGAACATCGTTTCAGCCACTCAAATTGTTTTGACACAGCTGCCAATTTACCAGTTGTGTTAATTGAATGACAGTTTGATCGGCCTTTCAGAAACTCGGTGTATGACACGCATTTAAAATTTGGTGCTTATTTGAGCCTATCTGTTGGTTGGTTTATAAGTATGATGGCATTTAACTTGCGTTGTAGTTTATGTAGTTTCACAAGTTCTTGTAGTTCCAGAAATAAGCGCATCTAAATAATTTAAAAAAAAATCTTTCACTTTGTTACATTATACAACCTCATTTATATGCGAAACCCGAAACACGGGTCTAGTATTTTTTTGTAAAGAATCTATGTAAAAAAAATCATAACTGTATCATGAAAAATCATAAAATTATAAGCTTGTTATGGTTGTTCACACAAATATATGGTCACGCCATCCGGGTGACTAAAGTCTTGTTTTGCTTCTGCGCTCAGCTGTGCGCTGGTGTCTAATACCCGCTATGACCTACCGTGACCTGTATTGTACTTAGTGTCGGTGTTGTCCAACTTCTAACGTTCTTTAATTATTTTTGGGAAAAATATAACATGGTGTAAAAAATATTGGAATCGATTCAGTTACTGATTCTGAACAAACTATGTTCAGGTTTCGCATATACTAAAAATAAGTATGGATAAGATTCATTCAAACAGAATGTCCTACTTCTTTTGAATAAGAGCTTGTATATAGTTTTGTTTCTTCAACTGAAACAATTATTGATGATCAATTACTGATATTGTAACAATTATCAGAAATTGTTGATGAATTAGATTTGAATAAATTGATTTTTATTCGTGGGAAAATTGCTAAATATCATGCAACCTCAAGAAACCACGGAGAACCAGTTTACGAATGAATAACGGAAAAAGAAATTATAACATAAATCATACAGAGCAATTTGGACCTGTACATACGGAAGTCATCACTTTATATCAATAAATATGCCTTGAACTTTTCCCGTAACTTTATTACTTTAATTTACCACTCAAAAGTGATCTTGAAAACATTGCCTTTTTATTGTTTCTTGTCAATGGTTTTTAAAAATGGCACTCAAAATTTTTGTCTTCCTGGAACTCATTTTCACAAAAAAAAAATCAGTAATGACAGTGACTTTTCAATCCTAAGTATTCATATGTTATTATATGAACAAGTTTTTATTTATTTGGAGAAGTAAAAAAGTATATTTTCGAAAAAAAAATACTACCATTCACTAGTGAACTTCAAGGCTAGCACAGGCAGGCCGGGTCGAAGCCTACTGGGGCCAAGGGTTTGCTTCCGAAAGGAAAGCCCGGCCCTGGTATCTAAGGCCACGAAGGAACGGGGTGGGTTTTTAGTCAGTAAGAGTCTGACACTATCTCCCGCTCCACCCAAGGGCGGGAGATGTCATTGGATGATTTTACCCACCACCAAAAAAAAAAAAAAACGGCTAGCAAAAATCTTCTCTGTTTTAAACTCCAAAGATCAGCCAAATATTTGTATACGATGCCTGTATAAACTTTTCAATGACACAGTCTATTAAACTTGACAAATTAGTGCCAGTACCGCTATAGTCTGCTATATGAGTCAAATAATTGTGTTCAAACAAATTTAATTTTTCGTGATTTTATGTCTTGGTTTTTCGAAACCACTTTTGGGTCGTGGCGTTAAAATTGTTAATCTTTTTTAACATAAGATTTACATATCCCCTTTATTGGTGTAACTGTCTATAAAATAGCTTCACCTTTCCATGACTTATTATTATTACTATATCTAAGCTCCCCATCTAATCTTCCTCATCCTTCCTCCGTTTGTTTCTTCGTTCTTCCTCCGTTTGTTCTTCTTCCTTGTCTATCTTTTTCTTTCTTCTTTTTACTTTTTTATCTTCTTTAGTCACTCTTTATGTTTGTTAATTGTAAGCGATGTCACAAGCAGGGGTACACGGACGTGTGTGTGCAGTTTCAGCAGATGCTGACGGCGTTGGCAGCGCTCGGCAGCGGGCTGGTTCCGCCGCCGCCGCTGTCGCAACCCTGGATGATGCAGCGGCTGGTGCATAGGCAGACCGATAGGTGAGTCTTGAATATAATTACCTGAATCATAAGATTTTTTACGTCTACGTAAGATTTACAGGGTATTTAAGAAACAAGTTTTGTTAATACTACTTGTCAATGACCATAGCAGATAATATTGCAAGTTTTTATTGGATTTGAAAACAATGCCGTCTGGTTCAGCTACAGGGCCATGCAGCTCACTTCCATACGCGTTTTGTTTGATAGCTGCAATCTGTGGCTTATAGGAAACGTTTTCGTTGGACCTCTCAAGCAGCTCACGAGTGACCCCCATGGCTCAAATTGTACAGTAAGATAAAGCTCACTGGTGAGCCTCAAAGCCTAGAAATACTCGATTTTTCATGTGGCGTCCAACGTGTTAAATGTAGACAAGAAGAGAAAAGGATTTTAAAAAGTAATATTTTACTAAAAAATAAATTAAATAGTAAAATTGTGTTTGGCTTGTTATAAATTGGACACATAATAAAGTAAATAATATGTGACACTAGTTCCTGCTAGCGGCATAGTAGTGTACAAACTTTAGACCTCCGTTTCGTCAATCTAAGAGGTGAATTTTGGAAAATCGTCTCTTAGTTCTCGCCTACATCATAACAGGAAGCCTGTGCAAAATTGCACGCTCCTCATCCTAGTAGTTTCGTTTATGCGTTGATATGTCAGTAAGGCCGTGTTTACGGAGACGCGGCGCGTTGGGCGTTTCGTCGTACATTGCAGCAGCGGGCTGCGTCATCGCTCGCGCAAACACAAACATATTGCAATGTACGACGGACCACCCGACGCGCCGCGCAACGCGCCGCGTCTCCGTAATCAAACACTTAGTCAGTTTCTCTTTTTTTATTATAGGTAGTTAATGTAATCGACCAAGTAGTCAAATAAAAGAGTGTAGAAGTACTGCAGTTAAGACTTACGAAAATTGACATAATTATATGGCGGAAAAATAGACCGGAAAACCGTACCTGATCTATGAGAAATTGAAAATATAATTTATACATGCGTAGAAAGAAATAAACGAAAGGATTCTTCCTTTTATATCTGAATGTCTGTTTTGTGCCAAATCGGAAGCGAGTTTCAATTTCATTCGATTATCCCTAAGCAATTCAATGTTTTTTTTGACCTCTCGGTCCGCCCAAGGGCGGGATTTGTCATTGGATGATTTTACCTACCATAAAAAAAACCTCTGAGTTGGTTTCGGTGTTTTTTTTCTCAAAGTAGTTAGCTAGGAAATACCGGATATATCCAGTTTTGAAAAAAAAGACAAAAAACTGACGTGTAGAAGTATTTTTTAAAACCTAATTCTAATTTAGGTATTACCTCGGACAGAGGAAAAGCATTGCCATACCGCGTGGCAATGCCGCCAGTCTTTTGGACACAATACCAGTCGACAGATATGTGGAAGAGTTTTTTGACGCCATATTTTACTTTGAGTAAGTAAAAAGATACCAAAGATTTTTAACAAGCAGTTTTGTACATAACTTATTATTACTTACATGTTTTTTCAAGCGTCATAATAGTCTGAAGAAAATACGCATTCTTATACTAAAAGCATTAAAAATCAGGACCTTGATTTATAGTAAAATCCAATTGTCATATTTTAGTCTGTCTTATTTTTGTGAAATTATAGAATTTATTAAAATCAAAATCAGTATCCTATTTAGCGAAATAAGACACTGATTTTCATTTTAAAATTTCTATATTTCTAACTTGTTCCGATGAAGTTAGTTACACTCATATAAATAAGTTTCAAACAGACTGTTAAAATAATATACCTCCATTCAAGCAGTCAAGGATTATAGCCATAATTCACGATGTCTCTAACGTACAATTTTACAAACACCATGATTTTATTATTGAGAGAAAAATCAACAATGAACAGAATACACCTTGACCTCAATATATGTGATTTGTTCTAAGTGTGCCTACAAATATTAAGGCTGACGAGGGAGGAATGCTTCATACAAAATTGTATTTATTAAATCATAAGTTTTTTTTAATTGATATACACTAGTGCTTAAAATTGCGATCCCAGCTGATGGTAAGCAGTGACGCAATATATGATGATGAGGCGCACTAGTTTATTAAGAGCCTATTCACTCTAGCCTTGAAGACACCTTTATTATAATTCATACTATGCAGCAGCCCAAGTGTAGAAAGTTGATTGCAAAGTATCTCCTGCACTGACCAAACGACCAAGCAAAATGCAGGCGAATTGTTCCAGTCCTTCGATGTACTGATATAAACGACGAAATGAAACGCTTAGTCCGGACCTTAGAGGTTTCAACAAAGTAATGGTTGATACTCGCCATACGTTGGATTGACCGATGATACTCGCAGAAAAGAGATGTCGGAATCAAGTCATGCAATGCCCGTGCACACTCCGATATTTGCTTGCCATACACTTTTAGACGTGATTTCAGGACGTGTAGATTAAGAATTGGGTAAAAATACAAACTGCATCAAGTAAGCTAATCTGACAGGAGTAAAAGTATTGATATCTCTTTCTAGTTTTAACGATTAGTAAAAGAGAGCGATAGTTTAGTATAAGTTTAGCTGATGTACAAAAGAATCAGAGCCATTATCTTGTATGGAGCAGCTAAGAATCATTTCACCTTAAGGAGGCACCAAGGCTAACCCAAAGGATTTACGATGATCACAAAATTATACATCGTATGAATGGTGCCGTTCTAACGGCATTGAATTTATAAAGTTTAAGGAGAAATATTAGTACCTTTTAGTCTTAGATTATGTTTAACAATAAGCGATTAATGTGCAATTCTTGATTAACAATGGTAGCCTGTGAACTTTGATCTGAAACCCCTGTATTGGGCTTGATGCTTTTGGCTAGCAGCCCCTGCCTCGGAAAGCACGTAAAGCCCCGTATGTCATTCTTAGATCTTTGACAGTGGTTATACTCGTAGATAGTCAGATACCAGAAAGTCTGACAATCAATCTCTTCAAGGTGTATCGTTTTGCCCAGTACCTGTATTGTAGAGGTCTGATAGCTGATAGACAGTTGCTTAATGTAAAACACAGGTATTCAAGTGGGATCGCAGTCAAGCACTAGTTTATATAGTTAAAAACATACGCACAAAACGTTTTGGGAACTCAGCCTACACTACAGCTAAGAAATGGAATTCCCTACCGGAGTCTGTGTATCCTGATGGGTACAACCCAGGAATCTTTAAGTCAAGAGTGAATAGGTTACTTCTAGGTAAGCGCGCTCCATCGTCGACCACATCGTCGCTTTCCATCACGTGAGATAGCGGTCAAGCGCGAACCTATCAACAATAAAAAAATACTGTGGTCAATGATGGAACACTCTTGAGACCAGGACAAGTCTTTAGATGATTCCCTTGTCAAAAAAAAACCATGAATCTGCTTGCTTTTATAAAAGAGAGAAATGGGGTCAATTTCCAGCAAATCTCTAGGTTGCTGGAAATTTCCACTTCTTCAATAGTACTTAAGCCCTTGAAGTCTTTGATTAAAACATAATCAAAGAAACCTGCCTAACAGGATATCGCTCGTAAATGAATCGAGCCGATCTGTTAGCAATTTCAAATCTTTTATTCATTCATGAATCCTTAATGAAAATTGCATCGCATATGGATGTTGGATTATTCAATGTCGAAGAAAAAAGTTATATGTCTGCCCTTTTTAGATTTTACTACTCTTATTTTGGCATGATCCATAAGAGATAGCTCACCATCGATAACAAGAAAAAGCTATATCCTTGTCTTTAAATCAAGAGTGAATAGGTTACTTCTAGGCAATCGTGCTCCATCTTTGACCACATCATATCTTTTAATCAGGTCAGATAGTAGACTCACGCGCCAAGCAGTGCCGGATTAGCCACGTAGCAAGAGTAGCAAATGCTACGGGCCCCGCGCTTCAGGGGCCCCCGGTCGGACGTACAAAAACAGATCAGGTTACTTCTTGTATCATACGATATTTAATCAATTCCGGAATATTCATAAAATAAAACACATTCGTTGTGCGTACAGCTAAGGAGTGGAATTCCCTGCTGGAATCTGTTTTTCCAGATGGCTACAATCCGAATCTTTAAGTCAAGAGTGAGGTTACTTCTAGGTAAGCGCGCTCCATCGTCGACCACATCGTCGCTTTACATTAGGTGAGATAGCGGTCAAGCGCGAACCTATAAAAAAATATGTAAGCAAATACAATGGGGTTACCGTTACCTAAGGGTCCTGCGAGTTGTGAGATAAATAAGTTGGCCCCTTGGTAGAATTTGCTACAGGCTCCGCTCTAACTTAATACGGCACTGGCGCCAAGGATTCCGTATCGTTCATAGCAAAATTCGCCAAAAAATATAATTTTTTTAGGGTTCCATACCTCAAAAGGTATAAACGAAACCCTTATAGGATAATATCGTTGTCCGTCGGTCTGTCAAGACCCATTATCTCGAGAACGCGTGAAGATATCGCCTAGAAATTAAAACCATATATAGGTCTGCGGTCCCTTGAAACTGTGAAAAACTGAAACTTCTAAGTTAACAGAAAAAAAGTCTTGACAAACAGACGGACAACAAAGTGATCCTTTAAGAGTTTGGTATTTTCCTTTTGAGCTACAGAACCCTGAAAATCTTAACTTGAACAAATCAAACCAAACTGAGAGTCTTCTCCTTTTTTGAACGTTGGTTTAAAAAGTATAAGGTCAATAATACGTCCTAGCTCTACATAAAACTATTGTTTATTTAAACTATCAATCAATGAATCAGCTCCGTCTATTTCAATGTCAAGCCTTACATAGGCATCTCACAAATAGGAATCTTCATCTTTTGTTCATAGATGGTCATGGTATTAGTCTTTCCTTTAGACCAAAATTACCCAGTTTTTTTTATGGTAGATAAAATCAAAATTACCCAGTTCATTTTATTTTCAATATTATATCTACACATGTACTATCAAAGACACTTCCCCCTGACAACCGCTAAGTTCATTTTTGTTTGCACTCGAAACGAAAATTGCGGGTTTTCGAGTTAGGTGTATTGAAAAATATTTACCCTTTCGAGTTCATACTCGTACAAATACTAGCAATAGACATTCGTTCAGCAAATTCCTAGATTTAAGTCGTTAAAACTAACACTATAAATATCAACCTAATGCCTCTAATGTCGATTGTAGTGTTAGACTCTAGTCTAACCTTCACTGGACTTGTATTAAAATTCATACCGTTTCTGGTTATGTGACCAGCATTAAATCAGCTCGGGAGGAGGTCTGGACATCGGCCAATTATTTTGATTTACAATACCTTAGGAAGCTATTAGGTCTCAAATGATAAATGATATTTATTTTAAAAATAGGTTTTAAAAAACTCTTTTAAAAGTCAGTATTTTTTTTTCGTCAGTTTAAACTAGATAAGGCCGGTGTCTCCTAACTGATTACCCTGAGAAGAAACACCGAAACAAACTCAGGGGGAGTTTTAAATGACGAAAAAAAATATTGAGGTTTCAAAGTCTCATTTAAAGTCCATATAGTAAATTTATAATGGTCAAATCACATGAGAACTATGCAGATTTATCTGAGTAGGTCTTTTGATGAAAGAACCACGCAGATTTGAGTGGACCTGTCTAGACGGTGCAAGCATTTGTCAGTATTAAAGCTAAACTCGTCCTGAGTTACTAAGAAGCTCTACAGGCTCACCTCAAAAGACTACAGAATAGGGTGAAGGGAACCTCTATTATATACAACATTATTTTGAGTATGTTTTTTTTATGGTTGGTAAAATCATCCAATGACAAATCCCGCCCTTGGGCTGAGCGGGAAGTAGTGTCTGACTCTTACTGACTAAAAACCTGCCCCGTTCCTTCGTTGTCTATCACGTTCCTTCGTTGTCTATCATGCCGAGGCCGGGTATTCCTTTCGGAAGCTGACCCATGACCCAAACAGGCTTCGACCCTGCCTGCCTGCAGCTAGCAGGCTGGGCCTCTACGGTTTGCTGACAGCTCCTTGAGGCACGCGGGAACAGTACGCGCCGTAAACGACTTGGGCTCGGTCCGGTCGGTTACCGGACGATCGGACAGCGTGCTACCCATTGCATGCCGTCCGCAAGCCCACGCCTACTATTTTGAGTATATGTAAAACCAGAATGCAGTTTTGTGTTTTCCATTTTTACACCCAGTTTGCCAAAAAATGGTCACAAGTTGGACACTACCGACACACGTCACGGCAGGTCATAGCGGATATAACAGTTGGAGCAAATTAAAAACACATAAAAAAAAAAGAAAAGTGAAATGATTTTTGTTATTTTATGAACTAAAATGAACAATAACCGACTGTTTATTACCTAAGCTATCTGAATTGTATAACTTTTAGATTTTTTTTCTCATACACAATAAAATACACTATTATGAGAAAAAAATACGTCTATTCGTCTCCTATTTTTATTCACATAAACTTATTGAGATAATGGATGGCCATAAACGTTGTTTTAGCTATAACATCCTCCTGGAGTTCTTATGTGAAAAATGTATGTTATCGCTCGAATGGCTGTGAAAATAGTATTCTACGCTGTGTAAAATCATAGATCTTATTTTTAGCATTATCCATATTTATTTTCTCTATCTATTTCGCGATTTCAGGTTTGGTCCCATAGTAAAAGTTGTTTGTTATCATGACTACAATCACGTGTTTAAATATCGTTCACTGATTAATTACGAAATCTCAGAAACTGTAACACCTACAAACTTAAAATTTGGCGGGTAGGTTCCTTATAGAGTTTAGATATCCACTAAGAACGGATGTCACGAAACTCCACCCTTATGGATATAGCATAGCATAATCAGCCTATTAATGTTATTTATTTATTTATTCCCCCTGCTGAGACTCAGGCCTCCTCTTTATGAGAGGGAACAGGCTGTAATCCACCAAGCGGGCTCAGTGCAGGTAGGTGAATGTCACTTGTCTTCGAATTTTTGGTTCTAGGACATGCCGGTTTTCTCACGATGTTTTCCTTCAACGTTTTTTGGTGATGAAATAAATTATACCAAGTAATGCGGGTTTGAATCTGCGACCTACAACTCGTAAGTCGGGGCCATTACCACTCGGCCACCACTGCTCTCTCAATCAATTTAGAACAATCCAATGTTCCAATTAACTATTCCAAAAATATAAATCATAATTAAATACCTTTTTTAATTATTATTAGGTAGGCATCCAATATACCATTTGCTTTGAATCTTATTCATATGCATACTAGTCCATAAAAACTAGGGTTTTTCTTTGTTTAATAGACGATGTCAATAAAATCACCAAATTAGTCTTTTCATTATATTGTAATTTAACAGTATTGTAGATAATAATGCTGGAAGAAATGTCTTCAGAAATATGTATCACATTTGTACCAACTTTTCTGTTTCCTTCTTCTTGTATGTTTATCATTATGTATGTACTTACAGTAATTATTAAAAATCATCATCTTCCTGCCCTTTTCCCGTGTTATTTGGGGTCGGCGCAACACGTTTTTTTCTTGCATTCTGTCCTGTCACCCGTCATAAAAAGAGATAAAATTAATTAATAATTAATAAATTAATAAATAAATTAAATTAATTAATTAAATTAATTAATTAGATTTAAAATAATGTTGCTTGACTTCTTAAAAGATCAGTATGGCTTACAATAATAAAACTTAGCAATATATCAAGCCAGCTATATTGTTTGCATACAACATTGTAATTTATTTGCTTTTTATTTAAATTAATAGTAATTACTTTTCGCTTTAAAACAAAAAAAAAAAATAACAACATTTGTCATACCATATTAACGTCTCACGTTTTTATCTGTGGAAAACGTTATTGATATCACATTTGTTAAACTATTTTAAATTCTTTCTTTCTATGTGTTATTGTTTGTTTTCCCCAATAAATAAAATAAAATAAAATAAAATAATTATGACTAACTCCCTTTTCTTTCATATCACTTTTCACACCATCCATCTTTTCTTGGGCCTCTCTCCCCATCTATTCATCTACTTGTATACTCATAACTAAGTGACATGCAATAATTGGTTCAAAAACATCTGGACGAGTCTTGATCATATCTCCATTTGTGCAACAAACTTTTAAGTTTCCATTCGCGTTTGCATCATTTATAAACTGCTACAATTCTATTCACATCATAGAAGCCTCGTTTATCAAACGAACAGTACCTATTACAATTCTGTAAGTACTTACATACATACGTATTCAGTATCAGGTGCAACTTCAAGGTTCACAATTTGTAATTTAAATACGACTAGTTGAATTCGCGCCACCACGGTCGCCATTGTGGATGCATCTCCGCCATGACAGTGACGTCATCATATTCAAACGTTCTTTTGTTTATATTTAAATGTTGGTAAAGGTAAATTGGTTTTAATATTGGTTTTAGTTGTTTGTATGGGTTTAAACTTTTAGTCATTATCTAAATATTTTTTAGTAAGTAGTGTTTTGAAGGCGGCTGCATTCATTTTTGTAGTATTTCTTTGTGTAAGAAATCTAAATTTCTTAGTGTCGATACTTCAAATATCATCTTCATTCGCTTGTATTTTTGTTATTCCTCTGAAATGAATTTGAAGTTTTCTTTGAATTTAACAGTTTTTTGCAAAGACATTATAGATTTCTTAAATACATGGTCGTCTTCAGCCCATTCTCTAAATCTGTAATCTCGACTTTCTAAAAAACATCCCAAGAGAAATTTTCCAAATCAAATCTACCATTTGTGTCCTGGAACAGCCAATTTGAGAAACCTTTGTATTTACATAATTTAGTTACTCCATCACAGTACATTATAATTTCAACGCTGTCATTACGGTTTAGAGTACCAAATGCTTTTTCAATACCAACTGTATTTATTGCTATAGTAGATCTACCGATTCTGCTCTAGAACTTAATCTTCAATTTTCGTATCTTGTCTTGATGTACTGTCAATTTTAACAAATTAAGTTTTCTGCCCCTCTTTTCCACCACCATACCATCATCAAACAGTTTTGACAACTTTATTTCTACCTCAGAAATATCTAATTCCCTTACCACCTCAACCCATGCTTGCTCTCTAAAAACCCGCGGATCAAAACCTCTTATCGCCGTATAAGAAGGCACAGGCACCGCGTTGCTACTTGTAGCGGATATGCCACCGACAATCTAAGTTCCGTCGCGCCTCCACCGAGAGATTCATTCCTTTGACTGTGTAAACCGATTTTACATAAGTCTTGTTTTCGTGTTTCGTTTTATTGAGGATTATTTTGTGGGTATGTATCAATACATAGTATAAAACAAAGTCGCTTCCCGCTGTCTGTCCCTATGTATGCTTCTTGTATCTTTAAAACTACGCAACGAATTTTGATGCGGTTTTTTAATCGATAGAGTGATTCAAGAGAAAGGTTTATATGTATAATGCATGCATAATATATTTATTTTTTTACAAATAGTTAAGGGGTAAAAAAGATTATGGATGTGAGGAAAAGGAAGTTAGTGATAGCGTGAGGGTTAACAGATTTGAATGAATGAAAAAAAATGTATTGCGCTGACTCCAAGTAAGGGTTAAAATATAAAACTGCGATGTGATGTCCCATCGCGATATTATTATTTTTTATTTATTGGACGAAATATAAGAAATTCTTAAATCTAGAAGCACAATGTTTCGTTTTTTCAAAATTATAGCAAAGCTAAGGGCTGTGATCTGAGTTTACAGAATATAGAGCCTTCTGTGATAGTTATTACAAAATAATTTATTGCAATTTCATTTAATTAATTTTATCCTAATTCCATTTAATGCGATTCAATATTTTGTATTCCATTTAATTCAATAAAATTAATTTTGATTCGGTAGAACTTATTTTAATTTAATTTATTACATATTTAGCGAGCTTTTCCTAAAAATAGATCTGTTGACCACTTATTTTCCCTTTTCAATATGTTTTGAGCATAAAATTCTCCATTTTCCTTCTCAAAGAATCATATCCCTACCTAAGTTTACAAACAAATCAAAAACTTACCGGCAATTAGAACTCTTTAGCATTGTAATACGTAAAAGCCTCTTGCCCCACAAAACCGAAGTTTCTATTAAAAAACCGTAACTCAAAAAACGACTTACGCTTAACAAATCAATGTGCACAAAGTATCACAAATTCTGTGCGGACACGTGTCTCCAAGAAGTTTGCACAATAACATCAGAACTGCTTTGTGAATGCCTAGACGACGCTATGTGGAGAACGAGAAATTTGCGATATTCTACAGTATTAAATTCGAGTGTAGAGCAGTGGTGGCAGAGCGGTAACAGCCAGGCTTACTTTGTGTAATTTATTTCATCACCACTGCGCTCAAAACGGTGAAGGAAAACATCATGAGGCACACTGGCATGTCCTAGAACCCAAAATTCGAAGACATTTGACATCTACCAACACGCATTGGGCGCGTGATGGATTACGGTCCATTCCCTCTTCTAGAGAGGAGGCCTGAGTCCCAGCAGTGGCAAACAGGTTAGGATTGCTCATTGCAGAGCCTGGGCATTTTGGTATGTTTTGGTTTAGGTGGATAACTAAAATGACAATTTATTGTGGCAGGTGGGTCAAAACCTAGGCAGATATTATATTCACCAAAAAATTATTAATAACTTATTATTGATAGGTAGGCTCCCCCCTCAAGTTGCCCAGCAGGGTCGAAGCCTACTGGGGTCAAGGGTCTGCTACTGAAATATAGGATCGGCCCTGGTGTAAAAGGCAACGAAGGAACGGGGTTGGTTTTTTAGTCAGTAAAAGTCTGACACTATCTCACGCTCCGCTCAAGGGCGAGAGATGTCTTATTTTGATGGGGAAAATCATCCATTTTCCTAGGTTGGAGACATAAATAATTATGATAATCAATTTAACATGGTTTAGCTAACTCTGAGTTCTATTTTGGGCATCAATCTTGGACTTGTAATACCGCACTTAGCATGATGCATGTATCAAAACATTATGTTGTCTTTATTTTAGTTTACTCAGTGATAAAAGTTCGAAAAAAAAAAGAAAATCTAAAGTTTGTAAATTTAAAAAAAAAAATTGTTGTCCTAAGTTCAGGCAAATAATATTGGCATCGACGCACTATACCATGATTTTTAATTAGACGAACCAAAGTGACAGCAGTGGACAATGCCCAACTGTCAAATAACAATGCTCAACTGTCAAACAACCATTGTTATAGCTGTCACTTTAGTCCATCTAATAAAAATCACAGTATACATTGGTAGAGCATCGGTATTGACCATAAATGCGCTGTTAACACAAACGAGATTAAAATTAATAATTAAAATTAATAAAAATAGCTGAAATCGATTCAGCCATCGATTCTGAACATACTGCTTTTAAAATAAATTTCTCAAACCACAATAATTTACTTAATTACGTTAAACTTAAGTACTTGTTAATACGCAACGACTGCAAACTACTTACAGGTCATTGGACTCGCTCAGCTGATGTCTACATAAAAAAATTAACTTCTTACATGCGTATATTAATCAGAGTTGTAGAAAAAAAAGTACCTCCTTTATATTTTAATTTTATATTTACAAATCGATAGTGTTCCATGTACCGGATCGACCCTCCACGGGATCAAACTGTTATGAACCAAGAGGACACCGGTGTCCGCTCACCTATTGTTTTTCTATTGTGTCTCTAATTACGATATTCAAAAGGTGAAAACGACCAAAATGTAGCCGTGTATATACGTTAAAGTTATGTAGTGTTCACTGTTGTAT
Source organism: Leucania comma (assembly GCA_958295575.1). NCBI lineage: Eukaryota > Metazoa > Arthropoda > Insecta > Lepidoptera > Noctuidae > Leucania > Leucania comma. The sequence goes on from OY282483.1 coordinate 5,509,686, forward strand.
ATAGGGCATCCCCAAGTTACGCCAACAATGTCTGACGGCTTTCCTAACACTAAAATCACTGAATGTCATACAAATTCAGTATTGAGCCCACGTCTCTAAGAATACACACAATAACATCACGCCGAGGTCTTTGTGAGACGGACATGTCTGTCAGCGGTTGTGCTGTATGAAGGAACGAGAAATAAACGATGCAAAAGCGATTTTTAAAACGAAAAAGGTTTTTCTAGCTGATGGTTTGGTGCATTTATCTATGCCATTGGTAAATCGCACACTACACCTCATACATACATGGACTACTGTCCTATGGTAATATGACAGTAGTATCTACGTACCCGGATTACCCGAATCTTGTTTTTAAGGCAGACAAAAAAAGTCCGACTTATTTTCTTGATAGTTCTTTCTGTATGAGACCTTTAGGGCAGTTTCTAAAACTATTCACGCAACTATTACAAATATTATTTTAATAGAATTTCACTCAAGGGAATCTTACATAATAAACTCAAATTATAAAATAAATAACATATAATAAAAAAAGCCTTTTATTTCTTGTAATTAAAGATTACAAAGTAAGTAAAATATTAAAAAAAAAAACTCAAATTAAGTATCTAATAAAAGTGTTTGACCTCTTATAATTTTGACAATTTTGCATTGATCCTTTTTTAACTTTGCAGTATTTTATTAGCTTAAGTTTTTATAGCGCTTTCAAAGGTGGCCTGGTAGCAATATCTTGCTGTCAGCGATAAGACAGCCGTTGTATCCGTAGATCATTCATAAAGATATATACACAAAGGCATATATTCGTATAGAGACAAACTTGAATTTATCTCTATTTTGGTGTACAATAAAGTTTGTTCAATTCTAACGTTTTCACATCGTAAATATCTCGCTCCTCAAGCTCCCACCCGTCACCTGTTCAGTTCGACAATGTCTCCGTTCATTACATCGAGACGTTAAAATGCCGCAACTTGCTACCGATGGAAATTCAGAGGGAAGACATTGTGCTCCTCGATACACAATAGAAACTGACTCGAATGGGAATTGATTCAGTTTCTGCGACACAGAATAGGGGCAGCTTTCTGTAGAGGTATGGATATTGAAATAAAGATACCTCTACCTATGACCGAGTTTATCATAAAAAAATATGATAGGCAAAAAAGACAAAAATTCGAAGACATAATATGACAGGCGCGGGCTTGCGGGTAACCGACCGGACCGAGCCCAAGTCGTCGACGGCGCGTACCGTTCCCGCGCGCCTCAAGGAGCTGTCAGCAAACCGTAGAGGCCCAGCCTGTAAGCAGGCAGGCAGGGTCGAAGCCTTCTGGGGTCAAGGATCGGCTTCTGAAAGGAAGGCTCGGCCTCGTTATGATAGGCGAAGAAGGAACGGGGTAGGTTTTTAGTCAGTAAGAGTCTGACACTATCTCCCGCTGCGCCCAAGGGCGGGATTTGTCATTGGATGATTTAGCTACCATAAAAAAAGACATTAAGACATCCATCAACCCGCAATGGGTCAGCATGATGGACTGTGGCCTTTTCTCACTTATAAAGGAGGTACTCGTAGATATGTCTCATGGTAGTGAACATAAAGCCTTTTTTTTGGAGCTTTTGGCGGTATTTACTCGAGTAAATATCAGTAAATTATTCGCAATTTGATTCCTGATAGATATTGTAATTTAAAATTGGTTTAGTTTTGTATCTTAAGCGTGTGGACAATATATAGAATCATTAAAAGTAGCGCGACATCGGTAAAATGCAACTGAAAATTTTGTGGTATTGACTATCTCTGCCAACTTTCACATAACGCCATCTAGTCACAAAATGAAGCAGAGCTTGTGGTATGGGTACTAGACAACTGATAAACATATTTATATATTTCTAAACCCGCTATATTTTTATTGCTTTTTTGTTATATTTTACAAACCTGCACTGGGCCCGCGTGGTGAATTACGACCCATTCCCTCTCCTAGAAATGAGGCCTGAATCCCAGCAGTGGGAACATTTTAAGGCTGATGCAATGCAATCCAAAAATATTTCTAAATACAGACTTATTATAGACTCCACCCTGACCAAATTAATAGTTGAGTAACGAGTTTTTTAAACTTAAAAATCTACTAAATACAAAATTAACAGTTACTTAAAATGATCATGTTATTCCACAGCGATCTAAACAATTTGATCTACAAACGCCCATAATTCCAAAGCAAAGCAACCTATTTCGGGTCACATTCAAACCATTTACATAAATCGTTCTTACACGACCTTTTCAAAAGTGGTTCAGCAGGGTTCAAGGTATTCTTGTCATTGTCAAGTGTTCATAATTATAAAATTAATGGGTAGCATGACGCATAGTACTTCGTACTAAAAGTTTATTACACAAGTTATGTAGTTATTAGGGTTTGGACACATGACGCTTTTTTCTGAAGAGAATCGCGCGTTTTTTTTTTCACAACTTTTACACAACGCCGTCTAGTCCCAAACTAAGCAGAGCTTGTGGTATGAGTACTAGACAGCTGATAAATATACTTATATATTTCTAAATACATACATATTACAGATAAATTACACCCAGACACAGAACAAATGATCGTGCTTACCACACAAACATTTGTTTTGAGTGGAAATCGAACTCACGATTTACAGTTTAGCAGTCGGGGCCTCTGACCACTTCACCAACGGGCCAGTCAATTTAAAGCCTTATTTATTTTATTTAAACTTCACGCACATTATGTACAGAGGCTGACTTAATGCCCGCCTTAATGCTTTTTGGTGGGCTTAAGCCTTAGGTAGGGACTTACCATGACATGCTAAATTTTGAATCGTTCGAGCGAGAAAGTGAGATGGAGCTATACACCCTATTAGCTTCATCCCTCTAACAGATACACAGAGAAAAAAAATGATCTCGGTGTAAAAAAAAATCTATTGGAATAAGAAAATAAATATGTACGTTTTAGTATACCTTAACACGTTTTAGCTTAAAACGCGCGTCATGTTATAAAAACGCATCGTATGAATGCACTCTTAGCAACGGCCGAGAGATATAATCATTTGAAATTAGGCGGCCATGACAGATACAATTACTTTGTCGATGCAGTAAAGGGTTAAGGTACTCGGTTGGTATGACAAATATGAAAATAAGATTAATGTGATAATTTTGTTTTATGCCCTAGTACGAATGTGGGACACGATTTTATTTTGTGTATAGAGTAGAATATAACTTTATTATACACCAACTTTAACTCAAAACAGCGGAAGATAGGTGACCCGCGACTAGCGCGTGGACAACTGAAATTAGGACTATATGGCATGATTTCACTCAGTCGCCATCGGGATTTTAAACGAGGGTGTTACGCAAAAATATTTTTGTTTTAAGTGGGATAAAGCCATAAAGGTTATCAAAATTCCTTTTTGTGCTTTTATGCGTTGTACAAATCATTCAAATAGAAAAAAACAAATCACATTACACTCATAAGTACATGAAAACTTTCACTTACAGTTTTGGTCGCCATTTTGCGAAGCGAGATAGATGGGGCGCACGGCATTCGTAATCGTAAATTTGGCGGCTACCGCGATTTCGCTCACACGACAGCGCCGGCTCTTGTCTCTGTCCTTGTCTATCATTTACTGAAGGTTTGTGACTGTGATGATACTGATCATAGATGTGTGAGTATCGAGTCCAGGTTTACTGGTTGCGATGTTAACGCATAACGTAATTTCCCTTATATCAATGTACACCAAAAATAATGGTACGGCGGTGGTTGTTGTATGTTGTTTTAATGGCTACCTAAGCGCTACCTCTCTTAGAGAGGAGGCCTGTGTCCCAGCAGTGGGAACATTAAAAGGCGGATGATGATGATGATGAAGGGCTACCTATAGGCTAGTAAGCATAGGAGGGGTTTAGTAGCATAGGTAAAAAAAAAACCATTTTGATATTTTTCTTTTTATTATCAATTATCTGCATCGTCGTCCACTGCTGAACTCTCTTCCCCAATTGTCGCCACAACGCTCGATCCTGTGCGTCTCGCTTCCATCGGATTCCCGAGACCCTCACCAGGTCATCGCCTTGTATTGCTATCGCCACTCACAGAACCTGTAGTCCCCATGGACCGTCTGTTAGCGCGCCTCGAGGAGTTGTCAGCAAACCGTAGGGGGCCCCGAAGCAGTAATGATGCAACAAATTATAGAAAGTAATTCACCTGGCTAGATTTGAATCTACGACCTACAAATCGTAAATCATGGCACTCGTGGCCAATACCGCTAACCACCACTGCTCACTCAAGTAATGCTTACCATAAAGAGGCCCAGCAGAGTCGAAGCCTACTGGAGGTGACGACCAATTTCTCAAAGGAAGGCTCGGCCCCGGTATGTGGGGGAAAAAAGGAACAGGAGTGGGTTTTTAGTCAGTAAAAGTCTGACACTTTCTCCCGCTCCGCCCAAGGACGCGCCCTTGGGCGATGTCATTGGATGATTATCCATCCGAAAAAAAAGATGTCCCAACTTACTGACAGTTTAGAAATTCGCGAGACTTATTATAAATACACGGTAATTACAACAGTCATTTTGTAAGAGAGTGTTAATGTACCAAAAAAAAAACTTTCCACAACATTTTTGTTCTATCACAATAAATGTAAAATATTACTTTTATAACTAAGTGCTGCTAAAGACTTGGTATCAGCCGCGTCCTTGTTATCACCTAAAAAAATAATAATTCGATAAATAGCGCTAACAATAGCAACTATATGAAAAACAATAAAAGGTTGATTCATGGCAATACTTTGTAAAAACAAACAATTTTAACAAATAGGACGATAAAGGTCATCAAACGGCTGTAGGTCGAAATGACAAGCAAATATTACTGAAAAACTATACAAATAACATATGATTGCGACTCCCACACATGTTTTAGAGTATTGTTTCTATGCTATGCTGATAGATAAATACAGGCCTCACATCATAACTCACTGTAGGTGTGGGTTTGTGGACCGGCGCGTAGTGTTCCACGTGCGAATCAATGAAATATCAGCAAAATTGTAAGAGCTTAGCTAGGCCGAAGCCTACTAAGGTCATGGGTTCGCTTCAGAAAGGAAAAACGAAACACAGGAGTTGGTTTTAGTCCTCTCTGCCCCAGTGTGGGAGATGTGGTGGGAGAAGACACATGAGATACGAGTATTATACACGACAATTACGCCACGACCGAAGACAGATCAGGCGCAGAACTAACCGACACTGGTTGTTTTTTTATTTTTATTATTATTGATAGGTTCGCGCTTGACCGCTATCTCACCTGATGGAAAGCGACGATACGGTCGACGATGGATCGCGCTTACCTAGAAGAAACCTATTCACTCTTGACTAAAAGATTCCCGGGTTGTAGCCATCAGGAAACACAGACTCCGGCAGGGAATTCCACTCCTTAGCTGTACGCATAATAAAAGTGTTCCCAAAACGCTTTGTGCGTATAGGTGGGATTGATACTCCTTTGTTGGAACTCACCACCATCATCGCTTACCATCAGGTGAGAAAGTGGTCAAACGCGACCCTAAGAATAATAAAAAAAAAATATTGACTAAAACCCATCTTAGTTCCTTAACTTGCCCTTTGCGTTTAAGGGCCAAAGTGACACTTAAATTTTTTTTTTCTGACATCATCTCAACGCTCAGTCACGTGGTCATAATAAAGGAATCGGAGACGTGGCCGACTCGAGGCGTTCGACGCAAGAGAATCCAAACGAAACGGTCGTAACTTGGCTAGGGGAGCTGATGGTAAGTGATGGACTATGGTCGACGGTGGAGCAGGCTTGCATATAAGAAGCCTTACTGGTCCCTAAGGCTATCAGAACGCAGGCCACACAAGACAGCCATTGTGGTCAGCAATAGCCTCCGGTCACTAATTATATTTATAGAAAGTGGTAATTGCTGAGCACATGTTGTGGTCACAAAAACACCATGTGCATAGGATACCCTCAAACTATGAATTCTGAAACAATTGAAGTAATCTTTTCAATAAGATAATAATAAGATAAGTTGCCAACGGCCGAAGTAACTGCACAGCCGTTGACATACCAATAAATACAGATATAATCCTCGTCGCACAAGTTGAACCATCATGGCGGTTGACCTTCAATATGCAGTAACCGATTTTCGGGTCTCAATCGAAGGGGGCTGCGCGTAACCATAGCAAATGATTCAACTTATTTGCCGCGTACTATAAGCGGCAGTCGTCGTGTGTGTCAAGAGGATCCGGCTCGAAGGACCATAGACGGGCGCGATAGAATCCTATTGGTAGTGATAGGTCAACTAAAACTCTAGTATTTTGAGTGGACTGTATAATAAAAATAAAAAAAATAAAATGGAGTTACAAGCGATTTTTTTTTTCGGTGGGAAAATCATCCAATGATATCTACCGCCCTTAGACGGAGTAGGGAATGGTGTCAGACTTTTACTCACTAAAAACTCACTCCTGTAATTCCGTGATTTACTCGAATATTTCACAAAACTAGTTCAAGGAAATATCGCACATTTTTTTAAAACCCTTAGAAGTTTTTCAGATTATCATCATTTAGAATCCCAATTTAATGTACAAGGCTTCTATAGACGTACTTGTATAATTATATTGTCAATATACGAGTACATTATGGAGAGCCAAAGTTCACTTAAAATAGTAGATTTTCAGAGGTCTTTACTGGATTATTTTTACACCAATTTATGTATTGGTTTCTATAGAAGCCTAGGTAATATCCACAAGATATCTGCGTATCCAAAATATCTGAAGAAAGATGTGTAATAACATCATAATCACGTAAAAGCACTTGTATGAAAATGTACCTCGGGTTGACCGCTCCGTTTTGTGACTGATAAATGATTTAGCATTATTTAACTAACATTGACATGACTTTGACAGCATTATCTGTTCGAGTAAATTGTAATATGTTATAATATAGTCATCGTAAGTATTTGTTATATCAAATGTATCAGTCTAGTTGTATAGAGATGACCTCAAATATTACTGTTTGTCTGATTTATAGAGGGGATTCGTGTGTTTAGTTTTAGAGTGTGGGCACTCTGCTCAGCCCTTCTAACAATACAAGTTTGATATTATTATACGGCAGCGTTAGAAAGCCTTCCATAAGGAGGACAAATTGTGTGCTTTTTGGGAAACTAAGTAAAATGGGGATTGGGCTTGGCGTGTGGTCACGCAATTTTAAACCAATTTGGCGCTAGCATCGAATTCAAGAGTACCTAACGTCACAATTCCAATGTCGACCGATCGGAATTAAACTCGAGAGTAAGCCTTCTAGCGAGGGTGGCGGAAATCCGACCAATATTATTTGGTTATTTTTATTATAATATGCTTCAACACACTACGCCATCTACACTGGCTAGCAACAACTTCGACTCGAAATACAATTGCACACTTGCAGACGTTTTCTTCAGAGAATACTAGAAATTCAGAGAAACTGTTTAAAAACAAGCCATTATTATAAAAATTAGTAATAGCGATATATTTTTTTTAATTAATTTAATTTGACGCATAAGGTAATTTTCTCTCTATTTACTCGTAGTTACTGTAGTACCTACGAATTGGGGCTCAAACTACCTCTATGAAAATCAAACGCAAGTCTATCAATAGATAACAATAAATTAAAAAAAAAAATACAAACTTCAAAAGTCATAATTTAAACATTGTAGAGGTAGGTAAGTTTCTGTTATTCTACTTTAGATGTCAATAACCTAAAATGCAGTGTGAAATATATTAAAATATATACATTGTGGCACACATTTTCATTAAAATTATGTAAATTATTGAACAAAAGCTCGCGTTTTGCATATATTGGCCCACAGCTGTATAAATGACAGAGTGTTGAAATTAATTTCACTAGCATACAGTCAATGTTTGTTATTAAAAAACAAAGGCTGAAAAAATATTGCACTTTATTATTTGCAGGGATATTCCGAAATACACCGTTAAATTTTGATCATTTTAATCCCGTGGAGGGTCGATCTGTTACATGAAACACTATCGATTTGTAAACGACTCAATGACCTAGTAGGTAGTTGTCGGTCGTTGCATACTAACTACCAACAGGCTATTGAACTCGCCCAGCTGACGCATACTTAAAGAAATTAATTTCGTACATGCGTAAATTAATTCGAATTTAAACTAAAGTACTTTATTTTTTAATTTATCATTACAAATCGATAATGTTTCATGTACCGAAACGACCCTCCACGGGATTTAAACGATTAAATTTAACGGTGTATAAAATTTATTAAGAGGGCTAAAAATATTGAAGATTATTTATTTTAAATATTAAAAAAAATCCCGATCCCTTGTATCAAGAATTAAGTACTCTTGTATCATGAGTGCATTCACAAACATGTAAACTCACACACACGGAATAACTAATCTGTAGGCCACACAATTTTTAATACTTGTTCAGAGCAGGAAACGAACACGTGATAGCAGCCAAGCGTGCTATACAGAATATTAAATAAATGGAAAATATAATTGTTGATACTAAATAAGGTAAAAAAGAACCCTGCATCGATTCCAAAAAAATAATTATACTGTGGTTGCACGTGGAACTCACTTCGATTGACCCGAAAAACGGCTGCTGCGCGCATTCAAGGTCGACCGTCATGATGGTAAAACTTGTATGCCGAAGATCATAACTGATTTATGTCTATTAAGTCTCAGTCGAGGTGGGGGGCTGCGCGTAGCAATGGCGGATGGTTCAACTTACAAATATATTTTTAAAGTAGCAAAGTATTTTTTTTTGTTTTTTTTTTTTCAATTTCACAAATTTCTCTTAATCTAAAATTTTTCACAGACAATTCATAGCAAACTGCTTAAGAGATAACGTTGACGACTGTACTAGTATGAACTGTGAACCAGTCAACAACGTCCTCCTCCCTATATTATAATTTAATACAATTAAATATAAATAATTAATATAATTTGATTCAATTTTGTGTAATTTAATATAATTCTAATTTATTTGTGATGTAACTTTGTAACTCAAAATGAACGATTAATAATAATTACAATGCATGCGATACATAGCGTCAAGACAATTTATCACTAAACCAAAGTGATATTCTGTCAGCCACAAAAAGGCTTTTTATTGACTACTAGGTGCTTAGAATCTTCATTTGAACTAAACGTTTAAATAAAGATTCTAAAACAAAGCTATAAAATCTAGGATCCAATGGTTTCGTCAAACAAATAGATATTGTGAAATCAGGAACACGTCACACAAATGGAAAATATTGACTCGCATAAAAAATATTTTTTTTACTAAGCTTATCACAATGTAAACAGGTTCAAAAACTGATAAAATCTACAAATACATTCAATAGATATCTGTTAACAAAACTGAAGCAATGAGTAGCAAGCCAATCACCCCTTTCGTTTTATCTTATAGATAAGCCAAGTTTCAGAATAAGCCTCCATGTTTTCCATTAAAAGATGCGTTCTACGTTTAAAAATATTATAATGAGAACCGAATTTTATTGAGTGCATCGTGTTTTTGTGACAATAGAACTTTTAATTCAAATTTCGAATATTATTTCGATTGTGTTTTGTTTTTATTTTGGAATGTTTTCCGAAAATGTTGTGGAGACCCTACGAAATGTGTTTTAGTTATTATGATTTGTTGTGGTATGCATTGAGGTGACTTCAATTTAAATAATTATACCTACTTAATCTAACTACTTAAAACTAGGCAAGTGCGAGTTGGACTCGCGCACTGACGGTGCCGTACAAACTTATAGTGTGCGGCAAATAAGTTGAACCATTTGTTACGGTTGCGCGCGGCCCCTCACTTCGATTGAGACTCGAAAATCGTTTGCTGCGTATTCCAGGTCGACCGTCATGATGGTTCAACTTTTGTGACAAGGATTATTACCGATTTTCAAATCTTAGTCGAGGTTGTGGGCTGCGCGTAGCAGTGGCGGATGATTCAACTTATTTGCCGCGTACTATACTTATGGATCAAATCCCAAATGGAGTCTCGAAGATTTTCACAAATCGAAAAAAAAAATTTTTGCTAGTGAAAATACTGACAAATAATTTAAAAATTGCAATACTCCTATTGCCACTCAAATTTTCCTGGTTCTTCCCTCAAAAGACGATCTCAGACACCAAACTGCATAATTCTCATATGATTTGACTATTACATATTATTTACTGTATGGACTTTAAAAGAGATTTAGACCCCTGAGTTTGTTTTGATGTTTCTTCTCAGGGTAGTCAGCTAGGAAACAGTAGCCTTATCTAGTTTAAACTGACGAAAAAATTTACGTGTAAAAGTGTATTTCATAACCTTTTGGCAAAATAAATATCATTTAGACATCATTTACTTCTAATGTCTTTGTACTTTTTCTTCTGTGTATACTAACGATGGTTTCTCTCCCCAGGCTACCGGAGGTGGGTGAGAAGGCCCCAGCGTCTTCATCTCCGAACCTCGCGGAACAGCCGCTGGACCTGAGCGCCAAATCTACCTCCAGCACCAGTGGCACACCACCTCCTGACTCCAAGCATTTGGATAACAGGTATGAGAAGACCATTTTTTTTTGTCTATAGTTTTTTTTTTGTCCTTTTAAAGGTGGGTTTAGAACAAAGGAACATAAACAAAATGAGAATTTAACGATTTTTCGGCATTTTGGGAAGAATTTTATATGATTATCGAATAAAAGCGATATGAATTCGTCTAGTCCACGTTTACTAGCACGTAGATCCACAACTACCAAACTTGTTCATACAAAAGTAGACTCTAAACATCGGAATTAAGGCCTATAGTGGCGTGAATGTGAGAGGACACCGGTGTCCTCTGAGCTAGAACAGACTAGACATGTTATAGAGCTAAAACAGCGGTGCACGCTAAAAACTCTATAAAACTGCTTTTAAATAGCTTTTTGAAATAACAAGAACTTTTATACAAGTGTTTTTCGATTTATAGTTCTAAGAGTAATTGCTTATATGACTTTTTGCTTGTTGGGTCTGTTGACTTGAAACACCATTCGGTTGTGGTGTGGGCAAGTGAATTTGCTCTCATTAAAACCGACCTTTTTGTACTAGGTAATCATGAAATTAGGTATTAGGATAGACCAATGTCCTGGCACTTGCAGTAGTATGTACCCTTGGGTTATTTTTCTACGTTCAAACGACCGAAGCTGCTAAAAGCTAGTATGAATATTTGTTTTTTTTTTTGGTGCTTCTATTGTGCGCTAATAAATCAGAAAGTGATCCCGAAATCGTGTCTCTTCGTAAAAAGTTTGATAGCTCAAAGGAGTCACCACGGCTTTGGAATGCAAAGGCAACTGAAAGAATACACAGAATGTTAGTCAGTAAAAGTCTGAAACTTTCTCTTGCTCAAAATAGAATAGGAGAGGTAATTTGATAGTTTCCAAACACGCGTTGAAAAGCCTCCCACAAGGTAAACCAATAACCTGATACAGGTCTTGGGAGGAGGAAGCATAGGACCGGTCGTTATGACGACACATAAGGTAGACGTTTATACCGCGTCCATCGAAGGACTGGAACAATTTGCCTGCTACGGTTATCGCTTCCGATTAAAATTTAGGTGTCTTCAAAGCTAGGCTGAATAGGCTCATAATAAACTAGTGCGCCTCACGATCAATGATTGCATCACTGCTTACTATCAGGTAGGATTGCAGTCAAGCATTGGTTTATAAAAAATAAAAATAAAATGAACTGTAGCGACATCTATGTCGTCACATAGGAACTACCCTGCATCACGCAATTAAAGTTCTCCACGCGATTTAAACATATGGAACAGTCCGAAATCATTTATTGGGGCATTTGCCCACCAGACATAACAGTCATCTGATCGGAGGATCCTCCCTTTTCAACGAAGGTATGTGGGACTTTACTCTCTGTTCCGCATACCTCCAAAAACCTAGGTCCAGTAGTGAACAACTTTCGACTGATAAAACACGCAAAAAGCAACTGTTAACATAAAAAACTAATTGTAGCCATCAAAGTGACCGATTAGCTAAGGCTTTTATCACTTTAATCTAGGTAAACGCGCTAAATTGGATTACACATTAGTCGCTGGCCTTAATTTAATGCTAATATGCATTTAGACACATAAGTGCTGTCCACAGTATGTACACAGCCTTATTTTATTTGACCATTATAGAGATGGATTGTTTGTGGTCGGGTATGAATTTGACCATAAATATAGAATGGAATCAATTTTTATCTGTATACCAAAAAACAACATATACTCAAACTTAAATCTAAGATAGCGCTTTTATGGCTGACAGCGATATCTACCAGACAACCCAGTATTTTTGGACATATGATTTTAATCAGCTATTTAAGGTGACTAGTAATTAGTAACCGATACTTAAACACGTGATTGTAGTCATGATAACAAACAACTTTTACTATCGGACCAAACCTGAAACCGCGAAAAAAATCAGCCAAGTTCAGTACATTTTGACCAGTTAGGCGAACATAAATGTACTGACCAGCAGATTGCTCATAGAACGGATGGTCGATGGAGCCAAAAGGTTCTAGAGTGGCGACTCCACTCCAGAAAACGCAGTGTTGGAAGGACTCCCTCAAGGAGGACCGATGACATGGTGAGAGTCGCGGAAATGTGATGGATGTGAGACGCACAGGGCCGTTTGTTATGGCGACGCATGGAGGAGGCCTATGTCCAACAGTGGACGTCCTTCGACTGAAATGATGATGATCTAACAGGAATGCAACTTTCCTTCCTTTTCCGCTCATCGCTCTAAAAACTCAAAATAAATAGCAAAATAAAACATTCGGAAAACTGAAAATAAAAAAGCTATTTTCTTTTACTATAAGGTATCGGAAAATACGAACGAAGCGAGCTTAAATAGATTAGTGTCTGGATGCTACATCCTCTTTGCTTATTTTGTGGCGAATAAGGATCTGATTAGTAATCCTCTTTTTGTTTTAATCGATACTCGAACCCCTTGGGGTGCGGGGTCCGTGTTTCTTTATGTGGGCGTGTTTCTTGTTAGAGATATTAATACTTATGAGATCTACTTGCCTGGTAGTCTCATGTTGTTCTGATAAAGTTGGGGATAAAATGCAAGGGCGTAGATACCGCCGTATGTGTCGTATCACTGATACGGGGTCCCCGCCCTACAAGGGCCCGACGTAGGCAAAAATTCGCAACATGTTATCCACAACCGTTTCATATGGTAAACCAGTAAAAAGCACCATTTTTTTTTACGGGGTCCTTGTGGGAATTTTGATACGGGGTTGGACTAGCGACGCCACTGATGACATGAATAAGTTTTATCTTACAAACTGAGGTCTGTTCTCATCTTTGAGACGGATCTGCCAGATACGAGCTTGATGCACTTGAGTCGGTTGAGAAACAAGCCAATAGGATCATTGGAAATGATGCATTCGTCCAGTGGAAGCTTCAAAGTCTTGAGCACACTGTCGATTTGTAAAGATAAAATTAAAAAAATAAAGTACTTTTTTTCTAAAAGTAGAGTTAATACACGCATGTACGATATTAATTTCTTTAAGTAAACGAGTCAATGACCTTTTAGGTAGTTTTCAGTCGTTGCGTACTAATTATTACCTACAGTTCATTGGCCTCGCTCAGCTGACGTTTACTTAAAGAAATTAATTTCGTAAATGTAAATTAATTCGAGCTTAAAAAGAAACTCTACGAATCGATAGTGTTTTATGTACCGAATCGACCCTCCGCGGGATAAAAACGACCAAAATTTACTGGTGTATATTTCTAAATATACATATAATAAATATTATACTATAGATAAATTACACCCAGAGTCAGAACATAAAATATAATTGTGCTCATCAATATTAATAATATTAATCAAAATATAATTGTAAAATCATCCAATGACATCTCCCGCCCTTAGACGGAACGGGAGATAGTGTCAAACTGTTACTGACTAAAAACAAAAATCCACCCTGTTCCTTCACTGCCTTCGTACCAGGACCCTGGTGTACTGGTGTACACTTTCACATTTACCCAAGGCATTTGTCTTGGGTGGGAATCGAAACCACGATGTCATAGCAGTCAGGGTCACTAACTACTAGTCAATGCACACAAAGATGTTTTGATGAAGCCAACATTAACCGATAGTGTCTTCTAATCGCAGCTTCATATCACAACGGGTGGTCCGATCCTGTCACATAATAGACCAATCCAACTCCCCAGCGTCGACCACAAACTAAAAATCACTCTAAAAAATCCACCAGCACTTTACAGCGTCATGTAGCATTAACAATTCTTCACGCTACTGCCGTCACACCATTGGTCATAACACGATCGAAACATTCGCAACGGACTCGTAATAATCCCACTTCCTATTGAAACCTACTTGGATAACACAAACAATAGCAAAGTGAACGCACCCATTAAAACACGAAACTTTGAACGCGACGCGGGTCAATGAACTTTTGACAGCTAACGCCATCATGTCCACAGATGTTCATATGACGCCATCTTATCAAAGTGTTCATTAAAAATAATATGTCATTGTTAATTTGTTTTGTTATTATTGTTGTGTATCGGGTTCTATTATTTTGATGGCTGTTATCTGAGGAGTTGTTGAGATATTATAGTTCGTGGGAGTTCTCATGAATGGAAGGAAAAGTTAGAGCGAAAGTGACTTTGATTTTTCCTGTATGTGCTGTTCCTACAGCAAGGATTATAGCTTTCTAGAAGACTAATTAGCGTCTATTCAATTCAATAGAAGTTAGACCTTATAATAAGATTTCTACAAACTTTACTACGCTTTCATAAGGGTAGCAAAATTCTAAGATCAGTTCTTTCACGTCGTCAGCTATCAGAAAATCGCAAAACTTTTTGATGTTCCCCAGTTAAGTCATATAGCTAACATGTATAAAATTCCAAAAAGACTTTACAAGCTATAAAAGCTTGAGCTGAGAAACGCAAATATTTCATATTAGCTTTACCCCGCGGTTTTTCCCGCGTCTTTGGTTACTGCAGCCTTCCTCGTTAAATCTGCTATCCAACACTGAAAGAATTTTTCAATTCGAACCAGTAATTCATGAGAATAGCGCGTTCAAACAAACCAACTCTTTAACTTTGTAATATTAGTATAGTATAGAAGTTCAACCTGTCAACCCATATAGGTAGACCATGTCCGCTTTCACCATGTTCAACATATCTTGTTCCCTTGTGATAATTTTCGACATTCAAGCGGACAAGTGACAATACAAGCCGAATATTATATAAGTAAGAGTCGAAATCTACAATATCCTTTATAAAAAAAAACTGGCCAAGTGCGAGTCGGACTCGCGTACTGACGGTTCCGTATAAACTTACTTAAGAAAACTGTTCAATTCCCGAATGGAGTTGCAAAGATTTTTCCGAATCGCATTTTTTTTTTTTTGTGACGCTACTACAAATTTACAGTTTACAAGATTTTTCCCGATATGTATGAGATATATGCTATGAGACTTTGCCTTATGTCCAATTTCAGGATTCTAGGTCAATGGGAATTTTGATTCCCTTGAGAGTGTCAAAATGTACATTTTTTGCGACATAAACGGAAAACGGAAAGATACGGATCTTTACAGCTTCAAGAGATCACAGATTTGACTACCTATATGTTTTTAATTCCAACCCACGCCCTCCACGCGTTCCGAGATAAAGAGTCTTGACAGACAGACAGACGAACAACGAAATGATCCTATAAGGGATCCGGTTTTTCCTTTTGAGGTACGGTACCCTAAAAACAGCCCATTCCGGCTCTCCGTTAAAAATAAACGAAGAGATTGGCAGCCGTCAGTTTGCAGCATAGTTTCAAAGTCAAGGAACCCATATCTACGTCCATGTCAACGCTCTAGTTTAACTGGAACAATATTGCAAAAGGCACAGCGTTTATCGCTCGCCCTCCGTTCAAAGACTTCGCATTATTTGTTGATTCATGCGTGATGAAATTGGAATTCTTTACTTTTTCTGATAAGTTCTTTAAGTGTTTTGTTCCTTGTTTTTTTTTTTCCTTTTTATGCGTCGTTGAAAATTATTGTTCTTTTTTATTGTCTTTGTAGTTTGCATGTAGTGTAGATGGGAATGCTAAGATGGATGTGTGCTGTGAGGAGATTGTGGTCGCTGGATTAAACCCAGGCAGGAGCTTTACTTTGTATACACCCCTATTTTTTAATTAGTACCCAAAAAAATGGGGCTCAATCAGTACCCGTTACTGATCATATTTATATAGTCAAAGGTAAAAAAAAAACGAAATCCCAAAATTGTACACGAAAATTAGTCATAATTAGTAAATTCGTAATTGTTAATATATATAATTCTTTCATTCATAATCAGTAAACTTGTACAATATTTCCATTAATTGAGTGACATTTTGTGATATAAACAAACGCCCTTAACTTTACGGTTTATGAATATTATTTATTAAGACTTTACTTAAATAATAACAAGACCTTTTCTAATAAGCCATTTAAGTATGTGTCCTAATTAAAAATTAGTGCCGTAGCCAGATCATAGAAATTGATCACTTCATGATATGGCCATCAAAAACTGGCCAGATCGTGTAAACTTTAACATTTGATGACATGTCAATTCTCGTTTGGCCATATCTTTAATGTAGGGTTTCTATGGTAACAAAAGCTCTAAAGAAAGTAGACCAAACGAGAATTAAAATATCATCAAACTTTAACGTTTAAAACGATTTGGCCAGTTTTAGTTGGCCATGTCATGAAGCGATCAATTTGTATGATCTGGCCACGAGATATATTCGTTTGCTCCCCACTGTTCTTAAATAGTATTTTTGTTGTTATAGCGGCAACAGAAATATCTACATCATAGGTAATTTGTGAAAATTTCAACTGTCTAGCTATCGCGGTTCTTGAGATACAGCCTGGTGACAAACAGACGGCCACGCGGACAGACAGCGAAGTCTTAGTACCTAATAGGGTCCCGTTTTTACCCTTTGCATGCGTAACCCTAAAAAGAAACAAAAATTAAAAAATAGGTGTACCTAACTGTCCTCTGGGTGTATAAGTAAAGAAAATAGTGTGTGTGTGTGTGTGTGTGTGAGAAGGTGTGTAAAAAATTACAATAAAATTCCACCGCTACAACTTAAATAATCAGGATAAAACTGTAACTATCTCACATTCTACTTCAAACTAGTGCCATCTAGCGGCTACAACCGGTAAAACAGGTTTCCGCTCAAGATTGTATCAGCCAAGTGTATGCACCTGTTAAAATCACTTACTTTTGTTCTAAAAGATATTTAAAGGGGAGGGAAAGGGGGAGAGGTTTTCAAAGACCTTTAAATGTACTTATAGCGAAGTAACAGAGCATTTCCAATAATGAATATGGCATTGAAGAGCTTTACTCGAGTTCAATTGTTTTTACGTGATACGAATGTTCTGTAGAGGAAAAATATAGGAAGTGTTATAGCAGTTTTTGAGTGTTTTGTCCTTGTTTTTGAATGTTTTGTCCTTGTTGTCTTTTAAACTCAAATGACGAAGATGTCGGGTGAGCAGAGTCGTATGTTACTTTTTAATATTTATTTATAGTAACACACCAATAGCACTGTCACTTAAAATTCAAATAAACTTACTTCTAAAATCAGCATTTCAGTAACCATGCAAATAACTGCCCCCCTAACCAAGTTACAATCGTTTCGTTTAGCGTGAACGCTTGGAGTTGGCCGCGCTTCCAATTCCTTTGTTGAAATGTTGTCAAAATCAAAATCGAAGGTATGCATGACATTGACATAATGAATTTTAAAGACAAATAGAATAAACAAAGAGCGTTTCCAGTAAAACTAAATCCAGAATACTACAAAGACAAAACACACATAACTATAAAATCGTATATTATTCGCACTGTTTGTATGCAGAGTCTCTATGAAGAAAAACTCATGGACAAGACATCGACAGAATAATCCATCAAATTGAACATTTCATATATCGAGGGTATGGTATTAAAACCCAATAAGTGTCAAAAAATCAAAAATCGTTTTTTTTGTGCATCTTAATGCATTTTTGACGTTCTTTCCAATGGTCTAATCCAATAAGTCGAATTCGCAGCAGAAAGAAAATTACTTGAGGCAAAAACCTGATAAAGTGACCGCGTTTGGTCAAAACTTAAAAACTGGTAGTTTTTGATTTTTCGACACTTATTGGGTTTTAACACCTTGATAATAGTCTTGCCATGCGTGTTAGAGGTGATATTTAAGATGGATGTAGGCAATTGAAAAATGTGATGATGTCGCTTGTTACGTTGCTTATTATTATTATGCATAAGCTCTCGTTTGACCACAATCTCACCTGATGGTAAGCGATTATGTAGCCGACGATGATCACGCTTGCCTAGAAGTAACCTTTTCATTCTTGACTTTAAGACCCCTAAATTGTAGCTATCAGGAAATACAGACTCAGACGTAGGCTAAATCTTAGTCTGTATTTCCTGATAGCTGTGGGAGATATGTAGGACATTTAAACGTTATTAGTATATCGGAAAATTGGGCGACTTTTTGACGCTTTTAAGAAGCTAGTTTAAGATATATCCTGTGTTTAAGGTTTGGTTTTAGTGAAGGATAAATTATCATGGTTTCAACTATAATTTGGGGCACAATGACCAACAGTTTTGACATGTATAGATGCTGATTAACCACTGATTAAGCATTCAATTGCTCACACAAAGAATCGTCATAAAACTTCACAATAATACTTGCGTCTTCGAGCCAACGACCCCGCTAATTTTCCGTCTTCAACAAAGTTATTAAACTCATAATTACCTCTCAATACATTCATATAAAACCCAGTTCCAACCGATATTATACACAATACCAAATCGATAACTGAATAAATTCATTCTCTGGGACTACGATCTGGGTCGCATGACTCGCCGAAACAAATAAAAATGCACCGATAGTCTGTTGGAGCATCGACCTTGCATCCTCGAACGCACACAGTCAAGCAAAAACACACCCTACCACCCAACAACACAACTGAAACTCCTCTGAAACCCTTTTCGAAAAATAAGAAAGCACAATTCAAGATGAAACCGAAGACGACAGCTGCACCCAATAAATTTTATACTCTATTAAAAGGTAGTAAAGCTGAATTTCGTTTAGTGTGTGACCGTAGGGAATATGATAAAGATGCATTCATAGTGGTCCGTTATCGGCGAGACCGAGAGTAAATATTTCGCATTTCGCGTTATCTTGGATTAAAACGGAGACGTACGGTTTTGAAATATTGAATTTAGACGATTGTGGGCCGTTGACCATCTGTGAGTCAGAAAATCGTCACCGTCGTCAAGATAACTCACGCTCTAAGGACGCAAGTCTGACGAATGAATTCACTTTCGAAGGAACGGACAAAAAGTTCGTTCTTTTTCTTTTGTGTCTCGGGGTTTTCGTTCAGTATGCAAAGTTTATTGATATATCCCGTTGCATATTCAGGACGGGGTCTACATTCTTTTGAATTCTTTCGGGAAGAAAATATATTTATGAAAATATTATTTCAACTGACTGGGGGTACTTTAATTTAAAAATTATTTAAGTAAGCGTGGACGTGATATCCGTGTGGTTACAAACGAAGAGTTGTGGCTATTACTATATTCCTTTTGGAAGACGCCTCAGCCTGTTTACCTTTATTATTCTGTCGAATAATTTACATTGAAATATTTTCTTATCATATCCAGTCTATCCCAGTGAGACAGAATTTTCGCTCTGCTCCTGACAGTCAATATTATCATAGTTATGTTATTTTGCTATTGTTACAGATTGAAGCGTGCAGTTCTGGAGAGCGCCAGCAACAGTTCTGGTCGTCGTGCGTATACTGAAGAGGAGCTGCTGTCGGCCGTGCGCGACATCCAGTCGGGCAGGCTGGGCACCCGCCGCGCCGCACTCATCTACGGCATCCCGCGCTCCACGCTGCGCAACAAACTCAACAAGTTCGGCACCGTCGTCGACCATGCCGACTCCGACAACGACAGCGATGCCGACCGCGCCGACTCGCCCCCTTCCGTCATTCTCAAAATACCAACATTCCCCCCACCGGACGACAAGAGCCCGTCCCCCGCGGCACAGCTCCAGGCCCCCATCGCGCCGATCACACCGATGCTCCCCACGGGACAACCCTCCCTCAAGGCACCCTCACAACTACTGCTCCCGCCCTCCGTGTTCGCCGACCCTCCCTCAACGCAACACCTCTTCACGTCCCTCAGTGACGTCATCGCTAAAAGCATTAGCCAGAAGTTCCAGCAACCCTTAGATAGGCCGCACCACCAGCCCAATGAACTGATGTACGCGCGGGGCCCTGACCGGCACGTGTCTGTGATCAAGACTCCGCCTGATAACCAGCGCTACCCCGCACCCGGGAATTCGAAGCAGATGCCCAACAACAACGGTCAGCCAGCCGCTGGCGGCAAGGGCACGCGCCCCAAGCGCGGAAAGTACCGGAACTACGACCGTGACAGCCTCGTGGAGGCCGTGAAGGCAGTGCAGCGCGGAGAGATGTCGGTGCACCGAGCTGGCTCGTACTATGGCGTGCCACACTCCACTCTTGAGTACAAGGTGAAGGAGCGCCATCTCATGCGACCACGGAAGCGTGAGCCCAAGCCACCACAAGATGTCAACAAGCCGCAGCCTCCAAAGCCGCCACCGCCGAAACCGCCGACGAAGCCGTTCTCCAACGGAATGAACGGGCCGGAAGCTCCTGGGTATCCACCTGGGTATCCGTTCTGGCCTGGCAGTGGATTCCCGCCGCCGCCTGCTCCAGACTTGTACGCGTCGCACATGATGCGACGACTGCGCGAGGAGGCGCCGCCGCCGGCGAACGGGTCGTTCCTGGAGGGCATCATCCGCTCGAGCCTGGAGCGGCCGGCGCTGCTGCAGCGGCTGGCGGCGCCGGGCGAGGCGCGGCGGGCGGCGGACGACGAGCCGCCGGCGCGGCGCGCGCGCCTGGACAGCTCGGACCAGGCGCTGGCGGCCGAGATGCGCGAGGCGGTGCAGCGGCTGCGCGCCGACAAGCTGCGGCCGCGCAACGGCACGCCGACGCCGCCGCCGGCGCCGCCCGCCGAGCCGCCACCGCCGCCGCCCGCCGCGCCGCCCGACCGCGCCTAGTCGCGACGATCTCCTCAGTCTTTGTGATAATATTATGTAAAGTACATTCCGCCGCCTCACGCCAGTGCAGAGCCCGCTGAGGTAGTCGTCCGAGACTCGTCATCCGTGTATACTGTTGTAGTGACAATAACGTAGTCGCAGGCTTCTCCTCCACTCGTCTCGGCATGTAGTGTCTCTTTCGTTCCGCTTCCTCGGTCACTCCGGACAGTTCTCTCACACGTATCCACATCGACACATTATCACCAAATATCACAATAGTTACCTAAAAGTCACAACCAGTTCAATATATCACAGCTTTACTAATGCAATATCACAATATTATAGTAGTGTTTAGTGTCCCATGACAGAGATTCGGATGCCGTCGGTTGTGGCTTGCAGTCGCGTTTGTACCTAACGTAACCTTTAGGGCCGAAACTGCGTGAAGCAGGCGCCCGCGCGGACACCCGTCGCGGGGAGTCGGGCCCCGCGAACGTTTTGCTTCGTAATAATATATTAAGTTCAATACACTACTACATGCACACCGTTAAAGTTGAACTAGTGTCACTGTGCAGGTTAATTCGGCTTCCGCGACGGGTGGCCGTCGCGGGCGCCTGCTTATGCTGTTTCGGCCCTAAATCGCTAACGTTAAAATGACTACGAGTAGGTAGGTATGATGGACCTTCTTTAGTTTTCTGTAACTCCTCGCTTACGTGACGATCAGTCGCAGTCCGGTTAGTTTATCTTGTTCATTAGAAGAAGCCTTGGTAGGTTAGAACGACACTGCACGTTGCAAGCGGCGCCAGGGTTGTCCAAAATTCACGCAGATCCAGAGAGCCTCAAGTTTTGACCTTGTTTTTAAGTAAAAGACAACCAAAAGTTAACGTTATAAAATTAACTATTTAAAATAATTTTTAAGTAATTAAAAAAAAAAAAATGTAACAAATTAATTATAAAGCTAGCTATGAGTGTAAATGTTATCGATTTTTAAGTGAACTATTGCAGATTTTGTGCGGTGTTTTTATAAATAGATAGGTAATATATTGAATGAAATTATTAGCGCTATTGGCGGGTAGTGCGGTTGTGGTATTGTTGGTCGCGTCGCGCGTGTCGCGTTGTCGCGTTGTCACGTTGTCGCACGACAGAGGCAGGCACTAGTTGCAGACGGGGAGCCGTCTCGGCCGTCGGCTGAGCTTCGCCTTCGGAGCTACATTCGGACTTATGTGCAATTATTATTTTGTATAAAATAGTAATGTTTAACTGTGTCTAAGCTAACACGTGGATTTCCATATTACTGAATGTGATATTTAGGTATTACGAGTGCGGTTTGATCACGATCACGACCTACGGGACCGCGGCCCCATCATTTACACGTACGTACATTAAATACATCTAGTGAACTTATATATTTTATGTACTATTATTGTATCTTAAGAAGATAATATTCTTATTTTTCATGGTCCAAGTTTTAAATGTTTTATCGACTATACAAAATGTGGATAACCATTATTATATTCTTGTCGACTTTAAAAATTATAATTAGCCCAAAAATCCTCAAAAAAAAAAAATTGATATCTTCAAATTTGTGAAATTTTTTGGTGTTCAATCAAAAATATATTATGGAAATACGAGATGAAAATGTATACGCTCTCCCAAAATTAAATTTAGGTAAAAACTATTTGGATATAAAATTATCATACGATACTTAAAGTAAGTTATGTGTACATGTGCGCCTCATGGAAATTAAGAAGTCTTTGTATTATGTATGTAATTAAAATATACATAATTATATTATATACAAGTTAAAATTTAATGTCGTACATTTTTCTTCGGAGACCACAAGTGATGTGCAAAATAGAAGTACATGAGATTGTACTCGACATTTCGACATAATAATATATTAACTATATTATCCTTCTCGGACCGAAACAAAACAATTTATTATATACAAGTGATATTTGAAGTCATTATCCAAAAACAAATACATATCCCCTAATGGCGAGATGTCGAGCTCTCTCACTCAAAGGAAAAAAAAAACAAAAATTTTTATATTCAAAATTTTAAACTAGTCGATAGCATGTCTTTCACTTTTGTTTCTCTGTGCATAATTTTCGACGTCTTTTTAGCATTTAATCTTAAAAAAGTTAATCTATAAACGTTATGTGCATTTATCTGAGTGATGAATACTTTTTGTATATTGAAAACAAAAAAAAAATATAAGAATTATTTACCGTCGTGTTGACAGCCTACCAACCAGACCGCGCATTTCCAAATTTGAAATGTTGAAAATCGAACAACTTTTTTTTTCTCAAAAATACGTACACGAATCTGTGTGTTATGCCTGACATTTGTTGATAGCTTAAAACAAAATGGTTATTTTGTGTAAGTTTGTACAGACATAGGATGGGACAATTTGCAAAGAGAATTTAGATAATAATCAACATTCCGTTTAGAATGTTATTAGATTTTTTTAATTAATAATATAACTATTTTTTTGCATCGGGAACAAATAATTATGTTGTTTAATCTTATTTTGTAACGTTAGTTAATTTTTAAGTGGCTTTATTTTATAAAAATAACCTTTATATATGATTAATTGTCATATTATATTGAGATGTTATACATTCATTGTTTTTGTGCAGAGTGTTTGGGGTTCTATTCCCGGTTAAAGAGAGTTGCGACTGATATGTAGTAGAAAATAGCCGAGTGCTGTGGGCACCGGTTCGGTCGGTACAAATGGTATACACCGCCTTAACACTTAAAAATGTTATGAACAGTGATCTCTACTACTTTAAATAATCATCAAGGCGGGGAGAACGAGGGAATCTTACTTAAGTAGCATGCTACAAAACCAGCCATGCTTAATAAAAGTTTAAATAATATCCGTAACGTTGATTATTTTTTGAGAAATACATAATCAAAACTGTTGTTTTCAAATCGCATTAATATCAATGGAGAAATAAAAATATTTACAAAAAAATAATAATAACTGCCTCCATTAAAATACCTCATTTCAAAATAGCGATGCAAAGTTACAACATTCTCAATTCACATTTCATTGGTACGACGTGTATTTTGAAAATAACAGTTTTTTTTTTTACAATGAAGAGGTCACTGGATTATTAGTAAATCATTTTTATTGTATATTGTTCAATCATTTTTCCACATAGTTTAAGAATTTTAGTTAATATTGTAGTGTACTTTTTAATTAAATAGGTAGTCCGTAGCAATTCTTTAATATTTTCTTGTTAATTTTTTTTTTTCGTAAATGTAATAAATTCTCCGTAAGGGTTAGGTTAGTCTTGAACGGTCCTCAATTGGTCCAGGAACAAAAGACAATGAAGGGAAAGTTGCATTTTTAATTAAATCATTAATTTTATTACTTATGTGACCGCGGCATTGCTCCTCGCATCGGACGTCCGCTCTCGCGCACGTCTCCGATCGAACTGCAAACAATGACACAATTTTTAAATTCGACTTTCGAATTGTAGAATTCGAACTTTGAATTTGAACGTTAGATTCGCGAGTTACTCGTAAAAGACATTGCCAGGATGTTGTTTTACGAAGCATTTTTATGGACACAAGTTGTTTGTTTGTGTGACTGTACCTAACTTCATGTGCCGCTTTCCAACCGTACACTGTGTCGCGTGTTCGTTCGATCATACGGGAGATGTTATACTTAGTTAGTATTCTACTTGGACACTGTGCTCGTTTGTGTACAGTTGGAAATCGACTTCTTTATAATGTAAGAATCACCTATTGTCGTCACTAATTGTTTTCCCTTTAAATCTTGTATGTATTTCTAGATGGTTAATTTTAAAACATTAATGATTATTGTACTATTATTACAATAATTCACTTATTATTATTGACATTTAGCATTATCGTGGAAAGGTATAGAATATTGAATGGAAGTTTTTTAATGTCTTGCTAGACGCAGTTCGCGGGTGTTCTGCATTCGTGTTTTTTTTTTATAAAAAAAAAAATTATGTACAACAAGAAGCATTTAATTTTAGAAATATTAAATACCTATAATGTTATAAATTTATTGAACCAATAGCAAATCAAGTATTTGCTATCTTGATGTATTTATTTTCAATGAACGCTTAAAAATACTACATCACACTGCTGGGGGACATTTTCTTAGAATGTTTTCTTTGCAAAATTTATTATTGGGATTCTTTTTGTGATTTGAAAATGAAATCAGTTAGGTAATGGACCAATGTATAAGCTAGATAAAACTGTTATTTCCTAAAGAATCGATAAAGCTCACGTTTTTTTTTATAATATATAAACTGCGAAATGAGCTAACAAGATCAAATTATAATATTGTTATTTAATTATTGAGTACAAGTTTTAATGAAATATTTTTTTTTTCAATATACCTTACTCGCCTCTTTATTTTTGTTATTTTGTTCCTTTAGTTTTTATTATTATTGTTTAAATCATAAACAGATGATTAGATTTCGAGTTTAATTTAAGCGACTCATAATTATTTTTATTATAAATTATAAAAAAATATTATATATCTTTCAATTCCTCAGTAAGAAAAGTGATGTATATAGGTTATTTCAAAACCCATATCATGAACGAACGAAATCGTAAAAATTGGCGAAAAAATGTGATTGGCACAACACTATTGTATTAAATCTAGTCAAATTTTTAGGATGGTGAAAAAAATTGAGAAGCAAAGCTTACGACGATTCGACTGAATTTTTGATAAAAAAAAAATTAAACAAACGTCCAAAACCGTCGCTAGGCGACTTAAAAAAAAAAGTTGATTTGAAATTGTGGAATTGTAGCCGATGTTTGTAAAAATACTGTTTTCTTACTTATACTGTAACTTGAATAGGATGATTTGAAGTGAAAAAGTAATGTTTTTTCATATGTAATGTCCTTTGTCTATAGGATCTTTATACCTTACGTTAAATATCATAATGAAATGGCTGGTTAGGCAGGTGTAATAATGTGCGAGGATATTTAAAACCTGTATACAATAAATTTCTTTCATTTGTTGAAATTTTTATTGTTTTATTTCACGCAGTGAGACATTCACGCCCTATATGCAAACGAATTAGCATAACAAACTGATCTAGGTGATATCTAAATACTTATCTAAGTATGTCACAAGCAACCTTTCCGTTAATTTCAAAGACAGCTGACAACATACCATTGGTGATAATATAATCCTAACTTCATTTCTCACTAAAGTAAATAGGCTCTTAATGAACTAGTGCGCCTCACCATCAACAATTGCATCACTGCTTACATCAAGTGAAATCGCAGTAAAGCACCAATTTATATCAATTAAAAAAGCTTCGCCTACGTGCCAATAAACTAGAATATAATAGAATCAAAAAGGGTTTCAAGATGACATTTATCCAGTACATTGATTTAAGATATTTATTTTACAAATAGGTTTCAAAAAATATCTATCTACATTTACACGTCAATTTTTCCTTCAATTTAAACTAGATGCTGAGGCTGGCGTTTCCTAGCTGACAAGGGTAGTAGCTTAGAGACAAAACACCGAAACAAACCCAGGGGTCAAAGTCATATTTTTTTATATGTAAGTAAGTATTAAAATATGAGGTCAAATCATATGAGAATCATGCAGATTGGTATCTGAGATAGTCTTTTGAGGAAGGAACCAAGCAGATTTGAGTAGACCTGTCCAGATAATGCAAACATTATTGTCAGTAATTTGTTTTAATATCTGTAGAGTAATAAAGAGAGTAAAATATCTCAAGTCTAAATTGGCCGCCCCGCTTGGGCAGTACACCGGTCGTGTCCTTGTGAGAGCGATCGGCGACAGCGATCTCCCGCGCCGAGCCTTGGTACAGACCGTGGCTCAAAGCGAGGAGCGACAGGCGGTCGCCCCCTTCTGCGAAGCAATAATGCTAGCAAATGCCTAAGGCAACGGCCCTCACGTCCCAGCCACCGCCGGGATTCCGATCCCGATTTCGTAATATTTAAATAGCCACCGTAGGCGCGGGCTTACGGACGCGGAGCAATTGTTATCTCGCCGTCTGACCGTCCGGTAACCGTCCGGACTCGCCCAAGTCGTCGAAGGCTCGAATAATTCCACGCGCGCCTCAAGGAGTTGTCAGCAAGGTTCGGCCCCGGTATGAAAGGCACGAAGAAAGAAAAGTGGATTTTTAGTTAGTAAAAATCTGACACCATCTCTTGCTCCGCCCAAGGGCCTGGAGACGACATTGGATGATCTTTCTACCGTGAAAATTTCTAAATTGGCATAAGTAAAGCAAATATAAGGTAACTGTTCCAGCCCTTTGATGACCGAGGTATAAACAACGAGATTAAGGACCGAATTTGAGCACAGATCTGCCCTTTTTAAAATATTTTGACGGAATGTTAACCTATGCGTAAATATAAAGTAGCTGAGCTGTAATTTCCATTGATATTAAGTGTAAACCTTAGGTTTGCCATAATATACAACCTTATTTTGAGTATGTAGGTAAGTATATGCAAAACTTGAATATGGTTTGTTCAGAATCAGTAACTAAATCGATTCCAATAATTTTTATACAACACTACCGACACTAAGTACAACACTAGTCACGGCAGGTTATAGCGGGCATTAGGTACAGCTGGGTTCGGGAGCAAAACAAGCCCACAGTAGCCCGGATGGCCCGGTGAACTTTGTGATTTTTCATGATACAGTTATGAAATTTTGTACATAGATTCTTTGCATAAAAATACTAGACCCGCGTTTCGGGTTTCACATAAACTAAAAATAAGGTCGTATAAATTAGTTCGGTTGTAATACCCATTGATATTGTGTGTAACCATAGATTTGCCATAATATCAGGTCTTGGTTCAATCGTCAGCTGCTGTGAAAAGTTCTCTAACTACAGTTAGCAAAATAAATTATGAATAATATTAAAAAAGGTTTTTTAGAGTCTCCGTGGAATTTCTTGCCGTTTCTGACATTTGACAAATGCCCATGTAGGCTTATCTTATATCCATATGTATAAAAGTGAAATACCGCTCACTGATTAATCTCGAAATCTCAGAAACTATAACACCTACAAACATAAAATTTATCAGGTAGTTTCCTCACAGGGTGTAGACATCCGTGAAGAACAGATTTTACGAAACTTCACCCCTAAGTGGGTAAAACGGGGCTTGGAAGTTTGTATGGAGAAACTGACTTTCAAGCGGGTGAAACCACGGGCAGAAGCTAGTATACCTACATATAAATAATATTGAAGTCTCTGTTAGTAGTTAAAAAAAAAATACTTACATGTGAAAAGCCTCGTGATCGCCCATTGATTTAGGCACTTGCCTTTCATGTATGATGAAATTGCGGGTTCGGAGCCGGGATAATAGCAATGTGAATTCTCCAATTCATATATAAGATAAGATAAGATAAGATAGATTTGAATAAACGGGTTTTTTGTATTTAATTAATAGTATAAACATGTGTATTTTAAGATGAGATATGATCAATACAGTTCAACATGTTTTGCTGTAATTGGCGTACAAAATTATTCAAATATCATTATTTAGTTAGAAACTAGTAAACATTCAGTAAATTCAATTATAGTCAATACAGAAAAATTGACAAAATACAATCATATCAAAATTCAATCAATTCAATTACAGTCAATACAAAAAATAAATAAAAATTGTAATAATAAAATTAAAATAAATAATGAATTATTCAACATTCAAAATTTCTCATTTAGAAACTCCGCAACATTAAAGTAACACTTATTATAAATTAATTTCGTACATGTGTAAATTAATTCGAGTTTTTGAAAAAATGTACTTTATTTTTTAATTTTTTCGGCACAAATCGATAGTATTTCATGTACCGAATCGACCCTCCGCGGGATTAAAACGACTAAAATTTAACGGTGTTTACAAAATTTATTGTGTACACCATACTACAAGTACCTAAAACACATTTAATAATTATTATAATAAGCTCAATAAGATTGGCTGGCCCACAGCTCCATTGAGTCCTTAACAAATTACATAACATTAAATATAATCAACCAATAATTGTATAAATAAACGGATGTAATCTAACTACCAATAAGTATGAGAACAAAAAAGCCCAGCGGCCATTTTGGTTTCCCGCCAAAAGGATAAAAAAACGGGCTAATTTGACAGCTCACGTCAACCAAATGTCATGTCATCTTAATTGGGTATTTGTATTCGAGGATTATGTTAGCATATAAAGATATTTGATGGTGACTGGCATTTTATTGGGTGGAATTCCGTACAGGTGACGTTTTTGTTTACCGAAAATCGCTGTCCCCTCGAAAAACTAATGTAAATATCGTATTTATGTTTATATATTTTTTAAGTTTTATTTGTAAATTACATGGAATTATTCTTTAGGTCTTTAAATTGGGTAATTTTTAAACTTAACCTAAAATGCATTTTTTTGGCGCGCACTGTTAGTGACTGCCTTTCTTGGTTTATGACTTGTACACCTAAATGTCTAAATTAAATACCAGCTAGTAATAAGAAGTATACAATATTGTCTATGTTAATCGATGGCTAAAGTAGCTATTTACTAGAGAACGATTTTTTAATATCGATGCAGTAGTTTTTGAGTTAATTAATTACAAACAAAAATGAAAAAATATAAATCTTTCCTCTTCATAATATTTTCATAAAAATAAAATAGACAAATAAAATAGACCTTCCAAAATATTTACCACTTTTCTATCCAGATTCGAGTTTCAGATCCATTTTATCTCTATTTTTTATACCTAAGTGTAATATACAAGCATCATTCTGCATACATTAGTATGTTTACCAAAACTTTACCACCACTTTACGGATCCCAAAAGCTATAACAAAAAACAGTTGCAATTTAATATCGACCGCAAATAACGGGCTTACTTACCTAAAATATTATTTCGATCCACAAGCATTTTTCACGTTGCCAGCGGGCGGACCACTTGCAAGCAAGGCCGGAGTTTTGGTATTGTAAAAAAGTAAAAATTCCAAAATGGCTGCGGGTCGGTACCAACTTAACAAAAAAAATAAAAAATAAAAATGGAACCCGTTCGAAGCGGCACCAATTTCGTGGTTATTTTCGCTAGGGGCAATGAAACATCTATTTTTGTAAAGAAAATAATATACTAGGTTTAAATGGTATCTGCGGTATATTTAAAATTATAACTGGTTAAGGTAGGTAGCATTGTATGTATGTTTTTGTTTGAGGTATTAACAATAAATATTGGAAAGAATAATTCAGAAACAAAAAGGTAGAGCATAACTTATTATTCACAAGGAAAAAAAAATGCTAAATTATCATTCGTCTTATATTTATGCTTATATACCACGTTTAGGTAAGATACTCTCCAGTAAATCACGATTCCAACCTTACACAACTCCAGTACCAACCTACAAACAAACAAAAAACATCCTAACGCCCAAAACGACCCGTAAATAAATCTAACGCCCATAAAAAAAGTAAAACATACCTACATACATATAGGTACAACATTACATAAACCTACCTCAATATCAAAAAGTTCCAACACAAAAGAGTTCCGTCTACCAAAAAAAGAATGAAAGAAATCACGAACCAACCCTGACCCTGCGCAAGCGTCGAACACCGAGCGGAGCCGAATTCAGCCGAAAAGAGCCGAATCGTCGCCAAAAGAATAGCCCTGACCTTACTCTTGAAGACTTGACTTGGTTTGTATGTGTGCGTTTGTATGTAATTCGGGTACTTTGACTGGTTGGCAGTTTTTTATTTGTGTGGGGTCCAAAGAGTAGATGGGCGGGTCGAGTAACAATCATGGGTTATTTATTGAGGAAGGTCCTATAATACCTCTGAGAGGGTTTAAATCAATTGCGTGTTTAGATAAAAATGATGAACTGATGAACTTAGGTTTGGCATCCCTTTGTGAGCTATTATATGCTGAATTATAAATTTGAAACAGCAAAAAGGGTTTAAAATAAATGAGGCGCATAGAAACAAATGTTCCCCCTTTTCACCAAAATTATCTAAAATAGCTTATAAATACAATTTATTGAAACACGGTTCACTAAAAGAAGGAAAGGAGAATAAATGTGATAATAATCTTTGAGTTCAACTCCAATTAAAATCAATGGCAAAGAATCTTAAGAATTGAAATATTTATTTCAAATAAATCATGGCATAAAATTGATTACAATCGAGCCTAAGTAAACCATTTAACTCTAAGTTATTATTAAGTATAAGTAATACGTTATAGGTTATGTTAAAAATAAGAATCGCATCCTTTTACATTTTTACACAAGTCCATGGCACCTTGTTAGTCTGATGTAATAAACACTTTGTTCATGTGCTTCTGAAGTAAAAAAAAAAACTTACAAACTTGATTCAACTTTTATTTCAAACTGTCGCGTCTGCCTACAGCCTACTCTATGCTGTGCAATTCGGATACTTTTTGTCGGGAGTTCGTGCGATCACACTCACTCGCGCAACTCAATGCACATGCACAGCACACGCCTGTGTGCGCATTTTCGCGGCGTGCAGTTGTTTGGGCAATGCACTCTTGCGCACAATGCCACTGACCTTGGTAATGCAGCTGCGTAGGGACGATTCGGCCCGCCAATTCGGCGTCGGTTGAAACCTTTTTGTTTTTTGGAGTCTAGGATTTGTGTGTGAGGTAGGAATAAACAGACGTTGAGCGGTATAGGGTTGATTTGAATGAGATTTTTGTACTTTACAGTAAAATTTTGAAAAATATGATGAAGGGTAATAATAGTAAATACCTAAATAATATTTTTAATTGCAAAAAGGTTTTTTCTAGGTGAGAAGAAACACTGAAACAAACTCAGAGGTCGAAGTCTCTTTTAAGAGGAGAGCGCTCTTACAGTTTTAAAAATATACCGCACTGAATTACACAAAAAAATGAAGGTATGCCAACAGTTTCACGGCGAGATATTTGCAAACCTAGCCTTAATTTTAAAAAAAAAATTTCATATCTCTCAAAAACAGATAACGACTTTTTCTATTTGCAGGATTTACTAAATTTTAAACATTTTTTTTTTGTTTTTTTCTCGAAATTAAGGATAGATTTGCAAATATCTGGCGGTGCAAATCATCATAATTTATATTCTTCATTATTTTTTTTTATGTAATTCAGTGCAGAGTATTTTTAGAAATTTTGAAAACGGTAAGTGCCTTTTTAGGTGTTTTTGAGGACTCTCCTCTTAAAGTTTTTGCAGCAAACAAGTAATGGTCAAATCATATGAGAACCATGCAGATTAGTGTCTGAGATGGTGATCTTAAAAAAAAAAAAAAAAACAATAATTATACCTACTTCAGACCACGATGAAGGTTTTTGGACATATATATAAAGGTGGGCTGTATATATATATCCAACTACCATCACATAGGTCTCAATCTGGTGAGGGTCGCGGGAATTTGATGGATGCGAGACGCATAGGACCGCTCGTAGTGGCGACACTTGGGGAGGCTTATGTCCAACAGTGGACGTCTTTCGACTGAAATCATGATGACGATGATACAACGGCAATTTTTTTTTTTAATTTATCACAGCATCAGCATAGCACAACATTATTTTTAGTTTGTTCGAAACCTGAATATAGTTTGTTCAGAATCAGTAACTCGAATCGATTCGGATCGGACGGGAAGACCGCAGCAGGCAAATTGTTCCAGTCCTTCGATATACGCGGTATAAACGACGAGTTGCCGTGATCAGATGGCAGGCTTTTTAATAAATAAAATATCTTGTCAATTGTCTACCTTATAGGCATGACCGGCCATGACTGTCTCAGACAAAAATCGCAGATTTAAACAAAAAAAAACCGTGTCAGGTCATAAAACTTTCGACATCAGTCTGTGTCGAACTTCATTTTTCTTTTTTTCGGATTACATATTTTTTTGTGGGAATTCATCCAATGACTTCTCCTGCACTAGGACGGAGCGAAAGGGTGTGGCAGACTTTTACAGACTAAAACCCACTCCTATGTTCCTTCTTTGCCTTGCGTTTCAAAGATAGGTTCCTTTTCATACTACTCATGGCCCCAGTAGGTTTAGAACCTGCTGGGTCTCTACCGTTTTGCTAACATCTCTTTGAGGCGCGTGTGGGACACTACACGCTGTCGACGACTTGGGCTTGGTCCGGACGGTGAGCTAACTTAAGGTGGCTAGAAGTCGGGGTCGGGATACTATAACTGGGGCGTGAGAAAGTCCACTCCCTCATGCTTGCGGCCACCTCCTTCGCTAGCATTACTGTATCGCAGAAGGAAGCAGAGCCAAACAGGATTTGGATGAGTAATATCGCTTGAATAAGCGAGAAATAAGTTTGAAACAGGCACTTCAATATGGAGCAGTGCTGGCCACTGGGCACCACTGCCCACACTGTAAGCAGTGCTTTGAACTGCTGTGGTGGTTTTTTTTTGGTGGGGATAATCATCCAATGACATCTCCGCGCCCTTAGGGGGAGCGGGAGATGGTGTCAGACTATTACTGACTAAAAACCCACTCCTGTTCCTTCGGTTTGCTGACAACTCCTTGAGGCGCGCGTGGAACGATTCGCGCCGTCGACCACTTGGGCTCGGTCCGGACGGTAACCGGACGGTCGGACGGCGAGTTAATTATTGCTCGTTATCCGCAAGCCCGCGCTTACAATGGCCGGAAGAGAACATAGATGTGTTTCTAGTCAGTACAAGTCTGACACACCTTCTTGCTCCGCCTAGAGTGGAAGAAGAAAAGGTGCTTGCAGTGAGAACATTACATTCTAATTTATTCCAAGCAACCATGAGATTACGGGACCGAAACCAATGTGAATTTTTCACTTCAAATGTACTTAGTTTTTTAAGTTGACCTAACACGTTACTGACAGCACGTGTCTCGAAAATTACATAAAGCCGTTGGTCTCGTTAGTTATTCGTAGATTTTTGTCCTTACAGGTTACCAGATGCCAGGAAGTCTAACCCTCAATCTATCCAAAGAGTATCGTCTTGCCCAGTAACTGGGTTGTGGAGGTTTGATAAGCAGTCACTCCATGTAAAACAATTCAGCCGCATCTAGTTCGACTGGAGGCCGAACCCAAGCCGGTTGAAAAACGGCTCTAACTCTTTAGAGATGATATGGTTTCAAACAATCATAAGAAGCCGGCGCTGACAGCAAAAATTGTATTATACAACCTTATTTTTAGATGCGAAACCTGAAACAGTTGTCTAGTATTTTTTATGTAAAGAATCTATGTACAAAATTTCAGAACTGTATCATAAAAAATCACAAAGTTATAAGCTTGTTATGTTACCTGATTGTCCGCACAAATTCATAGTCACCGGGCCATCCTGGGGACTAAGGGGTTGATTTACTCCCGCGTCCAGCAGTGCGCTGGCGTTTAATGCCCGCTATAATTTGCCGTGACCTGTGTTGTACTTAGTGTCGGTGGTGTCCTAGTGACATTTTGTCATTTTTTAAATATTTTTGGGAAAAAATACAAATATTGCGTGAGCAGGCAAAAGCAGCTAACTTTATATTTTATTAAGTTATAAAGTTAGCTTTTGCCGATTAGTTAAACGATTATTTAAAGTCTATCTACGTAAAAAAAGCAAAATCGCAAAAAGGTCAGTACCTCTACCATGAGTTTTAAGCAATAGTATTCGTCGCTACTCGATATCGACGCCGTAAATATTTTGTATGGCAAATTTTGGTTCTGCAAGTGACCGCTAGAGGCGCTGCAAAATTTGCCCTACAAAATATTTACGGCGTCGATATCGAGTAGCGACGAATACTATTGCTTAAAACTCATGGTAGAGGTACAGTTAGGAGTTCTTGTCACTTCATTGTCGATATGGTATAAAAAATATTGGAATCGATTCAGTTACTAATTCTGAACAAACTATAAGTATTCAGGTTTCGAATATAGTAAAAATAATGTTGTATAGGCATGTTACAGTTACACATTACGTATCTCATTGGAATTAATTCGCTACAACTCATTAACTGAGTTAATTATCCCTTGCAAATTGATATAAAGTCTACTGACGGGAAAGGCCACGGGCTATTTTGTACCGCTGACTAATGAGACCAGTTTGTCACTTGTCGACCTGTCACTTTATGTCAAAATGCCATTTAGCGCCATTTATTGTCATTTGCCGTTGCTATCGACATATCATTATAGTGTTTTAAAAAGTTTTGAATGCCGAACAACAGTTTAATCTTTTGAAAGAGAATTGTTTGTTTGTTGGAAGTATCTTCTTGAACTGATCTGATTATTCTTATTGTTCTGATTATTCTTGATCCGATTACGGAAATTATATCATAGATAGAAAACAACACTCTCACTAATAAATAGCTATTTTTATTATCATTGTAAAACACGCGTAATTTAAAAGTTGCTGACGATTCTGACACAATATAGTCGGACAGTGTCCGAATTGACACATTTTTATTTCAGGAACCTCTCGAACCATATCCAGTGAAGACCTGCGTTTTCCGGAAAGTACGTATGGCGAGTATCCACCCTTACGTTGTTACCGTACGGTGTCCTGTGAAGCGGCGAGCCTCCTTGCTGGCCTACCACCGTGGGATTTGGAGGCAACAGTCCTTGCACACATGCATGACTTACGCGTGGAGATGCAACGTCGGGGCGAAACTCCGCTGCCGTAACAAGTCGCGGCATGGCGGACAGAGCTCGGGCGGGATCTCATGGTGAAATGGCGAGAGCGACTGTCGCAACTCCGTGCTGGGCACGCCACGATCGAGGCGGTAAGGACCCTCTTTGAGGCGTGGTTGGAAAGGCCCACAGACGAGCACACAGTCGAGGTGTGCCCCGCTTGGGAAGAGCATCGCCGTGTCCTCGTGGGGGCGATCGGCGGCGATCTCTCGCATCGGGGCTTGGTTCAAGCCATGCTCCGGAGCGAGGAGGAGTGGCAGGCGGTCGCCTCCTTTTGCGAAGCAGTAATGCTAGCAAAGGAGGAGGCCGACCGCTTTAGACAAAGGCGCACACGCCGCCGCCGCCGCCGCCGGGATTTCGATCCCGATTTCCGGCCACCGTAGGCGAGGGCTCGCGGACGGTGGGCAATGGGTAGCTCGCTGTCCGCCCGTCCGGTAACAGACCGGTCCGAGCTCAGGTCGTCTACGGCGCGCACTGTTCCCGCGCGCCTCAAGGAGTTGTCAGCAAACTGTAGGGGTCCAGCAGGGCCGAAGCCTACTGGGGCCAAAGGTTATGTGAGAATGTCACCACGGGCCCCGGGACAAAGGCAAGGAACGGAAAGGTAGGTTTTTAGTCAGTAAAAGTCTGACACTATTTCCCGCCCCACCCAAGGGCGGGATTTGTCATTGGATGATTTTGCCTACGTTAAAAAATAAAATAAAAAAAAACCCTTACGTTGTTGAAACCTCTACGCGTTTCGCCTCGTCGTTTATACCGCGTACAACGAAGGACTGGATCAGTTTGCCTGCTGTGGTCTTCCCATCTTATTATAATTTGGGTGTCTTCAAGGCTAGAATTAATAGGCTTTTTGACGCGTTTGACGTCTTTCCAGCCACTCAGCAAAGAGGGGACGTACCGCCATAATTATGGCGTGCTCAGACTTAGGTACTTAAAGGGCTGATAAAGAAGACGATGAAAATCAGGTTATTCTAGATGGCCTTAATCCTGATGGCCACGATTTTTGAAACAATTCCAAGTTACGACCATTTCGTGAAGAATCTCTTTCTTCAAACGATAATGCCTCAGCGTAAGTAACATTTATACCACAGAACTACAGAATGTAGCGATGAATATTGTAGAAACGATTCCATTTCATTCGGTCATTTTGAAAGATGTGAACTTGGTTGTTACTTTTTATAAATGTATGTGTATATATAGGTATATATTATATCAAGTATAATACGTATGTTTATTTTATTTGTATATATATTTGAATCCTTGTTTTCATTAATCCTTTTTTTTATGCACCTGCCACGTTTTCTCTTCACCACCCTTGGTTGACTGGTAGAGAATGCCTAAGGCATTAAGTCCGCCTGTGTACCTTTGTGTTCCATGAAGTTTTAATAAATAAATAAACTTGGCTACGAATTTTGTGGAGATGATGTCATTCCCATACATTTGATCAGTTTCCTAATAGCATTAACGATTGTAGATTACCAGCTTGGTTAGGCCTGCAGGGTGAATGATCCAATTAACTAATATCATGTCAAAATACGTCAATGACCTACTGACCTGAATTAGTCACAATTTAGGTGCACTAGACCACACAATGCGAGGGTCAAAGCGTTTAGTAACCCATGAGTGAACACTAAAAATGCATCAAATTACCACCAATCTACTATTATTTGGGTAGTATTGTGTCGTGGGGTCAAAAAACTTCTTTGACTAAATCAATGTCCCAAAGTTTTTTTATTTATTTAATGCATATCCAAGTCGCTACACAAGGAAACTTTTAAACTAAAAACACAATGTTATTAACATTGAACCAATAAATAAAAACTTAAAATATAATTTACAAATAAATATAACATATAGGGTGACTGGTAATTAGTGAACGATACTTAAACACGTGATTGACTGAACTTGGCTGATTTTTTCGCGATTTCAGGTTTGGTCCCATAGTAAAAGTTGTTTGTCAATCACGTGTTTAAGTATCGTTCACTAATTACCAGTCACCCTATATAATTTTACGTGTTTGTTTAAGTGTCTCAAAGAGAGAGAAAATGAGAGCGGTGGTGTTCCAGTGATAACGGCCACCAATACGAATCGAAGGTCAACTTTAACCGCCGGGATCCCGATCCCGATTTCCGATCAAAGTAGGTGTGGGCTTGCGGTCCGGTAACCATCCGGACTGAGCCCAAGTCGTCGACGGCGCGTACTCTTCCACGCACGCCCCAAGGAGATGTCAGCAAACAAAGTTCAACAGGGTCGAACCCTATCGGGGCCACAGGTTGTGCGAAAGTGAACCCCTGGACCCTGGAGCGAAGGCAAAGAAGGCACAGGAGTGCGTTATTAGTCAGTAAAAGTCTGATACGCCTGCCCACTCCGCCCAAGAGCGGGAGATGTCATTGGATGATTTGCCCACCCTCCTAAAAAAAGGTAACTTTGTATAATTTCTTTTCCTAGCCAATTAATCTCTCAAAACGGTGAAGGAAAACAGCGTAAAGTAACCGGCATGTCTTAGAACCAAAAATTCGAAGACGGAACATTTACCAACCCGCAATAAACCCACGGTGGATTATGGCCCTTTCCCTCTTCTAGAGAGGAGGCCTGAGTCCCAGCAGTGGGAACATTGTAAGGCTGATTACGCCATGTTAGTATTTTACATATCTATTTTAATAACGGTTTATAATAATGCTGCCCAATAGATACAGTGAGAGGTTAGAAGTTAATATATACATTTTATGACTTTGGCGGGAACTAAGAGAACATTTTCGAAACAGGAATTTAAAGTTTGTATAGAGAAACGTATTTTCTCGTGGGCGAAGCCGCAGGCACAAGTTAGCAAAGTATGAACCTTAAAAGTATAATCCGCTGCCAGTTTACAAGTTAATAAGGGCAATAGCTGGTGTGCAATGTTTTCCTATATCAGAATATCGTCAAACCACACTACCCATAGAGAGAGAAGATTTTTGACCCCAATAAAAATAACTGCATCTAAGCACAACTGTCATTCTTCTTTCTTCTTTGTGGTCTCCCAACAAGCAAAATTGCCATAAGGATAATTCTTTATAAGTGCTTAGATCTTGTAAAAGGTTTATATCTGTCTTGTCTACGACTGTGTATCTTATAAAGGCAGCTTATAAGACGTTTTGTTCTAAAAGAACATTCAAACTTATTAAGAACTCTTTTAGATGAATATAAGAAATCCTTATAAAACATTTCACAGAATAAAGGTACTCGTATTATATAGACATTTTATAAGAGTAATTGCTCTTGATCATTATTTACACTTATTAAGGCATGTTAGAAGTGTATTCGTTCTTAGTATAATCAGCAGTAAGTGTTTTATTAAACTTCTGCTCATACTAAAGTTTTGTACACAACTGCTTTAGAGCAAACCAATCTTAAGTGTAATTTGCCTTATTTAAGTTAAAGAGTAAAATACTTTAGCAAGACTTTCATAAGACCATTTGATCTTGCAAGAGTCTCGTGACATTCTTTATTAAGGATATCACATAACTGATTTATAACCTAAAATGGAGTTTTTTTTTTTATGGTAGGTAAAATCATCCAATGACAAATCCCGCCCTTGGGCGGAGCGGGAAGTAGTGTCAGACTGACTAAAAACCTACCCCGTTCCTTCGTAGCCTATCGTGCCGGGGCCGAGCATTCCTTTCGGAACTAACCCATGACCCCAGTAGGCTTCGACCCTGCCTGCCTGCAGTTAGCAGGCTGGGCCTCTTCGGTGTGCTGACAGCTCCTTGAGGCGCGCGGGAACAGAACGCGCCGTCGACGACTTGGGCTCGGTCCGGTCGGTTACCGGACGATCGGACAGCGTGCTACCCATTGCACGCCGTCCGCAAGCCCGCGCCTACGGTGGCCGGAAATCGGGATCGGAATCCCGGCGGCGGCTGGGGCGAGCGCCCCGTTGCCTCTGCCTGATGCGGTCGGCCTCCTCCTTTGCTAGCATTACTGCTTCGCAGAAGGAGGCGACCGCCTGCCATCCCTCCTCACTACGGACCATGGCCTGAACCAAGGCCCGGCGAGAGAGATCGCTGCCGCCGATCGCCCCCACGAGGACACGGCGATGCTCCGCCCAGGCGGGGCACACCTCTACAGTGTGCTCCACCGTGTCCTCCGGGTGTTCCGCACAGTGGCGACACCCGGGCGAATCCTCCGCACGAATCCGGAACAGGTACTTAGCGAACTTTCCGTGTTCGGTAAGCACCTGCGTCGTGCGGAAGTTGAGAACGCCGTGAAACCTAAAATGGAGTTGACAAAATTGTTAAAAGTAGCAAATTTTTCGATGGTTCCGTATTGCCAAAAAGTGACAGTAGTTCTGATGAGTTTGATTATTCAAACAATAATGAAACTAATGATGAAAGTAAAAATGAATCGGACATCGACAATATGGGTTATGAAAAAAAATTACAGTTGCGGAAAGAAATTATAACATCAAACAAGAAATTATAACAGGACAATCAGATATAATGCATCGCATATAGCGTATAATGTGCACTTTCTATGATCACTGTAAAGTATAAAACAGTCGAAGAACAATACAAACTGCTTCTAAGCACAACTGTCATAGTCCCCTGTCATCACGAATCTAACCAGTTCACGGCAACGCCGACGGTGCATATTTAGTATAAAAACTACAATTATTGGCAAACTCGTCAAAATGCCGAGCGGGGCACGCGAGCATGCCTCAGTAATACAAAAATTACAGGCAGGTGACCGCTTTTGGCTCTAGTTTTAATAAAAAAATAAATTCATTATTCTAGGGTTATGTTTAAAAAAAAATGCTTTTGTGTTTTTAGGGTTCTGAACCTCAGTCGGCAACAATATATATATATAATAATGGAACCTTTATAGGATCACTCTGTTATCCATCTGTCAAAACCCTTTTTCTCAAGAACGTATGGAGAATGAATCAAATTGAAAGCAAAATCAAATAACAGTCAGGTCTGCTACCCTTTGGAGCTGTGCAAAAAATCAAACTTCTAAGTCAACTCAAATTAAAGCCGAATATGCACCGTTTATGGCGCATATTTTGACCTAGATCATTAAAGGATATTGCCAATCTCTGTATGGGAGTTGGACCAAATGCTTCCCAGAATGCATACATAGTGCATTTTGTTCCTGAGGCCAACCCCAATCAGTAAACTGAAGCGCTCCAAAATCTGTCCGTCAAAATCTGTATTTATTTTTCGAAAAGTAGCTTAATAATTGTTTTAGCAATAAAGAATGTCATACACAAGTAAGTGAATATGACTAAAAAAGAAAAAAAACATAAAGTAGTTACATAACAAAATAATTAGTTCGAACGGAATCCTCGGTGCGCGAATCCGACTCGTACTTGAACCGTTTTTTTTGCGATCACAAAGGTTAGGTGAATGACAGGGGAACTTCCTTTCTTGGAAAAACTTCTTAAACAGAATATCAAATCATCATCTGCTAATTACAGTAATATTATAATAAAAAGGGGAAGTTTATGCCACCGTAAAATTGTAAATACCGTTAGATTATAATCTATCTCGTGCGATAGATAGTAATTTAATAGTTTCACTT
The DNA here is from genome assembly GCA_958295575.1 of Leucania comma. Taxonomy (NCBI): domain Eukaryota; kingdom Metazoa; phylum Arthropoda; class Insecta; order Lepidoptera; family Noctuidae; genus Leucania; species Leucania comma. The sequence goes on from OY282483.1 coordinate 5,550,964, forward strand.
CGATAGATTACAATCTGCCGAAAAATAATACGCTAAATTGTAAGCATTATGTTACGATTCAGCAGGACTGCTGGAAGAACTTTCCTATTCTATGAGGAACAATTTCTTTATGAAACTATAGTTCTGACCCGAATCTGTTATTGCGCATCGAAGGTCACTCGCCATTTTGATTCAACTTATACGCTACGTAGATTTTTTTTATGGTAGGTAAAATCATCCAATGACAAATCCCGCCCTTGGGTGGAGCGGAAAGTAGTGTCAGACTCTTACTGACTAAAAACCTACCCCGTTCCTTCGTTGCCTATAGTGCCGGGGCTGAGCCTTCCTCTCAGAAAACGGCCCGAAGGCTGCGTAGGTAATATTAATACTTGGTTATTGGCAAAACTAACATGTTAAACCGAGAATAACTAAGATTTGGAACTTGGTGCCATAGTACCCAACGATATAACACACACAGCTATTGGAAGGTGGGCCCAGACTTCATGGAAACAATGGCATCATCAGGGGCGCCGACTTTTTGAAAACCTCATGGGTGCTAAATGTGCTAATGCTCATTTGATGACTCGAAAAAGTGATGAAGTGTGAGATGAAGTGATGTGAAGATGCAGACTGTCTGCTGCGTACTTAATTACTAATTATGTTTATACACCGTTAAATTTTGGGTTGTTTTAATCCCGCGGAGGGTCGATTTGGTACATGAAATACTATAGATTTGTAAAGAGAAAAATAAAGTACTTTTTTTCAAAAACTCGAATTAATTTCTTTAAGTAAACGTCAGTTGAGCGAGGCCAATGAACAGTAGGTAGTTAGTACGCAACGACCGACAATTACCTACAAGGTAATTCACTCGTTTACTTAAAGAAATTAATTTCGAACACCTTATAATAAGTCGAGTTTAAAAAAAAGTACTTTATTTTTTAATTTTATCTATACAAATCGATAGTGTTTCATGTACCGAATCGACCCTCCGCGGAATTAAAACGACCAAAATTTAACGGTGTATAAACCACTCGTCGGGTACTAAAAGGGGTCGTCGGGTAATGAAAAAACGCCCATCTCTAAAAGGCGATTACTGATCTGTTTCTTGATGTCTATTCTCAGGAGCACTCCTGAGAACAGACACGGCACCCACTGTTTATTTGTCATGGGTACTCGAGCCCCCGAGCACCCATGGAATCGGCGCCCCTGAACATCATCCTTTCATCCGAATCCATTTAACATTTTGAGCATGAAGAAATAACATACACTCACACACTTTAGACTTAATAAAATCAGGTTTATTCTAAAAACCCCAGTCATTTATTTACTTTAGCCTTTCAACAAGGAAATTCCCATGAATTTTCCTTTTTTTTTCACATCAAGGAACAATTTATAGCCGTAAAACCACACAATAATTAACAGAAATAAAGTTTAAAAAACCACTCAAATGGTTTCAATTATACGTTTTTAACCTAAAAAATTAACGTTCCGGGGTACATCGCATGCACCCCGGGCATTAGCTCAAATGTAACCGTTTTCGTTGAAAATACTAATACCTTCGCGTTTTAATGTTATCGAGTGTTTTTTTTTACAATATGGACGGATATAATGACTAAAATAGTTTAAGGTTAAACAGAATATTTAATAATTGTAAGTTATCGAATTGCAATTATGTTAGTGGGTTTTCAGCAGCAAAAGTCTGACATTATCTCCCGCCCCGACCAAGGGCACGGAGATGTCATTGGATGATTTTCCCGCCTACATTAAATAAAACAAGCAGTGGTGGCCGAGTGGTAAAGTCCCCGACTTACGATTAGTAGGTCGCGGGTTCAAGCCCGGCCAGGCGCATTACTTTGTGTAATTTATTTCATCACCACTGCTCTCAAAACGGTGAAGGAAAACATCGTGAGGAAAACGGAATGTCCTAGAACCAAAAATTCGAAGACATGTGACATCCACCAACCCGCACTGGGCCCGCGTGGTGGATTACGGCCCATTCCCTCTCTTAGAGAGGAGGCCTGTGTCCCAGCAGTGGGATGATAATGATAATTAAATAAAAACATAAAAAGGCATCATCAGAACTGCAACAACGTACTTACCTATTGAAACTTATTTCTGTAGGAAGTGGTTCTAATTGAATTTGCAAGACATTACACGTTAAATTAAAGCTTGTAAAAGCTAAATAATCCGCAAGCCTAAATACCTATAATTAGGTAACTACTAAACAAAAGGTCAGTGCATACTAATTAGGTTCATTAACTAAAATATAAAGCGACCTTTTTAGATTAGCTTAGAGAACTCAAACTACATCGGAATCCCTTCATTGTGGGGGTTATTCTAAAGGGTGAAATGTCGAGCACTCGATAAAAATGAAGTAGGTCCACGCTAGAGCCGAACAATCCGAAGCAGCAAGCCGAAGCTGCGGGGTGAACGTACCCCTCCGCGCCTACAAGGGCTTGAATTACACTCTAGGGGTAGGGCAGACAAGACTGTGTGAAGTCAGGTTTACAGCGATTCATTTCTTTCATTAAATTTTTCAATAGACCGTTAAATTTTAGTCATTTTAATCCCGCGAAGTCTCGATTCGGTACATGAAACACTATCGATTTGTAAAGGGAAAATAAAAAATAAAGTACTTTTTAAAAACTCGAATTAATTTACGCATGTACGAAATTAATTTCGTCGCGCGCGAGTCTGGAGCCCGCTATATGAAAGCGCCTATTATATATTATGCATTCTTGGAGACACTATTGCAATGTACATCATATCTCCTACCTGCTTTAACCTGTTGAATACCGTAATTAGAGACACAATAGAAAGACAATAGGTGTGCGGACGCCGGCGTCCTCTTAATAATGAATTAATGGAACAACTCCACTGAATTTCGTTGTCATGAAGAACATGCCGGTATTTTGTAGTAAACAGATATATCTAGGACATATCTGTCACATGCCCGATACGGTGGACCAAAGTCACACAAAATTGGTACCCTGAGATAATGAGACGGAGTCGTGGTACACAAAGAAGATGGCAGGACGAAATAGACAGATTTCGACAGAACTGGAAGAAGAAAACGCAGGCCGGCGAAAGACGATAGGAGTTTACTCCTACCGTCTTTTGCCCAGAAGTGGAACAGAACAGGCAAACAAACAAGAAACCAAGAGGATCATTGGTAATAATACACTCGTTTGTCGAAGCTTCAAAGTCTTGAGTCGGTCGGTTTTCTACCGGTTTCATTTCGGGGAGTGTGCGTCGGAATTGAATAATTTAAATCTGCTAAGCCCGTTCCATCATCTGGTGGCATGTGTAATTGGGTCATTCAGTTCCCTTCATTATGGTTGAGCTGAGTGGGGCTGGTGCACGCGTCACGCTCGTGAACGGGCGCCGTCAGTTGAGACTGGTCATCTCTTAGCTGCCAGTGGCATATTTCAATTTCTGTTTAAATTTTTGCAATTAGTATTTTCTTTCATTATTTATCTACATTGTGCTCACATAATAGAAGCGACATGAAATATGTAGCCAAGAATACATATTTCATGTCGTCCATGGAGTTTCTTGCACGTTTTTCTCCATAGAGATCTACGCTTTGGAATTTAGCTTCACTTTTTTTTTTGGACTGACCGACATTTTGACAATTCAAAAGTGCCTGTACCTAATTGGTCTATTTGAAATAAACGCTTCTGATTTCTGATCTGATTTCCGATTTCTGGTGCACATTCCACGCAAACCTTTTGGGAATACATTCTTCGATTGTATAGCTGAGGAGTGAAATTTCCTGCCAGAATCTGTATTCCATATTTCCTGATAGCTACAATCTGGGAGCTAAGCTAAGAGTGAATACTTCTAGGCAAGCGTTCTCCATCGTTGTCGCTTTCCATCAGGTGTGAGGATATTGGTCAAGCGCGAACCCATAAATAATAAAAAAGTCATTTTTTTTTTTTTAATATTTATCACAGTTTCAAGAATAGACCACGTCGCATAGCCCGGTGCTAGCGTCACGCGAGCCGCGCGTTAGCGGCACATATCCATGTCACTCGTATCTGATGGGTCTACCTACTTTTTAACGGGTTTTTGGCGGGTTTTATCGTTGAAGTCATACAGCGGTAATTTTAGAGCTATTTTTAGTTTTATATTTGATGGTGGTTGGGTTAATGTAAGTTGCCATTTGATGCTAATAGTGGGCTAATTACAGTCTCCGTAGGTTTTTAACATTTTATTACGAATGTCCATATAGCAAGGTAAGTTTAGTGTCCTCGTGGGGGCAATCGGCGGCAGCGATCTCTCTCGCCGGGCCTTGGTTCAGGCCATGGTCCGGAGTGAGGAGGGATGGCAGGCGGTCGCCTCCTTCTGCGAAGCAGTAATGCTAGCAAAGGAGGAGGCCGACCGCATCAGGCAGAGGCAACGGGGCGCTCGCCCCAGCCGCCGCCGGGATTCCGATCCCGATTTCCGGCCACCGTAGGCGCGGGCTTGCGGACGGCGTGCATTGGGTAGCACGCTGTCTGATCGTCCGGTAACCGACCGGACCGAGCCCAAGTCGTCGACGGCGCGTTCTGTTCCCGCGCGCCTCAAGGAGCTGTCAGCACACCGAAGAGGCCCAGCCTGCTAACTGCAGGCAGGCAGGGTCGAAGCCTGCTGGGGTCAAGGGCCGTTTTCTGAGAGGAAAGCTCAGCCCCGGCACTATAGGCAACGAAGGAACGGGGTAGGTTTTTAGTCAGTAAGAGTCTGACTACTTCCCGCTCCGCCCAAGGGCGGGATTTGTCATTGGATGATTTTACCTACCATAAAAAAAAGGTAAGTTTAGTACAATTCCGGTATACGGTCAAGGTCCCTACCAGCAACTTACTAGATTATACATTCTTCTTCCGAGCATGTTTGCTCCTGCAAATCGCCTCTCAAGTCATCCAATAAAGGCAAGAGAGAGATCGGAGTTCTATTCCTCATCAGTGTTACGTCGCAGTGCACTACGGTCGGCTATAGAGGGCAACCTAGAGATGAGGAACAAGAATTCTCCCGGAAGTAGTCTGTGGGGTCGCTAACGCTCTACAGTTCGCCACAAAACTACCCTGGGCTTGGTCCGGACGGATACCGAACGATCGGACGGCTAACTACCCATTGCTAGCCGTCCGCAAGCCCGCGTCTGAGGTGGCCAAAAATCGGAATCGGGATCCCGGCGGCTGGAGCGTGATGCACGTGGAGCCGCCTCCTTTGTTAGCCTTACTGCTTCGCAAAATGAGACGACCGCTTGCCACTCCTTCTTGCTTCGGACCATGCCCTATACCAAGGCCCGGCGCAAGAGATCGCTGCCGCCGATCATCCCCACGAGGACTCAGCGATGCTCTGCCCAAGCGAGGCACTCTTCTACCGTATGCTCCACCGTGTCCTCTGGGCGGTCCACACAGTGGTGACACCGGGTCATACGAATGCGGTGCAGGAATTCCCCGAACTGACCATGTTCGAGCCTTAGATAGCCTGACTCAAGCCTAGATAGTAGATTGGGACCTATTTACTTCTTTTGGGGGTTTAATAGAGTTAATCGGTAAGTAATTTTTCTTTTAATTATACACAGTTAAATTACAGTAAAAAATTAAAGTAGTTACTTTTTTTCAAAAACTCTAATTAATATACGCATGTACGAAATTAATTTCTTTAAGTAAACGAGTCAATGACCTTGTAGGTAGTTGTCGGCCGTTGCATACTAACTACCTACAGTTTATTGGCCTCGCTCAGCTGACGTTTACTTAGAGAAATTAAGTTCGTACATGCGTAAATTAATTCGAGTTTAAAAGTACTTTATTTTTTCATTTTCTCTTTACAAATCAATAGTATTTCATGTACCGAAACGACCCTCCGCGGGATTAAAACGACCAAAATTTAACGGTATATAGGTGAGATAGCGGTCAAGCGCGAACCTATCAATAATAAAAAAAAATCTACCTACCTCTTTACAATGAGTTTTATTTTTTTAAACTAGTGCGCCCCACTATCAACGATTGCATCATTGCTTACCATTAGGTGGGATCGCAGTCAAGCACAATCAATCAAGTCAAGCAATTAAAAAAAAAGGATGTCCTGTTCACCCTCCACTTCCCAAAACAGCGCCGTAAAATGACTACATATCAAAAAGGTATAATTCTCATAGAAAACAAGAACTCACTACCGTTCCGGTCTATAAATAATAATTGTCTATATACCTAGCTACCTACTAGTATCCATATTTTTATTTCGCGCCCACATTAACACACAAACTACAGTAACTATTCATTTTAACTTAAGTGCTCTTACATTCAACTAATTAGCTACCGCACTAACGAAAACAAACAAAGAAAAATTGCAGTTGAAGAATAAAAATCTCGACAAAAGAATATTGTGTCATTCATCTTTTCTTTGCAAGCCAAGTAAAAATAATGAACGGTCTTTTTATTTCCTTCACTGAAAAACTCACCGATGATAAAAAGTGACACAATTATTAATTAAAAAAGCACTAAGACTGGAGATTGTAAATAGTGCATCTTGTAACGAATTTTTTTGTCGTGCCACCAAGTGACATCTGTTGGAATTTTTAAGAACTACAAAATTTGGTACTTAGCGACACCTAGTGGAATTTTTAAGAACTACAAAAATTTGGTTGTGATCGTTTTGTACTAGATGGCGGTAAAAAATAATGTTTTTCGAAATGAGCTTTTGATAGAAATAACATATAATTTACAAAAATCAACATCAATTTATTTGTTAATAAACATTACATATTAATTGGTAATAAATTATTTCGTTTTTCAATCATTTATTCTTTTTTTTTTTTTTTTTTTTGTGGTAGGTAAAATCATCCAATGACGAATCCCGCCCTTGGGTGGGGCGGGAAACAGTGTCAGACTTTTACTGACTAAAAACCTACCTTTCCATTCCTCGCCTTTGTCCCGGGGCCCGTGGTGACACTCTCGCATGACCTTTGGCCCCAGTAGGCTTCGGCCCTGCTGGACCCCTACAGTTTGCTGACAACTCCTTGAGGCGCGCGGGAACGGTGCGCGCCGTAGACGACCTGAGCTCGGACCGGTCTGTTACCGGACGGACGGACAGCGAGCTACCCATTGCCCACCGTCCGCGAGCCCGCGCCTACGGTGGCCGGAAATTGGGATCGGAAACCCGGCGGCGGCGGCGGCGTGTCCGCCTTTGCCTAAGGCGGTCGGCCTCCTCCTTTACTAGCATTACTGCTTCGCAGAAGGAGGCGACCGCCTGCCACTCCTCCTCGCTCCGGAGCATGGCTTGAACCAAGCCCCGGCGCGAGAGATCGCCGCCGATCGCCCCCACGAGGACACGGCGCTGCTCTTCCCAAGCGGGGCACACCTCGACTGTGTGCTCCACCGTGTCCACCGGGCGGTCCGCACAGTGGCGACACCCGGGCAATCATTTATTCTGTGGTAACACTGTACGCATTTTACTCATGAGATTCCCTGCTTCACGTGCTAAAACCCACGTGTATCTTTCAGTTGCCCTTTGCATTCCAGGGCCACGGTAACTCTTTCACACGTTCCCGCAGCCCTAACGGGCATTGACCCTACTGTGCCCCTTTTTTAATTTTTTTTTTTTGTTTGGAAAATCGTCCAATGACATCTCCGCGCCCTTGGGCTGGGCGGGAGATAGTGTCAAACTTTTACTAATTAAAAACCCATTCCTGTTCCCTCGTTGCCTTTTATAACGGGGCAGAATCCGACCTGACCAGACTCAAATTCTAAACTTCTGAGTTAATGGGGAAAAAAATACGGCCGTTTAAAATACGAACCGCGTTTGAAACGATTCCGATGAAATTTGAGACGGAGTATCTAAGCTCAAACCCCAAGGAAGGACATAGGCTCTTTTATATTTGGCTTCGATTTTGAACCGCAAATCCGATATTCACGCGCACTGATAAAGTTAGTAGGTACAATGTAAAGCAAATCAATGCACAAAACATCCGAAAAAATACTCCATTAAAACGAATGTATCTGAACCTTATGAAAAATTCTGCCATCGGACAGCCGGCGTACGGTGAATATCCCTTATTGTTGTTGAAACTTCTATTGTCCGGACTAATCGTTTTGCCTCGTCGTTTATACCGCATACATCGAAGGACTGGAACAGTTTGCCTGCTGCGGTCTTCCCGTCCAATCATAATTTAGATGTGTTCAGGGCTAGGGTGAATAATAAACTAGTGCGCCTCACCATCAACGATTGCATCACTGCTCACCATCAGGTGGGATTGCAGTGAAGCACTAGTTTATATAAATTAAAAAAAGGCTTGCTAGTTATATTTCTACACTAGTTTCTGGTAGCGGTCTCTTCCGCATGAAAGTAGAAACACATAGCCCATTGTAAGATGTTTTCTATATAATTAAACACCTTTTTTTTATTGTTTACTTTATTTTAATAGTCTTCACAATCATGATCCGCCAAGTCTTAATTAGGTTGCCAGCCCGCGTTGCAGTGTTGCCACCCGCTCAATAGTGTTGCCACATAATAAGGCTCCTCTCACATCCCTTCTCTTTTCTTACAAATAATTAATCATTACAATATTCATGCAAATAATTTGGTTTCTTAACAATTCGACCACTTCTAGTTATTCTATTTTCTACAACACTATTGTCAAAATTAAATGTAACAGTCTTTTTGGTTTTACTATTTACTCTGTCATTATTAGCTCCAAGATCAGTTTGTTCTTCAGAACAATCTACAAAGTTATCCACATCACAATTAACATATTCGAAATTTAGATTATCATCATTATTTTCCACAATGTCAAGTATATTATCTTCGCTACCATTATTATAGTCTATATCTCTAAAAGCTAAATTGTCAACACAATCATCATTTACGTTAACATTCGTTACATTATCCTTACATCTTTCATTTAAAGTATTATTTTGTATTATACATTCTAGATCCTCATCATCATAATCATATGTATTTTTTACATTGAATTTTCTGTATTTTGAACCTTTAAATATATTATATCTGTTTCTCAGAACTTTCTGCCCATTTTCCAATAATACTACATAGGATCTATCTTTATCCCCTTCTTTTACAATTTTACCTGGGATTAACTTATTCCTATTTCTATCTCTAATATAAACATTCTGTCCATTATAGAATGTCATTCCTTTACCCTTGAATTTCTTATCATGATACATTTTATAACTTACATTTTTCTTATGTACATAGTTTTTTATGTTCATAAACTTTGTTTCATAACCATGTCTATTCACAGGTAACAACGAAGCTACTTGTCTACCAATCATCATCTCATTTGGCGACTTTAACTCATTATCAATAGGCATATTCCTGTATTCTAACATAGCCAAATCTATATTCTTATTTTCTAATAAACATTTTTTTAACATCTTTTTAACTGTTTGAATGTGACGCTCAACCATCCCATTAGACCTAGCATAATAAGGTGTTGATGTCTTATGTTTAAATCCAAATTGCTGACAGAAATCTACAAATACAGAACTTCTGTATTGAGCTCCATCATCTGTGTATAATAATTCAGGTATTCCCCATCTAGAGAATGATATTTGTAAAGCTTTTATATGCTCCTCAGCTGATTGATTTTTTAATTCACTTAACTCTATATACTTAGTAAGATAATCTACTATTAATAAATATATTTTATTATTAAAGAAAAACATATCAGCTCCTATTGTACTCCATGGTTTATCAGGAACTTCTCTTAATTTTAATGGTTCATAACTATGACTTTTTTGATACTGTAAACAGATGTCACAATTTTTAATCATATCTTCTATTTCTTTATACATATGCGGCCAATATAACAATCCTTTTATTCTGTTTTTACACTTTTCAAAACCCATATGATTGTAATGAATTTGCTTTAACATGTCAGACCGTAATGATTTTGGTACTAACAAAGCTGAATCTTTAAATATTAAACCATTAGCTATGTATAAGCTTTCTTTAATAGAATGATAAAACTTTAATTGAAATGGTATATCTGAGTATTTAGGCCAATCATTTTGAATATAATTAATAAGCAATATCAAGTTTTCATCTTTAGCCGTTTCTTCCTGAAATATTTTTAATTTTTGTTCACTAATGTTTAAACTTTCTATTATCATACAGACATGCATTTCTATCTTTTCATCAATATCCTGATTACATATGTTATCTTGTACAAATGCCCTAGATAATGCATCAGCCACTAAGAGTTCCTTACCAGGTTTATATTTAATCTCTAAGTCATAACCTTGTATGCGCATTCTTAATTTTTGCAATCTTAACGGAGTTTCATTCATTGATTTTTTGAATATCTGTTCAAGTGGTTTATGATCAGTTTCTACTGTAATTTGTTTGCCATATATGTATTGATAGAACTTTTCACATGCATACACAATTGCTAATAATTCCTTCTCAATTTGTGCCCATGATTTCTGCGAATCAGTTAGTGCTTTCGATGCATAAGCTACTGGTTTGTTATGTTGTAGTAAAACTGCTCCTAACCCCGTACTACTACTGTCAACGGACAATGTAATAGGGCTATTCATCTCAAAAAATATTAAAACCGGTTCTGTAGTTAAGATTTGTTTCAATTTATTGAAATCTTCCTTTTGTTTTTCACCCCAAACAAATACAGAATTTTTTTTTACTAAATCTCTCAATGAATTTGTAATATCTGATAAGTTAGGTATAAATTTAGATACATAAGTTATGATTCCTAAAAATGTTTGTAATTCTTTTTTACTTGTGGGCTCTTTCATATTAACAATAGCTCTAATTTTTTCTGTATCAGGTCTAATACCTGTGCTACTCAATATATGGCCTACATATTTGACCTCAGTTACCCCAAACTGACACTTATCTTTGTTGAATTTTACTCCTGCTTGTTTAGCCCTATTCAAAACTTGTTTTAATCTCTTATCATGGGATTCTTTAGATTCTCCCCATATTAACAATTCGTCAACATATTGTTCGACCCCCTCAATGTCACAAAATATGTCATGAAAACATTTACTAAAAACTTCAGGTGCTGAGTTTAAACCAAAAGGTAATCTTTTATAACAATACCTACCAAATTCACCAGCGTTAAATGTTGTATATAATTGACTTTTTTCTGATATTTTTATCATGTAAAATCCTTTAGAGGCGTCTAGCACCGAAAAATACTTAGCATTAGGCATTCTAGCGACTAATTCCTCAAAAGTACTCATTTTATACCTTTCTCTGATTATACATTTGTTTAAATTCTGTGGATCTAAACAAAGTCTGATAGAACCATTGTTCTTTTTTGTTACCACCATAGAATTAACCCATTCAGTAGGCTCATTTACTTTTCTAATGACACCTAACCTCACTAATTTATCTAATTCACTTTTAATTTGGTTTTGTAATTTAAATGGAATTTTTCTAGGTCTTTCTACAATAGGTTCACAATTTTCTTTCAATTTAATATCATATTCATATTTTAACTCACCTAATCCAGTGAATAATTCACTATATTCTGATACAATGTCACTTTTATTTACCGAACTCACCGTATTAATAATATCAAGCTTTACTGCAGTTGAATAACTTAAAATACTGGGTGTTTCAAAATTCACTACAAAGAGTTTACATATACAGTCACTGTTGTTGTATCTTAATTTTGCTTCACAAGTTCCAAGGATTTTTATTTCAGATCCGTCAAAGTTTGTCAATCTTATATTTCTACATGTATTTAATTGCAATTTTAATTGATTCATTGTATTTCTATTTATGATATCCACTTGAGAACCTGTATCAATTTTGAATTTTATATATTTATTATTTACTTGGATATTTAAATACCACTCCTTGTCTACGGAGTTTACTGCATAGACTGTATCTATTCTAAACTGTTCTACATTTTCACTGTTGACTACTGAACATTTATAAGTACAACACGAAGAAAAATGATTAAATTTATTACATTTTACACATTTTTTACCATATGCTGGGCATTTAGCATAACCATGAAACTTATTGCATTTTCCACATGGTCTTGATGTACTGGCCTCTTTTTTGAAGTGCTCACCTGACCTTTCTTGATAATCTGATTGTCTGCCCCTGGATGTTCCTCTCGCACCACACCTTGCTTGACCCGGAGTTCTACTACGACCCCTGGCTCTTGGCTCTTGGTTACTTGCTGATGAACGCCTGCATGTTCCTTTGTTTACTGCACCTACTTCATTTGACCGTTCATTATTACAGTTCATTGTTTTTATTTGACTTTGAGCCACTTGTGCGGCTTTACATATACTCATGCACTTGTCAAGTGTCAAATCCGGTATTCTTAGTAATTTTTCTCTAATGTTACCATCGTTGATTCCAAGAACTATTTGATCTTTTATCAGACTATCCTTCAGGTTTCCAAAATTACAATCCAAACTGAGAGATTTGCTGTTTGATATTCTTCATATTGTTCGTCTGTCTTCTGTTTTCTTGAGAAGAACAGGTACCTGTTATAGGTTTCATTTGTGGGTGGACTACAGTGTTTCTCCAGACGTATGAGTACCTCATTGTATGATATGCTCGCCTTGTCCTCGAAGCTATTATAAATTATTAGACCCTCTTCGCCGATGCAGTGTAATAGTAGAGCTTTTTTTTGTTCCTCCTTTAGACGTGTATCTGCTCCACTGGCGAGAAAATATAGGTCAAACCTTTGTTTCCAATTCTCAAAACTTCTTTTTTTCGATTTTGATCCGACAAAAGTTAATGGCGGCGGCGGTTGTAGTTGCTCCATCTCTCACCTCTTTTTATTTTGTTCAGCGTCGATTTTTACAGTTGTCCTTAGTCCTCAGCGCCATGTAAGATGTTTTCTATATAATTAAACACCCCTTTTTATTGTTTACTTTAATAGTCTTCACAATCATGATCCGCCAAGTCTTAATTAGGTTGCCAGCCCGCGTTGCAGTGTTGCCACCCGCTCAATAGTGTTGCCACATAATAAGGCTCCTCTCACACCCATTTTACTTAGCTTTACTCACCACTGACAAAATACTATTTCAAATCGGTCTAGTAGGTCCCAAGTCTACTTAACACAAACGAAATGCAAATCCTTTCTCTTCATAAAATCAGCGGACCTAAAAACGTCACATGAGCAATTCATCTAGAGCAAATCATATTCCGAATTCCTAGCAGATCATAAGCAATTCCTCTAATGTTCGTAAAATAGTTGCACAAATTAGTTGAATCATACTCAATTCACTGCATATAAGAATCAAATTCCTTGTAAATATTGCCGTATAAAAAATATGATTCATATTATGATTCTACAAAAGTGGCCTTTTTAGACCTGCAGTTTAAATAACCTTCTGAAATCACATTATTCATGACTACCCTCCCTTGTTTTTTTTTTTAAATAATAGATACTTTTTTTTCACTGACCTTTCTCCTCGTCGCCACTTGTAGCGATCCCTATCACCACGAAGGTGACGGTTATGTTGGACACTCTCATCTTATATAATATTAGTCTATGTTGGACACTGGCTCACCATTACACTTCGCCGAGCGCAGGCGCACGTCCGACCGTCACATGTCTATCACACCGACGCGACTGATAGTCGACGCTACCCCCTCTGCTTATGTACCTACTTGACTCTTTTTTTATCCATCAAAAAGTAACTTCATCAAAATCGCCAATTGGAAGGAATTTTTAAAATTACTAATTATAAAGTTGTAACAAAAATAGGACTTTTTTTATTTTTAGGGTTCCGTAGCCAAATGGAAAAAAACGGAGCCCTTACGGCATGGGGATGACAGTACAGTACTTTGAAGTCAAGAAAAGAAAATGTATGGAAAGTGGTGCTATCTAGCGGGGAAGACGTGCCAACTAAGGCAAAAATATTCCATTTATATTACTAGATGTCGCCATATATGACCTCTGTCTTAAAATTTTATTTTTTTAATAATTTGTGAAATGTAAATTAATAATAGAAAGTAAATATTAATTTTACATTTTTTTCGATTCGTCCTCGGTCTTTAAAAGTCTATAACATTTTTTATATAAATACTTAATACTTATTTTTCCAATGGCAACACTGATAATAGATAATACCATAATACGGGTAGGTAAAACTTTTCAAAGTTTTCATTCAATTTATTTTGAATTATTTCGAGGACGTTCGTCGTGTGTGCCGTGAGTTTTCCGAGTTTTCTGTTCGATTTATCTGTCTTTTATTGACCATTGCGTGTTTCCTGGACCCCGAGAGTGCTTCTTACATAGTTACTTGGCTTTTCGTAAACTGATACCGACGAATACACTTATTTCGCTTGACCCTGGCATCGTTTTATGGACTTCGACGTGTATGTTTATTTTGATCAAATTTGGCTACGTTTTTGGATTACGATGGCGAGAATACCGAAAAACCCTCGCACTCATTGCTATTTTGGATGTGAAGAGCCATTATTATGGAGATTGTAAGAGATTTTATTTGAAAATTGTAATAGTGAAAATATATCACAATAAAAGTGGTTTAATTTCAATACATTAGAGACGTTAAATAATTATCTGTATAAATTGTCAAGAGCTGTAATTAATAAAATAATCTATTTCAATTTCCGTTGTTTTATTTCCCTTTATATTGATATATCCTTATCATATCAGTGTAAAAAATGTACTAAGGTGAAAAACCATGTGTTTTTTCGCCTTGGTACAATTTTTACATGGGAAAATGCGTTCTATGCAAGATCACCAATATACCTATAGGTGTGTACGTAGATGGCGCCTACATAGCTATATCTATACATATCATGCTTTCGCAGACACTAGCGCCAACTAGCGGGAAGGGCGAGTAGTTAAAAATAAAACTGATCTGTCAGTGGCTCATCTATACCCATAGATAATACATATAATAAGGGTATAGATGAGCCACTGACAGATCAGTTTTATTTTTAACTACTCGCCCTTCCCGCTAGTTGGCGCTAGTGTCTGCGAAAGCATGATATGTATAGATATAGCTATGTAGGCGCCATCTACGTACACACCTATAGGTATATTGGTGATCTTGCATAGAACGCATTTTTCCATGTAAAAAATGTACCAAGGCGAAAAACCATATGGTTTTTCACCTTACAGTACATTTTTTACACGGATATGATAAGGATATATCAATATAAAGGGAAATAAAACAACGGAAATTGAAATAGATTATTTTATTAATTACAGCTCTTGACAATTTATACAGTTAACTATTTAACGTCTCTAATGTATTGAAATTAAACCACTTTTATGCTTTTTATTGTGATATATTTTCACTATTACAATTTTCAAATAAAATCTCTTACAATCTCCATAATAATGGCTCTTTACATCCAAAATAGCAATGAGTGCGAGGGTTTTTCGGTATTCTCGCCATCGTAATCCAAAAACGTAGCCAAATTTGATCAAAATAAACATACACGTCGAAGTCCATAAAACGATGCCAGGGTCAAGCGAAATAAGTGTATTCGTCGATATCAGTAACTATGTAAGAAGCACTCTCGGGGTCCAGGAAACACGCAATGGTCAATAAAAGACAGATAAATCGAACAGAAAACTCGGAAAACTCACGGCACACACAACGAACGTCCTCGAAATAATTCAAAATAAATTGAATGAAAACTTTGAAAAGTTTTACCTACCCGTATTATGGTATTATCTATTATCAGTGTTGCCATTGGAAAAATAAGTATTAAGTATTTATATAAAAAATGTTATAGACTTTTAAAGACCGAGGACGAATCGAAAAAATGTAAAATTAATTTTTACTTTCTATTATTAATTTACATTTCACAAATTACTAAAAAAATAAAATTTTAAGACAGAGGTCATATATGGCGACATCTAGTAATATAAATGGAATATTTTTGCCTTAGTTGGCACGTCTTCCCCGCTAGATAGCACCACTTTCCATACATTTTCTTTTCTTGACTTCAAAGTACTGTACTGTCATCCCCATGTCTATACCCTTATTATATGTATTATCTATGCCTTACGGATTCGTTATGTCTGTCTGTCTGTCCGTCCGTATGTCACAGCCACTTTTTTTCGAAACTATAAGAACTATATTGTTGAAACTTGGTAAGTAGATATGTATTCTGTGAACCGCATTAAGATTTTCGTACAAAAGTAGAAGGAAAAAAAACAATGGGGGTTTCTCATATTAAAAACAGTAATTCAAAATGTTTTTTTCAAACACATACTTATGGGGTATCTATCGATAGGTCTTCAAAAATGATATTAAGGTTTCTAATATATTTCTTTTCTTAACTGAATAGTTTGCGCGAGGGACACTTCCAAAGTGGTGAAATATGCCCCCCCCCCCTGTAACTTCTAAAATAAGAGATATTAGATGTACCTGCAAACTTCCACCGAAAATTGGTTTAAACGAGATTTTGATCGATTTAATAGTTCGTTGTAGAACTATTAAGGGCTGATTTCATCATTCAATATAAAAACTCAGTTCAACTAAACTGAGCTCAGCGTAATCTAGTTTAAAGACGCGTGTCGTAAACATGAGCGACAACAAAAGAATTGAAACTGAGTTTAGCGTAAACTAGGTTCAATTCATAGCGGTGAAACGCAAAATGAAGCTATAATCTCGATTAGGCGCTCAAACTGCGTTTTTTTTTATATAATCGCGATTAGTTTCTTGGTGAATTTGGCCCATAATCGATCAAAGTTACTACGACCTACAAGAACTTTTATACTATGTTACTTGCTGCTACTGAACCCTTCATGACCGAGTCCGACTCGCACTTGGCCGCTTTTTTTTATTTGATATAAACTAATGCTTGACTCCCACCTGATGGTAGCAGTGATTCAATAGCCTATTCACTCTAGCCTTGAAGACACCTAAATTATTATCTGATGGGAAGACCGCAGCAGGCAAATTGAATTGGATGCATAAACTGCAATGCAACGACATCGTCACCGCTTTAATTTTGGTGCATAGGAACGAGATAGCGAGATCTGTCTTTGCTGCTTCATTTTCCAACAAACTTTTGATTGCAGTTTTCAGAAAAAAAAATTAGTTTTTATCACCTACAAAATATACAACCTCCTTATTTTTAGTATATGCGAAAAACCTGAAACACGTGTCTAGTATTTTAATGTAAGGAAATCTCTGTACAAAATTTCAAAACCCATATCATGAAAAATCACAAAGATATGCTTGTTATGTTACCTGGTTGTCCACACAAATACATAGTCATCGAGCCTTCTGGGCCACTGAGAGGTTGTTTTGCTCTCGCAACCAGCTGCCGTGACCTGTGTCGGTGGTGGTTTTTGGGAAAAAATATAATATGGAGTAAAAAATATTGGAATCGATTCAGCTACTGATTCTGAACAAACTATATTCTGGTTTCACATACACTAAAAATAATTTTGTAGAAAACAAACAGGCAAATACCTACCCAAATTCTGTTGAGATAATTTGCTGTCGGTAGCTTGGTAGAAATGTATCACTCTCAATCATAGGACCTTTACAAGGATTTTTCTTGTAATGTTCCCACTGCTGGGACTCAGGCCTCCTCTCTAGGAAAGGGAAAAGGCCGTAATCCACTAAGCGGGCCCAGTGCAATATGCCACATTTCTTCGAAGTTTTGGTTGGAGGACATGCCGATTTCCTCACTATGTTTTCCTTCACCGCTTTGAGAGAAAGTACTCGTAGATGAAAACAGTGGTGGCCCACCAGCAACGGGCCCGACTTACGAGTTAAGATCGCGGGATCAAACTCACCCAGACGTATTAAGGCGCCTTCAAATTAGCCGCAGAGTGCCGCGCGGCATCTGTAGCTTTTGTTTCCTATTTTCTTTCCAAATCTATTTGCACATTGCACCGTTCTGGCGTCCTTATGTCGACACCAGCGAACGCTGAAAACAAGCGCTGTGAGCTCATCGCATTATGCGTGAGTTCACAGCTTTCTGCTTAGCGTTCGGCCGTTTTACGCGGATGTCACGCATATCTTTTCTATATAATGATTATGTTTTTTAGTTAGTTTTAAGGTTGCGTCGTTTCGCGTGAATAAACTGTCTTTCTTTCTTTCTTTTCGGCACTTTGACGCTAATTTGAAGGCACCCTTACTTTGTGTCATTTCAGTATACTTGGTACATATTTCAGTATCGTACCACAGATTTAAGGACTGCGGAATTTTGTTAACATTTACTCAATAAAACCCAAAAGTAAATAAAGCTGTTTTAATAATTTAAATCTTTTTATTAACTGAAATAAATCCTAAAAAATAATCGTTTAACACTGTTTCGCTTAAAAGGTACAATACTAGGTACATATTTATAAATAAAAATAGGTACTAACTTAAAGCAAAAAAATAATAATTATACTTTTATAAAATAAAAACTAAAATTTTTAACAACAATTATTCTTTTAAATGAAAGATTTAAATTCTTAAAACAGATCAAATTAAATAAAATTGTCATATCTAAATTATTCAATACGTGAGATTTTTTTTTATTATTACATTTAAATAAATGCATGATCATATAACATGTTAAAATCATAAGATTTCTATAGAAAATTAAGACACAATGTTTCTGCAACAATATTTATCTGTTGTTTTACAAATTAGTAAAATTATGTGATAGCTGGTTACAGTTAATGAGATTTATATTGACAACAGTGGTGCGTTTATATAATTTAAGTAACGATTATTGTTAAAAATGGCTTAACAATTTAATCACTTACGTCGAATTTGTCCGACGAATGGTTTCATGTTCTATTCCCGAAGGTCGTGTGTTTGCGACTGAGTACTCAATCTAGTTTAGCTCTTCAATCCACATAAGTGACAGAAGAGTTAACAAAATGGAGTATTTGGTTGTGAATATGCGATCCTGACGGAATACACGCGAGTGATTGTCGGACATATCCGACGTAAGCGATTACAAGGTAAATGCTTTAGAATTTTCACTGACATTAACAATATCATAAATCCGGTTTCTGAATTGTGATTAAAGGCCACACGCACAGGAGTAAAGGCTGATTAGAGCCACCCGGAACCAAATCCGCACCACCTCGCGTCCTGCGGTTAGTATTTTTTTATATGGACTTGTATGGGTATACGCTCACTACGTCAACTTACGACCAAGGCAATCCGGTGACGCAACGGAGTGATGTAGTGAGCGCAGCCCATAATATAAAGAATACTAGCCGTAGGAAGCGAGGCGGTGCGGAGTAGGTTCCGGGTGGCTCTAATGAGCTGTGACCTTTAGTAATTAAGAAGTTAATCAACTCTATTCTATAGTAGGACAGGTTGTCAACGTCACTTTAGCTAGGGTTGCTCTTTCTCTGTACTTGTGTGCCTTATTTTGCATAGGCGAAACATTTGCAGACTTACTAACCCAAATGGACATTGTTAATGGCATGCGTTAGAGAGCGTTCTTTTGTCCATCAAGGTGAATAGTTGTTCAAATGGTTGCCCAAACATAAAACTGTGATGTGATGTCGCGTGCTAAAAATCTGCGAGCTCGCACGACGTATCGCAAGAACTCGCAAATTTATTAGCATCGCACAGAGTATGATCGTCTGAACCGATTTTTTGCAGCGCCATATCGCATCGCATCGCAGTTTTGTGTGGGAGCAATAAATGCAGTGAAACTTTTCAATTCATTAGCATGTTTTCAAGGGTTTTCGAGAGTACTTTAAAATATGAACAACTTTCAATATTGAACCAAACTTGATAATAATTATGAGAAATAAAAACAGATGTTTAATATATTTTCATTATGGCATATTTTTCAACCCTTTAACGCCACGGATTTTTATAAAAAAAAAAATCTAAATATTGACATCAAAATTGAAATTTGTTTTAATCCATTATTTGTCTTATATCAGACTGTCCCTTGCCTCACACTAGCAATCACTCCAGCATCGTGGGAGCGTTCAAATTCGCTTACACAAGACACCTAGACCCGGAACAACTTTCTGAAACCTGTACAAATATTTGTCCCGCGCGGGAATCAAACCCGCGACACGTAGCGCAACAGTCAATCGCTTAACCACTGCGGCAACTGTTCCTTATAAATCTATTTCTTTTTTCATCAAGTCAGAGTTAGTGCCGTAGAAAAAATTGTTCATATTCATAATTACTTTCAACCCAATAAATTATTTACCAATGAATTAAAACACACTGTATTTCAATATAAGCTTGTAATGCGTCTTCATAAAATATTACGCCTGTGCAAATATATTGCTGATATTGAGTTTCAATTTTTTTTTAACGTATTTTATAGTATTCATGTTTATTATTCAAAGTATTACATATTTATAGAAAATGTAAATTCTCTACTAACACTGAGATCACATTGACTGTGTTCAAGATTCAAATAATTTTGAAAAATAAAAGAAAAATGGTATTTCATAAAATGACCATCGCATACTTAGACATATTTTAGCAGATGCAATAAAAAAAAGTAAAAAAAAAAGAGAATAGTTTACTTATTTTTATCTAATAATCGGAATATCGATACTTTTTACAAATTCGCGATGATATTTAATTATAATTAATACTAAATAAGGCATAAAAATATTTATGTTGGACTAAAAACGATTTATTAAGTTGCGTACAAATTTAGCTCGTATTATTAATAATTATTATTTAGATAAAATACGTCTTTTACATCTAAGGCTATAATACAAAAATGTGTGTGAATGTTGTGTATGGATCTATAAGCTTTCTTATTATGTCTTAAATTATTGCATAAAAATAAAACATATTTTTATAAAGATTTATAACTATTTTCTAACTGGGAACGATAAATATTGCATACAAACAGTATTCTTAAAGTTAACATTTTAACATCACAAATTGACATTGTTTAAAAACAGGGTGTTAAAAAAACATTTTACAACAAGTTACAAAACATGTTTACGCAACATGTTGCGAAACCTATTTCTAAAACCCAACACCCAGGGTGACCCCTCGCGCGCCGATTGTACAGACGCCAGCACATCAACCTACCTCAATCTGTCAAATTTCTTTAATAGATTTTCAAACTTATCACAATATCAGAAAGTTAATGTTCGATTGATAAAATCTAACAGATTGGGGTAGATTGACGTGCTGGCGTCTGTACATACGTCTGTACAATCTGAATGACCCCGAAAAACGCTTAAGCGTCGTACTATAACACACAGGTGTACGAAATTGATCGGCCGAAATAATGGTCTATATGTCTTAAGGTCTACCTATAACGATTTTTTTTTTTCAAGAATTTAGTTAAAAACGGACAATGACGTAAAGAACAATTTTACAAAAAGTTGCAAAACATGTTTTCGCAACAAGTTGCTGAACATGTTTCTAAACCCAACACAACATTCACCAACTAAATGCGTTCACACAAACAACCAAAAAAAAAAACATTAATATTTTACATCATTTACATTTCAGTCGTAATAAAAATATGAATATCGTAGTCTTATACAAAGCGGCACTATATACAACTAATTATTATAATTTAGTAGTGACTTTACGTATAGATAACATTACTTATTATTTTAACTGTCGGTTTAGTGGTTAAACTTGGTAAGAAAGCGGTTTAAATGTTTCTGGAATTTTTTTAATGTTGTAAAACACAAATATTGAGTCGTAGTTAGCTGCATTTTTATTTGAGGTTGGAAATCATCAAATGACTAATCTCGCTCTGGGTGGAGCGAGAGGGAGTGTCAGATTTTTACTGACTAAGACTGACCGGTGTTCTTAGGGCCAACGATGCGTTAAGCGGGCGCACGCGCGGTCCCACACAAAAGTGTCTGGTCGCGGGCAGGCGCGCACTGCGCCCGTTTTCCTACGCATTCAAGTTCTTCATCGATACGACTACATGCACACCGTTAAAGTTGAACTAGCGACACTACGCAGGTAATAGTCCGGTTTCTTCTACAGTGACCGCTGCACACGACACACGCGCATAGTCACGCGACGGGTGCCGCGTGCGCCCGCTTTACGCAGCGCTTGCCCTTACAGTTGCCCTTTGCTTTCCAGGCCACGGTAACTCCTTCGAGATATCCCGTGACTTAAATAGCTGCCAGTTTCTTTAGTTCCCATTTTCTTTAAGTCTACTGCATATGTCCTATAAAGAAATCATGTTTATGCAGTTGGCTTAACTCTAGCATGGTTCGATGTCTAAGACAGAACAACGCATTTACTGATTAGATATTTGACGAGACATAATTCTTCAATCGATATACATTTCTTTTTCCTAAATTCCTTCTTTTTTGACATGAAATAAACAAAAATAGGTAAAATTTCATTTCGACGTCCCCGTAAAAATTAGTTCTTCGACAATCGACTTTATAATCGGACAATAAGTCGGTAAATCTAAAAACAAATTTTTGCGACTACCGACTTATCGTGCGGCGACGATTTTTTTTTTCACGAAATAAACAAGTTAGGTAACCAACTGGATATTTTCTTCACTCTTAAAAATTCTTACTAAGTCCAACCTTCAAATCGACAGTACATTGTGATGATACACATATTACATCGTTGTAATCTTAACAGACATCAACGCATGATAAAAAAAATATTGTAAAAAAAGTCTACGCTGAACTCATGTACGTGAAACATTGTCTTTTTTTATTAAGGGCAGTTTTTAAATAGTTTTATCGATTCTTAAAATAGAGTTAATAGGAGGTGTAGCCAAATAATTTTACTAAACCAAATAGCATAGACAAATAAATTTTTTTCTGTTATAACAAATTAAACAAAAAAAACGGGTTTTAAATAATGAACAACCCGTTATTTGCTATAAATAACAATTCATAACAAAAAACGGATTTTAATTTTTTTTTTTTCTTTATTATTGACTGACCTGTTGGTCCAGTGGTTAGTGTTCCTGACTACTATGCCGGAGGCCATGGGTTCGTTTCCCACCCAGGACAAGTTTGTATAATGAGCACGATCATTTGTTCTGTCTGGGTGTAATTTACCTATAATATGTATGGTTCAAATTATTTGTCGCGCCGCAGGTCCTGCTGCAAATTCATTATTATGTTTATGTGAATATCCCAAAAATAGCACTTTGGTGATGGAGTTCGTACTTCCTTTACAAACGATTTAAGAATTGATATCGCTATATAAACACCGTGTATTAATATAATCTTGCAAGCATTCCATTTGCTAGCTAAAATATACTTATTTCATTGAGAAAAATAAATATTATATTCATTACAAATATCGATATTTTGACGATTGGCTTGAAATCGATAGGCGACCACAATAGGACTAAACTTGATTTAACTGGTGTCGTTTGCCGATTTGTTTTTTTATTTATTTAATTCATCTTCACTTCAATTCATACTAGATTGCATCCTTAATATTATAGGCAGCAAAATTATTAATGGCAATTGCTATCTAATTGCCTTTAAGCACCATTACAAACCAACCATAACAACGCCATTTTACTTAAATACTAATTCATTTTCACAATACTTCTACCAGCACAACTTCAGTTTAAAAGCCTGCGCAAACGAGAGACAATTCACAGAATACATTTTCGTCCTTCATATTAGAATTACAGAATGCGTGCTTCTATAGGATGACTGGTAATTAGTGAACGATACTTAAACACGTGATTTTAGTCATGATAATAAACAACTTTCAGTATGGTACCAAACCTGAAATCGCGAAAAAAAATCTGCTGGTCAAATGTACTGAACTTGGCTGATTTTTTTCGCGTTTTCAGATTTGGTCCCATAGTAAAATTTGTTTGTTATCATGACTACAATCACGTGTTTAAGTATCGTTCACTAATTACCAGTCACCATATAGTATACTTCCATTAAAAAAAAATGTAATCTTACCCGGTTTAAAAAAAAAAGACAATGGGCTAGATATACACGCCAAGTAAGGCGCATTTACAAGCTTATTAGTATACACGATAAAAATAAGTATTGTATGTATACTACTAAGGGGGTTTTTAATATCGTGCAGATTTCATCACGCATGAGGATTTGCTCCGCATGCGTAAACCCCCGCAATGTCCTTTTCATACAAGTATATATTGTGATGCGTGCAACACGCATGCGGGACACGTGTTTTTTGCCTTCGGAAATTTTCTGCATGTGGAGCAAATCCGCATGATATTAAGAACTCCCTAACGCCCGCTACCAAACATGACACACAAAACTTGGTCCAGCCCTCCCTAGCCTGCTAAGTTACAATCATTTCGCTTTGCGTTAACGCTTGGAGTTGGCCACGCCCCCAACTCCTTTGTTCAAACAAACGAATTGGGGAATCATTTCTGCACCCCTCTAGGGTCTACGCCCTGTACTTGGGCACCGTTGGCACTGCCCTAGTTCTATACCACATTAGTTTCCGTATACGAAAAAAGTCAAAAAACCGAAAAAACACAAAGTTAAAAGCTTGTTCTTTTCTGGTTGTCCACACAAATACATAGTCACAGGGCTTCCGAATCACTGAGGGTTATTTTTCTCCCGCACCCTGCTGTGCGCTGATGCCTAATGCCCACTTTGATCTACTGTGACCAGTGTTGTACTTAAGTGTCGATGGTGTTCAACTTGTGACCGTTTTAAAAATATTTTCTAGAAAAAATATGACATGGTGTAAAAATAATTGAAATCGATTCATTCACTGATTCTGAACTAACTTTATCCATGTTTCGCATATACTAAAAGTAATGTTATATTTGTGTGCCTAGTATGCACACAATACATTTAATGTACCACGTACGAAAAGTCCGCCAAACAACCGAGGACATCAATAGACCGAACTAGAAAAAACAGTACAGTCTTCTTCCGTTCTGATCACGTGACTGAGCGTTGAGATGATGTCAGAACAAAGGAATTGGAGGCGTGGCCAACTCGAGGCATTCGACGCAAGAGAAACGAAACGGTCGTAATTTAGCTAGGCCTACAGGAGAGTCCCCGAAAAAAAATTAACTAACGTGACTTGGCGCAGCAACACACACAGCGAAATTTAGTCCACGTTGAGCGCATGGAAATATCCATTTATTAATAGAGTCGATTTATTAAAAAAGTCTTCTCTTTTCCTTAAAAGTAATAAATTTTCGCACACCGTGTGCGTTGAGTCCATTTGATCGGCGGACATTTTATTCCCGGCTCTGAGATTTTCGTCCTCTGCAAAATTCCCTCGTCTGCGCAAGCGTTAAACAAAAAATATTTCTACAACATAGACCGACGAACAAACTAGGGTTGCCGAACACCGCATTAAGATCTTTCGATGGAGATAAAAATCCATTAAATATAATAATAATTATGAGAAATAAATATTTTTAGTGTTCAATCCATAACGACGTATTTGCTTATGGCTATTTTAACCATAAAGTATACTTAACTTTTAAAGTCTCATCCCTAAATTTTAGAGCTGGCAACATTTTCCATTGCCTTTTTTACTTGGAACTTTGAGTTTATGTCATGGCATACTTTGTGGTCTTTTTTTAGTGTATTTGTTTTACTTAACTATACAAGTTTCCTTTGCCTTTTTATTCTAAATAAAGAGTGAGCTACCTTATTTTTTGTGTAATTCTACAAATCGGCAAACCGCATCCGTTTTTAAAAACCCTTAAAAATAAACGTTTATAGAATATAAATAAAAAAATGCAATGAACTCTAACACTACGAACGCAGTCCAATTTTTAAAGCAAAGAGGTTTTGAGCATGTGGGAAGGAGATGTCATGACCTAAGCTAAGATTAAAAAAATTCGGAATTTTTACAGTAAAGTAAGATTGATTCACCCATTCCCATCAGACCCATTTAACAATACGAATATCCATTTGATAGTGTGTCAAGGTACGTTTAGACTACGACACTTTATACGGTACACTCAGTGTATATATCGAGTGTCTCTGTATAAACACCAGTGTAAATCGAGTGTCTCTGTATTGAACACCAGTGTACACTCGTGTTCATACAGACACTCGATATATACACTGAGTGTACCGTGTATAGTGTCGTAGTCTAAACGTACCTTTAAAGCACTTTGCATTGACACATTGCCAACCAAGCCATTTACCAAACTTACTCGCATGATCCTTTACTTCATACATATTTAGTCTACAACGAATATTGTTTTTAGGAAATTGAGAAGAAAGAGTTAGTTTGCGATCTTATGTGATCATAGGAAAGTAGATATAAAAAATTGGTAGTTTTTGGAAAGCATAAATCATTGGTACTTCAAACTAAAACTTAGCGCAGGCAATCTAAAGAAGCAATAATAAAGAATAAACCAATTAAATTAAAAAAAGGTTTCTTCTAAGACTGGCAACTATTTTGAAAGATATTCGAAGAATTCGATGAATGAAATTGTAACTGATCAGTACGTTTTCATTCACCATTAACGAGTTTTTGGCGGGATTTATTCGAGTGACGTTCAGTGGCTGTTTTAATTATTCGCCAATTGTCTATACACCTATACTCCATTCGTAACAAGATTAGACATAAAAACAAACGCTTTTTTACTGCCCGTTCAACCGATTTTGACTTCTATTCCGTAGACATAAGGATGCCATCAAAATAAAAAAAAGTGTGTACAATACTATTTACTGCAGCCGCCATTTATCATGCCGCCAATGCAACAGAAGTCATAACCGATTGACCGAACTGTCTAATGTTACTTCGAATGGAGTGCAGACACATATGATAATCATTGAAACAGGCGCAGTCGGTAAAATAGAGCTGAGATTTTTTGCGAACCTGATCGATTTGTATTATCGTTTGTAGCGAATAAAGTCAAAAACTACCGGACAAATGTAACAACAGGTCTGACTTATCCTTCCCCCATGTCACAACCTCAATAAATTTTACAATACAATGCAACTAGCTTCCTAAACGTGCATAACTTTTTAAAGTGATACAGATAAGAGTATTTTGGCAACGTTCATTATATGGAAGTGTAACGGTTAGGTACTTATAACTACTATCTTTTTTCATTAGTATATTTTATACAAAAAGAATTATCAACAACGTTGATTTATTTTATTTTGTAACTTAGTTAAGATTGTTATTGTAGCGATACAATTTTTTTAAATAAAGTTTTACGATTTTATTTTATTTTTGTAAAGATATACGATAGTACACTTAAAAACAGTTCTTTTTTAAAACGTTGATCCACACTAGGAATTACTCCTGTATCGTGGGTGCGTTCACAAACATGTAAACTCACATACACAAGCAACCCCAGACCCGGAACAAATACTTGTAGGCTATAGAAATATTTGTTCCGTATTCTGTTTGTACTTTCTTCTGTTTGAACTATGAAACTTATTTAGATATTAAACATATAATGACTTGTGTTACAAGCCGACCTCAAAGTACTGGTGAATAAATTAGAGATTTTAAAAAATATATTTTTTTGTTGAATAGTATAACCAATTTTTTCTAAAGTCTTTGATTATGCACTAAGAATGGTTCACAAGGCGACATTTGGAAAAATTGGCAATTGATCATTTTTCACTCTTAAGAGCCATTTCACGTTTTCGCGCGTAAATCTAAGATTTTAGTCGCCTAATTTACCATATTACGTAATACTCCGGCATTGTTGAATATATGTAAAAAATAGACCAGTCTTTAATGTTGACACTTCATGTAACACATTTCCAAAAACTAATTTGTTGACTTTGTGGTAATTAATCTCCCACAAGTACTTTTCAAAAAAATCAACGCAGAGTCAATTTCAGACTCTTATATCTACTATTAATATTTATAAATTTGACCGAAAAAAATACACAAAGCATCAGACATATAATTTTGTCAACCAATCATGTACCAGAATTTCGATGATTAATAACATTAATTAGTAAAAAAATAAAATATTAAGTCAATTTTTACGTTCTATGTCGCTGTTTTATCGCGATTTTTGGTTTGAACAAAACGTAATTACATTTAAAAAAACTATGTAAATATAAACAATGTTCATAGATTAAACTAATTCCAACATTTCAGTAAAATCCGTTCATATATTTAGACATAATATCGTTTTTAAAATCACTCTAAATTAGAATATAATACGAAGCCTAAGCGAGCAGCGATTAGTACGGCTCGAACGCCCGCCGACGCAGGACCTGTGCAGTTTTTTCCCGCGTCCCGATTATCGAGCACGCGTATCGTGAACGCATTATTATACTACGACTACAACATTTTGATTCTATTCGTATTTTTTTTTTCATAAGGAAAGATTTTCGTTAATTTATTAAACAAAGTATTATTATAGTAGTTTGTAGAATTTGTTGAATAATCATGTTTTTGTTTTATTAGTTTTTGCAATGGGGCGGAAGGGTTCTGTTTACCATTGTGTCCAAAAAAGAAAAAATAGAAATATTGCAGCCTTAAAGAAAGCGACGTAGACATTCTTTTGATTTGTAATTCGTATACGCAGTTATTGATCACCTAACTACATATTGACATGGATTTTAATACTGTAATTACAATTTTAAGAATTTTTACCCACATAATAAAATACTAAAATAATCATTTTATTGAGTAAAAATATGATTTCTTTGTAGATATGGAAAGTATGGAAACTTTATTTTTTTGTATTTGTTCTAGAATGAGAAATCGTACGAATCGGGTAGAGGAGGATAGTGCATTTAGCCGAAAAGTACTGCCGGGTACAAGTAAAAAGCCAGATTTAATAACAGTAATTGTATGTTTTAGTTACAATTATATGTTGAAAATAGAAGTTTATTTAGTAGTAGGATTTTTTTTTATTTTTAGGTGAAAAATCACCCAATGACTTCTCTTCTCTCTTGGGCGGAGCGGGAGGGTGTGCCAGACTTTTACTGACTAAAACCCGTTCCTATGTTCCTTTTTGCCTTCATTCCAGAGCCTCGAGGTTCTCTTTCACTCAACTTATGACCCCAGTAGACTTCGACCCTGCTAGGCCACTACGGTTTTGCTGAAATCTTCGACAACTTGGGCTCGGTCCGGATGTTACCGTATGGCCGAACGGCGAGCTACTCATTGCTCGTCGTCCGCAAGCCCACGCCTACTTGTCTGTGTAATATACCACGCTGACACCGCCAGGGAGGTCGTCGCATTCAGTAGTACGTAGTATATAATATTTATTTAATTTATAGAATAAGGAATCTGTTGTATTAGGGCCTGGACTTGATGAACCAATGGAACTTTCAGACTCAATGGTAAATATGTTTTGTATACTGCATATTACCAGAAATCATAGACCCTACAAAAGTAAGATCAATGCCTTTGCGACAAGTATTTATTTAAAATATGTTTTTTTTTTTTGGTAGGTAAAATTATCCAATGACAAATCCCGCCCTTGGGTGGGGCGGGAAATAGTGTCAGACTCTTACTGACTAAAAACCTACCCTTCCATTCATTGAATTTGTCCCGGGGCCCGTGGTGACATTCTCACATAACCTTTGGCCCCAGTATCCCGGGGCCCGTGGTGACATTCTCACATAACTTTTGGCCCCAGTAATTTAACATATGATAGTTATTGTAAATAGAGAATAATTTGGTCACTGCTAATAATCTAGTTCAAAATTTCTTGCAGGACGGTTTAGCTCAGCAGTTTTATATGATATTAAAAAAAAACCGCCAATTTACGGATATTGATACTACTAGACTTGTCTATTTTAGTTATTTTCATAGTATCATGTCTATAGGCTGTAGATATCTACTCAATTTTTTTACTACAGATAAGAGCCATCAGAGCCATTTACAATCTCCGCAGGTGCAAGTCTCTAATGGAACTGTTTAAGCCTTTGATTTGTTGTCCTAATCCTGTGACGGTGCCTGGTCAATATATCTATGAAAACATCATGAAACTCAATGAAACCAAATTGAATTAATAATTAAATTTAACAATATTTTAAACTTGTGTTTAAAAGTTGGAGGATTATATTTAAGATAAAATGCTTGGCTCCATGCTGGTCAACCTTCACTACCACTACGGCGTACAAATTGATTACTTTTGGAAATATATTTGTTAATTCGAAAACTATTTTATAATATAAATTGTATAATGTAGAAGAATTTTTTTTAAAGTTAAATGAGAGTGCCATGGAGCAATTTATGGTTTTAGGTTACTACTGGACTTGTTTGATATAAATGAGCATGGCGGTAAAGAGTTTGTCATCCTCACTCAAATGTCTCACTGATAGTGGCGCGTGTTGGATTATTTGTATCCGTGAACGTACGTTGTCAGTTAAGACTGGTCATTTCTTACCTGTCAATGGCTTATTTTAATATCTATAAATTATTTTAAATTTATTTTATTTACATTGTTCTCACATGATAGCAGCGACAAGAAACATGTAACCGAGATATTTGTAATACATAACATGATTGCAAAAAGTGTCATCATTTTTTCTGACTGACATACTTCTTGCAATTTTAAAAGTGCCTGTAAATGGTTTATTTAAAATAAAACATTTTGAATCTCTGGGTTGTTTCCCTGTCCATTTCTATTATATATTTTAGAAATACTTACACAACATTTTTTTTTATTAGTTCAGACAGCATTAATATCATAATCAATTAATATTAATAGTGTTCATATTTAGTTTATGCAGCATGTTTATAATAAATAATTAAACTGTTCTTTTTGCCTACTCTGTAGGATACAGATCTCAAGTTGTAACATTAACTGTACAATTGTTTGTACTAACAAAAAACAACATGAAATAAATATGTAAATAATTAATAGACTGAATAAATAAAATCACTTATTTATAAATCTAACCAAAGTGCATTACGATTATAACGGCTCAAGATTGTTTAGTCCGTCTCATCACTACTGCTACACTGGTCGCGCTGTGTATGTGTGGATAGCTACGCACACATGAACAAAGCTGCCGTCTTTTACCTAAACTCGAGCGATCAAATTTTGTGAAATGGCTCTTAAGGCCCTGATCGACGGGCGAGTAAAACCGCAGTCTTATGGCTCGTCAGTAAAGCTCGCCGGTGTATCATTACAATACGAACGACGCGCCAGGCTCGCGGCTCGTTATGTTTGCTTAATTTTCTACTCGTCTCGTCGTTCAAAACTGATTTACTCGCTCGTCGATCAGCACCAACGAGCCGCGAGTAAAACCGACGATCTTTAAAACCGCGGTATTGGCTCGTACGTCGATCACCCACTTCAGTAATAAGTATGAAAAGAGATCAAAAGGATGGTGGAGTTGTGTCAACTACACCTGTAAAAAATAATTCTATAACAAAGAAAAATTGTACCGCTACAAAAAAATCTAGACCATGACTGTGTTTTCAACCATCTGGGCACAAATCATACAAACGATACAATACAATAACTGAGTATTATTATTATTTATAAAATGTTACACTTTGAGCAATGCACTACTTGTGTCCTATGTACAAAGTTCAATACATACATTGTCTATATACATCGGTGTCTGTATCTGAAACAATGAAATGATTATATTAGCGGATTTCATTTGCATAATCTTTGGTGGGCTTTTTCCAACCAGCTCACTTCTCTTCAAAACTGATTAGGCCTCTCAGGTTTTTCAGGGTGTCAATAAGGAAGTTCGGGGATCCTAAGGTGCGCGTGCGTGTATCCGTGACACCTGTGCAGTCCAGGAGGACGTACACACCTTCCTTTGACTTTTTTATTTTTTGTTCTAAGAATTAAATCGTATATAGAAAGATTTTTTTAATTAGTATCAATGTTAAGTAAGTTTTCACTACCATTACACGCGTACAAGAGAAAGCGAGATATTCCCACTTCGACCCAGCTCTTTCTCACTGCAATATTTAAAATCCTAACTGTTGTTTAATTTTACAGCCAACATTGATGCTTCAGGAAAAGATTTCTTTTTAGTGTTATTTGTTGTTAAGTATAAAATATTACCAAAAATAAAGACAAGAAAATACACGACGTGTTCACAGGCTCACACTACCAAGACTTTCTAATGAGCCAAGTGAACGGAGTGAAGGATCGAAGAGGCTGTTGAAGGTAAAAGTGTTGAGTGTGCTCGCTTCGCTTGCTCGCGACAATTGCTCGCTTCGATTACTCGTCTCTAAATTAGGCTTGTTCAATAAACTTTTAAGTACAGTTTTTTTTTTTATTTACTTGTGCGTCACTGCTTCAAGTTGTCTATAGAAACGCCGAGACCACACGCGACATAAGATAGAGAGATGTAGTGTTACCTGTGGTGTCAGTGATGGCGAGGCCGCTTGGTGCTGGTCATGGGCGGGTGCTGCGCGTGGTGGCCCAGCGTCACCAGCGCCGACGCCACGGCCAGCCCGCCCAGCGGCGGCGCGCGCCCCGTGCCGCCCGTGGGCAGGCGCACCAGCAGCGACAGCACGGCCGCGCGCCCGCCGCGGCACGGCTCCAGCGCCACAGGCGCGGGCACGCCTGCTCCTGAAGAAAGATGATGGTACGACGTGAGAGAAAGTGTCGATCTCGTCGCGATGGGAAGATCCTCTTGTGCTACACTCATCAGGATACCTCGAAGTGTATTCGAATTTCATGCCAGGTAGCCTTGGCATGAAATTCGAATACTGACTGACGGTGACTGGCAAATACATTATTTTTTTTATGTTTTTAAGAACCTTTTTTTAAGGTGGTAAATCCACCTGTGTTCTTTAGTTGGCCTCTGTATTTCAGAACTATGTTACAGTAGCCGCCCGCTAAGGCCCCTACAATTTTTCTGACATCTCTTGGAGATGTGCGTAGATACTATCCACCGTCGACTACTCTGGCTCGGCCCTTACCAGACGGCCGATCAACACTAAGGCCTACCGTCCGCCGAAACGTCGTGCCGTCGTGTCGTTGCTGCTTCGTCGATAGTTTCATAATTTTGCATGGTCGCTTCACGCAGGCGTACACCAAGCGTATAATGACGAATACGAGTCTATGAAGCTACGCATCCGTGGATAGTAGACCTTAGTCAACACTCAAAATTTCATGGTGTATTTTGCAGATACCAAAATGATGTCCCTCCCTCCTCCACCTAGTGTCGTATTCCTCATTACTGAATCTTGTGAAGTTCCTGTTGGATTAGCTTCTTACTGATGGTGTAATCAGCTGTGTCAGCTTTGGCGTCATGAACAACGACGTGCAGTTGGGTGTTCAGTATGGAGCGGACCTGATCTGCATATCTTTTTGGGTTGCGGCATCTGGATCGTTTGCCATCAACCATGCCAGTTACAATGAGCTGTATCATGACTTGTCTTAAGAACCTATGTCCCTTAGCTTGATTAGAGAGCATCCAAAGTAGTCACCTATAGCGCCCGGTTTTGAGCTTTACGCTTCTCCTCGCTCTATGTCAATCCGATAGCCGTCGCTTCTGCCAGCACAGCGGGTCGCCAGGTTTGCCGAGGAAGCCCACGTTTCCTTTCTCTAGGATTCCAATTCAACGCCTGTTTAAGTATGTGATCGGTATCCCTCCTAAGCGTGCGACTAACCCATTTCCACTGACAACGTTTGATCAAGTCGTCGATCGGGCTTTAGTGATATTTCCCTAACAGTTTTTTGGAGGTATTGCGGAATAGAGAGTAAAGTTCCACATACCTCTGTCAAAAAGGAAGATCCTCTGACTGTCATGTCTGGTGGGCTACTGCCGGTCAAATCGCGCGGAGAACTTTAATTGCGCGACATACGCTACAAGTTCTACGTTAGAGATGGTCTCAAGTTAACAAATCCCGAAGATGCGACGAAGTCATCGGTTTTCGAAAACCTAGATTTGCCGTAAGATCTCCTTTGTTACCTTACACGTTTCGGACCCGTAAAGCAGAACGGATTTGCAGCTGGACCTGAATATGTTGATCAATTTCCGTGATTGCCGAACAGGTTTCGGCTGCGTGAAGGAAAAAAAATAGTCATTTACTTTCATCACGAAACACCGCACTCACCTGCTCCTCCTTTCTCGAGCTCGACGCACACTTGGCTGAAAGGCCGCGATGCCATCTGCTCCATCTCCACGAACAGACGCTGCCTTCTTCTGTACATGTCGTATTTCTAACACAAAACAATACACATAATTAATAATATACAAAATAGAGGAATTCCCTGCCGGAGTCTGTATTTCCTGATAGCTAAAACCTTGTGGTCTTTAAGTTAAGAGTGAATAGGTTACATCTAGGCAAGCGTGCATCGTCGGCCACATCATCGCTTACCATCAGGTGAGATGACGGTCAAACGCGAGCCTTATACATTATAAAAAAAAATCAACGCCGGATTTGATCAGTTTGAAGATGAATTTTCGAAAACTACTTTTAAAACTTAGTAAAATACTTTGAAAAGCAAACAAACCTGTTTAATCTTCCACAAGGCGGCAGCCACAAGTAGCAACAGCAGGAAACACGACGAAAATGTAATAAAGAACTGCTGTAGATTCAACTTGGGGTACTGTGAGAACGATATCTGTATCCACAATGGCGGTCGGAAGTCGTACACGTACACGAAGAACGTCGTCAGCGTCACGTTGTCCTCCACGCCGAACGCGTGCTCCGACTTCGCGAATCTGATGAACCAGAATGGACATGTAATCAGCTTAGACATGAACAGATTAATGTTTATTTGTAGGAGAAATGAAAAAAAAGAAAAAGAAAGAAAGAAATATAATGGCTAAAAAGAAAGAAAAAAATACACGGCTTTATGCTGAGATTTCGGCAGTTTTGCGCTGATTTGACGCATATTTTCCCTGTGGTATGATTATAATTATAAGCTATTGTGTTTATACATTTAGAAGATAGTGACTCGTCGTTGTCACTTAGTTCAGCCACGCCCCTTGACCAATTAGAGAATAGTAAATTAGAAAGCTTTGTTTACATTTACCAGTTGAAGTAAGCTCTTCAGACAGTATGGAAGCATATTTTATCAATTTTAAAAGTTAATGTCTCGCTTTTTCTTAAATAATATAAGTGAAAATTCTGACGATTCTAATAAAATTTTAAAATAATTATTTAATATTAAAATTAAAAAACATACCGTGTAATAAAAAGTTAGTTTAAAAAGTTTAGCTTCAATATTAATGGTTAAATATTTACCCCAGTATAAATTCACCTTTAATTTGCAGTTGCACTAATGAGTCACTATTTTCTTAACGTGAATAGACTAGTATAGCGTTTGGCTAGTTTACACCGTACGATCTAGCGAGATTCAGTCGCGCTCGCGCTGTTAGTAGGAGTTACTAACAGCGCGGGTTGGATAGTAGCTCGGATCCAAGTTACTTTAAAAAAAATATATTCTCGTCTGCCCGCCTGACAGTAACTCGGTCATGACAGCAGCTCGAACACAACTTACATCGTTTGGAGCGTTCGACTAGGCACTCGCTCCGTATTTAAATGGTAGTTTTAAATAATAATATAACTTTTATTTTCAGACAATAATTCATAGCTCGTACATAGAAAACAAAACCAAAAACATTAATGATGATAAAAACACAATAAAATCATAAATTAAAATGTCATAAAATAAATTAGTTAGTTTAGTTTTACTAAAAGCTAGCCAGTCGCCCCAAGATAAAGTTAAGCAGTGCTATGATGATTAAAAAAATAAAAACTTACTTAAACCTAAAATTAGTGCAATTAACATCACTGAACAGCGTTCGTTCCGCGGGATCGCTTCGCGTCCTCACGGTCAAGTTCATTCGGGCATGCGCAGAGCAAGTTATACTAAAGTCCGCGTCCACGTCGGGCTTCACTGGGGCGTTCCTGAAGTTGATCGCTGATAGGTGGCGGTCTTCCTTTTTTGACAAGTTGAAGGTGAATTGGTAGTCTACTGCGAGATCATCTGTGGAATAAAAACAAAATATTAGATGAAAATAATAAGAGCGGTAGTAGTTTATAAGTAGAACCTAGATGAGAGTGGTACACGAGGCCAGGGAAGCAAGATTATTGGAGACTCATCCTTGATCCTGGAAAGCAAAGGGTAATAGAAAAAACACAGAGTTTTAGTCAGTAAAAGTCTGAAACACCCTCTCGCTACTACGAATTGCTGACATCTCTTTGAGAAGTGCGTGGAATATAATTGTACACCTATTGTATTATTATAAGCAACTTGTGTTAATGACACCTCATTATATTTAAAATATCTACACCGTTAAATGTTGATCGTTTTAATCCCGTGGAGAGTCGATTCGGTACATGAAACACTTATCGATTTGTAAAGAGGAAAAATAAAGTATTTTTTGTTAATTCGAATTAATTTACGCATGAACGAAATTAATTTATTTAGGTAAACGTCAGCTGGGCGAGTTCAATGATCTATAGGTAGTAAGTAAGCAACAACCGACAACTACCTACAAGGTCATTGAATCGTTTACTTAAAGAAATTATTTTCGTATATGCGTATATTAATTCGGATTTAGAAAAAAGTACTTAATTTTTTTTATTTTATCTTTACAAATCGATAGTGGTTCATGTACCGGATCGACCCTCCCCGGGATTAAAATTTAACGGTGTATATTTATTTATGGAATTTCACACCACAGTGTAGTCTTTTTAAACCTAAAGGTTCACTGCTAGAGAATGCCTTGTAGCATTATGTCCGCCTGTGTACCCCTATAAAATACAATGCACGCGTTGTCGCATCTGTCACCAGCCAGTCCTTTAATGCTACAGTAACATCGACGTCATCATTTTACGTCTATATTCATAAGGTTTAACTTACAATAACAAGCTCCCTTGTTGTAGGTATCGGCGTGGTAATGTTAGTGTTGTCGCATTTGTCGCATGTGTCTCCCACCATTCCTTTAGTGCTCCAGAAACAACGATTGTATATATATATATATTCATAAGTTTTAACTTACAATAACAAGCTCCCTTGTTGTAGATATCGGCGTGGTAGTGGTTGGTGTTGTCGCATTTGTCGCATCTGTCGCCCGCCAGTCCTTTAGTGCTACAGTAACAGCGGCCGGTGTCGGGCGCGCATGCTACGGCTTGCGCGTTGCATTCACATGCTGTGAACAAAATTGACGTTTGTTAGATAAGAATTGAATTGGGCAGATAAGCATTCAGAAAATGCTTTAAGAAACACAATTTTAGGAAAACATACAAAACCAAGTCTTAATTTTTATAACCTATAGACAATAGAGAAAGATGACGTTCCACACTATGCTTACTACTTTTAGACCTATGATAAGTACGACAAATGCTCTTGTTAGGAACTTTTTATTCATACGAAACTATTTTCATTGGTACTTGTTGCATTTAATATAATGGCACAGACAAAAGACGTCCACTATTGGACATAGGCTTCCCCAAGTGTAGTCACAATGAACGGTCCTGTGCGTCTCATATCATAACATAGTTTGTTTAAGGCTTAATGTCCACAGACGCGCAGGGAGGAACTTCATCGACAGTTTCATAATGTTGTATGTTAACTTCACGCAGGCGTACACTAAGCATATAATGACGTATACGCGTCTATGAAGCTACGCGTCCGTGGATAATACGCCTAATATTTCACACAAAATAACTAATACTTATTTATTTATTTATTTTTATTAGGTAGGAACAGAAAACAGCTGGAATATACAGTATACAACACAGAAATAGACATACATAAGCTAACAATATTCTAGCCCACAACACTGTTCACAGATAGACAGTGGAATACAAAAGCAGAAAAATATACGCTAGGTTACATTGTAGATATAAACTAAAATATTTTATCGTATTTCCTTATATACTAAATACATATCATATGAAAACAAAGCTCAGTGACGAACGATTAACTAGATGACAATTCCTTAAGTATCAGTCCCTTGAACCTGAGAAGTGAGCATGCAAAGATGTCTATATGTTCAAAGGACCTATTGTAGGAGTCAACCATTCTGCGAACGGGTGAACGTAAGCCAGAATTTGAGTGACTAGCACCCACTGCGAATAGAGGTCTTGCTCGAACCCCGCGCTTGTGAATTGTTCTGGGGACAGTATAACACAGCATGTTGGATAGCTCGATGCAGTCAAATTTGTTTGTTACAATATTAAATAGGGTTACCGCTTCTAGGTACCTGCGTCTGTTTTCAAGTGTCTCGATTTTGTACTTACCAAGCAATTCGTCATATGTCAAATATTGTCCAAAACACCTGTAATGCATTGCACGTAAGAATTTGCGCTGAACAGACTCAATCATCTCAATGTATTTTTTATAATATGGACACCAGACAGAAACAGCATACTCAAGTTGAGAGCGTATTAAAGATTTGTATAGACAAATATGAATAGATGAGGGCTTCTTAAAGTCTACAGTAGAACGCATGACAAATCCATATAACTGATAGGCTTTATTTACTATTTTAGTTATATGTAAGTCTAAGCAAAGCTTGGAGTCAAAAATAACTCCAAGATCACGGATAGACGTTACTTTGGTCAGAGGGGCATCGCACAGCGTGTATGTGTAGTTGAGAATATTTTTATTTTTGGTAAATGTTATGTAGTTTCATTTAGGCAAACTGAGTCGCAGCTTGTTCTTTTGGCAGTAATAGGACAGTCGATCGAGGTCTTGTTGAAACAGTTGACTGTCCTGTGGTTGTCGAATAGTTCTGTACACCTTGAGATCATCAGCATATAATAGAAATTTGGTATGAAGGAAGCAACTGCCGATGTCATTGATGTACAGAATGAATAAAAAAGGGCCAAGGATGGAGCCCTGAGGCACACCAGAGGTGACTTGCGCGATACAAGATTGGTGACCGTTAATTACAACTCTTTGACTGCGATTAGTTATATAGGAAGCAAACCAACTAAGAAGATTGCCACGTATGCCGTTAAATGCCAACTTATCAAGCAGCAATTCGTGGTCCACCTTATCGAATGCCTTGCAAAAGTCGGTGTATACTGCATCCACCTGCACGCGGTTGTCAATGCTATCAAACAAAAAACTTGAGAATAATAGCAGGTTGGTGTTTGTCGACCGTCGTTTGACAAAGCTATGCTGTTGTTGTATTATGATGTTGTGGAGTAAAGGATAAATTTCATTGTGGACTAACCGCTCAAAAAGTTAGGATAAAGCAGACAAAATAGAAATTGGACGATAATTTTCTACACAACGTTTAGTTCCGCTTTTGTGGACTGGCACGATATACGCATGCTTCCAATACGTCGGTACCACACCTTCGGAAATACATTTATTGTAAATTATAAAAAGAGGTTTACATATAGATTTCGCAGTATTCCTAAGAAAGTAAGGAGAAAGACCGTCAGGACCAGGGCCTTTAGACAAGTCTACAGATTTAAGCTCCTTCAAAATAACGTCTTCACTAAAAGATAGGTTGGATATGGATACTTCGTGTAAGGCATTTTCACTTGGGGGTATCCAGTGTTTCAAAGAAGAAGATGCAGGTTCATACACCGAGTAAAAAAAGTCTGAAAACATATTGCAGACAGTAACAGGGTCATTGGATTCAGCATTCTCATATTGAAGATTAGCTGGTATGCCAGGTTTGTCCTTTCGGTTGGAAATGTAAGTCCAAAAGTGCTTAGTATTTTTGCACAAGTTATCCTCCACAGACAAAATATAAGATTTAAAACATTTTAGACATAAGTCCTTGAATTTTTTCCTTAAGACTGCAAATGTCTCATAATCCGAGATGTTCTTGTATTTTTTCCATTTAATCCATGCCTTTCCTTTCTTTCTAAACATTGCTATAAGAGTACGAGAAAACCAAATGGGAAAGCCTACTGATCTCGGCCGAGCCAGCGGGGTGTCGTGCTTGATTATGTTGTCCAACTCATAATAGAATTTAGTCAGGGCATCCTCGGAGTTCAATGAGTCAAGCAGTTCAGACCAGTTCAATTGTTGAATATTATTATTAATGCTGTCAAAGTTAGCTTTATGGAACTAATACTTATAATGGAACGCGGTTACTTGTTCGATAGTGTTTTTTGTCTATGTCAAATGTCAATCTAACATGTCATTGCAGATTCTTCGTTTCGTATAGTATTTGTGTTTTTGACCTTAGCTTATCTGTACGGGATGATAACTTATATCGCTCGATTACCTTGAAATTAACATTAAACTCAAATTTGAATTTTGTTTCGAATTTTGTTTGTGGAACATTATGCGGTGCATTGACTGCGGAATAGCCATGCAAATGTTGCAGAGGCATCTCAGAGGATCACATTCGACTTATGTTTAGTTTTATAATTCTCATGTAACTGAATTTATGTAATTCTTATGGGCATAAACGATCTCAAATCTTATCTCATATCTTAGCTGTCTGTACACCATCAAACAAGACTTGCTTGTTGGACTATTAATGCTCAAACCCAGGATTGAAGTTGGAGTAGGAAAAAAATTAATCTAATTTATTTTTTAATATTAAATAAAAGTTGGCGCTAAGAATTACTCCTGTATTGTGGTTTCGTTCACAAACATGTAAACTCACATACAAAAGACACCCAGACCCGAAAGCTATTTATAGGTTTGAAGCGACCAGCCCCGACTTCGAACGGTTTTTTTTATGGTAGGTAAAATCATCCAATGACAAATCCCGCCCTTGACTTCGCACGGATGCAATGATGATATCTACTAAATAAGTGCTGCTTTTTTTAATGATAGAAACTAGTGCTTGACTGCAATCCCACCTGATGGTGAGCAGTGATGCAATCGTTGATGCCGAGGCGCACTATTTTATTAAGAGCCTAGAGTCTGTCTAACGAAAGCGCGACCTGAGAAAATGAGGTCAAATCAAAAAATATTGGATATGGTATTACTGTCATACTAGGAGAAAAAATTTTTGATACTTGAGTATTTTTTTGTATTTGCGACAATCGTATAATTCTTTTTGACGAACTATATTCGTAATACGAGGAACACAAAATGTTTAGAAATAAATATACTCAACCAATACGCTTATAACAGCATCACAGACTCAGAAATATTCAATTCCCTTACAAAACAAAAAATAGAATCCACATAATTCTTCCAGCAAGTTAGAGAGATTAGATCCTATGTTTCAAACAGAAATGAGTCAAACAGGGCGTCCCGTTGTCCCCAAAGTTATTCACCACTTCTTTCAGACATTAGCAGTCGAATGGGAAGAGAAGGGCATTGTCATCAGCGAAGCTAAGTAATTTTCGTTTCTCTGATAATATTGTCCTGTTCTCTCCTACGGCCACAGGACAGAGCAAATGCTAAAAGACAAAGAAATAACGTGTCGAACTGAAAATACCTGAAAAAGTTACTGGTCCATCAAGGAACTATTTAAGGGCGCTTTGCCCATATCACTAAAGCGTAAGCTTATGGACATGTGTAATCTCCTCATTTGGCCTATGGTGTAT
Source organism: Leucania comma (assembly GCA_958295575.1). Classification (NCBI taxonomy): domain Eukaryota; kingdom Metazoa; phylum Arthropoda; class Insecta; order Lepidoptera; family Noctuidae; genus Leucania; species Leucania comma. Next base: position 5,592,138 of record OY282483.1, read on the forward strand.
ACAGACTTGGTCTTTGACTAACATCCAAAAGTCTAAACTCAAGGTTTGCCAACCGACCTGGATGTCTTTCTTAAGAAATGGAATGTGAGTAAGGGACTGAGACCATTAGTAAGAGTGAATGGCTTTTGAACAGCAGTAGAACAATACTGGATAGTTATAATAACCAATACAATACAAAAACGAGTAAAGATTTATGTATTGGTATATTACTATTCTATAAAGAAAGTCACGGGAAAAGGTGAATAACACAAAATGTTGAATTTTATCATCCTCAAAGTATGCTATTTCATCACATCAATTCGACCGCTTTTGAACGTATAATGCGCGGTAGTGAAGATATTTCTTCTTAAAGCTTAGTTTTAAGTGTAAAGGTTTTTTATCCAAATTTCTTAACGATTCAATGTTTTTTTTTTATTTATTTCGCGCAGTCCTTGAATATCTTCAAGATTATCTATTAACATAAGAAAAATTATTATCATATCGTAAAATATATCTAATAGTCAGTCAACAATGATCAAGATTATAATGTCATATAACTTAAAAACCCGAGATCAAAAACAACTACTTTTTCTTCTTGTTTTTCTTTAAACTTACTGATCATAGTATTTCACAGCTTTCCTACATAACTTTTTATTGTTTTACCCATGATAAGCAATTATATTTTTAAATCAATCTTTGTTACAAAATACTGACAATTGCAATCATAGACTTTGACGTGCTTTTGACGGCAACATTATGTTGCCAATTTAATTAAAAAAAAAAACTCCAGGTCGCGCTTTCGTTAGACAGACTCTAGTCACTTTAGCCTTGAAGACACCTAAATTATAATCGGATGGGAAGACCGCAGCAGGCAAACTGTCAGTCCTTCGATGTACGCGGTATAAACGACGAGGCCAAACGCTTAGTCCGGACCGTACCTAGAAGCTTAAACAACTTTAGTGTGAATATTCGCCGTACGACGGGTTGTCCGATGGTAAAACGGAGATGACGGAATAAAGTCATGCAATTCGCGCGCACTCTCTCCAAAATGCATCCTGTAAATAATAGAAAAGCTAGCTACTCTGCGCCTGTGCTCAAGACTTTGAAGATTGGACTCAACCAAATCTGGATCACCAATTAGCCTCTTCGCACGCCTTTCCACAGAGTCCAAAGCCGCTAGGTGGCATATTGCAGCACTATTCCATAAGTGGCTGCAGTGCTGCATTTTATTCTTTATTGTAGATAGATAGATAGATAGATAGATAGATGTATTCTTTATTGTACACCAAAAATAAAATAGATTGGAAAAATAATTCATAAACTTAAGCGAGCTCAACTCAAAGTTGAGTTTTCTCCCGGCAAACCAATGAGTGATAGAACTCATTGGTTTGCCGGGAGAAAACTGAGAGATCACAAATTCACAATATGGGCGTCCTCAACTTAGCCGTAAAGTGCCGCACTACGACAGCGCGTGACAGCGCGGTTGCACCGCTTTTTTGTTGCCATATAAATAAATGACGCGCGATCGCACTTTTTTATTCATATGGAATAACAAAGCAGGGGCACTTTGCGGCTAATTTGAAGTCGTCCTTAAGAGCCCTTTCACATTTCGGCTTTACGCAAATTTAGGTATTTTACGCATTGAGCGAGCGGCGAACTACGTGAGCGATATTTTCATTCATGCTTCTTGCAGCCACGCTCGTACTATGATATTGCGAATACGACGACTAAACGATCTTGATCTTCCGAAATTAAATATTTCAGATAGAGGTTGAAATTTTTGACGAGTTATTTTAATTTTATTTAATTAATCAATTTGTTACATTTTTTATTATTTATAAACTTTACTGTTGAAGCGTGTTCATTTAAATATTTTAATTGTTATGCAGTAGTCGATTATAATATCTACTGTTCATAGCATAGTTGTATACCGTAGTTTTTTTTTTAAGTGATACAAACTAGTGCTTGACTGCGATCCCACCTGATGTTATGCGCCCCACGGCGTCGTCACCTTCCGTTTGACGCAGGATTTTTTTTTTTTTTTAACGTAGGTAAAATCATCCAATGACAAATCCCGCCCTTGGGTGGGGCGGGAAATAGTGTCAGACTTTTACTGACTAAAAACCTACCTTTCCGTTCTTTGCCTTTATCCCGGGGCCCGTGGTGACAGTCTCACATAACCTTTGGCCCCAGTAGGCTTCGGCCCTGCTGGACCCCTACAGTTTGCTGACAACTCCTTGAGGCGCGCGGGAACAGTGCGCGCCGTAGACGACCTGAGCTCGGACCGGTCTGTTACCGGTCTGTCCGCGAGCCCGCGCCTACGGTGGCCGGAAATCGGGATCGGAAACCCGGCGGCGGCGGCGGCGTGTGCGCCTTTGCCTAATGCGGTCGGCCTCCTCCTTTGCTAGCATTACTGCTTCGCAAAAGGAGGCGACCGCCTGCCACTCCTCCTCGCTCCGGAGCTTGGCGCAGGTGCTGACCGAACACGGCAAGATCGGTCCATACCTGTACAAGATTCGTGCGGAGACGACGCCCGGGTGTCGCCACTGTGCGGACCGCCCGGTGGACACGGTGGAGCACACAGTCGAGGTGTGCCCCGCTTGGGAAGAGCATCGCCGTGTCCTCGTGGGGGCGATCGGCGGCGATCTCTCGCGCCGGGGCTTGGTTCAAGCCATGCTCCGGAGCGAGGAGGAGTGGCAGACCGACTCACTGTTCCAAAACGTTGTAGTAGTTTGGAACATCTGTAATGTTTTAAATGCATCATTTGGAACAATTGAAACACTGAAATACTCTTTACTTTAAATGACCTTCAGCTTTTTTTTTTTAATTTATACGTAAAAAGTGTAAAAATTAATAATGAGCTGAACTAAAAATATCTTAAATTAATTATTATTTTTAAATCAAAATTCAATGAAGCAAAACTGTTAGTGTATATGACGCAACGTAATTAGATTACACCCGCGTTCCAAATGAGCCGCTGTTTCAGATGTTCCGTTGAGCCGTTGTTCTAAATGTTCCGTTGAGCCATTGGTTTAAATGTTCCATTAATCCGTTGTTCCAAATGATACATATCAGTGTTTCGGAACATTTCAGTGATTCAAATGCAAATGTTCCACTCGCAAACATGACACACTTTGCCTACGCCTAATTACTGCTATAACTTTATAATATATATACTTTATAAGTGCCCATGTAGGCCTATATGAAATAAAAACATTTTGACTTTTTTTTTTACTTTTTTGATATTTACAATTTTACGGTGACACGTAATTCACCTGACTATACTGAGTGCCTCCCACATCCAGCACTACTTACGTTGACACACGCCGCCGTTGAGAGGGCTGCCCCAGTGTCCGGGCGCGCACACGTCGCAGTGCTCGCCCACCGTGCGGCCCGCGCACGGCTGCATGCACCGGGCCGCGCTGTCGCACACTGAGTGCCCATTGCATTGGCAGGCCGGACATGCAGTAAAGTGCCATCTGGGAAGAAAGACAATTTATATAAATAACATATATAGCTTGTCCCTTTTTCATGTACAAATATGTATTGAACAATAGTTTTTTCGTTTCAAATCGAATATTAATATTCTATTTTTGCATTAATCGTGACTTGGCTTAACCTAAAAATAATTGGGAGCAAGCAAAAGTCAATGGGAGGAGTCATAATTTCAAAGAAAAAGCCAAAGTTAACGGGCGAGGTCTCTTAGTTTCAAAGTCAAAGACAAAGTTAACAGTCGAGGTCGTTTCAAAGTCAAAGCTAAAGTTAACGGGCGAGTTTATAGTTTTAAAGTCAAAGCCAAAGTTAACGGGCGAGTTCATAGTTTCATAATCAAAGTCAAAGTTAACGGACGAGGTCATACCCATAGTTAAGGGCAAAGTTAACGGGCGAGGTCATAGTTTTAAAGTCAAAGGGAAAATTTAATAGGCGAGTTCATAATCTTAAAGTCAAAGCCAAAGTTAACGGGCGAGGTTATAGTTTCAAAATCAAAGCCAAAGTTAATGGACGAGATCATAGTTTCCAAGTCAAAACCAAAGTTAACGGGTGAATTTATAGTTAAAGTCAATTTAATTAGTAATTTTAAAATCAAAGATACTAGATGAGGTCGTTGAAAACAAAGTTAACGGATAAGACCACAATTTTAAAGTCAATTAATTCCTCTACAGCTCGCTTTTCCTTCTCTTGGGTACCAGCTTAGGTGTGGTCATAAGTATATATAGCATACAAGGCTCACCTGTGCTGCGCACAGACCCTGGGCGCGTGCGGCCTGGTGGCGCCGCCGGGCAGGCAGGCGCCGCTGCCGCCGCCCGCGCCGTCGTCGCACCAGCCGCACGCGGGCTCGGCGCGGCACGCGGCGCACGACACGTGCGCGCCGCAGCCGCGCGCCGCGCCGCAGCCGCCGCCGCCCGACGTCGACCACGCGCGGCACCCGCCCAGGGGGAATGACGCACCATACGCATTCTGGAACAGGGCTCAACGGTCACTGGCGATCATACAACACAGATACACAAAGTGTCGCGCAGCACCTCTGCACGTCACTACATTGTTGCACAATGGCACATCACCGCGCCGTGCCGTAATATGTATGTACTAATATTTCTATGGAGTCTGGAAATATTGGAGCACAATCCAGACTCTGTCAAAGTGGTGTGACGTTATCACCGCTTAAGTTGGTTTATGTCTATCGACTTCGCTGACAAATTGATACAACAGACTTCCGAGACCCAGTAACTAAACAACGCTATACTCCTTGTACGTGCCGGCCAGCCGACCGTAGGTTCTTTTAGCATAGAATATGCAACATTTTTTCGATACACACAATATTACAGCAACAAACACAACGTAAAAAGAAGAATAGTACAGTACGAAATAGTACATTCTGATACAAGTATACTTATAAAGTTTTTCACTGCGACCGAGGCGGAATTCGTACGAGCCGCAGGCGAGGGTGTTATAGAGCCAAGTGCTGCAGTATCAAATTTCCACGTGTATCAAACGACGTTTTTCAATGCATTTACGAATGACGCGCGACTCACGGGGTTTCGCTTAGCGCCTAACTTGATAGTATAAATATAATAAATTACGTGGCTGGGGTGAGCATGTGCACTTTTCCACCCCAGTGCGAAAAACAGTTAATTAAGTGCCGTATAGGCACGCAATAGACTGTTTTTAGTACTAGTACGGAAAAGTTGACGTGCTCGGCCCCGCCACAACTTTATTGTTATAGTCGATCGCATCAGGCGCGCGTCGACCCCCACGAGGCGCAGGTCTACCCCCACGAGTCGCGCGTGTATTGAAAAACGTCGTTTGATACATGTGCACATTTGTCACTGCAGCCCTCAGGTCCATAACACACTCGCATACGCCCATATTTGTATCAAAATGTACTATTACGATTGGCGCGTTGAACTGAACACTTAGTATTATGTAAATTAGACTGACCTTATCAACGCACCGTCCGGCCGAGGCGCACCAGATGCACTCCTCGGCGGTGCAGTTGGCGCACGTCTGGAACGTGGAGCATGGCGCGCTGCACGGCCCGGCCGCCGCCACGCTCCTGGGCGGACAAACCACGGCTTAGCTTGCAAAGGGACTTCCATCTTAAAGGACTTGTATCCAGGGAGTAACGGAAATCAATGGACGTATGTTAAATAGTACTTCTACCCAAGAAATTGAACAAGTTTCTTCAATATGCATTTATTTGTATTAATTCAATTATAACAAAGCCCTACGTCATATCTTGCTAGCGACTGTTTTTGAGGGCCCATTAATAAATGGGAAATGGGAATAAATGGAGCAGACATACTGATACATAAAAATAATGATATTCAACATCTTACACACAACGCCATCTAGTCTCAAACTAAGCAGAGCTTGTGTTAGTACTAGACAACTGATAAACATACTTATATATTTCTAAATGCATACAAATTATAGATAAATTACAAGGTCTGAAAAGTTTCCAATATAACAAAGATACAAGAATTTTTTTTCTTACGATTTATATTTCTTTTTTTACATAATCTTCTTATAACTCTACACACTTCTCCCAGTGATGGCCCCGCCTCTTTAACCCTCCGGAAAATAGAGATTTTCGTTCGAGCGCCTCTTCGCCTTGGGCTAATGGTTAGTGGCCTTGACTGCTATGGTACTGGTGAATCTCGCTCAAAACAAATATGTTTGTGATGAGCACAATCATTTGTTCTATGTCTGGGTGTAATTTAGCTATAATAATAAGTATGTATTTAGAAATATATAAGCATTTAAATAGTTCCTACAGGAACCAGGTTTAACAAAGCTTTCAAGATGAATCTTACCTGATGTCTTCTGATGAGTTGACAGGTTTACACTTTATAGTGTCGTAATCCCAGAAACATGCTCGTTGGCTTAGCTCCTCAGATCCCTGTTGGACAACAATGCAATGGGTTATGCTGTGGCTACTGTGGCTGTGACAAATATGACGAGTAATTGATCGAATCGCGAAGTATTGGAGCGAACACGAATGCTTGTCGACACTTACACAGCCGTTTAAAAATGCGACTGACCGCATAGAAATCCGACTAACCGCATACAAATGCGACTAACCGCATAAAAATGCGACTAACCGCATACAAATGCGACTAACCGCATATAAATACGACTGACGGCATTAGCGAAATACGTTGCCACAGCATTTAAATTATAACATTCGAATGTCAATCAAATTCGAAATGCGAAAACTCGAAGACATGTGACATCTACTAAATCGCAAGAGTTGAACCAAGGTGTTGAATTATGGCACATTCCCTCTCCAAGAGAGGAGGCATAACATTAAAAGTCTGATTAAGTACGATTTTAACAAAACGACGGAATGTTTACTACTCAATAGTAAATAGATATGTTGGTGAAATTTCACAAAAGGTCATGAGTCTGTAAAGTAGGAGTAAAATTAGATAAATCGATTCCCATAACGTAAAGTTCAAAGAGAGGTCAAAAAAAGTGTGCCTTTTTTAAACGGAGTATAACAGTACATAAATACCAATGCTGCTGAGATTGGTGTGGTATTACTGGGCACAAGCTGTTAAATTAAATGTCAGCGAGTTATACGAGTATGAACATTATATTTAAACAAATAATGTTCATATTTCTATAAGTGACTGATCAAACATTTCATATAACTAGGTTCTGCCAGCGGCCTTTCCTGCCTTCAATAAGTACTTCCGTATATATAATAAGATTTTTTAAGCAATAACTCACATGTGTATGATGATGTTGGTGCGCTAAACATGCTGCGCACGAGTGGTATCTCCCACAAGCTTCTCGCGGTGACTCGCTGTCCGAGCCACACTCTTCTATTGATAACGCCATCTAAAAGGGTATATATTTATTGTTAATCTTTATAAAATCTTTCCTTGCTAATTATTTTTAACTATAGTTCATTCGCCTCAAGATAATAGTGATTCATCGTTAACACTCAGCTTAGCGCGCAGCTAAGCAGTGTTATTGAAGCACAGTGCTAAGTTGGTTGTCAGTGAAGCAAACACGCGACTGCCTATGTTACTTCAACTCACTATAAGGTATACGAGTCAAGATAATAGTGAGTCATCGTTGTCAGTCAGCTTAGGCACAGGTCAGGTGACGCATATCTGCACTTGTAGTGAGTAGAAATGTGTGAGGTACCGGGTGCGTGTGGCGCACGCAGTACATGGCGGACGGGTAGCACGCGCCGCACCAGGCGCAGCGCGCCGCCGTGCACGCCGCGCACGACTCCGCTGACGTGCACAGTCTTTCATCTGTACAACACAACATCACATATCATTAACAAGAGAGTTTCCGAGTCACAGGAGTCGTTTGAAGAAAAGTGGGAACTTGTATTTTTGGTAAATGTTTTTACCTTGGATACTAAGTCCTTTAAGCCATACAAACTTTAAATCACATTATTCACTAGGAATCAATTTGTGAATAGTAGTATTCGCAAATTGATTATGTGCAATTTGTGTGGCTTAAAGGACTTAGTATCCAAGCTAAAAACATTCATTATAAAAAGAAACTGATCTTTACTCGGAGGAAAACCGCCAAAAACTCAATTTGAGCTCGCCAAAAACTCAGTGTGGGCTTAGTTTAGTACTAGTCATAGCTTATGAGTAATGTTGAGTGCACCATGATCCCTGAAAAATGTAAACCGTTGAATTGTTATAAGATTCCTGCTTAATGCTTGCTTGACCTAAATAGTCAGATTGTGATCGAATATAAGCAGAAAGATTAAAAAAAGACTATCATAAGTATTTGGTATGTTTGTGTTGTGTGTGTTTGTTTATGTATTTAGTGTGCGTTTTTAAATTTATTTTGGTGTTTTTTTTATATCTGTGATGGTGTGAGTTTTATCAGTGTTTGTGTGTAAAAAGAAGTGATTAGGTAGCCATGTAGCTGTGGGTAGTAGTATATTTTCGAAAACTAGAACGGCTAGGAAGTAACCCTAAAAATAGTTTGTTGTAGCTATGTAGCTGTTGAAGTGCGGTTAATAATAAAAAAAAAAAAAAAAACATAATTTTTTTGCCCTTGTCCCGTTTTATTTAGGGTCGGAGCAACAAGGTTTTCCTTCCATTCTCTCCTGTCACTCGTAACGCTATCACTTTCCCTTCCTATCGCTATCCCTTTTCTTTCACAACACTTTTCACACAATCCATCCACCTTTTTTTGGCAACCCTTTCCCTCTCCATCCATCCACATGCATAATCATAACTCTTTTAGTAACATGTGTTTCATCCCTCCTCTTCACATGACCATACAAAGACAAACGATTTCCTTTCAAATTTACAATTACTGGCGTCATTTTTTTCTAATATACTCATTCCTCACTTTATCCCTTCTCGTCACACCACACATCTATCTCAACATTCTCATCTCCGCTACGTGCAATCTTTTTTCATCCGTCTTTTTCACAGCCACACATGAAAAAAAAAAGAAGTAAAGATGTTTTTAAATTGGTCCAGTATATTTTTATTTTAATCACCACATGCATAAATATACATAATCCCTCTTTAAAATATTACTATAATAATATAGGTGACACAAATACAATAGGGGTTAGTGTAATTAATATGCTTACCCTTACCAAACCGAGGCTCCGTGAGGCACGCCTTCACCGTGCCGTCGAACGATTCCTTCCACCCCACTTCTTCTAACTGAAACAACAGTACAACGTCACAAAAGAGAGATAGTACAGGAGACAATCTACATACAAAGCGCGCTCGAGCAACGCACACATAGACATCGCTCACGGATACGATGACCACGGACTGAGCGTTGTGATGACGCCAGAACAAAAGGAGTTGGGGGCATGGTCAACTCCAAGTGTTCACGCTTAACGAAACGATCATAACTTGGCTAGGCAGGCTGCTGTAGATGACGCGAAAGAATTGCAGATAACATACACATAAAGTATTTTTGTTGTAACATTTAGTTATTGGGGTCTAACTGAAAAAACTTTGCCAAAGGCGTTGCCATCGACAACCAATTTCACCAAACTAGATCGGTGTTGCCATAAATTGCGGTAAGTGTCATTCCTCAACATCAGATGATTACCGCTAAGCAGGCCCTATCTCTCGGCCTCCACACGCAGGCGACGGCGGTGTGCTGCGCAGCTGTGAGGCACGCGGCTTCGCTCGTGTGGCGGGAACATCCCTCGCCCGCCTCGAAGATTAGCGCGTCTGAACGGAGGCGCCCGTCGAATCTATAACGAAATGAGTTTTTCTTAATTTGCTTTGAAAGTTTTTAAGAGGGACAGGCGTCAAGCACTAGTATATTATATTTAATAAAAAAAAATATATCGTCTCCCCGTGTACTATCATCAAAATGCGTGACGTACCCAGCATGTATGATGACAGCGCGCCTGTCGCGGATGAGCAGCGGCGCGGCCGCGTGCGCCGCGCGCGCGCCCCCTCCCGCCTGTGGGGCCGCCCACCACACTCCGCATCTGAAACGGTAACGTTACCATTACTTAAGAAAATAGTGACTCATCCTTGTTCCTGGACCAATAAAATTAGAAAGTCGTGTTTCCTGTTCTAAAAACTAAAGTTAACATTCTAACAATTATTATGATTTAGTTTTAAAACAATCACTAGGGACCAGATTACTTGTATTTGCTTATGAATATGTAAGCCATCCTCAGCAGTAATAGCATATTTTATTTACCTAAGATCTAGTTAATCATAACTAGACTGATAACGGGCTGTCCATTAATCACGTGAGGCTCGAAAGGGCGGGGAGGGGTCCATAAAAAATCACAAAATATCACAAGGTCCCGAGGGTGTGTAGTAATATATCACGTATATTAATTTTTTCGGCAAACGCACGATACTGAACCGAAAAGCGGCGTTACGTGTATTTGTTTTTTCGTCAAATGCGTACAAAATTGAAATCAGCTTGTAGTGTGACCTTGATTTACATTTCTTTCATTAGGTATTTTTATGTCAGTCAAAAACAACCTGCAACATTTCTGTCTACCTCTAAACGTTATTATTGTAGTCTTTAATTTTCTATAATAAAATTAGATGATACTTACACCTGTATTTTATAAATATAAAAAAAATAATGAGATTCTTTATAGGTACTAAAAAATACACGTGATATAGGAGGGGGAGGGGGTTAAAAAATGCCAAAAAAAAAAACATCACGTGATTATTGGACAGCCCCTAATATGCTGATGCATTTTAACACAACACAGGGACTGTTAACCTTACTGACTATAATCCACCTGTATTCCGGCAGTTACCTTTTGCGTTCCAAAGCTACGATGACTTTTTCGAAAAATTGTTCAGCCAGTGTGCCGTATCAATAATGCATTATTATCATCAGTCCATTGCTCACCTGACATCATACAGCAGCGCTCCAGCAGAGTAACATTTAGAAGCGGCAGGGTTTGAAACTAGCGCCGCGGCGCTGTCGTTGTGTGCGTTGCCGCCGAACACTAGCATCACGCCTGGAATTTCACAAATATAATGATATTGTATAGTCCTATAGACCACCAACCCGCACGGGGCCCGCGTGGTGGATTACGGCCCATTCCCTCTCCTAGAGAGGAGGCCTGAATCCCAGCTGTGGGAACATTAAAAAGGCTGATGATGATGATAATCTTATAGGAGTTTGTGGAACGAGGTATAAAATCCGAGTAATATTCAACACAATGTTTATTGTTATGAATAAATGAATGATGATCCTATAAACCTCCATTGAAAACAGGGAGGATCCTCCAGCCAGACGGGTGTTATGTCTGGTCCGGGCAGCTGCCCCATAGTTATTTTCGGACGGAGAACTCTGATATCGCGATATAGGAATTGATAATGATATAAACTAGTGCTTGACTGCAATCCCACCTGATAGAAAGCAGTGATGCAATCGTTGGGGGTGAGGCGCACTAGTTTATTAAGAGCCTATTTACTCTAGCCCTGAAGACACCCAAATTATAATCTAATGGGAAGACCGCAGCAGCCAAATTGTTCCAGTCCTATGATGTATTTTTTGTTTTTTTATAGACGCCGTTACAATCCTCAATTTATAAGAGAAAAAATCAGAGTTACTTCTGCAAAATCTTGACTCAATAATTGTCTAAAATCGAGAGCGAACATTTCACGACTACATACACGTATTTTTAATGGTTTTTCTACTTCAAGAGAAAAAATAATTGATACAATGATAGTTGGTGATTTGACTTATTATTACTTATGTTCTTGGATTGGCCGAGCATATAAACGCATATGGAAATTTCGATATCACACGGAACCTCTTTTCATGGACTACGAAAATGGAATTCGGACAAAAAGCTGTTCGATATTTTTGTTCGAATTTCATTCTCTTTCGAACATAAATTGTCAAATCACAGTTAAGTTTTTGTGCGGAAGTGTATGTTCAGAAAAATAGTTATGAAGAGAAAATGTGATTTTTGTGTCATTTACCTGGTGTAATAAAAGTAGCAGAATGTAAATATCTAGGAGTAGGCGCCGACTGCAGAGGGCGCCACAGTCTTAACTCGGGATCGTATTCGAATAACGAGGATGATGGGGCCTGCAAACAAAATGTAAGATGTTAGGCTAATAACTCATGAAGCGATTTTCAACTGCGCCCGCCGCGGTAGAGGAAACCGCTGCTTTATTTCTAATCTCACGAAATCGTAGCTCTGTGCGGTTGTGCCGCCGTCGCGGTGGCAATTTTCACCTGGAAACTTGGCGACTGATCTTCGCAAGACGTGCGGTTTCAAGATGACGCCCGTGCAACGGGAGCCGTGAACAACCGCCCACACCGAGAGCGTAAAACGCGTCGTGAAACGTGCATTAATTTTTTACATATATATATGTGCATTCTACAGAAGCTGCGGGCCCGCACCCGCGGCGGCCGCGCGTTAACACCAGCCACGTGAGTTTTTAGCCCTAGTGTTATTATAATAAACTTTGCACTGAGATCTTCTTCTTTTTGAAGTTGGTTAAAAACAATGGTAAATTCGTCATTTTTGTTCTTAAGGCCGAAACTGCGTAAATCGTATGTCTGCGACGGGCAGCAGTCGCGTGACTATGCGCGCGTTTCTCCCGCTCTGGTCCCCGACACGGAAACCGGATTATTAACAGGGCAGTCAGTAGTATCATTAGTTCAATGATAACAGTGCGCAGTCGAGTCGTGTCGATGTAGAACTTAATATTTATTACGTAGCGAAACGGGCGCAGAGCCCGGCTCCCCGCGACAGATGCTCGTACGAGGAATGACAACGATGTGTCACTATTGCCTTAACGCGTAAAGAGAGTGACAGTGCAAGAAAACGCACCGTGACCAACCACAATCCTTCATAGTAGTACAGATGATAGTGTTATATTTCTATTGAAATAAGCAGCTCATTTTTACTCTTTTATCTTTATTTGTTCTTTTCGTTCTAAAGTGTTTGCGTGTAGAAGAATAACTAAGTACCTGTGTGGCCTCGGACTCGGACACCAGGCCGCCGTGCACGTAGACCTTGCGGGAGAGCGCGTCCCAGGCGGCGGCGTGCGCGAACCCGGCGCGCGCCGCCCAGCCGCGCGTCGCCGCCACCGCCCACACGCCTTCGTCTACGTAGTATTCCTGCGAACATTCATGCTAAATCTATACTTCTGTACACATAAAAGGCAAGTCCCACCTTATTCATTGACTCATTAAGGCCTAGCCCATAGCCCTAGCTTGGATTTAGAAAGCTAAGATTTTGCACAGAGATTTTTTGTATGATGTATAAAATAAAGGATTTCCAAATAGGGCCGAAACACAACCGCAGTGCGGCGCCGCAACGCTTAAATCGGCAGTGACGCCCGCTGCTCTGCCCAAGCGGGCATACCTCTACCATGTGCTCCACCGTGTCCTCCGGACGTGACACACACGCACGAATATGGTGCAGGAACTTCTCCAGCTGAATTTGTTCGGTGTCCTGTGTCATGCGGAAGGTGAGGACGCCGTGCGGTTTTTCCAGCCACTCCTCAAAGAGGGGACTTACCACCATAATTATGGCGTGCCCAGCACTGGTTTACGAAAGCCGCTGCCGCCATTTCACCATGAGATCCCGCCGGAACTCTTATCTAAACTTACTTGAACTAAATGTAAGTATCCATAATGCGGCGAGTGTCCGAAAAACACCAGCATCACAGGTTTCTTGGTGACGCCCAGGTACACCAGCACCGCTGTGTGACCTGACACGTGGAGCCCACCTGTAACATCAAAGAAAAGATATGTAAATTATATAATAATACTAGTTGATTTGGCAATCGTTATTCTGCCATATAAATGACCAAAGAATAAAATGGAATGTAGTTAGGTTACAATTTATCCTATTCTCAAATTTGCTAAATATACAAAAAAAAAATATAAATAAACAGTTAAGCTATTTCAAACGAGTTCCATATCAAACTCTGTGACACAATATTTTAATAGGCTCCTATAGCGCGCCATAATAAAAAGGTCGCGTTGCCAGCTCGTGCCCCCCTCGCACCCCGCACACCCCTCAGGTGGTGCCACGTCGTCGGTCGGCGCGTGTGCGTGCGCGCGCTGGTATTGCGCAGGGCGCTTTCAGTTTGCAGTGAGCCACCAGTTCGAAGGCACGCACGCACGCGCTCCGCGCGGCGACGGCGGCCTGACTTATAACGTACCTACCTACTTATCCTGTTCGGGTTCGATCGTGTTTGTTTTAAATATTCTATTAAATCCTATATCGCAGTACTTTAACCGTCGTTTTGTTCAAACACACCCTATACTCCTAATAAACCATGGCGTTTCACCATCAACAATTGCATAACTACTTACCAGATGCTCATCAGGTGGGATCGCAGTCAACCTTTACATTCACATACCACAGTGTTTCAAAGGCGGTTGTCTATGGAGCGAGATTGTAATGGACTCTATACCCAATTCTACAATTAATAAGGTGCATATGCGCTTATAAAAGTGCTTCAAAGGCAGCCGTCTATGGGGCAAGCTTGTGATGGACTCTATACCCAATGCTCCACTATATAAGATGTACATTCGCTTACCACAGAGCTTCAAAGGCGATTATCTATGGAGCGATGTTTAATGGCCTCTATACCCAATTTTACATAATATAAGGTGCACATTCGCTTACCACAGTACTTCAAAGGAGATTATATCTATGGTGTAATGACTCTATACCCAATGTTACAATGCATAAGGTGCACATTAGCTTACCACAGTGCTTCAAAGGCGGCTGTCTATGCGGCGAGCACGTGATGGGCGTCGCGTTGTGCCACTGTGGTTTCTCACTGTTGAGCCGAACTCGCCAGATCTCGTTTGTCACTTCGCCAGCTCGGCCTTCTAAACCGGCCAAGCCACCTCTGTTAAACAAAAAAAGTAAATTAAGACGAGAAACTAGAGATTTTTCAAGATGTCAATGGAATAATGCAGACACGGGTATACACCTCAATTAGAAACTTAAGTTAGGGGCAGTTCACACCGAGACCAAGACAAACCTGCGTGGTTGCGCCAATTTGCTATGATCCGCGATTTTGTTTTTTTGTAATTTATTTTTTTGGCCTAGCAATCCTATCCCTTCCGTTTCCCTTCCCGCACGACCTCTAGAAATGGAATGACATTGACGTTTGTGCATCGATTGTGAATGTGACCGCTCCGCTAACATCGCCCGCTCGAAATTACAAGAAAATTGACTATTTCGTGATCCAACCATTCAAAGACTCAACGCCTTGGTTTTAGTTTTAATAATTGGTCATCCCGCTCAGAAGTGAAAGGTTTTGGAGGTTTAAAGGCAACCATTCACGGTTCCATTAAAATAATATTTAGTTCACGTTTTAATCGTAATATTTCGTTTGAAATGGATTCGCTAGTCGCAGATAAGATTACGGAACGGTTGCCCACGGTACCGGTTGACACGTCCATGCTGACGGAGTTTAAGAACTTGCAGTTAGCCGACGGAAATTACGGTTTCCCTGGAGATATCGATCTATTGATCGGTGCTTCGATTCTCCCGCATCTCCAGTTATCACGTAAAATTCAAGGTCTTCCGATGTACCCCGCTCCGCACGCACTGGAAACAGTTCTCGGGTTTGTTATAGTTGGTTCCGCACCCGCTTGTTTAGATAGTTACTCGACTGTGTCGCACTGTTGCACCGTCGAGCCGCCGCTTGAGTCTACCATCCGCAAGTTCTGGGAGATTGAAGAGGTCAATGTCCCGCCTATTCTCAGCCCTGAGGATCAGGTCACTGAGGAGATTTATACCCGCACGACTACTCGTGATAAAGATGGTCGTTATGTTGTCGCGCTCCCTTTCAAGGGTGATATTTTTTCGCTCGGTGGCTCCCGTGCCTCCGCAGAAAAACGCTTTCTATGCTTGGAACGTAAGATGCAGGCGTCTCCTAAGTTGAAGCAAGCCTATGATGATGTGCTGATCGAATATTTAGATAAAGGTTATATCTCATCAGCGCCTGCCGAGACTGAGGAGACACGTGATTACCCGTTTTACATCATCCCGCACCATGGAGTTGTTAGAGAAGACAAGCTTACAACTAAACTGCGTGTGGTTATGGATGGTAGCGCTAAAACTAGTACTGGCATATCGCTTAACGATATCTTGTATTGTGGTCAGAACCTCCAGGGTAACTTATTTGAAATAATAGTAAATTTTCGCTTGTTTGCTATTGCGCTCTCTGCCGATATTCGGCAAATGTTTCTTAGTATTGGAATCAGAGAATGTGACCGTAGATTCCAACGCTTCTTGTATAGATTTTCTCCGCAGGAACCTTTGAAGGTTTACGAATTCAATCGTGTTTGTTTTGGGCTTAAGTCTAGTCCCTTTCACGCTCTTCGCACTATCAAGCAGTTGGCCGCTGACGAGGGTGATACATACCCGAAAGCAAGGGCCACTATTGAAACCGGATTGTACATGGACGATTTTGTGTACAGTGTACCTAGTGAAGCAGAGGCTATAGAGACCGCTGCTCAAGTAATCAGCCTCATGAAGTCCGGTCAATTTGATCTGGTGAAATGGACAAGCAACTCGCAAGCTACATTAGAGTCGATTCCACCGTCACACCGGTTGACTTCGGTAAAGGAATTCGATGATAGTGATTCGCATAAGATCCTTGGTTTAAGTTGGTCACCCGCAACTGATATGTTCAGTCTTAAAATTAGCTCGACTCCGCCAACTTGTACCAAACGCGTTATCCTAGCATGTGTAGCTCGGATATGGGATATAATGGGTTTTGTAGCTCCTGTCGTTTTGTATGCAAAGCTGCTTATAAAAGAGCTTTGGCTTTCCAACTGTGATTGGGACGACACCGCTCCTGACAGTGTTGCTAAGTTGTGGGCTCGCTATAGGAAAGAGCTTCCAATGCTCGATCAGATACAGATTCCTCGCCATGTTGGTATAGTACCAGACACTGTTGTTAATGTGGTAGGTTTCGCAGACGCCAGTGAGAGGGCTTACGGGGGAGTGGTTTACTTTCAGGTCCAAAATGGCGATAACATGTCAGTTTTCCTCATTAGCGCAAAATCAAAGGTATTTCCTCGTAAGGTTGTCTCTCTTGCTCGTCTCGAACTCTGCGCTATTCTTATGTTGGTTCAATTGATTGCATCTATAGTCAAAACTTGTCGTCCTCGCATTAATATAGAGAGAATTGTAGCGTTTTCAGACTCAACCGTTGCTCTATGTTGGGCCCACTCTTCACCCCATCGATGGGGCACGTTTGTCGCAAATAGGGTGGCTAAGATTCAAGCTGAATTGTCACCGGAAAATATATTCCATGTCGCTGGAACAGAAAACCCAGCTGATTGTCTCTCACGTGGTTTGCTTCCTGCGCAAATTTTAAATCATCCGCTTTGGTTTTGTGGCCCTCCCTGGCTTCATACCACTCCTAACGAGTGGCCAAGTGCTCCGTTTAACCCCGCTACTGTTTCAGAGCCACCCGAGGAGAAGAAACATACGCTTGTAGTATCAGTTCCGCGTGAAGAGTCAGTTTTGTTGTTGTCTAATCGAGTCTCGTCTTGGTCGAGACTGTTGCGCTGTGTAGTTTACGTCCTAAGATTTTTGAGATTATTACCATCGCGTGGTTCTATAATCGCAGCTGATTTGGATAGAGCTGAATCAGTTGTACTTCGAGAGTTGCAGAAGTTTTATTTTTCAATAGAATTTCGTAGTTTAGAATCACATAAACCTTGTAGTCACGCACTTCAACATTTGAAACCATTTTTGCAAGACGGACTCATTCGTGTCGGTGGCCGTCTGCGAAATGCTAAGTTAGAGTTTGAACAAATGCATCCAGTAGTTCTACCACGCAGGGATCACGTTTTGGATTTGTTGGTGGACTATCACCATAAGGTGAATTGTCACGCTGGTCCCGATTTATTAATGTCCATTCTTCGACAGAAGTACTGGATACTCTCCGCTCGCAATTTGATACGCGCTAGAGTGCACAGATGTGTGCCCTGCTTTAAGCTCCGCCCGCGTTTCAACGCGCCGGAAATGGCCGACCATCGTTCTTGTCGTGTTGTACAGACGGTGAAACCTTTCATACATACTGGGACGGACTATGCTGGACCGTTTAAAGTCACTATTGCCCGTGGTCGTGGTATACGTTCCACAAAGGCATACATTTGCCTATTCGTTTGTATGACAACTCGTGCGGTTCACATAGAGTTAACCAGTGATTTGAGTACGCAGGGTTTTATGTCTGCATTTAAACGATTTTTATCTCGCCGTGGTCCCGTTAAGCGCTTATACTCTGACAACGGCACAAATTATGTTGGAGCGCGACGCAATATTTCGGAATTACATACATTCTTACGCTCCAAGTACTACCAAAGTGAATTCGCCCATGTCTTAGCTGAGAATCGCATTGATTGGTGTTTTAATACGCCAGCGGCTAGTCATTTTGGTGGCAATTGGGAGGCGAATATTAAAAGCCTTAAGTCGCACCTGTTTCGGGTCATAGGCGAACAGATTCTCTCGTACGAGGAGTTGAGTACCGTACTCGCTCAGGTAGAGGCGTTGATGAATACGCGTCCGTTGTGTCGGACTTTGTCTAGTGATCCATCGGAGCCACTAGCGTTGACGCCGGCTCACTTCTTGACGACGACTCCTCTTAAATATTTGCCCGCTTTAGATGTCGAGACTGACAAACTGCAGCTTCACCCGCGTCACGCTCTGCTAGATAGCTTAGTTCAGTCCTTTTGGAAGCGATGGAGGACAGATTATCTGCATACGCTGCAGTCGCGTCAAAAGTGGAACACTCCTTCAGATCCAGTCACAGTCGGTACTGTGGTGATACTGAAGACTGAGAGTGCGCCTCCTCTGCACTGGCCTCTTGGTGTAGTGGAAGAAGTTTTTCCGGGGCCGGCGCCACGTGGAACCTTCGAGGTCAAAAGGTCAGTGTTCCTTCCTAATACATTTATCCCATTAATAAACGCCAGGCACAGTATCTGCATATTGTTAACAAACCTTAGATCGCTTTTTAAACCTACAGTCCACAGCAAATTCGCGCAACCACTGCGCAAAGAGCGACTCAAAAATTAAATTTATTTACTACACGAAAAGATACATATTTATTTTCATTACCAAACTCTGAATATAATGCACCACTCAGCGCTGCGCTGCGATCTGAAATGTGTATCTTTTCGTGTACTAAATAGTTATATTTTAAGTCGTTTATCGTGCATCGTCGCGATGCACGATAAACGACTTAAAATATAACTCACTAATCACTGCAATTTTACTTAAGAGGGGACTTCACCACTCGACTATGGTCAACGTCGAGCATGGTTTAAAAGCTTGTTGCTTCGTCTAACGCAATCCAACGCGATGTTTGATGAAGAGGCAACATGAAAAAAGAGAGATAACGCCTGAAAATTCTGTTGGCATTCGGTA
Organism: Leucania comma; assembly: GCA_958295575.1. Taxonomy (NCBI): domain Eukaryota; kingdom Metazoa; phylum Arthropoda; class Insecta; order Lepidoptera; family Noctuidae; genus Leucania; species Leucania comma. The sequence goes on from OY282483.1 coordinate 5,611,489, forward strand.
ATTCCGTGATTTACTCAATATTTCACAAAACCTGTATCAGGAAATACGTGTTTTTTTTTTTAATTCTTAAAAGTTTTTGAGTAAAATTGTCGTCATTCAGAATATCGATTAACTGTGAAAGGCTTCTATAGATGTACTATTTGTATTTTTAATATATGAATACATTATGGAGGGCCAAATTTCACGTAATATAGCAGATTTTCAGAGGTCTTTACTGGTTTCGTTTTACACAAATTTATGTTTTGATTTCTATAGAAGCCTTCATAATATAAACAAGATATGTGTGTATCTAAAATATCTGGAGAAAAATGTGTAATAACATCACAATCACCGAAGAGCGGTTGTATGAAAATGTACCTCGGATTGGCCGGCCTTAATAACTGATCCTAGAAGCTAAAATGATCGAATCTACTGGCTAAACTACTCCTCACCCCCTCTCCGGTTCGTCGGAGATGACGACGCCGCCGTACACGAGCAGCTCGTGGCCGTACAGCACGGCCGAGTGAGCGAACCGCGCCGCAGGGCTGTCGTATGTATGTAAGACTTCCCACTCTTTCTCTGCTGATTTATATCTGGAAAAAATACACCAGAGTTAAAAAAAAAGTTTACACTACACAAATAAAGTGGGAAGTACACAACACGCACACTTGGGCGATGTTTGAGGTGTACGTAGGCGCTACGCGTGGCGTGGGCTCAATGTAGCGAGTAAGTACGAGTCGGATTCGCGCACGAACGGATCCGAACAGCACGTTGCAAAAAAAAAAGGCAAAAAAGAAATCAGCAAATATCTTAAATATTTATATTGTTCTGTTTATTTAGTATTTGTTGTTAGAGCGGCAATATTTGTGAAAATTTCAACTGTCTAACTATAATTATTGTTCATGATATACAGCATGGTGACAGACGCCCGGAGGACACGGTGGAGCACACAGTCGAAATGTGCCCCGCTTGGGAAGAGCATCGCCGTGTCCTTGTGTGGTGGCGATCGGCGGTGATCTCTCGCGCCGGGGCTTGGTTCAAGCCATGCTCCGGAGCGAGGAGGAGTGGCAGGCGGTCGCCTCCTTCTGCGAAGCAGTAATGCTAGCAAAGGAGGAGTCCGACCGCATCAGACAACGGCGCACACGCCGCCGCCGGGATTCCAATCCCGATTTCCGGCCACAGTAGGCGCGGGCTCGCGGACGGCGGGCAATGGGTACCTCGCTATCCGTCCGTCCGGTAACAGACCGGTCCGAGCTCAAGTCGTCTACAGCGCGCACTGTTCTCGCGCGCCTCAAAGAGTTGACAGCAAACTGTAGGGGCCCAGCAGGGCCGAAGCCTACTGGGGCCAAAGGTTATGTGAAAATGTCACCCGGGGCCCTGGGACAAAGGCAATGAATGGAACAGGGTAGATTTTTAGTCAGTAAGAGTCTGACATTATTTTCCGCCCCACCCAAGGGCGGGATTTGTCATTGGATGATTTTACCTACCATACAAAAAAGGTGACAGACGGACAGGCAGACGGACGGAAGAGGAGGACAGCGGAGTCTTAGTGATAGGGTCCCGTTATTACCTACCCTTTAGGTACAGAACCCTAAAGACTTATTTTAGTATTAGTTTTGTTTACTTAATTTTGAAAAAAAAGAGATGACAGAAGACAATGTACATACAAAGCGCGCTCGAGCAACGCACACATAGACACCGCTCACTGACATGATATCTCAGCGCGTTCGAACCAGTGCAAGCTTGAGTGCTACCCGTTGAGTCACGCGTCTATGAACGTTGTTCAATAAGGGAGCACCGAAAAAAAAGTTATTATAACTGTTCAGTAGACGGTTGTTTAAATTCAACATTAAATTGTAAAATATCGTTTTTTAAGTTACTAGGGGTTTCAGAGAGGTTCGAAAAGAAGAAGAAGAGAAGTATGTGAGTATTTGCTTGTATTTTGCCGGTTGGTTTTAAGGTAACGCAGAACAGCTAGGTAGGTAAATATCCCAGTGGCCTATGATAAAGCGAACATGACTTTGTAGCCATGTAATATTTTTACAATTTACATTAGGTTATTATCACCGCGCCCGGGCGCGCTCAGACAGAGCGGCGCTGGCGGCGACGCTAGCGCGTCCGTCGAGCGTAGGTATAAAAAGTGAAGTACATACATGCTTAAGATTAACTTCTGTACCTATCTATTTTGTGCAAGTACTCAGTAATTATTACTTAACCTGTTGAATACCGTAATTAGAGACACAATAGAAAGACAATAGGTGTGCGGACGCCGGCGTCCTCTCGGGGAATAATCATCAGTTTTATTATAGACAGTATATTACTACATACTAGTTTACCTGTACAAAAACTCTGAAAACGCGAAGGTTTCTCCTCCAACCCTCAAAAGATCATCTCCATAAGGCAGTAGCGTGTGCGCAGCTACCGGCGGAGTGTCACTGTCCCACGGACTCGCCCAGCCCGCTCGCCAGGCGTCGCGCGCGCAAGCCGTGCCGCGCTTGAGAGCGCTGCACGCGCAGCCCGTGTGCGTGCACGTACCCCCACCGTAAGCTGCGTTGCATTCCTCTGGAATTTGAAAGGGGTAAGTTACAAATAAGTTGTTTTTGAGAAGAGATTCTTCTTCTTATCGTATCGATGGTATTCTTTTCCCTCAAAGTTTTTAGGCCCAGTAGGTTGCCACGTTTACAGCGGCATCAGTGGCATTTTTGAGATCCTCTAAAGTGCAGGTGTAGGGACACTTTGGGCACTCTAATAAGTGGGCCATCGTTTGGTCAAGAGCACCACACTCGCACTGGGTGTCGGAGGGGTCTATAATACCCCACTTCGCCAGGTTGTGTTTGCAGCGGCCCACTTGCGTGCGTAGCCTATTGATCGCCTTCCATAAAGATAGAGACATGAGAAGAGATAAATGTTAGTGATTAGCAAGTAAGATAGTGGTCAAACGCGAGCCTTTACCGTCAAACAGAGTGAATAGGAACGCAGAGGCGAATAGAAACAAAACTTTGATTAGGACTTTCACTTATTTCTCCTAATATTGTTTTCTAGCAAAGCTTCCATCATTTTATAAGCTTTTATTAGTTTCTCCTGTCCAGATGTTTGTCTGTAATAAAATCTTGTAAATTATATTTCATTCACTTCCCGGTTACGGATTGAGCGGAAGTTTTGCAAGCATTAACTTGCAAGCATAAACTCCGAAATATACGCATGTACGAATTAATTTCTTTAAGTAAACGAGTCAATGACCTTGTAGATAGTTGTCGGTCGTTGAGTACTAAATACCTACAGTTCGTTGAACTTGCCCAGCTGACGTTTACTTAAAGAAATTAATTTCGTACATGCGTAAATTAATGAGTCAAAAAAAAGTACTATATTTTTTTTAATTTTATCTTTATAAATCGATACTGTTTCATGTATAGCCTGGCAAAAAAGTCTAGAAATGGAACTAATTTTTTGCCAGTTGGCAACATTCCCAAAAAGTTGACGTTTCTTGGTAAACAAAGTTCGCGATTAAGTAAAATTTTTATTTTGACCACTAAACAGTGTTTAACATAGGTAAAAAGTGAATAATAATGAATAAAACAATTCGAAGTGCTAGCAGGGAGGTTTTTTATAAAGTGTACAGGCGATGTCTGGCGGAATATGAGGCCCAAACAATTCATTCCGACCTTAACAATGTTTTCCAAAGAACCGCTGAAATGACAGGTATGTAAGAGTTTGTTTTGGTATTTTTAGTTTAATCAAGTGTTAATTGATGAATCCAAAGCTGGTTTAATTTGCTTACATACGGAATAAGTAGAATTTGAAGTAATAAACATCGAGCTCATAGGTTATGTTTACATTCAGTTTGCATGACTCAGATATACCGCGCCTTAATTGATCCTTTAGTGAATTAAACTTTAAGTAAATGAAAACTCTATTTCTATTTAACTTATGTATACTGTGAATGTGACTACAAGATAATCATTTATCGGTTATAGCATTTGCATTTGAAATATACTCGTAGAAGAAATTATCGTGTCATAGATTAAATAACATTTTTTTTTTTATTCTATTCATGCAAATCTGTTATCACTGTAAGAAGAGTCGTGCTGGAAGATTGCCGCCCAAAATGTAGGATCGATCGACATAAAGGTATCTCGATGTATTCAGCCGATCTTGAGTTGTAAATAGTGTAACTAACACGACTTTATTTTATATATGTATATAGATAGATATGATAAAAAATGTTTTACTTTTAATATTGATAGAGGTACCTATACGACATATTTCGTCTTTACAGGAAGCAGCTGAACGTGCATTCCAAGCTATTACTGAGGAGGATTGGAAGAACTCGTGCCAGCACGTTATAAAAATAGAAAAGGAGTATTGTGAAAGGGAATTAACCCTCTACGAGAATATAGAACGTTTAGTCATAAACCTGGAAGATGATAGCAGCAGCACCTCTGAATCGGAACACGATTCAGATGAGTTTGCGGCTAGCTCTAGCCAAGATATGGATATGGTGGGGGTGGAATATTTAGATGAAGATATGTTGGAATAAAATAGAATGATGTTTTACAATATAAGGTTATATTGTAAAACATCATTCTATAATTCCTAAAAAATGTTGTGATCTCAGGAGTGTTTTCCCTAAATATATATTTTTAGGTAATAAGTAATCAGTTGCTTAACGAGAACACGTCAAATAATACTTACTGATTTGAAAAAATAATAATGCTTAAAAAAATATCAGCTAAGTATCAAGATTAGGTCGGTACGCTATTCGGTTGCAGCGGGTTGCCATACGAACAGCACAATGGCGCCTCCATTATTTTCTACTCTTATTTGCCAGACTATACCGAATCGTAAAACGATCAATATTTAACGGTGTATATGTAAATCAGATGACAATGCAAATTTATTATGACACAGAACTGATCTGATGGAACCGGAAGATGGCCATAGGAACTCGGTAATTAAACGACACAACCCCATCGAGTTTGGGCTTGCAAGATTCGCCTTGACAAGTATTTTGGTGCTAGATGGTAAGTGACCAGGATCTGATGATGGAACTGGAAGATGGCCATAGAAATTCGGGCGTATCTGTGCGTTTCTATTTACCTCGTTTTTGACTGTACTAAATGAAAAAAAAATAAAAAAATGTTCTTAGAGCTATGCAGAACAGGGTGTCCTCTGACCAGAAAGGTGTTGTGTCAGGTCCGGGCAACAGCCCGATAATTGATTTCTGACGAAGCTGTATTATAATCGCGCGGAGAACTTTAATACCGCGATGCAGGATTTCGAATTTTAGTTACTATGTGCCGTCATAGATGTTACTACATATTACAGCAACAGTCAATGACATGGTTATTGCATAATTTAGTAATTTTTTTTCTTTTTTTTTTAAATGTAACCATCTGTTGGGCACAAACAATTTAAGGAGTTAACTATTGACTCGAAAAAAGGAAGCAATTGTATACACATTCTTCGTTCCTATCAAAGTATTTACAACTAAACTAGAAGATAATTCTAGAACGAAAACATTCACCGCCTAATCTAATTAACTTAAATAAAACACATTTATTATCTAATTAACGTAATCTCACACTGCATTAACACGCAACATGCATGCTGTTCCAAAACGTCATGTGTGAGTCATTTCATTTAAATGCATAATCATAAAGTAATTATTGTAAAAAAATGTTTGTAACAGACATTACAGTCTGTTACAAACATTTTTTTTGGTATGCAAAACCTAAAAATAGTTAGTTCAGAATCAGTAATTGTAACGGTTCCAATAATTTTTACACCATGATAAAAAAAGACCCCAAAAATATTTAAATAGATCACAACTTGGACATCAGCGACATTGAGTATAACATAGGTTACGGCAGGTCATAGCGGGTATAAGGACAGCGCACAGCTGTGTAAGAAAGAAAACAACTCCTCTGTCGCCTGAATGGTCCGGTGACCATGTATTTGTACGGATAACCAGGTAACGTAACAAGCTTATAACTTTCATGATACAGTTATGAAATTTTGTACATAGATTATTTACATAAAAATACTAAAGGTGTCGTATGTATTTTATTATTATTTTTAAAAGGAGTTTAATGGATTCCTTAGTACCGGAGTGTAGTTGTAAACGAATAAAATAAAATAAACTTTATTGTACACCAAAACAGTTAAGTGAGCGGAATGGTTTGGAGGGGTGACGGTTACGAAAGGCAGTCTAGGGCAATCCGCCGAATAGGCACGAGCCTTAACAATAATTAAAAAAAAAGTCTCTAAAGTTCAGATGAAAATTTTCATAAAATTACCTGGACACAATGGCTGGTCACAGGCCACACCTGTCCACTCTGGTTCGCACCTGCACGAACCGTCTTCACATTCACCATGACCTGGAAACACAATAAACATTTTAAATGATACACGAAGAAATGGCAGGGTTGTGGAATTGTTCAAAAGAGTTACAAAGGCCCTGTAAGCATCAAGCCACTGAAAGAACACATAGGTTTTAGTCAGTAAAAGTCTAACACTTCCCTTCGCTGTGGAAAGAGTGCGAATACCACATTCTCTCACTCTATTTTTAGCGCGATAGCTTCTAGGCCCTGGAGGCTATCGTGATAAATGGACTAAAAAAAGGAAAGTTCCGCGCTACTGTAGCGCGGCCACAGCGCTTTGTTTTTTCATATAAATAAATGACGCGCGATCGCAGCGCGGTTGTAGCGCGGCACTCACACGTTTTTATTTATATGGAATAACAAAGCAGCACGGCGGCAGCGCTGCAACCGCGCTACCGTTTTCCGGCTATCTTGAAGGCGCCCTAAATCTAAAAGTTTTTTTTCCAATTCAAACCAAAGTTCCTGGGATTAGCGCATTCAAACAAACTCTTTAGCTTTATAATATCAGCCAAATTTGTAACACATTCCAAACAGCATACATCATAATTCGCTTAACCAGCCAGACGCGCAGTTACCATAAGTTGCTTTGCATTTCGTACTCTAGAATTCTATTACGAACCGTTGTATTACTCTCAATACAGAAAGCTTCTTAGCAAACATCTGTAACTTCAGACTGCTGTAACATAGCATGCAATGTAACACGCAATCAAAAAATTTGCCGTCCACATTGTCGCAACGTATCATGCAATGTAACAGAATCGCTCGAACAGAGCATCTCAACTATGTGAATAGGTACATGCTCGGTACGTGCGCGCGCTGCGTCCACATTTTTGAAATGTTCTTTTCATGTTACCTTGCATTTTACGTTATTACTGTCTGTACCCGGCTTAAGAATGAAGCTACAGATGTCTGGTTGGATTGTGTAAGAAGTGATATGAAAAAAAAGGGAGTAGTGAAAAACGTGTTGCGCCGACCCCAAGTAATACCCATATTATTTGGAGTCGGCGCAACATGTTACAGACCCTTCTTTTTCCTGCCCTTATCCCAATAAGAAGAATAAGAAGAGTCTGTACCCGGCTTTAGACCACAACACACAACGAAATCAGCACTTACTAGAACAGTTAGTCCTATGATCATTGGAGGGGCAGGAATAGGCAGCATACGTCACGTTGAACCCCTCCATCGCATAAGCATCATCGCTAAAAAAGTGCAGCAAAGCGCTGCCTGAACGGGCTATCACCTGCCTCGTCCAGCTTGATTCCCCGTTCTCTAGGACACCACTGAAACAGAAGAAAAAGGATTTGGTTTATTAAAGGGCAATTTGTCATTTAGACTTCGCTTCATCCGAAACTTTTATATCGATTTCAGATACGGTCACGGATATTTTTTTTTTCGGATATCAGATAGTTTCGGTTAACGTTACGGAGCTCCATAACATCCCCATTTCTTTTTCACACACGCATTTTCATACACGCAATCATATCTGTTTTAATTTAAACAATAATCTAAGATGTTGTCAGACTCTATTATGAAATATTTCTTTTAGCTGAGATTTACAACCAGTCTATCAATTTTCATCATTTGTCTGCAAATCCTTGCACTAAATCTGATATACTAGCGAGAGAATCTTAGACTGCCCACATCCTGAAGTTGAGCAGCAACCTCCATAACAAAACATCCCTGGCCAAAGTCAGTCCTCAATTTATATTAATCGCTTGCTTGTGGATGACGAGCAACGGGTAGCTTGCCAATAAGGACCTGATGCTGAACTGAAAATTGCAAAAAACGTATGAAAACATGATTTTCTCAGGCTATCTAATGTTTTCACTTTAACCTACTCTTTCGCGAGTTACAAGCCTCATGTTACGTATTGTTATCACAATCACAACTGGGCAAAAACGGTTTATCTATTTTTTTTAGGTGGGAAATTATCCAATGACATCTTGCGTTCTTGGCCGGAGCGGGAAAACGTGACTTTATTGACTAAAACCCACTCGTTGGTTACTTCTTTGCCATGCGGGGTTTATTTTCACTTAACCCATGGCCCCAGTAGGCTTCGAGCCTGCTGGGGCCCCTACGGTTTACTGACATATCCTTGACGCGCCGACGACTTGGGCTTGGTCCGGACGGTTGGACGGCGAGCGATGGGTAGCTAACGATCTCTCGCACCTACGGTGGCCAGAAATAGGGATCTGGATCCCAGCAGCTGGGCCGAGAGGGCCGTTGCGGTCGCCTCCTTTGCTAGCATTATTGCATCGCAGAAGGAAGAGACCACCTGCCACTCCTCCTCGCTTCGTATCATTACCTGGCGCGAGAGACCGTTGCCACTGATCGCCCCTACGAGGACATGGCGGTGTTCTGCCCAGGCGGGGCACACCTCTACCGTGTCCTCCGAGCGTTTCTTCCGCACAAATCCGGTGCAGGTACTTCCCGAACTGACCATGTCCGGTGAGAACCTGCGTCATGCAGGTGACGACGGCTTAAGGTCTTACGTATTTCCACCATAATTATGGTGTGTTCAACGGAAATAAGGCTTGCGTTTGACTACTATCTCATCTGATGGTAAGCGATGATGTGGTCGACAATAGAGCATGCTTGCCTAAAAGTGACCTGTTCACTCTTGACTTAAATACACCTAGGTTGTAGCTTGTGCGGAACACCCGGAGGACACGGTGGAGCATACTGTAGAGGTGTGCCCCGCCTGGGCGGAGCATCGCCGTGTCCTCGTGGGGGCAATCGGCGGCAGCGATCTCTCTCGCCGGGCCTTGGTTCAGGCCATGGTCCGTAGTGAGGAGGGATGGCAGGCGGTCGCCTCCTTCTGCGAAGCAGTAATGCTAGCAAAGGAGGAGGCCGACCGCATCAGGCAGAGGCAACGGGGCGCTCGCCCCAGCCGCCGCCGGGATTCCGATCCCGATTTCCGGCCACCGTAGGCGCGGGCTTGCGGACGGCGTGCAATGGGTAGCACGCTGTCCGATCGTCCGGTAACCGGCCGGACCGAGCCCAAGTCGTCGACGGCGCGTTCTGTTCCCGCGCGCCTCAAGGAGCTGTCAGCAAACCGAAGAGGCCCTGCCTGCTAACTGCAGGCAGGCAGGGTTGAAGCCTGCTGGGGTCAAGGGCCGTTTTCTGAGAGGAAGGCTCAGCCCCGGCACTATAGGCAACGAAGGAACGGGGTAGGTTTTTAGTCAGTAAAAGTCTGACACTACTTCCCGCTCCGCCCAAGGGCGGGATTTGTCATTGGATGATTTTACCTACCATAAAAAAAAAAAAAAAAAAAAAAACCTAGGTTGTAGCTATCAGGAAGCATAGACTCCAGAAAGGTTTCAAATCCGCTTATTATTCGATTTGGACAACCAAAATACACGCAATCTATTCATGACATTTGACAGTAGATTTGAATGGGTAACGCATTCAGAAAATAGGAGGATAGACATGCAAATTTCAGAGATATACAGTTTGAATTTTGATGAACATTGACCCTGTTTTTTTTCTCCGACACGGTGAGTGTAGTTGTTACGGATTCTAGATGATATTGTATTGACCTGAGATCTATAATGGCATGACGAGAATGGTCACAATTGATTAGAACCATAATATACTATCATTTAGTATGAGTATAGAGAGCAGTGGTGACCTAGTGTTTAATAGCCCCGCCTTATAGGGCATGAGTTCAAAACCCAGCCTGGCGCATTACTTTGTATATTTTATTTCATCACCACTGCTCTCAAAATGGTAAAGGAAAACGTAAAGAAACTGGCATGTCCTAGAACCAAAAATTCGAAGAAATGTGACATCCACCAATCCAAACTGGGCCTGCGTGGTGGACACCGACGACGGCGCGTAGTGGTCCACGTGCGCTTCAAAGAGATGTCAGCAACACCGTAGGGGCCCACCACCCAACAGGGTCGATGCCACAAAGTGCAACTGAAGGACACTGATGTGGTTTTAGTCAGTAAGAGTCCAACAAGTCCTCCAGCTCCATCATAACGTCAAAAGAGAAGTCATTGGATGATTCACCACCTCAAAAAAAAGATTTTCTCATTCCACCATAGAGCAGATGTCTGGATGATTTCCGATCTCAAAAAAAAAAGTTTACATATTGCTTATACTGGTAATGGTGATAGTCGCTCTTTTACTGTATTACTCACTCGGGATCAGTGATTTCTCTTGAGTTAGGTCTCAACAAAATGATATAATCATTCACATCTCCCTCCCCTCCAATAAACACAGACGTGACGTTGCGTTAACTGATGAATCAATATTTTATTTTCGGGGTTAAGATCCTCTTGGATATCCTCCGCCCTAGACAGAGGGGTCTGCCAGACTCGTACTGACTAAAAACCCGACCGCTGTTCCCTCGCGCACTTACGTCGTGAACTGAGGCCCTACTACGAGCTCTGTTCACGACTTAAACATAACTGTTAAAGGAATAGAACTATATATGTATAGCCGCCACCAGACGTACGGCGATGCGCCACCAGTACATGGTGGACATCCCACCTATACGCACAAATTGCTAAAACGTAACCCGGGGCCCTGGAACGAAGGCAAAGAACGAAAGGAGTGGGTTTTTAGTCAGTAAAAGTCTGACACCATCTCCCGCCCCGCCCCACCCTAGGGTGCGGAGATGTCATTGGATAATTTTCCCACCTAAAAAAACCTATACGCACAAAATGTTTTGGGAACACATTCATTGTGTGTACAGCTAAGGAGTGGAATTCCCTGCCGGAGCCTGTGTTTCCTGATGATTACAACCCAGGTATCTTTAAGCTAAGAGTGAATAGGCTACTTCTAAGTAAGCGGACTCCATCGTCGACACATCATCGCTTTTCATCAGGAGAGATAGCGGTCAAGCGCAAACCTATCAACAATAAAACACAAATATACCCTATATTAGTGTTTTATTGTATAGTGTACACCTCCATTCCTCGTTTTCGCTCGCACGCCTGACATTTTAATTACGGTAAGGCGCTTGTTCCTGAACTAGTGCTGACCCGCTACTCGCGGACCTCGCCACGTAATGATGAGTCAGAAAATGCACCAACCAATCCGTTGGACAGCTAAACGAATAAGTTAACAATGTCATCAATTGAGTAACTTGGTAGTGAACTCTGACACAGTTGATTCATTTCCTACAATGTTTCAACTTACGTTGGCCTTCACGATTCGTCAAGGAAAAGTAGACAGGTCTTTGTAAACAGAAATAATCTTCGTGATAAAAAATATGATGCGATCAATAAACTTATTGTCAATCACGTTTTTTGTAATAAAGGTTCTAATTAACGACTTTTTAGCTTTGTTTCTGGTATAGGACCGGAATTTCTGTACGCTTATTTAGGTGCAAATAATAATATAATCTAAAAAGCGGAATACCACTCACTGATTAATCTCGAAATCTCAGAAACTATAACACCTACATACTTAATTGGCAGGTAGGTTTCTTATAGGGCATAAACGTCCGCTAAGAACGGACTTAAGAAACTCCACCCCTAAGGGGGTATACCGACTTCCACGCGGGCGAAGCCGCTAAGAAGCTAATATAATTTATATTCGAAGCCGCTAACAGAAGCTAGTATATTTTCTTTTTTTATGAACCTAAAGAAATGAAAAAGAATACCTTAGGCAATAAGTCCTTTGTATCTGGGTGATGCAAAAAATTGGTATTTGTGATTATGTGTTAAAATATATTAAAATGTTATTGAGAGCAGTGGTGGCCGAGTGGTAACGGCCCTAACGTACGAGTTGTAGGTCACGAGTTCAAACCCAGCCAGGCGCATTACTTTGTGTAATTTATTGCATCACTACTGCTCTCAAAATACGGAGAAGGTAAAAATCGTTAGGAAACCAGCACGTCCTAGAAGCAAAAATTCGAAGACATGTGACATCCACTAATCCGCACTGGGCCCGTGTGGTGGATAACGGCCTCTAGAGAGGAGGCCTGAGTCCCAGCAGTGGCAACATTATAAGGCTAATGCAAAATGGTATACGATACGGCTGCGACACGATGGTATGGTCCAACCTGCACTCAGACACGAGATTTTTAACCCGACCCGATTTCCAACCCTATTTTTTACGTGCTCAAAAGACTGATATGCTTAGTCAAATATCTTACCTAAAAACAGCGAGCAGTTTTTCCGCCCTCACACTGTCACCGTCGTACACATACAGATGGTCCCACCCGCACTCGGTGGCGAAGCTTTCGAGCCGCACGCGCAAGGGCGGTGGCGTCGGCCCGAGGCGAGGCGGCGTTAGCAGCCAGGAACATTGCGTGCTGACGCTGTAGTTCCCTGGACCGTCGGTGATGAAGCCCGTTGGGGAGGTTAAACTGGAATAGAAAAAAATATTGTAAAGAACTAGTTCCGAAGCTGATAAAAAAAGAAAGGATGGGGGTTCATTAGGGCGTTTTCTGGCCCTAAAAATGAGGTAAAATAAGGTTGATTGCGTATTATTTTAGAACATAACATATTTAGTTTTTTTATTGAAATTATTTGTATTATTCTAGTAATTTTTTGCTCCCCTGGGGCCCAAAGATTCCCAATTTTGGCCAAAATTCCACCATATTAAAAGATTTGATTTCTTGTTTTTGTATGAGCGTAAGGGCGCACGCAGTGTTGAAAGAGCTTTCACAAAAAGGACCAATGACCTGGTGAGGGTCATGAATCTGATGGATGAGAGAAGCCAAGACCGGTCTTTGTGGCGACGCTTGAGAAACGCCTATGTTCAGCAATGGACTTATTTCGGCTAAATTGTTGAGTATGTGTCTACGTATGTTACTCTTTCACGCTCAAACAGATTTAGAAGAAATTTGGTCGCAACTTAAGTTGTAGGTCGAAAGTTCAAACCTAGCCAGGCGCATTACTTTGTGTAAAATATTTCATTACCATTGCTCCCAAAACGGTGAAGGAAAACATCGTGAGGAAACCGGCATGTGTGGAATCAAAAATTCGAAGACATGTGATATCCACCAAACCCCACTGGGCCCGCGTGGTGGATTACAGCCCATTCCCTCTATTAGAGAGGAGGCCTGAGTCCCAGCAGTGGGAAAATTATAAGGCTGATGCTATGCTATGCCTGGTACGCGAGTCTGTAGACCATGTTCTGGAATCCCAAGGTTTTTTTAAGCAGGTGAAACTTGTCACATGCTGGTAAAACAATATTTCTAGAAGCCTAGTTTAAATAAACATGCTGCTGACAATTCTCGTACGTCTGTGATTTTTTCTAGCATTTTCCTTGTCTCAAAAATCTGCATCAATTAGATTTTCAAAAAGAGACAAACTTCTAAATATAATACCGGTTAACTAATCCATATTTATGTAAGATTTGGCTGTTGTTGAAGACATGAATAGTGTGATAATCTATTGTTTTAAATATTGACCTCCAAACGTCATTGTGTGCCGGGTTTGGGAAGCAATTAATAGTGACAACAATTATGACAATGTGACATTTGTAATTATAGGTGACTCTTGGACGGTAGTTTTAAATGATAGTATTTAAATTTAAGTAATATTTGGCTAATGGCCGTAGGAGCAAGCAGCGCGCCTGAAAAAGATGTCAGCAAAATGGACAAGACCTAGTAGGGCAGATGCCTGCTATGGCTGCGCGATTGTTCGAAAGAGTTACGTTGGTTCTGGACCGCAAAGAACAACTAAAAGCCACCTGTGTTACTTACAGGTGGGTTTCTCTTTCGCACAACCCATGGTCCCAGTAGGTTTCGACCCTGCTAGGCCCCTACGGTTTTGCTGACATCTTGAGGCGGGATTTGTATATAAGCAAAGTTTTACGCGCGATTAAGACATATAAGTAATACAACTCTTCTCAACCTTTCGAACCTGATAAATATAATAGATATTTTAATAAATAGATATTTGATATTTTGATCGGGTTCGAAATCAAATCTCGGGCAGTTAGTCGGACCAGACACAATGACCGTTTGGACGGGTGCTTGTGTGGGTACTTGTTTTTGGCGGGTTTGTAGAACATCGCAACCCACCAAAAACTTACTATACTTAATAAACCCAAATTCGGAACAACTATCTGTAGGCCACAGAAATATTTGTTCCGATCGGGAATTGAATCCGCGACACACAGTCTAGCAGTAAATCGCTCAACCACTGCGCCACCCGTGCCGTCACTTACGCTACTTGGTATTTACTATAAGTTCTTGATCGTACAAAACCCAGTTTTTGCTTTAGTGCAGTCAGGTAAAGAGATTCTTGACCTTGTTACCTCTCCAGCAACATATAAGGTAAAAAAGGAAATTAATAAGACATTGACCATGAGCCAGGAGGTCAAGAATATGTCGACCATTAAACTTATAGGCTTTTTTGCTTGAAGTACATTCATTTAAATGAAAGGACAAACTTGAATTAAAATAAATGAAAGATAGATGTTCCCAGTTGGACATAGGCTTTCCTTAAGTACCGCCACAAATACGGGTCCTGTGCGTCTCGCATCCATTGAATTCCCATGACTCTCACCAGTGGTGCTATTCTCTCAGAAAACGCAGCGCTGCCGCAACGTCGAACATACAAATAGGATACATTGAATTAATAATCCAATGTATAGGTGCATGAGGTTGACCAAGGTTGACAATCCAATGTATCCTATTTGGGTGTTCGACGTTGCGGCAGCGCTGTGTTTTCTTAGAGAATAGCACCACAGGTCACCCTCCGCCTTGTGGGAGGCTCGGACGGTGGGCAATGGGTAGCTCGCTGTCCATCCGTCCGGTAACAGACCGGTCCGAGCTCAGGTCGTCTACGGCGCGCACTGTTCCCGCGCGCCTCAAGGAGTTGTCAGCAAACTGTAGGGGTTCAGCAGGGCCGAAGCCTACTGGGGCCAAAGGTTATGTGAGAATGTCACCACGGGCCCCGGGACAAAGGCAATGAATGGAAGGGTAGGTTTTTAGTCAGTAAAAGTCTGACACTATTTCCCGCCCCACCCAAGGGCGGGATTTGTCATTGGATGATTTTACCTACCCAAAAAAAAAAATGTATAGGTACATGAGGTTGACAATCCAATGTATCCTATTTGGGTTTTCGACGTTGCTGCAGCGCTGTGTTTTCTTAGAGAATAGCACCACAGGTCACCTTCCACCTTGTGGGAGACTGCCACTAAAGCTGCGTCTTCCAAGTAGGTAACTTTCGTCACCATCGTCCATCTGTTCTACGACCAATGTGCCCTGCCTTCTGCCCCTTAAGTTTAGCGATTCTTCAAGCTATGACTTATTTATTTACGATTTTTTTGTTATTTGAATCAAAAAGTAACTTTACCCAAAATCATAAACAGAAATAATGTTTCAAATCGGTTCAAAACGCAGAACTTGACAGAACACAGAAAGTTCAAAATGTAAAAGTAAGTTAGAAACATGTTAGATCTGCCCCGCTAGCCAAGTTACGATCGTTTCGTTAACGTCGAACGCTTCGGGTTGGCCACGCCTCCAATTCCTTTGTTCTGATGTCATCTCCCTAAACGCTCAGTCACGCGGTCAGAAAAAAGGAATTGGAGGCGTGGCCAACTTCAAGCGTTTGACGTTAATAAAACGATCATAACTTAGCTAGGGGGGCTGGTTTACATTGTGGACTAGGCAACTGTCATAAAACAGAAAAAGGATGCACAAGCTACAATGTGACGTCACCACTACGATTACGTCCGAAAGAAATAGATATTCCCACCACCCGCACACTCTTCCATATGACTTGATTACACGTAGGTACCGAGTAAAACGGCGAGACAGTAAAATGTTGCTCAGCCGAGACAGTATGCGAGGGTGATGTAAGCGAGTTGTAGAGATAAGCGCTCGGCCGAGCACTCGGCGCTATGTTTATACGTAACGAGTATTCGGTCAATTGAACTGTCTCGCCCGTTTGCTCGGTACGTGTGATCAAGACGTTACTAAAATGTTAATTGCTGCTTCATTTTAAAACCAATTTCGATGCGGTTTTCAGAGAAAGATTTATTTTTATTGTTATTTGTTGTATTAGTACAAAATATTGTAAATAAATATAGGCAAGTAACCAATTCAAATAACATATTTGAATTGGTTACTTGCTCATTTCTCTGATATCTGTTTTATCTCTTACTACAAGTACCAATGACGTGGTGAGGGTTGCAGGACTGGAATCCCATGAACGGTCCTGTGTTTCGTATCAGCCGAAAAACGTCCACTGTTAATGAGACCAATACCTCTACCATGAGTTTTAAGCAATAGTATTCGTCGCTAGTCGATATCGACGCCGTAAATATTTTGTATGGCAAATTTTGGTTCTGCAAGTGACCGCTAGAGGCGCTGCAAAATTTGCCATACAAAATATTTACGGCGTCGATATCGAGTAGCGACGAATACTATTGCTTAAAACTCATGGTAGAGGTACAGAGGGTCTATGTCCAACAGTGAACGTTTTTTGGCTGATAGCTTTTTACACCTACATGAAGACCATTCACCTTTTCAATACAAAAAAAATATATATATCTGATAGTATTCAGTGGAAAAAAAAACTGATAGCAATGAATTGACATGTCCCTGTAACGTTAATTTATCATACAGAATTAATTATTTCAATCAAAACATGGTGTGAACAGACACGATTGTCACAGCTATTCATTTGCATAAAACAAAAACAGTAGTTCACGGCCAGATGATCACTATTTCATAAAAGGATGACATTCAAACAATATCTAGATACCTAACACTAATATTATTAATCGGAAAAGTTTGTTGTTGGCTTGTTTGTATGTGCTAATCTCAGGAACTACTGATTCGAATTCCAAAATTCTTTTATTATTGAAAAAGGTATTTAGCAAAGGAGGTTGTAGGCTACAACATATCACGCTACCACCAATAGGAGCGAAGCAGTAACCAAAAAGCCAGGAGGCACTGCGAGGGAAAGTTGCGTGAACTGGATGAGACAGTTGAATCAATCAGAACAGCTTTTACCCACCAATATTTTAGTTGTTTTCCTGTCTTACCAGACGCATATTGTTTTGTTTTTAATGTTGCCCCACACTAGGAATTAGTCTTGTATCATGGGTGCGTTCCCAAACATAAACTCACATACACTCAGATCCGAAAGAACTATTTGTAGGACATAAAAATATTTGTTCCGAACCAGTGGCAGGCATTGTAGCCGACAATTTGTCACCGAATGCAAATAGTTGGAACAAATTCCAATCTGAAATCCCACTGAATAGCATAAAACCTAATAAAGTGTATATGTATGTATGTATTTAGAAATATTAAGTATGTTTATCAGTTGTCTAGTACCCATAACACAAGCTCTGCTTAGCTTGGGACTAGAAAACGTTGTGTGATAGTGTGTGTGATATTAAGTATTATTATTAAGTAAGTATTTATCATTTGTCACTCTGCTTAGTTTCAAGGGACTAGATGTTGTGTTAAAGTTGTGGAATAAAAAATAAATAAAAAACATATCAACCATTCTGGATGTCCATGTTTCCACAAGCTCTATTATTATATTGTTTCATGAAGCAATAAGAGTGATAAAATAAATTGAATTAAAAAAAAAAAAAACATTTTAAAATAAAAACCTTACCCCATTATAAAGGCAATTATAGACTTGTTGACAGTACTTGTAATAGGTGAATCATGAATTCATGAATAATGAGGTTCTTATCTATAAATAATACCAGCTATCTATCTAAATGTTACACTTTCTAATATAGGTAATTTTATCTATCCTAATCTAGTTTTCTTTGGAAAGTACATTACTTAAACATATTAACACATTCGGTAAAAGGACCAATTTTTTTTTTCAACATCATCTACACAATTCTGTTAAGTATTACAAAAGGAGAAACTAACTGACTGACATATCAACACACAACCGAAACAACTGGGAATAGGAATTTAAAATTTTAAATAGGCTTCCTTTTATGGCGTACACAAGCACTAAGAGGAAAAATGAGGAAGATTTCCAAGATTCACCCTCTAAGGGGATGGATCAGGTTCCAAAGTTTGTGTGGAGAAACCTACTTCCAGGCGAGCGAAGCAAAAGGCAGAAGCTAGTATTATTATAGAAGAGTAGTGGTAGCCATAATAGCCCTGGCCCTACTTTTTGTAATTTATTTTATCACCACAGCTCTCAAAAGCGTCTATTACACCACTCGATATCGAGCATCGCCGTATCCTTGTGGGGGCGATCGGCGGTAGCGATCTCTCGCGCCGGGGTTTGGTTCAAGCCATGCTCCAGAGCGAGGAGGAGTGGCAGGCGGTCGCCTCCTTCTGCGAAGCAGTAATGCTAGCAAAGGAGGAGGCCGACCGTATCAGGCAACGGCGTACACGCCGCCGCCGCCGGGATACCGATCCCGATTTCCGGCCACCGTAGGCGCGGGCTCGCGGACGGCGGGCAATGGGTAGCTCGCTGTCCTTCCGTCCGGTAACAGACCGGTCTGAGCTCAAGTCGTTTACGGCGCGCAATGTTCCCGCGCGCCTCAAGGAGTTGTCAGCAAACTGCAGGGGCCCAACAGGGCCTAAGCCTACTGGAGTCAAAGGGTATGTGATAATGGCACCCGGGGTCCTGGGACCAAGGCAAAGAATGGAACGGAATAGGTTTTTAGTCAGTAAGTGTCTGACACTACTTCCCGCTCCACCCAAGGGCGGGATTTGTCATTGGATGATTTTACCTACCATAAAAAAACCCTTATTACACTATGCGACGTCGACGAAACCTGTCTGAATATTGAGTGGTGTAATAGACCCGATAGTGAGGAAAACAGTAAGTCCTTGACTTTAAATATTCGAAGATATACAATCCATACAATAGACAAGCTGGATGAAGCTTCCTTCTTGAGATGCCTATTATAACTTCAAAACATGACAAAGAAATGGCCTATTGTGTGTTTCACAGATCCCCAAGGTAAAAAAAAAAATTGTAAGGAAGGTTTTGGATTTTCTTTCTAAAACACAATTATTTTATTTAATATATCCTTACTGCCGATATACCTTTATCATAATGTATAAATGCCATTATAATTAATAATTATAAGCTTATGAATTTACAATAACCGTCCAGCTGATATTACTACACCTCATTAATTTAAATATTTATGGCATACAATGCTACCTTCAAGGTAATGAGATGTCATTAATAATTATATTTAATTCAACAATTATAATTCTCAATGTCTCGCAATGGAGATTTTCAACATGTATATGCTAAACAATAGCTGGTACATTTGAATTTCCTGGTGATGTAGGTACAACAGAATACAAGCTTTAAACACGACTGCCCCAAAAACGGTGTGTTGATACTTGTGGTTTCAATCCCATAGCCTATTTTATAAACTAGCTTTTGCCCGCAGCTTCGCTCCCGCTCTTACCCTACTCTAATCTACCCTACTCTACTATACCAATAAATGAGCAGGTTTTAGTTTTTATACTGAATGGGATAAAAATTATCCTATGTCCTTCTCCTGGTGCTAAGCTACCTTCCCGCCAATTTTCAGCCGATCTTGAGTTAATGGAATAGTGTAACTAACACGACTTTCTTTTATATATATATATAGATTAAACAAGCTTATGGTTACATATGTGGGTCGGATATATTTCTATCTTGACTGGCCTATTGATGACTATTTGACTTAGTGGCTCTGGCTGCTATGCTAGAGGTTGCACATTTGATTCCCACACAAGACAAATGTTTGTGTGATGAGCACAATCATTTGTTTGATGTCTGGATGTAATCTGTCTCTAATATGTCATGTATTTAGAAATTTATTAGTTGTCTAGTACTCATGGCAGAAGCTCTGCTTGGTTTGAGACCAAATGGCATTTTGTGACAGTCGTGGAATATTATTATCACACATCGCTTAAACAGTTCAACTGGATCAACCTTGAGATTAAGCATGTCGCCACAATTAATGGTCCTGTGCGTCTCATATCCATCAAATTCCCACAACCTTTACCAGCTCATCAGTCCTGTTGTAGGACGCCTTCCATACGCTGCGTCTTCCGGTATGTGACCGCTACTCTAGAACCTTTCGGCCCCAAAAGCCATCTGTTCTGCAAACAATATGCCCTGCCCATTGCCATTTAAGTTTTGCAATTCTTCGTGCCATCTAGCCCACCTGTCTCCAAAAGGCTGGGACAATTTATGGATATCCCACAAAAATGGCGCATTTCACAGAATAAAGAGTATGACAGTCTTTAGTTCTCTGCAATAATGTTAATTTTCTACCATTGAAAACTATTTTCTAATTGGAAGAGTAGGTGTAAGAAATTAAATTATATGAAAGTAAGTAATAAGAAAATATGACTTCTCCTGCTCTAGGTTCCAGTGGAATGTCAGACTTTCACTGACTAAACCCAGAGTGAGTTTTATGTTCTTTTTTTGCCTTGCATCCCAGGACACTGAAGTTCCCCTTCTGATGACCCATGATAAAAGAAGACATGAATATCATTTCATACATAACCCAACATACTAATATAATAGCAAAGCAGGACCCACACACAGTATAAGGCCTTAAAGCATAGTAGAATTGTTAACCGTTACTAGAAAAAGGGGTAAATTGACTAGCTCACCAAGTTAGTAGACTAAGTTTGATACAAAGCAGCTGTGGCCCATTTTGAACTAATATGGTATAGCATAGACATAAAAAACATTACAAAAAAAAAACATCATTGTCTATTAAAAATCATCCTCCTTATTGTAAGAGCAGGTTACTTAAATAAAACAATCATAGTAAAACATAACTAAAACAACATGCATAAACATAGATAAAACAAACATAATAAAACATTTACTTATCAGTAAGTAGTACAAACATTAGGCTTTTATAAGTTTAATATTTGTCTCCAAAACAATGCTCACCATGACACACCAACTATCTTATTTATAAGCATTTATCTAAAATTTTAACTAGCTAATTAAATCTTGTATACATCTCTCTGATTTTACCCATTTGATAACTTATCAAGAATAAGAATATCAAACAACCTAAAAAAAAAACAAAAAGGTTATATACCAAAACAGCTGATCTATTGCAAAAAAAACTGTAAATAAATAAATGACATCTTGTTCAACTGTAATTAATGGATAGAATATAGGAAGCTAAGATCTCAGTGGACTGCAGTTATAAGAGTGTTTTATAGACTAACTCGCCCCTGAATGTCCTTTTGTAATACTAATGCAACATCATAAAGGTTATTCTAATAACTACTGGTCATAGAGAACTCGTCGATAACAATGATCTATTTCCATGTCGCAACGTCGCCTCCGACCTTCGGAACATCGCTCGGGATGGAGCAAAGAAGCCAAACTATATAATTGGATAATCCTCGCGGGCTTTCTCTTGCAAATTCTACTTACCAACCACTAAGGCGCGCCTCAAAAAGAGGTCACTGAACCAAAGAGACTAAAAAGTATCACAACCACTTTAGGGCCAGTATGGAGGCTTACTTGACTTTGCCGCCGCAGAACTGACACTCCGGACCCTGCCACCCCTCGTAACACACGCACATATCATTTTTACACACACCGTTTACACAAGTATGATCTCCACACTTAGACAGAACACCATCACAGAACAATAACACTATGAGCACTGAACACAGGAATGGTGAGAACCATGAACATTTTCGTCTGTATTTAGATTTAAATAGAAATAAAAACATTTGTAGCGATTCTACCATTTTGATGTATGCATTTTCAACGAGTTTTATTAGCGCGGACGTAAAAGCGGTTTCGACGTCGCGTAGTTTCGTACGGTACTAAATTTGGGGTTGTCATATGGTTAAAAAGAAAGTACCTAAATATTGACAGAATAAACATTTTGATAAAGTTTCTTTTTGGAAAAAGCGAAGTGGCTTTTTGTTATTTTTGTCATGTAGTTTAGTTAATTAATAGCTAACAACGACGAATTGTATGCACCCAGGCAGTTTAGAATATGCTTTTAATTACCAACATCGATATTTACACATTGCAAAACAGTTACAAGGCTACATGGTCTACCTGGCATCCTGGCAATGTCAATAACACTATTAACACTTAATTTAAATAGTATAATTTTTTTGAACAAAACACTTAAAAATAATGGAATAGAGGGATAAGATCGCCCGAGTTTGGGGCAGAATCTTTAATATTGGTAACACTAAATTGACATTTTGTGAAGAAGGGAATTTAATAATTATGGGTGCGTTCACTATTTTAGCGCAGAAGAAAGATTAAAAAACGAAATAATATATTTTATTACCTACTAATCATACTTCCTTCTTTTGAAATTGATACTCATCTTCGTAAATTTTATCGTATTTCTATCAAAAGCTTATTTTGCAAGTAAAATACCTATTTAGCACCATCTAGTACTATATAATTTAAACCTAATTTCGTAGTTTTTGAAAATTGTACTAGATGTCGCTAGGCGGTCGTTCATCAATGTAGAAAGAGTTCATCATCCTCGAGGCCTCGACTCAGGTTAAAAAATCATTATAATTTGTATAAGATGCAGCGCACTATTATTTTGTTATAAAGTCTCCAGTATTCATACTTTTTTAACTGCAATGAGTTTCTCAATGAAGAAAATAAAAACAGCTGTCTATTATTTTTTTATTTGGTTTGCAAAGAAAAGATGAAAAACCCCTCACTCACTCAGTCAGCCCCTATTTCAGAATTGCGGAACTTCCTTGTATGGAAGTTATTTTCATCCTCTATGTACCTAACTCTTAGGCCGCTGACATAGCCCGAAGAATCGCCAAACTAGGCGAGGTTTGTGGGACATTGGGCCACATAGGTTGTACCTACTTAGATTAGATTTATGTCGCGCGATATGTTAAAGGGACATTTTGTCCTCTAGTGTACCAACCTTGCAGTGTTTTTCTACATAAAGGGCTCTATGTTCGACTACCTTTAACATAACACGACTACCAATATTATACACGATTCGGCACATGAATAAATTAAAAAATAAAACAGTTTTTTACCCGACTGCGCCAGAAGGAGGGTATTTCTAAAACTCGAATTAATATAGGCATGTACGAAATTCATTTCTTTAAGTAAACAACAGCTGATCGAGTGCAATGACCTGTAGGTATTCAATACGTAACGACCGACAACTACCAAAATCAATTTCGTTCATCGACTTATATTCGAGTTTTAGAAAAAAAGTGCTTTATTTTTTATTTTAACCGTGTATAAAAAACTTCTTAAAAAAACTCTGATCATTTCTGACGCTGTGTCATAATAACAACAATGTGTCAGTTTTGTAGGACTTGTAATCAGCCGGCGTCCTACCGCTGATATATTTTTGATATAATTTTATGTAAAAGTAATGTAGTATTGTCAAACTTTTGTAACTGAATATTGTGTCTGTGTTCTAAGTATGAGCTATTGCTGTTCTAAGTTATTCTGTAAGTAAATGGTGAGTTCTGAGAATTGTTTTGTTAGATATTAGCGACCCGCCCCAGCTTCGCACGAGTGCAATGGTGATATTAAATATATTATGCATGTATTATACATATAAACCTTCCTCTTGAATCACTCTGTTAAAAAACCGCATCAAAATCCGTTGCATAGTTTTAAAGATCTAAGCATACCTACATGGGGACAGACAGCGGGAAGCGACTTTGTTATACCTATTTGTTACTAGTGACTCGCCCCAGCTTCGCACGGAAGCAATGGTGATATTAAATATATTATAATAATAAAATAATAATAATAATCAATTATTATTATACATATAAACCTTCCTCTTGAATAACTCTATTTATTAAAAAACCGCATCTAGATCCGCTACGTAAGTAGTTTTAAAGATCTAAGCATACATAGGGATAGACAGCGGGAAGCAACTGTTTTATACTATGTAGTGATAACACACTTTAACACAGTGACAGTGTGGAGCCGCTTCACAAGACATGCGTCACCTGCAGTGCTGCCCATTCTACACAACAACCTGCACTTCTAGGGATCGACTTGGTTTATACCTTGGTTTTGGTTCGGGAAGCGACTTGGTTTTATACCTATGTAGTGATGCTACTTTAAGTACCTATAGCACCAAGATCTTAAAACCTTACTTGAAGGAGCGCCCAAACTAATCTATCAGAGTACGAGGGGATTTTCTGAAAATGAAACCCGTGGTCCTAGTACTAAAACGGCAACTGAACGAAGCAGGTGTGATTTTAGTTCGTAAAAGTCTGACACGCCTTTTCGCTCCAGGAGATGTCATTGGATGATTTCTCACATAAGTCTGTGTATCCCGTCTTTAAAAAATAACGTATCAAAGCAGATCAGCTGAGATAAGCTGTTATCCTATAGGTAGCCAAAATTGTACGAGTACATAGCTAAAGAGAAAAACGAGTGTGCCTACCAACAAAGACATTAAATATTACCTATATAAATAATATATTCCACAACTATCAAACAACGTCGTCTAGTCCCAAGCTAAGTAGAGCTTGTGTTATGGGTACTAGACAACTGATAAACATACTTATATATTTCTAAATACATACATAATATAGATAAATTACACCCAGACACATAACAAATGATCGTGCTCATCACACACACATTTGTCCCGGGTGGGAATCGAACCCACGACCTCCGGCTTAGTAGTCAGGGCCACTAACCACTAGACCAACAGGTCAGTCGTCAGTCGAATATTGGTATTTCTTTAAATCTCTTTGCCCACCAATTTATTATATTTCCGTAGTGACCCTACAAACCTAAGCACGTCACGTCGGGGTCACCAAATTAGAGGTTTCCAGTCCTCTAATCCTCGTCGTTCGTGATAAGAATGAATGGAAAGTATGAGAGTGAACGGAAAGAATGAGAATGAATGGAAAGAATGAGAATGAATGGAAAGTATGAGAATGAATGGAAAGAATGAGAATGAATGGAAAGAATGAGAATGAATGGAAAGAATGAGAATGAGTGGAAAGAATGGAAGCAAAAAACGTGTTGCACCGACCCCAAAGGTCGGCGCGTCGCTATCATTAACTCCCTTTTCTTTCATATCACTCCTCACACAATCCATCCGACTTTTCTTTAGCCTCCCTCTCCTTCTCCATCCATCCACATGTTGTACTTATTTTAGTAGGTCGGTAATTGTGCTTCAATGCCAAAATAAAAGATTCCCTTTCAACTTTTCAGTCACTGGCGCTACTTTGAAACTTTCTATAAGTAATATACTCACTTTTCTCACTTTATTTTTAAATTGATATAAACTAGTGCTTGATTGCGATCCCACCTCATCCATACTCGTTGAAATAAAAACCACCAATGCTGATGATATTGGAATGCTAATATTTCATTTAAATTATATCATAGCTCTATTTTCAGCTAGACCAACCATGTGTCGCTGGATATTAACGTGGGTGTTATTGACAAGCCTGGTGACGGCGATTTCTGAGGAGCAACAGTATTGCGCCGTCAGATACCGAAGACTCTGCCAGGGCAAAGGACGCCATGTGGCTTGCCAGTTTCCTGATGTAAGCCTTCTTTATCTTATACAAGATGGGATAATGGGGAAAGAGGGTTTTTGTTGTAAAATATCTATTGGTACGCTTTGGTAGTAGAATAGACTCGAATGCCGTGACGGCAAACGGCGTGACGCCGTGCCGTGACGGCAAACGGCATGACGCTGTTTCCTGATGGGGAATACATCCCTGGAATCCTTCGTGCGCAAGTCCGACTAGCACTTGGCAATTTTTTTATGTATTGTTTAATTATTTATCTTGATTTCAGGCAGGCCCTGGCCCGACGTGCGAGCGGTACACACCAATTAAATTCACAAATGAATTGAAGCATTTCATTACACACTATCTCAACAGGTAACTTATTACCTACCAGAATACGTAGGTACTTTTATTCTTAAGGACTATTTAGTTTTTAAATAACAGCACGTTACGTTTATAACGTATGCACCTACATAGTTACAGACTAGTAAACTTGGGGCAATGGGATGCGGTCGCTTCCTTCTGCGTAGCGTTTAATGCTAACGAAGGAGATGACCGCAACACTAAGGGAACGGACACATCCTTACTCTCCAGCCGCCGCAACACGAAAAACAGGGCAAAAGCAATGGGTAGATCGCTGTCCGAGCCCGATTTGTCGATGGCACGTAGAGTTCTACTCGCGCCTCAAAGAAATGCCCCTGCCGCACCACCAACTCTCTTCTCTTTCGTACTCCGCGTCACACTTCCAGCCGCTATGATGACTCCTTTTCTGTAACTGCAGTGCGTCTTTGGAACTCTCTCCCACATTCCGTTCGTGACAGCCCATCTCTGGAGGTCTTCAAGAGGAAAATTAAAGAGCACTTCCTTTCACAACTGACATAATATTTGTATTTATTTAATTTTACTAGTATGTAGGTGTATATTTATATATTAGACTTATTTATGTATGTTTATATAATGTAGGTTTATATTGTACACTTGATTCAACCCTTGATTGTCATCTCTTTCTGTCACTCAAAGGTTTGCTGGCAGAAAACTCATTGCTGAGTTAAGCTCGCCTTTGTACATGAATTGTCCAACTACTGCGTATTTTATGTAATGTTTTGTGTACAATAAAGAACAAGGAAATGTCAGCAATACAGTAGAGTCCCAGGAGAGCCGATGCTCGCTAAGACCACGGGAAATTCCTGAAAGGGATACCGTAGTCCTAGGACGCAAAGGGAAGCTGGGTTTTAATCAGTAAAAGTCTGATACTCCTTCTAGTTCCCCTCGAGCGTTTCCCAGCCAAAAAAGGGCTAAGGGGTCATCGTACCTCATATAATTTCTGACGAGATAATTGTATTATAATGGTTAATGTTCGGCATTTTCAGACGTCGCCAGCGAATTGCAGCCGGCAACGAGAGGGTCCGAGGTGGCGTGCACCTTCCTAAACCTCAAATTATGATGCTCGTTGTAAGAAAACCATTTTGTACTTGCCAACATGCATCCACTTTCCACCATCCAGGCATATTTGCCCTGCTTACTGGTTTCTTAGATCTTAGATCTAAGAATTTCTCGATTGTGCGAAAAAAAGACGAACATATTGTGATCAGATATCGAAATATCATCATCATCATCATCATCAGCCTTCTAAAGTTCCCACTGCTGGGACACAGGCCTCCTCTCTAAGAAAGGGTATAGGCCGTAATCCACCAGGCGGGCCCAGTGCGAGTTGGTGAATGTCACATGTCTTCGTATTTTTTGGTTCTAGGACATGCCG
Organism: Leucania comma; assembly: GCA_958295575.1. NCBI lineage: Eukaryota > Metazoa > Arthropoda > Insecta > Lepidoptera > Noctuidae > Leucania > Leucania comma. Next base: position 5,639,006 of record OY282483.1, read on the forward strand.
GTTTCCTCACGATGTTTTCCTTCACCGTTTTGAGGGCAGTGGTGATGAAATAAATTACACAAAGTAATGCGCATCCATGTGGAAGGCGTGGAGGGAGGCCTTTGCCCAGGAGTGGGACAGAACAGGCTAATAAAAAAAAAAATGCGCATCGCCAGGTTTGAACCCACGACCTACAATTCGTAAGTAGGGGCTGTTGCCACTCGGCCAACACTGCTCGAAATATCACTCACAACAAAGTCGCTTCCCGCTGTCTGTCCCTATGTACTTATGCTTAGATCTTTAAAACTACGCAACGGATTTTGATGCGGTTTTTTAAATAGATAGAGTGATTCAAGAGGAAGGTTTATATGTATAATACATGCATAATATATTTGATATCACCATAGCACCCGTACGAGGCGGGGGCGGGTCGCTAGTATTTTCATGTTAAATATATTTACTTAAAGTTCGAGGATTTACGTAACATAGAGTTCATAATACTTCCTCTAAAATCCAGGAACCACTAACATGATTAAATCCCGGGATTTTAGAAATTACAAATTACTTATTGCGCTTTAAATTGTAGATAATAAATAGGGTCTCAAAAGTAGAGCAACGTTTGCCTCAGTTGGCCTGTGGACAGATAAAGTCAAGGAACTGCAAGTGCGCACCTCCTGGCATCCCTTGCATCCACCTCGACGATCATGACGCCAACGTCAACAGACATTCTGTTTATAAACGATCAAATTGCAGGAATGGGATCGTGAGCTAGCTCTCTTAGCTCAAAGACTTGCAGACCAGTGTTACTTTGTGCACGATGATTGCAGAGCTACAGGTATGACCTTGTTCTTATTATAAGGCTCGCATTTACGCACTATATTCTCATCTCATATGCGGTCAACGAGGGCACACGCTTGCCAAGAAGCAATCTATTACCTATTCTCACTTGACTTGTAGACCCCTAAGTTGCAGCTATCAGGAAATAGACTCCAGCAAGGAATTCCATTCCTTGGCTGTACGCACAATAAATACGTTCCCTAATCATGGTCCTAAACTATTTTTTACTGCAGCTGGTTGGATTTGGAAGGTATATTAAGTTAAAGGAAGGTAAATCTCAAAGAGAAGAGAGTCTTACGAAGACAAGCGGGTTCTGAAGGCTGTCATCCCACTTTTTAAGATATCGAAGGGGTAACGTAATTTAAAAACCAGTTAGGTGGCATATCTATGATTCTTATCAGGACCGTTGCCTGTTGTCATCATCAAAAACACCAAAATGGAACTTTACTTTCAGTCCGCTACCCCTACGCGGGCCAGACAGTCGGTGAAGTGCGATGGCGACGCTCCAGTGAGTCCGACGAGTTGAGCGCGCAGCGAGCAATACGCCGTGTGCTCGACGCGTGGTGGGGGGAGAGGAGGCGCGTGCAGGCCAAGCAGCTGACAGCACCTTTTAGGCTTACTTCTAAGTACGTATCAAAAACAATAATCTTCTCCCTGCCCTTGTCTCATTTAATTTGGGGTCAGTGCAACAGGTTTTTTCTTCCATTCTGTCCTGTCACCCGTCACGCTATCACTAACTCCCTTTTCTTTCATATAACTTCTCACACAGTCTATTCATCTTTTTTTGGCCTCCCTCTCCCTATCCATTCATCCACTATACTCATAACTCTTTAAGTAACATGCGTTTCATCCCTCCTCTTCACACGATCAAATCAAGCCAAACGATTCCCGTCAATGCCAGCACTTTCAAACTTCCTCTTTATTTAATATTCTCATTTACTTATTTAGATAAAGTTATCTACAACAATACTGCAATACTTACCAGCACACCAGCCTAAATCAATAACACAGCACCATATTGTTTGGCTACGAGAATATAAACTTATCACATCCATAATTATAAACTATACCGGGACTAAACTCCGCTGGCATGACAAATTGCGGTATGGTGGACAAAGCTCCGGTGCAACCTCATGGCAGTATGGAGACAGCGGTGGGTATGTCACAAATTCGGTGTTAAGGCCCCTGTTTTGGAAATTAGCTAGATAAGCGCCAAGCGCCTAGTACAAGTCCTCATTTAACATGGCCAGTTCGGAAGGCTCCTGTTTCGGATTCAGGCGAAAAAACGCCCGGGTGGTTTGGTTACACGGTGGAGCATACGGTGGAAGTCTGTCCTGCCTGGGTGAAGCACCGCAGCGCCATGTCCTTGTGGAGACGATTGGCGGCGACGACCTCTCGCTTCCCACCGTGTTTTGTACAAACCACCAATCTTGCCGCCTAATTCTATTTTGCAGAGGCACAGTATGGGGTCACTTTAGCCAACTAGCAGTATGGAACCTTCAAGCGGTTGGCTGTGGAGCAGTCCGTCACGGGGCCCGTTATTCTCGCTTGCTTCTAGTCTGTGACTTCTCTCACACTAATATGCTGGGCCAGAGGACCCTGGTCCCAGGGTCCATGGCACCCTGTCCTATACACACGACGAGGAGATTAAGGACAGCTTATCCGCTTCTGTGTGCGCCGGTGGGTATCTTTACATATTTTTTTTTAGTTAAACATCTAAGACTTTTAACAACTAAGACCCACCTGTTTTCTTTTAATAGCCTTTTCTGCTTCTGACGGACCTTCTCCAGTTAACCCCTGCGAGCTCCCAAGGCCTTTTATCTTTAAAAAGCCATTTTAAGTTTATCATTGCAGATGGGCCTCTACGCAGGTCCATATCTATACGGACCAGCGTAGAGGCAGGCCTGTAAAAACTGCGTGGAACCTCTCCGTTTGCTGCTCGCCTTTCCAGCTGCATCTTGGTGTGCCTCTTCATGTCCTCAGACCACCCAGCATCTCGAACTGATCTAACATTTTTTATTTATTTATTTACTAAAACTTCATGCAACACAAGGTTACACAGGCGGACTTAATGCCGCCGGCATTCTCTACCAGTCAACAAAGGTTGGTGAAGAGAAAACATGGCAGGAGCATAAAAAAAAGGATTAATAAAAACAAGGGTTCAAATATATGTATATACAAATAAAATAAACATACATACATACATTACATTATATTTTTTCTTGTCCTTCTTCCCTTTAAACTCAAACTCTCCATCCTTCTATATAATTCTACATCGGTATAATGATTAAGGAGATGCTCATGTCCACCAGTCGACTGTTTCCCCAAAACAATAAATATTAATTCATAATAAAACTTCTCAGGTACGTCGGACCGTTCCTGCTGAGTTAGAAGAGATAGGAATAGAAGATAATGGCGAAGAATATGAGGAAGAAGATAATAACATAGTAACTACAACTACAGATGTGGGAGATATTACAACGTCAAGACTTGAGTTTTCTAACACTGAAAGACGATGGTCAAGTCCTGTAATTAAATCTATGACAACCAGAGAATATGCTGATGTACCTAGGAACATTGATAACGATATATATCGAGGTAGGTAATGATCATCGTCATTTCTGCCGAAAGATCCACAGTTGGACATAGGCCTCCCCGAAGTTTCGTCACAATAAACGGTCCTGTTTGTCTCACATCCATTGGATTCCCACAAATCTTACCAAGTCATTGGTCCACTTTGTAGGAGCCCTTCCAATGATGCGTCATCTGGCACGCGATAGCCACTCCAGAACCTTTCGGTTCCAATGGCCATCTGGTATATATACGAGAAGAAAAAGGCAGTTAGGCCAATAAGTCTATTTCTTTTTATTTTGAGTGGGAAACATACCATAAAATAATTTCTTACAATCTGGGTTGAACGTTAGGGACTATAAGACTTATAGTACGCGGCAAATAAGTTAAACTCGTTGCTATCCCATAACCTTCCCTTCGATTGAGACCCGAAAATCGGTTAGGTACTTTTTTATGGTAGGTAAAATCATCCAATGACAAATCCCGCCCTTGGGCGGAGCGTGAAGTAGTGTCAGACTCTAACTGACTAAATATCTACCCCGTTCCTTTGTTACCTATAGTGGCAGCAGGCATCGACCCTGCCTGCCTGCAGCTAGCAGGCTGGCCCGCTACGGTTTGCTGACAGCTCCTTGAGAAATCGGTTAGGTACTGCGTATTGAGGGTCTATAGCCATTTTTAGCAGACCTAAATATATGGTTTTAATTGCAACTCGATACCTCCTCTCGCTCTTGAGATAGAGGATCTTTGACAGACGAACGGGCAATAAAATGACCCTACAAGCGGGCTCCGTTTTTTCCTTTTGTGGTACAGAACACTAAAAAGGCGGCTAGGATGTGATGATGATGACCAACAAATTAAAATGGTTTTTTTTTCGTAGAATTCCCAACGGCTCCAACGACACTAATAGAATCGGTAGTTCTGAAGCTAGACCAAGATTTAGAACATAAAACGCGAAGCAAAGTGCAGAATATGAACGTGAACTACAAACAGGCCCACAACACATTTGAGATCAATCGGTTCGAAAATATCGTAAGGAATGATTGGTCGGCAAGGAAGAAACCTCAAGTTGGACCATGGCGGTGATTAAAAACATAATATAAAAGAATAAACTTTATTATACACCAAAATAGTAACAAAAACTTTTTAACAAACTTAAATCTATGGGTACAATGAAATGACGGTCTTATCGCTAACAGCGATATCTACCCCCCTCCCCCCTGTACCCTCTTTACACTAAGTTAAGTAGATATCGCTGTCAGCGATAAGACCGCCACTGTACCCATATTACCCATACACTTAAGTTTCTGTGAATTGTTACTATTTTGGTGTACAATAAAGTTTATTCTATTCTATTCTACCAGACAACCTTGGGGTGAACTGTAAGAACTTAAAATAGAATAAAAAGGGATTAATTGTTTCAATTGTCTCATCACCACCTAGGGTGAAACAATGTTGCCCAAGGTATCATATATGGTAGGTTAGGTATAGAACATTAGTTTTAGTACCTATATGCGAAACCTGAAGCACGTGTCTAGTATTTTTATGTAAAGAATCTATGTACAAAACTTCATAACCGTATCATGAAAAATCACAAAGTTATAAGCTTGTTATGTTACGTGGTTGTCCTCACAAATGCGTGGTCACCGGGTCATCCGGGTGACTGAGGGGGTGTTTTGCCCCCACTCCTATTTGTGCGGTGCACTATGACCTCCCGTGACCTGTGTTATACTTAGGGTCAGTGGTGTCCAAATTGTGATCTTTTTTTTTAAAATATTTTTGGGAAAAAAAGTAACATGGTGTAAAAATTAATGAAATCGATTCAGCTACTGATTTTGAACAAACTATATTCGCCTATACTAAAAATAATGTTGTATACCAAATTTAAACAACCTTAAGACATATCTGCTTTGATATTTATTTCTGAAACTGAATGTCATGAAATTGGTTTTTCTGGCCAAATTTCTATTTCCAGTGATAATCAAGAAAACCTGGAGGAAGTGATTCCTCTGACGATACCGCGTCGTGAGATAACGGAGACTGTGGAGGCTACTGCAGCTGAGGTCTACCGCCCCAAAGATGAGGTTAGTAGCCTAGCTGATATATCTTCCTAAACATATTATTACTTTACGCGTTAGTGCTTGATTACGGAGAAGCGGCGCGTTGCGCGGCTTGTCGGACGGTCCGTCGTACATTGCCATATGTTTGTGTATGCGCGAGCGATGACGCGGCCCGCTGCTGCAATGTACGACGAAACGCGGTTCTAGGACTCACGATGTTTTCCTTCACCGTTTTGAGAGCAGTGGTGATGAAATAAATTATGTATAGTAATGCATCTCACCAATAATATCATCTTAGACTTGACTCAAGCAAGTAGAGAAATGTTATATACGAAATTTTTGACCTAGTTCATACGTGATTAATGTGTGTTGTCGTAATGTATTATTTCCAAAGATAGAGTGAATAGGCTCATAATATACTAGTTTTTTTATGGTAAGTAAAATCATCCAATAACAAATCCCGCCCGTGGGTGGAGCGGGAAATAGTGTCAGACTCTTACTGACTAAAAACCTACCCCGTTCCTTCGTTGCCTATCGTGCCGGGGCCGGGCCGTCCTTTCAGGAGTTGACCCATGACCCAAGCAGGCTTCGACCCTGCCTGCCTGCAGCTAGCAGGCTGGGCCTCTACGGTTTGCTGACAACTCCTTGAGGCGCGCGGGAACAGTACGCGCCGTCGACGACTTGGGGCTCTTAATAGACTAGTGCGATTACCCCGACGGGGTCAGCGTGGTCTGTTACGCAGACGACACGCTGGTCCTGGCGCGGGAAGGTCGTACCAGGCGGCGGTCGAACTAGCGACAGTCGTGGAGAGGATAGAGCAGTTGGCTTGGGACTCGAGGTGGCATTGCACAAGTCCGAGGCCATGTGTTTTCATGGCCCTCGGAGCGCGCCACCTCCGGGCTCCCAATTAACGGTAGGAGCAGTTCACATCGGCGTCGGGTCGACGATGAAGTACCTGGGACTCGTCCTCGACAGCCGGTGGAACTTCAAGGAGCATTTCCGACGTCTGGCTCCCAGATTGAATGGGACTGGGGCTGCTCTCAAGCGGCTCCTGCCGAACCTAGGGGGTCCAGACGCCTCCTGCCGGAGGCTCTACGCAGGCATCGTTCGGTCCATGGCCCTTTACGGTGCGCCGGTGTGGGCGCCATCGCTACGAAAGCGAGTGGCGGCCCGGCTAACCGCCTGCCAGAGGGTCATGGCCATCCGTATGATCCGCGGATACCGTACGGTGTCCTGTGAAGCGGCGAGCCTCCTTGCTGGCCTACCACCGTGGGATTTGGAGGCAACAGTCCTTGCACACATGCATGACTTACGCGTGGAGATGCAACGTCGGGGCGAAACTCCGCTGCCGCGACAAGTCGCGGCATGGCGGACAGAGCTCCGGCGGGATCTCATGGTGAAATGGCGAGAGCGACTGTCGCAACCCCGTGCTGGGCACGCCACGATCGAGGCGGTAAGGCCCCTCTTTGAGGCGTGGCTGGAAAGGCCCCACGGCGTCGTCACCTTCCGTTTGGCGCAGGTGCTGACCGAACACGGCAAGTTCGGTCCGTACCTGTACAAGATTCGTGCGGACCGCCCGGTGGACACGGTGGAGCACACAGTCGAGGTATGCCCCGCTTGGGAAGAGCATCGCCGTGTCCTCGTGGGGGCGATCGGCGGCGATCTCTCGCGCCGGGGCTTGGTTCAAGCCATGCTCCGGAGCGAGGAGGAGTGGCAGGCGGTCGCCTCCTTTTGCGAAGCAGTAATGCTAGCAAAGGAGGAGGCCGACCGCATTAGGCAAAGGCGCACACGCCGCCGCCGCCGCCGCCGCCGCCGACGGGTTTCTGATCCCGATTTCCGGCCACCGTAGGCGCGGGCTCGCGGACGGTGGGCAATGGGTAGCTCGCTGTCCGTCCGTCGGGTAACAGACCGGTCCGAGCTCAGGTCGTCTACGGCGCGCACTGTTCCCGCGCGCCTCAAGGAGTTGTCAGCAAACTGTAGGGGTCCAGCAGGGCCGAAGCCTACTGGGGCCAAAGGTTATGCGAGAGTGTCACCACGGGCCCCGGGACAAAGGTAAGGAACGGAAAGGTAGGTTTTTAGTCAGTAAAAGTTTGACACTATTTCCCGCTCCACCCAAGGGCGGGATTTGTCATTGGATGATTTTACCTACCAAAAAAAAAAAAAAAAAGTGCGATTAACCATCAACGAATGCATCCCTGCTTACTATTAAATCCGATCGCAGTCAAACACTGGTTATAAAAAAAACTGCAAAGTAATAAGGTTAATTTGCTTACATCTTGAGGTGTACCTTCTGTTTGTTTACCATTTATTAAAGCAAGTGATTTTGCGTTGCAGAAACCACGCACTGCTGAGGAAGTTTATCGGCCTACCGTCAGGGAAGACAGAGTACATGATGTTAGTAGACTTTCTTTTCTTTCAATAGTCTTTTGCCAATATGCTTATACGGATTTATCCTTGGTTGAGCATCTTTAGTATTCTTCCAAACATCTCTATCGGCAGTCTTCTCAGTAATCACCTCCACCATCCTTTATAGCTGTATCTTCTTTCGTATATCTGTCGTGGCCAGATCGTAGAATTGATCACTTCATGATGTGACCGGCCATATCATGAAATGCAATCATTTCGTTCCAGAGTGCCTAGTGTGAGTTTGTTTTACGTAAACGCGATCGACACGTTTATGACGTTCATCGCACTGATTGGCCTACTCGAAGCTCTTAGCCAATCAGAGAGCCAAAAGCAGTAAACGTTTCGATCGCGTTAACGTCGCACACAGATCGTTCAAACGTTAACGTTTCATGATGTTTCAAAGTTTTTTTACGTTGGGCTTGTTTTTTGAATGGCTTTTGTAAAATTCAAGTAAGTACAAGTAATTTTCACCCTAGCCTTGGCAAGAGTTTTATGGAGCCGAGGAATGCAGTGAATCCGATTTTGACTTTTATTGCTTGGTGGGGTGATAAAAATGGCGGCTGCAGTATACACCTTTAAATTTTAGTCATTTTAATCCCGTGGAGGGTCGATTCAGTACATGAAACAGTAAAGTACTTTTTTTTAAACTCGAATTAATTTACGCATGTACGAAATTAATTTCTTTAAATAAACGTCAGCTGAGTGGTCAATGAACTGTAGGTTGTTACTACGCAACGACTGACAACTACCTACAAGGTCATCGACTCGTTTACTTAAAGAAATTAATTTCGTACGTGCGTATATTACTTCGAGTTTTAGAAAAAAAAGTACTTTATTTTTTAATTTTACCTTTACAAATCGATAGTGTTTCATGTACCTGATCGACCCTCACTAGATTAAGAGCCAAATTCACCAATAAACTGATCGCGAGTCGTTCAAACAAAACGCAGTTTGAGCGACTAATCGAGATTATAGCTTCATTTTGCGTTTCACCGCGATGAATTGAACCTAGTTTACGCTAAACTCAGTTTCAATTCTTTTGTTGTCGCCCATGTTTACGACACGGGTCTTTAACTTAGATTACGCTGAGCTCAGTTTAGTTGAACTAAGTTTTTATATTGAATGATGAAATCAGCCCTTAAACGACTAAATTTTAACGGTGTATAGTTGGTACTATAACAACTTTTTTTTGCTTTTAATGCCATTCGCATGACCGGACGGAGTATAGAAATATTTTCGTTTCCAGGAGAACAATTTCCGTCCAAGATGGAGACAAACAAGGATAAGGCCACAGAGGTATGAATTTTTATTCCTTGGGGCCCATGGTGAGACCAAAGAAAAGATGGATGGATAGTGTGAGAAGTGATATGAAAGAAAGAGGAGTTTGTGATAGCGTGACGGGTGACAAGACAGAATGGAAGAAAAAAAAACGTATTGCGCCGACTCGAAATAAAACGGGATAAGGGCAGGAAGATGATGATATGCGAAACCTGAATACAGTTTGTTCAGAATTAGTAACTCAATCGATTCCAATATTTTTTACAGCATGTTACATTTTTTCCCTAACATATTTAAAAAAGGTCACAAGTTGGACACCACCGAGACTAAGTACAATACAGGACAAGGCAGGTTATAGCGGGCATGAGACACCAGCGCACTAAGAAGTAATCTATTCACTAGTGACTTAAATACTCCCAGGTTGTAGCTATCAGGAAACACAGACTCCGGCAGGGAATTCCACTCCTTAGTTGTATGCACAATAAATGTAGTCTCAAAACACTTGGTACCTACATACGTATGAGTAGGATGTCCACCATGTACCGATGACGCAACGTCAAGTGGATTAAAAAATACTTTTTATTTGTTCTCAGGCCTGGCGCGAATGCTCTACTCATAATGACATCTCCATCGCCAAGCATACACGCAACTAAGAAAGAATTTATTGTTAGTATTTATTTATTAATTTTAAACACTCCGGTCCCAAATTAGATTCCGATATAACCACTTACCATAGCGTTGGAAGGCCTACTACAAGGTGGACCGACAACCAGTGGTGCTATTCTCTAAGAAAACGCAGCGCTGCCTCAACGACGAACACCCAAATAGAATACATTGGATTGCCAACCTAATAGACATGTCCATTGGATTGTTAATTCAATGTATCCTATTTGGGTGTTCGTCGTTGCGGCAGCGCTGCGTTTTCTTAGAGAATAGCACCACTGGTGAGAATCGCGAGGATATAAGATGGATGTGAGATGCACATCATCGGTTATTATGGTGATACTTGGGGGGGCCTATATCCAACAGTGGACGTCTTTCGGCTGAAATGATGATGATGATGATGATCGCCACTTTCGTTACATCCCTGGTACCTAGGTGCAGCCGGATTCAGTAGGTATAGTCGTCAGGCGTGCAACTTTACTGATTCGACATTATTTTGACGCTATTTTCACCCATTGGCGCAGCTACTGAAGAGCTGGGCGGTCTGAGTTCGAGGGGCCCCCAAAATCTGATCAGCAAACCTCTTATTGAACTAGCGACAAATTCTCACCGTCGATATGTTAATAAAATAGATAGCAACATTAATCATGGCAACTCGTTAAAGTCAGTAAAAGTCTGACATTTCCACCCATTTTACCCTAAGAAGGAGAGATAAAAACAAGTATTATTCCTATTGCTTGCTCTTTGGATTGCACACTTGCATATACTTACTATTATTGTAAAGCTAAAGAACCTGTTTGTTCTGTTAAACGCACCAATCTCAGGAACTATTGGTTCAAATTATAAATATTATAATATATTCCACAACTATCACACACCACCGTCTAGTCCCAAGCTAAGCAGAGCTTGTGTTATGAGTACCAGACAACTGATAATCATACTTATATATTTCTAAATACATAGAGACTGAACAAATGATTATGCTCATCACACAAACATCTGTCCTGAATGCGAATCGAACCCACGACCTCCGGCATAGCAGTAAGGGCCACTAGACCAACAGGCCAGGCAATTGAAAAATTCTTTCAGTTTTGAATAGCTCATTTATTGAGGATTGAAGGCTATATATCACCACCACGGAATAAAGAAAAGTAAATCACCACGCTACGAAAGTTAGACTAGAAATGGACCATTAGACTGATAACGGTTCGTTCAGGTGTTTTGTTCGATGAAAATTTTTGTTTTTTTTTTTTCAGCAGGCATCACTAAACCTCGACAAAGAAGACATCGACCAGTTATTTCGAGACACTGGCTTCAATGTTCACTGGAGAAAGCATACCACATGACCTACAATATACTCACTTCTAAAATTTTGTTATTTTATTTATTTAAATTGTAAGAAACAAATCTGAACTAAGGATTGTTCCTAAGGCCGTGTTTACGGAGACGCGGCGCGTAGTGCGGCGCGTTGGGCGTTCGTCGTATATTGCCATAATATGATTGTGATTTTAGTGTTATGGTTGGTACCTATATCTATATAACGTGTGACTACGGCTTTTCTTTTTGTTTTGTTCTTGTTTCTTCACTAATCTTGTTTATTTCATTATCCCAAAAATCTTGTTTCATATTTTTTTTTTTTGTCGTAGTCGGGTTTTAGATTTTTACTTTTTTTTTTTTATTAAATACAATATGAATAATAACCGTATATCAAAAAATTTAACTACCAATAGTTGAAATATCTTTTATTTTGTGAAAGTTTCATAAAAATACACCCAATGGTTTTTTCTGATCTTCGCATTTTTGTGTGTGTTAGGCACATGAAAATAATACGAATGTCTATGAAAAAAAAATGTAAATATTTGTATATCAAATTACCTTTAGGAAAATAGTTTAACATATCTTTTTTCAAAACATACAGACTAGCCGTTTAGACGTAATCATGAAAAGTCATTTAACTGCCCTCCGCGACGGGCATCCGTCGCGTTACAAAGCGCGTGCGTCGTGTGCGACTATCAGTCTCCGTCGGAAACTGGATTATTACCTGCGCCTTATTCAACTTTAAGGGGATTACATCTTCCAAATGCAAAAAAAACACCTAGGTTGATTGAAGTTTATAGATTATTCCTTATGTACGATTACCATATAAAAAATGAAGGGGATACTTAAGGACATTACTAATAAATTGTATTGATTACGTTTCTCAAAAAAATACCCTAACTCTAGAAAAAAAATCTGGTAATAAATAGGCCTTTTTTGAAAATTAATTTCATATTTTCTCGAAAATGGCTTTATATTGAATTTATACCAAATATATAATATAATATACATTGAATTTATACCAAAATATATGTTACGATAAATTTAATAACTTGTATTGTTTTTTTTTTCTAATATCATTGAATATCGATAAGTAATCAAGAAAACATCAAATCAGTACTAACACCCCGCGCGCAGCACCCCCTACAATGCCTGTGTAGAGGTCAATTCTTCTCTACTAGTGTAGAGGTCAATTCATCAAGGTCATTGAGCAATGTAATACCCTTAACGGTGTGCATGTAGTCGTATCGATGGAAAACTTTTGTATTATTATGTAGCAAAACACTGCACACTTGCGCGGCTAGCACTTTTGTATGGGACCGCAGACATTTTCTTTGATTTTAATTTCAACTTAATATGTCCTCACGTACCCAAAATTGACAGTCAGTCAGATGGACAATAAAGTGATCCTATAAGGGTACCGTTTTTCCTTTTGAGGTACGGAACCCTAAAATGTGTTTAATTTGCTTGGATTAGAACCTTTTTACAACAGATTTTTTTTAAGCTGTAGATATGTCATCTGTGTCACTAGTCAATCTGGTTGTCTTGAAGATCAAAAATTTGTAACTTGTAATTTAAAGATCAATTAATTTGTACACTATTTTTACCATAGCTCATTTACTTTTGTGTATCCAATTCAAAAAGTACTGTTTTTGTGACCATGATCGTCGCTCTTTCTTTTACTGAAAAGTTTATCGACTTTGTTCTATTTTATTTAGAGATTGTGTTGTTTTTATAAGTGATTTTTTGCTAGCATGTGTTGTTGTTTTTGCTGCCGATGCGATAACCTTTGCTGTCGTATCATAAAATGCATATTATGCGTTTATTGTTGTTTATGGCTCATTGACATGCTCGGGATGCATGACATGTGTGATGGATTTTGCGAGGGATGCTGCCCAGGAGACGACTTGGACGTAAACGTTTGATATCACGGTTAATGAATATCTCTTGTACGGATTTTGGGATGATTCCAAAACTGGATTTTGGATAGTTTTGTTTTCGAGCCGGAAATTGGGAGGGGAACGAATATTTAAGCGAATTGTGTAGTTTAATAATAAATGATTGTCCAGTTAAACGACCACTTTTTATATTCATTTAATCTAAGTACTTACCTTCTTCTTCTTCCTGCCTTATCCCATATTACTTGGGGTCGGCGCAACACGTTTTTTTCTTCCACTGTATCCTGTCACTTTCTTTCATATCACTCCTCACACAATCCCTCCATCTCTTCTTCGGCTTCCCTCTTCCTCTTCATCCATCTACGTGTAAACTCTGTGTTTCATCCCTCCTCCTCCAAAGAAAATCGTTTGCTTCACATGACCATACCAAGACAAACGATTTTCTTTCAACTTTTCAGTCACTAGCGCCACTTTCAAACTTCCTCTAGTATACTCATTTCTCACTTTATCCATTTTCGTCACACCACACATCCATCTCAACATTCTCATCTCCGCTACATGCAGTCTTTTTTCATCCATCTTTTTCACAGCCCAACATTCTGATCCATACAGTATGACAGGTCTTATCACGGACTTGTAAATTTTACCCTTCAACTTGAGTGACATCTGTGGGTCAATGTAAGTACTTACCTGATATGTAGTTAAAAGGAGATCATTTATTTTGGTCCAAATTCCAAAGTGCCGGCCAAGAAAAAAAAATATGGTAATCTGTTAGAGCTTGACCCCTTGAGCATTTTTTATTATCGCACCAAAACTGTAGGACCATTGCCCTGGGTTTTATTTAAGTTTTAAAAAATCATTTTCCGTACATTTTTGGTAACATGAATTGTAAAAACAAAGAGTTAGAGCTTGAATAGAAAGTTCCAGGTAGCTGCCGTTTACCATCACACAATGTGGTGACTTCCCCTCCCCTAGCCATTGAACGCTCGCCCCACCTCGAATATCTTATCTGTTACTTTATTAGGTACCTGAAGCAACGCGTATGATATTGTATCACTCCCGTCCCAATTGATCATGGATCTACCATATCGAATCAGTGTATCCCTTCTATCCCCGAATTCTTGAGTCTCAGTCGTTGACACGACAGCAGCGTTCGATTCACATATGGACCACGAACGATTCGTCCTGAATGATTTTTCAGGGGCGATCACAGTGACTGATGACCATCGCTTGAAACTCCTGGGCGATGTATGTGGTCTGAAAACCGAAAAGAATGCAGCTCCCGGCGAAGTAAACAAAACTCAAGCAACAGTGCAGCGTGCCGCGACAATGACAAAACGCTCAACCAATAGACAAAACTCACCTTGATATGAGAGACGTTAAAGTTGAACGTAGAGCTACCCTAGCACTCATCGAAGATCCTAATGATCCTTTGTCCCTCTTTATCTCAGAGGAGGTGCGGAATATCATCAAAAAGCTTTAGCCCCGGAAAGACCTCGGCTCTGACGGTGTCATCAAAAAGGTGTTTAAACTCTTCCCATCCCAACTCATAATACTAATGAGCGTCGTCTTCAATGGTGCATTAAGGAATAACATGTTCCCCCAAGCGTGGAAAAAGGTCACTAATATCGGTATTCCTAAACTATGCAAGTCCAAGTCAAGTTTGCCCCTCCAGCTACCTTTTCATCAGTCCATTCAATGTCCTCGATAAAATCTACGAGAGGCTTATTTACAAGCAGCGCAGAGATTATGCTGAAGTTAAGAGTGTTATTCTCAACGGTAGTTTGGTTTACGAATCGAACAAGTCCAGCGATTCGTTGAACACCAATGCGCTGGTTTCCATCAGAACACGATGATGGACGTCTAGTTTTTTGACTCAACGAAAGCTTTTGACAAAGTGTAACATAATGGTTTATCATTTAAGCTATATCAACTCGGTGTGCCAGATTGTCTAGTACTCATCTTGCGGAACTTTTTATTGAATCGTACCTTCCACATAGCTATTGAGCAAGCGGGATTTGTCAAGGGTAGAGGAACAAGAGAGCAGATACTAATTCTTCGACAAATAATCGAAAAGTCTAGAGAGTATAATATCCCACTCTATATCTGCTTCGTCGACTTCCGCAAGGCCTTCGATACCGTGAAATGGCATATTCTATGGGACGTGCTAATTCAAATGGGAGTACCGCTCCACCTAGTTAGTCTCATACGCCGACTTTATGAGGACGGAACTGCGACTGTTCGTATAGACGACGTTGACTCAAAAAGCTTTTACACCCACGCTGGCGTTCGACAGGGTTGTATACAGTCTCCACTCCTATTCAACATTTATACAGAGTATATACATAATGAGAATCGTGTTGGAACAGTGGGACAAAGGGATCTCAGTGGGAGGTAGAAAGGTGTCTAACTTGAGATATGCCGATGACACTACCCTTCTAGCACAATCGAAGGACGATATCCATATCGTCCTTCGATGCAGGTGTTCCAACATTTGCTGACACTTTTAGAGACAACAAGCCTCTCCTTCGGTCTTACGCTCAACAGAGACAAAACCAAGATGATGATAGTGGATCGAGCTGAACTGAATCATCCTGATATCACTGTGATTGCCAACTGTGAAGTTGTTCAATCGTATGTATATCTTGGTTCCACCGTCACGAACACTGGATGATGTGAAGATGAGATTCGAAGGAGATGTGTTATCACACGACCTGCTGTTGACAGGCTGAAAAGGATCTGGTGCAACCGTAACATCACTAAAGCCACGAAAGTCCGCCTCATGAGAAGCTTGGTC
The DNA here is from genome assembly GCA_958295575.1 of Leucania comma. Classification (NCBI taxonomy): domain Eukaryota; kingdom Metazoa; phylum Arthropoda; class Insecta; order Lepidoptera; family Noctuidae; genus Leucania; species Leucania comma. Next base: position 5,654,809 of record OY282483.1, read on the forward strand.
TTCCCAATATTTCTTTATGGCGCAGAAACGTGGACGGTTCGCCTCAAAGACCAACGCAAAATCGATGCACTCGAGATGTGGTGTTAGCGGCGACTGCTGCGGATCCCTTGGACAGCGCGGAAGACTAACATCTCTATTCTGGAGGAGTTAAAAATCAAACAGAGATTATTGTCGACTGTGCAAGTACGAATCCTTAAATATTTTGGTCACATTGTTCGCAACGAAGATTTCATGGAGCGACTCGTTGTCCAGGGACAAGTGGAAGGGAAGCAGTCACGCGGGCGCTCACCTACGCGTTGGACAGACCACATCAAAGCTGCAACACAAACTTCCATAGTCCAGTGTTCCCGAGACGCCGTTAGCCGGGATAAGTGGAGACACATCGCGGGAGCCTCACTTGCCAACGAAAATGCAACATCGTCAACCACGACCACTCTGTGAAGAGTGAGCGAAAAAGGAGGAGGACCTTCCACTATTGACTATCAGATGGTAGCGCTCTCTCTATGCGATAGCGGGGAGATCTCCTCACCTCCCATACGAGCAGGAGTTCTTCAAGGGTCTCCTCAATCCTCTGATCACCACATACCTATACCAATCCGATCCCTCGGGAGAAGCACGCTGGGTGTGATCCTAGATCAGCATTTGACCTTAGCTGAGTACATAAAGCAAACTTGTACGTATGCGTGCCGCTTTCGCACAAAGAAGGCTCCACTAAATTCTGCCAACCCGTAGGTATGGTCGCATTTTTAATACGCTTACTCCGTTTTTGCACATGCAAAGCCCCGCCATCTCCATATAAGGCAAATACTTCAAAAGCGATCCCTAAAAATTCGCGGAGCCTATCATGTCTAAAATGAGAGTTCTTTTTGACCACAAAAGGGGTTTTTTAGGGGAGATCATACAGCATTTCATGAAACGCTTTCCAACGTTTTCTTAACACTACTATTAGACACCGCAACCCCACCTTCTGATATTGACCGTCTAAAATGAGTGCTTTTTGAAATTCGCCGTCATATGCTTTTTTTTATGTGGTTCTAAAAGATAACTATATGGGTACTTGTTATGACTTTTCTAAACAATTAAAGCATTGAGCATTACACCGGTATTTTTATTCTTCGAAAATCTCAACAAATACATTTTTTTTTTAAAATAATGCAGTAAAGACACAGCTACTGGCTGTTTCTTGCTGTTGCATTTTTTTTAAAGTTTTGTTATGTATAGGATATTTCATTTTTTGAGAGCAATTTTCTTTGAAAACCAATCATTTTTGAACTTAAATAATACCGAGGCTAATGCTCCCACAGCATTCTTGCCATAATAAAAAATGTTCGTAAGAACAAGTTCTAACAGAATATTGTATTTTTTTTCTTTGGCCGGCACTTTTAAATTTGGACCAAAAATGTATGGACCGTGGGTGATGTCCTTTTGACCCGTTTCAGTATAAGGTACCACCGGACCTTTGCAAGAACGCCGAGTTTCCTAGCTACCTTGGCTTTGGACTCAATGAACCACCCAACGAAAGAAATTTCAGTAAAACCGTAGGGGCTCAAAGGGGCCCATGGCACGCTAGGGCAACAGGGAATTTAACAGGGAAACGACCGGTCGCCATAGGCGAGCACGGTTGCAACATACTAAGTGCTCGATTACGGAGACGCAGCGCGTTGCGTGGCGCGTCGGGCGGTCCGTCGTACATTGCCATAATTATGTTTGTGTTTGCGCGAGCAATGACGCGGCCCGCTACTGCAATGTACGACAAACGCCCACCGCTAAGTTCATTTTTGCTTGCACTCGAAACGAAAATTGAAATGACCGCGATAGTAACTACGTGCCCCGGCGAACTTTTTTACTTCATACTACTTGTCTTTATACAGCGCTAAATTTTGATCGTTTTAATCCCGCGGAGGGTCGATTTGGTACATACACTATCAGTTTGTAAAGATAAAAATTAAGAAATGTATTACTTTTTTTTTAAACTCGATTAATTTATGTATGTTAGAAATTTATTTCTTCCAGTAAATGTCAGCTGAGCGAGGCCAATGAACTGTATGTAGTTAATACGCAACGCCCGACAACCTACAAGGTCATTGACTCGTTTACTTAAAGAAATTAATTTCGTATATGTATATATTCATTCGAGTTTTCTTTCTTTCTAATTCTTCTGACGAATAGCCTTTTGAACAAGACAACGTGTGTCGGGAACGCTAGTAATAATTAATTTTTCCTTTTAGACACCAATGCAATTGGTGAAAGCACCTATTTTGGTATATATACATATTTACATTTGCCCATAACACTGAAGAGTTTTTTGGTTTGTTTGAACGCGTTATCTCAGGAACTACAGTCAAACGGGTGAATAGGAATACAGGGATGGATAGAAACAAAACTCTATAGGGGTTTTTCACGCTATGAAATTGATTGCAGCACTTAAGCACTGCCATTTTTTACTGCATTATGCAATATTAGGAGAAATGAGTGAAAGTCCTGGTCAAAGTTCTGTTTCTTTTCACCACTTCGTTCGAATATTCACCCCGTTTGACGGTTCTTATTTTAGTATTGGATGGTTAATTTATCAAAAAAGGCTTATAGGCTACAAGGCCTTCTTGAAAGCCTTCTTCCCTCTTTATTCTTCTAAACCTTTCAGGCTAAGGAGTCACGTAGCGGTTTTCAAACGCGCCCGCCGTGGTAGAGGAAACCGCTACTTTAGTTTCTAAACTCACGAAATTGCAGTTTTGTGCGGTTACGCAGCCGTCGCTGTTGCGATTTTCGCCCGCATGCTGCTCGCAACGGAAGCCACCAATAACCGTGCACACTGTGGGCGTGTAAAATGCGTCGTGAGTTTTTAGCCTAAGTCATGTGTAATCTCCAGCCAAGTGTGACCCGCGAACAGGATAGGTAAAGAAAAATAAATTCCAAGGCCAGGACCCGTGGTCCTTCAAATCAAATAATCCCGCATTGTATGAAGTGGTCCTTGGGTGGGTTTTAGCCAGTAAGGGCCGAATGTGCGTGAAGCGGGTGACCACGACGGGCAACCGTCGCGTAACAAAGCGCCTGTGTCCACGTGGACGGTCCCCGCCGCGGAGATCGGATTATTACTCAGTATCGCAAGCTTAACTTTAACGGTGTGTAAGTAGTCATGTTGATGGATAACTTAATGTATTATTACATAGCAAAACCGGGCGCGGGGCCCGACTACCCGCGAACGGGTGCCCGCGCAGGTCACCGCAACGGAGTACTTTCGTATGGGACCGCGCGGGCGTCCGCTTTAAGCAGTTTCGGTAAAAATCAGACACTTACATGTCCTGAAAAGTGCTGGTGGTTGTGCAAGATGGGCAGCATAGCAGGTGACGAATGTCCTGAGCAGCGGCTCCATACTGGCATTGTATTAAAGATGGATCGAGGAAGCCCTATTTGGTCAGATTGTTTTTACAGCTACAAGCCTGGATCTACTTGGAGAGATTTTAGATTGGCCACAGTAGTTTGGGAAAGATGTTCTGATGGGGTACTGAAGCGTGGAGAAGTATAAATTTCTTCATGATTCATACAAGGCCGATAACAGTGCAGTACAGGTTGCCAAAAATGCCAATTACTGGCTAGAAAAAATAATAATTTGAATACATCAACACTCCCTCTGGCTTCAAACAGAGTGGTAGGATTTATTAGATGACTAGCTTTTGCCCGCGGATTCGCTACCGTCAACTGACTCTACGCTATATACCTTATCCTACCCTACCCTACCTGCCCTACCTACCTACTTAACTACCTACCCTTCCAAGTGTCTACTCAATTTTCTTTTTTTTTAATGTACGAAGTATTAAAAGAAAATTAAAAAGTGAATGAAATCGAAAAAGCCGTTCTTAAGTTATATTATAGCGTAACCAGGAGAAATAGGGGTTCATTTGAATAAAAAGTTATGGGGTTAATAAATAAAAACCAACAAATGAAATGAAATAGTTTCTAAATGAATTACTTATCATCAGGAATACAGCATTGACATTTCCAACACGCACAATCACACTCGATCCCAATGAGATGAAACGCATAGGCAATGCCGGTGATGCAGAATATGCATCTCAGACTACCACAAAAGTTGCAGCAACACATCTATATCTTCCCAAAATTCCTGATGATCACCATCATTATCATCTTTATCATCATCTTCAGGTTGATGATCACGGCTTGGAAGATCTAGGTTATTTGAAAAAGTAGGACGGTGGAATGAATATAGTTTGATCATAACTCGATTTGAATTTAGTGGATTCATTTTCAATGTTGCAATGGTTTTATGTAACTTATTTGATTTTCATGTAATATTTGCGTAGCCAATAGGATTAATTTCATCGTAATTTCTCCTTGTGTTTTGACGAGATTTTTTGACGTTATGAAATGACATATTTTTTTGAAAAGTCAAAGTAGCAAGAAGTTTATTTTTCTATCTGGAGACACAGAGGATTTATGTAGCAAGAATAAAAAAAACTGAGTAAAATCTTCTTTGTTTTTACTATCACGCAGTATCAGTATCCTTTAAGGCCATTGCCTAGGTATGTATGCTACAATCGCTACAAAAGCGACAACAAGGCAACATGGATTCCTCACTTTCCGTCTGACGCCGACAAGTCGTCGCCGGTTATGGCCAGTTACGACAGTTCCTGTTTTGGATGAAGCGAGGAGGCGGACGAAACGCCCCAGTGTAACCATTGGATCGTGAGGAGGTTACGGTGGAGCACTCGGTGGAACTCTGCCCTGCTTGGGAATAACACTGCAGTGCCCTTGCGGAGGCATCAGTGGCGGCGAACTCTGGAGTCCGGCTTTGGTACTAGCCATGACCTGGAGCAACAGAAAACGAGAACCGACTCCTGCGAAGCAGCTGTAATACGAGCGAAGGAGATGGCCACAAACGCGATGTAATGGAATCTCCCACCGTAGGAGACACCCCGTAGTCGCAGGCCTATTTGCAGACAATATCATTATATCTACCTGGTCCATATACCAAGCTCGGGTCGACGGAATGTAGTATTTCAAACACGTCTCAAAGAGATGTCAACAAAATTGAAGGACCAATGCCTGTTAAGGTTGCGGAAATCTTTTGAAAGAGTGAATCTAGAACGCAACTGGCAAATAAAGACACATAGAGGTTTTAGTTCCCTTACTCTAGAGCGGTAGAAGTAATTTAATGATTTTCGACTAAAAATAAAACTGTGTAGCGTTGGCTTCCAGTCGTAATATGATATTATGTAGATGAGTATCAGTATTTTACATGGAGCGACTGCCTATAGTGGAAGATAGGCTGGTAGTCGCTCTTACCACGCGAACCCAGTAATTTAGTAACGCAACGACCAATGGCAAGGTTTCCTGGCTTCTGACTACCTGTAACTACTATTAAGAATCTACAGCCGGGATCAACGGCTTTCATCATCATCATTATTATTTCAGCTGAAAGAAGTCCGCTTTTGGAGATAGGCCTTCCTCAAGTATCGCAATAATGAACGATCCTGTGCGTAGTGTCCAACGGCTTTACTGTCATGTCTGTCATACTATGTGACTAAATGAAGCAGGTGACTTTTAGTGCTGATGCATGTAGCGACGCTTAGGGAAGCATAGCCTAGCCCCAGTAGGCTTCGACCCGGTTATAGACCATCTATATAGGGTCTAGTTATATACCACCAGTACCACAGTCGAAAAATTCACGAAAAACAATCCGAGGCGTTACGAAGTTTGCCGGGGCTGCAAGTTTCATATAAAATGCAGGTCCAACCAGAACCTCCGATATTGTATGAAATAATAACTAGTTAGACTGATTCACAAAATTAATCACTGTCATCAGGGATACAACAATAGCATTTCGGACAAGCACAATTACATTCGATCCCAATGAGATGACACGCATAGGCGACGGCTGTGAAGCAAAACATGCATCTCAGACTTCCACAAAAGTTGCAGCAACACATCTATGTCTTCCCAAAATTCTTGATAATCACCATCATCATATTCTTCATCATCATCATCAGACTGATGATTAGTACTTGGAAGATCTGGGTTATGAGGGACAGTAGGTTGGCGGAGGGAATTTTGAATCATAACTTGATTTAAATTTAACGGTTTTAATTTCAATAACGCAGTGGTTTTGTATAACCTGTCTGGGTCTTATGTAGGTACCTAATATTTGAGAGGTCAGAAGGATTTTTATCAAGTTCCTCTATATAATTTTAACATCAGAATATAAACGAGTTTGTTTGTTTTGATCCGTGAATTGATTTGACGTTTAGTTTGAAGTTACGTTTTTTTGACAAGTCTAATAGTCTGCATGTAGGTAATATGTTAGATTACTACCTATACAGTAGGTCTGGGGCCAAAGGTTATGTGAGAATGTCACCACGGGCCCCGGGACAAAGGCAAGGAACGGAAAGGTAGGTTTTTAGTCAGTAAAAGTCTGACACTATTTCCCACCCCACCCAAGGGCGGGATTTGTCATTGGATGATTTTACCTACGTTAAAAAAAAAAAAACCTATACAGTAGGTCTTAAATTTAAGAGCGGCCAACCCGAGGTACATCTTCATACAACCGCTCTTGCGTGATTATGATGTTATCACACATCTTTCTCCAGATATTTTGGATACAGATATTTTGCGGATATTATCAAGGCTTCCATAGAAATCAAAACATGAACTTGTGTGATAATCCAATAAAAACCTCTAAAAATCTACTATTTTATGTAAAATTTGGTCCATCATGTACTCATATATTAAATGTTTTTAAAAGTACATCTACCTATAAAAACCTTGGTCATTTAATCGAGATTCTGAATGAAGAACGAATTATCTCAAAAACGTTTTAAAAAAAAACGTATTTCCTGGAACAAGTTTTGTGAAATATTCGAGTAAATCACGGAATTACCGAATGCCAACAGAATTGTCAGGCGTTAACTCTCTTTTTTCGCGTTGCCAGCAACAAGCTTTTAAACCATGCTCCACGTTGAAGATAGGCAAGTGGGAAGGGCCACCTTAAGACACTGCTGACACAGCCCACTGAGATCCGAAAATCCGAAAATCGGTTATTGCGCATTCAATATTATTCAATATCGACCCAATTGCTTAGCACACATTGCCATGATGGACAACTTGCGTGGCAAGGATATAACCGTGATATAACCGATTTTCGGATCTGAATCGAAGTGGAGGACTGCGTATAACCATAGCAAATGATTCAACTTATTTGCCGCGCACTATACTTAAAATAAAAACAAAGTACTTCGATTTTTTTTTGCTTTCACTATCACTGACTGGACTGTAAATGCTAATGGTGTAAAAACCAGGTAGAAGGCTTTTGGCACTGCCCAGTCATAGTGCGGACCGCCTGGAGGACCGCTCGTCCAGTAAAGACTGAGCTGGAGTCGACGACGGCGCGTTGTGTTCTGAAACCTGCGCTGGTCCTGGCGCAAGGATAGTTGTACCAGGCGGCGGTTGAACTAGCTACACGCGGGGTTGCGACAGTCGTAGAGAGGATCTAGTAGTTGGGACTCGAGGCAATGTGCATTCATTGTCCTCGGAACGCGCCCCAGGAAAGGAGGATTTTTTGAAAAAGAAACCCATGGTCCGAGAACACAAAAGGCAAATGAAGGTCACAGGTGTGTTTTTAGACAGTAAAAATCTGAAACGCCCGGCGCCCGCTCAACCCTGGAGCGAATAAAATTCATCTTTAAAAAAAAACGTATGAAGTAATAGTCAAAAACACACCTGTATCATATCTTTGCGTACCTACTTACTTTGCCTGTAAATAGTGCCACTGATAACTGAAGATAGTAATACAAGTACAACCAAACGAATGCGTCATCACACCGCTGTTCACGGTATTGATACTTAGTCATTCTATTCAAATACATATTCGTGACGAACGTTATTCACTGTGTCACCAGTTTCGAGACGTCGAACGGACGTATTTAAAGTTAAATCGTGCTGAATTTGATCAACAAGTAGTGTTGTGTAAATTCCCTCAATAAACTACTAAATCTAGGGTTGTAACTGTGCTGTGCAAATAAGCAACGACTAAGTAGTGCAAATTTTAAAAAAGGAACACTGAAATTCTGTGCAAAATCCTGTTTGTAAGGAGTTTTTTAATGTAAAAATTGTGCAATACCTATCTTCAAAAATGTGTTGTTCGTGCAGCTGTGGTTGCGATTGTGGAAAAATCCTCAGATGCCTTCTCTGTGTGACCTGCTTTGTGTTTCTTCTAAGGCTGTGTGGTGTGGAAGTCGACGAAGGTTGCTGTGGTTGTGGAGACGATGTCCAATAGATAGTAATTAAGTGTACTTATTATCATATTATATTTATGTTTGCGTGTTACTGTTGATGAGAGTTTTATTTAATGTACCTTATATTTAAAAAAAACATATGACAGAAAAACAAAGGCAAGTGGCAGTGGGCAGGGCATATTGCTCGCAGAACAGATGATTTTAAATTGGGATCGAAAGGTTCTGGAGGGGCAGCTGCGTACCAGATACCAGATATGCTGCTTTGGCCTCCAACAAGGTGGACCGATGACCGGTTTGTGAGAATTCGACGGATGCAAGACGCACCGGACCGTTCGTTGTGGCGACACTTAGAGGTGGCCTAAGTCCAGCATTGGACTTCTTTCGGCTGAAATGATGATGATGGTGTGACAGAATAAGTGATAAAATTGCGGTTAATGTTTGTAGTTAATAGGTAATAATCATAGATACCCGTAATAATATATACCGTTAAATTTTGGTCGTTTTAATCCCGTGGAGGATCGATTCGGTACATGAAACACAATCGATTTGTAAAAAAAATAAAAAAATAAAGTACTTTTTTTAAACTCGAATTAATTTACACATGTACGAAATTAATGTCTTTGAGTAAACGTCAGCTGAGCGAGGCCAATAAACTGTAGGCAGTACGCAACGACCGGCCACTACCTACGAGGTCATTGACTCGTTAACTTAAAGAAATTAATTTCGAACAAAAAGTTTTTTTTTTTAATCTCGAGTTAATTGCACTCGAGTTTTAGAAAAAAAAGTACTTTACTTTTTAATTTTATCTTTACAAATCGATAGTGTTTCATGTACCGAATCGATCCTCCTCGGGAATAAAATGACCAAAATTCAACGGTGTATGCCGCGACCCTGGAACGTAAAGGGCAAAGGCAACTGTTGGAGCACGACGGGTTTTAAGTTTTAGTCAATAATACGAGTAGTCTAACATTCCTCACTACAAACAGAAAAGGTATTCGATGATTTTGAACACTTTTTTTCGGTGGGAAAATCATCTAATGACATCTCCGCGCCCTTGAGTGGGGTGGGAGATAGTGTCAGAATTTTACTGACTAAAAACTACCGACTCCTGTCCTTTCGTTTTCTTTCCTTTCAGAAATCGATCTTGGCCCCAGTAGGCTTCGACCCTGCTGGGCCGCTACGGTTTGCTGACAACTCCTTGAGACGCGCGTGGAACCCTACGCGCCTTCTACGACTTGAGCTCGATCCGAACGGTTATCGGACGGTCGGACGGCGAGCTACCCGTAAAATAACAATAACGACTCTGTGACATAATTTTTCATCCCTGAAAAGTAAACGAGTTATGAAATTTAAGTTTTTTTTTGGGTAGGAAATCATCCTATAACTTTTACCGCTCTTGGGCGGAGCGGGAGGACGCGTCAGACTTTTACTGACCAAAACCCACACCTGTTCCTTATTTGCCTTTGTTCCAGGGGCCGGGGGATCACAAGAAATTTAGGTGAGGGTGTGATACCGCGGGTAGAAGCTAGTTTCAAATATACTTATAAAATTAATTGACTAAGAACCTATTAAAGTAATGAAAACCTTGAAAAGCCACTGCTGATAGTGATAGCAAATAAAATGAAGTGATAAGGATAACACACGATTACACTGTTTACCCCGAACGTGTTGGCAGAAGTGTACATTATACAGGATGATTTTTAACTCGGCAATATTTCAGGTTCGGCAAAAATTCGAAGATGTGACATCCACCAACCCGCACTGGGCTCGCGTGGTGGGCTACGGCCCATTCCCTCTCCTAGGGAGGAGGCCTGAATCCCAGCAGTTGAGCTGATGGTATGCTATATTTCAGGGGGTGCTCTTAAGTTTTCACTTCTCCTCCTTCCGTTTGTTATTATTATTATTACCTATGCATATACCTAATACTCGACATATAAGTTGAATCAAAATAGTTACAGATTTTCTGATCTCGATCGAAGTGCGGCACAGGGGGAGGATGGTGCGTGTAACCCTAGCAATGACGGCCATTTTAGTTCAACTTATTTGCCGCGTACGTACAACAGATTTTCGTGTCTCAATCGAAGCGGGGGGCTGCGCGTAACCATAGTAAAAGGTTCCATTTATTTTCCGCGTACCTACTGTAATAATCTTACTTCTTTATTCAACAAGCTAATCTAACTAAATACCTATTTAACTAATGACAATTAAATGCATAGGTACATAAACTCTTCTAACATTAAATTGGTTAGTGATTACTTTATAATTAATATCCCTATTAAGTAAATAAGTGATTACCTACAAAATACCCAAACCTTGATATATGCATAAGCCGAATTTGTTGACTAATTAAGTAGATTTCAACTGGATTAGCATATTTCGGTACATGAGTAGACATTGTGCTGCAATCATTGATATACACCGTGAAATTTTAGTGGTTATTTTTCCAGCGGCAGAACGACTTGCCATTAGGAGTATTTTCGAAGCCTACAGTAAAAATAAAAAAATAAAATAAAAAAAAATTACCGCCTTCCCTAAAAAATAATACACTAAAAGGATCAAAATAACTTTAATTTCGGAAGTCGGTGAAAAAAATACCGAGAGACACCGACTTCCGAAAATAAAATTAATTTGATCCTTTTAAGGGGATTACATCGCCCAAATCCAAAAAAACACCTAGGTTGATTGAAGTTTATAGATTATTTCTTATGTACGATTACCATATAAAAAATCAAGGGGATACTTAAGGACATTACTAATAAATTGTATTGAATACGTTTCTAAAAAAACATACCCTAACTCTAGAAAAAAAATCTGGTAAATAGGCCTTTTTTGAACATTAATTCCATATTTTCTCGAAAACGGCTCTATATTTATACATTGAATTTATACCAAAATATATTTTACGATAAATTGAATAACTAGTATTGATTTTTTTTTCTAATTTTATTGAATATCGATAAGTAATCAAGAAAAAATCGAATTAGTACTAACACCCCGCGCGCAGCACTCCCTGCAATGCCTGTGTGGAGGTCAATTCTTCTCTACTAGTGCAGAGGTAAATTCTTCAAGGTCATTGAGCAATTTAATACCTTTAACTTGTCAGATTATTGCGGGTCAGCCCTACAGCTCAACAAAATGTCGATAGTAAAAAACTCGAGGTAGGTACCTAGTCTATTGTGTGAGGCCGAATCAATCATGCGTTTAGTGAGCTCACGTTCATTCAATGATTTATTAAGCAGTTCTTTTTTATAATTTTATTTATTTTATACTTTATTGTACACAAGCATACACAAAGGACACTAAAACTGGTACACATTCATAAAATAAGCGGCTTTATCGTATTACGCGATCTGTTCTAGGCAACCTGAGGTTAGGGTTGCCACCTGTACTCTAAAATGGAGTATTGTACTCAATATCATGTGGGTGTACACTATAATCTCACTAATAGAGAACGCTAGAGTACTCTTTTTCAAACAATGTTTACTATATTAGTACCAGTCACGCATATGTGATGCATATCTATTGCGTAATCAAAAAAGTCGACATTTCCTTTTCCTTCGATCATTAATGAGAAGTGGCGAAAAGAGGAGGAACAGGGCTAAACTTACACTGTTTGAAGTCGAAACATTAAAAAAAAACCGGCCAAGTCCGAGTCAGACTCGCGCACGAAGGGTTCCATACTATTGGCTAGGTAAACAACAGAACAGCAACAAAATAGGCAAAAAATATAGTTTTTTGTATGGCAGCCCCACTAAGATATTTATTTTATTTTTATTATTTATTATTAAGGTAAAAATACGTATTTTGTGAACATTTCAAGCGCCTACCTGTTGCCATTATTGATATCGAGCAAAAAAGGACAAAAAATCACGTTGTTGTTTTTAGTATTTGTTGTTATATTATTGTTATATTTGGTGCTGATTACGAGGATTTTAAATGTTTGCTTAGTGATTATGAGGGTGGGCGCTGATACCTATATATACAAGATATTAAGTTATCTTAGTTTAGGTATCAGCTGTAACACATAAATAATACCACTATTTAACCTTTCGACCTAATTTATTGTTACTTGTTAAACTTGTAAACTTGAAGGTGCAAAATAAACAATTATTATTATTATAGCGGCAACAGAAATACATAATTTTTAAAAACTTTCAACTGTCTAGCTGGCGTGGTTCTTGAGATACAGCCTGGTGACAGACAGACGGACAGACAGCAAATTTTTAGTAATAGGGTCCCGTTTTTACCATTTGGGTACGAAACCATAAAAACAATGAAAAATTGTTATGTAGGTACTTACTGCAAAAAGTTTCAAAAATACCTTTTTTAAATTGGTCTCTTCTCTAGGAGAGGGTAGGCCTGAGTCCCAGCAATGGGAACACTAGGCTGATTATGGTTATGATAAGTGACACTTGGTGAAGGCCTATGTCCAACAGAGAACATATTTTGGCTGAAATGACGATGATGAACCTACATTACTGATGGTGATTCAGTCTATCTGCTAAAAACTTATCTACATACCATATACCTATCCGATATCAGTTATTACATAAATATCTTCTATTTATCTATATATATAAAAGAAAGTCGTGTTAGTTACACTATTTATAACTCAAGAATGGCTGAACCGATTTGGCTGAAAATTGGTGGGAATGTAGCTTAGAACCAGGAAAAGGACATAGGAAAAAGAATTTTTATCCAATGAAATGAAAAAAAAAAAACCAAAACTTCTCATTTATTGGTATAGGGTAGAGTAGGGTAAAGTAGGTAGAGTAGGGTAGAGTAGGATAGAGTAGGGTAGAGTAAGGTAGAGCGGGAGCAAGGCCGCGGGTAAAAGCTAGTATATATATAAAAGAAAGTCGTGTTAGTTACACTATAACTCAAGAACGGCTGAAACGATTTGGCTGAAAATTAGTGGGAAGGTAGCTAAGAACCAGGAGAAGGACATAGGATATTTTTTTATCCCGTTAAATAAATAAAAAAATATTTCAAAATCTGCTCATTTATTGGTAGAGTAAGGTAGAGTAGGGTACAGTAGGGTAGGGTACATTAGGGTAGGGTAGGGTACAGTAGGGTAGGGTAGGGTACAGTAGGGTAGGGTAGGGTACAGTAGGGTAGAGTAGAGTAAGGTAGAGTAGGGTAGCGTAGGGTAGACTAGGGTAGGGTGCAGCGGGAGCGAAGCCGCGGACAAATCTTATCAATCTATGATTCACAAAATTCCTTATCAACAAATTACGATCTGGTTTTTCTCATAATAAAAACAACGAAGGTTGGTCATTGACATAAATGGAAATACACTGGGAGCGTTTTCCTGTTGTTCAGTTGGCGACTCATTTAGTGTCAGACTGAACTGAACTTTGTTTCGTACGATTTAAAGTCGTATTTTATTTGTAGGTACTCATTCTCAATTAAACGGTATTGAATATTAATTTGTCACTACTGACAAGGTTTGATTATTAAGATTCATTTTACTATTAAAACGATTGGGTAATTAAGTTAACAATTTATGTACTAGCCATGTCAATATTGTGGAGGCGATCGGCGGCGGGGATCTCTCGCGTCAAGCTGTCTCAGGCCATGGTATGGCATAAAATTATATGAGAGGCTGTCACCTCTTTCTGTGAAGCAGTAATGCTAGCAAAGGAGGCGAGCAATACCGTGAAGCAAGCCTTGTACCCATCCCCCGCTGGAGACGCCCCCAGCGTTGAAAGTAGCAGGTCGACTATCGGCCATCCTAGGCACGGGTTTGCTACGATGAGAAATGGGTAGCCCGCCGTTCTGCAATGCTAGAACTAAACTGCACACACGTGTGCCAGACACGCCGATCTGGGCGCGTCGGTCTCCATACATTTTATATGGAAACTAGACTTGTAGAGCTACACTTGATCCATGCCAAGCGACGTCGTTCTATGTACAAATCAGGCATGCTACACCCCAAGCAGCACAAAAGGCTGTACAAGGGCTGTATATAGGTTCATAGGTATGCGTCGGTCAATGTAGTTCTAGCTTGAGGATCAAGCCTGGGTCGACGGTGCGTTGTTTTCCACGCACGTTTCAAAGACATGTCAGCGAAGTTAATGAGGCTAGTTAGGGCCAACGCCTGCCAGGGCTGCGGGCTGTTTGAAGGATTTTCCGCAGCCCTCGCAATAAAGAGCAACTGAAAGAACACGGAGTCTAACACTTCCTTCCGCTCCACCCAAGGGCGGGAAACTGTAGGGGTCCAGCAGGGCCGAAGCCTACTGGGGCCAAAGGTTATGCGAGAGTGTCACCACGGGCCCCGGGACAAAGGCAAGGAACGGAAAGGTAGGTTTCTAGTCAGTAAAAGTCTGACACTATTTCCCGCCCCACCCAAGGGCGGGATTTGTCACTGGACGATTTTACCTAACAAAAAAAAAAAAAAAAAACCCAAGGGCGGGAGAAGTGAAGAAAGTGGATTATTTCCCACCATAAAAAAAAAACCTTCTAAAAGTCTTCAGTAATGAGTATACATGTATTAAGATATTTGCATGGATGGAGAAGGAGCCCAAAGAAAAGATGGATGCAGGAACTTGAGGAGGATCTGCGTCATGCGGAAGGTGAGGACGCTATGGCATCTTTCTAGCCACTCCTCAAAAAAAGGACTTACCGCCATATTATGACTGTAAGTTGATTTTATTGGCATGTCTGAAGTACTGTGAGAGGGATTGATGTAAAACAATATTTTCTCGACATATTGTTTACAATTTTGTTTAGTTATTGTAATTGGTTGTTAGACAACCGTTGTGATAAATAAATTAATGACGTGCCCAGCACTAGGTTGCGAAAGTCGCTATCACTATATTGCCATGAGATCCCGCCGGAATTCTGTCCACCATACCACGATTCGTTGCAGAATTCTTGTAGTAGGTAACATGTGTTTCATCCCCTCTTTTCATATGACCAATTTGTAAGTAAGATTAGGAAAGTTGCCAGGTGAAATAAATAACCATGAAATTGTACTTATATTGTTTTTAATCTTATACATTTGATCAAATTGATCATAACCTAACGACAATATTTTTTACGTATATTCATAAAAATCTTCATAAGAATAACAGGACAAAATATACAGGTTATTTATAAACATAAAGCCAGGTACAGACACTACGCGGCATATAAGTTGAACAAAAATGGCGATAGACCATCAACGCGCAACAGATTTTTGGGTTTCAATCGAATGCAGCACAGCAGGGGGGCTGCGCGTAACCATAGCAACGACGGCCATTTTAGTTCAACTTATTTGTCACGTAGGTACTATACAGACTGCTATAACGTAAAAAGGAGCATTTCTTATGTGTAGACGTAATGCGCGCACGAACCGAGCATGTACTTACTTATGTAACATAGTTTTTTTGACAGCAACATCTCCCGACCTTGGACGGAGCGGGAGATAGTGTGACTGTGACTAAAAACCCACCCCGTTCCTTCGTTGCCTTTCATATCAGGGCCGAGTCTTCCTTTCACAAACAGACCCTTGGCTCCAGTAGGCTACCCTGCTGCGCCCCCACGGTTTGCTGACAAATCCTTGAGGCGCGCGTGGAACAGTACGCGCCGTCGACGACTTGGGCTCGGTTCGGACGGTTACCGGACGGTCGGACAGTGAGCTACCCATAGCTCGCCGTCCGCAAGCCCGCGCCTACATCCCGGCGGCGGTTGGGGCGTGAGCGCCGTTGCCTCACGCGTGCGGCCTCCTCCTTTGCTGGCATTACTGCTTCACAGAAGAAGGCGACCGTCTGCCACTCCTCACTTCGGACCATGGCCTGTAACAAGGTCCGGCGCAAGAGACCTACTTACATAGTTGAAATTCGAAGGTTGAAATACTCTGTTCGCTAACGGAAAGCGTGCACGTTATGGGAAATCTGTTACATTGCACGATACATTGTGACAATTTTGACTGGCCTGTTGGTCTAGTGGTTAGTGGCCCTGACAGCTATGCCGGAGGTCGTGGGTTCGATTCCCACCCAGGACAAATGTTTGTGTGATGAGCACGATCATTTGTTCTGTGTGTGGGTGTAATTTATTAAAATATGTATATGAATGTATTTAGAAATATATAGGGTGACGGGTAATTAGTGAACGATACTTAAAGACGTGATTGTAGTCATGACAACAAACAACTTTTACTATGGGGCCAAACCTGAAATCATGAAAAAAATTTCAACATTTATGTGCGTCTAACTGGTCAAAATGTACTGAACTTAGCTGATTTTAATGCGATTTCAGGTTTGGTCCCATAGTAAAAGTTGTTTGTTGTCATAACTACAATCACGTGTTTAAGTATCGTTCACTAATTACCAGTCACCCTGGTTGCGCCAATTTGCTATGGTCCGCGACTTTGTTTTTTGTAATTTGTTTTTTTGGCCTAGCAATCCTATACCATCCGTTTTCCCTCCACCCGCACGACCGCAAGAAATGATTTGACGTTTTGTGCATCGAGTGAATGTGACCGCACCGCTAACACGCCCGCTCGAAATTACAAGAAAATTGGCTATTTTCGTGATCCAACCATTCAAACTCAACAACAGTGGTGCCGTGTAGTGCAAAACAGGACCTGGCAGTGATTTAAATGTGCGAAGTCGAAAATCGCCGGCGGTGCCACGTGGAACCTTCGAAGTCTAAAGGTCAGTGCTCTTTCCCAATACCTTTATCCCATGCCAGGCATAGTATCTGCATATTGTTAATAAACCTTAGATCGCTTTTTTAAAATCTACAGTCCACAGCTTATTTGCGCAACCATTACTTTTTGGTCCTTCGAGCCGGATCGTGAATCATTTTCTTGTAATTTCGCAATATAGTATTTGTTCCATAGGGAATAAACGCAACGCGCCTGTTTACCTAGATATAATAGTAGAAAACCCGCATCTAGGCATTAAGGCAACTATACGTTATTTCGCTCGTATAGTTAAAGAGTCATTGATAATTACGGTACCTACGCCGTCAACCGCACCGCATAATTATAGTTAGCTACGTAAATATCAGCGTAGATATAAATCGATCGCATTCTTTTTCTTGACAAAATTCATTCGGAAGTCCTACAAATTGCATGTAGGTAGACGCATTTCAAAAATACCCGTTCATTGTTGAGTGAATATTTGTAGGAAACGGATAAACCATAGATTATATACGCATATGTTATTCCGTTCGTTCGCCGTTCACTTTGTTGTTTACAATATTACCATATTGTTATCTGATAATTATCGCTTACTTAATAATTCGTTAAGTGTTTGTTTGAGTGTATAGTGTGAATATATCAAAACAAGATGTCTCTTAAGGGAACCAAGGTTAGTACTGATTTAAAGGTTCAGTTAAAGCTTTTATACGCTAAAAGGGACTCACAGTTTTCACGTGTTCAATCGATTTGTGATAAATCTTCGCAAACCTCGGATCTGGCGATTAGAGATGCTTTCTTGTGTTCGTTGGAAACTTTAGATAGTTTGCGCGCGGATTTTGAATCTACAATTAATAATATAAACATTTTAGAGTTGGAATTAAATCCTGATTACTGTGTGAGTTATCAGGCATTGTCGTCCTTTGATGACTTGTATTGTCGTATCAAACGTATTGCTAGGAGTTTAGAGACTCCCCCCCCCGCGAGTGGTTTATCCAACCCTCCTCGCGAACGCCCACGATTGCCGCCAATTCAAATACCTGAATTTGATGGTGACATTCGAAATTGGAATTTATTTATAGATAGTTTCGAAAATATAATACATAGGAACACATCGCTGACAGATCACGAGAGATTGCATTATCTCGTAGAAAAATTGACCGGTAAGGCAAAGGCTGTCTGTGCTGGAATTACGTTTAGCGCTGAAAATTACAATTTAGTTTTGAACACTTTAAAAACAAAATACGAAGATAAGCGATTAGTAGCCACCGCATATTTAGATCAATTATTCGATTTGAAAAATTTTTCCGTTTGTAACGATCATAATTTAGAGAAGTTTTTAAATATTTTCGCATCATCTGTTCGTGCAGTAAAGAACCTAAAGGTCAATGACCTCTGTGACTTTTTGTTTTTGTATATCGGTTTAAAGAAATTAGATCCTGAAACTGTTCGTCTGTTTGAAACGACTCAGCGCGGTAAAGAAATACCTAAGTTCGAAGATTTAGAATCTTTTATTCGCGACCATATTAAGGTGTTGCAGCGCACGTCGGCACGTCATGAAGCCACGAATAGGACAGGTTCCGATCGCCGTATAGACGCGTCATCGAAGTCAGTCAAGACTGCACATACGCTAGTTAATACCGCCTCAACACCTGACTGTTCTCTGTGTAAGGGTAGCCATACACAGCTGTACAAGTGTTCGGAATTTCAGAGATTATCGCCTAGTGATCGTTACAAGTTTGTCCGCACTAATAATTTGTATTTTAATTGTCTAAGTGACAAACATCTGGTTACGTCATGTAACAGTGGTGGTAGCTGTCGTAAATGTCTAGCTAGACATCATACCTTCTTACATTTTGAGAGTAGTAAGCTGCCATCGCAGCAGCAGCCTGCGCAGACGCGCGACGCTTGTGACGCGCGGCCTGCTGCAAGTGCAAACGACGTAACATTGTGTTCGCTTTCCGCCGCTGGTACTCAAGTCACTACCGTTTTACTTGCGACCGCGCAAGTTGTCATTGTAGATGCCTTTGGCAAACCGCACACCGTTCGAGCGCTACTAGATGGCGCTTCCCAGAGTAATTTTATTACTCGGGATTGTTGTCAACGCCTTGGTTTTAGTTTTAATAATTGGTCATCCCGCTCAGAAGTGAAAGGTTTTGGAGGTTTAAAGGCAACCATTCACGGTTCCAACCATTCATGCTCCCTTAGAGATAAATTTAAAACTGTTAATATTTTGACTGTGCCATCTCAGTATATCTATGAAAATATTTTGTATGTTCACAAAAATAGAAATTTGTTTAAAAAGTACAGTGATATTCACAACGTGAATACTAGGAACAAACACAAATTAGTGGTTCCTGCGACTAGACTCAGAAAAATAGGAGGCTCATTTAGATGCCAATGTATACACTTTTATAATAAGATTCCCAGTCCTATTCAGGAACTTAGCCTTAATAAATTCAAAAAACTTGTAAAACGGAAACTTTGCCAGAAGGCTTTTTATACTGTAAAAGAGTATCTCGAGGACAAAACGGCTTGGGATTGACCTGCTCCAGTACTCACTGTATTTGTTGTTATTTCATTTACTTTTTTTTTTTTTTAAATTGCCCTTCTTTATTATTTGTTTATTTAATTTGACGATTATTGTTATTTTACAATTATGACATTGTTAACTTTTTTAATTTAATTTTTTTTTTTTTTTTTAATTCTTATTTATACAATTATGACATTGTTTATTTTTACAATTTTTATTTTTTTATTTTAGCAATATTAACTCCGTAAAATTACATTTTTGTATATTTTATTATTGTGAATTTGGGGACTATGTGGATTTTTTTTTTTTTCTCGTTTTTGTCTAATTTTAATTAATGTCTGACAGTTATGAGTACTTTTTGCGGCCTACCCAAATGTCCTTTCTTTGGTATTGTTCGTCAAGTCGTTGAGCTCCTTAGTAGTCCTGAGTTGAGCTTTACGAATACTGACAAATGCTTGCACTGACTGGACAGGTCCACTCAGAACTGTGTGGTTCTTTCTTCAAAAGACCATCCCAGACACTGATCTGCATGGTTCTCATATGTTTTGACCATTACTTGTTTGCTGTATGGACTTTAAAAGAGACTTTGACCCCTGAGTTTGTTTCGGTGTTTCTTCTCAGGGTAGTCAGCTAGGAAACACCGGCCTCATCTAGTTAAAATTGACGAAAAAAAAAAAAATTGACGTGTAAAAGTGTTTTTGAGAACCTATTTGCAAAAATAAAATATCATTTATCATTTATCATTTATCATTTATCATTAAAATAATATTTAGTTCACGTTTTAATCGTAATATTTCGTTTGAAATGGATTCGCTAGTCGCAGATAAGATTACGGAACGGTTGCCCACGGTACCGGTTGACACGTCCATGCTGACGGAGTTTGAGAACTTGCAGTTGGCCGACGGAAATTACGCTTTCCCTGGAGATATCGATCTATTGATCGGTGCTTCGATTCTCCCGCATCTCCAGTTATCACGTAAAATTCAAGGTCTTCCGATGTACCCCGCTCCGCACGCACTGGAAACAGTTCTCGGGTTTGTTATAGTTGGTTCCGCACCCGCTTATTTAAATAGTTACTCGACTGTGTCGCACTGTTGCACCGTCGAGCCGCCGCTTGAGTCTACCATCCGCAAGTTCTGGGAGATTGAAGAGGTCAATGTCCCGCCTATTCTCAGCCCTGAGGATCAGGTCACTGAGGAGATTTATACCCGCACGACTACTCGTGATAAAGATGGTCGTTATGTTGTCGCGCTCCCTTTCAAGGGTGATATTTTTTCGCTCGGTGGCTCCCGTGCCTCCGCAGAAAAACGCTTTCTATGCTTGGAACGTAAGATTCAAGCTGAATTGTCTCCGGAAAATATATTCCATGTCGCTGGAACAGAAAACCCAGCTGATTGTCTCTCACGTGGTTTGCTTCCTGCGCAAATTTTAAATCGTCCGCTTTGGTTTTGTGGTCCTCCCTGGCTTCATGCCACTCCTAACGAGTGGCCAAGTGCTCCGTTTAACCCCGCTACTGTTTCAGAACCACCCGAGGAGAAGAAACATACGCTTGTAGTATCAGTTCCGCGTGAAGAGTCAGTTGTTTTGTTGTTGTCTAATCGAGTCTCGTCTTGGTCGAGACTATTACGCTGTGTAGTTTACGTCCTAAGATTTTTGAGATTATTACCATCGCGTGGTTCTATAATCGCAGCTGATTTGGATAGAGCTGAATCAGTTGTACTTCGAGAGTTGCAGAAATTTTATTTTTCAAAAGAATTTCGTAGTTTAGAATCACATAAACCTTGTAGTCCCGCACTTCAACATTTGAAACCATTTTTGCAAGACGGACTCATTCGTGTCGGTGGCCGTCTGCGAAATGCTAAGTTAGAGTTTGAACAAATGCATCCAGTAGTTCTACCACGCAGGGATCACGTTTTGGATTTGTTGGTGGACTATCACCATAAGGTGAATTGTCACGCTGGTCCCGATTTATTAATGTCCATTCTTCGACAGAAGTACTGGATACTTTCCGCTCGCAATTTGATACGCGCTAGAGTGCACAGATGTGTGCCCTGCTTTAAGCTCCGCCCGCGTTTCAACGCGCCGGAAATGGCCGACCATCGTTCTTGTCGTGTTGTACAGACGGTGAAACCTTTCATACATACTGGGACGGACTATGCTGGACCGTTTAAAGTCACTATTGCCCGTGGTCGTGGTATACGTTCCACAAAGGCATACATTTGCCTATTCGTTTGTATGACAACTCGTGCGGTTCACATAGAGTTAACCAGTGATTTGAGTACGCAGGGTTTTATGTCTGCATTTAAACGATTTTTATCTCGCCGTGGTCCCGTTAAGCGCTTATACTCTGACAACGGCACAAATTATGTTGGAGCGCGACGCAATATTTCGGAATTACATACATTCTTACGCTCCAAGTACTATCAAAGTGAATTCGCCCATGTCTTAGCTGAGAATCGCATTGATTGGTGTTTTAATACGCCAGCAGCTAGTCATTTTGGTGGCAATTGGGAGGCGAATATTAAAAGCCTTAAGTCGCACCTGTTTCGGGTCATAGGCGAACAGATTCTCTCGTACGAGGAGTTGAGCACTGTACTCGCTCAGGTAGAGGCGTTGATGAATACGCGTCCGTTGTGTCGGACTTTGTCTAGTGATCCATCGGAGCCACTAGCGTTGACGCCGGCTCACTTCTTGACGACGACTCCTCTTAAATATTTGCCCGCTTTAGATGTCGAGACTGACAAACTGCAGCTCCACCCGCGTCACGCTCTGCTAGATAGCTTAGTTCAGTCCTTTTGGAAGCGATGGAGGACAGATTATCTGCATACGCTGCAGTCGCGTCAAAAGTGGAACACTCCTTCAGATCCAGTCACAGTCGGTACTGTGGTGATACTGAAGACTGAGAGTGCGCCTCCTCTGCACTGGCCTCTTGGTGTAGTGGAAGAAGTTTTTCCGGGTTCGAACGGAATAACGCGAGTCGTAAAAGTTAAAACCGCAACTGGATCGTACCTGCGTCCGGTTATTCGCCTCTGCCCTCTGCCTAATCAGTAGTAGTGGCATAGTTAGTTATAAGTTGTTTCGCTACCTAGTATTGATAGTTTAGATTAGTAATAGGGTTTAGTTTCGCTTTTGTTTTTTTCTTTTCTTTGAAGGTAACCCTTCAAACCCGGGGGGAATGGTTGCGCCAATTTGCTATGGTCCGCGACTTTGTTTTTTGTAATTTGTTTTTTTGGCCTAGCAATCCTATACCATCCGTTTTCCCTCCACCCGCACGACCGCAAGAAATGATTTGACGTTTTGTGCATCGAGTGAATGTGACCGCACCGCTAACACGCCCGCTCGAAATTACAAGAAAATTGGCTATTTTCGTGATCCAACCATTCAAACTCAACAACAGTGGTGCCGTGTAGTGCAAAACAGGACCTGGCAGTGATTTAAATGTGCGAAGTCGAAAATCGCCGGCGGTGCCACGTGGAACCTTCGAAGTCTAAAGGTCAGTGCTCTTTCCCAATACCTTTATCCCATGCCAGGCATAGTATCTGCATATTGTTAATAAACCTTAGATCGCTTTTTTAAAATCTACAGTCCACAGCTTATTTGCGCAACCACACCCTATATAAGTATGTTTATTAGTTGTCTAGTGCTCATAACACAAGCTCTGCTTAGCTTGAGACTAGACAGCGTTGTGTGATAGTTGTGGAATATTATTATTATTATTTGGACGGCAAATTCTTTCATTGCGTGATACACTTACATTGTATGTTACGTTACAGCAGTCTGTACCCTGCTTCAGATCTTCCAACATACTTAATTTAATAGCTAAATAAATTATTAATTTTACAGAGTAATACAAAAGCTAATAGGTATAACGTCATGTTCTTCGGGTCGTATATAATCTTCATTTTCCACTCAATTCTTCCATTTTATCGACTGCAATTAAAAAAAAAAGTAAGTTTGTTGAATATTATACACCGTTAAATTTTGGTCGTTTTAATCCCGTGGAGGGTCGATTCGGTATATGAAACACTATCGATTTATAAAGATAAAATTAAAAAATAAAGTACTATTTTTCGAAAACTCTGTAAACGAGTCAATGACCTCGTAGGGAGTTGTCGGCCGTTGCGTACGAACTACCTACAATTCATTGCCCTCGATCAGCTGACGTTTACTTAAAGAAATTAATTTCGTACATGCGTAAATGAATTCGAGTTTTCGAAAAAAAGTACTTACTTTATTTTTTAATTTTATCTTTACAAATCGATAGGGTTTCATGTACCGAATCGACCCTCCGCGGGATTAAAACGACCAAAATTTAACGGTGTATAGAAGAATGGTTGGCGCAGAGGTTGAGTGATTGGCTGCTCCGCTGCGAGTCGCGGGTCCGATTCCCGCGCGGAAGAATTCTTTGTATAGGCTATAGATAGTTGCTCTGGTTCTGGGTGTCTTGTGTATGTGTTTTAATTTTCTAAAACGCTGCCGCACGAAAAAAGATTTTGTAAAAAGAAAAAAAGAAACCTAAGAAAAGATTGCCGTTATTTGGTGTATGCAACTTTCATGAAGTAAAAGACTACTGCGGGTGCGGCCGAAATTTTAGAATTATATGTATTCGCTGGATGACTCAGGCCAGAGTGGGAACGTTTGAAGGCTGATACTGCTGCTGCTGGATGACTATCAATCTGCTTTTCGTTCATGTTTAGACTTGAACAAAAACTAAGTGCCTAGGGACCGTTCAAGTATTACGTAAGCAGATTTTTTGCAAATATTAACACCCCTTCCCCCTCGTCAGCAAAAGTAAGCAAAGCTTTATATTATAATATACTGCTGACGTAATTACCATCTAGGCCCTAGCAAAGCAAAGACCCCCCCCCACCCCCTGTAGTGCTTACGTAATACTTGAATAGCCCCCTATCTTCAATAGTCGGTGCGCGGTCGCCCGTTTTTAATTTGTATGAATTAACAAAGCAGTGCACTTCGCAGCTAATTTGAAGGTGATTTTTTTTCATGGTGTTTATTCTTCTTTTTTGGTTAGTGGTCAGTTTGATTTTTGAATAAACTCGTTTGATGCAAGAGCAATTTAATTATGTAAGTAGATAATAAGTTTTTTTGAATGTTTTTGACTTGATTTGAATTTGGAGCAAATTCAAATCACATTATTCCTGGAGCGCTCATACTACATTAGAACCCTAGGGACAGAATTACTTGCTTTAGGTGAGAGTTGTAATAAATGGCATTTTCGAGGAGGTGGTGTAAAAAAAGGGAATTTTCACTATCTCAGGAACACGATAAAAAAAATTCAAGGTCAACTTACGTTGTCTCTTAAAGTGTTTTCGGCTAGGATGTACTCCTCTGACTGTGGGTTGAGAGTCATCTTGTAGTTAGTTAGGGCTGCTCTGTCCTTTTGCTTGGCTAACGTTTCTATCACTACGGCATGGATCTGTGGAACAACAAAATTATTGGCCTGTTGGTCTAGTGGATAGTGACCCTGATTGCTATGCCGGAGGTCGTAGGTTCGATTCCCACCCAGGACAAGTTTGTGTGATAAACACGATCATTTTTTCTGTGTCTGGGTAAAATTTTTCTATAACATGTAGGTATGTTTAAAAAAATATATAAGTATGTTTATCAGTTGTCTAGTACTAATAACACAAGCTCTGCTTAGCTTGGGACTAGACAGCGTTGTGTGATAGTTGTGGAATATCATTATTATTATTTCATACTAATCTGTGTGTATAATTTAACTAGCAGTGGGCAGGGTTTATTGCTCGCAGAACAGATAGTCGATGGAGCCGAAAGGTTCTGGAATAGCGACCGCGCACTGGAAGGCCTCCCACAAGGTGGACCAATGACCTGGTGAAGGTAGCTGGAGTCCGATGGATGCGAGATGCACCGGTTCGTTCGTTGTGGAGTTTCTGGTAGGAGGCTTATGTCCAACAGTGGATGTCTTTGGGTTGTGATGATGATGATGACTAGCTCCTGCCAGTGGCTTCGCTCGTGTGTAAGTAGAAAACTTAACCCTAGAGAACGCGATAGAATGTATCGTAATGCTGTTTTCAGAAATAGATATACATATTATAATAAAAAAAAAGTTTTATTTGTTGTACAGTGCAAAATATCGTATAAAAATAAACAAGAAAATACTCTATTACATAGGACTATGAAAACTTCTGTTGAAATTTATTAATGTGTGCTAAATTACGTCTTACGCCTCACCTTGTACATATGCGCTAGTCGCAGTGGGTTGTCACTATTAGTGACTATGTTGAGGCACATCGCTAACAGCTGTTAGCTCGCTTGCGAAACGCTCAGGCAAGACAGTAATGTCTCTATGGGTATGTAATTAGACACTGTTGTACGACCGGACCGGGTTGAACTGGTCCTGTGTAACTTACCTACGAGTCCTTACCTTGTAAATATGCGCTAGTCGCAGTCGGTCGTCGCTATTAGCGATTTTGTTGACGCACGTCGCTAGCAGCTGCTTGCTCGCTTGCAAGTCGCTCAGACGAGATAGTAGTGTTTCTATGGGGATGTTTGATGATACCGTTGTACGACCAAACCAGTCCTGTAGAGAACAGGAAAAAAATTAAAGAAGAATAAAAAAGAGTGTTCTATTTCCA
This sequence comes from Leucania comma, assembly GCA_958295575.1. NCBI lineage: Eukaryota > Metazoa > Arthropoda > Insecta > Lepidoptera > Noctuidae > Leucania > Leucania comma. Next base: position 5,680,828 of record OY282483.1, read on the forward strand.
TTTTTTTTATTTTGATGCATGGTGTACACATTTCAATCCAATCATTGAAACTGGCTCGAAATCATAGAACACGAAATATTTAAGTAGCAGGTTTTTTTAAAGTAGCAAGATTTTTTACATACAACCTTCCCTGACGGAGATTTGCCGTTAAATAAATAACTTACTTTTTTAGTAAACAGAGATTCCACTATATCCCATTTACCGGATTTGGCGTGAACATTCAACACTACCCAATCGTATTGTAGAGGAGTTATCTGCAATGAAACAATACATAAAAACTCACTTTTACGTTGATTGCAAGATAAAAGCACCCAATTTTGTTAACAAAAGTTCTTTATCAAAATACGAATTTTTGGTCAACCAATTCCCCCACGTGTTTTTTTTGTATGTAATCACACTAATATTACGAGTATAAAGGCAAACACTTTTGAGTATGTGTTCGTGTATGTATGCTGAACGGATTTCGATGAAACTTGGTCGACGGGTAGAACATGTCCTGAAATAGCACGTAGGATACTTTTTATGTATTTTGTGTATGTTTTGTGAGTAATGGTGATTACCGTCCTTGGCTTAAGACCCTCGTCTTCGGCTCAGCTTCGGCTAATACCGCAACATTACACACTTGATCATATTGCACTATTTTTTCAACATTATAAAAATCTTGTATTATCAAAATTCTCCGGGTGAGTTTATAATAGTCCTTTTTAATGTAAGTTGAGGCAACTTTCCACACCTCTACCTTCAGAGAATACAGCCATGAATTCTTTTACAATGTTTTTGGAAAATCAACTTACATACCTCAACATAAAGTTCATTACCTGATGCCGTTGACATAACGTGAGAGGTGACATAGCATTGCCCGCTCCCTCGTGCCAGTGGTTCGTGCAGTTATACGCTAGCCACTGTATCACTGACTTGTACGTTAAATCTGGTTTGTTCACGTGTTTCTGCCACTCTGTTGAAAAATTATGAAATTAGAGAGCACAAACTTTCTGTCCGATTATAATTTAGCTGTCTTCAAGGCTAGAGTGAATATGCTCTTAAAAACTAGTGCGTTTCACTATCAACAATTAGCGGGCCGCGTCATCGCTCGCGCAAACACAAACATATGGCAATGTACAACAGACCGCCCGTCGCGCCTCGCAACGCACCGCGTCTCCGTAATCGAGCACTAACTGTGTTTTGTTTTAAATAATCGCGATTACTTTATTGGTGAATTTGGCCCTCAAATTTGAATTACCTAATAACTTAATATAGTCAGCAATCATCTTGGCTTGGTGTTGGTCAACGCCGGGTTGGTTGAAGTGGTTGGCCAACAAGTTGGTCAACTTTCTAAAAAGGGCGTCTATGTTGTTTCCTTGTGTCTTCACAGCATGTTGGTATTGATACATCTAGAACAAAAAGGATGTGGTTAAGAAAAACAACTGGGTCTTGACTAGGAGGCGGAAACCAGCCTCACGCCCTGCCTCCCGTTGGAGACGCCTCCGGTGTCGGGGGTGGCAGGATGACTACCGGCCACCGTGGGCGCAGGCTTGCGGATGGTGAGCCACGGGTAGCTCGCCGTCCGGTCTTCCTGTAAGGACTAAGTTTGGGACGACGGCGCGTTGTGTTCCACGAGCGTGAGCACCTCAAAGAGATGCCAGCAAAAATATAAAGTCAATTAGGATTGGCGGCTGCTAGGGTTGCATACTGTTCGAAGGAGTTACCGTAGCCCTCGCGCACCTGAAGGAACACTGTCTTCTTTAGCCAGTAAAAGTCTGATACTCTCTCCTACTCTGCTCTAAAAAAGGGTCTTAAATAAAAAAGGTAATTTTTAGGGATCATAGAGCAATCGGGTACTGCGCTGCGTATCACGTGTACGATTCCCGCTCGGAACAAATATTTGTGTGACTTACCTATTTGTTGCGCGTTGGGTGTCTTGTGTATATTAATTTACATGTTTTAGAGCGCACCCACGATACAAGAATCATTCAAGAGTAGTTTCACTCAGGGGCCTTAGTGTTCGATTACGGAGACGCGGCGCGTCGGTCGGTCTGTCGTACATTGCCATATGTTTGCGTTTGCGCGAACGATGACGCGGCCCGCTGCTGCAATGTACGACGAAACGCCCAACGCACCGCGTCTCCGTAAACACGGCCTTACGATGATTTGTTAAAATGTCAATCGTGCGAGTGAGAAAGAGGCATGGAGCTATACACTATATAGCTCCATCAACAGTTCATTTTCGGTTGTCAAATTGATAGCGTTAAGAGGTCGTGGTAGACCTCTGTTCAAGGGCGTCGCCAGCCGATTATCAAGGGGGGGGGGGGGGGGCTATTGGAAGTATAGAGAATAGCAAATGTAGGAATAGTAGTTAGAGCTTTAGAAGCTGTAAGGCAAGTAAAAACTTCAACATTTTAATGCTAAAGTTGGTGGAATACCAACTAAAATGTCGAAAGGGACTGTTGTCACCACCAAAATTGCTGATTACTAGCACTGAAAGTGCTGATTTCGCAACACCGACCGAAGCGCGTGGCGCCATTGCCTGCTCCTTCTCTAGTTCCATTAAAAAAAAAACAATCTCTATTCTCGGGGGGGGGGGGGGGGGGGCATAACTCCCTGCCCCCCTTACCTCTGTTATAATTAATTAATTAAGTGATGGGTACTTACAGCTGCCTCTGGACTTCGCCCCAACATTCTGAGGAAACAGAAAAAGATATAAATTATAAATTATTATAAGGCGTATTGTAGGCCTGAAGTTTTTGAAGAAAGTATAATTTTTGGGTGAGCTCATGTAATTTAAGGTTATTTGCCCAACTTGTATGCCCAAAGAATGGACACCAGGATCGGACCCTTAAGTGTCGAGTTTTGATCAGCGACCGCGTACAGGATGACGTAGTCTCACATAAGGTGCACCGTTGACCTGGTGATAGTTGCGGTATAGTTGCGTGAATCCGGTGGATGCGAACCTTATACAATAGGTCGTTTTGGCAACACTTGGGCGAGGCCTTTGTCCAATAGAGGACGTGTTTCGGCTACAATGATGAGATGATGATGAATAACTTACGTTAGCAGATCAGTGAGTTCAGTTATTTTCCCTTCATTGTGTAGAAACGCTATGTAATGGTTGAGAGCTACAGGTCTTGAGGAGAGCAGCTCGTAAACCAGCTTCTTGTTTAATGTCTGGATTAGGAAGAGAACCACCTGGAAACGAGGGTAGGAAAGGGATTATTTGATGTGGACAGGCTTTATACACCTTAGAATCCTGACAATCCTCGACATTAGGAAGTCTTACGAGGGACCGAAGCCAACTTGCAGAGGCTCCTTAGTCACTTTTCAGAAAATAAGGCACCAAACGATGATATTGTACGTGCTATGCAAGTGCACCGAAGGACAATCTCCGGGTAGTGGCTATTGCAAGTTTACGACATATGGAAAACCAATATAATTACGGGTGTGGCTTTGGAAGGCCAAAATGGACTGGTTACCAAGAACCATATAAAGACTATGGCCCTTGCTTGAAAAAGATAAGTCGATAAAAAGGCTGTAAGTCAGGCACTTACACACACAATAAATAGACCCCGAAAAACCGACCCTTAGAGCCTTACATTCGCTGATGCTTGAGGAGTGGAGAGATTCCTAGTACCAGCATATACATCCTTTTCAGATCCGTCCCTCGAGCACGTCTGCTCTTCTGAATTTCCACTCAAGCCTGACGTAAAGGCAAGAAAGAGGTGGAAGCTCTCGTTCTTTGTCATTGTTTACTACGGCGGGCCAATAAAGGAAAGACGTACATGAAGAATAAGAATTCAGTAGGGTCGTTTTTGCGCAACAGTTCGCCACAAAACTGCCTTGCCTTGCAAAGACAGACAAAATGCCACCAATGCAATGCAATGCAATGGATCTTATCAACCCCTCCTTGTTGATAAGATCCATTGCATTGCATTGCATTGCATTGGTGGCATTTTTCGCACATTAAGCACTCAAAAAAAAGTTTTTGTTTTAGGCTATTTTTAAATGCAATTTGTGTACCTTTGTTTGGTACATTTTTTGCCGTTATTTCAATATTTATGTTATTATTCCTGAAACAAGCACTCCATGAACCACATCCATTTTAAGTCTCAATGAAAACTTTTATGTGAGTATTTTGATCACTGTGCGCGTCTATCCTATACGGAAAAATATACTCTACGCGTATAGTAGCGTGCGCCGCGATCGAGATCGTGTAAAACTTTTTTTTTGTTGAACACATGTTGGGCAAAATGCCACAAGCATATTTATTTAAGAAACAGCAGAGTAAATATGTTATGGAACTTACAGTAAGCACAGCATTCCCATCTCCGATAGCCAGCGATCCATCCAGCAGTTCAGTCTTACTCTTCATGCTGCGGTGAACATGCAGGGAACAGCTCCTGCCAAGCGTCAGTCTCTTCAAAGACATGGCTACTGTCTGTTCTGGTTCTTGCTTGGTTTCCTTTGAAGGGTCCTTACCGGATTGAGCTAGGAGAACTGGAAATGTGAAGGGTTCTTATAGTGCAAACTTTTATACTAATCCAAACTTAACCAAGAGTGCTCCCGCTATGAGCATTTTGCCGCCTACTTTAAAAAAAAACCGTTATTAATTTCGATGATAACAAGTTTTTGGTCAAACGTAGCTAAAATGTAGCCTGATAGATTTTTTTTTTTTTTAACGTAGGTAAAATCATCCAATGACAAATCCCGCCCTTGGGTGGGGCGGGAAATAGTGTCAGACTTTTACTGACTAAAAACCTACCTTTCCGTTCCTTGCCTTTATCCCGGGGCCCGTGGTGACAGTCTCACATAACCTTTGGCCCCAGTAGGCTTCGTCCCTGCTGGACCCCTACAGTTTGCTGACAACTCCTTGAGGCGCGCGGGAACAGTGCGCGCCGTAGACGACCTGAGCTCGGACCGGTCTGTTACCGGACGGACGGACAGCGAGCTACCCATTGCCCACCGTCCGCGAGCCCGCGCCTACGGTGGCCGGAAATCGGGATCGGAAACCCGGCGGCGGCGGCGGCGTGTGCGCCTTTGCCTTATGCGGTCGGCCTCCTCCTTTGCTAGCATTACTGCTTCGCAAAAGGAGGCGACCGCCTGCCACTCCTCCTCGCTCCGGAGCATGGCTTGAACCAAGCCCCGGCGCGAGAGATCGCCGCCGATCGCCCCCACGAGGACACGGCGATGCTCTTCCCAAGCGGGGCACACCTCGACTGTGTGCTCCACCGTGTCCACCGGTCCGCACAGTGGCGACACCCGGGCGTCGTCTCCGCACGAATCTTGTACAGGTACGGACCGAATTTGCCGTGTTCGGTCAGCACCTGCGCCAAACGGAAGGTGACGACGCCGTGGGGCCTTTCCAGCCACGCCTCAAAGAGGAGAGGGGCCTTACCGCCTCGATCGTGGCGTGCCCAGCACGAGGTTGCGACAGTCGCTCTCGCCATTTCACCATGAAGCCTGATAGATGGCCCCTCATCTTTCACCTACCTGTATCTATGTTTCAGTATCAGTTCGCAGATAGCCGCAATAGAAAAGGATCCTCAGGTCGGCGGCAAATCGCTCATCGCGCGAGTATTTTTGGGTTAATCTTACAAAGTAGTCAAACAAAAAAAAAAAATGCGAAACTAAACCTGTTTTTTGTTTGTTTCTTATCTTTTAAAATTGTAACAAACGAATAGATAATCTCCTACTTTATTTGTATTTATGGTGTATCTACAATGAAAATTATTTGTACCTATTTATAGATTGGATGAATAGCAGGAGACTAAGAATAGGACATTCGGACTGTGGTATATATTCTAATCGCGCGGTGAACTGTAACATTTAGATGTCATCATCGTCATCATCATCAGCCTTTTTAATGTTCCCACTGCTGGGACACAGGCCTCCTCTCTAGGAGAGGGAATGGGCCCTAATCCGTCACGCGGGCCTAGTGATGAAATAAATTAACAAAGTAATGCGCCTGGCTGGGTTTGAACTCGCGACCTACAACTCGTAAGCCAGGGCCGTTACCACTCGGCCACTACTGCTCTAAATTTAGATGTCACTACAAGAATAAGCAGTTCACTTATTGTCACTTTCCCTTTACTTTCGCATAGTAAACGATTAATTTAAGAGTATATAGTAAGTTCACACATACTTAGATCCAACACTTTGGATGAAACCAGACTATTAAGGGGCACAGCTGCAGACTTGACGGTGGTGATGCTGAGGTTACTGAAGATGCTCTCCTCATTCTGTCCGGAAGACCTCTGACCAATGGCCAGGATTTCTTGTGTCGATAACTGGAAATAGCCATTTTATGAAGGAACTAATTACAACAAACATTATGAAGTGTTTTTGTCTAAACAGGGTAGTTAGGCATCCTAATAATCCTAGATATACCTAATTTGATATTTGATTGACCTATTGGTTTAGTGACCCTGACTGCAATGCAGGAGATAGTTTTTTTTTTTTAACGTAGGTAAAATCATCCAATGACAAATCCCGCCCTTGGGTGGGGTGGGAAATAGTGTCAGACTTTTACTGACTAAAAACCTACCTTTCCATTCCTTGCCTTTATCCTGGGGCCCGTGGTGACAGTCTCACATAACCTTTGGGTTCGATTCCCACCCAAGACTGTTTGTCCACAAAGAATGTTTGTGTGATGAGCACAATTATTTGTCCTGTGTCTGGATGTTGTTTCTCGATTAAAGTATATTTAGAAATATATAAGTGTGTTTATCAGCTGTCTAGTACTCATAACTTTGCTTAGTTTGAGACTAGATGGCATTGTGTGAAAAAAGTGGAATATTATACTACAAACCATATTGTTATTACGAGCCTGTTGTGTTTGTCTGGGCAAAAGCCTCCGTTCTATTCCTCTGCTTTTGTATGGCCTTAGCTACATCGTGCCGATCTTTGAAGTAGGACTCCAACTCACGCAGGTTCTGCCTTATAATTTACCATAAGTACTTATGTCAGTAAATTGTGAAACATGCAAGACCATATTTCTAAGAACTTAAATGTACCATGTTTTAATGTAAGTAAAATATTCTTAGTCTTGTTATTAATCAGACAAACACACACGAGGCTTATACTTTAATGAAAACCTATTTTTACTCAGAGCATTCAGGTAGGCATCAGCTGAGGTGTCACCCAATTAGTAAGTTTTCACAAGATAGCTATAGGACAAGTAATAAGTAACTTTGAGGTGCCTAGAAAACTTATTCTGCTAGTTCGACCTACATATAAGGCCAGATGAAACTTTTAAATGAAAAGGTAGCGTTGGTTAAAATTTAAATTCTATAAAGCCTTGTAACATTGAGAGCAGTTTCTTACATTATTCAGAGAGCTGCGATTTCTATTACTAGTATTCTAGTTTGGTGACGAAATTACTTTTATAAAAAAAGGCAGATTAAATAACTCATACGTACAACATCGTCATCAAAGCTGAAAGCTTTAGCCTTTGTTTCACTCGTGTTCCAGTAGTCATCGTCTTCCATTGTTATAAAATTAGTATTTTAAAATAAATTCGCCCTGAAACTTTGTAAACAAACCACTGTAAACTGCAATTTCAATTTTTTAAATGTCAATGTCAGTGTCAGTGAAGTCAACGTCAACTATCCATGACATTTGCAGTGTGCGTTTTGTTATTAGGTTTGAAGAAGTATCTGCGCTTCAGATTAAAAAATTAAATCTAGGTTTCTTAAAAGCAGGTATTATTTTATTTATAATTTTCTAAGATGAAGCTTCACTCTCAAGGTTTATCTGCTTTTCTCAGAAATTGTTTATTCTATCCACTTATAGCCTTTTACCAGCAATGTAGGAATCGGCTTTCAATTTAACAGTAAAACCCCGTAATTGGGTAACATGATTTCATTTGGCACTATACTCGTGTTAGATTACCTGGCTTTTTACTAACCAAGTTAAACATAAACAATTCATTTCCTTGGCAGTACAATAAGAACACAATCTTTTCAACAACATATTAACCTTCCTTCTGGCACAGACGGATAAAACACAAATATCCACTATCCTCTTTATTTAAAAAAAAAAACAATACGTTTACCCGAAAACCTACTCTTATCCCACCGTTTTTAAGCACGCAATGGACTGTTTTCCGCGCTAGTGTGGAAAAAAGCGCTTACTCGCCCCCGCCACAATTTTATAGTAATAAAATACTGTATCGTACCAGGCTGGGCGCACGTCGATCCCCACGAGGCGCGGGTCAATCCCCACGTAAAAACGTTTGACACACGTGCAAAGTCACTGTAGCCCTCGGCTCCATAACACACTCGCCTATGGCTCGTGCTAATTCCGCCACCTCGGTTGCAATGATAAACTTTCTGGACGTTTTTTTTCAAAATGTACTATACATTTTTTTTAATGTTACGTCTGTACAGTACGTTCGACGGTTCTTGGTGCGCCTGAAGTTAGGCTCTGCGAACTTTAGCGCTTGTGCACTCGTAAAAAAATAAATGGTTTGAAAAAATAAATGCCAATAGCAGTTGTTATTGCTGTTAACAACTGTTATTGGCATTTATATTTATAAATCATTTATTTGACGCGCTTATTTTGAGCGCTAAAGTTCGCAGAGCCTAACTTCAGGCGCGTCAAGAACCGTCGAACATATTGTACCTACTTAAATCCTTGATATTATAATTATGTAGGTATATTTATCGTAATTTTTTTTTTCTATATAATCGTTTTTATTGTTTTAGACCTAAGTAAGTGAATCAAGGAGTAACAATGTATTTAGTATAACTGCATGATCTACGAGTATTTATTATATCATATTTATGTGATCTATTTTTGTGTTCTATCTGTTCTGTGTGTTCTATAATATATTAAATATATATATATATCTTTAAACCTTACATTAAATTAAAACAGCGGCAGATAGGTGACCCACTAGCGCGTGGACCGTTAAAATTGTGCCTTTATAGCACGATTTCACATCGGTCGCGAGTTCGCTATTTCGCTCGCACGACTGCACTGGCTGTTATGTCTTGTCTTTCAGTGACTATAGGTTTGCGACTGTGATGACACTGATCATAAATGTGAGAGTTTCGAGTTCAGGTTTTCTGATTGCGATGTTAGCGCATAACGTATTATCCATTAGATACCTACCCAGAATATACCTATAAATGCTGTTTATCGATGTTGCGGATTCAAGTACGGAACCAATTTCAATATTCTGTTCGCAATCGATTGGTTTAATCCAGATCATACTCGTACGAATATCTCATTCAAGATCATAATCTGATAAACAAAAACTAATCTTCAAAACGTCTCAAAACATTTTGATTCATGAATTGTAATGTCATGATTTTGATCTCATATTTTATGATTCATCATGATTTTGGTTATCCAATAACGAAAAAATTAAGTGTTAAGATAAGACTGTTTTGTCTTCAAAGGAGATAACATCCTGGGCCGTAACCAGAGTTTAATTTAAGGCAGACAGGGTGCAAGAAAAAAATTACCATGATCAGGGGATTTACCATGACGCTAGGGCGTCAAAAAGGAGGGGCCCAGGGGTCTACGGCTTCCCCTAGAGGCTTGCTTTACAGCTTCAGAGCCTAGTTAACCAAGCACCAGTCTCCCACAATATAATGCCCATCCTAAATGTTACCCTAGATATATTGTGGAGAAAACAAACTTTTAATATTATTTAAAAAAAATATATATTATTCTATATGCTTCTAATAGCCCCCCCCCCCCCCTTGATCATAGGCTGGCGACGCCCTTACCATGAACGAGAGAATGAGGGATGAATACACCCTATATAGCTCCATCTCTTTAACAGTTCAGTTTAAGTCGTCCAATGGGTCGCGTTAGGAGCTTGTGGTGGGACCTCTGATCAGTGTGCTAAGTGCGAATTTTTACGTTAATGCGATTGGAAGATTTACCGCGTATGTTTCTCTGATTGGTTAAGAATTTAAGGCCAATCGGAGCGCTGATCGTCATAGAGATGTTGATCGCATTAACGTAAAAACAACTCACACTCACTGTACTGAGTCGAGCATACGTGTAGATTGCAATTAGCGTGCAGCTTCACACACTTCAATACCATCTATGAGTAGAATAAGAATTAGTAGGTAGGTACTTATAAATTTATTCTTTTCTGACTTTTCTTATATGACCTACTAAGGCTATAAGCACATGAGTAGAGAGGTACAGAGATAAAGCTTCCTGAGAACGTGCAATATTGTTAGCTATTTTGGTAGGGTTGTCACAATAGGTAAAAAATTAAATAAAACATTTGTTTAATACTTTTAATATTCAGTAAAAAAAGACAAATATATACATCTATATTATGTATATTCTACATTCATCACACATACCTACTACGTACATACTAACCTATTCAGATACCTACAAATGTTTATTAAAAGCTTGTAATAACAATAAAAAGGCAAAAACACACTGTGTAGTACGCTCTTCTTATTAAAAAAGGTACTTACTTGAAAAAGTAATAATTTAATATTTATCTATCCATTGTCATAATCATCATCATCTTGGGATAATTAAAGTATGATATATTTTTATTTATCTAGTATTTTTCATACAAACAGTACGATAAACTATCATTATTTATATTAAAATACCATGTTTTTACAATAAAATATTTAAACTTGTGACTAACAAAACAAATAACGTGCGTCGCGTAAACCCTAGAGATCTTCCACTGACTGTGCCCGCGTCAACCGGTTTTTTCCAGTTTCGCCGCGTACGCAACAAGCGTCCAGTAGTCTCGCACACACTTCCCGCGTGCTTGTAGTGGTGCAACCGATTCGCGCGGTTGTATGAAGCTTTGTCTCAGTACCTCTCTACTCATGTGCTATAAGTGAATAGGCTTATAAATTAGTGCACCTCAGTATTAACACTGCATTTTGCATTGCATCACTGCTTACCATCAGGTGGGATCGCAGTCAAGCACTAGTTTATATCAATTAAAAAAAAGAGCCAGTAAAAATCTGTCACGTCCTCTCTCTCACCCTAGAGCAGGAGCAGATATTAGATGATTTTCGGCTTAAAAAAATAAAACAAAATAATGATTAACGTTTTTATTAGAAAAAAATTCACATCAATATCTCAGGCTCACAATCAATCATTTACTCAAGAGCTCCTGGACTGCCAACAAGCTCTTTCCTCTAGTCTCAGGTACAAAAAATACAGTGAACAAGAATCCAAAAGCACAAGAGCCAGAAAATATCCAGAAGACCACACTAGGTCCCCATACCGGCAATACATAACCGAATGCGGTAGATAGTCCGAAACTGAAGATCCAGGCAATGGTCACTGTGAACGTACCACCAAAACTTCTACAGGTATCCGTGAACATTTCGCCGACAAATGAATTTGGGATGATGCCCAAACCTGGAGAAGAAAGAAATGAGACACGTTGAACAATAGCTAGCTTGTTAGGTTATGAAATAAGTTGTCACTTTAGTGTTAATTCTCAGAACAGTAATGAAATATATCCTGTAGAACTTGGCATCTCTAGTAGTCAAAGCAGCCATAAAGGACTCATGCGATATATAACAGATTTCTCACTCTATCAGAAGACGCCAGTTTTTTAACTGTTACATTACATATTAATGTTATTGAATTTTTAGATGGTTTACTGTTTGATCTAATATGTGACACTAACTTTGGTTCATGAATTTAGAACTTATTGCCATGAATTGACACAAAAGTCAAGTCCAACACAAACTTACCACTATAATAAGCAACGCATAACACCATTATAGATACTAGTGTAAGCAATTTTAATTTCTCAGCAATTGGGTAATCATTGTTGTACAGGTAGAAATAAGTTCCAAGAGAAAACTGAAACAATATCAAAACCACAATTAATGAAAGTAAAACATACATAACAGACAAAGAAAACATAATAACAAAATCAAACTCACCAAACTTAATGAACAACCTGCAAAAGATATCAACAGTAAGAGCTTTCTTCCAATCCTATCGACAACTAAAGGAGCAATAATTGACGAAAATACTTGTGTAACACCGACTATTATAGTAGAAATATGTGCTTCTATATTTGACCCAGTCATTTCGAAGATGACCGAAACGAAAGCGATCACAATCATCATTCCGCTAAATTGTCCTAGAATATTTAAACTTAATATTATAAATGTAGCTTTTCTGTTAGACTTGACCGTGAACATCTCCGTCAGTTGTGCAATTTTTGGCTTAGGTTTATCATCTGCTTGAGTTACCACTTCATCTATGTCACCTTGTCTGCCCAGTGATGAGAGAGTGGCCATCGCCTCTTCTTTTTTGCCTGAAATAGGGATATTATTATAAACATACTTGCTTTTTATATCCGCTCTGTATATTTTCGCTGAAGAGCGTTACTCTAATGGCTAAGCCTCTCCAAGTCCAGATCTACATTGACTTCTTACAGAAGACAACAACAAAAGCAATATCCATATTTATAGAAATGTAGATATTGCTAAAATAAGGAAAATGTTTATAAAATAGTGCGATTTGACATATTTAGGTCAGATAAGATTATTTTTGATGTTGCATTGAGTTCTTTATGTTTGCATTGGATGGATTATAGTAATGAAAATGGGGCTACCCTTTATAGCAGAACTTTTTGTGTCATAATTTTATTTTGCATAATAACTGATAGCATAATCTTCATTTCGTAGAAAATCGTTTCGCATACACTCATTTATCATACATTCGAAACTCATAATTTTGTTAGTCAGAATAGTCTATACCTAAAGACTATTCTGACTATTCTCTTCTGACTGAAAGTTCATGTCCATAATAATTAAAAAGCAGAACCATAAATCGTAGGCAGTCATTAAAAGGCAGAAATGCTATATCTTAGACAGTTTACAGTAGTTTCATCTACACAATTTTTTAACACTATACTTTTTATCGCTACGCACATACGATGATAATGTTAATTGTAATGTTAATTTTAAGGCATGCAGCATGCAAACAGGCATGCAACATGCAGTAGGCATACAGCATAAAATTCTGCCATGTTAAAAGTATGCCGTCATATATTCGGACACGTAAAAATTCTGCCAAACAATAGTTATGCTAAATATTTTTTGTGCCTTAAAAATATTCAGTTAAAGAAGATTATGCCAAATGTGTTATGCCAAATGAATTTCGGAGTATTAAGATTCTGCCAAATAGAGGGAACCCAATGAAAATGAACTCTTACCCTTCATAACTAGATAAACAGCAGATTCAGGTACGAAAAAATATAATGCTACAACAAAAACGACGCATAAAAGCGCAGCCATCCAATTGATTTTCGCGTAAGATATGTATGGTCCTGCTGAGTATACTAACACTGTTCCCAGTGTAGTAGCGAACCCAGTTAGTGTTAGCAATGTACCTCGGATTTTTGTAGACCTGTAAGAAGTAAGATTCAATTATACTTTGAATCGTGGCGTCAAAAATACGGGTTGTTTTGAAGTGCTAAATTTTGAACTTGTACAGCAAGTATTATGTATCGATGATCACTTGATTTTGATACCTGGTAGATAAAAAATATATCAATTAGTACAATCTCGTTTACAGAATAATGAAAGATAGTTTTATAATACAGTTTTTTATTTTTTTTCTAAAAGCATTATTTCCGCCGCCATTTTGTTTATGGCGCGTAGTGCCAACACGCCAACACGACTTTTTGACATTTCATAAACCTGATTGACAGGTTAAAGGTACAATGCGGTCCAAATGAGAATAGGATCGATTGCCATGTTGTGACGTCACGTCGAACTGTCAAATTGAAGAAATTGGGTACGGCGAGCAAAAAAAGCAATTTATAAAATTTAATTTATTTACGAATCTTGAACAAAAATAGTTTTATCAGAATTCAGTTCTTCAATTTTACTCATCTCTGCGTCATTGTGTGAAGTGTGTAATTAGTGGCAAATGGAAAAAGAAGTTGAATTGTTCCTAATAATGAAATTAAGAAAGAAAATAGTTTTTATTTTTAACTAATTATGACTTAAAACAATATATTTAGCTAATTTATAATAAACAATAATGTTTTTACTTCACCTAGACTTAACTAAGACTACGTAATAAAAAGCGAAAAAAAAGCCTTTATTGAAACGCAAATAAGTTTTTTTTGCAAACTGTACTTTTCACTCAACATTTGACAGATCGAGGTTATTGGCTTTCCTATTCTTATTTGGAACGCATAGTACGTTATTCTTTTTTCGAAATTAGATATTAATTGGTTTCTTTGTGTTTTGTATTTTCTGTAATATCGCAGTATTTATAACTACGAAAGCAAATAAAAAAAACTTTTTCATATTATGAGTTCCAACGTAGAAACTATGCATTTCAAAGACCTACGAATTTCTTCTAACAAAAGAACTCTGTGTTCTTGATTTAATAGCTTTCGTTGTGGAAATTTTGTCTTGTACCGGCCCCGAGAAGATAATTTATTCGTAAGATAAAATTTCCCAGGAGAAAGTTATTGAAACAAAAATAGACATCCCATTCATTAGAACTTTTAAGTCACCATCAATAATACATACCGTTTGAGATACAATAGAACCCACTATAGAACTCATATAACAAAATAATGAGAATTTTCTTGCATATCACACAAAAAATGGTTAAAAAACACAGCTTTATTACAGAAAATAAAAAACGCAAAGATAAGTACTTACCTAATTTCGAAAAAAGAATAACGTATCATTAACATAAAGTTTATTTGAACTTATAATTCCAAGTCAATCCAAAATTATAACATTTCAAAGCCGTTTTAAAAAGCGGCTATTTCATAGGTATAGACCTATTATTTGTTATTATTTTAGCCACGAACTATAGACACACTTGCGCCCCTTTCATCATGTTATTTAGATTTATCACTAACTAATTGAACTACGAGTATTTTCACTTAACTACACTTTCTTATTACTGTCAATAGCGATAACACTAGATCTCACTTCTCGGGTATAGATTGAAATTTAAAAAAATCTTAACATTTTACTCGGACTTAAAAAAAATAATAATAATTTGAATATCATTAGTAAATCAAAGAAATCATCATCATCATCATCATCATTATTAATTTAATAATTATTAAGATCATTATTAGATTTAAGTTTATTTACCTATAGATTGTCTAAATTCTTTGCTGTACTTACAATAAAGTTTTATTCTATTCTATTAAATATTACTAATAGGTACTCACGCCAACTCTGCAATATAGACAATATTTGTTACAAATAACACTCCCATGCCAATTCCAACTAAAATTCTACCTATATATATCGTAACCAAACTTTTGGCAAGTGCCATAATAATGTAAGATAGTAAATATACGCTTCCGCTGATGTATAGGCAAGGCTTTCTGCCTACCAAGTTACCAAGATATCCTGAGATATAAGGACCTGAAACAATAATTATACAATTGTGTAAGGTGAAGGTATCAAAAGAAGTAGGGACGGAATTGTTAATAGTCGACAATTATAGTGGACTGCAGCTAGCCATAGACGTCTCCAAAGGGTCACAATATCGACCAGTCCAGTACTTCTACCATGAGTTTTAAGCAATAGTATTCGTCGCTACTCGATATCGACGCCGTAAATATTTTGTATGGCAAATTTTGGTTCTGCAAGTGACCGCTAGAGGCGCTGCAAAATTTGCCATACAAAATATTTACGGCGTCGATATCGAGTAGCGACGAATACTATTGCTTAAAACTCATGGTAGAGGTACTGTGCTTCTACCAGTTTGTGAAATTCTGCGACATGTTTCGTTTTCGGTTCATCTTATGGGACTGGGTTATACGACTCCAAACTTTACGGATTTTTATTAATAGATAGAGTGTTAAGGTCACTGAGACATCTTGGTGATGGTGGCGCCCTGGATCATCTGGTTCCCTTTAAATGGTGTTAGCGCTATTTTTTTTAGGTGCGAAATCACTCAATGATTTCTCGCGCTCTTTGGCTGGTAGGAGAGCGTGTCAGACTTTTACTGACTAAGCTGCACTCCTTTGTTCCTTCTTTGCCTTCATTCTAGGGCCCCGGGGTTCTTTCACACAACATGCTACACAACAGTAGACTTCGACCCTGTTGGGCCCCTACGGTTTTGGTGACATCTCCTTGAGGCTCGCGTGGAACGGTACTCGCCGTCGTTTACCGAGTCATGTACTATCAAAGACATTTCTGCCTGACCACCGCTAAGTTCAATTTTGCTTGCACTCGAAACGAAAACTTCAAAGTGTTTCACCGTGTGTGTCACCGCGCCGCAGTATTCAAGCGATTTTTTCTTTTTTAAGTGATCAGACAGAAATAACTGCGATGGTACTTGAACCGGCGTCGTCAGTTGGGTCTATTATTGTTAAATATCCACCCAGAGGGCCTCGGCTTTTGTTTATATAAAATAATAATACCTAAGATAATCCCAAGGAATGTAATGGACACTATCCAGGATGCTTCTACTTCAGTGATGATTTTATCCAAGGTTGTCTCTTCAGCATTCTGCAATTTGGGTAGCACTGGTGCTGTCCATCCCATGGTATAGCCCACGACAAACTGTCCAAAATATACTGGAATCATAAATAATTATAGACTGAGCGATTTCTTCTTTATTCCTTTATTGCATACCTTAACATATCGCACAGAACAAACATTTATAAAAATAGGTGTGCACAGGGAAATTCCTATCAAATAACTTTTAGATGGACTGAATGAAAGGAAAAGATTTGAGGCTGTTATTGTACAACAACATAAATAATATAAATAATATATTAAGTACAACATTAGGTTTAGTTAATGCGAAACCCAAAATACGTGTAAAGTAAAGTATTAGTAAAGAATCTATGTTCAAAATGTCATAAAGCTGTATCATGAAAAATCAGAGAATTATAAGCTAGATTTTAATCTGCATGGATTAAAGAATGTTCGATTCTGTTTTGGTCAAATTTTAGAATACAATATATTAAAACTTTATGGTACACCAAAAAAGTAACAACTTCACTGAAACTTGCAACTTCTGATGAATTCATAACGATTTTAAATAAATACATTAGAATAACGATACTGTCAGCTTTCTAAGAACTTCTCTTATTGTCCTTTTTTATTTTATTGTTTGTTAGTTGCACCACTATATTTACTTAATATTTATTTGGTGATATTTTCTCAAAATGAAACTGAAATCACTTACAGCATCCTGCGCTTAGATATTGCCTTTTGAAACTTCTATTATCTTTGGCTACCATGATGCAATTCACTTTAAACTAAGTATATATATACAATTTTTTAAAATTATTTAATCTTTGGCAACTAATATTTTCGATATCGTATGCACTATGTATACGGTATGAAGTTATCTGATTTGTCTATAAGAAATAACTCTTTATATCTTGTTGATCTTTTTTATGCTGTTTACAGATATTTTATAGATAAGGGGTTAGGAGTACGTGGCGAACTTTATATATTCAAAAACAACTTTTGTGTGTTATATAATTTAATGTTAATAAAAAAAATTATGTTATACACCGTTAAATTTTTGTCATTTTCAATCCCGTGGAGGGTCGATTCGGTACATTAAACACTATCGATTTGTAAAGATAAAATAAAGTACTTTATTTTCTAAAACTCGAATTAATATACGCATTTACGAAATTAATTTCTTTAAGTAAACGAGTCAATGACCTTGTAGGTTGTTGTCGGTCGTTGCGTACTTAATACCTGCAGTCTACGACCTTGTTCAGCTGACGTTTAAAAAAAAGTACTTTATTTTCCCTACAAAGTGTCAGGCTATTATAGTAGGTAGCCGCCATAGTCAGAGGAAGCTAGATGGCCTACCGTACCACCCATTATTTTCAACAGCATAGTGATTCCGTTTGGCTCCGAGGTTAAGGATCTTGGACTGTATGTCGACAGTTGTCTTGATTGGCGGAAGCAGGTTGCAAGTGTCAGTCAGAAAGTTACCGGAACGTTACGGTCGCTCTATCGACTGAAGAATCTTCTTCAAGCTCATATAAAGGCAATGCTTGTACAGTCTCTAATCTTTCCTATAATTGACTATGCTGATGTGTGCTACTATGACCTGAATGCAGATCTCCTCAATAAACTGGACCGCCTTCTGAATAACTGCATTCGATTCGTCTTCAACCTTCGTAAGTATGACCATGTCTCAACACATAGGTAGGTCACTTTTAAAATGGTTACCTATTCGCCAGCGTAGGGCATTGAGGGCTTTGACAACTCTGTTTTCTCTTCTAGATAAGCATTCTTCTCCTTCTTATCTGAGCTCAAAAATTCTACGTCTTTGCTCTGCGCACAGTAAAAATCTGCGATCTACAAATAATCGTTTTCTACGATGTCCCTCACACCGCTCAGGATTTGTCCATTCCTCTTTCTTTGTAAAGGCGATCATGCGCTCCCTCTGAATATCAGGACGGCAACCAGTCGGTTGTCCTTTAAAGTAAAAGCACGAGATCACATTCGCAAAAAGTTGGTAGAATCATCACACTCTTGATTTGTTGTATTCGTTTCTTCACAATGTTATTCTTTATTTGTATGTATATATCTAAGTTTATATTTATTATTGTTCTTTTGTCCTTTCTGTCTGTCTTCTTTTAAGTTGCACCTGCCATGTTATGTCTTTGCACCACCCTAAGGTCGACTGGTAGAAAATGCCTAAGGCATTAAGTCCGCCTTTGTACACTGTTAGTGCATAAAGTTTTAAATAAATAAATAAAATTTAACGGTGTATATGTCGGCTCGTCCAGGATGGTTCAAGCTCTGATTATCTACCAGGTGGGCCTACGTGGGTATCGTGCAATGAATAAATACGTCTACGAATTGAATCAGTTTACTTCTCAATACAATTCGGTACAGTGCACTATTACTGCCTATTTTTTTCCTTTCAAAATTTCAAGACAAATGATGTATCACATTACGCTTCAACAATGGCCCAATTATAAGTGAGAGGTCCTTATTGCCAAATTTAAGTATGCAGAAAGCTCTGTTCTATTTAAGCTTTCTACGCTCTGTGGTAGAGCTATCATAAAAACTAAAAAAAAAAACTGAAAAAATATCTTCTGATCTATAATACTGACTACTTCCGGTTTTATGGAATTCATCGAAAATTAAATTTTACACATGCTCGATAATGCCCTATTAAATGTCATAAATCAAAATCAACCAATGACAAATCCCACCCTTGGGTGGAGCGGGAAGTAGTGTCAGACTCTTACTGACTAAAAACCTACCCCGTTCCTTCGTTGCCTATCATGCCGGGGCTGAGCCTTCCTCTCAGAAAACGGCCCTTGACCCCAACAGGCTTCGAACCTGCCCACCTGCATCTAGCAGGCTGCGCCTCTACGGTTTGCTGACAGCTCCTTGAGGCGTGCGGGAACAGTACGCGCCGTCGACGACTTGGGCTCGGTCCAGTTGGTTACCGGACGATCGGACAGCGTGCTACCCATTGCACGCCGTCCGCAAGCCCGCGCCTACGGTGGCCGGAAATCGGGATCGGAATCCCGGCGGTGGCTGGGGCGAGCGCCCCGTTGCCTCTGCCTGATGCGGTCGGCCACCTCCTTAGCTAGCATTACTGCTTCGCAGAAGGAGGCGACCGCCTGCCATCCCTCCTCACTCCGGACCATGGCCTGAACCAAGGCCCGGCGAGAGAGATCGCTGCCGCCGATCGCCCCCACGAGGACACGGCGATGCTCCGCCCAGGCGGGGCACACCTCTACAGTGTGCTCCACCGTGTCCTCCGGGTGTTCCGCACAATGGCGACACCCGGGCGAATCCTCCACATGAATCCGGAACAGGAACTTAGCGAATTTGCCGTGTTCGGTAAGAACCAGCCACTCCTCAAGGATGGGCCTTATCGCCTCGATTGTGGCGCGCCCCGAACGAAGTTGCGATAGTCGCTGACGCCATTTCGCCATAAGATCCCGCTGGAGCTCTGTCCGCCATGCCTCGACTTGTCGCGGCAGCGGAATTTCTCCCTTTCCATGCGCTTATCGTGCATGTGTGCAAGGACTGCTGCCTCCAGATCCCATGGCGGTTGGCCAGCAAGGAGGGTCGTCGCCTCGCGGTCACTTAAAGCAAGTCATTATATCCTTAGGGAGATAATACGACATTATCTTAATATAAATGCGTTATAAATTCGTGAAACTTTGATATGTTGTAAATGACTGATTAATATACATATAAAATAAAACATATATTATGTAACGGTATCAGAGTTCTCAACGCCATTAGACCGTTGTACAACAGTCAGAAATCAATTATCGGGCAGTCGCTCGGCCCGGTCAGCCCGGGCCAGACACAAAAGGGTACATCTGGATTGAGAGCTCATTTTTGAAATACTTACGAAAAGAAATATGATTTATAGAGATAATGCTTTCTCAGATTTAGACTATGCTTCTACATGCAAACATGTGGATTAAGGGCCAACATTATTAAGAAATTTATAGTCCATTGCTGTAAGTTTTACCAATTTTTCACAAATTTTCCTATAAATCTTACTTCGTTTGTGAGGATTTAAAAATAGGCCCTCAATCCAGAAGCACACGACAAACACCCAACTAATCGGAGGAGCCCCTCTTTCAAAGGAGGTATGTGGGACTTCACTCTCTGTTCCGTATACCTCTAAAATGATATCCTGAAGAGAATCAAGGGATTTTCATTTTAACTAGCTGTTCCCTGCGGTTTCATCTGCATCTTTAGTTACTGCTCTGCTCCCTTTAGTTGTAGCATGTTATATAGCCTTCCTCAATAAATGAGATATCCAAAACTAAAATTATATTTATATTCGAACCAGTATTACTGAGTTTAGCGCATTCAACTAAACAAATTCTTCAGTTTTTTGTTATTAATAATGTATAATTAATTATTTTTTTTCAAAATAAATGTTGCCTCACTCTAGGAATTACTCCTGTATTGTAAATTCACATACACAAGACACCCAGACCCGAAACACTTAGGTAATTGCAGTATAATTATTATAATTATACTCAGTATAATAAGATAAATAATAATAATAATAGAATAAATATTATAATATTGATTGCGTGCAGGAATCGACCCGCGCGCGACACGCAACGTAATATTCAATCGCTCAAGCACCGCACTAACCGTGACGTCATTATTATTTGTATTGTTATCACAGATACCTACTAAAACCTGACCTACGGAACCAAATAGACACAATAATAAATTCTCAACTAATCGTATTCAGATTGCAATATGATAAAAAAAAATATTCATATAAACTCTCCAAGAGATAATGAGATCAAGTAAGTACCTACTGCCAGTGGGCTTATCCCCATGGTATTACATATATATGGTACATATTAAATACCCCGGATCCGAAGCCTACCCACTATGTCGTCAAAGGCCCAGCGCACACACCGCTGGAGGCGCGGCGGAGCGCAATTAAAGAACCTTGACATACGGTCTACAAAAGAATACGCGCCCATGCTCTTGTAGTAGTTTGAAGGCGCTCCGAGCGCCGCATGCGAATTTATTATTTTGTAGACCGTATGTCAAGGTAGTTAAGGTTTATACTTCAATTGCGCTCCGTCGCACCTCCAGCGGTGTGCGCTGGGCCATAGGACGAGGCCGACCGCATCAGGCAACGGCGCACACGCCGCCGCCGCCGCAGGGATTCCGATCCCGATTTCTGGCCATGCCTCTAAGGCCGAAGCCAGCCTAGCCGAATCCGGCAAGGATATGCTCACTGTGGAGCCCCGAGAGTCGGGAGGCTCTAAACAATGTGACTTTACTAGTCGCGCTTCACCACGTGAGGTGCGACGTCGAAGCCCATTTGGATCGCGGAGATCGATGCTGTCCGTTTAACGCGTGCATCACGGCTCCGAAGGTCCGAATTTACCTCAGTTCGATGTCGGGGCTCGGAATAGTCTGTAGACGACTTCCGTTCCTGGCGGGGTGTTGTGCTCGGTAGAGCAGCGTCGTGCTGCTCTGTTGAGACTTAGCCCTACGCCAGGTGATTCTGTCGCAGTTAGAATTGTTTGCGAACTTAAGCGCGACTCCCTTTCGGTGAAAGTCTCAGACTCGCGTGAGAGGGCGTGACGCTCTCGGTCAGCCGATAAACGCGCTTCGCGTTATCCAAACTCTCCTGTGATCGAGAAACTGCCGTAAGAGAACTCTGTATACTACATAAGTCGAGACTCACATTAGGTAGGCGTTTCTGACGCAAGAGTTCAACCTTGCCTTGCTCGAATCGCTGTTAACCTCACTTCACGATCTTCTTCTGATTTTTGGGACCTACTTAGTCTCACCCTTTTCGCAACTCGGCTACGCTGCGAAATGTTCTTTTTCTAGAACGCATTTAAAAAAAAACTGAATCAAAACCAAACTAATGTAATATTGAACCAAATAAATTCAACAATTCACAACAACACAAACTTTCAAAATAAGAATGAAGTTGAAGACCAACAAAATATCAAACTATGATGTAAATAAATCAACTTGACTCAAATTGCAAGATACAATTTACTTCGCACTTCAATATTTAGGCCAAGTCCAACCAAACCTTTTTATCTAGTAACCTAGTAAAACGAATAAGCGAACGATTTACCACGATGTTTTCAAATCAAGACCAAACCTTTCAAAGATAGAACTGCAAATACACCTACAAATCTCTGCTACCAGACATGGGTGAAGGTCATTCTTTCAAGGAAAATCTTAATAGTCCAGTCTAAGTTTGATAGATGGCGCTATTTCAATGTTTTACTTCGGAAAGACTATAATAATTATAATTTTACTAATTTACATTTTTTATTATAAGGTATGAGCTGATTATGATGAAAGAAAAAACTTGATATTACTACAATTTACGCACAGTTTATTGTTATGTATAAAAATTACGTGAAGTAATGAGACCAAGTGCACATAACCCTAATTTTATACTTCTGGAAAACTTTAAATTCAAATATCTTTTGATAGACTGAACCGATTACTAAATGTTACTTCAAGTTACGGTCAATCCTTGTGTACAAAAGTTATCTACATTGCTTTCGCACATTTTACGTGATGCCCGAACAAATAAACAGACAAACAGATAAAAATTCTAAAAATTCTGGAAAAGGGTTCTATTGGTTGTCCTTTAACACCCTAGCTATTTTTTTTTGGATATTTTTTTCATGTACAAAAACCACTTTTCTACAGTTTTATTATATGTATATAATAGATAGATAGATGTATAGATTAGGGCTCATAAATAACAACATCAAAGAATTGATAGGTGGCGCTATATAACTTCTATTACACCAGGTGTCTTGATTAGCCGGTAGATATTGCAGTATTACAATAATAATTACTTCATTTCACTTCAAAGGTTCAAATGGAGAGGGAGGCCTTCGCCCAGCAGTGGGACATAATGGGCTAACTAACTAACTTCAAAGGTCATTATAAAACTGCCAAAACATTACTCTACTGTTTTTCCTATTAATTTTCAAACCTATTCTAGAAATGAAAAATGCTTCAAAGAATATTTATTAAGCCGGTCCGTTAAAAATAACTCGTTAAAGCGAACTCTTTCGATATAACAGTATCAATACTTGTTACTCATCTGTCTGCCTTTTCGAGTAGGGGTCGACTTTTAGGCAGACAAGTCCACGAGCGAGTTAAACCGCGGGCTTATGGCTCGTCGGTAAATCACAGCGGTTTATCATTGCAATACGAACGACGAGCCTGGCTCGCGGCTCGTCCTGATTGCTTCATTTTCTACTCGGCTCGTTGTTCCAAACTGTTTTACTCGCTAGTCGATCAGCACCAACGAGCCGCGAGTAAAACCGACGTTCTTTAAAACCGCGGTACAGGCTTGTACGTCGATCATCCACTTTAGCCAAATTAATCAAGCGTATGGGAATGGCAATATCATCTCAACAAAATTCGTAGCCAAATTTTGTTTTTGTTAGCTTCTTCTGTCCCACTCCTGGGCAAAGGCTTCCCTCCACTCCCTCCATCCTTCGCAGGTCTGCACTTCTTCTTGCCAGTTCTGGAAGAATCTGTCTAGTTCATGGCGCCATCTCCTTCGTGGTCTGTCGCAACCTCGTCGCACTGCCTCACCAACTTTGTGCTACTTTGGCTCACTGGTTGTCAGGCATGCGGCAGCCAAGTTTACATCTTTATAAAATGACAGAATGAAGTGTAATTGTTCGTCGATACATCCTGTAGTTTTATGGTATAAGTGGTACTTACGCTGAGGAATTATCGTTTGTAGAAAGAGATTCGACGCGAAACGGTCGTAACTTGGCTAGGCTGCAGGTGCTGCTGGTCAGGTAACGTATGTAATACAAGGCATTGACTGTACTATAATCTAAGCGATGCATTTTAGTTTTCAACAAACGATGTCGCGGGTGCATATTTGTATTTCATAAAATGAAATACAACACGTTTTGAGCCGTTGAATTTAACAGGCAGTTAGACGCCAGAAAGATCAATCACCATTACCAATTACCATCATTCTATCCAAGAAGGTGTGCGTGTGAGGGCCCGTTTGTTAAAACTCTTTAAAATACGAATTTGTGAAACTCAAATAAGCGAGTGGACTCTTAAGTTTAGCCCTCAGTTTTCACATAGAGGATTGAGGGCCCACTAGGGGGCTTACTCTCGAATTTAATTCCGATCGGTCGACATTGGAATGGTGACGTTAGGTACTCTTGAATTCGATACTAGCGCCAAATTTGTTTAAAATTGCGTGACCACACGCCGAGCCCAATCCCAATTTTACTTAGTTTCCCAAAAAGGTCACGCAATTTGGCCCTAGCATCGAATTCAAGAGTACCTAACGTACGTAACTGTACTGGATAAAATATGGACACTACAAATGAAAGACTTTTTATGCTAAAATCTTTTTTTTTATGGTAGGTGAAAACATCCAATGACAAATCCCGCCCTTGGGCGGAGCGGGAAGTAGTGTCAGACTCTTACTGACTAAAAATCTACCCCGTTCCTTCGTAGCCTATCGTGCCGGGGCCGGGTATTTCTTTCGGAAGTTAACCCATGACCCCACCCAAAGGTAGACTGGCAGAAAATGCCTTTTGGATAAAAATAAATAAATATCTTGCATCATCATCATTTCAGCCGAAATACGTCCACTGCTGGACACAGGCTCCCCCAGGTGTCACCACAACGAACGATCCTGTACGTCTCACATCACTTGCATTCCCGCGACTCTCACCAGGTCATCGGACCACCTTGTGGGAGGCCTTCCAACGCTGTATCTTCCGGTGCGCAATCGTCATTCTAGAAGCTTTGGGCCCCATCGGCCATCCGTTCTAAGAGCAATGTGCACTGCCCACAGCCACTTAAGTTTGGCGATTCTTCGGGCTATGTCGGCAACCTTGGTTCTCCTGCTTGAAGTTTCCTTACGTGATCGTATCAGAAACGAAGATATCTTCGTTTCTCACGTTCACGTAAGGAAACTTCAAGCACAGCCCTTTGGGTGACTTTAAGCCTTCTGACAAGGCTCATGGTAAGCGATATCTTGTATAATAAGTACACATAACACACACACATAGTACACAAATAGTGTTTATACATAAAATAAAAATCAAACAAAGAATAGAGACAATCATTTACTTAACATTTCTTGTATCTGAAGTAAAGACTTCCCTTTTGTTTCTGGTACGAACAAAATTGTAAAGAAAAAGGCAAATGCACAAGCAGCTGAATACATCCAGAACGTTGAATGAGCCCCAAAAGCTGGTACCATATAACCGAATGCTGTTGCTACGCCGAAACCGAAGATCCAACCAACGGATACAGTGAATGATGAACCAAAACTTCTGACGTTCGATGTGAACATTTCACCTACAAATGTGTTGGGTATAATTCCGAATCCTAAAGAAGATAAAAAGAAGAATGAAGTCGCGGAATCAGTGGTGCTATTCTCTAAGAAAACGCAGCGCTGCCGCAACGACGAACATCCATATAGGAAACATTGAATTAACAATCCAATGTATAGGGACATTAGGTTGACAGTCCAATGAATCCTATTTGGATGTTCGTCGTTGAGGCAGCGCTGCGTTTTCTTAGAGAATAGCACCACAGATATTTGGCGACGACGACGGATGAGACTATTGTACAACAAAAGAGTTGAATGGAAATCTATTGCATGCAGCTGAGATGAGAATGCTAAGGCGAATGTGATGGTGGTGGATTGTGAGTGGATAGAATAAGAAAAAAGTATAAAACAGGAAGTCTGATCTGAACATGGAGACCAAACATTAGAAATAGTGGAAATTGGCGCCATAGTATGTGCAAATAGTGCAAAGGAATGAATGTGTCGTGAAGATGAGTATGAATGTGGACGGTTATGGGAGTTGAAAAAGACTAAAAAAACTGAACTAAACTCCAAATAATGATCAAAGCTATTAAACGAGACGAAATAAAAGGGAAACCAAAACTTACCAATATTAAAAGATATAAAGAAAAATATAAGTGACGACAACGAAAGCCAATGTAAATGTTCAACGATTGGGTTCTTAGTGTTGTAGAAGTAGAAATAAGTTCCAAGTGCGAGCTGAAAAAGAAAACAAGCTTAATTAAGAGAGAAACAGACGTTTTTGAAAGGTTACTTAGTAACCCACCAATAGAGCTGGCCGAGCATATACTCGAATCGAATCTTAAACTCTGAACATATATTGACTACATTGTTAGAATTACTCGCCCATTACAAGTGGTCTGCGTAGTCACGAATCCAATGTGTGGTTTTGACGCAGTTGTGCAAATAGAATAGAAACTATGCCCAACCAATCTTTCCAGCCGGCGTACAGTTCAAATGCAGCCACTAAACACACGGTGATGTATAACCCGTAAATGATCGACGATATGGACATCCCACCCATACGCAGAAAACGTTTTGGGAACTCATTCATTATGCATAAAACTAAAGACTGGAATTCCTCCCGCCATAATCTGTTTCTAGATAGCTGCATCGTACTAGGTTCTTTAAGTCAAGAGTGAATAGGATATTTTAAGGTAAGCATGATCCATCATCATACATCAACCAAATTATCGTTTACAATCAGAAATTGCCGTCTGTTTAGAGATAATTATTAATGACAACCGGCAATCAGCTTTTGCAAATATACAAAGATAAAAAAACAAATACTTACCAAACTTAGTGAACATCCCGCTGTGGAAAACAACAACAATAATTTTCTTCCTGTTACATCAACGAACAATGGGGTCATAGCAGCTGCTAACACTTGTGTTATACCAACAATAATTGTTGCTAAATAAGGTTGTATACTAGATCCAGTCAAATCAAAAATAGTCGTGACGAAGAAAATCACAGCGATGAATCCACTCATCTGCTGTGAAATATTTAATACCATTATAATGAATAAAGCTCTTTTATTAGCCTTGTAAGTGAACATCTCTTTTAGTTGCTCTTTATTCGATTTGTGTGTTTCGTTAACAGCATCTTCAATACTCGAAAAGTCTTCTCTCCTGCCAAGTGATATAAGGTTTAAAACTGCATCTCCTCTATAGCCTAAAATATAAAAGTCTTTTTTGTTTGTTGTACCCTTTTTATTTAAGGCATCCCTGCAGTCACCCTCAGTAATGATGACGTGTGTGCTTGAAGATAACAAAACGGAACCCCGTTTCATTTCCTTATCTTCTCCTTCCTTTACTCTCACAATGCGAAATGTCAAGGTTTTTTTTTTTAGAAGCCCTCGAGGATGTCAAGAATTAAAAAGAGAAAAACTGAACAGTGACACATTTCCTTCTATAATTTGCACCTCATCAATATTCATGGCTTGCACTTAAATTTCGTCGCTAAAAGACTGAGAAACCAGCTCTCTTTTTCTTTTCATAGATAGGTCGGAAGTCCATCAGACGTGTCGTACCTCTTACTGAGGGTTAACCTGGAAAACAACTTTTAACTACACGCGGGACATTTGCCATCGGCGTCTCTGTGAGGACTCTAGGTTCTCAATGCTTTGATCTCTAGTGTTAACAAACCTGGATAAAACTATCTATGTTTGTGTGTCGAATGCATGATCACCTGTCTTTTTAAGAGGCAATGGTTGGGCTCTTGACTTATTTTTGAACTCTGTATCGGTTTCTGTTTATAGTTAAAGGGTTTGAAGGAATGTAATGAGGGGGAAGGGAGGTACTTTTTTCACTCGCTTTGCTTGCTGACTATCGAATATAATCTATCCGTGGAGTATTTTACTACTTTCCTTTTTTATGTGTCTGTATATAGAGGAGATAGAGAACGCCAGAATCTATTAAATATTTAATATTGGCCTTAAATATTTTTGAAATATCTATAGGATCAACTAGAGATGCTATACAACGATTAATGCTAAATTCTAGTAACGGGGTGACTACTGAGATTACGTTTAATAAAGAAGTTTAAAAGAAAAAGGCCAGGACCATGAGACATGCTGCAATGTAGGATAATGCAGAGAAAACAATACATGTTAATGTCCAGTACGAGAGCCGCTCTATGCTCGGAGTTTTTTGGCCAAATTTGTCTATGCAAGTCACATGTGGGACCATAACGGAGTAGAATATCTGAGCTCACAACCACCTTGAGGAGTCAAGGAATACCGTCGCTGTGGCTGAAATCGACTAGATGACAACATCATTTTTAAAAATACATAAAATTCATACCTTTCATAACTTGATACACAGGCGATTCAGGCACATACCAACCGAGTAAAAAGAGGTATGTAGAGGCTGTGATCACAGCTAGCCAGCATGTCAGCTCATAAGGCACAAATGGACCGACTGTATATATTAAAAGAGTGCCCAATGTGGTAAACAGTCCTGTCAAAGTCAGCAGCATGCCTCGGATTCTTGGAGATCTGAAAAAAAGGCAAGAAAATATTTTTTTTTTCGGCCACTTTCATACAACGCCATCTAGTCCCAATCTAAGCAGAGCTTGTGCTACTAGACAACTGATAAACATACTTATATATTTATAAGTCTGGTTATCGCCAAGGCCGTTTTAGTAATCAGAATAATATAATGATCCTACTGTTGAGACCCAAGTATTCGTATATAATTATAAGGATGACTTTGCTAGATGTGTCTTCAAAAAAGTAGATATTCTACTGAAGAAAGATTTTTTAAATCGATCACTATTGGATAGATTTAACTTTACTCGTTTTTGAATTTAATCATTACGTAAAAAAAAATACAAATCTTTCTTCTTCATAATATTATTAGAGTAAATTACTTTGTGTAATTTAATTCATCACCACTGCTCTCGACATGGTGAGAGAGTAGGCTTGTGTCCCAGCAGTAGGAACATTATAATGCTGATTATGCTAAATTTTATAGTACAGACGGGTGGCACTACATTTCTAAGGTCTTTCTAAGGTATTATCTAAATTCACAAAAGGAACTCACGCTATCTCGCCAAGGTAAACTAGATTTGTCACAAACAGTATTCCGTTACTGAAGCCTGTCATAATTCGTCCCATGTATATAAATACTGCATTCTTGGCCACAGCTAAGGTTGTAAAACCCAGTAAACAAACGATACCTCCAAGAAAAAGGCATGGTCTTCTACCAACTTTGTTG
The DNA here is from genome assembly GCA_958295575.1 of Leucania comma. Classification (NCBI taxonomy): domain Eukaryota; kingdom Metazoa; phylum Arthropoda; class Insecta; order Lepidoptera; family Noctuidae; genus Leucania; species Leucania comma. The sequence goes on from OY282483.1 coordinate 5,710,344, forward strand.
CAAAGATATCCTGAGACGTAGGGACCTGAAAAAGAGGGTTATAATAACACAATCTGAAGGTGGTACTGTATAAAACCAGAACCAAAATCTTATTAAAAGGACTGGAACAATTTGCCTGCTTTGGTCTTCCCGTTCGATTATAATTTGGGTGTCTTCAAGGCTAAAATAAATAGGCTACTAGTGCATCTCACCATCAACGATTTGCATCACTCCTTACTGGTTACCTATCATAAGTTCGAAAAACGTTTGACCGAATTTCATTTCACCTAAAACTTTTTAACTATATTATCGTTTCGTTTTTTTTATTTCATCAAAGTCGCGTCTGCCACTTTATCAGTTGACCTATTCTCAATTCGAATTTTTTCGTTACTCCAACGTTTTATTTGGTCGAAAAACGTTTCACCGATGTTACACTCAGTCGGAATAACATTTGTTCGAAGTGTTATGTTTTCGAACCTTCATTATACCATCATGGAAGGTCTTCTGTCACGGCTTCGGTTCTGCGGGGTTTGGGCGGTCCCACGCGAGCCACTGCAGCTTTGGCTTGGTGGCCGGCGACCGCGGCGGCGGGCCTTCAAATCACCTGCTCCTCAGCTCGAGGGCCACCCTACTCCTTCGCGCCTACGCGGGTTTAAATTACACTCTAGGGGTAGGGCAGACAAGACTGGGTGAAGTCGGATTTGCAGCGATTCGTTTCTGTCACTAAATTTGGTAGCACAAAATATTGACTTTTATGACACTATTTTAATTTAATATTGAAAATGCTACCAATTATAGTACGCGACAAATAAGTTGAACCATCCGCCACTGCTGCACGCAGCTCCTTCCTTCGACTGAGACTCGAAATCGGTTATATTTATTTATTTATTTAAACTTCATGTACAGTAGTGGTACATAGGCGGACTTAATGCAACAAGCTATTCTCTACCAGTCAACCTTTGGGTTAAAAAAGGAAAATACTGTGGTAGGTTTGCACAATAAATAAATAACAAATATTTCAAAATATAATGTGAAATAAATAATAATGTGTTATAATCCTCGTCACACAAGTTGAACCATCATGGCGGTCGACCTTGAATGCACAGTAACCGATTTTCGGGTCTCAATCGAAGTTGAGGGTTGCGCGTAACCATAGCAAATGGTTCAAGTTATTTACCGCGTACTATAACTGTCATATATAGACAGAGTATTTGTGACCAAAATTCTGTAAACTGTTGTTTCGGTGTGATGAAAATATAGCAAATAAATCATTTGGCAAATGAAAAGTTTAAGAGAGGCTTCGGCCAATAGCGATTCGGTAAAATGATAGCTATGATACACATGATACTTCGATGATATAAAAATATGTCAAATAATGTATATAGCAAAAAAGACGTCGGTCCATAGTTATCGGTCACATGAAATTCGAACAAAAAATATCGGAAAAGTGATCGGTTCACCTCCTTACCATCAGGTAGGATCGCAGTCAAGCACTAGTTTATATTATAAAAAAAAAAAACAAAAATATTGATCACACTGACAATTTTCTTACGCGCTTTAATTCTATTAAAGGCTGCGGGTGACTCGCGTGTGTATTGCGTCTGTATCGCTACAGACGCGCATCAACGACACGTTTAAAAAACGTGGTGTGCACAGGCCCTAAGATTTCTGAATGAATACACAAAATATATAAGTATATAATATTATTTGCTTTCAGAACTACATTAAATATACTTAGCAATTTTTAGAATAGATTGTACGAAGATTCTTATTGTTTGGGTTAATAAACTTGAAACTGGAATTCTAATCAAAATGAACAATAAAGACTGTCATTATTAGTTTTTCAAAACTACCCTCAAAATAAAGTTTAAAGGCTGTTAATTTTTTTATAAAAACTTCCTAAACTGCTGCTTCCGTAAACTGCTAGTATTTACATATATTGGCATGGTTGAGATGGAAGATAATTCTAGGATAAGAACTAATAGATGTAGGTTAAGACCAGAAAGATATAATTAAACATAATGGTAATTACAACAATAAGCTATACAATATTATGATCTAATAAAATAAATGAGAATGAAATTGAGGAGCAGTGGTAGCTAAGTGGTAATGGTCCCGACTAATGAGTTGTTGGTCGTGGGTCCAAACCCAGCCAGGCACATAACTTTGTGTAATTTATTTCATCACCACTGCTCTCAAAACTGTGAAGGAAAACATCGTGAGGAAACCGGTGTCCTAGAACCAAAAATTCGAAGACATGTGACATGCACCAACCCGCACTGGGCCTGCGTGGTGGATTACAGCCCATTCCCTTTACTAGAAGAGGCTTGAGTCCCAGCAGTGGGAACATTATAAGGCTGATGCTATGCTATGCTAAAATAAATGTGGCACCCAGGGCCATTCCTTGTGGCGACACTTGGGGAAGCCTCTGTCCAACAGTGGGCATCCTTCGGCTAAAATGATGATGATGATGATGAAAAAAAAAAACATAAATACCTGAGGTACACCCAAAGTACAGAATGGATCCAAGCCAAGACGCTTGGCGATCAGTGAAGGCATGCTTTAACGGCGTTGAATTAATGTCTTTAAGTTTAGGAATTATTGGTGCTGTCCAACCAAGCACGTAGCCAACCAGCAACTGTCCTATATACACTGAAAAATTATAATTTATTTAAATTCCAATTCCTTCTCTTGATAGAATGGTTGTGGTAATGTGTCGGCCACCGCCACTCTCACGATACGACGTCATGCAGCTCTGATTGGCAGCTTGGAGTTTTCATTAAAGGTGCAGTTACTGATTTGATGAAGTCTGTCGACTGTTGGAGAGCGTCCAGGTGATCTTTTGCCCTCGACTTTGTCATATGCATTTAAGTTCCAATATGCATCAATATGCATGTGATCTAATAAATCCATATTAGGCCTTTGGAGCAAAGGCATCCCTTTTTTTGTGCAGGGTTTGTCATCAAATAACTCAGACGGTAAATGAAACTATGGGAAGGTGACTCCTTGCTCACGCCCAGAACGTCACCTGTAAGGGCCTGGATGTGAGAATTGTCTGTTCCGCACGCTTTTCACCAACCCCATCGCTTGCATTAGTATTTCGCAAATGGAAGTAACTTCTTCCCATTCATTCTCGCCACGTACCATGGCCGATTTATAATGTCGAATGGTTAGATAACCTACGTGCACTGTATTTCAAACCTAATAGTCTGCAAAGGTTCCATCGAATGTCCTGGTCATCATGTAATGAATTTTAGGGTACCCCGACAGGGTCAATTTTGAAGGTAAAGGCCCGCCTTAGCCTACGTTGCGACTTTTTTAAAACTACCCAGAAATAGGAAGCCCCGCGGAAAACCCTAATATTTTTATTTAAATGTACAGTGAATTTGTACTCACGGGTTACAGCAATTTTATATTGCCTGTCGAAAGTTTGTTCGGAAATTCTAGTCATGGAATATTCAGAAATCCTAGGGCCGGTATCGAGTTTAGGAGGTAGTTCAGCGAAACTAGTACGGGAGGTCTTTTTAAGCTGATTTACCAACTCAGTGCTGGAGGTCTTTTTATCAAGTTTAAGAATACTAGAGGTCCTTTTAGCAGGCTGATTTTCTACTTTAAGTATACTAGAGGTCTTCTTAGCGGGCTGATTTCCGAGTTTAAGTATACTAGGGGTCTTTTTAGGGGGCTGACTTCCCAACTCAGAGCTGGAGTCGTTTTTCATCTCCTTGTAGTCAAGACATTGTTTTTTAATAAATCAACGAACATATTGTCGATATAAGATTTACTGCTAGTCATAAATAAAAGGTGTAGAAAACTTTGGAAATTCGTGTATCTGAAAAGAAAAATAAATTTTTGTCATGAGTTAGTTGAAATATTGTCCAGAACTAGTTATAAGAGGACAGGTGGGTACGGGAGCTACGTAAGAAGTTGACACGGATCATTATCGTTGTTTATATGGCATATACACCCCTATTTTTTAATTAGTGCACAAAAAAAAAATGGGGCACAAACAGTACCCGTTATTAATCATATTTGTGTAGTTAAAAGTAAAAAAACGAAATCCCAAAATTGTCCACGAAAATTTGTCATTATTGGTAAATTCATAATTGAATCATCATTCATAACAATTACTACTAAAAAATACTAAGCGCAGTGTTTTTCAATTTTTATTGACATTCTTTCATTCATAAACAATAACCTGTACAATGTTTCCATAAATTGAGTGAGATTTTGGGATATAAACAAACGCTCATAACTTTGCTGTTTATGAATATTATGCATTGAGATTTTACTTAAATAATAGCAAGACCTTTTCTAATAAGCCCTTTAAGTATTTGGCATAATTAAAAAATAGTGGTGTATACACATAATATAGTATCACAACCACATCACTACCGAATAGGAGAATCCGTCTAGGCTATAGTGCAGTTTTATGTAACGTAACACCAGTGCTTTGCATCCTTCATTTAGGGGCAAATTCTACTACATATGTAGCTGCGACATATACGTATATATACCGACGTCTTTTCCCCATGCAGTTAAGCAGAAACACCTTCTGCTACGATCCATAAATTATGTACTTTTCCTTTCAATTAATGCATCATGTTCTCTATAGATCATTCATCCAGTTTTAGACTCACATATGTCCCCTTTAGCGTACAAAAAAAATATTATCCTGGTATGTGTGCATCGCCATTAGTAGCAGTTTATTGTGCTATAGATACTATTAGTAAAAGATGGAAATCATAGTCTAAAGCAGGCGATGTTTAGTATCCAATAATGATTAAAAAATATCTCCCGTGGTTAATAATCGAAGAAACTGAAAGGTACTGGACAAGCGTTCCAGAAGACACAGCGTTGGAAGGCCTCCCACAAGACGGACCGATAAATTGGTGAGAGGCGCGAGAACCCAATGAATGCGAGACGCAGAACACCAGTCGTTGTGGTGAAACTTGGGGAAGGCCAACAGGGGACATCATTCGGTTGAAATGTTCATGATCAGTCAAGACTGTCATAGAGTTACCTGTTTTTGGACACATTTCTAAGCAGCACGCATTACTTGCTACGTTCTCATGGTTAGGATACAAGTCATCTTTCTATGAGAGTAAACGGTCGAAATGCCTTGAAGATATAAATAGCATACTTTTTTCAGAAGTGAGGTCTAAATCTAATTAACAGGTGTACCTACCTAAAACAATATTGTATTCAATTGATTTGTATTGGAACTGTATTTTATAATCAAGTCCTGTTATGTCCTATAAATAAAAATCTGGCGGACAAATACTATTATAGATTTTTAAGAGACCATGAAAATATTATGCTGGTAAACTTGGCGGAGTAAACTTGACGTAATTTTGACATTTTCACAGGGTTTCCAAGGAAAAAATATAATCAGCTGATTTGTCAAGAATAAAGAGGTTATTCGAAGATGAATTGCAACCTTCTTCAGCAAGACGTGACTAATCGTCGCCTGGTATGGTGATATTATTGATGATTAATCTTCGAGGCAAAGTGTTTTGTGGGGGATTTGGGTCGTAGGCTTTGGGAGGCAACGGGTGACTCCCGGTTTAGGTCGTTCTTGGTGCAAAGGTTGCCATCGTTATTCAGCGAGGCAATGCGACGAACACCACCACCAGGAACGATTAGGAGCGGGATATTTAACGGTGTTTGACATTTAATTTATTCATTTAAATGTAAAATGATATTTTACGACACTATCGTAATGTATCATGTTTATTCAATGGATTAACTAACTACCTACCTACTTACTTTATTTTCGATCTGCAATTTAGCTTCACTTTTTTTTTTTTGACTGACCGACATTTTGATTATTCAAAACTGCTTGTATATAGTTTATTTGAAATAAATGCGTTTGAGTTTTAAGTTTTTTTTTCTAGAATACATTCAAAAAATAAATATAAATGTTTATTTTTATTACAGCAATAATATTGGTTTGTAAGAGGAAGTCTGTAGAAATACTCCAACCATCAATTAATAATATTAAGCACCATGCGGTCCCGGATAAATTCAGTAGTAGAGAAGCCACTAACAGATGTAAATTATATCAAATCCAGGACTTGCTTAAAATCTCTCGGATTTCCAGCAAACTCTTTCCTTTTGTTTCAGGCACAAATATTATACTAAAGAAGAACGCAAAGGCACAGGCTCCAGAAAATATCCAAAAGACCGCAGCTGGTCCCCAAGCTGGTAACATGTATCCAAATGCGGTTGATACTCCAAATCCATACACCCAGGAGATGGTCGATGTGAATGTACCACCGAAACCTCGGCAGGTGTCCGTGAACATTTCGCCAATGTACGTGTTGGGGATGATGCCAAGACCTGAAAGAAAGAAAAAAAAAGGATGAGCATAAATGATTATGTACAAGAAAAGTTTTGATACTGGTGTGAGGAGTGTGACTACCTGACTGACTAATATTTTTTAACTTTGTTACAGGAGGTGGAGACGTCATAACATAAGGTGGAATATTTCAAACGAGCAACTCAGCCTGTAGCAGTCTTTTGCTAGGCAAACGGCCATCAGCTCGATTATAAGCACAAGTATGTGTGCTGCAAAGTCGGGTGTCCACTCTATTCTTTTAATTACTACCAGCACCGAACTCCAGGCTATTACTGAGTTCTTGTAAAAATTTTCAATATGAGTTTTCCCGGCCTGGTAATACAATCTTGGCTTAGATTGTATTACCAGGCCGGGAAAACTCACTTAGTCACTGCCGATGTCAACTAGGGCAATAAACTTATTACTTACCAGCGAAATATGCAATAAAGAAGATCATCAATGATACTAAGGAAAGCCACTGTAAGTCCTCAGCGATTGGATAATTATTGACGTGCAGGAAGAAGAAAGTACCAAGGGTTGCCTGAAAAAAAAAAAACAATAGTAAAAATAGATAAATAGTGAATGAAGATGCAAAAAGGGTTGTTGAAATTTTTTTTCTTTCGGCATCAATTCTAACTAGATGAAACCAATGTTTTACATGGAAGAGTGCCTATCTAATCTTTACAATCCAGTAACTGGGCTAACTAAAATATGGCGTCATACTCCTCTGCTTCACTGTCGACTGGAAGTATGCCCAAAAGGCTGGCGGCGTTGCCACGTTGTATGGTATCGCTTGATCTCTGACCAATGTAAAAGCCAGCCCTTGGGTCACGCGAATTGTCAAGAAACGTTTGGATAGTTCTTTAAAAAGCGTATTTATAGCCTTAATTAGTTAAGTGTTTCTAGGTAATGTAATTGTGTATAAATAAATTACTCAATATCTGTAAAAAAAAGTAACTGGGTAACATAACACGCTTTAGCAAGTTTAGTATTATATTTCATAGCTTCCGACTGCTTGTAACGACTGTCAGAAATCTACAGACTACCTGAATTTATTAAGGGCTTAGCGGGTTTTCTGAGGCAAGGGAATCTCAATATAAGATAAAGATTAAGATAGCCCTTCCATCCATGGACCGAAAGCAAGAGTTGCTTAACTTTGAAGATCCTCTCTCCTACCTGCCTGTGATCACAACATCGCCAATTTTCTATTATTATTTAGTCACCAACTCCTCCTTTTCAAGAAGAAATATTTTTAATTGATAGTAATCCTTAATTTATTATAGAGGCACCAAAAGAGAAAGAAGAATCTATAAACCCTTAAGAACAAAAATTTAAATACAAGGAGTACTTTTTTGCAGTTATACAAAACATAGAACTTACCAGACTTATTGAACAAACAGCCGTCGAAACCAATAACAGAGATTTTCTTCCAGTTCTGTCTATAAGTACGGGTGCAATGGTAGCCGAAACGACTTGAGTGACACCAATGATTATAGTGGAAATATGTGACTCCATATCCGATCCTGTCATGTCGAAGATTATCGTAACAAAGGCAGTTACAGCAATCACTCCACTGGATTGTTGCAAGATATTTAACACTATTATTATGAATGTAGCTCTTCTATTAGATCTGACCGTATACATTTCTGTCAATTGATCAATATTAGATTTTGGCTTTTCATTTGCTTTAGCTACTACTTCGTCTATATCATCTTGTCTGCCGAGTGATTTTTTTTTTTTTTTTTTTTTTTTTTTTATGGTAGGTAAAATCATCCAATGACAAATCCCGCCCTTGGGCGGAGCGGGAAGTAGTGTCAGACTCTTACTGACTAAAAACCTACCCCGTTCCTTCGTAGCCTATCGTGCCGGGGTCGAGCATTCCTTTCGGAACTAACCCATGACCCCAGTAGGCTTCGACCCTGCCTGCCTGCAGTTAGCAGGCTGGGCCTCTTCGGTGTGCTGACAGCTCCTTGAGGCGCGCGGGAACAGAACGCGCCGTCGACGACTTGGGCTCGGTCCGGTCGGTTACCGGACGATCGGACAGCGTGCTACCCATTGCACGCCGTCCGCAAGCCCGCGCCTACGGTGGCCGGAAATCGGGATCGGAATCCCGGCGGCGGCTGGGGCGAGCGCCCCGTTGCCTCTGCCTGATGCGGTCGGCCTCCTCCTTTGCTAGCATTACTGCTTCGCAGAAGGAGGCGACCGCCTGCCATCCCTCCTCACTACGGACCATAGCCTGAACCAAAGCCCGGCGAGAGAGATCGCTGCCGCCGATCGCCCCCACGAGGACACGGCGATGCTCCGCCCAGGCGGGGCACACCTCTACAGTGTGCTCCACCGTGTCCTCCGGGTGTTCCGCACAGTGGCGACACCCGGGCGAATCCTCCGCACGAATCCGGAACAGGTACTTAGCGAACTTTCCGTGTTCGGTAAGCACCTGCGTCGTGCGGAAGTTGAGAACGCCGTGAGGTCTTTCCAACCACGCCCCAAGGATGGGCCTTATCGCCCCAATTGTGGAGATTTTCCATCGCTTCTTTAATTTTGTCTGAAATGAGATATTTTTTATTTATAAACACATCAGCCTCTTTCGTATTCAGTAAGATTTGATATGTTTTTAATTGATATAAACTAGTTCTTGACTCTGATCCCATCTGATGGTAAGCAGTGAAGTAATTGTTGATGGAGAGGAGCACAAATTTCTTATTTCTAGAATTTCTAGAATGTTATCCATATCCATAGACTTTCATTGTTGGATTTTAGCTGTATTTGATTTAAAAAAGTTGTAATGTTCATTTTCTACATTTTCGAGGTCTTGAGAATTGCAGAAATTAATCATAAATTTTAATAAAATAAATCTTACCTTTCATAACTAAATAAACTGCTGTTTCAGTGACAAATAAAATCACTGCTATAATATATAGACCACATATAGTCACGCCGAACCAACAAAACGCTGCATAAGAGACGAAAGGTCCTATTGAATACGCTACCAGGGTTCCTAATGTATGAAAGAAGCCAGTCAAAGATAACAATGTACCTCGAATCCTTGGTGACCTGGAAAAAGAAAGTATTTTCTGAACGCAAGGTTGCGGGAAGTCTGAAGTATGAAAACTAGATCGGTTTTATGATAAAACCAGAGGATTTACCGTGGTGTGTTAAAATGTAAGCTGTGCGAGAAAGAGGGACGAAGCTATAAACCCTATTTAGCTCCAACCGTTTAACACTTCAGTTTAGGTCGTAAAATGGATTGCTTTATAAATTTCTAGTAGCACTGCTGACCTGTAAGCTAGTAATGAACTCAAGAGTCTGAGACAATGCTAAGCAGAGAGGCAGATTATATTCTTCGGTCTTCTGACAGATGTCTGAATGACAGATTAAAATGGCACTCTCACATTGACAGTCTAGCTTCAAAAGTCAGGAAACTCATATATATATTTAAGTTATTAAGACAGTGCGCAGATTTAAAAACACTCAAAATGGTGTATTTTGCTCTCTGTGAGTCCATCCTCAATTACTGCATTCCCGTCTGGGGTGGGAGTGGTAAGACGAAGATGCTTGGGTTGGAACGAGCGCAGAGAGCTGTGCTGAAAGTGATGTTGTGCAAGCCGTATAGGTTCCCTACTTCCGAATTATACTCGGACTGTGGGGTACTCACTGTGCGGCAACTTACTTTTTGTGCTCCAAGCCACCCTTCGTACACATCATGGCATCCCCCCACCAGACCCTACCAAACGTAGGGCAAAAATCACATGTCCAGCAATACCTCACAAAACAGCTTTTGCTGGCCGTCAGCTTTATGTTCTGGGTTCACTTATTTACAGGAAAATTAGCAAGAACCTTCAAATAAATCACCTGAACAAGCATGAACTTAAGAAGAGGTTGAAACTCTGGTTATACGATCAGGACTATTCTCGTACTGAAGATTTACTTACGTTCCAACGCTAGTCCTAAACATGAAACACATGAAAACATGTTCATGTGTGCGTGATTGCACACATGAACCCAACATACACACGCTACATACGCAATAACATGCTCACACACATTATCACACCCATACAAAAACACATTAACCCATACACACCCTCACACTATACACCATTTTATTCTTATTTTATTAAAAATTGTATTATTTTAAAATAGAAACTCATTCTTATATTACTTGAGGCTAGACTTACATCCTACCTACTGTAAACACACCAAAAAGGAACAATAGTATACGAAGTAACAGCAGAACACTGACTCCTAAGTCACAGGTCTCACCTAGTTTAGGAGGCAGGGTCCTAATATTAGAAAATACCTTCCGAATTTAATGTACCTATGTATGTAAGTCTTAACTTTGTGTATAAGGTAAAATTGTTTCAATAAAGTTATTATTATTATTATTCTCTTTATTCATTAATAAACTTATAAATTATATTTTTAAATATTTCTTTAAAAAAAAAACACATAAGAAAAAACATTTAAAAATATAAAAAATAGTGTCCCACCGGTATCGGGAACAGGGTCCAAGCTACCGGCGGTCAGGGCTCCAGAGAAAGGAACCACCTTATTATTATTATTCTACATAACCTGTCACAACGTATTTAGGAGGTCTACGGAGCTGCAACCTTTTCAGAATCTGACTTGGGAGACTGCCAGTCGTTGGTAACCAAGGCTTTTTCACCCAATACTCATGTATTGGACAGAGCTCCTGCAATTTGTTGAGCGCTGGCCATTTTAAGCGAATGTATCGCATATTTCGTAATAGAATTGTTTTTGTCTTATTTTTTAAGGTATGCGCCATGTTAGGCGCCAATAAACTTTTTTTCTTTTCTTTGAAAGCGTGAGTCAAAAAATCAATTCACCTTAAATTGGTCGTAGTATATAGATTCGTTCATGATATCTTTACCATGAATTGGGTTGAATAAGATAGCCAATGATGATACTTACGACATAAACTTCGTCTTTTAAGTATATTCTACAAGCTAGATATTATTATACATAAGGGGTACTTACGCAAATTCTCCAATATAGACCAGATTTGTGACAAATATGATTCCGTTTCCAACTCCACTCAGAAAACGGCCGACAAATATGATTACTATATTACTTGCTAATGCTAACGCAAAGTTGCCTGATAGGACTATTCCCCCGCCTATGTATAAGCAAGGTTTTCTACCAATCACGTTATAGAGATACGCTGAGAGGTAGGGTCCTGAAAATATATTAATAGAATTTTATGTGTATGTCTTCATTATCATCATCATCTTACTCGGTGCAACATAATTCTTCTTCCATTCTGTCTTATCAACCGGCGCGATATCACTGACCCCATGAATTTCATTTACAATATATTTTTTTTTATTCAAGGGTGGTCAAGTCTTAAAATAAATGTGTATATGTATATACTTAAATGGCCCCCATTCAAGTATTACGTAAGCTGATTTTTCACAAATTTAGCCCCCCCCACCCGTCTGCAAAGATCTAACCCTCCCCCCATATATTATGCTTATATAAACATTGCTCGGTAATATATGTCTGTCTACTCATTTTCATGCGATTTTGGAACATCGGGATTGTTCTCTTAAAAAAAAAAACTGCTGACGTAATCACCATCCAGACCCCCCATCCCCATGTCATCAAAAATAAGCAAAGTAATGACCCCCCACGTAGTGCAAACGTAATACTTGAATGGCACCTATATGTATAAAATATAAATTTACCTTTTAACGCACTGCTGAAAATACAAGGTTTAGGAGTGTGAAATTATGTATGAAGCTACCTTTAGTGATGTAAACGAGCACTAAAGAGTTTTTGAAAATTCAAAACCCCTTAGGCGCCACTTACACGTTCATTCAATCATGACGTATCATAAATGAAATTGGAATGACGGTCAACTGACGGACGGACAGCTGTACCAGTAAACTTCATTCATGATACGTCATGATTGACGAAAATTATTGACGCCTGCATGACCGTGTAATGGGCGCCATAGTGTTCGCGGGAGGCAGGGGGAATGAAGGGTAATTCGTTTGTAGGTATAGTAAACACTGTAGAATTCGCAGACTTATAGATTTTTTTTTCTGTTTTGATCCAAATGTTTTATTTGTTCACAGTTCTTATTTGGTAGTATGTTGATTAGTCTACAATGTCCCCCCATACTTATTAACAGTATTCAAATCGTTTATTGTGGATCATGGGTTCATACTCGTAGGATGATGATGGTGTTATCCGGAATAAACACGCCCCTCGCTCTAACTGACTATTTTATTTAAATTACCTATGATGGTTCCAAGAAAAATAAAGGAGAGTATCCATGACGCTTCTGCATCGCTGATGATATGGTCCAAGGGCGTCTCGTCCTTATTCTGTAGTTTGGCCAGCACTGGAGCTGTCCAGCCCATAGTGAAGCCCACTGATAACTGGCCTAAATATACTGAAATTACATTTCTTATATATTGAAGGTCATGAAATAGTAGATTACGTGACTAGGGGATACAGCAGTGTTTTTAAATTACGCGCGGCATTTTGAATTCCGAACGAAACGAAGATTGTTAAGTTTTGATTCCGAACGGTAGTGAGGGTGTACGGTATTGAGAAGATATATTTGAGATTTAGATTATGTAAAACCCGAAACACATGTCTAGTATTTTTATGTAATTAATCTGTGTACAAAACTTCATAACTGTATCATGAAAAATCACAATGTTCTGAAAATCACAATGTTGCGATTTTTCATTTTTCAAGCTTGTTATGTTTCCTGGTTGTCCGTACAAATACATGATCACCGGGCCATCCGGGTGACTGAGGGGCTGTTTTACTCCCACACCTAGCTGTGCGCTGCATCTAATGCGCCTGGGACCTGCCGTGATCTGTGTTGTGATTAGTGTCGGTGGTGTCCAACTTGTGACCCTTTTTAAAAAAAAATTAAAAAAAATATAACATGGTGTAAAGTTATTGGAATCTATATTCAGGTTTCGCATATACTAAAATTAAGGTTGTATAGCTCCAACTCTTTAACAGTTCAGGTCGTAAAATGGTTCGCGTAAAGAGCTCGTGGTGGAACTGCAGTTCTATAAATTAAACATGAATAAAATAGAGACTACGGTTTTTTTATTACAAACTAGCTTTTGTCCGCGGCTTCGCTCCCGCTCTACTCTACTCTACCCTACTCTACCCTGGTCTACCCTACTCAACGCTACTTTTCTCTACTCTATGGTACTTTACCATACTCTATCCTACTCTACTCTACCCTACTCTACCCTGTTCTACCCTACTTTACCGTACTCTACCGTACTCTACCCTACTCTACTCTACCCTACTATACCCTACTCTACCCTACTTTATCCTACTCTATCCTACTCTATCCTACTCTACTCCCTCCCTAATGAGCAGGTTTTGGTTTTTTTATTATTATTATTTAACGGGATAAAAATTATCCTATGTCCTTTTCCTGATGCTAAGCTACCTTCCCGCCAATTTTCAGCCAAATCGGTTCAGACGTTCTTGAGTTATAAATAGTGTAACTAATAGGACTTTCTTTTATATATATAGATAGATTACACACTTACAGCATGCTGCTATTAAAAATTGTTTTCTTAAACTTGTATTAACTTTAGCGCCCATTGTTGCATTGTGTCCACTTTACACTTAATAATATCATTTAAATAGCGTCAGTATCACCTTCATTCGCGGAGTGCATCAACATTTGTAAGTATATTTTATTATATCTTATAAATTCTTACGAATCTTTAAGATTACCGATTAGGGTTATGTGCAAAAAATATATAGGTAATATGTGAAATGATTTTTCGTATATCAGCACTTCTAGATTATAAGGGAGGTATTATTTAAAGGTTAAACGGACCCACAAATTTTTTTTTTTTTTTTTATTGTATATAAAATCATCCAATGACAAATCCCGCCCTTGGGTGGAGCGGGAAGTAGTGTCAGACTCTTACTGACTAAAAACCTACCCCGTTCCTTCGTTGCCTATAGTGCCGGGGCTGAACCTTCCTCTCAGAAAACGGCCCTTGACCCCAGCAGGCTTCGACCCTGCCTGCCTGCAGTTTGCAGGCTGGGCCTCTTGGCCTCTTGGCCCGAACGAGGTTGCGATAGTCGCTGACGCCATTTCGCCATGAGATCCCGCCGGAGCTCTGTCCACCATGCCTCAACTTGTCGTGGCTGCATGTCAAATATGCAGCTTGATAAACCTTCCTCTAACGGAATGCTGTGTTTATGTTTGTTTTTTGTATTGTATTTATGTGTGCCTAAGTTGTATTAGATACTAACAGAGTTTTTAAGTGGTTTTGTAATACTAACCCTATGGGCCTACGATGCCTTTGCATAATATTTTTTTTTTTTAATCATTTATTTCTTATTTATTTCCGGCTTAGTTACAAATCGTCTCTTTCGCAAAATTTTCTACTGGTTGTAGTGTTTCTTTCAATGTTGCTTTTACAGAATGATTTTATTTCTTTAAAACATTTTAACTCTGCATAAATAGCAAAACTTGTGACTGTGTTTTCTTTCTTTCTTTCTTTAAGATTTTGGGGGTATTGACTCTTCAATTTTGATCAGAGTTTTGGTTAGATTTTGTTCTCATTTCGGATAATGATAAATAACAATTTTCTCTTCGGAACTCTCGCCTTTTACGTACGTAGTCGACTAAGCGTACATTAGCGTGAAGGTTGATGAGAGAGAATAAAAAAAAAACCGATACAAGGCAGAAATACTATGATAATAAGAATACATCTTTTTTTAGTATATGCAAAAACCAGTATATATTTTCTTCAGAATCCCTAACTCAATCGATTTCAATAATTTTTAGACCGTGTTATATTTTTTCCCAAAAATGGTAACAAAGGTCACAAGTTGGACACCACCGACACTAAGTACAACATAGGTCACGGCAGGTCATAGCAGGGATTAGTTGCCAGCGCACAGCTGTGTGGGAGAAAAACAACCCCTCAGTCGTCCGGATAGCCCGGTGACCATGTGTTTGTGGGAACAACCAGGTAACCGGTAACATAACAAGCTTATAACTTAATGATTTTTCATGATACAGTTATGAAATTTTTTACGTAGATTCTTTACATAAAATACTAGTCACGTGTTTCGGGTTTCGAATATACTAAAAATAATGTTTTATAAAATATACATATTTTGTGCGGAACCAATTTAAGAAATCATTTAAAATTTCATACTGAATTACCTGTGATATACATATTGTTATCAACCGACTGATCCTATGATGATAATTGGATATCTGATAAAAATTGTTGCACAAATCTGTGCTTAGCATATACGATGACGGAAGGCACCTTCACGGCGTGTTTTCAGCTTGTCTAGAGACACCAAATGTGAATTCTTGTCCTCATATATAGGTAAAACTGTGTACTTATATAAAACAATCAGACTATGCACCAAAAATACCTTCCAGCTACCACTACATGCAGGTCCATATCGTCGCTAAGAACATCGTTGCTTACCAAGTTTCACTTAAGGGGATTACATCGCACAAATCCAAAAAGGCACCTAAGTTGATTGAAGTTTATAGATTATTCCTTATGTACGATTACCATATAAAAAATGAAGGGGATACTTAAGGATATTACTAATAAATTGTATTGATAACGTTTCTCAAAAAAATACCCTAACTGTAGAAAAAAAATCTAGTAAATAAACCTTTTTTGAACACTAATTCCATATTTTCTCGAAAACTGCTCTATATTTATACATTGAATTTATATTAAAATACATTTTACGATAAATTGAATAACTTGTATTGTTTTTTTTTCTAATTTCATTAAATATCGATAAGTAATCAAGAAAAAATCGAATCAGTACTAACACCCCGCGCATAGCACCCCCTGCAATGCCTGTGTAGAGGTCAATTCTTCTCTACTAGTGTAGAGGTAAATTCTTCAAGGTCATTGAGCAATGTAATACCCTTAAATTCACTTATGCTTTGTTAGACTAGATAATAATCAAAAAATATTTTAAGATAAAAAAATTACCTACTTAAAAAATTGCTGAAATCAATTCAGTAGTCGATTATGAACATATTTCTTTCAGGATGTATATTTATTATGTTACATAATATATTTTATGTTAAAGCTCCATGTTTTCCTATGCTTTGCAGGCTTAGAATTCATCTCAAACACAGGCAGTTCACTGCCACTTTCTCAATACCAGTTCGCTATTATAAAATGAAAACACAATCTAATATGAGAACTAGCTCCACAAATACCTATACCCATTGCAAGGGCGTCGCCAGCCGATGATCAAGGCTAAACTAGTTCATCCTAAAATCGGGTTTGGCCGGTAACATATACACCGTTAAATTTTAGTCGTTTTAATCCCGCGGAGGGTCGAATCAGTACAAGAAACACTATCCTTTGTGAGAAAATTAAAAAATAAAGTACTTTTTATTTAAACTCGAATTAATTTACGCATGTACAAAATTAATTTATTTAAATAAACGTCAGCTTAGCGAGATCAATGAACCATAGGTAGTTAGTCCGCAACGACCGATAACTACCTACAAGGTCATTGTAGTTTACAAATAAAAGTTGTAGAAATTAATTTCGTTTATGCGTATATAAACTCGAGTATCGAGATATACTCTTCCTGTGTAAATAAATTAAATCTGGACCCATCATAACTCTGGACTGAATCTTTATCTGTCCTAACTCAATGTTCTCTGAACAGTTGGGGCCATTTGTTGGCCTATTAAGCCGCTTCAGCCGATTCGGTACATGAAATACTGTCGATTTGTAAAGAAAAAATTAAAAAATAAAGTATTTTTTTTCAAAAACTTGAATAAATATACGCATGTACGAAATTAATTTCTTTAAGTAAACGAGTCAATGACCTTGTAGGTACTTGTCGGTCGTTTGCGTATTCACTACCTACAGTTCATTGGCCTCGCGTAGCTGACGTGTTTACTTAAAGAAACTAATTTTGTACATGCGTGAATTAATTCGGTTTTGAAAAAAAGTACTTTCTTTTTCATTTTTATCTTTACAAATCGATAGTGTTTCATGTACCGAATCGACCCTCCGCGGGATTATAACGACCAAAATTTAACGGTGTTTACACTAGTCATAGATTTTCATCTTGGGACTCGGTATTATGTCGGGCGAAAAAATACCGAGCTTCCCGAACATTGCCAGCCTAGTCGGCGTTTACAATTGATTGATTGATGAATAAGTCAATAAAAATAGCTAAATAATCAAATTACATTTAATGTCACGTCTAAAATATTGATCGTCTCTCTAAGATTTTTTGAATTTCTAAAAGACTCTTTCCTTTGGTTTCCGGTACAAAGAAAATACTGAAAACGAATGCAAGAGCACAAAGACCAGCAAATATCCAGAAGGTTGTATAAGGTCCTAATGCTGGCAACATATAACCAAATGCAATTTGTACTCCAAAGCCAAAGACCCAGCCGATGGTCACAGTAAACGTGCCTCCAAAACCTCTGCAGGTGTCCGTGAACATTTCGCCGATGAAGGTGTTGGGGATGATGCCGAAACCTGGAAAATAAATGATAAAAATGTTATTTATTTTATAACAGATGTCTGTTAGAACGTAACGAACAACTAGAGCAGGATAATTCAAGCATAAGTAGAAGAAACTCGAGAATTTCAAAAATATCTAACACTCGTGCTAATCTGGGGCGGCTTGCTAATATAATGATATATTCAGCTTTATTATGTTCCCACTACTAGCACTCACGCCACCTCTTTAGGAATGGGGGGTCCAGACGCCTCCTGCCGGAGGATTTACGCTGGCATCGTTCGGTCCATGGCCCTTTACGGGGCGCCGGTGTGGGCGCCGCCGCTGCGAAGGCGACCGGCGGCCCTGCTGAACGCCTGCCAGAGGGTCATGGCCATACGGATGATTCGGGGATACTGCACGGTATCACGCGAAGCGGCGAGCCTCCTTGCTGGCCTGCCACCGTGGGATCTGGAGGCAACAGACCTTGCACGCATGCACGATCTGCGCGTGGAGATGCAACGCCGGGGCGAATCCCCGTTGCCGCAACAAGTCGCGGCATGGCGAAGAGAGTTCCGGCGGGATCTCATGGTGAAATAGCGAGAGCGACTGTCGCAACCCTGTGCTGGGCACGCCACGATTGAGGCGGTAAGGCACCTCTTTGAGGCGTGGCTGGAAAGACCTTACGGCGTCGTGACCTTCCGCATGGCGCAGGTACTAACCGAACATGGTAAGTTCGGGCCATACCTGTACAAGATCCGTGCGGAGGTGACGCCCGGGTGTCGCCACTATGCGGAACGCCCGGTGGACACGGTGGAGCACACGGTAGAGGTGTGCCCCGCTTGGGAAGAGCATCGCCGTGTCCTGGTGGGGGCAATTGGCGCGCACTGTTCCCGTGCGCCTCAAGGAGTTGTCAGCAAACCGTAGGGGCCCAGTAGGGTCGAGGCCTAGTCTGGGGCTCTGGGAAGGTATGAAAATGCATACCAGGGCCCTGGAACCAAGGCAGGGAAGGAACAGGGTAGGTTTTTAGTCAGTAAGAGTCTGACACTATTTCCCGCTCCGCCCAAGGGCGGGATTTGTCATTGGATGATTTTACCTACCATAAAAAAAAACCTCTCTAGGAAGAAGAATGGGCCGTAGTCCACCACGCAGGACCATTGCGAGCATAAAAGTAAATTTAAATAAAATGCCTGATATGTTTAAACTTACCGCCAAAATAGGACAGAAAGAAAAGCATGATTGACACCAGTGCCATCCACTGTAAGTCATCAGCGGCTGGATGATCAGAGTTCAAAAGGTAGAAATAAATCCCAAGAGCAGCCTGAAACATAAAAATAAGAAGATGAAACGCTTAAGTACCATTAACTCTAAGTAGAAGATGATTCTTTCAAAAATGACGTTAGCAAATGTGTTCAAGGCGGCATATTTTGTAAGACAAAAAACCATACTCAATTATTATCTTGCCTTGCTTAATAATAGGTTGGTTAGTTAATATGTCTTCTGTTTTTCATAGAAGGGGTAACTCCAAATTATCTTAAGGGTTCTCGGGATAAAAAGCTATTCTAAGGAATAACTTGTGTGCCAGTACATCCAAATACGTTTAACATTACGGAATCAAAAACTTTTACACCTATTGACAAACTTTTGCTTTTATAATGTGAGATAATGTGATTATAAACTTACCAAACTTAATGAACAACCAGCGGTGGACACTAACAACAGAATTCTTCTTCCAGTTCTATCAACTAGTACAGGTGCAAAAATGGCGGCCACGACTTGAGTAACGCCAATGATAATAGTAGATATATGAGATTCCATGTTTGATTCAGTCATGTCGAATATGATCGTTACAAAAGACATAACCGCAATAACTCCACTTAATTGCTGGAAAATATTCAACGATATTATAATAAATGAGGCCATTCTGTTAGATCTGACCGTGTACATCTCTGTCAATTGAGCCATGTTTGATTTTGGCTTTTCATTTGCTCTTGCTATGATTTCGTCTATATCACCTTGCCTGCCAAGTGATGTTAGATTGGCCATTGCTTCATCTCTTCTGTCTGAAACAGGAGTCATTTTTATTTTTTTCGTAGGAATTGGGGAAAATGTTATGAATATTTTTGATAGCTACAAGAGTGAGGAAAGATCAAAGATATAAGTATGTAAAACGAATGAACTTTATGAAGAATAGAGAAAGGCGATGGCTAAGATGACCACTTATAGAACAGGTTTGAAGATAAAGACACGTTGTTACGACTTATGACGTTTACCATACTTTGATTTCTAAATCATGAGTTTGAAATGAAGTTTTTGCTTGTTATATCCTTAAAATTGAAATTTTGGATACGATCTTGAATGAACGTGAAAAACACGAAATGTGACTTTATTAAAGAATGGAAACCGATTTTACCTTTCATTACTTGATAAACAGCAGTTTCAGTAACGAAAAAGAATACAGCAACGAGATAAAGTGCGCACATAGCTACACCTATCCAGCTGATCACCGAAAAAGACACAAACGGTCCTACAGAATACGCAAACAGAACACCGATTGTGTTTGATAGTCCTGTTAGTGTAAGCAATGTACCTCGAATCCTTGTTGACCTGGTAACAGAATAAAGAACATTATACTTACAACGTTAAATTTTGGTCGTTTTAATCCCGCGGAGGGTCGATTTGGTACATGAAACACTATCGATTTGTAAAGATAAAATTAAAAAATAAAGTACTTTTTTTTCTAAAACTCGAGTTAATATACGCATGTACGAAATTAATGTCTTTAAGTAAACGTGTCAATGACCTTGTAGGTAGTTGTCGGTTCTTGCGCACTAACTACCTACAGTTCATTGGCCTAGCTCAGCTGACGTTTACTTGAAGAAATTAATTTCGTAAATGCGTAACTAATTCGAGTTTAAAAAAAAAGTACTTTATTTTTTTATTTTCTCTTCACAAATTGATAGTGTTTTATGTACCGAATCGACCTCCCGCGGGATTAAAACGACTAAAATTTAACGGTGTATTTACTAACTTGGTATTTTATTTTTTCAGCAACTGCTATATTGTGTTTTGTGGACAAATTCATTACGGGATTTCCTTTCAGAGGGCTTACCAATTTCCTTATAAATTGTTCTAAAAAGTAGTGTACTTACGCCATCTCTCCAATATAAACCAGATTTATAACAAATATAATTCCAGTTGCAACGCCTCCGATTATTCTGCCTAAATAAATCATGTACATCTGTGTAGAAAATGCCAAAGTAATGAAAGCCAGTAAAAAGATGCATCCGCCAATGTAAAGGCAAGGTTTTCTGCCAATTATGTTACAGAGATATCCTGAGAGGTAAGGACCTGAAAAATAAAGATAAATTTTGAAAGAAAGAAATGCTGTGAAAAATTTAAGGCATGAGGATGTGACAGATATTAAAGTGATGCTGATAAGTAGGTACTAATATAGTGCTACTGCCAGTAAAAAAATATTCCTTCCAAGAGAACATACTTCCAGGATATCACGATCATCATCATCATCATTTCAGCCGAAAGATGTCCACTGTTGGACATAGGCTTCCCCCAAGTATCGCCACAACAAACGGTCCTGTGCTCTCGCATCTGTCGGATTCCCTTGTTCCTTATCAAGTCATTGATCCTCCTTTTGGGAGGTCTTCGAACTCTTCATCTTCCAGTACGTAGTTTCTACTGCAGATTTTTTCGGTCCCAGTGAAAGTCTATTCTGCGAGCAATGTGCCTTGCTCGCTGCTGCTCATGTTGTTTTGTGTTCGGGCTATGTCGGTAAGCTTGAGTCTCTTGCAGACATCTTCATTCCCGGTGTAAACAAAATTAGGGTGTGAAGATCCAGAAACATACGTTGAAAAGAAAGAATCATCCGAGAAGAACGATGTTGTGTCTGGTCTGGGCAACTGACTGATTGTTGATTTTGGACTTCATTCTAATCATGCAGATGCACTATTTTGAATTTTAGTTCCTTTGTGGGATCATAGATGTCATAACAAAATAACATATATTGTTGTTGACCATACCGATGATACATCCAATAGCCATAACGGAGACAATCCAGGAGGATTGAGTATCATCAATGACAGTCTCCAAGGGTGTGTCCTTCTCATTCTGCAGCTTTGCAAGCACGGGTGCTATCCAGCCAATACAGTAGCCCACTATAAACTGACCTAAGTATACTGAAATGATAAATTGTAGTTATATTAGTGTAAGTAATAGTAGACCAGTATATAACGGTGGAATAGAAGAAATGAACAGGATCAAACATTCTTTGAATTGTTAGGTAGATGGGTGCAATGTTTGACGCGTGGTACAACTCCGGGGCGAAACTCCGCAGTCACGATAAATTGCGGTACGGTAGACATAACTCTGTGGCAGTATAGAAGCTGCGACTAGGCTCCCACAATCGTGGCGATGCCACACCTTAACAAAGCCCTCACCAAAAAACTCTTGCAACTGGACAGTGGCAGCCTGCGCCTGGTGGCGGGGACCATCACTGGTCACTGCACACTGAATAAGCACCTTCACACGATAGGCATCACGGATAGCCCCCTGTGCAGAGCGTGTTTGGGGGGGGGGGAGGAGACAGTTGCGCCTGTGCTCCTGAACTGCACAGGGATCACTGATATACGCACACGGACCTTGGGATCTCCGAACTCCCTTACTGACGCCCTCAAAAAGCTGAGAGGCCTAATCAGTTTCTGGAGAGAGGTGGGCTGGTTGGAATAAGCCCACCAAAGATTATGGCCGCCATGGCTCACTTACAATGGTCCGCATAGGACTAAGTGCGGAAACCACACTCAGAAGATAAGATAAGATCGTGGCGATAAGTCCCCTCTTTGAGAAGGTTAAAGAGGCACCTCAGTGTCTTCAATTTCCACTTGATGCAGATCCTGAACTAGATACCGTTGTTTCGAAAGGTTTCTGTTTCGTATTCGATGGGAAGAAAAGGTCGGGTGTTATTAATGATGTGGATCGCCCGAAGGACATGGTGGACCATACGGTGGAGTGGAGCTCTGGTCTTGGGCGAAGCACCAAGTATTCTTGTGGAGGCGGTTAGTGAGAGTGACCGCGAGAGGTCACTCTCACTAACCGCCTCCGCCTCCGGCTCTAGTCCAGGTTATGGTACGGAATGAGAAAAAAGGGGAAGCAGTCTACTTTTTCTCCGCCGCAGAAATACGAGCATAGAAAGAGAAGAAAGAAAGATGAAAAAAATATTTGGTACAGCACAAGGCATAATACAATATAATATATTGTATTATGCTCAAACTATATTCTATATATAATATAACATTATTTTTAGTATATGCGAACCCTGAATATAGTTTGTTCAGAATCAGTAACTGAATCGATTCTAAAATAATTTTTACACCATGTTATATATTTTCTCAAAAATATTTAAAAAAAGTCACCAGTTGGATACTACCGACACATGCGGCAGGACATAGCAGGCATCAGGCGCCAGGATACAGCTGGGTATGGGAGCAATACAATCTCGCAGTGGCCTGAATGTCCTGGTTACCATGTGTTTGTGTGGACCACCAGGTAACATTACAAGCTTAAAACTTTGTGATTTTTCATGATGCAGTTATGAAATTTTCTACATAGATTTTTTGCATAAAAATACTAGACCCGTGTTTTTTGGTTTCGCATTTTCTAAAAATAAAGTGGTTTATGTAACACGAAATAAAAAAAGAAGCAAAAAATATAATGTGACGGAAGTATATTTTTTAAAACTACGAGTAGGGTACTTACAGCATCCTGCTATCAAGAATTGTTTTCTAATACTGGTATTGACTTCAGCTGCCTTAACACCCATATTTGTAATTTCCAATCACACACACTCCACACTAATATATTACAAAATATATTTTATGACACGATATTATATGTATTACATATATATAGCTTTATCACATGTACCTATTTGCAAACGGCTTTGAACTGGTTTACTTATCTGTCTATATTTTGTATATGTCATAGAACTTATCAGAATTTCAAATTGATTATAATCTTGTTGTTGATATTTAGGACTAGGTAGTTTTTTTTGCTGGGAAAATCATCTAATGACATCTCCGCGCCCTTGGGCTGGGCGGGGGATAATGTCAGACTTTTACTGATTAACAGCCCACTCCTGTCCCTTCTTTGCCTTTCTCACCGGGGCCGAAACTTCCTTTCGGAAAACGATCCTTGGCCCCAGTAGGCTTCGATCTTGCTGGGCCCCTACGGTTTGCTGACAACTCCTTGAGGCGCGCGTAGAACACTACGCGCCTTGGATGATTTGGGCTCGGTCCGGACGGTAGCTCGCCGTCCGAGTGATAGGTAGTAAGGGTGTGACATAATTATAGCGTTTAGACCCATCTTTGTCGACTGGCTTTAGAGACGCCACGTTATCTTTACCGTCATGTAAACCTGACACAGGTTCTCACCAGATATGGCCAACTCAGGAGGTTCCTGCTTCGGACTCAGCCGAAAGAAACGACCTGGTATCACCAATATGCGGATCGGCCTGAAAATACGGTGGAGCATACAGAGAATATCTACTTCTCTAAGGCGGAGTACCACCATGTTCTTGTGTAGGCGATGGTGGAGACGGTGGTGGCGTTCAGCGTTGTTTCAGGCGGAGGTGTGGAGCGAGAGGGAATGGAAAGCAGTCACCTTCTTTTGTAAAGAAGTAATGCGAGCGAAGTATGTTGAGGAGTATTACATCAAATAATCGTCATCACCGTCGTCCAATAAGATACCAGAAATAACACGCGATCTCGTTTCTGATTGGTTGCTCATATTGTACCACACCCCTGCTCCTCGACTATTGTAACATTTTTTAGACGCCATTATTGCAAAATATATTCGCTTGACCTCTTGAACGGAACATTGCATTTTATTTCTATCAAATTCCTAAGCACATGCACCATCAAGCAAGCAAAAGTAATACAAATTTCTAAGGAACTATATCACGCATTTACAAAGTATGTAGATGGCCACAATGGTGAGGGAACAGACCTCCTCATACCCCAGCTGCTTTCACAGGAGCTGCTCATGGCATCGGGAGTTACAGTGCAATTCTCTGCCACCGTAAGCGCGAGCTTACTTGTTTGGTTAGACGTCGACTAGCTAGCTCACCGTTCGGTTGTCTGGTAAGAACCAAGCTCAAATTGATAGCGCATACATAGTGTTCCACGCGTGCCTCAAAGAGATATCAGCAAACCCGTAGAATCCAAGAGAGCCGTTGCCTGCATGGGTCACAGTAGTTTTTGTAAGAGATGGCATAATCCTGGAACGCAAAGGGCAACTCAAGCATACGTTTTAATCAGTACAACACAACAACACAACACACACACAGCAACAACAGAACAGTTCACCTGCTGCGGTCTTCCCGTCCGATTATAATTTAGGTGTCTTCAGAGCTAGAGTGAATAGGCTCTTAATAAACTAGTGCGCCTCACCATCAACGATTGCATCACTGCTTACCATCAGGTGGGATCGCAGTCAAGCACTAGTTTATATAGGGTGACTGGTAATTAGTGAACGACACTTAAACACATGATTGTAGTCTTGATAACAAACAACTTTTACTACCGGACCAAACCTGAAATCGCGAAAAAAAACAGCTGGAACCACATTCGGCAACGATAAGATAGAGGTAAGTAGGTCAATGAGGCTGTCCGCAAACTGTCTTTAAAAATTCTAAAAACCTAGCGCCTTTTAATGCAGGAGGTAATTCAAAAGGCGCTAGTAGTCTGTCATTGATTATGCCATTTTTAGTTGATATTTTAAGCAGAATAAACGTTTTTTCTTTCTTCTTTTTTCCATAAATGTTATTGTAACGCTTAACAAAGGCTTTTTGTGCTTGCGTATACGCTATGTTCAAATAACAATAACTCTTAAAGTGATAGGCATACAGTTGTGAATTTTATGTCGTATTGTAGCTTATCTCAAAATCTATCGATCTAGCAAAAAAATAAAAAATGTTGTCGGGGGTGTTTTTGTAGTAATTAACCATTATTGGTAGAATTGCGTAATTTTATGTTTATTTTTTCAACTTTCACATTTTTTTTCAAAAGTTATGGAACTGGGAACACTTTGTTTTGTAATGCTAACGGTAGACAATATTATTGCCTTTCAAATAAGCCTATTTTTATCTCAGTATGACAAAAACTTAGAGAGATATGATATTTTTTGTACGTTCCTATGGAAAATTTCAACAAAAAAAACAAAATGGCTGCCACAAAGCAGGGAAGTGATTTGAACCCAAGCTTAGAGTGTAATTGTACTTTAAAATAGCTTATATTTAAGTGTTTAAAATATCGCTTGTCGATGTCCGGGTACGCTGTATAAATATGTTTATCAGATGTCTAGTACTCATGACACAAGCTCTAGCTTGGGACTAGACGGCGTTGTGTAATAGTAGTGGAAAAAAAAACCCTTTTAATAAATGATATTTATTTTGTAAATAGGTTTTTTACAAACACTTTTACACGTCAATTTTTTTTTGCTAGATGAGGCCGGTGTTTCCTAGCTGACTGCCCTGAGAAGAAACACCGAAACAAACTCAGGGGTCAAAGTCTCTTTTAAAAGTCCATACAGCAAACATGTAATGGTCAAATCATATGAGAACCATGCAGACTCGTGTCTGAGATGGTCTTTTGAGGAAAGAACCACGCAGATTTGAGTGGACCTGTCCAGTCAATGCAAGCATTTGTCAGTATTCGTATAGCTCAACTTAAAACTACTAAGGAGCTCAACAAGTTGACGAACAATACCAATGAAATGACATTTGGGTAGGCCGCAGAAATACTCAAATTGCCAGACATACGTCAAAATAACTGAAAAGAAAAAAAAATGATCCACATAGTCCTCATATTCACAATATTAAACGTAAATACAAAAATACAAAAGCGTAGAAAAATTTAATATTTAACAAAGTAAATATTTATGTCAAATTTGAATTTAAAAGATTAATAAATAAGTTCATATTGAAAATAATAAAAAAAAATATAATCAATGTCAAATTCTAAAAAGAATATAAAAAAATTGAAATATAACAAAATAAAAAAAAAGGAAATTACAACAATTGTTGAGCATACTGGAGCAGGTCAATCCCAAGCCTTTTTGTCCTCAAGATAGTCTTTTACAGTGTAAAAAGCCTTTAGCAAAAGTTTACGCTTTACAAATGATTTGAATTTATTAAGGCTTAGTTCTTGAATATTACTGGGAAGTTTATTATAAAAGTGTATACATTGGCATTTGAATGATCCTCCTATTTTTTTAAGCCTGGTAGCAGAAACTACAAATTGACTTAATAATAATAACCCGGAATATAATAAAATACCGGTATATCGGTTAACGATCATCTAAAGTAAGTCACTCTGTCCTTGGGTACAGACTACATACATTAAATCCCTAGGGTATGATGTATGTGGTATGGGCGAATGAGATTTGAATTTGGAATGTCAAAACCATTATTTTGAAAAAAAAAGCGTGCTAGGGCGAATCGGACTCGCGCATTGAGGGTTCCGTACACAGTTTAATTCCCGAATTGATTACGAAGATTTTTCCAAATGGCTAAACTTTTTTCTTTTATGACGTAATTAGAAATGTACAGTATTCAGATTTTTTCCCTATAATTGTGATTTGATGATCCAAACAGGATTCTAGGTTCAACGTTAACAAGTTTCAACGGATTTACCCTACGAATTTTGATTCCCTTGAGAGTATCAAAATATACATTTTTTTGCAATATAAACGGCCGTATCTTTTTTTTCCGTTAACTTAGAAGTTTGATTTTTTCACAGCTCTAAGGGACCGCAGACTTAAGTAAGTATAGGTTTTAATTTCAACTCGATACCTCCGCTCATTCCAGAGATAAAGGGTCTTGACAGACAGACAGACGGATAATAAAGTAATCCTTTAAGGGTTCCGTTTTTTTCTTTTGAGGTACGGCACCCTAAGCTTTGCTATGTTTTAGTCCCGAACGCCAGTAAGGGATATATGTTAATTACAATGATAAAGTAATGATAAAGTTCTCTGCAAGTAAACCGGCATTTAATTACTCACGTTCGTAACAATATTTTTATGTATTTTGGTATAAATTGATTCTCTGGTACTTTATCCGATTAGAGAAGATGCCGAGCGACATCAAGTAATATTTGGCGATAGGTAAATAAAAATATAACGAAATTATTAAATAATTTAATATCTATCACAGTTATAATATTGCCCGTTTATCTAAAAACTCTTGAATTTCTAAGAGACTTTTTCCTTTGGTTTCAGGCACGAAGAGTACACTAAAAACGAATGCAAAAGCGCAAAAACCCGCGAATATCCAGAAGGTAATATAAGGTCCAAATGCTATCAACATATAACCAAATGCAGTTTGTATTATAAAGCCAACGACCCAGCCGATGGTCACAGTAAACGTGCCTCCGAAACCTCTGCAAGTATCCGTGAACATTTCGCCGATGAAGGTGTTGGGGATGATGCCGAAACCTGGAACGTAAAATGAAAGATAAGTTATTTTTGTGTGAGGAGTGATATGAAAGAAAAGGAAGTTAGTGATAGTGTGACGGCTGACAGGATAGGGTGGAAGAAAAAAAACGTGTTGTACCGACCCCAAGTAATTTGGGGCAAGGGCAGGAAGAAGAAGAAGAAGAAGTTATTTTTGTACATTTAAGTCCACGATAAGAGACCTAAGATAATATCTGTAATAATTTTGTTTCTATTTATATTAGATGCAGAAATAAAGATAGGTACATCCACCAGCTAATTAAATTTAGTATAAGTAATTTAACCAGCTTTATATAATGTTCCCAGTGCGGATTGGTGGATTTCACATGTATTAAATTTTTTGGTTCTAGGACATTTCCGATTTCCTCACGATATTTTCCTTCAACGTTTTGAGAGCAGTGGTGAGTACAAGGTAATGCGCCTGGCAGACCGCATTAATTTATATAGGGTGACTGGTAATTAGTGAACGATACTTAAACACGTCATTGTAGTCATGATAACAAACAACTTTTACTATGGGACCAAACTTGAAGTCGAGACCACGCTGACCCCGCTGGGGAGGTCACCGTGCAGCTCGTAGTTATGCCTGATGTTCCACAAAGGAGGCCCTAGTCGGTAAGGGCAACGAGAGGTAAACCACACGACATCTCTCGCCTTTTCAATTCTCTTGGTGACAAATGTGGGGTCGATGACGAATCTGTCCGCGAAGTAGGTTATCATTCGGTGATACCATAGTGCCTCCCTAATCCAAGTCCAAGGTAGGGTATTGAAAGCGTTAGAGATGTCTAAAGACACCACCAAGCCGACACTGCTCCGAGACACCGCATCCCCCGTCATCACGGCTCTCAAAACATGTGAGAATTAATTTATAGAAAAATCCGGATGTTAATAGACTTACCGCTACAATATGACACAAAGAAAAGCATGATTGACACCAGCGCCAGCCACTGCAAGTCGTTAGCGGCTGGATGACCAGAGTACAGAAGGTAGAAGTATGTCCCGAGAGCAGCCTGAAAAATAAAAATATTAAGATGGTAAAAAGCAAACCATAATCATATTCATAATAATTTTCAGAGTATAACATTTTAAAGCCGTTGTGTTTTTCTGTACGTTAAAAAATCAAATGTGGTAGACTAAGATCTATAAGCTATAATAGTTATCTCTCCCAACCCAACCCCACCCCAGATAACTGGAACAGGGACGAACAAAGAAGAAGAGATCTCTAATCTCTAATACTCCTAAAGAGGTAGGGCAAGAGTCGTAAATGTTGTAGCGACATCTATGCAGCCACATAAGAACTACAAGAAAAATACGAAACCCTGCATCGCGCCATTAAAATTCTCCGCGAGCGCGCGATCTTATACGACATCCCGAAATCATCTATCGGCAGTTGTCTACCTGACCTAACACCTGTCTGGTCGGAGGATCTTTCCTTTTCAACGGAGGTTTGCGGGACTTTAGACTGTTCCACATACCTCCAAAATATGTATGCAAAAATATATTGGGGATTTTTTTTTTCATATTTTTCTTATAAACTGTTATGCATCAAGAGGACACCGGTGTCTGCACACCTATTGTCTTTCTATTGTGTCTCTAATTACGGTATTCAAAAGGTTAAAATTTAAAACAACGAGCTTTTGCCAGCGGTTTCAGCCTGGTGAATAGACAACAAACACTATGTACAATCGCACATACACCGTTAAATTTTGGTCGTTTTAATCCTGCGGAGGGTCGATTCGGTACATGAAACCCTATCGATTTGTAAAGATGAAAATGAAAAATAAAGTACTTTTTTTTAAACTCGAATTCAAGAGTACCTAAAGTCACAATTCCAATGCGACCGATTGGAATTAAACTCGAGAGTAAGCCCCCGGTCAGACCAACGTATTGGGCTGAGTCCACGAGCCCTTTTTCCATCGAGTTTACCGGTCAAGATGAGCCTTTCGAGGTTACCCTCGTCTTTTCTTGTAATGTGACCAAAGTGTGAGATCATAAACTTACCAAACTTAATGAACAGCCAGCCGTAGATACTAACAACAGTATTCTTCTTCCAGATCTATCAACTAGTACAGGAGCAAAAACGGCGGCCACGACTTGAGTAACACCAATGATAATAGTAGATACATGAGGCTCTATGTTTGATTCAGCCATATCGAATATAATCGTTACAAAAGACATAACCGCAATAACTCCACTCAATTGTTGAAAAATATTTAACGATAATATGATAAATGTAGCCATTTTGTTCGATCTGACCGTGTACATCTCAGTCAATTGAGCCATGTTTGATTTTGGCTTATCATTTGCTTTTGCTACGATTTCGTCTATGTCATTCTCTCTGCCAAGAGATCTGAGATTGGCCATCGCTTCATCTCTTCTGCCTGAAACGGAAGACATTATTTATAAAAAAATATATCGGAGGAATTGGCATAAACTGATTGACTTTTAACCAATTCAAAAGTGCCTGTAAAGGCTTATTAGAAGAAATGTCAGTTAACGATGGTCATGTCATTGTTTCTAGATTATCTCTCTTTTTAATTTCGTATGCATGCTCAATGTTTCTGCATTGTGTGTGTCTATATGTGTCAAATAAAATATTTTCTATCTTTCTTCCTTCTTTCTTTCTTTCTTTCTTTCTTTTAATGCTCCTGTAGGTATATAGATATAGTATGCTCAACGATTTTTATATCCTAGAGATATGCCTAAGTATTATGTTAACAAGTTGGCATAAAAATCATGATTGGTCTTACCAAAGTCCAGTCTGTACTATTGGCATTTGTTCAGAATCTGATTCCTAATTTCATTAATTTATATTTGTACAAAAAAATATAATATACTAAAAACTATTAATGTGTAGCGACATCTAAGTCGTCACAAATTAACTAATCCTGCATCGCGCAAGTAAGATTCGCGGCGCGATTGGAACATATAGAACAAACCCGAAATCATCTATCGGGCAATAGCCCACCAGACATAACACCTGTCTGGTCGGAGGATCCTCCCTTTTCAACGGAGGTATGTGGGACTTTACTCTCTGTTCCACTACCCCCAAACTGGTGACCCTCGACAAAGAACGTCAGCGCAGCCTTCGTGCAGCAACTACTTCGTGACGTCATCATCACTTCCTCAAGCTTTCGAGCAGCGAGCCATACAGTCAACACCCAAGGCTATATGGGTATCCTGACCACCAGCATGCCTACTTGGTCATACCTGGTCATCACCCTCAGCCTCATCAGCGACCTTGGCTAAACACCTGCACCTTCGGCCAATCACATGAAGAGCCTTGAAGAACCTCTCCTGGTCGACGACAGCAGTCAAGCCCTACGTCGCACAGCACCGCTCCGACTCACTGGAGCCAGCCGCAATACTCCGACTCACTGGAGCCTGCAGCATCGTATCCCGACTCACTGGGATAGCACCACCCCGACTCACTGGGGCATCACCGCAGACAGTTCCGACTCACCGAGAACTATGCGGAATCCGGTTCCGACTCACTGGAACCAACCTCCATTGGCCTGGCACGCATCACACGACGCATCAAGAAGCATCAAGAACTATCGATCTCCGATCTCCGGAGGGGAGTGATGTAGCGACATCTAAGTCGTCACAAATTAACTAATCCTGCATCGCGCAAGTAAGATTCGCGGCGCGATTGGAACATATAGAACAAACCCGAAATCATCTATCGGGCAATAGCCCACCAGACATAACACCTGCCTGGACGGAGGATCCTCCCTTATCAACGGAGGTATGTGGGACTTTACTCTCTGTTCCACTACCCCCAAAAATGATCATTTTGCAATGTTATTTACTGGTTCAGGACGACACGATTTAGATTTAGTATGATTGAAAATGACCATATTCCGATTACCGAATCAAACATTGGTAGTCGAGTTTTTATTCATTAGGGTTTTTTTATGTTAGTGAAAAACCGGGAAGGGCTCGGAATTTCCTTGCGTGATCGAATCAAGAACAAGGATATTTGCAGGAGAACCAAGGTTATCGGCATAGCACGAAGAATCGCTATACTTAAGTGGCAATAGGCAGGGCTCATTGCTGGCAGAACTGATGTCCGTTGGGGCCGAAAGGTTCTGGAATGGCAACCGCGTAGAAGGTGCAACGTTCAAAGGCCTCCTACAAGGTGGACTATTGATTTGGTAAGGGTTGCGAGAATCCGATGGATGCGAGATGCACAGGACCGTTCATTGTGATGCCACACTTCAACTTGAGGGAGGCCTATCACCAACAGTGGACGTTTTTCGGTAATAATGATGATGATGATGAGGGTTTGAAAAAAGAAACAATTTTTACCTTTCATAACTTGATAAACAGCAGTTTCAGTGACGAAAAAGAATACAATAACGAGATAAAGTGCGTTTAAAGATGCGCCTATCCAGCTGATCATCGAATAAGGCACAAACGGTCCTACTGAATATGCAAACAGAACGCCGAACACGTGCGTTAGTCCTGTCAGTGTGAGCATTGTGCCTCGAATCCTAGTTGACCTGGAAACACAATAAAATTATTACTTATACTAGCTGTGCCCGCGACTTCGTTCGCGTGGACGACGAAACTTATCAATGAGTTTTTTGTGTACCGGTATTAATACTTCTGTCCCGGCGTGGGCCCTTTGTGGCTAATTACAATAGAAACGGGTGACGTAACCTACGGCAAACTTATTATTTGCGGTTGGTACAGTAATCGGGTGTAGGGATCGAACCGCAAAATTAAGTTTGTTTTTTATTGTATATACTTTTCCGGGATAAAAAGTACCCAGTGTGGTGCCCAGGATATTAAAGAATAATTATACCAAGATTCATCGTAATCGAACCGGTAAGTAGTTTTTGCGTGATGCCTGAACAAACAGACAGACAGACTAATTTTTTTTTAATCACTGTTTTGGGTTCGGTGTCGGTCTAGTAACACCCCCTGCCATTAATTTGTTTTGATATTTTCAATGTACAGAATTTTTACTTCTACAGATTTATTAAAGTATAGATAATATTTTTGTACCAAGGCAACTTTATGGACTGTACTAAATAGATACTGCGCTTTATTTAAGCAATATTCAGAATTATAGTACACGGCAAATAATTAAACATTCGCTATGAAAGCAAAACGGTGAAGGAAAACATCGTGAGGAAACCGGCATGTCCTTGAACCAAAAATTCTAAGACATGTGACATCCACCAATCCGCACTGGGCCCGCGTGGTGGACTACGGCCCCTCTCCTAGAGAGGAGGCCTGAGTCCCAGCAGTGGGAACATTAAAAGGCTGATGATGATGATGGTGATGATTCGCTATGGTTACACGCAGCCCTCACTTCAATTAGGATCCGAAAATCGGTTACAATCCTCGTCACACAAGTTGAACCATCATCACGGTTTTTTTTTTATGGTAGGTAAAATCATCCAATGACAAATCCCCTTTGGCGGAGCGGGAAGTAGTGTCAGACTCTTACTGACTAAAAACCTACCTCGTTCCTTCGTAGCCTATCGTGCCGGGGCCGAGCATTCCTTTCGGAAATAAACCCATGACCCCAGTAGGCTTCGACCCTGCCTGCCTGCAGTTAGCAGGCTGGGCCTCTTCGGTGTGCTGACAGCTCCTTGAGGCGCGCGGGAACAGAACGCGCCGTCGACGACTTGGGCTCGGTCCGGTCGGTTACCGTACGATCGGACAGCGTGCTACCCGTTGCACGCCGTCCGCAAGCCCACGCCTAACCATCATCACGGTCAACATTTAATGCGCAGTAACTGATTATCGAGACTCAATCGAATTGGACGACAGCGTGTAACCTTAGCAAATGGTCCAACTTATTTGCCGCGTTTGTAGTAGTTTTATTTATTATCTGATCATAGCAAATATTATTTTCTTGACCTTGTTTATTTTTCTTTTTTATTGTTTTAATCTGCTTTTATTTAATTTGATTTAAGTTTAAAAATACATAAATAACTAATTAAATTATATCTACACATGTACAAAACCTTAAATATTAACTAAACTAATTATACTAAAACCTACCTATGTACATATAATTATTATTTATTACTAGCTAACCCGGCAAATTTCCTCCTAATAGTTGTTTTTTATTTTTCGTGAATTTTTCCATATTTTTCGTTTAAACCTTCTCCGTTTAAACTAACTCATAAAATGATTTGAAAAGAGTGTCCATGGAGTTTCTTGCACAGATCAACGCTTTGGAACGTGCAATTTAGCTTCACTTTTTTTGTGGACTGACTGACATTTTGACAATTCAAAAGTGCCTGTAATTGGTCTATTTGAAATAAACTATTCTGATTCTAATTCTTTCCTGGAGTATCACGAGTATTTAAAAACCAAAATTAGCCGAATCGGTCCTGCCGATCTCGAGGTGACTGATAATTAGTGAACGATACTTAAACACGTGATTGTTGTCATGATAACAAACAACTTTTAATAAGGGACCAAACCTGAAATTGCGAAAAAAATCAGCCAAGTTCATTACATTTTGACCAGTTAGGCGAACATAAATGTACTGACTGGCAGATTTTTTTCGCGATTTCAGGTTTGATCTCATTGTAAAAGTTGTTTGTTATTATGTCTACAACCACGTGTTCAAGCATCATTCACTAATTACCAGTCACCCTAAATAGGCACATTACTTTAACCCCTCTCTCTTTTACCCTTTCGCTTTTTTCCATGTATATTAAGCCGGTATTCTCCAAATGGTTATCTATTTTCATTTACAAAATATTCTTAAAGGTACTTACGCCATCTCTCCAATGTAAACCAGATTCATTACAAATATTATTCCACATCCAACGCCTGTGAGTATTCTGCCTACATATATAGTGTACAAATGTGTGGCGAGTGCCAAAATAACGAAACTCAGTAAATAGATGCTTCCGCCAATATAAAAGCAAGGCTTTCTGCCGATTACGTTACAGAGATATCCTGAGATATAAGGACCTGAAAGAAAGGATAATATCAATCTTGCCGTGAATGATTGAAAATATGAGGGAGTACTCGTAGTAGAACAAATAAAATTCTATTCTATTCTATTCTAGAATACATAGCAGCCCTCCTAGCCAAGTTACAATCGTTTCGCTTTGCGTGAACGCTTGTAGTTGGCCACACCTCCAACTCCTTTGTTCTAAAAAAGAAATTGGCTGCGTGGCCAACTACAAGCGTTCACGCAAAACGAAACGATTGTAACTCGGCTAGGGGGGCTGGTCTGAAAAGTTTCCAACTTAACAAAGAGAGAAGACATTTATTCTAACAATTCATTTTTCTTTTTTACTTTGTCTTCTTGTAACTCTACACACTTCTCCCAGCGATGCCCTCATCTCTCTAATCCATTCAAATATTAGTTGGCGTTTTTCTTAGCAAAATAATTGTTCACGAAGATTGCCTCCCTCTTTGACGAAAATCTTTATCCTCCAAGCGCAATTATTAGATAAATTAATAAAAATAAGTCGCTTGGGGCTAGATCTGGTGAGTAAGGTGCATAATCAAGCAGTTCAAACCGTTATTCTTAGTTTTTTGCCGTCGCAACCGCTGAGGTGTGCGACGGCGCGTTGTCTCGGTAAAAAGGATTTTCTTTTCCAACATCTCACGTCGACTTAATCAAATGACTGTTAAATAAAAACTGCTCGTCCAAAACAGCTGAAACTTTGGTGGCTAGTAACTATTAAAAGATGCACAACTACATTCACTAGTTTTTATTGAGGAATGCTTCTTCTCTCTATTTTCACATTGAGGTTCGAAACGTAAAAAAAAAAATTGTACACCAAAACAGAAAGTTTGAAAGTGGCGCCAGTGACATAATAGTTGAAAGGGAATAGGGAAGTTTTGTCTTGGTATGATCATGTGAAGAGGAGAGATGAAACGCATGTTGCTAAAAGTGTTATAAGTATATATGTAGGCGGATGGAGAGGGAGGCCAAAGAAAAGATGGATGAATTGTGTGAGGAGTGATATGAAAGAAAAGGGAGTTAGTGATATATCTGTTCAATTCCCATTCCAGCCAGGTATTCAGAAAGGCAGAGGCACTGCAGCAGCTTTGGCTGATGTTGTGGGTAATATCCTGAAGGCGTATGATCAGGGGGAGGGATCAATCCTGGTCCTATTGGATTTTTCACGGATGTTTGATGCTATTAATACCAATTTGCTGCTGTCCAAATTAGCGTACTACGGCTTCAACAGAGACCCTGTTGAGTGATAATTGATAGGTCTCCGTACGTGAAAATCCACAAGGAAGATATACGTTTGTATGTGTATGATCTTATACTTACAACAGGATAAAATTAATAAAGTAAAACATATATTTTTGTTGACCATACCGAAGATAGCTCCAAGCGCCAATAAGGAGCCAATCCAGGAGGATTGAGCATCATCTATGACACTTCCTAAGGGTGTGTCCTCCTCATTCTGCAGCTTTGCAAGCACGGGTGCTGTCCAGCCACTGCCGTAGCCGGCTAAAAACTGACCAAGGTATACTGAAATGATAATTGCAATAATATTAGTATTATGAACAAAATGGTGGGATTAAGAGATTTAAGCAGAGTGGTATTTTTGTTAAGTAAGAATTCATCCAATGACTTCTCCTAGTCTAAGATGAACTGAGAAGGTGTGGCAGAATTTTACTCATCATCATCATCATTTCAGCCAAAAGACGTCCACTATTGGACATAGGCTCCCCCCCAAGCGTCGCCACAATGGCTGGTCCTGTGAGTGAGTGTTTTACTGATTAAAACAATCTCAGAAATTTCTCGCGGATCTAGTGAGCATCACCACCAGCACACTTTTGGGTTCCTACGATTTTGCTAACATCTGATTGAGGCGTGCGTGGAGCACTACGCACTGTCAAAGACTCTAAATTGCTCATTACCGCACGTCCGAGCAACGAAGTGCCCTTTGCTTCTCGTCCGTAAGCCCCTTTACGGTAGTCGGAGATCAACTTGCAAATATCGACTCCCGGGGCTTCTCCTGTAGCGATGGCAAGGAAGAGAAGTGAGGGCAGTGGGATTAGTCCAAAGAGTCAAGCGTTAACTACATTAGACCGATGCACACTTTTTTTTATGGTAGGTAAAATCATCCAATAACAAATCCTACCCTTGGTCGGGGCGGAAGATAGTGTCAGACTCTTACTGACTAAAAACCTACCCTGTTCCTTCATTGCCTTTGTTCCTGGGCTCCGGGGTTTACTTTCGCCTAACCCTAGGCCCCAGTAGGCTTCGGCCCTGCTAGGCCCCTACAGTTTGCTGACAACTTCTTTAGGTGCGCGGAAACAGTGCGCGCCGCTGACGACTTAGGCCCGGTCCGGACTGTCACCGGACGGACGGATAGCGAGCTACCCATTGCCCGCCGTCCGCAAGCCCGCGCCTACGGTGACGCACACGTGGGACACGCGTGTGTCGTGTGTCGCATGGCGTTGATCTAATGTAGCTCTATAAGTCTAGTTGCCATATAAAATGTATGGAGACCGACGCGCCCAGATCGGCGTACGTGGCCCACGTGTGCTCAATATAGTTCTACCTTTACTGTGGCCCTGGAACGTAAAGGGAAATTGAAGGAACACATTTTGGTTTTAGTCAGTGACCATCATCAACATCATTTCAGCCGAAGGACGTAAGCCTTTTTAGTTAGTAAAAGTCTAAGGCCGTGTTTACGGAGACGCGGCGCGTTCGGCGTTTCGTCGTACATTGCAGCAGCGGGCCGCGTCATCGGACCGCCAGATGCGCTGCGCAACGCGTAGCGTCTCCGTAATCGAGCACTAAAATTCTTCCCCTGCTTGCATAAAACGCTTTATTTTTTAATTTTGCGATTTTTAAAATTAAAGTACTTACAGCATGCTGATATCAAGATTTGCTTTCTAATACTGGTATTAACTTCAGCTGCTTTTGCACCCATTTTATAATTTTCGATTACACACACTTCACACTAAAATATTATAAATTTTATATTCAAATAGAATCGTATGTATACAATAAACTTTATCGCGTGTATTCGCAAGCAGTTTTTATCTGCATCTGTTTTATCTTATATGGTTCTGCGTGAATCTGCTAAAACAAAATCAATATTATCTTTTATCTTAACCTTTAATCGAATTACTGATTATTATTGATATTTAGGGATAGGCAGTATTTTGTTTTATTAATATTGATAGCTCGCGCATCTTTGCATAAAAATACTAGACCCGTATTTCGGGTTTCGCATAATTATACTAAAAATAAAATTGGTAGATTTACCAAACTTGTCAAAAATCAACAATTCTGAAATCAATGATAAACTATTATGACACTATTTTAATAGCAGACTTGAGGCCATGATGGCAAGTGATGATTAGATATAAAATATTTGAAAACTTTATTTTGCAATTCTCTATCAAGCGCTTCTGATAGTTGTATCAGCGCACAAACATGTTGATATTTGCCAAATATCCTAATGCCGGTGTTAATAGTAGATATAGTTGGGTAATAGTAGACGCTAGAAAGACCAGGCAATTAGGCGACCGCCCAAGAACGCCAAAGACAAAAAGGCGCTTTTCTTCTACTCCTTTCTGCCTATATCGCGTTTTATTAGAGGTCGGCGTAACACGCTTTATTTTTCCCTTCCCTTTCATATCACTTCTCACATAATCCATCCATCTTTTCTTTAGGCTCCCTCTCCTTCTCCATCCATCTACATGTATACTCATAACTCTTTTAGTAACATGTGTTTCATTCCTCCTTTTCCACCATATCAAGACAAACGATTCCTTCTCAACTTTTTAGTCGTTGGCATCACTTTCAAACTTCCTCTAATATACTCATTTCTCACTTTATGCAGCCCGTCAGCATAGAAGGAAATTTTGATTGAATAATTTAAATTAGGTACTATTTTATGAATACATTCGGATTGTGATATAAATTATGTAATATTGGTGATTACCGCTGAGCGTTTATTTAGTATTAAGAGAGCCGAGGCCGGTAATCATCAATACTTATGTGTGTTATACGACGTTTTTCAACATGAAAAAATACTTTAATTAACTAATAAACTTCAGTGATTTTTTGTGAAATGGGGATAAAAAATTAAATCTGTTTTCTTATATGCGCGCCATTTAAAATGGCGGTTATACCCTGGCTAGACTGCTTTAATAAGTATAAAGTTGGTTATCTACAAAAAAAGACTTTTTTATTTGAATGAACGATTTATTTATTAAATATGTATAAGTTAAAATGGTACAATTATCCCATTGTCATTTTGCTAAAAGTTCATAATCTTTTAATTCATAATAGCCGATCATTGGTTGGTCAGTGGCCTCGTAATGGAATTGTGAATGAGCTGTCTTGTAACACAATTACTTTCTAATGGTAAATCACTGAATGAAGTCGCATATCTACAAAAAAAAAAAACACAATTTTTTATTAGAATGAATGATTTATTTAGTAAACAAGTTAAAATGGTATACTTAAACGCGAAATTGATTTAAGTAGAAGACACTTTGCGTGACCAGAGGGCTGGCTCATTTTTTGCCCAAAGAATCAGCATTGCCATTCAACGTGGCAATGCTGCCAGTCTTCTGGTTACGTTTCCGGATGACAGCGATGTAGAGGAGTACTTCGGCACCCGTATTTGATGTTTTTGTATTATATTTGTACATAGTTATGTCTAGTTTACATTCTTAGTTTAGTTTTTATGTACATAGGTTTAGTATAAATACTTAGTAAATATTTAAGTTTATTTTGTTTCGTTAAAGACAAATTAAAAAAAAAAAGTAGAAGACCAGGAAATGTGAGATATATACCTCTCTAAAACCACCCCGATGATCACTATCAGACATGAACAGGACATCTGTGGGAGTCTTTACCCATTAGGAGAATGATTCAGATTATCGCAGTATGTATTTGCAAGCCATTCGTGGTACGGAACCACTAAAATAAATTACACCACTTAAATATACAACCCATACTAATAATTATTAATTTAAGAAATGGTTATCAAATAATCTCTTATAAGTGATCACAATCAGTGCGGTTTATCTGTTTAAGTAATTTAATTAGATTTTATTCATTACAACCTAAAAAATTTTGTTTTGTTTTTATGGTAATTTTTTTTTATCATATTTAATATGGATTTATAGATTATTGGATACAACACTACTGCAATATTACACAATATTACGACTTAATAGAAAAAAAAATTGCATAATATTGTGCAATACAACTCTTTAATCGTATTGCACACATGATTGCACAACATTATGCAATTTTCAAATAAAATATCTAAAAATATCTTATCTACGATTTTTTGTTTATTTCCTTATCAGGTTACAATTGTAAAAAAAAACTGCCACTTTAAAATCATAACTTAAAAAATCTTGAAAATAGAGATGCACATTATGTTTCGAATCGAAGTTGTTGTCAAAAATCGAAAATAAAGTAAATATTTTTAGTTTAAAATTGTTGCATATCAAAAAACACTGTAAGCAGTTAAAACAGCGAAGTGAAATAGTTAAAAACATATATTGTGACCATAGTAAGTCAAGGACTACGTTAAAGACAAAATTTGAAACAACTGAAGAGAAAAAATAAAAGGAACAATGACATTTTTTTATTATTGGAGGTTTGCGCTTGACCACTGTCACAGTTGATGGTAAACGGTTGATGGCAACGGGAGGTCGACCTTGGAGTACGCTGGCCTACAAGTTGGTAACCTATTCACTCTTGACATAAAGACATTGATATCAGTTTCATCTGTCATCATCATCTTTTCAGCCGAAAGACGTCCACTTTTGGATTTTGGCTTCACTCAAGTGTCATCAAAATGCACGGTCCTGTGCACCACCACGTCATTGGCCCACCTTTTGGGAAACCTTCCAACGCTTCGTCTTCTGGTACACGGTCGCCACTTCGGAACCTAACGGCCCCAAAGGTCATCTGTTCTGCGGGCAATGTGCCCACTGTCATTACTATTGCAGTGTCATTACTATTGCAGCGAGTGTTATTCAAACATTTCTGATCCTAAGTGGTAAATAAAAACTAGATAATACCAAAAAATAACTGGGTCAATATTAATTGAAGATGGACAGTAATAAAGTTATCTGTTACATAATCAAACTTATCGTTGACATACGGAAGTATTAGCTTGATTTGTATACTTTTATCAGTATCGGATAGCGCACTCACGGATCGGTTTTTTTCACCTGCGCCTCACGAGACTGGAATTTTGTCGGTTACGCAGCCGTCGTGGTTGCGATTATCGCTTGCAAATATGTTGGGTGATTATTGCAAGTGGATGATTAATTAACTATGCATACTGCCATGGTTACACACCAGAAACGAGCGAAAATTTAACAGGGTATAAAGATCGAAGTTAGTAAGATATGTTAGTAAGATATGTTGAGTTATATTTAGGAAAGATTAATAAAAAGAAAACAGAATTGATAAATTATATAATATCACAGTTAAAAAAATGAACGTTTCTCTAAAAACATTTGAATTTCCAAAAGACTCTTTCCTTTGGTTTCAGGCACAAAGAGTACACTAAAGACGAATGCAAGAGCGCATAAACCCGCGAACACCCAGAAGGTTATATAAGGTCCCAATGCTGGCAACATATAACCAAATGCAGTTTGTATTCCGAAACCGGAGACCCAGCCGATGGTGACAGCACACGTGCCTCCGAAACCTCTGCAGGTGTCTGTGAACATTTCTCCGATGAAGGTGTTGGGGATGACGTCAAAACCTGGAAAATATAATAAATGATAATTTATATATTATCTTGAATATAAATTTTTGTTGAGGAAGACACACAAGCATATTGAGAGCGTGGCGACTTATGAATAATTATCTATACAAAGGTAAGGGTAAGTATGCGTGAATCAGTGAATATTTACAGATGACAGTAGCGATAGAATGAAGAAATCGAGTTGTGTCGACCTCAAGCAACATGGAATGAAGCTGATAATTTGTATTTTATAAATATTTCTTGTGTTGCTCCAGATGAGGTTTTAATTGCTTCCAGTTCAAAAATATTGTATCAAGTTTACTCTGTTGAATATGGTAAACTTAAACCGTCAAAGATAAATGGCACACGATACATTTTGTTCATGATGGTGACAAATCATCAAATAATTTCCTTCGCTTTGGGAGGAGGGAGAAGAAGTGTCAAACATTTTTATAGACTAAAACACACTCTCCTTTAGTGGCTCTAAGCATTCCAGGATTTCGGCGATTCTTACTACCAATCGCACATCCCTGGCAAGTATGAGCCCAAGCGGACCCAACAATTAAGGTGACATCTCTTGGAACATTACGCGCCGTAGGCATGAGCCTAGTTCTTAACGGATGAGTTACGCCTTGCTCGCCGTCCACAAGCTTGCGCCCACGGTGGTTGGGAATCACCCAACATGTCCCCTTATACTTAGCTCAGTGATTAGTCTATTAAGATTGATAGCTGTACTATGTTCAGAAATATAATAAATGAAAATTAATCAAATGAATATTCTTGATAAACTTACCACTAAAATATGACAGGAAGAAACACATCATTGATACCAGCGCCATCCACTGCACATTGTCAGCGGCTGGATTGCCAGATTGTAAAAGATAGAAGTAAATCCCAAGAGAAGCCTGGACAAAAAAAAAATTAAGATAAACCCTATATTACACAAACAAAAAACGAAAGTTTAGTTACGAGTATATACGAATATGTAGGTGTGAATGTATGATTGTTACTCCATGCTCAAATGGATGTACGGATTTAGATGAAAGATACACGAGTAGACCTTTTGAGTAGGTACTCAAAAATGTTTAAAGTATTTGTTAGGCAGCTAAGGCTTTATACATTAGTAATACGATAAAATTAGTAAATAATAAAATATGAAACAGTTTGGCATATTATAAACTAGCGAGCCGAAAATAAATATTATTTTATACATTGCCTAAGAATACCATAATAGACAGATTGCCGGTAAGATATACATGCTTTCATCTACACACCGTTAAATTTTGGTCGTTTTAATCCCGCGGAGGGTCGATTCGTTACATGAAATCCTATCGATTTATAAAGATAAAATTGAAAAATAAAGTACTTTTTTTTTAAACTCGAATTAATTTACGCATGTACGAAATTAATTTCCTATAGTAAACGTCAGCTGATAGAGGTCAATTAACTGTCGCAACGCTACAAGGTCATTGACTCGTTTACTTCAAGAAATTAATTTCGTACATGCGTATAATAATTCGAGTTTTAGAAAAAACGTACTTTATTTTTTAATTTTATCTTTATAAATCGATAATGTTTCATTTACCGAATCGATCCTCCACGGGATTAAAACGACCAAAATTCAACGGTGTATATTAATGTATTCATAAACTTACCAAACTTAATGAACAACCAGCCGTAGAGAATAACAATATAATTCTTCTTCCAGATCTATCAACTATCAATGGAGCAAAAACGGTGGCCGATACTTGAGTCACACCAATGATAATAGTAGATACATAAGGCTCCAGGTTTGTTTCAGTCATTTCAAATATGATCGTTACAAAAGACATGACCGCAATAACTCCACTCAATTGTTGAAAAACATTTAAAGATATTACAATAAATGCGGCCATTCTGTTAGATCTGACCGTGTACATCTCAGTCAGTTGAGCCATATTCAATTTTGGCTTCTCATTTGCTTTTGCTACGATTTCGTCTATGTCATCTTGTCTGCCAAGTGATATCAGATTTGCTACCGCTAAATCTCTTCTGCCTGAAATGGAAGACATTTTTCATTAAAAGGAATTAAGGAAAAGGTCGTGGATAAGATTTTGAGTATAATTGTGGATGGCTTTAAGAGAAGAGAAGATTGAGGACTCATAAAGGGATGAACTGTGAGAATATTTTATATACAACATTATTTTTAGTATATACGAAACCCGAAACATGGGTCTAGTAGTTAATATGCAAAGAATCTATATGCGAAACATAACCGTACCATGAAAATTCTCAAAGTTATATGCTTGTTATGTTACCTGGTTATCCACACAAACACATAGTCACCAGGCCATCTGGGCCTCTGAAGGGTTGTTTTGCTCAAGCATCTAGCAGTGCGATACTGCGATGGTGTCTAATGCCCGCAATGACCTGCCGTGACCTCTATTGTACTTAGTCTCGGCAGTGTCCAACTTGTGACCGTTTTTTAAATATTTTTGGGAAAAAAATATAACATGGTGTAAAACAAAGATAAGCTGTATTAAAAATATAATATTCACATAGTATACTTACAACTTGTACAAATTAAACCTAGTTCTATATAAAACTTAATAGATATATATACAAAT
Source organism: Leucania comma (assembly GCA_958295575.1). NCBI lineage: Eukaryota > Metazoa > Arthropoda > Insecta > Lepidoptera > Noctuidae > Leucania > Leucania comma. Next base: position 5,754,962 of record OY282483.1, read on the forward strand.
TAAAAATTAATAATATGTACAAACGGGTAGAAAAAGAACTTATTGGGCATCAAAAAATTCATCCACATCGATATCAATGGGAAAAGTGCCCAGAACGCTGGCAGCATTGCCACGTTGGATGGCAATGCTGATTCGTTGACCGAAGAAAAGCCCAGCGCTCTGGTGTTGGTGTAAAACTGATTGGAATCGATTCAGTGATTCTGAACAAACTTGGTTTCCAGGTTTTGCATATACTAAAAATTATATTGTATATTAAAAAAAATATATATACCTTTTATAACTTGATAAACAGCGGTCTCAGGAACGAAAATGATTAAAGCAACGAGATAAATAACGTTTAAAACTGCGCCTATACAGCTGATGATCGAGTAAGGTACAAAAGGCCCGACTAAATACGCAAACAGAATACCGCTTGTGGTAAATAGTCCAGTCAAAGTCAGCATTCTACCTCGAATCCTTGTTGACCTGGAAACATAATAAAGAATTTTTTTACTAAGTACTTTTATAACCTATCCAGAATTTGTTTTCATTGTTACATTCATACCAAACTGTAAAACATTTTGTCGGCAGTTGTTCTTATTTCATATTTAATTTGGATAAAATAGGTCAATAACATTAAAAAAATAAGTATACGAAATATTTTTTTTTAATATCACACACACTATCACACAACGTCGTCTAGTCCCAAGCTAAGCAGAGCTTGTGTTATGGGTACTAGACCACTGATAAACATAGATAAATATTTCTAAATACATATTATAGATAAATTATACCCAGACACAGAACAAATGATCGTGCTCATCACACAAACATTTGCCCTGGGTGAGAATCGAACCCACGACCTTCGGCATAGCAGTCAGGGCCACTAACCACTAGACCAACAGGCCAGTCATTCTACATCCATGAAAAATTTTCATTATCCATGAATGCAAAAAGCGAAGCTTGTTACAAATAAAATAGGTTCACATGACTCTACGGACAAATGATATACAGTAAATTCTTCAGTTGATATTTGGATTAAGCACACGATATCAAGTTTGGAGGTTTTTGGCATTCATAAATCTAGGCGTTTTTTTTTTATGGTAGGTAAAATCATTCAATGACAAATCCCGCCTTTGGGCGGAGCGGGAAGTAGTGTCAGACTCTTACTGACTAAAAACCTACCCCGTTCATTCGTAGCCTATCATGCCGGGGCCGGGTATTCCTTTCGGAAGTTAACCCATGACCCCAGTAGGCTTCGACCCTGCCTGCCTGCAGTTAGCAGGCTGGGCCTCTTCGGTGTGCTGACAGCTCCTTGAGGCGCGCGGGAACAGAACGCGCTGTCGACGACTTGGGCTCATAGGCGTTAGATATTTTCTCGTGCGCATCAAGTATCCTTTGTTTGCATAGACAAGTGCTTAAGTTCTACTTTATAAGGTTCATTATTATATTGTTCAGACAACATAGTTTGATTTTCTTTTGCATGAACCTGAAGTGTTTTACAAATGGACAATTTTTTACAGTTATTACTTACGTGTTCATTAGTTTTTTAAGTAATGTTTTGCTAATAACATATTAAGATAGGAAGAGAATCATCAGCATACATAAATGCTTTTCATTTCTTTAATACATTGTCTTAAAAAAATCTTAATGTCTACCTAAAAGCCTATTCCGGTATAAGATGGCAATAAAGTCACTGAGTTATCTGCCTTAAGTATCTCATTGCTGACGTAAGTCTGAACTTGTATTAATAAAACAGATATTTTTTTTAGAGGCAACTATGATTGCTTGAACAAGACTAACATATGTTCTTAAAATTACTTACGTCATCTCTCCAATGTAGACAAGGTTTAAAACAAATATAATTCCACTTGCAACACCTCCGAGTATTCTGCCTACAAATATCATGTACAAACGTGTGGAAAATGCCAAAATAACGTAAGCCAGTAAAAGGATGTGTCCGCCAATGCAAAGGCAAGATTTTCTGCCAATCACGTTACAGAGATATCCTGAGAAGTAAGGACCTGAAAGACAATAAAAAAAAATTACAAGATCTTGTTGTAAATGATTGAAGACATGAGAGTAGGGCACTAGAATGCAACAAGACAGACAGGACTGACAGCTAGGAATATAATATTCTTAATTAGTAAGGATAAGTATAGATAGAAACGAAAGTAAGTATAGCTGGGTAGTTGCAAAGTCAAGGAATGAATTACTGTAATTCGGATTATGAAGATGATCTAGAAATTTATTAACCACTTTATTCTCATTTGATTTATTTACGACTTGAAGAAGAGGTTGGATTCGTTCGATTCTTGTACAGAAGCCAGCACATTAACCTACCTGAATCTGTCAAATTTCTTTAATAGATTTTCAACCTTATCACAATAGCGGAAGGTTAATGTTCGATTGGTAAAATTTGACAGATTGGGGCAGATTGAGGTGCTGGCGTCTGTACATACTTCTTATCACTATCACTGTCTTTTTGTGCGTTTAATTCTAAATTTACTTTTTTGTTTAATCTTGTTAAATCTATGGATTATTTCGATGACTTTGGTTTCTTTTCTGACGTTCTCATTCATAAAGCAACCCTATATCCTTTTTATGGTTTTTATTCTTTGATTCTAAAGAGCCATTTCAGAAGGTGTGAATGGTTTTGTGATAGTTATCGAAATAGGTGTGTGTTGACTAAAATCTGTTACAACATTATTTTTTTTCATTAAAATTTTTGTCTGCAGACGTAAGTGGGTTCTATTTAGTAGGTTGTAAATAAAACCCTAAAACTGAGATAGTACGTGTCATACTTTTTATTGTGATTCCCGGAAAATGTCTGGCATCATTATCTAAGATGGCGACACCAGCTCGGTTCTTCAAGGCAGGATAGGTATACATGCTTGACATAGTGGGAAATGAAAATACGAAAGTTTAACGACGTCTTTGTCTATAGTACATACTTACAAGATAAAATTTATAAAATAGGAATAAAAAAATTGATGGCCAAGAAATCAGGAAGTTTAAAGAGTCTTTGCCTTGTAGTACCAACTTACAAGATAAAATTAAAAAAAAATAATTGATGAACATACATACGATGGCTCCAAGAGCCATAACGGAGACAATCCAGGAAGATTGAGCATCATCAATGACATTTCCCAAGGGTGTGTCCTCCTCATTCTGCAGCTTTGCAAGCACCGGCGCTACCCACCCGGTGCAGTAGCCCACTAAGAACTGACCAAGGTATACTGAAATGATAATTATAATGATATTAGTGCTATAAATGATAGATCAGTACATAAAGATGGAAAGAGATGAACAGAATCTAGTATCCTTCATGGAGTTACGCAAAGTGTAACTCAAGGAACACTGTTGAGTTGAACACATGATGACGGACATTCCGTCTTGCCTTCCCAGAGTGGAAGAAGTTATGATGATTTCTCATCTTTTAAAACAAAAAGAAGGAAATCTTCTTTTGGTTTTAATTTTGTTTTAGGAGGTACAAATATGTTTATGAAAAACTAATTGACTCTCAAGCAGTTAACACATATGCAAATTTTGGAAAAAAAAAGAAAGAAAATAGGCAAAAAATATAGAATATATATAAATTTATCAGATCTATTTAGGAGAATTTTGTACAAAGGTAACGTTGAGTAATGTGTTAAATTTTAAATAAAAACTAAAAAAAACCCAAGTAGTAAAAATTAGGGGAACCGATAAACAAAGCCCTGTTTCTTTTATTTTGATTGAGTACGATTTAAGTGTTGGTTTTTTATTTACTTTTTATTAAGAGGATCCTTTCCCGCTAAAATCGGCAGTGCCGCCCGCCACTGGTGGTGCAATAGCGACGGGCATCACTACCGATTTCAGCGTTGCAGTGCAGGTGACGCAACGCGGTTAAGTGTTTCGGCCCTAAATGCCTGTTGGTGCATCCAACGCAATGTTTTACAAAAAGGCAACGCGAAATCTACGAGATAACGCATGAACGCTCCTGTTGGCATTCGGTAATACCGTCATTCACTCGAATGTCTCACAAAACTTCTTCCAAGAAATAAATGTTTTTTAGAAAAATGTAATTTAAAAAATATAGAAAAATACTCTTTCAAAATCATGACTGCCGGCAGCCTCACCCGCGTGAATGTATGTTTCTATAAACCAACTTTGGACTCCTATGTCATGCCCTTCGTGGTTGAATTTTGGAAAATCCTCTGTAATTGTTCGTTTACGTCAAAAAAGGAAACCTTGTGCAAATTTTCATATTTGCTTAGTTCCAGTAGTTTTGGCTATGCGTTGATATGTCAGAAAGCAGTGATGGTTGTGTGGTAACAGTCCCGACTTACGAGTCGTAGGTCACGGGTTCATACCCAGCCAGGCGCATTACTGTGTGTAATTTATTTCATCACCACTGCCCTCATAACGGTGAAGGAAAACATCGCGAGGAAACCGGCATGTCCTAGAACCAAAATTCAAAGACATGTGACATTCGCTAAACCGTACTGGGCCCGCGTGCTGGATTACGGCCCATTCCCTCTCTTAGAGAGGAGGCCTGTGTCCCAGCAGTGCGAACATTGAAAGGCTGATGATGATGATGATGATGATGTTGATATGTCAGTCAGTCTCTTTTTATATATATAGAACAGATGTGGTGAACCTTCACTGACGATCGTGCTAAAAAACATGAAGCACACATATATTGTGGTTAACACGCACCGCCAAAGAGTTTTTAATTGTCAAAAAGTTTTAGTCGACAAAAAATCGAATTAGTTGTTTATTAACTGAACTCTTTATTCGCAACCCAATATTGGTGCTGCAACGTAACAGTAGTAGTGTTAATTCAAATAAAACTTAAATTAAATGTTAGTTCTGCTGTTGCAAATTTATATCAGTACTAACTCTCATATATGCGTGTACAGTACGGCCGACGGATCTTAGCGCGTCTGAAATTATGCTCTGCGAACTTTAGCGCTTGTGTACTCGTAAAAAAATAAATGGTTTGAAAAAATAAATGCCAATTGCAGTTGTTATTGCTGTTAGCAACTGTTATTGGCATTTATTTATATAAATCATTTATTTGGCGCGCTTATTTTGAGAGCTAAAGTTCGCAGAGCCTAACTTCAGACGCGCAAAGAGCCGTCGGCCATACAGTACCCGAATTATTGCGCCACGTTACACCACAGGCTCGCATGGTATGAGTGGGTGATTATTTGAATCCGGCCGGTGTCTCATTCGTCTGGCCTAAATTTTTCTTCAAAATTTGATATTTTTATTTGCATATTAGTTTTCCCCGACGACTAATTGTATCAAAGGCACTCATTTGCGTTTACTGGCTTACGACACAAAACAGATAGGTACGAAAGTTACGCCTGATGAATAAGATATTCTTTCAGTTTCAAAAAATCACCCTGGTTCGCCATGCCTGATATAGAAGATACGTATATACACAGTTAAATTTTGATCATTTTAATCCCGTGGAGTTGATAAACATGAGAAATGCGTTGATATTCGCATGTATGAAATTAATTTATTGAAGTAAACGAGTTAATGACTTTTGTTTCGTTGTTGGTAGCTGCGTTCTAATTACTACAGGTCATTGAACTCGCTCAGCTGACGTTTACTTAAAGAAATGAATTTCGTACGTGCGTAAATTGATTCTATTTTTTTTAAAAGTACTTTATTTTTTAATTATATCTTTACAAATCGATAGTGTTTCATATACCGGATCGACCGTCCACGGGATTAAAACAATCAAAATTTAACGGAGTATATATAAATAATAATGTATATTTTTAAAACTAAAGTACTTACAGCATCCTGCTATTAGGAATTGTTTTTTAATGCTATTAACTTTAGCTGCACCACCCATGTTTGCAATTTTCAATCACACACACTCCTCACTAAAATATTACAAATTTATTGTTATTTTGACATTGTATGACATGTATACAGCTAACAATCAAGTATATTCTCAAACTGACTTTACTTCTGTTTATCTTATTTATTTTGTTATATCTTATAGGTACTTCCGCGAGAATCTGATTATTGATTTTTAGGGATAGATTGGTAAATATTTGAAACGTTTATTTTGTAAGACTCTAGCATGCTGTAGCATTGGTTTGTAGCAGACTGAGTTCTGTAGAGAATCGCAACATAAATAATAAAAATAATCCGTCTCGTGTATTTATGTCACCGTCAATCTATTTTAGGTTTGGGGAGATTCTAAAAAATATGTCTTCTCAAGATTGTTCAGAGAACTATTTAACTGTGGCGCTATTGTAATGCACTCTACTCATAATGTAAAGCGAGAATAGTTTAATATTACACGCACACGAACTTACACATACAAACACGTGAACTAATAAATACGCACGCTCACATGCACACACACATATATACGCGTTTTCAATGTTTTTTTTTTCATTTAAGTAATAGTCAATTTTTTTTTCTTTTAAGTTTTATTACATAGAAAATGATTATTTTATTAGTATATTTTCACTATTCAATCCTCTTTTCGTTTAAATTCATACAAAACAAAGTTCAAAACCGATTTTTACATATTTATATTAACATTAGCTTCTATCAGCGGCTTTTAATTTTAATTTGTCATCAGAAAATTGTAAACTCCGTATGATTGTAATAAATCTTTATTAGATTTTAATTTCTCGATATATTATGGATGACTCGTTTTATATACGATAAATCACATTCAAATTTATTACTGGGACAACATAATAATGTTACATTTAGATAAAATATGTAGTTTACAATTTGTCTGTATTTTACAATCTTACGGCTTTTGCAATTTTTCGGACACACATAGGTACATTGTAAAAGGAATCTCTGTGCAAAACAACGTTGTAGGTCGAAAGATTGGGCGTTGATAAGTCAGTGGTTAAGTCAGAAATTTGCTTTTTAATTATAGGGTGTTTGGCAGAACGTTGAACATACAAAAATGGTGGATAAGTGGGGTCATCTGCTACTTACTCAGCCCTAATTTATTTGACTCTGGCCCCTAGATATTAATTTATTTTAGCTTTTTAAGATTTAAGTATTTTTTTTTTACCTCTTTCTGTAAGTTTGAGCACTCGTAACTTTTTTTCTAGCTAACATATGAATAATAAAGCAATAATTTTATAAAAATCTGCTAACATTAAAGATTAAAAAAATAAAACAAAATATTGTAGCCTGCTTTACCCATTTTTAATTAAAATTACACTTTAAAGTTAAGAAAGTAGTGAAACTAGGAGAAAGCAAAAAAAAAAAAAAAATTAAAAAACTAGATGGCCAGGGCCAAATAAATTAGGGTTGAGTAAGTAGCAGATGACCCCACCTATCCATCATTTTCGTATGTTCAACGTTTTGCCAAACACCCTATATTTTTTTTTTTGTGAGTAGCTAACTATATTTATTATACCTATATATCTTTTATAGTTCAGAATTTATGTGTGGTATGTATGTCACTTAGTGTCATTGTACTAATCAAGAGTCTGACCCTATTTCCCAAGGCCCAAGGCCCAAGGGCGGGATTTGTCATTGGATGATTTTACCTACCATAAAAAAAGGGTGATCAGTTTAAAAATCAAAGGAAACACTGAAATAACTTTCACTCAATACGACACAAATAATAAAATGTTTACAATGGTACCGACTGAACCCTACGGCAAAGGAAGATTAACTATATCCTGATAACTACTAAAAGTCACACGTAATACTATGATTTTGCTTATGCGGCTAACTTCATACGTATGATTTTGCTTACGCGGCTAACTCAACACGTATGATTTTGCATTCGCAGCTTACTTCATAATGTTTCTTGCCACTGCAGTGGAGCCCTCTTTAAAAAAAAATATGGGCAATTTTTTTTGGAAATAAAAATCTTCTTCTGCAGCAGAAAAACAAAAGTGATCACCCTAACCATTGACCTTATTTCTTTAGTTACAATGTGCATAGACATCCGTTACACTGTTATTACATGTAAGCAAAAAATAAAAACTTCTATATATAATAGCAAAATACCACTCACTGATTAATCATCTCAAAAAATTTAAACCCCTAAAAAACTTAAAATTTGGCAAGTAGGTTCCTCATAGGGTGTAGACATCCGCTAAGAACGGATTTTACGAAACTTCACCCCCATTCCGCTGCCACGACAAGTCGAGGCATGGCGGACAGAGCTCCGGCGGGATCTCATGGTGAAATGGCGTCAGCGACTATCGCAACCTCGTTCGGGGCGCGCCACTATTGGGGCGATAAGGCCCATCCTTGGGGCGTGGCTGGAAAGACCTCACGGCGTTCTCAACTTCCGCACGACGCAGGTGCTTACCGAACACGGAAAGTTCGCTAAGTACCTGTTCCGGATTCGTGCGGAGGATTCGCCCGGGTGTCGCCACTGTGCGGAACATCCGGAGGACACGGTGGAGCACACTGTAGAGGTGTGCACTGCCTGGGCGGAGCATCGCCGTGTCCTCGTGAGGGCGATCGGCGGCAGCGATCTCTCTCGCCGGGCCTTGGTTCAGGCCATGGTCCGTAGTGAGGAGGGATGGCAGGCGGTCGCCTCCTTCTGCGAAGCAGTAATGCTAGCAAAGGAGGAGGCCGACCGCATCAGGCAGAGGCAACAGGGCGCTCGCCCCAGCCACCGCCGGGATTCCGATCCCGATTTCCGGCCACCGTAGGCGCGGGCTTGCGGACGGCGTGCAATGGGTAGCACGCTGTCCGATCGTCCGGTAACCGACCGGACCGAGCCCAAGTCGTCGACGGCGCGTTCTGTTCCCGCGCGCCTCAAGGAGCTGTCAGCACACCGAAGAGGCCCAGCCTGCTAACTGCAGGCAGGCAGGGTCGAAGCCTACTGGGGTCATGGGTTAGTTCCGAAAGGAATGCTCGGCCCCGGCACGATAGGCTACGAAGGAACGGGGTAGGTTTTTAGTCAGTAAGAGTCTGACACTACTTCCCGCTCCGCCCAAGGGCGGGATTTGTCATTGGATGATTTTACCTACCATAAAAAATAAAAAAAATAAAAAAACCAGTAAGGGGGTAAAACGGGGGTTGGAAGTTTGTATGAAGAAACCGACCTTCACGCGGGCGAAGCCTGGCAGAAGCTAGTATTGAAATAAAAACATTCATTTATTTATTTATCAAACTTGTACTGTCTTTACAGGAAAGCCTAATGCGACAGTACAGCCAATACTGACAAATTGCAATTCGACAAAACAATTGCTGGAATCTATTGTTGTAAACAAGGTACTAGTATTACAAAGTATCATTTTCAAAGAACTGAAGAACATTGATTAATTATATTAATTAATATTAAATAATTTATTTATTATTACTCTATTGCACACCTTAACTTATTATTAGATACATTTATAAAGAAAATAAGTGTACAATAGGCGGTCTTATTGCTCAGGGCAATTTCTACCAGACGACCTTTGGATGGACTGGAAGAAAGGAAAAGATTTGGGGTTGTCAGTGTACAACAATACAAATAATAGAAGTATATAGTATATAAATAATACAATAGAAAAAGGAAAAAAAGAAAAAAAAATATAATACATAAATAATTTATAACTTTCACACAACGTTATCTAGTCCCAAGCTAAGCAGAGCTTGTGTTAGTACTAGACAACTGATTAACATACTTATATATTTCTAAATACATACATATTATAGATAAATTACACCCAGACACAGAACAAATGATCGTGCTCATCACACAAACTTTTGTCCTGGGTGGGAATCGAACCCACAACCTCCGGCACAGCAGTCAGGGCCACTGTCTAGTAGACCAACAGGTCATATAATATAATTGTGCAACTTTCTGGCTAAGCTATATGACGAACCAAACTATAACTTACAATTCTGTTTTTTGATGTACATAAATGAATAATAAAATTATTTTGATACAACACAAAAAAATCCTTTTTCAATTTCGGAAAAATCTTCGAGGTTCGATTCAAGAATTGAACTATTTACTAAAGTTAGAATGTACGGAACCCTCAGTGTACGAGTCCGACTTGCACTTGCCCGGTTTTTTATTATTTGTGTCATAAAGAAATTTTATCCAAAATCACAATTAGTAATAACTTTTCAAATCCGTTTAAAATTAAGTAAGTTAGAAAACTTTCAAATCTGGTGGAAGGGGAAACTGTCAAATAACAGTCAAAGAACGCACGTTCAGAAATGTGACGTCATCACTAGTAGATTACGCGCGTATAAAAGAGATAACGAGATGTTCCTACCGTGCTCCCACTCTTTCTTATAACAATATTTGAAATTTATAATTGCTTCTCGATATAATAACCATTTTTGATGCTGTTTTTAGTGTTATTAGTTTCTTTTTCAGTATAAAATATTTTACAAAAACACAGGCAAGTACCTACCCAATTGTTCCGGGCGTTTTTGTTTAAAAACTGATTGTTTTAGTGAGGTCTTTTTTTGTTCATTGTTTTATAATGTATAGGCTCGCGTTTGACCACTATCTCACCTGATGGTAAGCGATGATGTGGACCCCAAGGTTATAGCTATCAGAAAACTCCACTTCCGACAGGAATTTCACTCTTATATAAAACAAAATAATAGTAAAACTTAGAGATAGTGTATTGAGTAGTATAATCTGCCAATCATAGTTTGAGAAGTCTGTCTAAAGCCGGCGTTTCCGTGGTAGGTACATTATCTGCTCTACAGACGATAAAAGATTGATTTGACTGATTACAAAGATCAATAGTCAATAGTCACTGTGATAATGTCGGTAGGATTATCTAACTCATGTGATACTAGTTTATGCCAGCAGTTTCACTCGCATCAAAGTTAAAAATTGTTCTAAGGAAACATATTCCCTTTGTATATTCCTGAGACAAACAATATCCTATCGCAGGACATTACCATCGAAATAATCTAAAAAACATTACACAAATAATTCATAGTAATATATATATATATATATATATTTTAGGGTACGTAAAATTATCCAATGACAGATCCCGCCCTTGGGCGGAGCGGGAAATAGTGTCAGACTCTTAATGACTAAAAACCTACCCCGTTCCTTCGTTGCCTATTGTACCGGGAAAATCGTAATCCGATACTTGTTACCTAGCGGTAGTAAGTCGCTCAGTCTAGTGTGTCACCCGTATCTGTCAAGGCGCGCTTGTGTCCGCTGTAAGCACCAAAAGAAAATATTTTTCTGGAGAAATATCCCGAGTTGTGCACCATTGTAAATCGCTTTATAGCAAAACGACTGTACCTAACTTTAGTTTATTTTCGTAAATATTTTTCATATTTACTCAGTAATTAATAAGAATATAATTGGATGTCTTCTTTTTCTTATCTACATAATATCTTCCAAAAACAATCCAAGATTCCGGACCATGCGTCTTATTTGCAGATGACATTTCTATTCTTGCCCCCTGTCATGATATCGAAAACCTAAACAATACCCTTAATAATATTCTCACTAAAACAATAACCTGGTTAAATAATCATAATCTAGAAATTAATTTTGAAAAAACTAAACTTATTTCATTCCACCCTCACCAAAAAAGGCACCTAGATGTAAATTTCTCTTTCAACAACCACAAATTAGAACTGATAAACGAATTTTCATTATTAGGCTTAACCATAGATACAAACATAAACTGGAAATGTCACATTCAGAAAATTAAAACAAAACTTTCTACATTTTTGTACGCTTTTCGCGAATTAAAAAAGACCACAAACTTGCAGACAGCTCTAGTTACCTATTACGCCAATGCTCATGCATGGCTCAATTACGGTGTAATAATGTGGGGGAATAGCACAGATGTCGCCAATTACGCTTCAATGACGAATATCTGAACCTAAAATACCCGTGTCTTGATTAGCCTAGTGCCTACAACAAATGCATTTAATTCAGTTAGGACATATATCTTATTTGTACAGTCTTGTTCTGTTTTATTTCATTGATTCTACGTACCGTAAATTGCCAGTACTTTATCTGGTTTGAATCAGCTTATAACTATTTCACTATTAGTCCACAAAATCTGTGTTTTGATTTTTAATCGTAAAAGTTTTATTACACAATCTACAAGACTACATCGGATAAGTACTTCTAGCAATTCTAATCTTGCGGGTCTGTAAGTCGTTTTTGTTCTCTGACGGTGTTTGTATAGACTTGCCAATAAAAAGACTAACAATATTTATGGTGCAAAGTACTGCTTAAATGAATCACTACTGCATAAGCATGCAATCAACAAACAAATCCGTAAAACTATGTAGCTCATATTCAATTAAACCTTGCACAAATTAACGATTAACCTGAATGTTCTTTAACATCAATCTATAGGTTTGTTGCAACATCTATGTCAACACATAAGAACTAAATATATGAATTCCTGAATCTCTAATGAATTAGTTCTCCACGCGATTTAAATTTAAACAACATTCCGAAATCATCGATCGGGCAGTTGCCCGGATCAGATACACAGCTCCCGTCTGGTCGGGGAATTATCTCCCTTCAACAGTGTGGGACTTCACACTTTGTTTTGTTTTTCTCTAAATGTTCTTCAAACACAAAAAAACTTCTTTTTTTTATTCTTTATGTACATTCAATTTGACATGCCATTTAATATTTCCTCCAAAAAACATCAAATTAAGATATTTTACAAGAACGTGGCTACCATCTTAGATCTGACTAGATTTTACTGATCTAATTCTATAAAGTGCTATCTGCTTATTTAATTCTATAGTATTTGTCGGTTGTCCAACCCATCAATTGTCGGTTTCGCGTCACCTTCAAAAACCAAGTGAAGGTACGGCAGTTTACCGACATCATTAAATTTTTATCAACGTTCGCTGAAAACTGATCTCCACTTTAGAATATCACTTTTAAACTTGTTTATCTCCATTTTTGGTAAGTTACTAATTGTGGTGGCATTGTTGTTATTATGTAAGTAAACAAGTGTGGGGTTAAGAATACTCGATTCTGTTAATAGTCTCATCTGTTTCTGCTACCTGAATCTGTGTAGACGCATACTGACTAATTTTCTCAACGTTGCGGCCTGAATCTGTATTAACGCATACTACCTAATTTCCTCAACGTTACGGCCTGAATCTGCCTGTGTGTGTGTGTGTGTGCATACTCACTAATTTTCTCAACGTTGCAGCCTGAATGTGTGGACGTATACTGACTAATTTCTTTTACCAATTTACAATAATTATGATTTTCCGAAACAAACATCTTGTATAAAGCCTTTAATTTAACAACAACAAATACTGCATATCGACATTTCTTTAATAATTCTGTTTAGACCACACCCAGCAGGGTTACTTGACTTCACTTTCTTTGACTGACCACCATTCTGACAACTCAAAGCGTCCGTTTGAAAGAAGGTATTTGATTTAGTGGCCGCCTCATTTTCGAGTGTAGGAAAGAAAATGCCTCGCTGATGAGCCTTCGCTCACGTCTGAACTAGTCCACGCTACGCCTCTGAACATACATTACTCTATTACAAGCCTTACTCCAAAATACAACGCTCCAGTCCACCCAGCTAACGGTAGGAGGGGTTCACATCGGCGTCGGGTCGACGATGAAGTACCTGGGACTCGTCCTCGACAGCTGGTGGAACTTCAAGGAGCACTTTCGACGTCTGGCTCCCAAACTGAATAGGACTGGGGCTGCTCTCGGGCGGCTCCTGCCCAACCTCAGGGGACCAGACGCCTCCTGCCGGAAGCTCTACGCGGGAATCGTTCGGTCCATGGCCCTCTACGGGGCCCCGGTGTGGGCACCGACGTTGACACAGCAACCGAGGGCCCAGCTGAATGCGTGCCAGAGGGTCATGGCAATACGCATGGTGCGAGGGTACCGAACGATTTCCCGCGAGGCGGCGACCCTCCTTGCTGGCCAACCGCCATGGGATCTGGAGGCAACAGTCCTTGCACACATGCACGACAAGCGCATGGAGATGCAACGCCGGGGCGAAATTCCGCTGCCACGACAAGTCGAGTCATGGCGGACAGAGCTCCGGCGGGATCTCATGGCGAAATGGCGTCAGCGACTATCGCAACCTCGTTCGGGGCGCGCCACAATTGGGGCGATAAGGCCCATCCTTGAGGCGTGGCTGGAAAGACCTCACGGCGTTCTCAACTTTTGCACGACGCAGGTGCTTACCGAACACGGAAAGTTCGCTAAGTACCTGTTCCGGATTCGTGCGGAGGATTCGCCCGGGTGTCGCCACTGTGCGGAACACCCGGAGGACACGGTGGAGCACACTGTAGAGGTGTGCCCCGCCTGGGCGGAGCATCGCCGTGTCCTCGTGGGGGCGATCGGCGGCAGCGATCTCTCTCACCGGGCCTTAGTTCAGGCCATGGTCCGTAGTGAGGAGGGATGGCAGGCGGTCGCCTCCTTCTGCGAAGCAGTAATGCTAGCAAAGGAGGAGGCCGACCGCATCAGGCAGAGGCAACGGGGCGCTCGCCCCAGCCGCCGCCGGGATTCCGATCCCGATTTCCGGCCACCGTAGGCGCGGGCTTGCGGACGGCGTGCAATGGGGAGCACGCTGTCCGATCGTCCGGTAACCGACCGGACCGAGCCCAAGTCGTCGACGGCGCGTTCTGTTCCCGCGCGCCTCAAGGAGCTGTCAGCACACCGACGAGGCCCAGCCTGCTAACTGCAGGCAGGCAGGGTCGAAGCCTACTGGGGTCATGGGTTAACTTCCGAAAGGAATGCTCGGCCCCGGCACGATAGGCTACGAAGGAACGGGGTAGGTTTTTAGTCAGTAAGAGTCTGACACTACTTCCCGCTCCGCCCAAGGGCGGGATTTGTCATTGGATGATTTTACCTACTATAAAATACAAAAAAAAAACTCTTCAGTCCAACATAAGTGTATATTATCATAAACTTCATAATAACATGGAACTAAATTACTCACAACAGCTTGGGACATTGTAGGTTGGTTTTATTCCAGATAATTTTATAAAACCAATCCTGTTCTAATTTTGAATTTATTTCATGAGTATAGGCCACCATTCGAACACTTCTATGAATCTGACTGACCTAGTTCTTTGAGTGCTTATCACAATTAATTTCGATCTACCCGCTCTGATTGTATTGTTAGAATTGGATCAAAAATATTTTTAAACTATAAAAATGAGATCCCAGCATCTCCACCATGTCGCCAATTACGCTTCAATGACGAATATCTGAACCTAAAATACCCGTGTCTTGATTAGCCTAGGTACGATAACATTGTAATCTATCGACCGCTGTATTACGTAAACTGATTTTTACTAAATAACCGTTACTAAATTTATCATCGTAATGATATCGGGGGTGTTACCCCCCAAAGTGACCTCCAACCTCCCCTTGCAGCATCCCGAAACTCACAACTGAGAACTGGTCTGATTTAGTATCATTTCTGAATCTGATCGCTGTTAGAACAATACACACACAATATTGGAAAATAATATAGGCACAGTGAATATTTGGTCAATCTGGATAAATACACATTCACTGGGAAATAACAAGATCGCTCACCGATATACTGCTAGCTCCGACCCTCAGGTCCAAGTGGGCGCTGGTTGTCTACCACCGCGCGCTATAATCATTATCTGTGGGTACCACACGGCACGGTCTCTATGCTATATGACTACCCACCGACTCGATACATATGCTGCCAAACACTACAAAAACAAATGGGTCGCACCTGCACTCTAATGGTAAACTAATGAACTATTCATACATGGCTTAAAGGGCTAAAAAACATTAACAAAAAAATATACGACTTCGCATTCGCGACAACAGACGCACCAGCGCTGTTTTCAACCCAAAAAACAAACAAACTGATAGCTGCAAACCTCATTTCATAAAGCTAAATATTCTAACGCTACCATCAATATACATATTGGAAATCTGTAAATTTGCGCACACTCACAAAGACTTTTACACTAAACGAGAAGACATTCAAACAAGATTCACTTTCCGACACAAAACAGGTTTAAACTTACCAACATCTCGTTTAAAAATACATTCATCTGGCCCACTAGTAATGTCTATTAAAATTATAATAAATTACCCGAGGTTCTAAGAAATGAAAAAAAGATTGCTATTTTTACTAATAAATAAAAAAAAACTATTATTAAGTAAATGCTACTACAGCGTAGGTGAATATTTTAATGATACATCTATGCAGCTCGAATAGAAATATAAAATAATAATACAAAATAGTAATGATAAAGTTTATAATATAATGTAACGAATGTTTAATAAAATGAAATGAATGTTATAATTTAATTAATGTTTGACATAAGGTATTTAATTTTTAATATATTATAATTAATGTTTAATATAAAGTAATTAATTTTAATAATGTAATGAATATTAATATATTTTAATTAATGTTTAATGAAATTGTACAAAAACATCGACTTACATTCTGTGATAGACAAGCTCGTTCATAGAAACTATTTGTCACAATACTGAAACGTTAAAACAAAAGTTCGCTGCAGCGCTAAATTGTCATTATGACGTCTAACAAAACTTTTAAGGTTACAGCGCTTAAATACTGCAAAACTGCACTAATATCATCAAGTCAATGTGTTCGGCATACAGTACACGTAAGTCAAGGAAAGTGATTGTACGGCATGCCTAATCTAGTGCGTAGTACATATATATCGATGTACAAAAAACAAGTAGTCTATAAGTCTTTGTTATAATTATTATCTTTTGCTGTGCCCATCAGGGTCCACAATTGTGTCTATATAAATTTTTATTTACCACCTATTGCATGTACATTGTGGAATGCAAATAAATAATTGAAATTGAATTCAATAATTTTCCCAAATAGTTCTAGAAAATTTACAGTTTGATAACGCCATCTATTGGTGAAAAGCTTAACCTTACCTAGCACACACTGAAGCTCCACCTCGAGCTCGTAAAGTGATCCAATTTACGACTTCAATCGTATTATTAAGGGATTGGAGTTTTTTTTTTTATGGTAGGTAAAATCATCCAATGACAAGTCCCGCCCTTGGGTGGAGCGGGAAGTAGTGTCAGACTCTTACGTACTAAAAACCTACCCCGTTCCATCGTTGCCTATCATGCCGGGGCTGAGCCTTCCTCTCAGAAAACGGCCCTTAACCCCAGCAGGCTTCGACCCTGCCTGCCTGCAGCTAGCAGGCTGGGCCTCTACGGTTTGCTGACAGCTCCTTGAGGCGCGCGGGAACAGAACGCGCCGTCGACGACTTGGGCTCGGTCCGGTATGTTACCGGACGATCGGACAGCGTGCTACCCACTGCACGCCGTCCGCAAGCCCGCGCCTACGGTGGCCGGAAATCGGGATCGGAATCCCGGCGGCGGCTGGGGCGAGCGCCCCGTTGCCTCTGCCTGATGCGGTCGGCCTCATCCTTTGCTAGCATTACTGCTTCGCAGAAGGAGGCGACCGCCTGCCATCCCTCCTCACTTCGGACCATGGCCTGAACCAAGGCCCGGCGAGAGAGATCGCTGCCGCCGATTGCCCCCACGAGGACACGGCGATGCTCCGCCCAGGCGGGGCACACCTCTACAGTATGCTCCACCGTGGACAAAGACTCGGGTGTTTTTTTTTTTTTTTGGTGTAAGCTATTCCAATCTAGATGGCGTCACTGAGGCATAGGATGACAGTTTTTCTAAGATATTTCTTCCCATAGCCGCTCTATTGTTTATCTTTAAATTTTTGAGTAATCGGTTCAGGAATTTCAGAGAATAATAATAAAAAAACAAATGTACAAGCTTATTTTCTTAAACATTAGTAGATATCGAAAATGCGTACGAGCAACTTATAGATAAGATGATTGACATCAAATTATCAATTGATAATGTCTGCGCTACGCAGTGTCACTACACTGGAGCTTGATCAGTAAAACGAAAGTGACTGAATTTAGATAAAATATTTAATAATATGTTCGTTTCATTAATTTTACAAAACCAAATAAATAAACTATATTAATCGATAGCTGTCAGATCTCGAATGTCGTTCTATATAGGGTGACTGGTAATTAGTGACCGATACTTAAACACGTGATTGTAGTCGTTATAACAAACAAGTTCTATTATGGGATCAAACCTGAAATCGCGAAAAAAATCAGCAAGTTCAATACATTTTGACCAGTTAGGCGAACATAAATGTACTGACTACTTAGCAGTTTTTTTTCGCAATTTCAGGTTTGGTCCCATAGTAAAAGTTGTTTGTTATAACGACTACAATCACGTGTTTAAGTGTCAGTCACTAATTACCAGCCACCTTATACACCGTTTTTTTTATGGTAGTTAAAATCATCCAATGACAAATCCCGCCCTTGGGCGGAGCGAGAAATAGTGTCAGACTCTCACTGACTAAAAACCTACCCCGTTCCTACGTTGCCTATCGTGCCGGGGCCGGGTATTCCTTTCGGAAGCTGACCCATGACCCCAGCAGACCTTATACACCGTTAAATTTTAGTCGTTTTAATCCCGCGGAGGGTCGATTCGGTACATGAAACACTATCGATTAGTAAAGATTAAAAAAAAAATATTGGCATATTTGCTAGTACCGACGCTATAATGCGCCTGATTTAATATGGTTAGCAATGAGTGGCGTAAGTATGTGTACTAAAACAAAGCTTGCAGGCGCAGACCGATTATTTGTTTTTTGTTAGCGTCAAGCAACTTAAAGAAATTAATTTCGTACATGCATACATTAATTCGAGTTTTAGAAAAAAAGTACTTCATTTTTCAATTTTATCTTTATAAATCGATAGTGTTTCATGTACCAAATCGATCCTTCACGGGAATAAAACGACCAAAATTGAACGGTGTAATGTTATTATATAGTACATTAATTATTTTGCAACTTATATTTTTTAACGCAACCCTTATCTTCTGAATTAATGTTAAAAATACTTATATCGTCAATCGACTTTTTCAAACAAGTGACATTTTTTTAGTTGAGAAGTTTTGGAAAAAGTAGTATAATCTCCTACATCAACAACATACAATTCTACATTAAAATCATTCCCCAAATATTTTGTAATTCCATACCAAAACTGGATTTACGAACGAACAGGAGAGTAGGTTTATACGACAACAATTTCATGACAAGCACCTTCACTCTATCTCTTTGTATGATGACAACTTTGCACTACACCTTAAAACTACATACTAACAATATCAAGAATATAATATAATCTTAAAGACTACGTCGAAGACACGCTTGTATGGCAATGACTGCTTCTGCACATGTGGCCCCCTTGTAATTCATTGATATTGTGTAGAAGTGTCTATTAACTGCTCCATCTTTGTTTTTAATATATGACACTTATTTACTTTCTATTTTGACACATTGCTTTTGCAATATTTTTTTATATTATTTAGACCATCAGATAATGTAATTGTTGTAGTGATAATTGTAATTATTAATTTTTTCTTGTTTTTGTATAGCCTCTTTCTACCTATAATGTAAATGTGAGAACACTGTAGACTCCGCAAATTCTTACATTACTTCTTATCATGACTCACTTTTTTATGATTATTTTTGTTGTTCTTTCTGGTACAATATTGACTGGTTTACATTGTCCTTACATAATTCATTAATGAATACTGTAATATGAAAATATTGTAATATAAACCTTTTTTTAAAAGAGTAACCATGGAGTTTCTTGTCGGTTCTTCTCCATAGGAAACGACCAATTTGGAACCGTGCACTAGCTTCTGACGTTTTATAAGTGACTAAAAATATTTTGATTTGATTTGATTTGATTTGAAGTACATCAGTCAGTGTGTTCGATGATGTAAAAGTGGACCACCTTGTAAGGAAAAGCATAATCAGTCTTATAACGTTCCCAATAGTTCCCATGCTGGGACTCAGGCCTCCTTCTTGGAAAGGAAATAAGCTGTAATCCTTTACTGGGCCACCATTGCTCAACCACCCTACAAGATCTGCAAAACTATGCCAACATTACTTATGGCTTTTGGGCAAATCTCGGCAAACGTGGCTTGTCTATTTCTCTTCAATTTTTGGCTTTTTCACTTGGCATCGCAAAGCGTCAGCCTTATAATGTTCCCACTGCTGGGACACAGGCCTCCTCTCTGGAAGAGGGAATAGGCCCCATTCACCACGCGGGCCCAGTGCGGGTTGATGGTTGACAAACGTCTTCGAATTATCGGTTCTAGGACATGTCGGTTTCCTCACATTTTCATTCACCCTTTTGAGAGCAGAGGTGATAAAATAAATTACACAAAGTAATGCGTCTGGCTGGGTTTGAACCCGCGACCTACAACTCGTAAGTTGGGGCTGTTACCACTTGGCCACCTCTGCTCTGTTTTAAGTCAAAAAACAGAGCAGAGGTCTGTTTTTTGACTTATCTACTCGTAGGTTATTTTAAAAGGTGAATGGCGAAAACTATAGACGTGCTGGATTTTTCCATATTTTTATAATAATAATCCGTGCCCCAAAATCTATCAAAAGTAGTCATCGAATCTCAGTGGCGAAAGACAACGTCTCCTATGATTATATAGTGTCATTTTTTAAGCCACCAAAAACATATAAGAAAGTCAAGATCCTAAATCAAACGAAACATTAGGGCCCATTAATTGATGTTAATTACATTATGTGGTGCTAGGCAATTGGGTTTCTCGCAGTTGTAGTCATCCTTTCATGTCATTTGGCCTATTTTTGTTCTATCTCCTGCTTGATATAGAGAGAAGTGGAAATTATGTTTTTTCTTATCTCCTCCGTTTTATTTTCCTGATTAAATTCGTTATAGGATCAAAGACAATTAAATCGATTTTTTAGCTCGCCGAGATACATGGCCTCGGCGCTTTAGTCGTGGTCGCCAGAGTTGATTCCTCTAGTTCAAATTAAATTATTCTAATATCTAATTAATTTTATCTTTAATTATAAGATGATTAAATATGTTAAGCTACTATTATAATAACCATTGTAAGAACTTTGTTACCATATTTATTTGCAGATAAATCTTTGACCTTTTGATTCTGAATTTCAAGAGTTGCAACGATTACGTGGAATAGTGTGGCCCAAAAAAAATTCTATAATCTTTTTTTAAATTGATATTAACCAGTGCTTGACTGTAATCCCACCTGATGCTAAGCAGTGATGCAATCGTTGATGGTGAGTTTATCAAGAGCCTATTCACTCTAGCCTTGAAGATACCTAAATTATAATCGGAATGGAAGACCGCAACGGAAAAACTATTCCAGTCCCTCGATGTACGTGTTATAAACGACGAGGCAAAACGCTTAGTCCGGACCGTAGAAGTTTCAATAACGTAAGGGTTGTAATCAATATTAAGATCCTTGTAATCAAACGGATAAATGTCGAGGTATAATATTATGATTATAAAGCTTCTTTTTCTTTTCGTATCGATGGACTCAGATAAATCCTGAATGGTGGTGTTTGTGCAGAATGGGAAGCATAGAATTTGACGCACGTCCTGTTAAGAGGCTACACAGTGCCATTATGTTTAGGATAAGTCGAGGAAGATTCATTTCACCAGATTGTTTGTGCAGCGGCTAACCTGAGTCCGTAGTCGGTTAAAGGCCGTGCTTTGCTGGGACGGGATTGGCTGCGTGGCCAATAGTGTCCAGACACAAAAAAAAGTGACCAGACACTGATCATAGAACTACATGCATTTTCTTGGTTGTGTGAACTGGCAGCGCCGTCATGGCGTCCCATTGAAGTACGGGCCTAAAAGATTTCTAGTTCGGCCACTGCAATTCACAATGAGATGTTTCCGAAGCATGCATCTCTCATCTTCTGAACTGTCTCTTGAAGAGTTCGTAAATCTCATAAAAAAAAAATGGTTATTTATACGTGTAGATAAGTAGGTAATAACTGATGGTCGTACAGCTACAAAAATGAAATTGTAAGTAGAAAATCACTCATACCAAGCTATTACAACGACGAACGAGTCAGGGCCAAAGTCACCAATAAAACTAATCGCGATTATTTAAAACAAAACACAGTTTAAGCGTTTAATCGAGATTAAGCTTCATTTTGCGTTTCACCGCTATGAATTGAATCTAGTTTACACTAAACTTAGTTTCAATTCTTTTGTTTTTGCCCATGGTTTCGACATGGGTCTTTAAATTAGATTACGCTGAGCTCAGTTTAGTTAAACAAGATTTTATAGTGGATGATGAAACCAGCCCTCAGTTCGAAATAGATTTCAATAGATGTCAACCAATTC
Organism: Leucania comma; assembly: GCA_958295575.1. NCBI lineage: Eukaryota > Metazoa > Arthropoda > Insecta > Lepidoptera > Noctuidae > Leucania > Leucania comma. Next base: position 5,777,114 of record OY282483.1, read on the forward strand.
GGCAAGTCGCACTAAGGAACACCTCTGTAAAGATCGGAGATTCTATATGATATTCTGAGTAATATTCTGGAAAGGTTAATGAAATAAAAACGAAATTGATAAATAACTTATATAATATCACAGTTAAAATAATGAACGTTTCTCTAAAAACATTTGAATTTCTAAAAGACTCTTTCCTTTGGTTTCAGGCACAAAGAGTACACTAAAGACGAATGCAAGAGCGCATAAACCCGCGAATATCCAGAAGGTTATATAAGGTCCTAATGCTGGCAACATATAACCAAAAGCGGTTTGTATTCCAAAACCGGTGATCCAGCCGATGGTCATTGCAAACGTGCCTCCGAAACCTCTGCAAGTGTCCGTGAACATTTCACCGAGGAAGGTGTTGGGGATGATACCAAATCCTGCAAAATATAATAAATGACACTTTAGATTTATTCCGTTCTAATACCAAAAACATAGATTTAATTCCAAACGAATACCAACAACTTGAAATTGGTACAGTTTATTTTATAGTGGGTAAAAATCATCCAATGACGACTCCCGCCCTTGGGTGGAGCAGGAGATATTGTCAGACTCTTACTGACTAAAAAACCAACCCCTACGTTGCCTTATACCAGGGCTGAGCCTTCGTTTTAGAAGAGAACCCATGGCTTTGACCCTTCTGCAGGGTCCCTTTCCAAAGCATATTAACTATCATAATTTTGATTTTATGCTTGAAACGGTAGTGGCAACCGTTGTTTACTGACTAAAATACATTCTCATTTAGTGGATCTGAGCGTTACAGAATTGCGGTGACTCTTTCGAGCAGGCCCTGGCAAGGAGTCCGCAAGCCTAAGCTTACAGTGATCGGCAACCACCTTGCCTTCAAGGCGTTGTCAGCAACTGTAGGGGTCCAGCAGGGCCGAAGCCTACTGGGGCCAAAGGTTATGTGAGAATGTCACCACGGGCCCCGGGGGTAGGTTTTTAGTCAGTAAGAGTCTGATACTATTTCCCGCCCCACCCAAGGGCGGGATTTGTCATTGGAAGATTTCACCTACCAAAAAAAAAACCACCTTGCCTGCCACCTTCCTGATGTTTGAACATCCTGTCCTCTAAAACTTACTATACAGTGGTAGGTATAAGAGGACACACATTAATCTGTCAGGATTTATAGATGAACCATAAACATAATATGAAAACTAATGTAATAAAAATTTATGATAGTTACAAGACTTACCACTAAAATATGACAGGAAGTAACACATGATAGACACCAGCGCCATCCACTGCAAATGGTCAGCGGCTGGATTTCCAGATTGCAAAAGATAAAAGTAAATCCCAAGGGCACCCTGAACAACAAAAATATTAAGATAAAGTCTACATCATACAAATAAAAAACGAAAGTTTTGGAAACAATCGATTTGTAAAGATAAAATTAAAAAATAAAGTAGAGCGAGTCCAATGACCTGTAGGTAGTTAGTAGTACGCAACGACCGACAACTACCTTCAGAAATTAATTTCCTACATGTGTATATTAATTCGAGTTTAAGAAAAAAGTATTTTATGTTTTAATTTTATCTTTACAGATCGATAGTGTTTCATCTACCGAAACGGCCCTCCACGGTATTAAATCGGTCAAAATTTAACGGTGTATCTCGTATGTCTGTTACTCCACGCTCAAATTGTTGTATTGTTTGTTACACGGGTAGACCTTTAGAGTAGGTACTCAAAATGTTTAAAGTACTTGTCAGGCAGCTAATGTTTTAAACATTAGTAATACAGTTAAATTAGCAAAAATAAAAAAAAATATATTAAACAGTTTGGCATATTACAAATAATGCAATCAATGAAAAAAAAAACATAGTACTGATTATACGTTGGATACTTCTCATGATCTTATCAACGATAAAAAACAAATTGCTCAAGAATTTGTAATTTTGAAAGGTTCCCTCGCTAATATGCCAATCAAAATTACTGATGTTTTTTTGCCATCACTTGCTTTCGGTTTATTGCAGGTGAACGTTGCAGCTTGCCCAACTGAATTGAACTTTAACCATGTAAATCTCATAAAAGTGCTAAAAACTTTAAAACTAATAAAAGTTAAATTGGACAAAGACCTATGGGAATGACTAACCGTACTTTAGTTATGAGACTTTAATGCCGTACTTAGTTTTAATATTTAATTCGAGTGTGTATCAAGGAGTCCCTCTATATCTAACGATATACGGTCTGTGGTGGTCATATAATTAAGAACAACTATTTAACAACAAGCTTATGATTATTAATTGATTTTAAAGAGTGTCCTAGGAGTTTCTTGCACGTTCTCCTCTGAGATTTAACCCCCTCCTTCCTGCCTTCACAAAATCGTATTTCTTTTTTAAGATTCACGTGCATACTCAAAATTGTTCTAAATTGTCTCCAAATCAGTTGAGGAAAAAAGAAAGATGATGATAGGTTATCCATTCGACAAAGTTATCAATTTAAGATTTTTGTGTCAAGGAGTGTTGTACACAATATATCAAATCTAATTCTTTATCGAATAAAACCTAAATTCTATTTTGGAAACCTCAGAAAATGACGCCTAGAGAATCAACTATGCTAGACTAAGAATATTACTTTTGATATACCTTATACAAAATAACTAACTTCCACTAGCGGGATCGCCCACGTCAAAGTAGTAAATTATGCAAAAGGAACATATTACTGGGACAAAACAGTAATTTGCTATTTTTCCAGGACACAGCCCAATACGTTGGTCCGACCAGATCCGCACCGCTCTTAACTCTACGGTATATAATGCCCTTCACAGCGCCAGAGACAGAAATAGATGGAGAAACGTCGTGCGAATGCAAGTGATGAAGCAGGGAGGTCACGACCCTCAGCATTGAGGAATACGACGCAAGGAGGAGGAGTCTGCTTATGTACCGAAGTTTTAATTCAAATTAGTTCAGTCCTTTGAACGTAGTAGAATAACAAATACGAATGCTTTCGCTTTTTTAATATTATTGTAACCATAAACTTACCAGACTTAATGAACAGCCAGCGGTAGACCCTAACAACAGAATTCTTCTTCCTGATCTATCAACTAGTACAGGAGCAAAAACAGCGGCCGCAACTTGAGTAACGCCAATGATAATAGTGGATACATGAGGCTCCAGGTTTGATTTAGTCATATCGAAAATGATGGTTACAAAAGACATAACCGCAATAACTCCACTCAGTTGTTGAAACATATTTAACGATATTATAATAAATGCAGCCATTCTGTTAGATCTGACCGTGTACATCTCGGTCAATTGAGCCATATTCGATTTTGGCTTTTCATTAACTTCTGCTACGATTTCATCTATGTCTTGTCTTCCAAGTAATTTAAGATTGGCCATCGCTTCATCTTTTCTACCTGAAATGGAACACATTTTAAATAACACAAAATTTGGCAGAATTAAAAAATAGTTCATAGCTAAGATTTTGAGTATAGTTGTGGATGTCTTCAAGAGTAGGGAAGATCAAGGTTACTCGTAGAATGGATGATCTTTTAGAATATTTTATACATTATATTAAAAAAAAAATACCTTTCATCATTTGATAAACAGCAGTTTCAGGAACGAAAACAAATACAGCAACGAGATAAAGTGCGCATAGAATTACACCTATCCAACTGATCACCGAGTAAGGTACAAAGGGCCCGACTATATACGCAAATAAAATACCGCTAGTGTTGCATAGTCCTGTCAGTGCCAGCATTGTACCTCGAATCCTTGTTGATCTGGAAACATAATTATAAATATTAAATTTACTACTATTTAACCTATTAAAAATTTGTTTTATTGCTATACTCATTAATTTTATCAAACTGTAAAACAGCAGTTGTTCTTGTTTTGCTTCAATTTTCTTAAATAGGCCAATAAACAAAAAATTACAAACAACATCTAACAACAATATACGAAATCAAAATATTCTACATTCTACATCCATGAACTATTTTCACTGTATAGTGACTACGGACACAATGACAGATATTTTTTTTTTAGTAAATTCTTCAGTTGATATTTGGTTTAGCACACGATATCAAGTTTGGGGTTAACCCCCTCATTCACCCAAAAATATATAAAAAAAAAACATAAAAAAAGGAAATAAAAAGAAGATCATAAAAAAGAAAATATAAAAAAGAAAAAAAAAGAAGCAATATAGAAGAAAAAATTACAAATATAGTTAGTAACTTTAGGAATACCAAGTGTCTACATAGACGACTTTGGTACATATGCTTTCGGTCCACTTGTTTTTTTTGGTTTTTTTTATTATCCACAAGAAGGTACTTGACTGCTAACAACGTATTAAGATATTTAAATAATAAGATAGGAAGAGTATCATCAAATTCAACAATCATAAATGCTTAGCCTATTTTAATACTTGAAACATTTCTCACTAAGAAATTCTTAGTGCCTGCTCGGAGTCCCACTCCATTGTTTGTGGAAGATTCATTGGGCTATCAGCTTTAGGTCTTTCGTTGCTGATGTAAGACTGGGCTTCTATCAATGAGTCACCGTCAATATACCTACATATTTCTTTACAGTCTATTAGGAAGTCTTGATGAAGATGAAGGTATGAAACTTGTATTCACCTTCTATTCTTTACAAAATATTTTTAAATGTACTCACGCCATCTCTCCAATGTAGACGAGGTTCATAACAAATATTATTCCACTCCCAGCACCTGCGAGTAATCTGCCTACAAATATCATGTACAGCTCGGTGGGTAATGCCAAAATAAAGAAAGTCACTAGAAGCACGTGTCCGCCAATGTAAAGGCAAGGTTTTCTACCAATCACATTACAGAGATATCCTGAGAAGTAAGGACCTGAAATATGAAGATAATTTTAAAAGAATTTGCTGTGAATCATTAAAGACATGAAGAAGCACTAGATTAAAAAAAAAAACTACTACAAGACGTAAATACAGACAGGCTACTTTCACATTTATAAAATTCTTAAATAATAAAAATAAATAGAGATTGAAACAAAAGTAAGTATTGCTAGAGAGCAAGGTCAAGGCCAACGAATAAATTTATGTTAACTGGATCATGAAGACAATTGAGCGATTTATCAGCCAAATCATTAAAAATTGATTTATCTACAGCTTGCATGGGTTTGTTTGTTTATCATAATTTTTCCTATTGCTATGTCTGACTTTTAGTGTTTTTTTTAAGGTTCAGCGTTTATCCTTAAATTACTATTTTCTTTCGATGACTTTTGTTTCTATAATAACGTTCTCTATCGTTCTATAAATACATGATTAGTATTAATTTTTTATGGTTTTTCTTCCTATGATTCTCCAGAGATATTTTGAAAGTGAAAGATTCTGTGTTTGTCACCAAAGTAGGCGTGTATCCGACTTGTCTAAAAACTAATAGACCATCTTTTTAAAATAAAAAAAGATGGATTAATAAAAAAAGTTTTTAGACGTAGAATCCGGAAAATATTTGGCGAAATGATCTAAGATGGTGACACCAACTTGACTCTTCGAGGCAGGATAGGTCTATACTCCCGAAAATTGAGAGGAATTGAAATAAGAAAATTCAAGGTGGCCTTTACCTTGAAGAACCTACTTATAACAAGATTTAAAAAAAAAAATTATGAACATACATACGATAGCCCCAAGAGGCTTAACGGACACGATCCAGGAGGATTGAGCATCATTAATGACGGTCTCCAAAGGTGTTTCTTCCTCATTCTGCAGCTTTGCAAGTACGGGTGCTATCCAGCCAGTGCTGTAGCCCACTAAGAACTGACCAAGGTATACTGAAATGATAATTGTAATTATATAAGTGTTATTAATGATATGCCAGTAAATTATGGTAGGACGATATGAACAGAATGTAGTTTTCTTAAAATGGTTAAGTAGTGTGGGCTGCGGGATTGTTTGAACTGGATTCCGCGATTTTTCCCTCACGCGTGCGACTTCCTTCTTCGTTAGCATTACTTTTTTGCAGAAGGAAGCGGCCGCCTACCATTCCTCCTCGCTCCGGACCATAGCCCGAACCAGGAACCGGCGCGAAAGGTCGCTGCCACCGATGGCCTCTACGAGGACACGACGGTGCTCCGCCCATACCTCCACATACTCCACCGTTTCCTTTGGGCGGTCCACACAATGGTCAGTTTGTCCTTTATACAGCATTATTTTTCGTATATGCGAAACTTGAATATAGTTTCTTCAGAATCAGTAATTGAATCAATTCCAATCATTTTTATATTATGTGAAATATTTAAAAAAGTGTATAAGTTGGACACCACCGACATTAAGCACAACACAGGTCACGGCAGAGCATAGCGGGCATGAGACGCCAGCGTACAGCTAGGTGCGGGAAGAAAACAACATCACCTGTGACTCGGTGATCATGTATTTGTGCAGATAACCAGGTAATATCACTAAGCTTGTTAGCTTATAACTTAATTATTTTTCATGATAAAGTTATGAAATTTTGTACATAGATTCTTTACATAAAAATACCAGACACGTGTTTCGGGATTCGCATACACCATTAAATTTTGGTCGTTTTAATGCCGTGGAGAGTCGATTCGGTACATGAACATATCGATTTGTAAAGAAAAAATAAAAAAAATAAGGACCTTTTTTAAAAAAAACTCTAATTAATTTCTTTAACGAAATTAATTTCTTTAAGTAAACGAGTCAATAACCTTGTAGGTAGTTGTCGGTCGTTGCGTAATAACTACCTATAGTTCATTGACCTTGCTCAGCTGACGTTTACTTAAAGAAATTAATTTTGTACGTGAATAAATTAATTTGAGTTAAAAAAAAAGTATTTTTTTTTTTTAATTATCTCTTTACAAATCGATAGTGTTTCATGTACCGAAACGACCCTCCTCGGGATTAAAACGACTAAAATTTAACGGTGTATTATTGTAAAACTAATGTTATATACATAGATATATTTTTTTAACAACTAGAGTACTTACAGCATCCTGCTATTAGGAATTGTTTTTTAATACTAGTGTTAACTTTATTTTCACCACCATCCATGTTTGCGATTTCCAATCACTGGCACACCACACTAAAATTTTAAAAAAAAATTGTTACTTTGACATGATATCATAGTACACAGAGCGCTAACTATCGAGTGTATACTCAAACTGTTTGCCATAATTTCATCTAGTCGTATTTATTTTGTTTTATCTTATAGGTACATACTTCCGCGAGAATCTCATTATTTATATTGTTTCACGCGAGCCGAAATTGTGACTAAATCATAGAAGATAAGCACGGCCCCTGCGCAAGGATGGAAACTGATATCTTTAAACTGTGTCATTCAACAGAGACAGTCAAATTGTGTTCGCTTGAAATATGTCATAGCTCTTCAGTTTTTTTTTTCATCCTGATAGTTATTTTATAAACTTTGTCACGTAATCTACAAGTTTTCCTATGAATTTTTTTTTTGTTGTTGTACAGTTACAGTACGTGATTGCTCACGTCCTGTCGAATGTTCGACGCAGTATACAGTATCAAGGTGTCTCTAAACAATATTCAAAAACTATTATATGTACATATCACGTATAGAAACCAATAAAGCATAATTATTATGTATATTGTATTGATATAATATTGTTCTAATTTAGAGACACTCTTTTTTTTTATGGTAGGTAAAATCATCCAATGACAAATCCCGCCCTTGGGTGGAGCGGGAAGTAGTGTCAGACTCTTACTGACTAAAAACCTACCCCGTTCCTTCGTAGCCTATCGTGCCGGGGCCGGGTATTCCATTTAGAGACACTCTTTGTGAATGTGGATTAATAAATTAAATTGGTAATAACTTAGATAGTGTATTGAGTTGTATTATCTATCATAGTATGAGCAGCTGTCTAAAACCGGCGTTTCCGTGGTACATTATCTGCTAGATAGTCGATAAAAGATTGATTTGACTGATCTCTATAATCATAGTCACTGTGATAGTTGCCACTTAAGTGCGATATGTAGATACTACTTTTGCAAACAGCTTCGCCCGTGATCATACCCTTCGAAGATATGGATCGGAACTCCTCATAGGATCACAGCAGAACTGTCGTAACAAGCAAAATTACTTTGTGTAAACGTGTAGTCGATGACTGACTGAAAGAAGAGGAGGAGGGAATATATCCCTACCCACTACCTATTTGTTTCTGGACTATCCCTTTATTCTCGAACACACCCGTGCGAAACTGGGGCGGGTCGCTAGTATTAGATATAATATATCAAAGGAAATGTTATTTTTTTAGTATTAGTACAATGAAGTTGCTTTCTATTACTGAAAAAAATTCTTTAATCGATTTAGGAAAAACAAATATACTGTTATACCTTTTTAAACATTAGTAGGTGCGTAAGATAAATACGTAAGATAAAAATAAAGACAAGATGACTGACGAAAAATTATATCAACTGATTATATTTATATGTATATTAAAAGCGTCATTAGGGTTCTGTACTTCAAAAGGTAAAAACGGAACCCTTATAGGATCACCGTAGGCGCGGGCTTGCGGACGGCGAGCAAAGGGTAGCTCACTGTCCGGCCGTCCGGTAACCGTCCGGACCCAGCCCAAGTCGTCGACGGCGCGTTCTGTTCCCGCGCGCCTCAAGGAGCTGTCAGCAAACCGTAGAGCAGGGTCGAACCTTATTGGGGCCATGGACTCATTTCTGAAAAGAATGGCCCCGGTTTATAAGACTAAGAAGGAACGGGGTGGGTATTTTTGTCAGTAAAAGTGTGACACTATCTCCCACTCCGGTCAAGGGCGGGGAATGTCATTGGATGATTTATACCAATCGATAAAAAAAAAAAAAATGTCATCCAAATCTGTTCAACCATTTGAAAGAACTTAAGAAGAGTCAAACACACATATACTCATAAAATTTCGTCTATAAAATATTAATGTGTAGTTTGATTAGTGTACACGTTTATAAAACTTTACATTCTTTCTCGTTATTTTTCTCATCTTTTCCGCATTTGCTGTAAACGTGCGTAGATAGAGATATCACAAGAAATCGTTGCGGATTATGTGTTTATGATAAGGTATCATAGAGCGTCTTTCATCAGTAACTCTTTAAAGAGTTTAGAACTAGCATATCATCATCATAAAAACTGCTAAATCATTGTTGCAATAATAAAAAATCATCATCATAACCTTGTGTCGTGTTTTAGGGTCCCGTACATAAAAGGAAAAAATGGAACCCTTATAGGATTACTTTGTTGTCCGTCTGTGTCTGTCTGTCAAGACCCTTTATCTCGGCAACGCGTGGAGGTATCGAGTTGAAATTTAAACTATATACGCAGGTTTGCGGCCATTAATGCTGTGAAAAAATAAAACTTCTAAGTTAACCAAAAAAAAAAAAAACAAATGATACGGCCGTTTATGTCGCAAAAACGTATATTTCGACACCCAAGGGAATCAAAATTCATTGGGTATATTTATTTTCCGAAACATCCAAAATCATTTATGCTTTTCTGAGTTGAAACTATGCACAGGATGCGGTCCTCATATTTTGCATATTCAACTTCTTTTGGCGCCTGCACTATTTTGCCAGATGAGCTTAACACGTCATCTTAAGGATGGAATGGGTCACATTCAAATCGACTGCGAAACGATCCGATGTGGTTCACGCTAATTCAACGCGATGCGGTTTTCTATACGTGCGTGCGGAATTTCCGATTTAGCCACCATGTATATAAAACAAGTCATCGCACCTCAAGAGTAAGAGACTATCTAATTAAAAATTTAACTGCTTCGCTTCGCTCATCGACATTCCGCACCCACATGCGATTGGTCACATAGACCATCGCAATAAAGTATCGATTGTTTATTTCATTCGCGCCTCGTCATTGCGTGACCGCGTGTGTGTTGAATAAAGTCCGTGATAAAAAGTGTAAAGCGTCAAAACACGCACTTGAACCTAAATGTCCTTTAGTACTAGAGAACAATAAAGACGTAGAATGTTAGATACGTTTCGCTAAGCAATTTAATCTTACAGATGATATATTGTCCAACGTATCTAGTAATCAAGCGCAATTAAAAAATATATACGTGCGTTTTGCGTTTTGAGTTATCGCAAGTAAATAGAAAACTTAATATGTAGATATACAACATCTGTAGACTTTAAGTAAGACTTTATATAAAATGGAAAAGCACTGGTGAAGAAAGGAGAAGGCAATAGTAACGGAAAAACAAGAAATTTTCGATTGTAAGTGAGAACTACACAAAAACTCTCGAAAATCATAAGCCTCCTTCTGGCGCAGTCGGGTAAAAAATAAATCGCGTAGCACAAATGTTCACATACACCGTAAAATATTAGTCTTTTTAATCCCGTGGAGGGTCGAATCGGTACATAAAATACTATCGATTTGTAAAGAAAAAATTATAATTTAAAGTACTTTTTTTCAAAAACTCGAATTAATACGTATACGCAAACATGAACTTAATTTCTTTAAGTAAACGAGTCAATGACCTTGTAGGTAGTTGTCGGTCGTTGCGCACTAACTACCTACAGTTTATTGGCCTTGCTCAGCTGACGTTTACTTTAAGAAATTAATTCCGTACATTCGTAAATTAATTGGAGTTTAAAAAAAAGTACTGTATTTTTTAATTTTCTCTTTACAAATTGATAGTATTTCATGTGCCGAATCGACCCTCCGCGGGATTAAAACGACCAAAATTTGACGGTGTATTTGACAGAGATAATCCATGGGATATGGCTGGATCAAAAGCGGATGAAGCCCTGTAATAGTGCCACATGGGAGCTCTTGTCACGAAATCATTTCTCATCGATTTTAGTCGCGCGTTCTCTACTGTTGATGACGAAAGATGATGTAGACCGCTAGGTTGATTTAAATATCGTGAGTGACAATTTAGCGTTAAAGACACTCAATTGATGCCTTAGTACCAGAGCAGTGTGAATCGTTGTGACGTTGTAGACGTCACGTAATCACGTGAACGTAATCGTTTGGCGGGGAGACATTTACGAGTGTTTATCTTGGGCATTCCGTCAAGCAATGCCGTCCGCATTGCTAACGAATTTACTAATTCTCTCAGCTTGCTACATACCTAACTGTAATCACTACATACATAGTATAAAACAAGTCGCTATGTATATTTAGTTCTTTAAACTACGCAACTTTGATGTGGTATTTTTTAATAGAGTATTTCAAGAGAAAGGTTTATATGTATAACACTTGCATAATATAGTTGAGAACTAAAAAACTCGAAGACATGTGACATCTACTAATCCGCACTGGGCCCGCGTGGTGGATTACGGCCCATTCTCTCTCCTAGAGAGGAGGCCTGTGTCCCAGCAGTGGGAACTGATGCTGATGATGATGATGATAGTTGAGAAACACTTGCTCTTTTTTTGCGCTTACATTACAAACGTTGGCTGAACCCTACGAGAAGATAGATAAAAATAATGTATTGCACACCCTAAGAAGGTCTATAAAAAAAATCGAATCCGATGATATATACGGGTACCTATCTCTTAGGATTAACCTGCAGGAACCATTTTTATCCTTTACTTTTTATGAGAAATAATGGCTCATTTACGAAGCGATTTTAAGCAATACAGCATTAATTTTCATCTAATTAAGTACTTTAAATACATTATACTTATTAATTTTTTTATCTATCGACGCAATGTTTTGATGGCATACATTAATAGTTTCAATCTGTGTTGACACACTTTTACATACTATCACCGTCACAGCTGCTCCGTTGTACTGGTGACGTCTCAGAGGTCGGTCTTGGTGTTTTACCGCTGCCTCGTTTCTCGCGGGGGCGTACACGAAACCAGTCTGAGAAGTTCACTCGCGGCGGTCCCGCAGTTGGCGAAGACAACGCTCGTACACACTCTCGGGGAAATCAATTACAGAAGCTGCATGCTTGTCCGACTTAATATCACATTTTTCGACATAGTATTCTTCGCACTTCAAAATTTTATTGACGTAGTTCAGCACGTTCTGTTATGTAGTCTCAGGGTGAAATGACCATGCCTCATACGCTCCACTGTTAAAAATTCGTCATCCATTTTTCCAGTTCCTGTCACCACTCTATGTTTCTGGTTACCAATCTTCCACTGGTTCTCATTGTCTGTGTTAACTTTAGGCTTGTCAATACCTTGATTACTGCTCGCTTCTATAATCGACCTCATATTAGGATTCATGGCCACACCGCCATTGATGACGAGCGATGGCAGATCGTTAATTAGCGATCCGCAATTGGTCAAATTATCCACGTCAAATCGACTCGGTTCGGGAGTCTTCGGCGCAACGTCGTTAGACAAATCAGCTTTAGAAGCGCTTGATGTTATTATGACTGTCCCTTGTCCAACAGCTTTAGATGGTCGTGTGGTGGTGTTGATCTTATTTAGCCGCGCTTGATGAAGCGGTCGCTGAACCGCTTGTTGGGCCTGTGCACCTTGTTGCCACACACCACAGTTCGTGCGGCTTACCCCCCGACGCAAAAATGAGTTTGGTAATTAATCCAGTTTGTTTTATTGTTCACTTTGCTCGTTTATCTTTCACTATAGTGCACTCACTTTTTTCAGTATGGATGTTTAGCGTCTTTTGCACGACACGAACACAGTTTTCGAGGGCCTTTTGAACCATTTTGTATTTAAAAATAATTAAAAAGTGGCTAGCACTCTAAATTATCGATTACGGAGACGCGGCGCGTTGCACGGCGCGTCGGGCGGTCCGACGTACATTGCCATATGTTTGTGTTTGCGCGAGTGATGACGCGGCCCGCTGCTGCAATATACGACGAACGCCCAACGCGCCGCGTAACGCGCCGCTTCTCCGTAAGCAAGCCCTTAGGAGACTTTCATCTGCTGGATCTTTCCGCAGCAAAATATACCTTTATATTTTTTTTTTTCCAAAGTTTCATCATGTTACAAGTTCAACACATCTGGTTGAACTATTTTTATTAGAGGGTAACGCCACAAATAGAAATTAGTGTAACATAGTTTCAAAATATCAAGATGTTACAGTCGCACTATGATGACATAAAAGTGTTCTTAACGTAACAAAAACGATATCTTTACACAACAGTGCCCAAAATTCTTAGAACTGTTTTCTTTCTGCACAGACCTTATTTAATTGCATTTACCTACCTACGATTACTTCAATAAACTACAGAAAAACACAAATAATTTAAATGTAGTGCATCATGCATGATAATATTCGGTCATTGATAAAAAAATTTGCTTATCTTCCGAACTATTTAATTTCGGTTAAACTGTTCAGTGTTATTAATGTTAATCATAATAAGAAAAGTATCCTTATTTTGTTAGGAGACATAAATATGATAGATAGACTGATATACTCTTTATTGTACACCAATAGTAAAATTACAATAGGAAATTAAAATGGGGTCACAATGAACTTTACTCATTTTAATACCGTAATTAGAGACAATAGAAAGACAATAGGTGTGCCGTGTGTGCGTTCGCTTGGGGCTTGAATAATTAAAACTACCAATAATGTAAATTGATCTGTGTAAATTTGCTAAGTGCGGGCTTGAATGTGTAATCTCAGACTTCACACAAGTTGAATCTAAAGGTAACATAGTCACTAAAATTTGTATAGACCACATTTTCGCGAGGTCTCACATTGATGATCTTTACTCAGCAGCCAGAGGAGAATTAGCAGGAAACAAAAATAATCCTAAAAATCTGTAGGAAATATCAAATAAACTCACCGGTTAAGTAGTCAAGTTTGTAGATGAGGTGATATAATGCTTTTTAAACGAATCAAATAATGTATTGATTGGGGCTACCTTTTATAGCAGAACGTTTTACATCATAATATTATTTTGCATAACAGCAAATAGCATACATTTCATTTCGCATACAGTCATTTGTCATACATTCAAAACTCGTAATTTTGGTAGTCAGAATCAGAATCAGAATAGTTTATTTCAAATAGATCAATTATAGGCATTTTTGAATTGTCAAAATCGGTCAGTCCATAAAAAAAGTGAAGCTAAATTGCACGTTCCAAAGCGTAGATCTCTATGGAGAAGAACGTGCAAGAAACTCCATGGACACTCTTTTAAATCATATTATGAGTTACATAAATCTTGGTTACATTTTTCTTGTCGCTTTTATTATGTGAGTACAATGTAGATAAGTAATGAAAAAAAAAAGATCTTTAGGCATAAACTTCATATCCATAATAATAAGAAGTAGAACCATCATTTCACAGAAAACTCATAGTCAGAATCGACTGCTGCCATACATTTTATATCAATAGTCATTAGCAGCAGTGGTATTAGTAACATAACGGTAAACTAAAATTTATTGCAAAACACTGTTGGCTTGGATAGGGTCGACGGAAGGCCCCTGGGGTGCCTGCTAAGGGCCGCTCCGCTCCCACCTTAGCCTCTAACCTAACCTGTCGCCCGTGTCGAGGTGCCCTGAAATTCCAAGTTCACTACGCTCGCTCATAGACTATGTATGAGTATGACATGACATGTATATAGGGTGACTGGTAATTAGTGAACGATACTTAAACACGTGGTTGCAGTCATGATAACAAACAACTTTCACTATGCTCAGCTGACGTTTACCTCAAGAAATCAATTTCGTACATGCGTAATTTAATACGAGTTTTAAAAACAAAAATATTTAAAAAAAAAACTTTTTTAATTGTCTTTACAAATCTATAGGGTTTCACGTACGGCATTGACCCTCCACGGGATTAAAACGACCAAAAACTAACGTTGTATAGGGTGACGTGTAATACGTGAACGATACTTAGGGCGGGTTTCTGAATTGAGAATTTTGAGTTAAGAATGTCTCAAACCATACTTAAATGCCAAATTTTGACAGTTTTACAGGCTAAAGTAGAGTTTGAGTAATCCTCAACTTCAAATGCTCAAATCAGAAATCGGGTGTAAAACACGTTATTGTAGTCATGATAACAAACAACTTTTACTGAGGGACCAAACCTGAAATCGCGAAAAAAATCAGTTAAGTTCAGGACATTTTGACCAGTTAGGCGAACATAAATGTACTGACTAGCAGTTTTTTTTTCGCGATTTCAGGTTTGGTCCCATAGTAAAAGTTGTTTGTTATCATGACTACAATCACGTGTTTAAGTATCGTTCACTAATTACCAGTCACCCTATATAATAAATAAGTAATAATATTAAGGACATTCGATGTCACTTGCAGACCATTCGATTCTTTTTCTTTTTTTTATGTACTCTTACTAATTTTTTTCTGACCAGTAACCTCTTTGGCTCTGTTGTTAGCCTCGTATATAGTTTGTCTAATCATTCGTCAAAATCAAATTTACAATATAGACGTTTTTGATGTTTTGAACAATGACATTAAACAAGAAAATAGTTTTAATTTTGATGCTTAAATTTGACCCATTCCAAATTATCGTCTAAACAAATGTTATGCTAAACAAAATCTAATTATGCCAAATAAATTCTTGTCATGTTAGAAGTATGCCATTCGGACAAGTAAACATTCTGCCAAATAATAGTTATGCTAAATAATTTGTATGCCTTAAATATATTTGATTAAAGAAGATTATGCTTAGTGTGATATATCAAATAAATTTGGGATTATCAATTTTCTGGCAAATAGAAGGAACCCGTATTTAGTATCGCTAATGACTTTGCAAATGAATTTCAAAACCAGTGCATCGAATATTGTGCCCAGGTGTGACACATTTGAACGTTGAATGAACGTGAATTTATGAAATCGCAAGATAAACAAATATTCAAAAAAGCTACATGTAATAACATTTTTAAAAGAACATTAATAACCTAAATACTAATAAATCAGCTGTATATGACACAATAGGAATTATGGGCATTAAAATAATAGAAGATAAAATTGTGCTCGCTATAGTAAGGTTCATTAATGCAAGTTTTCAACAGAGCAAATAACCGTAAGAATATTAAAAAACAGATATAGTTAAGTCCAAAATAAAAAGATAAATTCAACGACTTTGCAAATTATAAGCCCATAAAAAAGCCTAAATTAAAAAATCCAAAAAAATAAATGTGACCAAATACATACCTTTTATAGGGCCAATGACATTACTTCGAAAGCACAATATGGTTTCCAAAGTAAGAAATCTAGCTCAGCAACTTTCTAATGTTACTGACAAAGTGAACAACCACTTGAATGAAAAGAAGCATGTAAGTGTGTCAAATGCCTTGCTAAAATACTTATATATTTTAACAAACACAACAATACACTAATAAAAACACTCAAAAACTCGGTTATAAGAAGGAAACCACTCGACTGGTGCAAACACTACCTTCGTAGCCGCGTTGCCGTATTTGTATGACATTGTATTTGAATTTGTATAACACTGTGTTTGAATTTGTATGACATAACATTTAAGTTGAAAGAACGATTATGTTTTTGAGGTCACAATTTGTGACTTTCTCCATATTCTCCTTTACCATTTTTTAAAGTCTTTTGTTATTTTTAAACTATGAATATTTTGCATGCTGTAAGGCATTTATTGGGAATATAGACATTTATAACTTCTTGTTTATATACCTGTCCTATATTATTAGCAAGCTAGCTTCGGCCAGCGGCTTCGCCCGCGGTGAAAGTAAATTTTTCATACAAACTTTGGACCCCGTTTGATTCCCTCAGGGGGGGGGGGGGGGGGGGCAATCCTCTCTTATTGCGCTCCTACGTCATAAAAGAAAACCTTGTGCCAAGTATAACGTTTCTAGTTCCATTAATTTCAGCTGTGCGTTGATATGTAAGTCAATCAGTTTCTTCTTTTATTATATTTATAAGGCGCCTGTCTGACCGCATTAATTTATACACCGTTAAGTTTTAGGCGTTTTAATCCCGTGGAGGATCGATTCAGCACATGAAACACTATCGATTTATAAAGATAAAATTTAAAAATAAAGTACTTTTTTTCTGAAACTCAAATTATTATACGCATGTACGAAATTAATTTCTTTAAGTAAACGAGTCAATGACCTTGTAGGAAGTTGTCGGTCGTTGCGTACTAACTACCTAAAGTTCATTGGCCTCGATCAGCTGACGTTTACTTAAAGAAATCAATTTCGTGCATGCGTAATTTAATTCGAGTTTTTTAAAAAAAATTACTTTATTATTCATTTTTATTTTTACAAATCGATAGGGTTTCATGTACCGTATTGACCCTCCACGGGATTAAAACGACCAAAAATTAACGGTGTATAGGGTGACTGGTAATACATGAATGATACTTAAACACGTGATTGTAGTCATGATAACAAACAACCTTTACTGAGGGACCAAACCTGAAATCGCGAAAAAAATCAGCCAAGTTCAGTACATTTTGACCAGTTAGGTGAACAGAAATGTACTGACCAGCAGATTTTTTTTCGCAATTTCAGGTTCGGTCCCATAGTAAAAGTTGTTTGTTATCATGACTACAATCACGTGTTTAAGTATCATTTACTAATTACCAGTCACCCTACATAGATAGTGATAGTCATGATTATTAAAGATAAAGCCCAGGTATGTAGTCCGCTCTACTATTTTGCTATATTTATATTTTCTCTAGTCTCGACCGCGATAGCCTTGTGGAGGCCGCGAAGGCGATGCAGTGCGGCAAGATGTCATTGCACCGAGCCGGCTCGTACTACGGCGTGCCACACGGTGGTGTGGTCTTGTGGTGACAAGACTACTAGATATCAATGTAATTTGTCAAAATTTAATTGAATGAAATTGTTTTTTAAATTTAATTGATCTCAATGTATTTTTTTATTACTGTAATTTTTAATTTCGTTTCATTTAAATGTAATCCTCAATTTAACTTAATATATTTCAGTGCAATTTTTTAATTAGTTTTTAAAGTAATTTAAGTTTATTATCTTTATTTGATCGTAACTTTTTTTTTATATATTTACTGTACAAGTGCTGTAACAAACTCACTACAATATTTTTTCATTTGCAAATTGTTTTTTATTTTTAACGTTAATCCAGTGAAGGAGTCGTTGATAATAATAAGAATAATAATAAGAGGTTGTCGACATGTGGGAAGTGGATTCGGCGATCATTGTACCGATAGTCGTGTCGGGTAATGGCTTAATAGCCAAGAGCCTCGACCAACACCTTAGGAGGCTCTCGTTAGGCGGCTGGATCAAGGGCTTGATTCAGAAAGCGGTACTCCTGGACACGGCTCGTATTGTTAGGAGGTTCCTTTCTCTGGAGCCCTGACCGCCGGTAGCTTGGACCCTGTTCCCGATACCGGTGGGACACTATTTTTTATATTTTTAAATGTTTTTTTATGTGTTTTTTTTAAAAGAAATATTTAAAAATATAATTTATAAGTTTATTAATGAATAAAGAGAATAATAATAATTTTTATTAACACTTCAAGTCTGGTTGATGTATCAATATAAATAAATAAAGCCACATAAAATACCTCTCTGTGACTAACAATTTGACGATCGATTCAAACGGAGTTCCTAGAAGGAATCTGTATGCGTAAAGTTACAAAACTCGATAAATTTTCTTTTATAATATAACACTTAATATGCTATACAGTATCCTCATTAAAATGTATACGGCTATTGCTGAATCGATATACTCTTACGCACTTACCAGTCATGGGCGCACATTTAAATTCAAAACTTGCAAACACGTAGGTACCTATATTTAAAACTCGTAGTACCAAACTATGTAAACAATTACACTGGGTTATTGAAACACTGCCAAGTATAACCAGTTTTAGCTCGCGTTGTGTATCTGTTCCTCATTGAACATTTGATAACAGTGATATTCAATACCACTAAAATATAACGGGAACACACGATAGGCCAAATTAAATCTACTTCAAGTGCCACGCAAAAATAACTTTTATTGCAGGCGTACAGCTTCTTTCACAGTACACAATTTAATAAGCCCGATACCAAGCCCTGCTCTGCTATTTTTAAGAAGTCGTCATTCCAACATGATCCCATTGCCATTTTGCTAGAAGTTCGTAATCTGTTAATTCATAATAGCCGATCATTGGTCGGTTAGTGGTGTCGTAAATACTCGTAATAGAATTGTAGTACGAGCGGTCTTGTAAACAATTAAAAGCAATGACCACAATAACGTTCATTTGTCCCATTCATAGGACCGATTTTGAGTCAGCGTCAGGAACTCTCGACCGCTAACGATATTTAATGTTTAAAAAATATCAAAATTTACAACTTTTTTGCAACTATTTGGTACTTACTTTCAAATATTTGGCAAAAAGAAAACGCCTGAAGAAAGTGGCCACGCATACTGACGTCAGGATGTCTGGACCTTTCTTTTTGTAAATATTTATTACCTTTTTACCACTTCAACATATATTTCAGCTTTTTTTGGCATACCTGAAAACTATTTTTTTCAACAAAGATATTTAATTTGCCATTTAAGGCATGAGATATATGGTGTTTAGAAATTCCAAAATACACTATTTTTGAGCCACTATTTGGTACCTAACGTCAAATACCTAGTACCTCTATTGATAGCGAGAAAACGCGCGCAGAAAGTGGCCAAAAATTTTGATTGTTTATTTTTTTGTAAGTAAGTATTTACTATCTTTTTAGTACCTCAACATATCATTGTTTTAACTTTTTTTGTCGTAATAGAAAAATGTTACGCATTAAATTTTTTTACATTCAATTTACTACATATAGCGCGAGATAGTTGATGATTAGAAAATACCCAAAATATACTACTTTTTGCTACTATTGTGCTATTTAAAATTTCAAATATCTCATGCTATTATGTAGTAATACTAAATATTTATTTTTCTGTTATATTTTTCTAGTGCGACAATTTAAAAAAAAAGTATGTTGAATAAAATATTTTTCAACTTTTTGACATGCTTGAAAAATGTTGGGCGTAAAATTTTTTTTTTCAAAATGGATATATAATCTTTTGAATAACGTAATTAGAGACACATTAGAAAGACAGTAGGTGTGCGAGCGCCGGCGCGGCGTCCGCTTGGGGCTTGAGTAATTAATTTGCCACACATGCTATGAGATAATTATGATGTTTAAAAAATAACAAAATAATAGCTACCTTTGTGCTACTATTTGTTACCTAACGTCAAATACTTAATACCTCTATTGACAGCGAGAAAACGAGTGAATACTGTAGCCAGACATTCTGACATCAGGACATATTTGTTTTTTTTTTTTCAAAGTCCGTGACAATACAGCTACCTTTTTACTATCTCAACATATAACTTTTCCAAATATTTTTGTCGTACTAGAAAAATATAATAGAAAAATAAACAGTTATTATTAAGTACTACATACATTAAGTTTGGGTGAGGGGTACCTTAAAAAGTGTGAAATAATTTTTTTTTACAAAAAAAAAAGATGATAACCGATTTTCCCCAAACATACTTTTCGCCATGATCGGTGATAACCAAGAGATGGGTTTTTTTTTTTTTTTTTTTTTACGGTAGGTAAAATCATCCAATGACAAATCCCGCCCTTGGGCGGAGCGTTAAATAGTGTCAGACTCTTACTGACTAAAAACCTACCCTGTTCCTTCCCTGCCTTGGTTCCAGGGCCCTGGTATGCATTTTCATACCTTCCCAGAGCCCCAGACTAGGCCTCGACCCTACTGGGCCCCTACGGTTTGCTGACAACTCCTTGAGGCGCACGGGAACAGTGCGCGCCGTAAACGACTTGGGCTCGGTCCGGTCTGTTACCGGACAAACGGACAGCGAGCTACCCATTGCCCGCCGTCCGCAAGCCCGCGTCTACGGTGGCCGGAAATTTGGATCGGAGTTACGGCGGCGGCTGCGGCGTGAGCGCCGTTGCCTGATACGGTCAGCCTCCTCCTTTGCTAGCATTACTGCTTCGCAGAAGGAGGCGACCGCCTGCCACTCCTCCTCGCTCCGGAGCATGGCTTGAACCAAGCCCCGGCGCGAGAGATCGCCTCCGATTGCCCCCACGAGGACACGGCGATGCTCTTCCCAAGCGGGGCACACCTCTACCGTGTGCTCCACCGTGTCCACCGGGCGTTCCGCACAGTGACGACACCCGGGCGTCACCTCCGCACGGATCTTGTACAGGTACGGCCCGAACTTGCCATGTTCGGTTAGTACCTGCGCCATGCGGAAGGTTATGACGCCGTGAGGCCTTTCCAGCCACGCCTCAAAGAGGGGCCTTACCGCCTCAATCGTGGCGTGCCCAGCACAAGGTTGCGACAGTCGTTCTCGCCATTTCACCATGAGATCTCGCCGGAACTCTGTCCGCCAAGCCGCGACTTGTCGCGGCAGCGGGGATTCGCCCCGGCGTTGCATCTCCACGCGCAGATCGTGCATGCGTGCAAGGACTGTTGCCTCCAGATCCCATGGTGGCAGGCCAGCAAGGAGGCTCGCCGCTTCGCGGGATACCGTGCGGTATCCCCGAATCATCCGTATGGCCATGACCCTCTGGCAGGCGTTCAGCAGGGCCGCCGGTCGCCTTCGCAGCGTCGGCGCCCACACAGGCGCCCCGTAAAGGGCCATGGACCGAACGATGCCGGCGTAGAGCCTCCGGCAGGAGGCGTCTGGACCCCCCAGGTTCGGCAGGAGCCGCTTGAGTGCAGCCGAAGTCCGATTAAGTTGGGGAGCCAAACGTCGGAAGTGCGCCTCGAAGTTCCACCGGCTGTCGAGGACGAGTCCCAGGTACTTCATCGTCGACCCGACGCCGATGTGAACTCCTCCTACCGTTAATTGGGAACCCGGTGGTGGCGCGTACCGAGGGCCGTGAAAGCACATGGCCTCGGACTTGTGCAATGCCACCTCGAGTCCCAACTGCTGGATCCTCTCCACGACTGTCGCAACCCCGCGCGTCGCTAGTTCGACCGCCGCCTGGTACGACTGTCCCCGCGCCAGGACCAGCGTGTCGTCCGCGTAGCAGACCACGCTGACCCCGTCGGGGAGGTCGGCGCGCAGCACGTAGTCGTACCCGATGTTCCACAAGGGCGGCCCTAGTACCGATCCCTGTGGGACACCGCACGACATCTCTCGCCGATTCCATTCTCCCTGATGACCGGGGTAGATAATGTACCTGCTCGACAGGTAGGCCTCGATCACACGACAGAGGTAGTCGGGCACCCGGTGGTACCGGAGTGCGCTCCTAATGCTACTCCAGGGCAGGGAGTTGAAGGCGTTAGCGATATCCAAAGACACCGCCAAGACACACCTGCCCCGGGACACTGCATTCCCCGTCGTGAGGGCTCGCACGCGCATGATGGCGTCCACCGTTGAGCGCATCCTGCGGAAGCCGAACTGGTCATCCGACAGGTTCGGCCCGACCCGTGCTAGGTGCGCGACGAGGCGGTTTGCAACTACTCTTTCAAAGAGCTTGCCCACCTCGTCGAGCAGCACAATGGGCCGATACGCGGACGGAGAGTCCGCAGGTCGCCCTGGCTTCGCGATTAGGACCAGTTTCCCCGTCTTCCAACGAAGCGGGAACTGGCCCCTCTCCATACATGCGCTAAGGAGCCCTCTGAGTCGAGGCCCGAGAGCCTCCATGGCCAGGACCCAGGCTTTTCCAGGCAAGCCGTCGGGTCCCGGGGCGGTATTTTTGGCATTCAGCCTTTGTACCGCCACTCTCATCTCTACCTCGGTCACCTCTGGAGCAATATGGTCACCGTCGTCGCCATTGTGGTCCGCGTCGGACACCGCAGGTGGCGGAGCCATGGGCGGGGGGGTGTGTTCCCCCCGCGCAGGGAACAGAGAGTTCACTACACCCTCCACAAGCTGGGGCCGGAGACTCTGCGTCAGCGGGGGAGCCCAGGGGCGGAGTTTATCCCGCACTGCCTTGTACGGGCGACCCCACGGGTCCACGTTGAGAGTCCCCAGCCACACGTTGCGGGCCTCGAGTTTGGCCCGCTTTATCTCCGCTCGGAGGGTGCGCTTTGCTGCTCTGTATCCCTCATACAGCTCCGCCTCTATGGCCTCTGCATCCGGTGGACGGATGCGGCGTCTGCGGTGTCTGGAGTACCGGCGTCGCGCGGCAGTGCATGCGTCACGCAGTGCTGCAATCTCCGGCGACCACCAGTGCACCTGGCGCTGGGCACGTCCTGGTCGGACTCGGGGCATAGCCGCGTCGCAAATTTGCGACAAGGCCTCCCCGAACCAGTCCGCCTCGGCTTCAATGTCGACAGGCCTGTCCGGTGCTTGCACCCAGGCCTGTACCGCCGCGGCCTGCCGGAAGAGATCCCGGTCCAGCTGCCTCAGCGCCCAACGCGGACCACACGGGGTCCGTTGGACCGGCGCGGTCGAGGACTGGGCGGAGACGTCGAACCGGATGTACCGGTGGTCCGAATACGTCTCCACCCCCTCTATGACGCGCCAGTCGACGACACGCGGTGACAAGAGATGGGTGGTGATGGCGTAAATAGATTATCTCTCAAGAGCGTTAGGATCGCTTATTATCTCAATGTCAAAATTTAAATCAACGCATAATATCACAAATGGATTAACTAATGTAAATACAAGGATTTAAACCGAGTTTCCACAGCGTGGCTATCAACAATGCAAATGATAACTTAAGGACACGGATAAAAACTATTTGCTTTTCCTAAAAATTGTGGATGTATTACGGATTTCGTAAATCTCACACAGGGTTGTCTAGCGTTTAAAATCACTTTTATTTAAGTAGAAAATATTTATTTGGCAACAGTAAAAAGTAACATACTGGTAAATTCTCTCTGATGATTTTTGAAATAATTGTAGGTATGAAAGACTTCTGAATATCCACCCATCACTTCTTCCACGGGTTGGTTGGCCCCTTTGAAGAGTAGCTGGAGAGGTATCACGAAATTCTTATCTTCCGCATGACAGCGGTCCTCACCGAACATGATAAGTTCGAAAGGTTCCTAATCCAGATTCAAGCGGAAGAAACGCCCGGGTGTCAACATTGTGCGAGCCACCCGAAATTCATGGTGGAGCACATGGTGGGGTTGTGCCCAGCTTGGGTGGAGAACCGCCCGAGTCCTCATAAATCGGCAACCAGCGGAGTGAGAGGGAATGGGAGGCTGTCACCACGCCACCTTCTGCAAAGCAGCAGCTAGCAAAGGAGACAGCCACACGCGTGAGTGTATGGACATCTTCACGCCCCAGCCGCGACAATCTGCTTCGACCACGGTAGGCGTAGACTTGGACGACGAGCAACGAGTAGCTGGACCGAGCCGACGGTGCGTATTTAGAATAAGGGTTTCGCGCAAAAGTTCTTGAAGTTGTGACTATAAGGCGGTGTACTAGTACAAAAGTCTGATGAAAAGTCGCGGATATAAGAATATAAGATTTTGTAGGAAAGACTGGCAACCATAGCGGTTAAAATCTTATAGTCTCTAAGGTTAATAGTAAGGTCAATGTAACCTTACGTAAGTAAAACATTTAGTAATACCAGTGTTAGTGAGATGAGAAACATGTTCACAGATGTCCAGTATTCAGTTTTAGTTTAAAAATGATACCTGTATGTAATCATCCAATTTTGAAGCAGTATTTAATTATTATAACTGGTAAGTTGTTTTTGAGTATATGTATTTAGTGTGATGTGTGAAATAATGATAGAAATGTAGTAACGCGGTCACCAACACGTACTGGAAGACGCAGTGTTGTTCGGCCTCTAACAAAATACACCGATGATGTCGCTGACGAGGGTCGCGGGTCTCCAATGGATGCGGGATCACTGGACCGGTCGTTGTAAATTATAGTGTGGTACTTGGGGAAGGCGGCTAAAATGATAATGGTAATGGTCTACAAAGCCTTGAACGCAAGCGTAGGGTAACCAACCTTTCGGTGTTTGACAGGATACGTTTTGGAGAGTGTGAACGGGAATTGCGTGACATGATTCCACCATCTCATTTCTACCACCAGACAACCCGACGAACGGCGAGTATCCACCCTTACGTTGTTGAAACCTCTACGGTCCGGACCAAGCGTTTCGCCGCGCCGTTTATACCGCGTACATTGAGGCACTGGAGCATCATACCTGCTGTGTCCTAAAGGCTAGAGTGAATAGGCTCTTAATAAACTAGTGCGCCTCACGATCAACGATTGAATTATTACTTACCATCAGTTGGGATCGCAGTCAAGCTTTAGTAAAATCTTCAATACCTTTAAAAACTACCAAAAAAAAAAGAAAATACCATTAATTGCCTCATTATTTATTGTATTCCCAGCAAATCTATCCTTCATATGTATGGGCTTAAGCGTTGCCTGGTCATCACCAATGCTCGTGAAGTTGAAGAACGAGACGGAGACAGTTCTATCAAGGCCGGTCACCGAAGAAGAAGGTTCATGGATTGTGTCTATAGGAGCTATTTGTGGATCTATTCGTAAGTTCCGTTTTGCAACACTCTTTTGTGATGATAAGATACTAATAGCAAGCCGATAAGGTCTGTTACCAAGGTCCGAGTAGCGTATTTCCTTTCTACATAAGGCCTGAATGGAACGGTGTGAAACTAATCGCCTAAGGATTGGTAAATCACTTTTTTACTAAGGTCTTCCAATCTATACGAGAGAATGAAAATACTTGCGTATACTTCATAGTGACCTAAGTACTTAAAGTTATACCATAATATACAGTGTCATTACGAATATGGACTAATCTGGGGTAGATCAGAATAATCACGCCTGGATTAGATCAGGATTGACTATTAGAACCAACGAATGAAGCGTGCATATGGGTTAGGTTAGAACAGTGACCATTAAAGCACCACTTCTTCTGTTAGTGAATCATTTAGGTTAGTTTAAGTTACAAGCTTTTATTATTTATCTAGTTTTGCATTAATAATGCTTAAACATCAGTCCATTATATGAATAAATGATTTTATTAAACTATACGTGGGAAACTCAGAAAGTTATGAGAAACCAAAAACTAACTTCTATGGATAAAATATTTTTATTTAATATTTTCAAAAACCTCTCCACCAGCCTCTATACAAAGTTTCATGCGTCTGGACCAATTTGCGAAACATTTTTTCCAGTCTGCCACAGACACCTCCTCCAAGGCCTTCTCGAATGCTGCTAGCGCGTCTTCCGGCGATGAAAACTGTATCTCTCTAAGCAGATTATTTATTCTAAGGAATAAAAAAAGTCACACGTTGCCAGATCAGGATTGTAAGGAGGGTATCCCAAGACTCTGACCGGTGTGGTGTCCAGGAAGTTCCTCGTTTTAAGCGCTGAATGCGAGGGCGCGTTGTCATGGTTAAACAGTACCCCTCGGAGCCCGGTGTTCGGTCGCTTGTTGCTCATTGCAGAAAAAACTTCTGGCAGGTATTTTGTGGTATATCATTTGGCGTTGATGCTGATTTTGTCTCGTAATGGAATTGAAATCAGATACCCCGTCAAAGTGAAGAAAGTAGCGATCAAAATTTTCCTTGCGCTTCTTGATCGCTGCACTTTCGTAGGCGTTAGTTGATTTTGAAACAGCCAAACTGTCACCTGACGCTTTGTTTCTGGATCGTATTGATAAATCCAGGATTCGTCACCTGTTACAATATTGTAAACCAAGACGAGTCTGCTTCCATTTTTTTAATCATATCACGGCACCACTCCATACGGGCCTGCTTCTGATATTGGGTGAGGTTGTGCTGCACCCAGCGGCAAACTATCCTCCTCGCGCGAAAGTGCTCGTGTAGAATCTTGTGAACGTTTCCCGAACCAATCTGCAGTGTATGCTCTCTTTCTTTTATCACATTTTCTTGAATCACATTTTTTACTGCCAGTATACGTTCTTCCGTGACAGTCGTAGGACGAACATCCCCCAAAGTTAGGCGACCGCGCTTGAACTCGTTATACTAGTGGTAGATTTTTGCTTTTGAAGAGCCTTCATCCATAAAAACAATTTGAAGTCGCTCAAATGACCCATCGCACGAAAATGTTCTCAATGCAGATCCATTTTTAAATGAGACACGATAATTTAATTTGGCTTTCGAAAAAATGTGGAGGGGAATTCAAAATTCGAACAAACAATGGTATTTTTACTTTTTAATAATCCAAGTTTTTTTATATATTTACAAGTGGCCAGTGCCTTATAAATAAAAACTTTTTTTCGCAAAACTTTCTGAGTGATCTGGTATATAACTTTTATTAGGCATAAGTGACGTTTTTGGAACCAAGACGCGAACTACGAGTATATAGTCTTGTCATTACGTAGAATTTGACTACAGATTTAAAAATAGCAATACAAGTATATAAATGTTTCCTATGGCTGCTTTCAGGCCTAGTATAGAATGAAAATATTCAGCGGCATTGGTTAAATTTATAAGGAAATGCCCATATCATTGTTCCACTGGGAAAAAAATCTCTTTTCATGATCGAGAGGGTTTCAAGATTCTTTTCAATCAATTCAACGATTTTTGATTATGCACTACGCTACTATTACCGTAGTTCATAATCATAGTGTTATACCTATGTATGTGTTTACTAGGAGATTTTGAATTGAGTATTTTGAGTTAAAAACGTCACAACCCAACTTCAAAACCAAATTTTGGAAAGTTTTTAGGGTAAAGTAGATTTAGAGATAATATACTCAACCTCAAATAAATATGAATATTTTTTTCTACACAATGACGACAATAATTTTTCAATAGCAACTTATGCCATAAAAAATTCTACATGACGACGAAAAAAATATTTCTCAACAACAACATGAGCCATAAGGGCAGGCGCACAGATGGCGGAGCCAGTAGCGGCGTAAAATCAATTAAAACAACAATTAATTCCTGAAGAGTATCGAAGCGACTATATTATATAAAAGCAGTGCGCAGGAACGCAACAGAGCGCTACTCCGCGCGCATCCGCTTCCGGTCGCCGGGTTCACCGAAGTGACGCTCGCGCGACACGGGCGAGAGCCGCCATTGCATCTGCGCGCAGTTTCCGCGCGGGTTCGCGCATTCTCAGGTAGAAATTCACCTAATATGTCATGCGTTTAGAAAACTTCGCGGGCATGCTCTGCGCTGTGCTCCGTCACATGTGCGCCGGCCGTATTTTTATGGCTTTTGAAAAATAAAACCAAATCTTTTTTTGTAATTTAGCCACTTAGTTACTTTTTAAAACAAATAGACGTACGATGCAGTACGATGCTCTTTGGTACAGTAAGCTACAAATCGTCCTCCTAGCGACGAAGTTTGCTGTATTTGTTCACATTTCTTCCATTCAAGTATTCATAAATTAGAAACAAAAGAAATAAAGAAAGAAAAATAATTTATTCGGTACAGCATAAGGCACAAACAAAACAATTAGGTAACACGAAAAAAATAACAAAAAAGGAACAAAAAACCAAAAAATATAATAATAATAACAAAAAAATGTAGTTGTGTGCATTATGGCTGCACCAAAATAGGTCCAGTTCAGCATGAATGCCAGACAACTAGTGCCTGACGCTGGTTTTCAACTGACCTGTTGTTGTGACGCAATGGACGTATATTTTTTAATTAAATATTTCTCATTTCCAGTGTCCGTTTCCGTGGGTTTCCTAGTGGACCGTTTTGGTCGTA
This sequence comes from Leucania comma, assembly GCA_958295575.1. Taxonomy (NCBI): domain Eukaryota; kingdom Metazoa; phylum Arthropoda; class Insecta; order Lepidoptera; family Noctuidae; genus Leucania; species Leucania comma. The sequence goes on from OY282483.1 coordinate 5,805,592, forward strand.
AGACCTGCATCATCCTCGGCTTCATACCTCGACTGGTGATGTGCTTCTCCCTCATGTATGCTTCAGAGGTATGGGTTCTGTTCTTCGCCAGGGCCATCGATGGATTTGCTAATATTTTGGTTCTCTCTGTAGTTCCTACTTATGCTTCGGAGATTGCTAGCGTGAGTATAGTTGTTATTATAGTACAGTAAGATCTGTTTTTATCCCTTTTTTAGGTTTGCAAATAATCAAATAACTTCTCCTCGATCCATTCGCGAGGACTGAGGGAGAAAATTTATAAAATTTTATTTTATTGTGGATATCCAGAAACATTTTATTCATGCCACTACTAAGCGCCTGCAAAAACATTTTTAGCAATTATTCTGAAAAGACGACGAGAATAACTAACGGTACAGTTCAACTAATATATCAGGAACTAGTTTGGAATGAAAAATTATACTTATGGCAGATAGTCTATATTATCGAGGAAGGTTTTAAGCTACATCACGCTACGACTAATAGCAGTCTCGTAGAGTAGTAATATATGTTGCGGGTAAAACCGCAGGGGACAGCAAGTAATATAATATTAGGCTGTAGCAAGGGCGTCGCCAAGGGGACAAGGGGACTTGGGGGGTAGGGGGACTTTTGGGGGAGGCTTGCTTTACAGCTTCAGAGCCTAGTTTAGGCACCAGTCTCCCACAATATAATGCCCATGCTATATGTTACCGTAGTTATAAGGCTAGCAATTAGGAGTTATATTGTGGAGAAAAGAACTTTTATTATTCTCTATACTTCCAATAGCCCCCCCCCCCCTTGATCATCGACTGGCGACGCCCTTGGGTCTTGTGCCTTTTAATACACAAAAACATTTTATTGTACCTATACACCGCGTCTCAGATGACAGCGCACAAATGTGTACCATGGATCCAATAAATGATTCTGGACACCCCAGTGGTTTTTTTTATGGTTCGCGGGAGATAGTGTAGACTCTTACTGACTAAAAACCTATCCCGTTCCATCTTTGCCTATTTTACCGTCATGAGCCGACCCTTGGCCCCAGTAGGGGCCGACCCTTGGCCCTAGCAGGACCCCCTAGTGGTGGAATTTTTTGTCGGCACTAAGGTTGAGCTCCCACAGTTAGGCCGTCTCACTAGCCTATCTTCCAAACTATTAGTACCATAAAATATTTTGATCAAAGTATTTTTTTTTTTCCAGAAAGAAATCCGCGGTGCTCTCGGCACGATATCCCAAGTGGCTTCGGCATTTGGGATGCTAATATTCTTCTCCATCGGTCCCTATATGTCTTACTTCGAACTGCATCTGATCTATACCATTATTGTAGCCTCAATCTGCGTGCCCATGTGCTTCATACCGGAAACGCCATATTATTTGTATTCTAGAGGTAAGACAGACCCATATTTTCTTTATCATCATCATCAATTTAATTGAAAAACCGCCCATTGTTGAACATAGGCTATCTCTAAGCGTGAATTAAGAGTCAGGAGAAATTGAGCGGTCTTTTGCGAGTTACTATCAGAGAATTTATGATTTTATGAGTTCTTTGGTCCACCTTGAGGAAGACTTTTCAACGCTGCTCCTTATTTCCTTATTTGTTTAAATAACAAAATTTCAATGTCACCATGTGATCGAATCAGAAATGAAGATATCCGCAAGAGAACCAGGGTTGCCGACAAAGCCCGTAGAATTGCCAAACTTAAGTGGCAATGGGCTGGGCACATTGCACGCAGAACAGATGGCCGTTGGGGCCGAAAGGTTCTGGAGTGGCGGCCGCGTACCAGAAGATGCAGCGTTGGAAGGCCTCCCACAAGGTGGACCGATGACCTGGTCAGGGTCGCTGGAGTCCGATGGATGCGAGACGCACAGGACCGGCCATTGTGGCAACGCTTGGGGGAGGCCTATGTCCAACAGTGGACGTCTTTTGGCTGAAATGATGATGATGATGAAGTGATTTCGGGAACGATTGTTTTAGGAGCTACAAGGATATATACTAGGAGATATTTGAAGACCAGAAACTCATATCACGTAGCGGGGTACTTGTCAAATCTTATTGACATAATAAGATTGACTAAGTTGTGGGTAGGATAGTTTTCTCAGTTCACTTTTGTACGGGTTCTGCTACTTAGCACAATAAACCTATTTACCAAAATATGGTGTTTTAATGGACATAACAGTTCCATATGCGAATATATTCGCTATCAGAAATATTTACCTTTAAAGATTGACTTTTTAATTTAATGGAAATTATTCCGATGGCGTGCATTTGGCCGAATGCACTGCCTGATGTTGTAGCTTGACTCTTTAGATCTTTGAAGAAATTTAATACTAAGTTCAATATTCAATGTTTTTTTAGAAATGAAATTAGTTAAATTGGTTCGAAGTTCTAGTTATAGCTAAATCTGTAAATTATAATTCTTCTGTTCTCCTTTCCAGGTCGCAAAGAAGATTCCCTGAGAGTTTTGAACAATCTTCGAGGCTCAAAAGAACTGGCTTACGAAGAATACAAACTATACACCCTAAATGGACCTAAAGTATCCCCGAGGGAGGTTTTCAGAGACAAGATTACACTCAAAACTCTTGGCAAAGTCGTTTTTTTGAGTATTTTTCTAGAACTGATTGGCTACAATGCTGTCATGTTTTATATGCAGACTGTGATGGAATCTACACATACTTCTGTAAGAGAAGATGTGGCATCTGTTGTCTGTGGATGTATACAGCTTCTGGCTTGCTTCTGCACTATTCTCGTGACGGATAGATTTGGGAGGAAGCCTGTATTGGTTATTACTTTATTTGGAATGGCTGTTGGGATGGTGAGTTCGGTTTGGTTTCAAGTTCTCTCCATGCGCAATAAAAATAGACCTTTAAAAAACCTGTACATTCAACCGATTTTGACGTTTATTGCGTTGGTGGCTACACAAACGGTAACTACAGTAAAATAGTTGGTATTGTAACCATATTTTTTGGCTTTCATGCATAGATGTCAAAATCGGTTGAACAACAGTAAAAAAGGTTTGATTAAATGTCTTATTGCGAATGGAGTACAGGTTGATAAGATTTATACACCGTTAAATTTCGATCATTTTAATCTCGTGGAGGGTCGATCCGGTACATGAAACACTATCGATTTGTAAAGATAAAATAAAAAAAAATAAAGTACTTTTTTCTAAAATTCGAATTAATACACGCATGTACGAAATTAATTTCTTTAAGTAAACGAGTCAATGACCTTGTAGGTAGTTGTCGGTCGTTGCGTACTAACTACCTAAAGGTCATTGAACCCGTTGACGTTTACTTAAAGAAATTAATTTCGTACATGCGTAAATTAATTCCAGTTTAAAAAAAAGTACTTTATTTTTTAATTTTATCTTTACAAATCGATAGTGTTCCATGTTCCGAATCGACCCTCCACGGGATTAAAACGATGAATATTTAACGGTGTCTAATATCATCTATTTTAAAGACTTAATGTTAATGATGATTATTCAATTTTGTTTACAGCTTGGCCTGGGTACATTTTTTCAACTGAAACAACATGATGTTCCAATTAGAGGGTTCCTCAATTTCCTGCCTCTTCTGTCTATGATGCTGGTCATCTTCTGTTTTAATGCAGGTGATTATGACTATAGGCTTCTCTTCGGCATGAAATCTTTAAATTTCTCTTCTGAATCAGGGTGTAGCAAGAGGGAGTGTCAGAGCTTTACGGACTAAAACCCACCTATTATTATTATAGGTATTCCTGCAGTTGCTGTTTTATAGGTAACACAGTTTTCTTAAAAACATATTGGCCCACTGATTTTGGTAATAGGGACTAAGTTACCGACATAGTAGTTCCAAAAATAGATCTCTTAACGATATGAGCTGTTATAGCTGTAGCTTTAGAAGTACCGTTCTCTAAATCAAGCGCTTGATGCAGACGCCTAAGTAAGGCCGTATACAGAAAGAAAGCTGGCAGCCTGCGATGATCTACCAGCGCTGAATACGCTGAATATTTGTATAGGAACTCGGCGCCTATTACTTGCGCAGGTTACCCGCGCCGGCCGGTTCCGATAATCGCTGTTAGATCGGCGCAGGCTGCCAGCTTTCTTTCTGTATACGGCCTAAAGTTGGTCCAGGTTTGTGGCTATCAAGGCATTAATTGCTGCTACTATTATCGATATAGTTGTCGCTGAGTTCACATTTCACATAACGACAACCTTGCTAGCCAAGTATAGTAATTAGCAAATAAGTGAACCAATTGCTGTAGTTGTGCGCGGTCCCAATTGAAGTGGGGGACTTCGATTGGGACCTGAAAATCAGTTACTGCACGTTCAAGGTCAACCTTCGTGATTCAACTTGTGTGACAAAGGTTATAACTGATTTTCGGGTTTCAGCCAAAGTTGGGGCTGCGCGTAGCAGTGGTGGATGGTTCAACATACTTACCGCGTACAATACTTGATTTACTTTTTCGACTTTTACAAGGTTATCGTCATGCGGGACGGTTATGTCAACAGCCTATGTACGGCTTTTGATTCGGTACACCACAACTTGACTATATCAGTCTTACTGGTTCTTCCGAGATCGGCATATCATCACTAGCAAGACTATTTCTCAGCAATGATGGACCGATCTCTCAATTACTTTTATTTTTAAATGGTTTGTGAAGATATTGTGCTTTTTTAGTGGGTTTGAATTTCTCTGGTCCTTCATTGACAGGATTATATTGGAACTTTTTCATTGCAGGCATGGGCTCAATATTCTGGACAGTAGTAGCTGAACTTTTCGATGGGCCAGCCCGAGCAATCGGCACCTCCGCAGGCACATGTTTGGCCACTGCCTTTGTCTTCTTCACCACCAAGTATTTTGCTTACGTCACCTCCGCGATAGGAGCTGCTAATACTTATTGGATCTTCAGCTGTAACTGTGTGATTACTGCGCTTTTCATGATATTCTTCCTCCCTGAGACTAAGGGGAAGACGTTTGCTGAAATTCAAGAACAGATGGGGAGGAAAATTGTGAAGGATGTGGAGAAGGAACAGAGGATTAAGGAAGACAGAAACAAAAGTGTTAAGGAATATGATACTGAGAAATATTATATTAATTAATAATACTTTTTGTATTTTTTACTATCGGTTTTAAATTATGGAAATAATGGATTTACCTGTTTTTTAATAGCATGGGTTGGTTTTTTATTTTATCCAAGAATTCAAGGCTCATTTTGCCTTAAAAATTCAAAGTATTTGAATGAAAACAAAACTAAAGTTTTTAATAATAATTTATTTACATCATTTATTCATTTTATCACAGTTCACAGACATAATTAATAACTATTTGTGTCATATTTTTTAATAGGAAATTTGCATAAAAAAACGTATATATACAGTATTACCATGGTTTTTAATATTATTTTCTTAGAACTTGGCTTCGAATTCTTGCCAAACGCCTACTCATTTTGATTGAGCAAATCAACGACACAATACTAGGTCTCAAGTCTGCTATTACATTCGTGTTAAAATGGTTTACAAGTATCATTGATATCATAATTGTTGAGTTTGACAAGTTTGCAGGGGCTCTAGTCTACTATTTTCATAATATCGTCATTCCAACACGATCCCATTGGCCCTTGGTTTGCTTCCCTTTAGATAAAACATTAAAGATCGTAGCGAAATTAATAACACGGGTCAAATTTCGAGGTTCAGTTGCGCTTGCTGAGGTCGGCATAAGGATGGGTGATCATCTATTAGTGTAGAAAGCACGTTAAGCTGTTGTTCCCGGCTGTCGTTTAAACGTCTTTGATAGTCACTACATCTGACAGACGCCAGAGAATCTGATACTACTCTAATACTAGAACTACTAGAACTACTAATCTGATACTGAATCTTGTCAAGTGGAATCGTGTTACCCAATAGTTGGGTTGTTGAGGTCAAATAGGTAGTCATCGATAATATGTACAACACACTAGATTATGCGTGTCGTATATTCCCTTTTTTCTAATCAGGTGAACTGCAGTGTTTGTTCTAATGTAAAATTGTACTAATGTCAGGACATATTTTTGATACCCGATCAAACTCATCAAGAAATGTCAGTGAAGAGAATTTATACAAACGAAGACTATTATTACGTTTTGAAATAGAGTAATAATGTAATGAAGTATTGTAGGGAAGAACCTGTGTCACTTCTGCGCTATAAAAGATGACCTATCATTACACTATGTTGAACGAAACGCGTTTCGTTCAACATATGGTATGAAATTCATGGCGATTAAGACGTTTTGGTCGCGAAAAAAGTATCCACTATAAGCTATATAGCTTTAAGTTATACTAAACTTAAAACCTAAACTTTATAGCTTTAAGTTATAAAGTTTTGTTAGACGACATAATGCAAATATAGCGCTGCAGCGAACTTTTGTTTGGACTTTTCAATATTTTGACTTTATAACTTTTCAGTTTATATGAATGTGCTTGAATCTAAGTCAATGTTACTCAAGTAAAATCCTGGTATTCACTCGTCAGAAGGCTTAAAGTTCCCTATAGAGCAATGGAAAGGGATAGCTCAGAAATTCCTTGCATGATCGAGCCAGGAATGATCCGCAAGAAAACCAGAGTTTCCCACATATCCGAAGAATCGTGGCCAACTGCGGTGCCGCGAGTAGTCATGCGCGTTCTGTCAGCGGCCAATCTCGGCCGGTTACATTTGCCTCTTTGCATCGTTACTGGCCACAGATATTTCGGTATGTATCAGCCATTTCACAACTTACACTATAAAAATACTACTTATAACAAACTATGCTAACACGTATTATTTTCTTCCTTTTTCCCTCTCAAAACATTCTGTATCTCTGCAAAACTCCTTCCCTTCGTTTCGGGTATACAAAACATGATAAACAGACATAATAATATACAATTCCCGCTGAATATCCAGTATGTAGTTGCTGGGCCAATGGCTAATGAAACAATGGCGAAATATTTGGTAGTTAGGAAGACGAATATAGTTGTCGTGACCATGGATACGGACATTCCTATTCCTCTTGAGCGATCGTCGAAGAGTTCTGCGTTCATTACCCAGATTAGGGAGCCGATTCCTGGAAAAGGCAGTTTGGGTTACTTACTAGTCAATAATAGCAGCCTCGTTTACGCTGAGGACCTATACGGGTATGAAAAACCGACAATGATTTTTTTTCTGGTAGATGATGAAAAATACTATACCTATTATGCAATTATAGAGAATCTTGATTGCCAGTAATAAATTAAACCCTTTCGGTAATTCTTCTTAGTGAAAGTCTTTTCTCATTCAGAGGAAAATAAATTAACTTGGATCTTTTGCTAAGAAGTAGGCAATGTAAAAAATGGAACCCTAGTATATGTGGTAACACAGAATTGAATTGGAATTATCAGCGCAATTTTTAAATTTGAAAAGCTTAGTTTTTATGTGTCAGGTACTCAGAATTAATAATAATATTTTTTTATTTGATAGTTAAAACTAGTACTTGACTGCGATCCCACCTGATGGTAAGCGGTGATGCAATCGTTGATAAATTATAATCGGATGGGAAGACCAAAATAATACTTGTACGTAAAATACGCGTTTTAGTCGTGAAGTTGCGGATACAATTACAATTATAATATCTTTACCTGCGCTGTAACAGTAGACCACCAATATAAGTGATATAAGCGGCAGATAGTTTAGGAAGCCATCCACTGTTTCCTCTTGTTTAAGCTTGAAAAACAATCCCAAGCCAAGCTGAAAAAAAACACAATAAAAAACGGTAATTTAAAAAACTAAAAAACCCGACTGCTTTTCTGAGCATTCATGAAAAAGCCCTAAAACAAGAAAGTCGTTGTACCCGATTGCACTTATCTATATAATATTTTAAATACTGGCAGTCGGGATCCATTCTAGAATTGAGAGCACATACCTATATTACATTGCAGATTACTCCAATCTATTGACTAGACGGCTGACTTTCTAGAATGGGTCCCGACTGCCAGTATTTAAAATATTATATAGATAAGTGCAATCGGGTACAACGACTTTCTTGTTTTAGGGCTTTTTCATGAATGCTCAGAAAAGCAGTCGGGTTTTTTAGTTTTTTAAATTACCGTTTTTTATTTTTTATTATTTTTAGTTTTATTTTATTACAATATCACTTTCACAGTAATTACGAATCTAAAGACACCTCTCAAACTAAAATCCATCGAGCCGTTCAGGTCGCGGAGCGTGCCAAACATTTGAATTTGGCGCTAAAAATCCGCCATTTTGTTTTTTTTTATTTTGATATACCCAGTGTCACTCTCACAGTAAATACGAATCTAACGACACCTCTCAAGCTAAAATCCATCGATCCGTTCAGGCTGCAGAGCGTGCCAAACAATTATACATACATACATACATACATACATACAAACATACATACATACTCTCGAAAAACATAACCCTCCTTCTGGCGCAGTCGGGTAAAAAGTATGAAATTATATTTTGTATTTTTTTTTTTTTGTATATAGGTAGAAATATTTAAAGAAGCTAACTTATATAATTAATGCTCGGGTGTCAAAAATATTACACAAACTGTTCGATAATGGCATTTTGTGTCATACAACCCTTAAAACAAGTAATTCTGTCCCTGGGGAAAAATGTGTTTTGAATTTAGAACGTCAAAACCATTTGAAAAATATATATATATATTATATCAAGAGAATTAAAAAATATATTTCAAACGAGTTTACTCAAAAATCAAACTGGCCACTAAACAAAAAACCAAATAAAATGAAATGAAAGAGTGGGACTGTTATACAAAATTAAAACTACAGCTCAATTTAGTGCATTTTTTTTTGTTTTGAACATGTTGAGTGATAGTCAACATTAACTTGTAAATAACACTTATATTTTTCTAAGAATTTGTTTCAGTATATTCTCTTTTAATTATCTCACAGAAGGTGAAATAATTAAAAGGCCATTTAGCTATCTAGTCTTAGGTGGCTTGAATTTTTCACTTCACTAAGGTTCTTATATGAAACCCCTTGCAGTGCTCGGGAGTTAATTGTATAAATCCCTCGCTGCGTTCGGAATTAAAACTTAGCAACTTTCTTTTTATTTGGAATTCAACATCCCACCCGCGACTAAAATACACAGTTTTATCCCCTACTCAAAGCCTAGTCACATAATCTTACTTTTACACATTTATAGCTTACTAATGTCCCGCCCCAGCTTCCCACGGGTGCAATGTTGATATTAAATATATTATGCATGTGTTATACATATAAACCTTCCACTTGAATCACTCTATCAATTAAAAAAACCGCATCAAAATCCGTTGCGCAGTTTTAAAGATCTAAGGATACATAGGGACAGACAGCGGAAAGCGACTTTGTTTTATACTATGTAGTAATGTAGAGGCACATATTCCATTGTTTAAATGTTATTTAACATGTTACTTTAGTTAATAGTGGGAACTATAATATTCAAAGTAACAATTATTTCAGCTGACGCAAGTTAAACTCGTACCAAGGTTTTTTTGTTTACGGACGTAGATTGTTTTTGAGGTTCCGTAGCCAAATGGCAAAAAACGGAACCCTTATGGATTCGTCATGTCTGTCTGTCTGTCTGTTCGTCCGTATGCCACTTTTTTCGAAACTATAAGAACTATACTGTTGAAACTTGTTAAGTAGATGTATTCTGTGAACCGCATTAAGATATTCATACAAAAATAGAAAAAAAAAACAATAAATTTTGGGGTTCCCCATACTTAGAACTGAAACTCAATTTTTTTTTATTCAATCCCATACATACGTGTGGGGTATTTATGGATAGGTCTTCAAAAATGATCATTTCATATCATTTTTATCTTAACTCAATAGTTTGCGCAAGAGACACTTCCAAAGTGGTAAAATGTGTGAACTGGGATCCGAAACGTATACACCGATAAATTTTGGTCGTTTTAATCCCGCAGAGGGTCGATTCGTTACATGAAACACTATCGATTTATAAAGACAGAATTAAAAAATAAAGTACTTTTTTTCTAAAACTCGAATTAATATACGCATGTACGCAATTAAGTCAATGAAGTAGTTGTCGGTTGTTGCGTACTAACTACCTACAGTTCATTGGCCTCGCTCAGCTGACGTTTACTTAATTTAACGGTGTATATTAAAATGGATATTACTCCGGAATTGGTTGATTATTAATGATTCGATCGGAATGCGATTGTTTTTATTATTCAACAGATAAATTTTAAATTGATTTAGTTTTGATATCTTCCTTTAAATTTTGAATTGAGTAGTAATAATATCACCACCAACATTAACAATATTTAATTGAATCCGGAAATATCGGAATTACTTTCCGGAAAAATAGCTTCTTCATGTTCTTCTTTCTGCGTGCATTTATGATACAAGTATCAAAAATCGATCTATCTACTCCGATCACTGGATTTGACCCTCTCAATCCACGGACTACTAGGATTTTCTGAAAACGAAACCCATGATCCTAGAACGAAAAGTCAACTGACGAATACAGTGTGGTTTTAGTCAGTGAAGGTCTGACACATCCTTCCTCTCCACGCTAGAGTAAGAGAAGTCAATGGATAATTTCCCATCTAAAAAAAAGCGGCCAAGTGCGAGTCGGACTCGCCCATGAAGGGTTCCGTAGCAGCAAATAACATTTAATATAAAGGTCTTGTAGTTCGTTGTAACTTTGATCGAGGTTTTAATAATAGTGTATTTAAAAAAGAAAAATCTACTTACTAGATCTCATTCAAACCAATTTTTGGTAGAAGTTTGCATGGTAATGTACATCATATATATTTTTTAGTTTTATCATTTTCTTATTTCAGAAGTTATGGGAGGGACACACATTTTACCTCTTTGGAAGTGTCTCTCGCGCAAATTATTCAGTTTAGAAAAAAAATTATATTAGAAACCTCTATATCATTTTTGAAGACCTATCCATAGATGCCCCACAGTTCTAAGTATGGGGCACTGTGAAAATCTTAATAATAATAACAGTTCACAGAATATATTTAATAAGTTTCAACGGCATATTTCTTATAGTTTCGGAAAAAAGTGTCTGTGACATAAAACAGTTGTTGATGGATGGAAAGTTTGCACCCACGCGTAGTCACTTAGGTCTTTAGTAAATATGTATATTAAAATTAATTTTGGCACCACGAAAAAGCCAGCCAACCGCTGTTTAAGCAGTCTGACGTGTTTTTTGGCAGATGTTTTAGTTCAATCTTAGGTATAAACCCACTCCCTTCTGAGGCAATGGGGTAAAGTAGGTAAGTATTAAAATTTCACACATAACTATTATTTTTCTATTACAAATCAATTAAGTGTGCAATGACAAATGCTCACGCAACCTTTTCCAAGAGATAAACAATATTTCAAAACTGAGACTGTTCGTGAGAAATGGCTTCATGACTTGAACATTTTTTTTAAATGTTAAAAAGTAAGTACCAAAGAAAAAAACTCACCATTCCTAATCCCGTGCCAACACAAGTCACTGTTAAAATCGGTTTCCGTCCAAACCTATCAGTCACCAAGGTCGTACAGAAACTGGCAAACAGCTGTATCAATCCAATAGTCACAGATGCAACTTCAGGCTTGACTGACGTCTGCGTAGATTCCAGAACAGTTTGAAGATAAAATGTCACTGCATTAAAACCAACAAATTGGGCTCCGAAACCCAGAACCAGCACCAGGAACAATGACTTCAAAAACAGTTTGTTCGTCAAAATGTCCTTTTTGGATATCTCGATGTTGTTAGTCTCTGAAGCCAGTTCGTATTCTTTCAGTTCTTCATTGGCTAGGGTCTCTGAGCCACGGAGGAAAGTAAGGACTTTCAGGGATTCCGCTTTGTACCCTGAAATATAAAATGTAGTTTTGATTAGGTGGTGAAGAATGGGGCGAATAACACTACCTATAGTCAGAGTTATATGGTGTAATTAGTGAACTATACTTAAACATGTGATTGTAGTCATGAAAACAAACAACTTTTACTATGAGACCTAACTTGAAATCTCGAAAAAAAAACTGCTGGTCAATACAACTTGTTATGTCTTGTCATGTTCGCCTAACTGGTCAAAATGTACTCAACTTGGCTGACTTTTTTCGTGATTTCAGGTTTGGTCCCATAGTAAAAGTTGTTTGTTTTCATGACTACAATCACGTGTTTAAGTATCGTTCACTAATTACCAGTCAACCTATATAACAGTAGGTGTAGTTGAAAGCATAGTATAGATCGCCAAATATAAGTGACATTGAGCAGAGTACAGTGCTCGCAGAACAGGTTGATGAGGCTGACAAGTTTTGGATTGGTGACCGCAAAGCAGACCTGGATCGAACCTGGTAAGGGCTGTGGAAATCCGATGGATGCGAGACGCACAAGATCGATTGTTGACGCTATAGCCTATATCCAAGAGTGAACTTCTTTCTTTTATAATGACGATGATGGTACAGATCAGGGATGATTTGATGGAGATGTTTAGATCACTACTAGAGACGTTACTATTTGCATTATGACACATTCTAACGGCTTTTACAAAAGAAGTTCGCTCTCGAGGGCTCGAAAAATTCTAGGATTGTTCGAGAGAATTACCGCTAGCGGGTTTTAGTTTACTAGGTAGCCAAAATGTGCTGATGGTGATCAACGGGGTGGTTTTAGTGAGGTAAAAATCCCACACTCTACGGACTTATCCCCAAAGTCCGGGCGCCTTTTGAAGGTTTCCCCTCGACAAAAAAAAAAAAGGTAGCCAAAAACTATCTTTAAAGTTTTTGTGCTCGCATCAATGTTTACGATAGCTACTGTTACAACCGAGATTTGAGATAAATGTCTTAAATCACATTCCGATCTCAGAGGTAAAAAGCTATTTTTATTATCTTGTGTATGCACAATCTGATATTGTGGGAATATCATGAATTAACTTATTATTGTTAATGTCGAGTCATATAGCATTGAGTTTCTTTTTGCTGTATAGTAATGAATTGTTTTTGATTTTTTATTTGTTTGAAATACAAATTGTAAGAAGTTAACTCAATTTATATTAACCATGTATAGCTTCTTCTTTGTCCTCTCCTGTGCCCATTATTTGTCTAATCGGCACCAGATGTGGCACCAGGATATACTGTCGTGGGTTGTCAGATCTGGCATATGGGCTAACTTAAGGACTCTCACGATTCTAGGCAACCAGGTGGGCGACCTTTCTAAATATGAGACCAGCATCGCTCGCGGCTTCATGTGTAACCTGTTTGCTTTAATTTTTTTATGGTATGATGCATTTAATATTATAAATGTAGCCAAATGTAGGTACAACTATATTTAGTGCTCTACTGTAAAGTCATACGTAATTGGCATAATTAAAGAAGTAATGAGATGTCTGCATTTTGTTCCTATGAATTATAGTGATTTGAGAAAATAAGGTGATGACCTGGTGAGGGTCCCTTTCTATCATTTTTTTATATTTAATCCTTTTTTATCGCATGCGCCTTTTTGGCCTCACACTGATTTCACGTTTTTTTTTTTTTTGTGAATTTTTAGTTTATACGATTGTGTGAGGCACGAATGAATGTTTTTCTTTCTTTTTTTCTTTTTCGTAATTTCCTTTGAAATAATAAACAGCTTTTCACGCGGGTGAAAATTTTCTCATATAAACATAATCACGTAGTAAGAAATTCGTACAAACCTCTAGAATATAAAGAATACGGTCCATCAGGTAGGAAGATCAGTGGTATCGTGCTGAATATGATGATGCAAGTGTAGATTATGTTCAGCATATTATAGGAGATGAAGGGACCCATGGACAGCATAGTGACGATGCCGAAGGAACACATGATTTGCAGGATGGTCCCTAAGCTGCCACGGATATCTTTCTGGAATTGAGAAAAACATAACCTTTACTATCCCACTAGCAACTTCCTCAAAAGACCATATTAGACACTAATCTGCATGGTTTTCATGTGATTTGAGTATTACATATTTGCTGAATGGACTTTAAAAGAGACTTTGACCTCTGAGTTTGATTTGGTGTTTCTTCTCAGGGTAATCAGATAAGAAACACCGGCTTCATCTAGTTTAAACAGGCGAAAAAATTGACGTGTAAAATGGTTTTCAAAGCATATTTTCAAAATAAATATCACTTATTTTGTAAATCGATCCTAAAAGGTTTCTTTGACGCCGCGTTAACCCGAACATATTCTTCATCGAAAGGCGAGCTATCCATTAGTCTTCATTCGCAAGCCTGTGCCTTCGGTGACCAGGAATCGTCCTGAGACTCACAATGCGCGTCTCCTGCGTTGGCTGGGACGTTAAGTTTGCATGTACTACTAAACTTCCAATGTATTTCATCCTCATGAAGGTCTTTCGCTCTGGGGTGGGTGCAGGGGTCTGTCAGGCCCTGACTGACTAAAATCAACAGGGGCTGCGGGTGTAGAATGACTTCTACTGCCCCGAACTAGTGTCGAACCGCGGGCCTTGTCTCGTATTGCAAAGTAACTCCCCATACGTCTAGAAGACGCCACCATTTGGGGCACACCACAGGTCAAACATTATATAGGATGCATTTTGGAGAGTGTGCGCGGGAATTACATGACTTGATTCCCCTATTGCCTTTCTACCATCGTACAACTAGATGTACAGGAGTGTCCACCTTTACATTGTTAACACCTCTACGATCCGGACTAAGCACTTCCCTCCATCGTTATTGCTTTGTTGTTAATACCGCGGACATCGAAGGACTGGAACAATTTGCTTGCTTCGATCTTCTCGTCTGACTATAATTTAAGTGTCTTCAAGGCTAGAGTGAATCTCTTAGTGCTCGATTACGGAACCGCGGCGCGTTACGCGGCGCGTCGGGCGACCGTTGTACATTGCTATAAGTTTGTCTTTACGCGAGCGATAACGCGGCCCGCTGCTGCAATGTACGACGAAACACCCAACGCGCCGCTTCTCCGTAAACACGGCCTGAATAAACTACTGCGCTTCACCATCAACGATTGCATCACTGCTTACGAGTACACAAGCACTAGATTGTCATTAAAAAAAGAAAAAAAAACGTTTTGTGCGGTTGGGTTTTTCACTCTGTTAACTTGTTTGTACCTAAAAAAGTTTTTATCTGGTTTTTTATCATAATACAAAAACAAACAAATAGTCGCAAAAAATTCCTCACAGGGGGTAACGAGATGAAGAGTGAAAAAACTTTAGCAAAAAATGTTGATCAATCATGAAGTTCTTTATAACAAAAATAGTATTTATTTAAAAACAGATCCTAAAGATACGAGATCTAAAAAATCCCATGGTAAAATCTATTTATTTTATTTCCAACTAGTTACCGCGAAGGGGTTTGCCTTCGTGTAATTACTGATTACCTCTATTACAGTTTTTAACTATGATATTGGAGAAATGGAAGGTCCATTTTTAGAGTACCGTAGCTCAAAAGGACAAAAACAGAACTCTTATAGGATCACTTTGTTGTCTGTCTGTCAAGACCCTATATATCAGGAACGCGTGGAGGTATCGAGGTGAAATTAAAACCATAATTATGCTCAGGTCTGCGGTCCTTTGAAATTGTAAAAACTCAAACGAGTAGTGAAAAAAAAAGATTCGGCCGTTTTTGTCGCAAAAAAATTATATTTCGGCACTCTGAAGGGAATCAAGATTCATAGGGTACTTCCCGTTGACCTAGAATCCTGAAATTTAGTATGAAGAAAAGTCTTTTAGCACAATTACTTAGCACTCAATTTAGTGACAAAGCTCCCTAATTAAGATTAAAAAAAAAATAGTACAAGTATAGGAAAAAATCTGTAAACTTTAAATTTGTAGTTACATCATAAAAAAGAAATACTTTTTTGATTCAGAAAAATCTTCGGGAATTGAACTATTTACCTAGGTAAGTTTCACTGACATATGTGTGGTAAATTTGTGCGGAACCATTAGTGCGCGAGTCCGACTCACACTTGTCCAGTTTTTTCAATTCAATTGATCGAAATTCTTTGCTTGAAAGAAGAAATTTTTAATGTATTGAATTTTTAATCAAGTATTTAATATTTTTAATATGGATGATTTCTTAATGGGTTTGTACCTGAAATACCTTTTTTTATTAAAAAGAGGACATGCACTGAGTGAAAAAGAAATCTTGGAATTATTGAGGTAAGTATGCAAAAAAATGTGCCTTTGTTTCCATTTTTATGTTTGTCTCACGATACAGTGGATCTGACATAAAACACTTTTTTTATCTAAAGTAGGTTAATTCTCATTAACTTAATTTAGTTTTTAAAAATAAGTGTGTTTGCTTAACCTACAGCAGATGAACCAAAAAAATTGTTTTCCGTAAGAAATCATCAAATACCTCATGCTTCTGGGTTTTTTTTTTGGTAGGTAAATTCATCCAATGACAAATCCCGCCCTTGAGCGGGGCGGGAAATAGTGTCAGACTGACTAAAAACCTACCCTGTTTCTTCATTGCCTTTGTTCCAAGGCCCCGGGGTTCACTTTCACACAACCCTTGGCCCCAGGAGGCTTCGACCCTGCTGGGCCCATGCCAGAAGCATGTGCCCAGGTGGACACTGGGAGTGTGAATTTTACTGTCTAAAACCACTGTTGTTTCTTCAGTTGTCTTTTGCGTAACACAACCACGGTAACTCTTTCAAAGGATTCTCCAGCTCTGCCAAGCCTCGGCCCTGGTGGATTCCATCCAAATTTAATGCTATTTACGATACGACGCCACCACCGCGTCGCAAAAACCAGCACTGCGAAATACTGTGATGCGATTTCTTGCGGCATAGCAACGAATCAAGTGACCATACAATGTGTTAAAGAAATTAATTTCGTACATCCGTATATTAATTCAAGTTTTAGAATAAAGTACTTTTTTTTTTTATTATCTTCACAAATCGATAGTGTTTCATGTACCGTATCGACCCTCCACGGGATTAAAATTTAAAGGTGTATTATTATAGTACTCACGCTGGCAATTTCCGAAGCATACATAGGCAGTAGAACGAAGACCCCAGCATCAGCTACACCGACCAGAGCTCTTCCAAGCAGGATCATCCAAACTTCATTAGCATATATGAACACGAAGCCTGCTACAAACTTGGGCAAGCATACTAGTAGGAGACACGGCTTTCTACCCAGCCTGTCGATTAGGACTGCTCCGATGAATAAATTGGCTGTAAATTGAAAATGAATTAGGGTTAGATAGTAAGAAATTGTTGAGATAGCTCATAGAACCAAATGAAGATACAGAAACATTAACACGCTGACATCGGAACATTTCTATTCCTGTACGGGCTAATACGGGCGTTTAAAACCTCGTGTGTAAGAGGCTTATTAGACCCCGTACCGTTTAGGAAACTAGTAGATTTTTTGGCCATGTGTGGTACGAAGTTAAAGTGACCCCGTGCTTAAGTAGATACACCAGTGCATTCTGTTGATACCCCCTGGACCCCGGTGGTATTATTATAACGTAATCGCGAGCTTTTTTTTAAAAAAAAACCTCACATATAGTACGACAATTAAACGTTTTTCAAGTTCATTCTAGTTTTACAAACGTATGTAAAATCGGCGTTCGAGGGGTTAATATTACGTATTTAATATTCATCTCTTTTCTAAATTAAACAATATTGAAGTTATGGCCTCCGCACGGCAAAGAAAAGTATGTTTTTCTTAGCCTCACCGCAAGGATGGCGTGTACGAGACGTGTTAGACCTCGTTTTATATTGAACGTGTTAATCAGCCTATAATCTTACTGCAGAAGCAAAGGCTTCCTCTCTATGAGAGAGCGTGGACCGTAGTTCACCACGCAGGCTCAGAACCTGTTAGGCGCAGGCTTGCAGATGGGGAGCAATGGATATGGTCACTGTCCGATAAGGGGCAGGTCTAAGTCGAAGGCGCGCGTCTCAAAGAGTTGTCAGCATAAGTGACGGCGCTCGCTTGGACCGATGCTTGTCAAAGCACTATAGGGCCGCTATAACTCTTTCGAACAGTTCCGCAAATTGTTTGAAAGAGCTATAGCGGCCCTGGATCGCAAAGGGCAAATACGGAACACGAGTCGGTTTTATCCAGTAAAAGTCTGACACTCTTTTTCACACCATTCAGTGCAGGAACAGTTTATTGATGATCTCACACATAAAGAAAGTTTCCTTGCCTGTATGATGGATAACACATAGTTTCAAAGTTTTTGGTTCGAGGAGATACCAGATTCACGGGCTGCTAGTTAATTTGTTTTGAATGAAGAATAGATGATAAGTGATACCAGAATTGAAGATGACCCGGCCATTATTATAGCCAATCGCCATTGTGTACATATGCTCGTGAATGGACATTGTAAATTGACCAATGTAGGATATGTACAGGACGCGGTGGAGAGCCGATATTGCATGGCCACTAGATAAGCTTGTAGTTGATTGAAAGTAGCCTTGGATATAGTTACATTATCTGCGATTGAATGTGATTGTCACAACTTGCAAAAATCGGTGATTAACGCAAACATGATTCTACAAGATATTTGGACCTCTATTCCTTTTTATTGGCCAGTACTACTAGTAGCAAACACACTGTTGAGTATAATCCAAGTAATGTAGAGTAAAGTATAAGTGAAGTCTATGGTATCGTTAATCAGTGTGTGTAATTGTCAACTTGCAAAATAAACCTAGAGTGAAAGGTAATCCTGTTTTATTTTATAAATCATTTATAAATATAAAATTAACACTACATATGACATACTTCCATCTTTGTACGAATTATTATTTCAAGATGTCACCAATAGGAGGCGATGTTAGTACAACGGCCGTGAAATTAGCTGCTGTACTATAGACTTTGTCTACGATTCCCACGTTCATATATTTGACTATAAACGATTTTTTTTCGAAATCGTGTGACTGTGTTGTTGCCGTTATATTGTATTGCCTGCACCGAATAAATTCTATTTTATTCTATGCTAAATCATCAAATAACTCTTCCCACTTTGGTTGTAACAAAAAGGCTCAACTTAAACTCGTAGAGCGATTTGAAGTAAACGTATTTATGTAAACCCTAAAACAAACGTGAAGTCATCGTCATTTTCCTCTTCTAATAAATTACACATTAGTAAACTATTGGTAGCGTTATCCTACATTCTGTCTCACACAAAGGTACTAGAGTGACGAGGCATAGTTCAGCCGCGATATGCCACCGCACTTGCAACAGAAGCGACTGTGACCGCAGGTGCGGTCAACCGCAACCGCTTGCCACGGTGTCGCACGTGGTTGCAGTTTGCAGCTCATCTCAGATTTGTAAATTTAGCCAGCATGGTTTACAGTGCTGTACCAGTTCAGAGACTTTTGTACAGTCGTGAATGACGCTCGACCTCGTTAGCAGACGCGCTACTGCGCGCGAGTAAAGGTATAATTACACTGCGCACACGTGTGTCACACACGCTGATCTGGGCGCGTCGGTGTCCATACATTTTATATGACAACTAGATTTGTCGAGCTACACTTGATCTACGCCACTCGACGTCGTTCTACGTACAAATCAAGGCCTTAAGTCTGCTATTACAATAGTGTCAGAATCGTCTATCATTGATTTCATCATGGTTGATTTTGACAAGTTTGGTGATCTACTAATATAATGGCGCCACTATGACTTTCCAATAGCTAATCACTGACAAACCATTGAAAATAATTGTAATCTCGCACATAATAACAAATGAATTTCTGACCTACGGGGTAATCTGCTAAAATTTTGTCAGTTCCTTTGAATAGGGACTTACCATGAGATTTTTCTGAATACGACAAAGTCATTCTACAACCATTCTTTTACGAGACCAATAACCGACCAATGATCGACCATTATTATTTAGCAGATTAAGAACTTTTACCAAAATGACAATAGGATTGTGTTGGAATGTTGAAAGAACTTTTACCAAAATGACAATAGGATTGTGTTGGAATGTTGAATTTACAAAAATAGCAGACTTGGGCCTCTGGTGTGTTACACATGTGCGTTGATCTAATGTAGTTCTAACTTAATGCACGGTGAAGCGCGAACCCTCTCGACTCCTACGAAGCATCGATGCTTCATTTTTGCATAACAATAATTTGTACCTTAATCATGGGATAGTAGAAATGTTCATAATTATGCTCTATGTGATGATGCGAGTTACGCCAAAGGGAGTGTACTACCACTATCCATCTTAGTGCCGTCAGTTGCCCTTTGCGCTTCGGGGGAAGGGTAATTTGAAAAATCAAGTCATCCTGCAACTACAGCCGCTAATATCAAATTCATCTATGCCACAGATTAACAGATCTAGTTACGTGGATAAGGATGTTTGAGCATAGCAAATTTGTGTAAATAAATACTCGTACACCCAAATTAAAGCAGGAAATGTGGAGCGAAGATTATATAGGATTTTAACGAATTACCTGGTTTAAAGTAAGTGGGTGGGTTTAAAGAATTTGATGTGCCTAAACATACAAATTCTTTGTAAATGTTACGGATTTGATAAGTCTTTAGGTCAAGAATATAAACATATCTAACTTATCTCAGATAATCTAGAGATATAGTAGGCGCCAGATAAATTTGCCATAAAGTACATTGACCTACCAAAATGGGAAATAAAGACAAAGCTATCCTTAATGGACGTGATCGTGATCCCTCACATATTCTAGTAATGAAAAACCTTTGAGTATTGTAACTGTTCAGGGTACGATTAAAAAAGAAAAAACTAATATAGGTAAACCAGTACTTGACTGCGATCCTTCCAGATGGTAAGCAGTGATACAATCGTTGATGGTGAAGCGTACTAGTTTAAGAGCCTATTCACTCTTCGAAGACTCTTAAACACGCCTTTTAAAATTCACGCCTTGAAGCCTTCACCTCTTAAATTATAATCGGGCGAGAAGATCGCAGCAGGCTAATTGTTCCAGTCGTTATACGTGGTATAAACGACGATGTAAGGGTAGGAACAATGTTGGCGGTATCAAGTTATGTACTCTCGCGCATACTCTCCAAAATTCATCCTGTAAAATACCGGAAGGCAGGCTACCCTACATTACGAAGAGATATTAGAAAAGGTCAATGTGCTATATGGCTTTGTCTGGCGTCTACCATAGTAAAAACTACATAATGCAAAATACAATGCTGCAAAATGTAATGGATGCCTTGTTGCATTAAGTCCGCCTATGTCCACTGTTGTCCAAGAAGTATAAATAAATAAATAATGGTGTAAATCAAAGCTGTGATTATCATGTATGTTTCAAATGATGATAAGCATGCAACCGAAATTTAAGCAATAGCCGAAACAGGTCACCCACTCAAGATTAATTTGTCTATGTCAATAGTTTTTTTGGTGTGATTACGGTGTGATGACACATAGGATTTACCTGCTATATTTTTATGAAAATAATTTATACAGACGCTCATACTTAATCTAACAAGCTTAAGAATATTTGTATTTTTTTTTTCATATTATTTAGATATTTATGTATTTTTATAACAACCACGTGCGAAGTATGGCACGTAGAGTTCACGTGTGCTTAAAAAAGATGTCAGCAAAACCGTAGGAGCCTAACAGGGCCAGGCTTGGCCATGGCTTATGGGTAAAGGCGTGGTCCTAGAACGCAAAGGCCAATTACTGGGACACACGTGTGATTTTATTTGGCTTTTAGTTGGTCCTCCTACTCCGTCCTAGAGTGGGAAAAGCCATTGGATGATTTGACATCTTAAAAAAACGGGTCGAAGTTAAGCAACGCTTAACGAGGTCAGTCTATAGATGGGTGACCGTCCTTAAACATCGAGATTACAGGTCCTCGGTATCCCTTTCAGAAATTCCCCGTGGTGAACTAAACTTGCTGATTGTAAAGGACTTACCAGCAATTCCAGTCAGGAACCCAATGGACACGATCCATGATCCCTCTTCAGCTGTAATGGGTCTTGGCAGTACAGTCTGTGTTGCATTGCTGAGCTTCACCAACACTGGTGATGGCCAGGCCAGGCCCACGCCAGTGCAGAGTACGCTTAGATTTACTGAAACATGACAAAAAAAAAAATGAATTAAATAAAATTTAAGACTATTTCGTGTGAAAGTTTAAAGTCCTAAGGATACCTATATTTCTACTCCTGGGATAAAAAGTATCTCGTATCTTATTCCAGAAGATGGTTTAACTTATTATATAAATAATAAGTTAGATTTTAAACATCAGGTTCCTTTCTCTGGAGCCCTGACTGCCGGTATCTTGGTGCCTGCTTGGTTGGTGGTTGTTACCGGTTGGATACTATTTTCATATGTTTTTAATGTTTTATGTATTTTTGATTAAAATATTTAGAAATGTAATTTATATGTAATATTAATGAATACACGGGATAATAAGGGATAATCACAATAATCCACAACTTTTATACAACACCATCTAGTCTCAAACCAAGCAGTTTGTGCTACGACTGTATTTCTATACAAAAAAAAAGTGATAATAATTTGCAAATAGTTTATAAGCAACATTTTTACAAGTCAACTATTTTGGTATTTTAAACTAGACGAGGTCGGTGTTTGCTAACGGCTTTGCCTAGGTAGTTATAATCATTAGGATTATAAATTATCAATGCAACCCTATGACTTTTTATGAAATAGCCATTTTAGCATCCATCCGATTCTTACGACCTCCACCAGGTCGTCGATCCACCTTGAGGAGGAGGAGGGCCTTCCAACGCTTCGTCTTCAGGTACACGTTCGCTTTTTCACAACCTTACCCTGATTCTGCGGGCCATGCCGGTAATTTTTCAAACTCTGTCGTAACTTCTATCTATTATGTCCAAAGCATCATCGTCATTGACTTTATCTCAATGTATAGGTACGGGATTAGCGTTGCATAACATCTCTTTCTATACGTCTCTGTTCCAAGTAATCTCTTTATTTACCGTTAAAATATCGCTACACATATATTCTTTTAAGTCTTTGCTCCATACACTCGTAGGTCGTGTTTACGGAGACGCGGCGCGTTGTGCGTTCGTTGTACATTGCAGCAGCAGGCGTCATCGCTCGCGCAAACATAAACATAATATGGCAATGTACGACGGACCGCCCAACGCGCCGCATCTCCGTAAACAAGCCCTAAGAATTACTCCTGTATCATAGGTACGCAGGTGAAGTACGTGCATGAAGTTGTGCGTGTCTCGTCTGCGCCTTGTGATGTAGACCAAATGGCACGGTTCGTGCCCACCCAGCACTGCCTAGTATATAAATCATCTCAAATATGATCTAGGTACCTGTACCTAAGAGATGACTGAAAATATATTTTTTTAAATACACACATTAGCAATTACTCCTGTATCTTGGGTAATCATCCAGCGTTCACAAATATGTAAACTCACATACACAAGACACCCAGCTGTCTATAAGTCATAAAAGTATTGGTTCCATTCGAGAATCGAACCCGCGGCACGCAGTGCAGCAGCCAATCATTCAACCACTGCGACAACTGTACCGTTAATATTTGAGAAATTTGATTTGATTTACTTGACTTTGGACTTTGATTTTTATTTTTCCTATTGGCAGGATCACGCTTGACTTCATCTGATGGTAAAAGATGATGACGGACAGAGGTTATTCTGCTATAAAATCAAACAACTATGTATAACGAAAGATCTTGATGTAATACAACGTACAATCATCGGCACTATTCAACACCAAAGAAACCGGTATCTTACAGTGTTTACAAGTAAACTGCATACTGTTAACAAAGAAAAAACCAGCCAAGTGCGATTGTAGTTTTCTGTACCATCCGTTGCAAAAAACGCCAAATAAAATTACGTTTGTTTTAAGGGAGCTTCTCACAAATATTTGTTTTATTCTGTTTTAAGTATTTGTTGTCATAGCATAGCATAGCATCAGCCTTATAACGTTCCCATCGCTGGGACTAATGCCTCATTTCCAGGAGAGGGAATGGGCCGTAATCCATCACGCGGGCCTGGTGAGGGTTAGTGAATGTCACATGTCTTCGAATTTTTGGTTTTAGGACATGCCGGTTTCCTCACGATGTTTTCCTTCAACGTTTTGAGAGCAGTGGCGATGAAATAATTACACAAAGTTATACGCCTGGCTGAGTTTGAACGCGGGTTCAAACTCAGCTAGGCGCAATACTTTGGACCTACAACTCGTAAGTCGGGGCCTTAACCACTCGGCAACCACTGCTCTCTCTGTCTCTTTGTTGTTATAGCGGCAACAGAAATACATCCTCTGTAAAAATTTCGACGAGACGAAACGCCTAGTCCAGACCGTAGACGTGTCAAGAATGAAATGATTGACAGTCGCCGTGCGTCGTGTTGTCCAATGGTAAAAAACGATGTCGTAATCAAGTCATGTAATTCCCGCGCAAACTCTACAAAATGCATCCTGTTGAATACCGAAAGGCTGGCTACCTTACTCGTGTGTTAGGGTTTGTAATCACCAAGTTTGTTATCCTCAAACTATGCAAAAAGATCCAGATGGTATTCATCATCATCATCATCATCAGCCTTTTAATGTTCCCACTGCTGGGACTCAGGCTTCCTCTCTAAGAGAGGGAATGGGCTGTAATCCACCACGCGGGCCCAGTGCGGGTTGGGTTGGTCAGATGGTATTAAAGAACGATAAACAAGAACTGTTTGTAAGTAAAATTTGCACCCGTACAAAGCCGGGTCAAGGTCTATCCCTACACATCCGTGCCGGGTCAGTGACGGGGCAACAACGTGTGTCGACCGGGGTCTAAAAAAATATCGGTACATACGTTTTCTATGAACTTGATCACATATCCGACGCCGAGCCGTCAACGAGGCGTCGGTGTCAGCGCCGACATCGCAACGTGGCCGAGCCTTCCGATTCCATGCCGTACCGTGCCCGTGTTGATATGTTTTCCTTGCAGTTTCTTAACTTATGTCAATAGTTGGATTTCCGGATCAAACCTCAAAAAATATTTCTGACCTACAAATTAATATTTTTCAGATTTTTTTTTCCTATACTTGTGCCTTGTGCCTTGTGAGACCTTGCTTCATCATAAATTTCAGGGTTCAAGGTCAAAGGGAAGTATCCTTGATATATAATTTTGATTGCCTTGAGAGTGTCGAAATTGTACATTCTTTGCGAGTTTAACTTATTTCTTTTTTTTGTTTTTAACATATAATTTTGTGTCAAGCTTCAAGGGACCGAGCAGACTTGAACAATTATGTTTTTTTAAATTTCAACTCAATACCTCCACGCGTTCTCGAGATTAATAGTCTTGACAGACCGACAAACAGACGGACAAACAAGTGATCCTTTAAGGGCCGATTTTTCAATCATCAGTTAAGTTTTATCTGAGGAATAAATATGGCGGTTTGACATATTTTCTATACAAAAGCTGTCAAAACGTCAAACATATTCTTCAGATAAAAGTTATCTGGCGATTGAAAAACCGGCCCTAAGTGTTCTGTTTTTTCCTTTTGAGGTACGTATACCTAAAAATGGGTATGATTTGGCAACAGTGCTACAGCAGTGTGTGTTGTATTATCAATCGACATAACAACACAAAGGCGACGTCTAACGGGTCATATCCTAGTTAACATAACATTTTTAGGTCTTTGTACTCTCTTCTATATAATATAAGAAGCAATAATGTCGCACCTCCGCTAAAATAGTATCATAGTAGATTAAAATCGGGACAGACGTTAAAACAAACCAGCGCTGGGTGTCTGACGCCCAGCAAATGCTAAGGTGGTCACCCTTTCGGTGCGGGCACGCTCAGCGTACTCTGTACATTTGTGTGTTTTTTTACCCGACTGCGCCAGAAGGAGGGTTATGTTTTTCGAGAGTATGTATATATGTATGTATGTATGTATGTATGTATAATTGTTTGGCACGCTCTGCAGCCTGAACGGCTCGATGGATTTTAGCTTGAGAGGTGTCGTTAGATTCGTATTTACTGTGAGAGTGACACTGGGTATATCAAAATTAAAAAAAAAAACAAAATGGCGGATTTTTAGCGCCAAATTCAAATGTTTGGCACGCTCTGCGACCTGAACGGTTCAATGGATTTTAGTTTTAGAGGAGGGCATTCGTAACTACTTTGAAAGTGATATCGTAATAAAATAAAACTAAAAAAATAAAAAACGGTAATTAAGTCGGGACCCATTCTAGAAAGTCAGCCGTCTAGTCAATAGATTGGAGTAATCTGCAATATAATATAGGTATGTGCTCTCAATTCTAGAATGGGTCCCGACTGCCAGTATTTAAAATATTATATAGATAAGTGCAATCGGGTACAACGACTTTCTTCTTTTAGGCTTTTTCTTGAATGCTCAGAAAAGCAGTCGGGTTTTTTAGTTTTTTAAATTACTGTTTTTTTTTTATTATTATTATTATTTCATGTTTGTAACCGTTGTGCTGTGTCTGTCTCGAATAAAAGTATTTCTATTATATTCTATTCTATTCTATTTAAGGTTTTAGATCGGGACAAATAAAATAGTACATTTTGATACAAACAGTGCAAAAGTTTGTCATTACGACCGAGGCGGAATTTGCACCAGCCATACGCGAGTGTGTTACGGAGCCGAGGGCTGCAGTGACTTTGCACGTGTGTCAAACGACGTTTTTCAATACACTCACGAAGAAATGAATGAAGGGTGGTTGACGCGCGCCTCGTGAGGTCGACGCGCGCCTCGTGAGGTCGACGCGCGCCAGATATGATAAATGTAATAAAATTGTGGCGGGGGCGAGCACGCCTACTTTTCTGCACTAGTGCGGAACAGTCTATTGCGTGCCTTTAAGCGATGGGATAAAAGCGAATTTTCGAGTAAGTTTATGAAAACACTTTTTTTTGAGGTGGGAAATCTTCCAATGACTTCTCTTGCTTCAGGGTGGAACGTAAGCACATGTCAGACTTTTCCTGACTGTAACCGACCTTTGTCCTTCAGTCACCCTTTGCTTTTCCCCTGAAAAGTAACCGAAAATGACCGTGGCCGTCCACGGTCACTGAACAAATGATCGTGCTCATCACACAAAACATTTGTCCTTGGTGAGATTCGAACCCACGACTTGCGGCCACTAACCACTAGACCAACAGGCCAGTCAAATTATTGTCTAGCCATTGTTAAAAATAGACATAGCACAATAATATTCCAGCTATTATTGTGCTTTCAAACACACTCACACACTATTGCATTCATAATAGGTAAGCAAGATTAATACAAATCGTCGACTTCCCCTCATCAACAACCTACACATGTTTAAGTCTCTTCAAACTTTAATCGCCTGAATTGAGTTCACATACAAATGATTCAAATGCGTTGGTGGAACTAATTTAGTTACATGTTGTTTTTCTAGACCACATTAAAGTTAGATTTTGCACAAACTTTATAATTGTATGTATGACGGACATTGGAGTCTCAGCAATAGGGTGTCTTTTACCTTTAGGTACGGAACCATAAAAAAGAATGAAGCTAGAAGAATTCCTGAATCAGCCGATTTATTAATACAAACTAAAAGTGTACTCAATAATAATTAAAAACTAATACTTATAAACCATGAAGCACAATGTAATTGTTTTATAAATTAATATATTGAAATATGACTAATTTATAATTTGACCTAAATTTACTAATTTAATTTTAATGTATTTCATGACAATTTGATGTAATTACTGTATTTATACTATATACCAAAATAATAATAAGAATTTTGTGTGCCTCAATGGCTGGACATAGCAGAATCTGTAACCAAAACAACATCTTATGAACCATCCACAATAAACGAATTGAATTGAATTGAAGCTATCTGCACTTTTTTTTATTAGCCCTTACTGTCCCACTGCTGGGCAAAGGCCTCCCCCAAGTCTTTCCAAACCGTACCGCGAGGACTGGTTCGAGAAGGCGCGGGAAAAGTATCTCTCGCGCCGTCTCGAACCAGTCCTCGCGGTATGCATCCAGATCTTCCCGCCACCTCTTTTTAGGCCGGCCTAGACGACGCTTTCTTCCTGCAGGTACCCACTGTGTGGCGACGCTTGCCCAGCGGTCACCGTGCATACGACTGACGTGACCCGCCCAATCCCATTTAAACCTGACCGCCTTTTTGCCCACGTCTATTATGCCCGTCATGGAGCGCAACGTGTCATTCCGTACTCGGTCTGTTCTTTTTACGCCCAGAATGCTGCGCTCCATAGCTCGCAATACGTAAGTGCCCGTTTACGGACACGCGGTGCGTTGGGCGGCACGTCGGACGGCGCGTCGGGCGTTTTTACTGTTTACAGAGAAGCGGCGCGTGCAGCAGCCCGCGCCATGGCACGCGCAAACACAAACATATGGCAATGTTCAGAACAATGTTTAAAACCGAACTATCTTCTAAGAAAATGTCGTCGATCATGTCATCTTCCGTGGCTTTCGGCAAATCACATTGGGATTGGCAGAATCAGATAAAGCGAACGCCGCCTGCGCCGCCGCGGGCGCCTCCGCGTTCACCGCCGCGAGCACCGCCTATATTTCAATACAAGCAAGCGGCGATTTTGCCAGTCACGTTTGGAAATCGAACATATTCAACTTATTGTCCTATACAGAGTTGCATAATTATTCCCCAAACTCCTGATGTTTGGTTGCTGTAAGCAATGGGTCAATAATTTTTAAAACAGAATTAAAATGTCGAGCATGTTATCGTCCATGGCTGTCGGCAAGTCACGTCTTTATTGTTCGATTTCCAAACGAGACTGAACACAAAACTCTGCAAGTGAGAGTCGGACTCGCGCTCTGAGCGTTCATATTTCAAATCCCGAATAGTCTTGAAGATTTTTCTGAATCGCAAAAAAATTTTTTTTATGACGTAACAACAAATTTTCAGATTTATTCCTATATCTGTTCTATAGTGGTATTTTATTATAAAATTTTACCAGCACAGTTTTTTTTATTGTAGGTAAAATCATCTAATGTCAAATCCCGCCCTTGAGCGGAGCGGGCAATAATGTCAGACTCTTACTGACTAAAAACCTACCCCATTCCTTCGTTGCCTATCGTGCCGGGGCCGGGCCTTCCTTTCAGAAGCTGACCCATGACCCAAGCAGGCTTCGTCCCTGCCTGCCTGCAGCTAGCAGGCTGTACCAACACAGATTTGAGTTGCATTGCATTGCATCAGCCTTTTAATATTCCCACTGCTGGGACTTAGCCCTCCTCTCTAGGAAAAGGAATGTGTCATAATCCATTCACACACATGTGACATGTGACATGGTCTTCGAATTTTTAGTTCTAGGACATGTCGGTTTCCTCACGATGTTTTCCTTCACCGTTTTTGAGAGCAGTGGTGATGAAATAAATCGATTCGAGTATTTAGCTTCAATTCAATATCTCCACGCGTTCTCGAGATAAAGGGTCTTGACAGAGGGACAGACGGACTACAAAGTGATCTTATAAAGGTTCCGATTTTTCCTTTTGAGTTACGGAACCCTAAAAAATATTTAAATATATCGAACTGGTTATAAAACACCGCATAAAGTCTGTGTTCTGTAAAACAGTTGTAGGTAAAAACCTACAATTCGTTTTCATAGGGGGGAGCATCTGTATGTTTTAGTCAATGATTGTAAAATGGATGGCGCTTTTTTGCAATATTATCTTTTCTATTATATTATTACGATATTAGAAGCTATTACATCGCTTGGATAACCAGTAGCTTTATTTCTTTAGCTACAGAATTATTGTTTATGTCCTGGTTTACTTTGATTCGAATTTATTACCGGCTCTCCTACACTGCATGAACGTCAAAATTGCACTAACGTCAGCTGAGCGCGGATTGTACTGTCTGCCGAACAACTAATTAGAAAAAAGTGAATGTACGGCACGCGTCATCTAGTGCGTAGTACATATATCGATGATCCGATCCGAATACGATCCGAACCCGTGAAAGTATGGTTACGAACCACACTATCGTAGCCGTAAAACTATTTCATTACAATAAAATTGGGGTGGGGCGAGCACGCGCACTTTTCAGCACTAGTGCGAAAAACTATCATTTGCGTGCCTAAAAGCGGTGGTATAAGAGCGGATTTTTTAAGGATCGGACGTAGTACAAAACCGCTCTTAGGCATGATTTCGCAAATAATGCTGTTTGGTTTTTACCTATCTATATTTTGACATTTGTTTATTTATACGCTCATTCAGAAGAATAATGTCAATCAATTGTGGATCCTTCACAGATGGCCACATCATCTGTTTATTTTTATCTTGGACAATTTTATATATTTACTTTCCTGTTAAAAAAGATGACAGTGTTTTTGGAGTGATGATCACATCGATCTGGGATCAATAGTTCAAACTAAAGGACCCTACTATGATAGGAAAGATATCAGACACGGAACAACCAACTTCTTGTTTGCCAGTGACTAAGTTCAAATATTATCACGATCAATAACACATTATATACTGTTCTATATTATGTTTGACTACGTGTGTTTTATTTTTTTCAATACACTTGCTCAGAAAGTGGCTCTTGCAGCACACTTAGATACATAATGGCACCTGTTACCAAACTGTAACATTTTGATTACCATTACGCATTAGTGCTGTAATATAGCGATAACCTTTTTGTTCAACGTCTTTGTTCGCAAAACAAATTTTGGATACGAAAAAATAAAAATTGTTTGTGGTCTATGGCCGTCATTTTAAGATGCGCGCGGTTTTAGGCGTGATTTTTTCGAGTGAAGTTTATAGGCTGTATTAATTAAATTAAATCAAATACAACAAAAACATTATAAAATGTTATCATCCATATTCTATTATCACCACGAATAACATTAACGTAAAAACTTTTCACACAAGAAAACAAACGACTAGGCAATATGATCAAAAGACCATATAGCCATAGCCTAGCACGTGCCAATGAAAACTGATTAATTTTTTTTTACTGCCATGTTGTTTTTTTTTTTCTAGTTTTACCGATGTAATATTAGTTATCTAAATTATTTTTCTTCACAAGTGTATTGAAAAACGTCGTATGATACACGTGAGTAATGAAGGTTACCGTTTTTGGCTCTCTTAAGACCCTCGCCACGGCTCGGGTCTTAATACCGCCTCGACGGTCACCTCCTACATTACACAATTATATCATAATTTACTATAAACTATCTGCTGCTGGATTATTATTTTTTTAGTCGGGAAGATCACCCAATGACATCTCCTGCCCTTGGACGGAGCGGAGTATAGTATCAGACTGACTAAAAACCCACTTCCTTCTTTGTTTTCTTTCCAGGGTTCACTTTCACATTACCCGTGGCCCCGATAGGTTTCCACACTGCTGGGCCCCTACGGTTTGCTGACATCTCCTAGAGGCGCGCGTGGAACAATACGCGCCGTCGATGACTTGGGTCCGGGCCGGACGGTTATCAACGGTCGGACGGCGAGCTACCCATTGCTCGCCGTCCGCAAGCTGCTGGATTTGGAGTAAAATTTTCCACAAGGATACTTATCTATGTCCAACGGAAACTTTAGTTTTTGTCCCAGAAGTAGGTACCTATGTGTGTAAGCAGTGGTGGCCCTGTGGTAACTGCCCTGACTCACCAGTTGTAAGTCGCGGGTTCAAACCCAGCCAGGCGCATTACTTTGTGTAATTTATTTCATCACCACTGTTCTCAAAATGGTGGAGGAAAACTAGAACCAAAATATCGAAGACCGGAAGACGTGATATGATCCACCAATACACACTGAGCCCGCGAGGCAGATTAAGGCCCATTTCCTCTCCTAGAGAGGAGGCCTGAGTCCCAACAATGGGAAAATTACGTTTATGTTTATGTACCCATGTTTCCTTAAGATAATTTTATACTTTATGCAAGCGTAGCCGCGCGCAAACGGTAGCGGTTCAAGAAATAAATTCATTGCAACAAGATTTACTAGTTTTAAATCAAGACCGGTTATAATGCAGGTTTATCTACCTCTCGGTCATTATGATTGCTCATGCGCATAATAATATAATTATTATATTATTAGCTAAAACATTTCCATATCATTTACAAATCTGTCTGGAGATCAAAGAACAAATAAATCTAAACTAATATTTTAAAAAGGAAAGGTTTGATTTTTTTGTTTATAGGTTACGATTTAATTCAAAAACTACTGGACTGACTTAAAAAAATCTTTCACCATCAGAAAGCTACCTCTTCACTGAGAAACAACATATAGACTCGTTAAAAAATAAAAGGCTCTTTTTGACATTTAAGAAAGTCCCTAGAATGTAACTTGAAACGAAACTGAAAGAAACAATAAAATAATAAAGGTATCCGGTGGAGTAGTATTTTTATAGCAGCTACACTACACCGGACAAGCCGGTATGTAGTCAAAATACAAATGTCAAAACGGACCCTCTATTTTTTGACAAGACAACAAATTACATTTTCTATTTCTACGTGGGCAAAGTCGTTAGCAGAAGCTAGTAGTATATAAATAGATGGGTATATCTATATTTAGATATTCATTTATGAATACGAGTAATACTCTTATTTTTTAATTAATTGATTTTTTACTCAAATAAGTCTGTCGTTTATTATTTCGTTGTCTTAAGTAACAATTTGTATTCTATTTTTGAATGAAGATTTCTAACCCCCAGTAATGACTTGCATTGCATTGCATCAGCATATATCTTATAATGTTCTCACTGCTGGGGCTCAGGTCTACTCTCTAGGAGAGGGAATCGGCTATAATCCACCACGCGGGCTTGGTGCGGGTTGGTGGATGTCACATGTCTTCGAATTTTTGGTTCTAAGACGTACCGGTTTCCTGACGATGTTTTCCTTCACCGTTTTTGAGAACAGTGGCGATGAAATAAATTACACAAAGTAATGCGCCTGGTTGGGTTTAACCCGCGATCTACAACTCGTAAGTCGGGGCCTCCTACAAGGTGGACCTTGTGAAGGTTGCGGGAATCTGATGGATGCGAGACGCACAAGACCGTTTATTGTGGTGACATTTTGGGGAGATCTATGTCCAACAGTGGACGTCTTTTGGCAGAAATGATGATGACGATGATATAGAAACCAATTAAAAAAAAAAACGTAATATTATAGTGACTTATGTTGTAATAATGGTACAGAACCCTACGTGTGCGAGTCTGACTGACACTTGGGTAGTTTTAAAGCTTTAAGTTAGTTCTAGAACACCGTAAACACCACTAATTAGATGACGATTAAAATTGAAATTAGTTTTTTTCAAAAACATCCGATTTATGTTTAGTTACTAAATCATTCATAATTATAATAATTTAGTACACCAAAATATAAAAATAGAATAATTACATTTAACGATCCTGTTTAAAATATGTTATGATTATATGAATTATGCGCAAGTTATTATTTTTTTTTTTTGTAATAAAAACTAGTGCTTGATTGCGATCCTACCTGATGATAAGCAGTGATGCAATCGCTGATGATGTGGCGGCGCATTAGTTTATTACGAGCCTGTTCACTCTAGATTTGAAGACCTCTAAATTATAACCGGACGGGAAGACCGCTACAGGCAAATTATTCCAGTCCTTCAATGTTCGCGGTGTAAATAATAAGGTGAGACCACGACCTATGTATATTAGGGTTGCCAACCCCAAGTAAAAAAACCAAGGATCTGAAGTTAGAAAAACCAGGACAATTCATTATAAAAACAGGGCATAGTAGATTTGCAATAGTTAAATTAATATTAATATTTTTAATCAAAAGTAATTTTCATTATGGCATTTTGGGCCCTTATTTCTAAACAGTAGGGCATCGCGAAGATTCTCGAGCTTTGAGGCCGCCCATAACGAAAGAATTGTAACAGAGTAGTGTAACCTGTGGAACGAATTTTAAAAATACCATTGAGCTTATCTAAACTGTAGGGGCCCAGCAGGGCCGAAGCCTACAGGGGCTAAAGGTTATGTGACAATGTTACCCGGGCCAGCCCAGGGCCCTGGGACAAAGGCAATGAATGGAGCAGGGTAGGTTTTTAGTCAGTAAGAGACCCAAGAGCGGGATTTGTCATTGGATGATTTAAAAAAAAAAAAAAAATTACCTTATCTAGTTTGGAGCTTTGAAAGCCCAGTACCTCTACCATGAGTTTTAAGCAATAATATTCATCGCTACTCGATATCGACGCCGTAAATATTTTGTATGGCAAATTTTGGTTCTGCAAGTGACCGCTAGAGGCGCTGCAAAATTATCGAGATATCGAGTAGCGACGAATACTATTGCTTTAAACTCATGGTAGAGGTACAGGATACTGCTTAAAAACTATTCAGGACATCCCAGAACAGTACAAAATCTAGAACCAAACAACCTATATCATATTTAATGTAATAAGATAAGGATAACACTCGTAATGAAATTAATTGTCATAATAAGTGCCTATTCTTCTAATGGCAGGTAGATTATTGTGTTAAGTACCTACCTACTCACTTAGGTTCTTACTCAAGTTAGTGTTTGGATGGCCCTTTGAATGAAAGATATCATATGAGTGGTAAAATCAATTTTGTTTATTTATTAAGTAACTTTCCATCTTATTCTCAATATGGTAAATGATTTTTGAAGCAGAATAATAAATTATGTGACTATATTATACAGATCCCTCACTGTGTTCGGGTTTAAAACTAAGCAACGTTCGTTTCGTTCGGAATTCAACATGTCTCGCGCGATTTTAAGACACTATTTTATCCTCTATGTATTAGGTACTTAACTAAATGTAAACGATTTTCACATGTCTTTTATCTATTAATTGTCTAAAAATATTAAGTATTGTTTGCTTATTTATTTACCTAAATAAAAGAAAAAAAAAACTAATGTGATTATTGCTGTATCAAATCACCTATTTATGTTGTTCATCTTACACGACCGTGCCCGAATTAATTGCCGCGTGCCACCACTGGAACGCGTGCCATAGGTTCGCCATCCCTGCTTTACGCGTATGACAAGTTTCATCGAAATCTGTTCAGCCGTTCGAGCGTAAAGAATTTACAGACATACACACACTTACTCGCAAACTTGCACGTTTTTAATATTAAGTGTGAAGTCTGATTGCTAACGTCATCCTATGAAGAGGCTAGTTTACCTACTCCACTTAAAATAACATCATGCTTAACGTAATACTAACCGGCAAATAAGATGAACCATTTGCTATAACTAGGGCCATTCCTAAAGTCGATTGAGGCCCAAAAATAGGTTAAAATCCTCGTCACACAAGTTGAACCATCATGGAGGTCGACCTTGAATGCGCAGTAACCGATTTCCAGGTTTCAATCGAAGTGGGAGGCTGCGCG
This sequence comes from Leucania comma, assembly GCA_958295575.1. Classification (NCBI taxonomy): domain Eukaryota; kingdom Metazoa; phylum Arthropoda; class Insecta; order Lepidoptera; family Noctuidae; genus Leucania; species Leucania comma. The sequence continues at coordinate 5,840,786 of OY282483.1, forward strand.
GAACCATAGCAAATGGATCAACTTATCAGCCGCATAGCTACTATTCCTGATCCTTGTGTGATCGAATCAGGAATGAAGATATCCGCAAGAGAACCAGGGTTGCCGACATAGCACGTCGAATCGCCAAACTTAAGTGGCAATGGGCTGGGCACATTGCACGCAGAACTGATGGCCATTGGGGCCGAAAGGTCCTGGAGTGGCGGCCGCGTACCGGAAGATGCAGCGTTGGAAGGCCTCCCATAAAATGGACCGATGACCCGGTCAGGGTCGCTGGAGTCCGATGGATGCGAGACGCACAGGATCGGCCATTGTGGCGACGCTTGGGGGAGGCCTATGTCCAACAGTGGACGTCTTTTGGCTGAAATGATGATGCTGATGATAGGTACTATTATAGGTATTCTGATTGAAGCGGTTTTTGAACTGACGTCAATTACCAATGAGCGAAAGAATTTTGAGGAAACCTGGAGATATTGATATTGATATTGGATGGACCGTTGCGTCAATAGTACTCGTAATGACGAACGCAGCCTTCTCTGTTTAATGCTGGGGAATTCGGCGAATATACGATTGACTTAAAGATCCCTAAGCTTTTTTTTTTTTAAAGATGCCCCACGCTAGGAATTACTCCTGTATCGTGGGTGTGTTCACAAACATGTAAACTAACATATACAAGACACCCAGATCGAGCCCGCGACCCATAGTGCAGCAGCCAATCGCTCAACCACTGCGACAACCGTGCCGTCTCTAGTTGTAGCTATCAGGAAACAAACTGTACGAACAATGAATATGTTCCCAAATGAAGTCGGTCGATCAGAAGGATGTAACTAATTACATATTCTAAAGCGTAGCGTATATCTCTAAAGCGAAAGTGTAAGTGCTCGATTACGGAGACGCGACGCGTTGCGCGGCGCGTCGGGCGGTCCGTCGTACATTGTCATATGTTTGTCTTTGCACGAGCGATGATGCGGCCCGCTGCAGCAATGTACGACGAAACGCCTAACGCGCCGCGCAACGCGCCGCGTTTCCGTAAACACAGCCTAAGAATCTCCATGGACACTTTCAATATTCACTAAGCTTCATTGTCAATGTTACTTAGTATTTTTTATGACTTTTAGTTTAAGTATGTTGTTTCTCAGTAACTGGGTTGTGAAGGTCTGAAATCCAGTAAAACTATGTAAAACATAAATATTCAGCCGGTTCCGTTTAGACTGGAAACCGACTCCAAACTAGTTGGGGATGTTAATGGTTAAGGTATTAATAATGAAGAGGTTCTTCCTACAAACAATAGCAAATTAATTTTAAAATAAGTACATCTGTTAAAAAATATTTGCGTTTCTGTGTTCATTTTTAGAGTTCCGTAAAAAAAGTTAACAATTTACATATGTTAGTTTGTACGGATCCCTCGGTGGCAGTCCGACTGGCATTTGCCTAGTTTTTATTTATTTAATTGTCTTCACTTTTTATTTAGTTTTGATTTTAATACAACACAAATTCGTCAACCAATCATTAAAATTACACAACCCATCACTAACGTTGGCCACCGTAGGCGCGGGCTCGCGGACGGTGGGCAATGGGTAGCTCGCTGTCCGTCCGTCCGGTAACAGACCGGTCCGAGCTCAGGTCGTCTACGGCGCGCACCGTTCCCGCGCGCCTCAAGGAGTTTTTTTTTTTTGATAGGTTCGCGCTTGACCGCTATCTCACCTGATGGAAAGCGACGATACGGTCGACGATGGATCGCGCTGACCTAGAAGAAACCTATTCACTCTTTGTTGTCAGCAAACTGTAGGGGTCCAGCAGGGCCGAAGCCTACTGGGGCCAAAGGTTATGTGAGACTGTCACCACGGGCCCCGGGATAAAGGCAAGGAATGGAAAGGTAGGTTTTTAGTCAGTAAAAGTCTGACACTATTTCCCGCCCCACTCAAGGGCGGGATTTGTCATTGGATGATTTAACCTAGGTTAAAAAAAAAAAAAACACTAACGTTAGCATACAAATAAAACAGGATAGTAAATTCTAAATCAAAACAATTTTAAACCACTTACCATGATATATTTGTCACTTATAAAATCCTCTAAAATTAAATGCATCACTAACACAAACAAAAAAACATCTAAGTACATACAACATTAACAACCTTTTCCTTAACCGAGACCTTTGGGTAGATTTTCATTTAATGCTTACTTTGTTTACCATTAGAACAAGGATGTAATAATACATTAAAATGATTTTTGTAGTATTTAGCAGCAAATTTAACGAGCCAGCCTTCTCGGCAAGCTTTGCTGGGATAGTTAACACTTCAAAACAAATCTCAACTTAATTTTACTGAAATTGCGCCAGTTTCAATGATACCACACAATATTCGATTGTTCAGAAACTTGAGATACAAAAACTACACATATTTTCATCACAATATCTACTAGGAATCAATTTGCAAATAATTGAAACAGCCACTGAACTTCACTCCCAAAAATATGAGATAGATAAATTAAAATTTATTTATTTTATTAAACACATAAAAACATTTTCGCAAAATAGCCGCACTTGAGACGCCACTCACAAACTGATCACATACCTATTAGTGCAGGAAACATGCATAAATAAAAGTCAATTAATATCGAAATACCCACCCACAATAACTACGGCGTACTGCCTCAACAAAGGACTCTCGTGAAACTTAAACATTTTCAAAATAACACTATTTTAGCTACGAACATTCGTAAGTTAACATTAACCGCATGTTATGTTTACCGCGACGCGTTTGACGAATGATTCCGGTCAGTACTCGCTGCTCTTTCAACACGTTTATGAAGATAGAGGGGATAGTACGTACAATAGTCACGTTTTCTATGCACTAAAGTCATGTTGGCGCAGTGAGAGATTGGATGCTGCGGTACGGGTTTGATACCCGCACGAAACAAATATTTGTATACGAGAAATGATAAATAATATTTATACTGCAAATAAGTTAAAAAAAAAACACTTTTACACGTCAATTCTTTTTCTTCTTCTGTTTAAACTAGATGAGGCCGGTGTTTCTTAGCTGACTTTTTTTTTTTTATATTGTATAAACTAGCACTTGACTGCAATCCTACCTGATGGTAAGCAGTGATGCAATCGTCGATGGTAAAGCGCACTAGTTTATTAAGAGCCTATTCACTCTAGCCTTGAAGACGCCTAAATTATAATTGGCCGGGAAAACCGCAGCAGGCAAATTGTTCCAGTCCCTCGATGTACGCGGTATAAACGACGAGGCAAAACGCTTAGTCCGGACCGTGGAAGTTTCAACAACGTAAGGGTGGATATTCGCCGTACGCCGGGTTGTTCGATGGTAGAAAGGAGATGGCGGTATCAAGTCATGCAATTCCCGCGCACACTCTCCAAAATGCATCCTGTAAAACACCGAAAGGCTGGCTACTCTACGCCTGTGCTCGAGGCTTTGTAGATTGGACTTAACCAAGTCTGGATCACCAATTAGCCTCTTCGCACGCCTTTCCACCGAGTCCAAAGCTTCTAGGTGGCATTTTGCAGCACCAGCCCATATGTGGCTGCAGTACTCCACACACGAACGGACTTGTGCTTTGTATAAGATTAAAAGCTGTTCCGGTGTGAAGTACCGCCGGACTTTTGCTAGAACGCCGAGTTTCCTAGCAGCTACCTTGGCTTTGGACTCAATGAACCGCCCAAAGTTGAGGTCTGAGGAAATTTCTACCCCCAAGAGCTGAAGGCGGTCGGTGCACGCCAGGGATACATTCTGGAAAGCAGGAGCCAAGGTGAACGGGCTCCTTTTGGCGGTGAACAAACACGCTTGTGTTTTGGCGGCGTTGAATCCCACAAGATTGGCTTCGCCCCATTTGGAGACTGCCTGAAGTGAAGCATTCATCCGCTCCACCATAGCCTCCCTTTCAGACTGGATTAGCTCTTTACTAACCCGAGGAGTTGTTGAGGAGTTGACTACCCGGAGTAGAAACACCGAAACAAACTCAGGGGTCAAAGTCTCTTTATAGTCCATACAGCAAACATGTAATGGTCAAATAATATGGGAACCATGCAGATTAGTGTCTGAGATGGTCTTTTGAAGATAGAACAACACAGATTTAAGTGGACTGGTCCAGTCAGTGCCAGTGCACGCATTTGTGTAGCTCAAACTTAGGACTATTAAGGAGCTCAACGACTTGACGAACCAAAGAAAGGACAGACAGCTGTTCATATTATTGAGGAAAAATCGAACGTAAATACAAATCGAAATAAAAATACTAAGGTTATTGGTTCACCTTGTGGATCTTCCAGTTTAGTACGCGGCAAATAAGTTGAACCCGTTGCTATGGTTACCCGCAGCCCCCCTACCGATTATCGGGTCTAATCTATTAGACCTGATAATCGGTTACTGCGCATTCAAGGTCGCTCGCAATGATGGTTTAACTTGTGTTTCGAGGATCATAATGTACGTGGTCGCCACACCAAAACCTTTTGGCCTTATCGACCATGCTACTGCCACTTAAATTTGGCAATTCTTCGTGCTACTCAAATACATAAACTAAACACGAATATACTCGCTACTAGCGTTGTGACCTCCTTGCTTCATGACTTTAAACCGTATAATATTACTCCATCGGTTTCTGTCTCTGGGTCGGTGTGAAGGGCATTGTTACCGTGAAGTTAAGAGCGGTTCGGATCAGGGGACTTACTCTCGAGTTTAATTCCAATCGGTCGCATTGGAATTGTGACTTTAGGTACTCTTGAATTCGATTTCAGGGCCAAATTGCGTGACCTTTTTGGGAAACTTTAAGTAAAATGGGGATAGGTCTTGGCCTGTGGTCACGCAATTTTAAACCAATTTGGCGCTACCATCAAATTCAAAGTACCTAAAGTCACAATTCCAATGTGACCGATTGGAATTAAACTCGAGAGTAAGCCCCCCGGTCGGATCAATAAGTACAAATAGACAATTGGAAAACTAACGCTGTGATAATACTACTGACAATTACTTCCTACTAATATGCTCCCAAACTTACCATTAAGGTTTATATTTAACTATTTGACCATGACTTGCCGAAAATGGTGGCAAGACCATGAACTGTCAGCGAGGTTGTCGTCAGTTAAGAGATTGGAAGAAGCGCTAAGCCCTGGATTTGTTGGTACGGACTTGACCTTTTCTAAATTATTGAGAGAGAGTTCTTACAATAAATAATTAGAATAGAGCTAATGGCTGATAGCTACAACCCAGGAATATGTAAGTCAAGAATGAATAGGTCACTTCTTGGTAAGCGCGCTCCATCGTCAACCACATCGTCGCTCTCCATCAGGTGAGATAGCGGTCAAGCGCGAACTTATCAACAATAAAAAATAAATAAAAAATGGCAAAAATAGGCTTTTTGCAAATCGGACTCGCTGCTGACGAATGTAGAACCAAAAATTTTAAAATTAAGCAAAAAAACGCCGACTAAATAGCTTTTCTTGTATGGGAACCCCCTTTAATTTTTAGGGTTCCTTTCCTATGAGTTAAAACGGAACCCCATTTCTAAGACTACACTCTCCGTCTGTCAGTCACCAGGCTGTATGTTATAAACTGTGATAGCTATGTAGTTTTTTTTTGTGTGTAGAAAATCATTCAGTGACATCTCCCGCCCTCGGGCGAAGCGGAAGATAATGTCAGACTTTTAGTCAGTAAAAGTCATCCCGTTAAGCCCACCCCGTTCCTTCTTTGCCTTTCACGGCCAGGGCCGAGTCTTCTTTTCGGAAACCGATCCTTGGTCCCAGTAGGCACGATCCCGCTGGGCCCCTACGGTTTGCTCAGAACTCCTTGAGGAACAGTACGCGCTGTCGAAGAGTGATAGCTAGACACCGCGCCGCGCTACAACAAAAAATACTTAAAACATAATAAAATAAAATGTGTAAAAAACACTGCTCTTGAAGAAAGCAGCTGGTCATACATCGTTAATTGCCATTAAAATGGTTTACCAATTACTGATACAAAACAAAAAAAAATGGTTATTTGGTAAAAAATACAAAATGATCATTCACAATATTATAAGTACAGGAAAAATGTTGGCAAAGTGAGCGCAGCCCTCCTAGCCAAGTTACAATCGATTCGTTTTGCATTAACGCTTGGAGTTGGCCACGCCCCCTATTCGTTTGTTCGAACAAAGGAGTTGGCGGCGGGACCAACTCCAAGCGTTAACGAAAAACGAAACGATTGTAACTTGGCTAGGGGGGCCGAACTAGCAGATACTGGTTCCCAAACTAAGCTATCGCTTGTATTTACGGACACAGTGTTCGAACGTGGCTCTTGTTACAATTTGGTTTCTGTAAGGTACATAATTACTTATGTTGTGAATGTGAAAAGCTTCTAAAATAACACGATTAAAAGAAGGGAGGACGGTAGACATCCTTTGAATTACTGATAAAATAGTCACCAAGAAAACGAACTTTATTTTAACAAAACTCATAAATACAATCTAACATTACGCCTTTAGATCCGGAAGGGTAAATAAAAAGTGTATTTAAAGTACACTTATGTTTTGGCAAGCACAACTTTAGATTTTGGTCTGGTCTGGATTTTTCGAAAGAGTTTTAGTCAGTAAAGGTCACTCTCTCTCACTACTCCCAGAGTGAAAGAAGTTAAAATTTTCTTATCTTTAAAAAAAAACGTTATACAACATTATTTTTAGTATAATTATGCGAAACCTGAAAATGGTTTGTTCAGAAACAGTAACTGAATTGATTTCAATGTACCATATTATATGTTTTCCCAAAAATATTTAAAAAAAAGTCACAAGTTCAACACCACCGATACAAGTACAACATAGGTCATGACAGGTCATAGCGGGCATTAGAGCTAGCGCACAGCTGGGTGCGGGAGCACAACAGTCTTCAGTCGCCTCAGCCGACCATGTGTTTGTGTGGGTAACCAGGTAACATAACACGCTTATAACTTTGTGATTTTTCATGATACAGTAGCTAAGAAATTTTGTACATAGATAATTTATTTTACGGGTTTCGCATAAACCAAAAATGAGGTTGTAAATGAATTAACCGTCTTTTTTTTTAATAGTAAAGTGTGAGTTACTTTATAATTATAACAGTACCGTTTTATTACTTGTGGTGATAAACCGTTGCTATGAATTTTATTTCAGGCGTTGCTGTCGTAATGTTTTTACAGTCATTTGCGTTTGTGGCGAAAATCATTATTATTTAATTATTTAAGTGAAGTTTTCATGTTGCTATGAAGCTTATTTCAGGCGTTGATCGTGTAGTTTAATATTTTAACTGCGACAAATTGAAGTTAGATTTTTATTAGGCGTCGCTGTTGCTATCTTGATGACAGTGTTAAATTTATTCAGTTTATGGTACCCGGTAAATGAATGAACACAGAGTGTGAGGAGGAATGGCAGGCGGTCACATTCCTTCTGCGGAGCAGTAATGCTAGCGAAGGAGGCGGCCACACGCGTTTGAGAATGATTCACGGCCCATGCGCTGGGATCCCAGCACTAATTTCTATCCACCGTAGGTGTGGGCTTGCAGATCGACATGCGACATGTGGATCGAGCCCGACTCGTCGACGGCGCATATACCTATTCCACGCGCACCTCAAAAAAACGTAAGTATAAGATAGATGTTAAAATAAACCATTGTTGAGATGATCAGCCTCAACTGACAGCACCCGTTCACGGAAATGACGCGTATACATGCACCACTCAGCTCAACCATTTTGATCCAACACACTATTCTAAGAAGTAACACGTTTAAAATAAAATTGAAAAGTTTCAACATCTCAAGTTTCTTGAAGTTTGCCAGAATGTAATGTATAAAAGATCGTCTCAATACATTATAATACGGATTCCTGCTGCACGAGAAATATCGCGATTTAAAGGAACAGCGGGCTTGCTTCACAATAAACTGAAGACAGTACACCTTAGAGTATGAATAAGACAAGCTTCCCACAGCAACTCTTACTCTTTCCCACCATAGGCGTGGGCTTGCACACGGCAAGCAATGGGTAGCTCGCCATCTGACTGCCCGGTAACCATTCGGACCGAACCCAAGTCGTCGACAGCACGTACTGTTCCACGTGCGCCTCAAAGAGTTGTCAGTCAACCCAGCAGGGTCGAAGCCTACTGGGGACAAATGTTTGCTTCTGAAAGGAAGATTCTTCCCCAGTATGAAAGGCAACGAAAGAACAGGAGTGGATTTTTAGTCAGTAAAAGTGTGACACTACCTCTCGCTTCGCCTTATCATGACATCTGTCATTGGATGATTATCCTACCCACAAAAAATAAATGGTTACTCTTTTAAAAAAATGATTTTTTCTACAATATTTCCATTTTACAATATTAATAGATATGAGAGGACAATGTAGACCGGTCAGCTTTGCACCCAAAAGCACAATTATAGTTGTAATATAAAGGCGGGTTTCTGAATTAAGTATTTTGAATTAAGAACGTCTCCAACCGTACTTAAATGACAAATTTCGACAGGTTTACAGGGTAAAGTAGAGTTTGAGTAATTCTGAACTTCAAATGCTTAAATCAGAAATCGAAGGTATGACTCCATGGACTCAAAACAATGTCGTAGAAAAGAAAAAAGTATCAGAATAAATAATGAAATTAAAATAATGATAGACAGTTCAATAGAGTTTGAAGCAATCCAATACAATAGACTTTCAATAGCGTAACACAGCATCATGCTAATGTTTTTAGAAAGACTAAACAGAGACAGTCCGAATTGCTATTGCTCCGTAGAAAAACCTGCAGCACTACCCGACATAGACATCAACCAGGTAATCATTCGTTCACAGAAGTCGTACGAGTATTTGCACCCATTATATGAACGTAGCTGTCACGAATATTTTTAATAGAAAAAGTCTTAGCTTGTCAGATTCATACTCATTAGTCAACAACGATATTGAACGTTCTCTCGTTCTATTTTTTTACTCTTCTCAACACCAAGCGATCTGAGCGTGGTTGTAAGAAGTTTTTATGTAATTTTCTCTGTTATATCGAGTGTTTGTGAGCCATGCTCCGGAGCCATGCTCCGGAGCGAGGAGGAGTGGCAGGCGGTCGCCTCCTTCTGCGAAGCAGTAATGCTAGCAAAGGAGGAGGCTGACCGTATCAGGCAAAGGCGCTCACGCCGCAGCCGCCGCCGTAATTCCGATCCAAATTTCCGGCCACCGTAGGCGCGGGCTTGCGGGCGGCGGGCAATGGGTAGCTCGCTGTCCGTTTGTCCGGTAACAGACCGGACCGTGCCCAAGTCGTTTACGGCGCGCACTGTTCCCGTGCGCCTCAAGGAGTTGTCAGCAAACCGTAGGGGCCTAGTAGGGTCGAGGCTTAATCTGGGGCTCTGGGAAGATATGAAAATGCATACCAGGGCCCTGGAACCAAGGCAGGGAAGGAATAGGGTAGGTTTATAGTCAGTAAGAGTCTGACACTATTTCCCGCCCCACCCAAGGGCGGGATTTGTCATTGGATGATTTTACCTACTAAAAAAAAAAAAAAATATCGTCGAGTATGTCTCGCTCGCTCATTGGAATCGCATGATCGTCACGAATGTTGCGTTGGTGTGTGTTTACGGAGATGCGGCGTGTTGGGCGGTCCGTCGTACATTGCCATAATGTTTGTGTTTACGCGAGCGATGACGCGGTCCACTTCTGCAATGTACAACGAACGCCCAACGCGCCGGACTAAGGGCTGATTTCATCATTCAATATAAAAACTTAGTTCAATTAAAAAACCCGTGTCGTAAACATGAGTGACAACAAAAGAATTGAAACTGGGTTTAGCGTAAACTAGGTTCAATTCATCGCGGTGAAACACAAAATGAAGCTATAATCTCGATTAGACGCTCAAACTGCGTTTTGTTTTATATAATCGCGATTAGTTTTATATAATCGCGATTAGTGTATTAGTGACTTTGGCCCTTAGTGTGTTTTGCCAAATATATAGTTTTAGTTTAGATCGATATCCGATATAAGATATTTTAAAAATATATAGCCTATTTTTTAAAACTATTTTTTAGGTGGGAAATCATCAAATTACTTCTCCCGCCCTAGGGTGCAGCAGGAGGGCGTGTCAGACTTTTACTGACTAAAACCCACTCTTATGTTCCTTCGTTGCCTTCCTTTCCAGGCCTCGGGTTTTCCTTTCAGAAGCGAACCCATGCCCCCAGAGACTTCGACACTGCTGGGCCCCTACGTTTTTGCTGACAGCTCCTTGAAGCATGCGTGGAATACTACGCGTCATCGACGACTTGGGCTCGGTCCGGACTGTTGCCGGATGACAAACTACCCATTGCTCGCCATTTGCGGATTCGGTGGCTTAAAATTAGGATCGGGATCCCGGCGGCTGGGGCGTGAGGGCCATTCCCTCATGCGTGCGGCCGCTTTCTTTGCTAGCATTATTGCTTCGCAGAAGGAGGCCACCAACGTTTTGTATCGCCCAGTCCTAGAAGAGAGAAAAATGTCGTGCCAACCCCAAATAACACGAGACAAGGTCAGGAAGGTGATGATGACCCATTTATACTTTTGAGTTTACTAGTTAAATAAATACTATCAAAAGAGAATTTAGAAAGTAAAAACGATATTTATTTATTATTTTTCGAGGGCACAAGCGATAAGAAGAACGCCACATTTTAATTTATGTAAGTATAATTATACAAAACTAGCTTCTTCCGGCGGCTTCATCCAGTCGGTTTCTCCAAACAACCTTCCAACCCCCGTTTTACCCCCTTAATATTTATGGTAGGTAAAATCATCAAATGACAAATCCCGCCCTTGGGTGGGGCGGGAGATAGTGTCAGACTCTTACTGACTAAAAACCTACCCTGTTCCATTCATTGAATTTGATCTAGGGCCGGGGGTTCATTTTCATCTAACCCTTGGTTCCAGTAGGCTTCGGCCCTACTGGGCCCCTACAGTTTGCTGACAACTCCTTGAGGCGCGCGAGAATAGTGCGCGCCGTAAACGACTTGGGCTTGGACCGGTCTGTTACCGGACGGACGGAAAGCGAGCTACCCAATGCTCGCAGTCTGCAAGCCCGTGCCTAGGGTGGCCGAAAATCGGGATCAGAATACCGGCGGCGTGCCGCCGCCGGTATTCTGATCTGATCCCCCTTAGGGGTAGAGTTTCGTAAAATCCGTTTTTAGCGGATGTCTACACTCTAAAAGGAATCTATCTGCCTTTAAGTTTGTAGGTGCTATAGATTTTGAGATTTTGTGATTAATCAGTGAGTGGCATTTCACTGTCCTATATAGATAGAAAATAGATTAAAAAAAATCAGAAATAATTAGTTACAGGACCACTTAAATTTATACTAGCAGGCTCGGCAGTCGTTATCTTGCCCAAAAGCTGTAGGTATTAAGGTCATAACCATGGGTTGTCTGAAACGGGACTTCAGGGTCTTGAGACTATAGGTAAAATGGGTTATATTCAGTAAAAGTCTGACACACCCTTTCCCTCCGCCCTAGAGCGGGAGAAGTAAGTAGATGTTTTACCACCTAAAAAACCAAAACCGTCAAAAAAAAATTTGAGATTCCAATTGCAGCGCCACTTACCTCGTTCAATTCAGACCATTCAGGAACCTACTCAAATAGGTATACACACAGAATTTCATAAAAATCGATCAAGCTATTTAGAAGGAATTAAATGACAAACACACGTACAGAAAAATTATAATTATATATATATAAAGATACTCCCTTGCCTGACCGAGATCATTCGTAAAACTTAGCGGTACACATAATGTGCGTTTAGTAGTAACTAACGAATGTCCAACTGTAGTAAATAATGTTTTATTCTTCAATGTTTAAGTTTCACGAGAATCCAATGTTAAGGCAGTATGTAGTGGTCATTATAGGTGCGTATTTTATATGATATTTATTTTTCAAATAAGTTAAAAAAAAAAAAACACTTGTATACTTCAATATTATTTTCGTCAGTTTAAACTAGATGAAGCCGGTGTTTCCTAGCTGACTACCCTGAGAAGAAAAACCGAAACAAACTCAGGAGTCAAAGTATTGTGTTTCTATGTACTGTGAATCCCCAAGAGGACGCCGGCGCCGTCCGCACACCTATGTCTTTCTATTGTGTCTCTAATTACGGTAATCAAAAGGCTAAAAGTCCACACAGTAATCATGTAATGGTCAAAAAATATGAGAATCATGCAGATTAATGTCTGAGATGGTCTTTTGAAGAAAGAACCGCACAGATTTGAGAGGACCTGTCCAGTCAGTGCAAGCATTTGTCAGTATTCATGTAACTCAAATTTAGGACTAATAAGGAGCTCAACCTTTTAATATTGATTTTCAATATACTACAATTGCTTTAGGATGGTGCAGGTGACATCTGTCTATAATAACTTTAATTTCGGAAGTCGGTGTTTCTATATAATTTGTTGTCTTCGTTATTTAAAACTGACTCCCGAAATTAAAGTTATTTTGCACTTATTTGGCCCCGGCCCACGGTCCTCATACCCCAGCGGCCGTCGGGAATCCGATCCCGATTTCCGGCCACCGTAGGCGCGGGCTTGCGGACGGCGAACAATGTATAGCTCTTTGTCCGACCATCCAGTAACCGTTCGGACCGAGCCCAAGTCGTCGATGGCGCGTATTGTTCCTGCGCGCCACAAGGACTTGTCAGCAAACCGTAGGTGCCCAGCCGGGTCGAAGCCTACGGGGCCATGGCTAATGTGAAAGTGAATACCAGGGCCCTGGATCAAAGGCAAAGAAGGAACGGGGTGGGTTTTTTTGTCAGTAAAAGTCTGACACTATCTCCTGCTCCGCCCAAGGGCTAGATGTCATTGGATGATTTTTACCCAGCAAAAAAAACCCTGTGTTGGTAACCGGATTCGAAAACAGAATATTTTTCTATTTTGGAAAAGAGGTTTCGATAGAAGAGAAATAGTTCTATTTCCAAAACAGGTTTCGAATAACTAGTTTCCAAAAGGCGCTAAAATGTGCTATCACACTTTAGTACAAGTCGTGTTAAGTATTATCATGTTAATTCGTCACACACTAGTACAGTTCTACGTATCGACGTCCCCTTGCAATAAGACGGTAATCGCAAAACAATGTTTTTCGATTATCGACTTTATAACCGGACAATAAGTCGGTAAATCAAAAAACATTTTTTTTGCGATTACCGATTTCATTATCCGGGGACGTCGGTATTAATCTTACGTATGTAAGGAACAAAAAAAATTTTTAGCGATGCAATTTTCGGGCCTACCACGAGTTCTAAACGCGAAACATTTGACTGCCTAAACTGAACTGTTAATAGTTTGGAGCTGTGTAGGGTGTATAAGTAGATAGCTACATTCCTCTTTTTCGCTTGCACGCTTGACATTTTAACACGTCATGTCCATCATACCTTTTGCCTTTTATATTATCTTTGTTTATTATTTCTGTTTGTAATATTTTTCCATTTACAAGAGTAATATTAATTCCATTCTAGAATTGAGAGCACATACCTATATTACATTGCAGATTACTCCAATCTATTGACTAGACGGCTGACTTTGTAGAATGGGTCCCGACTGCCAGTATTTAAAATATTATATAGATAAGTGCAATCGGGTACAACGACTTTCTTGTTTTAGGGCTTTTTCATGAATGCTCAGAAAAGCAGTCGGGTTTTTTAGTTTTTAAATTACCGTTTTTTATTTTTGTTTAGTTTTATTTTATTACGATATCACTTTCAAAGTAATTACGAATCTAAAGACACCTCTCAAACTAAAATCCATCGAGCCGTTCAGGTCGCAGAGCGTGCCAAACATTTGAATTTGGCGCTAAAAATCCGCCATTTTGTTTTATTTTTATTTTGATATACCCAGTGTCACTCTCACAGTAAATACGAATCTAACAACACCTCTCAAGCTAAAATTCATCGAGCCGTTCAGGCTGCAGAGCGTGCCAAACAATTATACATATATACATACATACTCTCGAAAAACATAACCCTCCTTCTGGCACAGTCACAGGGTAAAAATAAAGTACGTTTTTTTCTAAAACTCGAATTAATATATGTATGTACGAAATTGTTTGTGTCTCATGTACCGAATAGATCCACAACGGGATTAAAACGGTCAAAATTTAACGATGCATAATTTCACTTAGAAAAGGGCGACTTCGGTCTTTTCATAGTCGTCAAGGCGACTAATTGTGCGGAAGATGATAACTTGGTCTGTCTGGTAATTTTTCACGTCTTGACGGCTGCAAGAGTTTGGATGAGCTCACAGGTAAACCGTCAAGTTCTGCAACGGGATATTTTTTTATGCTCTACGGTCCACACAGAGGTGACACCTGGGCATCGCCTCTGCACGAATCCGGTGCAGGAGCTTCCTGAACTGACCGTGTTCGGTGAGAACCTGCGTCATGCGGAAGGTGAGAACAACGTAAGGTTTTTTTAGCTACTCTTCAAAAAACCACCATAATGACGTACCCAGCAATGGGAAAGAATGTTTCCTTTCCTGTAATTTTCGACTTTCAGGCGAGTTTATTCTAGATTATAAATTAAACTAATTCATGAAATATTTTTATTTTGTTTCAGTAAACCTGAGCAACTACTGCACCGGCGTGGGCCTGGCCTGGGCATCACCAGTTATAGTAAAGCTCAGCGATGAAGCACAGACTATACTGCCAAAACCTATTACACCTGAAGAGGGGTCATGGATCGTGTCTATTGGCTTCTTGACTGCAATTGCTAGTAAGTCACTTTTAAGATGACTTTTGCATTTTTTGGATTTGGTTGCTTTTTGGTTCAACTGATATCTCAAAACCACTTGGTATATTCAGAATTGGGTACTTTATCGATTTCTGAGACAAGACTTATACTGACATCGTTTAGAGACGCGCGTTTTCGACTTGGACTAGTCCTTACTAGATGGTGTGCTACGCATTGCTCGCCATCTGCAAGCCCTCATCTTACAGGCACTGAGCCTGCGTACTGAACACTACGGTCTATCCTCTCTCGTAGAGCCTTTGCTCCAGCAGTAACATTATAGGCTGATTTTATTTTTGTATCTTCATTTCAGCTTTTTCTATGGGCTATATCAACAACTTTTTATTAATTCTGATTCATTTTCAAATTTCAGCCCACATATTCATCGGAGCAGTTCTAATCGACAGGATCGGTAGAAAGCTATGTCTCCTACTAGTATGCTTGCCCAAGTTTGTAGCAGGCTTCGTGTTCATATATGCCAATAAAGTTTGGATGCTCTTGCTTGGAAGAGCTCTGGTTGGTATATCTGATGCTGGGGTCTTCGTTCTTCCGACTATATATGCTTCGGAAATTGCTAGCGTGAGTATAATTTATGGTTATCTCAGTGTAAATAGCATAAAATTGGATGGAGACTACTAGGACCACTTCTTGCCAGAGCTGGAGGATGGTTCGAAAGATTTACTTAGTAGGTTTAAAAGTGTTATATATAAATCAATTTAATATCTATACAATGTTTGGGATAGCATGTTAAATTAGTTCTAAGTTCAAATAATTTAGTTATAACCAATAATTATGTTCGTTGAGTAATTTAATTTGGGCACTAATTAACAATAAAGTTACGCATGTTGTGCTTACCTGTAAGTAATTGCTACACTAACCTATAAGTTTATTTGATGTATTTTTTATCTTTGCACATGTGTAGTCATTTGTTGGTGAGCCAAATAAATAAAATAAATTTACTGCGGCCCTGAAACGAAAAAGGTGATTGAAAGAAGTTGTGAGTTTTAGTCCTTAAAATTCTGACGATTCCTCTTGCTCGACCCAGATAACAAATACATAAAACTTATCTGATTTAGCTCTGAACTTACTTTTTTAAAATAAATGTTTAATTCAGTGCCGCTGAACCGTGAGACAAATACAGATACGACATATTATTGGGCATTTTATGCCACCTCTCGTTCCATCAGCCCACTGCCTTCGCCTTGTCATGTGGAATAGAGTGCTTAAATGATTTTTTTTATTTCAGAAAGAAATTCGTGGCAGTTTAGGAACCATCCTGCAAATCATGTTCTCCTTCGGTAACGTCACAATGCTGTCCATGGGTCCCTTCATCTCCTATAATATGCTAAACATAATCTACACTTGCATCATCATATTCAGCACGATACCACTGCTCTTCATACCAGATGGACCGTATTCTTTATATTCTAGAGGTAGGTACCAATTTCTTACCACGTGAGTATGTTTATATGAGACAAGTTTCACTTGCGGCATCACAAACTTTTAAATATTGCAAAAAAAAGTTGATGTAAAAGATTATTAATATATACGAGTACTTTGATTGACATTAATACCTTTGCTAGCGATCGTAATGTTGTAAGGAATTATAATTGGCGTGTTTTAAATTTATGAATCGATTTGTGATCAGTTAAAACGTATTGTTCATGCCAAAAAACGGATGTTTTCTTATTTTGTAATACCTGTATGACCCTATTTTGTCCCTTTAGCTTTTAAATTTTTAGTGATCCAATTCTCGTTATTCTAATTACTCACAATAAAATCAATATTTACTTATTTATTTTATTATTTAAACAACAAGGAAGCAGTACAAACAAACACAGAATAACACACAGGAACAGTAATAAATAAAATACATTACAAATACGAGCACAGAAGAATTGCTTATTTCTGTAGAAATATATTTCAAGGTATAGGTAATATGCAGATAATATGTCTTTATTTTTTTAACTATGGGAACTAAAAAAAGACTTGAAATAGTAACATAGTCAACATGCTGCATTTATTATAATAAACGCACCATACAGAAAAAATAAAATAAAGCAAACAGCATACGAGTACACATTAATATAAATTCATTTTATTTCTTATAATTTGTATTTCAACTCGTCTATATAAAAATAAATAGGTTTTATTATCATTATACTATGCTATGATATCGTGCATCTTCATCGTATCGCCACATACAGACGTAGTACCAGATAAAACTAACTTGACAACTAAAGAAGAAGGATGGAAAAGGAACCGAAAATGCTGTACATTAAATTTGGATAACTACGCTAGGAATAAATCTTAGAAACCATTTTAATTTAAAAAAATCTATTATAAACCAGAGGTGGGTGTAAGTAAACCCTGCGCCCATATTCATAACCTATGAAATCTACCTTCTAAATTTCAGGTCACAAAGAGGAATCCCTGAAAGTTCTTACTTTCCTACGTGGCTCAGAGACCCTAGCCAATGAAGAGCTAAAAAAATATGAACTGGCTTCAGAGACTAATATCAGGATATCAAAAAAAGACATTTTGACAAACAAACTATTCTTAAAATCTTCGCTTCTGGTGTTCTTTCTGGGTTCCGGAGCCCAATTCATTGGCTTCAACATAGTGCCGTTTTATCTTCAAACTGTCCTGGAATCTACGCAAACGTCAGTCAGGTCTGAAGATGCGTCTGTGATTATTGGCTTGATACAGCTATTTGCCAGTTTCTGTACGACCTTGATGACTGATAGGTTTGGGCGGAAGCCGATTTTAATTTTGACCAGTATTGGCATAGCATTGGGAATGGTGAGTTTCTTTTATTACCTATTTTTCAACATACTAAAAAATTTACATTTCTCAGAAACAGTCATTTTGACATGTTAATTTGTTTGTTTAGTTGGGAAAACCGTAAAATTTCCTGTCTCCAAAAGTGGCTCTAGGCAAAACGTCGAAAATTATAGACCCCTCACAAATCTTAATACCAGACAGACATGGCTTTATCAAAAAATATCTACCGTAACAAACTTAATTATATCCACTAATATTTATTTAAAAATATAGTTATTAGAGCCCAAATATATGGTGTCCATACAGATTTTTAAAAAGCATTCTATAGAGTTGATCATAAAATATTATTAAACAATATCGCGTTCAATGGCATTAGAGGCAACTTCCTGTGCTGGTTTTGGTTGTATATAAGTAACCACTTTGATACACTCATTGCTACCTCCGGTGTCACCCAGGGAACAATTCTTGGCCCATTGTTGTTCTTAAACTACATAAATGATATCGGGGTTTGCTTTCATAATACTTTAAGTTACTCATTAAAACAAATAAATTTTAAAAAATAAAACGACATCCGTGCACATAAATATAGGTTATATGTCGGTTACTCGATTATATTTACAGTTTATTTATTTATTTACATTTTTTCTACACACAGTAAAACAGAAAAAGACAAACCATAATAGATAATATCACAAAGATACTGCTTTGCAGCGATAAGACCGCAACTGTACCCATACATTTAAGTTTCTGTGAATTGTTACTATATTGGTGTACAATAAAGTTTATTCTATTCTATTCTATTATTATTTACAAACATATTTTTGTTTCAGCTTGGCTTGGGATTGTTTTTCAAACTAAAACAAGAGGAATCAATGAATGGCTTCCTAAACTATCTACCGCTAATATCGCTTATATTGGTCATCTACTGTTATGGTGCAGGTATATCTAATGCTTATTTCAAAGCAAATTTTTGGGGGGCCCATTTATTGAGTGTACAAGTCACCCCCTGCTTTTATCGATGTATGTAATAACAATAGATATGATTATGTAATAACATTGTCCAGGCAGAGACTATAGTCTTAATATAGTATAAACGACTAGGATACACTGATTCATTACAGAATTCCGGTTCAAACCTACCTTCCGGTTTCATAATCAGATTAAGGAGAATCCTCTTTCTTTCTTCCATCAGTCAGTTACCGACTAAATGTAAAGACAAAGCAATTTTAGTTGTTACGACAGTTCTGCTATGATTTTTTGAAGATTTCCGTTCTATATCTTCGAAGTTCATCAAAGTAAAAAAAAAAACAAAATCGGTCCACAATTGACTGAGATATCGGTGAACATACATAAAAAGATACATACAGCCGAACATAGAATCTCCTCCTTTTCGAAGTCGGCCAAAAAACAATGTGTTGACGCGCGACTTGTGGAGGTCGCTTAGCATCCAGCCTGATACGATAAATGTAATAAATTATGGCGGGGTGAGCTTGCGTACTTTTCCGTACTATGCGAAAAACAGTAAATAGCATACCTAAAAGCAGTAGGGATGAGAGCGGATTTTCGAGTAAGCGTATTGAAAAATTTATTATGATAGGTACGTTCTTACCAGCCAGCTTTGCATTGGCACTATTTCGATAGCAAAACGCTTGACCTAGCTGCTTTTGTTTGAAGTAACCCAAACATTTTTTCCAGGAATCGGCTCCCTAATCTGGATACTTATGGCAGAACTCTTCGACGATCGATCGAGAGGAATAGGAATGTTCATAAACTATACCTTGGTAACTGTGATCATCTTCCTAACTACCAAATATTTCGCCATGGTTATATTAGCAATTGGCCCAGCCATTACCTACTGGATATTCGGTGGAAATAGTGTATTATTCTGTCTATTTATCATTTTTTGTATACCCGAAACGAAAGGAAAGAGCTTTGCAGAGATACAAGACATTTTGAGAGGGAAAAAGGAAGAAAATAATACGTCTTAGAATAGTTTATTGTAAGTCGTAATTTATTTTTATAAAACTTTCTTTTTGTGTAAGTTATGTTACCTCATTTCTGATTTAAGCAATTTGTTTTTATTTTATTATTATTATAATTGAGTATCTCGCAAACTGGACTTTAACCTGAAAACCTGTAAAAATTTGACATCCGTTATATCCGTTGAAAAACGTCCACTGTTGTTGTTGAAAGTCGCGAAGTGATCCAATGCGGTTCACTCATATTCAACGCGACTCGGAAAATTAGTCCTACGTTCACGCGAATTGTCGCAGTTTGTTTAAAACCAGTCACCACATTGGAAACGTTCGCTCAAATAAAAAAAAATATCCAAATATTATGCGTCCGCTTCGCTTCGTTCAACATCGCACCGTACCCACGTGAAGTTGGTCATGCAGGGCATCACTATAAAGTATCAATTTATTGTTTATTGCATTCGCGCCACGTCGCTTCGCTATTTAGTATTGAATTGCCGAAGTAAGACACCGCGTTATATTTCATATCAATAGATTTTATAATAAAACCGGTATGATGACATCATAAATGAGCCAGCTGTTTTAAAAGACAGTAAAAAAA
Organism: Leucania comma; assembly: GCA_958295575.1. Lineage (NCBI taxonomy): Eukaryota > Metazoa > Arthropoda > Insecta > Lepidoptera > Noctuidae > Leucania > Leucania comma. Next base: position 5,860,849 of record OY282483.1, read on the forward strand.
TGTTTTTTTTTTTTATTTAAACTAATAATTATTATAATTATGAAGGACGGCACGGTTGACATCTGTCGGGCATGTCACCGTCCGGGAAAATCAATTCGTCACATTATCTCCGGTTGTTCTCGTCTGGCTAACGGCGAGTATTTGCATAGGCACAACCTTGTAGCCAAGATTATCCATCAGCAACTTGCTTTGAAATACTCTCTTGTGGGATCGGAAGTGCCGTACTGCAGGTATGAGCCCGACCCAGTTCTTGATAATGGTCATATCACTTTATACTGGGACCGGTCCATCATCACTGACAGGACTATTGTAGCCAATAAGCCTGATATAGTGGTGGTGGACCGAAACGAGAGGCGTGCAATGATTGTTGACATATCCGTTCTGCATGACGAGAACCTCGTGAAAGCCGAGAAAGATAAACAAATCAAGTATATTGACTTGGCTCGCAAGGTTGGCGACATGTGGGAAGTGGATTCGGCGATCATTGTACCGATAGTCGTGTCGGGTAATGGCTTAATAGCCAAGAGCCTCGACCAACACCTTAGGAGGCTCTCGTTAGGCGGCTGGATCAAGGGCTTGATTCAGAAAGCGGTACTCCTGGACACGGCTCGTATTGTTAGGAGGTTCCTTTCTCTGGAGCCCTGACCGCCGGTAGCTTGGACCCTGTTCCTGATACCGGTGGGACACTATTTTTTATATTTTTAAATGTTTTTTTTTTGTAAGTTTTTTAAAAAATATTTAAAAATGTAATCAGTAAGTTTATAAAATGAATAAATGATTATAATTATAAAGTACAATTTATTGATCCAGTTATCTAATAAACATATGATATTTTTATGCATATTTCCTATTAAAAAATCTTAACACTTAACGATGATAAAATGATTTGAATAAATTTATTTTTGCTAAACAACTTCAAGTAGCTTTTTTTTTTCATTCTACTGTATACTGCATTAAATTGACAGCTGTTGGTGTAGTGGTGAGATAGCTATGCTGGAGGTCGTGGGTATGATTCCCAACCCGGACAAATGTTTGTGTGAGGAGCACGATCATTTTTTCTGTGTCTAAATGTTGTTTGTCTATATTATGAACGTATTTAAAAATATAATAAGTATGTTTATCATTTGTGGGTTTTTTTTTTAAATCTTTGCTGATCCTAGTACTTAGTGCTAAAATTACATTTGAAATGGCAATGTGAGGCCAGACGGGATGACCATAATGCCCTGGAAGTTGGGTAGGCCTTTGGTGTGGGATGCAACTTGTGTCGACACCCTTGCGCCATCCCATCTTCTGAGTACGGCAGGCTGTGCTGGGGCGGCTGCTGCAGGTGCAGAAAACCTCAAACGGCGTAAATACAATAACCTTATCGGTAGTTACATGTTTGAGCCGTTTGGGGTTGAAACACTAGGGCCATGGGGTCCGAGCGCTCATCGAGTTGTTCGTGACATCAGCAAACAGCTGGTCGACTCTTCGCGTGACCAGAGGGCTGGGCTTTTCTTTGGTCAACGAATCAGCATTGCCATCCAACGAGGCAATGCTGCCAGCGTTCTGGGCACTTTTCCCATTGATATCGATGTAGATGAATTTTTTGATGCCCAATAAGTTCTTTTTCTACCCGTTTGTACATATTATTATTTTTAATTTAAAGATATCTTGTTTTAATGGTGTATTTATATTAATATTATCCACATAGTCCTCATATTTGAGTATTAGTAATATTTGACATCTGAATATGATGAAATACATAGATATGTGTCGGTAACTCAACCTTTGTAAAAATCATTTGGAAAACATTAATTTAATTGTGCTGTTTATTATGTTACGAGTAATTTCTTACTGTAAACTTAGCTTAGGTTACAATGGGGCTGACTTGAACTTAAAAATAAAGATTAAAAAACAATGTTTATCAGTTATCTAGTACTCACACCACGAGCTCTAATTAGTTTGGTAAAATAAAATAAAAAAATGCTGTTAAAAAACAAGTAATTATGGAAATTAAAGTCCATAGAAAAAAATACATAAGATTATCAATTAACAAATTATTTCTCAGAATCAGCTCCACCAACAATTTGGTTTCTGTCTTCCTTAATTTTATTTTCCTTGTCAACATTTTTTAAAATTTTTGTCTCCATCTCTCCCTTAGCCTTCTAACCTAACCTGTCCGTGTTGCGGACGCCCTAAAATTAAGTAATCTCCTTTCCTATTTTCGTCTTTTATACACATTCCGCCTTATTCCAAAACACGATCTAAAATAGTTCCGGGACTATTACTAGTTCTAATTGGCATTAAACCTAATAATAGTCCCGGAAGTTACATTTAGATAGCGTTTAATCGGGATTAAACCTAGTAATAGTCCCAGAACAATTTTAAATCGCGTTTTGGAATAAGGCGGATTGTTTTTAAGTAATGGAACATGTTTGATTTGCCCGCCATTTTATAGGTAGTCCAGGTAGGTCAGATTACCGACGACGGACGGGTAGGTCCGGTTAGCATTGATAAATATAGACAAAAATCTATTTATTTTATATATTGACGCTGATCAACAGGTTAACTCAATACAATTCCTAGGAATTATACTCATTACCAAGGTAAAGTATGTAATCTATAATATAAAAATTTAATGCTACTCACTGATTAATCACGAAATGTCAGAAACTTACCCCCGATTTCTGATTTAAGCATTTGAAGTTGAGAATTACTCAAACTCTACCCTCCAAACCTGTCAAAATTTGGCATATAAGCATGGTTTGAGACGCTCTTAACTCAAAATACTCAATTCAGAAACCCGCTCTTAAACACCTACAAACTTAAAATTTGGCAGGTGTGTTTCTTTTAGGGTGTAGACATCCGCTAAGAATCCGGATTTTACTAAACTTCACCCCTAAGGGGGTAAAACGGGGGTTGGAAGTTTGTATGGAGAAACCGACTTTCCGAAGCCGTTGGCAGAAGCTAGTGGACAATTATAATTTCATAATATTTCATACATTGCCTGGACGCCCCAAGACGGGTTTTTTCGAGTTTAAAAAAGAAAGTACTTTATTTTTCATTTTTATCTTTATAAATAGGGTTTCATGTACCGGATCGACCCTCCGCGGGATTAAAACGACTAAAATTTAATGGTATATAGATTGCCAGTAACATAATACATGACTGCGGAGGCGGTGAAAGAATTAAACTGTACCTATTCCGACTTCTGGTCATCACCCAAAGGGTTTAACGACACTGTCTTGTAGTACATTCATTCATTTCGTGCATCTGCTTAGTAGGGCTTAGCACTTGCCGACCTATTTAATTATTAATAAAGTCGCTCTTGGCCACTATGTCACCGAATGGAAAGCGACGATGAGGTCGATTGTGAGCTCTGTTGACTAAAAATAATCTATTCACTCTTGAATTAATTACCACCAAGTTAGAGCTCACCGTAGGCGCGGGTTCGCGGACGGTGGGCAATGGGTAGCTCGCTGTCCGTCCGTCCGGTAACAGACCGGTCCGAGCTCAGGTCGTCTACGGCGCGCACCGTTCCCGCGCGCCTCAAGGAGTTGTCAGCAAACTGTAGGAGTCCAGCAGGGCCGAAGCCTACTGGGGCCAAAGGTTATGTGAGACTGTCACCACGGGCCCCGGGATAAAGGCAAGGAACGGAAAGGTAGGTTTTTAGTCAGTAAAAGTCTGACACTATTTCCCGCCCCACCCAAAGGCGGGATTTGTCATTGGATGATTTTACCAACGTTAAAAAAAAAAAAACCATGTTATAGCTATCAGGATTCCAAAACACAGAGTCCGACACGGAATTTATTCCTCAGCCTAAACGCACAAAGAACGTGTTTCCCAAATTTTTCTAGCGTCACCCAGTGTTCAAATACACACAAGGTCTGCGTGGTGGATTACGGGAAAATCCCTCACTTAGAGCCAAATTCACCAATAAACTAATCGCGATTCGTTCAAACAAAACGCAGTTTGAGCGCCTAATCGAGATTATAGCTTCATTTTGCATTTCACCGCGATGACTTGAACCTAGTTTACGCTAAACTCAGTTTCAATTCTTTTGTTGTTGCTCATGTTTACGACACGGTTCTATAGACTAGATTACGCTGAGCTCAGTTTAGTTGAACTAAGTTTTTATATTGAATGATGAAATCAGCCCTTAGAGAGAAAACAGTACTTAGTGGAAACCTTATGAAGCTGATTATGCTATGCTTATGCAGCACAAGTCCTTATGAAAAGGGAAGAGATTTATTTTCTTCCGTAACAAAAACTCGAACGCAGCTACCGTAAATCGCAACACTCATTAAATCGATACAACGAAGAAATGAAAACTTCTTACAACCACGCTCAGATCGCTTGGTGTTGCGAAGAGTAAAAAAAAATACTACTAAGAGAACGTTCAATATCTTTGTTGACTAATGAGTTTGAATCAGACAAGCTATTTTGTGTCGAAAATATTCGAGACAGAATAGAATAGAATAGAATAAAATTTATTGTACACCAAAATATATACACACACACACACAACAGCTACGTTGATCTAAAGGTGCCATTCGAACCTCGGCAGAAGACTGCGGATGCAGGCAGCACATGCAGCGGCAGCACGAAGCCGGCTGCAGCTACATGACTGGTTTTCTATGTAGTACTATGGATTTTTGGGAAAACCATTCCGAATGTAGCTGCGGCCGCACCTGCAGTCGCAACTGATCGCAGATCAGTAGTGCTGCGGCCCCAAGTCGAGGCGCATGCAGTTACGCCACTTTAACTTCTTTAGACAAGTCCCGAAATTATCACTACTCGGAGCCATATTGATTGCACGTGGAGTCAGCCTTGGAATCACTCCCGGCTGTGGATGCAGGCAACAGCTGTGTGTCATGCGTGTGCTACCTGCAATCGCAGCCTGCATCCGCAGCCTGCTGACGTGGAATGTCACCTTATTTGTCGCAAATACGAGTGCTTCAAACGAAGGATTACCGGGTCGATGTCTAGGTTGGGCAGTGTTTTATGTATCTCTGTAGAAAAATAGCAATTCGGACTTTACCTCTGTCTACTCCTTCGAAAATATGCAAATAATATACAAGTATAGAAAGTCAAGTACAAGGCAGCAAATAGTATTGCATTGCTTCAAATTCTATTCAACTGTTTTTCTTATTTACTAAATTAAATAAATAATTTACTTAAAAAAAAAGAATTGATGAGGTGAAATGGATTGCGTGTGCACAATACATTGTAACAATGCGCCATTGACACTGCTAATTTTACAAAAACGCGGTCACAAAAAACGAGTAAAAAGTACGAAACAATTCACTCTAAGCAGTCTGATGCAGATGGTAGAATTTATTTTAGTTCAGTCATAGATTTGATGTCATCAACTGCATCAGGCTGCTACCACATAATCACGATTGCGGCTGTGGGAAGCTTGTATTATTTATACTCTAAGGTGAGCAGTCTTCAGTTTATTGTGAAGAAAGCCCGCTGTTCCTTTAAATCGCGATATTTCTCGTGCAGCAGGAATCCGTATTATAATGTATTGAGACGATCTTTTATACATTACATGCTGGAAAACTTCAAGAAACTTGAGATGTTGAAAGTCTTTATTTTTATTTTAAAACAACGTGTTACTTCTTAGAATAGTCATTTAGTCCAACCACCCTAATCAATTTACGATCGTTTTGTGGAACGTGAACGCTTGAAGGTGGCCACGCCCCCAAATCCTTTGTTCTGACCACGTGACGTCAGAAGAAAGGAATTGGGTGCATGGCCAACTCCAATCGTAACTTGACTAGGGGGGCTGTAGTACAATTAGTCAGCACCAATGTATCCTCGTGAAGGCGAAATGTGATTACGACCTGTCGCGTCGAGTCTTGGTTCAGGCCATGGTATGGAGAAAGAACCAATGAGAAGCAGTCACCTCCTTCTGCGAAGCTGTATCTAATGCGAGTGAACAAGGTGACTAAACCATGAGCATGTTTTCCTACGCCACGGGTATCAGGAGTCGCAGGGTGATTCCTGGCTACCATAGGTGCAGGATTGTGGACGGCGAGCAACGGGCATCTCACCGTTTAATCTGGACGAAACCAGAGTCCACGGAGCTTTAAATTGTGTACCAAACGCGTTTCAAAACTATGTGTTTGGTAAGACCTGCTAGGGCTGCGGAATTATTTGAAAGACTCATCTTGGGCCTGAAATGAAAAGGGCAACTGAAGTCGGTAACCGTCTGACACTCCCTCTTGCTCCACCCAGAGCAGGACATTATTTTTTTAATATTTCACTTTATTTCTCGGATGATGGTAAGTTATCGATATTTATGAGTCAAACTCTCAAATGATTAAATAAGTGATGTCTGGTCACCCTGTATTTATACATTTATCGTATACAATAAACTAAATATTAATTTAACACTGTCATCAAGATAGCAACAGTAACACCTAATAAAGATATGACGTCAATTTGTCACTAACCTATTTAGAAACGAGTGCTTAAGGCCGGTCAACCCGCGGTACATTTTCATACAACCGCTCTTACGCGATTATGATATTATTACACATCTTTCTCCAGATATTTTGGATACACAGATATCTTGTGGCTATTATCTAGGCTTCTATAGAAAGCAAAACATAAATTTGTGTAAAACTAACCCTATAGAGACCTCTGAAAATCTGCTATTTTACGTGAACTTTGGCCCACCATAATGTACTCGTATCTAAAAAATATAAAAAACATTTCTCTAAAAGACTTGCAAACTAAAAAAAAAAAAAGAAACGCAAACAAAAACAAAAAAAAATTTCCTCAAAAACTTTTATTTATTTATTATTATTTATTTATATATTCTTTATTGTATACCGCATAAACAACAAATATAGGACATATTATTATAAAAAAACACGTATTTCCTGGAACAAGTTTTGTGAAATATTCGTGTAAATCACGGAATTACTGAATGCCAACAGAGTTTTCAGGTATTATCACTCTTTTTTCGCGTTGCCTATTCATCAAACACTGCGTTGGATTGCATTAGGTAAGGCAACAAGTTTTTAAACCGTACTCGACGTTGACGAAAGGCGAGGCGAGAGGCCCACCTTAAACGTAGTTACAATTAAAATATTAAACTAAACGATCAACGCCTGAAATAAACTTCATAGCAACATGAAAACTTCACTTCGTTATTAATGATTTTCGCCACAGACGCGACTGTAAAAACATTACGACCACAATGGCTGAAATCAAGCAACAAAGACATTAAAAATAGACTACCAATAGACAGGACATAGCGAAAAAAATCGTGATCCGATAGTTGTTACCTAGGAGTAGTAAGTCGCTCAGTCTAGTGTGGACGACTGGACCTAACTTCAGTTTATTTTAAATATTTGTCGTGTTTACTCTGTAATTAATTAGAATTCAATCATTTTTAATCATTTAAAGACCAACCATAATACTCTTTTCAACGAAAATGATCGCTCGCTGGCTCAAAAAGATTCAATTACATATACATTTTTAACTTTTCAGAATATATAAAACGGACGAATTTACCTACACTTAAAATCAACCCTTTTAAAAATAAATTTTGTAGCTACTCAAAATCATATATGTAGGCTCAAAATGTGATGTTTTCAAAGCCTGCTTCATTCATAATTCATTCACGCTCGGTAGTAAAATGGTTAAGTGAGAATTCTGTCTGTGCTGTGAAAAATTCAAACGTATTAAAGTGGATCCCGGTGGTCATTTGTAGATCTTTTACAGACATTACAGATATTTAGACCCCAGGCAGTCTGATCATCAATCTATCTAAGGAGTACTGTGTTACCCAGCAATTTAGAAAGGCCTCCCCCATTCGTCTAAATCGTCAACGTTGAGTATGGTTTAAAAGATTTTTGGATTATTCCTTGAAGGCCCCAATTCCTCGGGCTACGTATTGCTGGCACCTGATTTGTTTTAACTTGACAAACTCAAATAAAATCAGTTTAGCCTAAAAGTACCGTCAGCCGAAGAAGTCAAACCAAATTTTATTACTAGTTTACTATATAAAAATTATATTAGGATAAAATTATAGTCTTGGTGGGTTAAGGTAAATTATTTTAATTAGAGAATACAATACAGACTCTTCTAGAGCAATCACAAGTTTTAATTATTATCAAGATAGTTCATATTTCAATACAGAAAATCATAACACATTTTTAACGTATTTTTTTTAAGGTAGCATACTAAAATCAACTACTTTCGTCCTACGTATTAAATCACGTATATTTAAGCAATTTTCATGCAGATCGTACAAATTGAAAACAAAAGAAAAATAAATGTAATCATATTTATTGCATTAGGGGTCCTCAGGTGCGTGGCCCTCAGGGAATAACCTACTTTTTTTTGTGGTTGAATAATTATCAAACATTTTTTCGCGCTCTGGGTGAAGATCAGTGATAGGAATAGGTAGTGCCTATTAGCCTAAACTTCGAAGAACAGAGACAAAAAACGGAGACTTCCTTAGGACTAAATTATTTCCGGGACATCTGTCTAGAAATTTCGAGACAACACTTAAATACATTTAAAAAAATGTGTTATTTGGAATAAGTAATTCGTCTATATTTATCTAAAGTTTGCGATTAGACATAACATTTATAATTTATAACACCATAATAACAACTTATCCTATATCAGCCTATCCTATATTAGTCTATATATCCCTCTCCTAGAGAAGAGGCCTGAGTCCCAGCAGTGGAAACATTATAAGGCTGATGTAATGCAATGCAAGGCTATATCAGCCTAGTGACACACACTGCGTGTGTTTGTATTGTTGTGATCAGAGAGGTCTTCTTAAAATGTGCATGATATAGATGACTTCCGTATTTTTTTCACGCCTTTATCCCGGAGGAGTAGGCAGAGATCACAGACTATGTTACGAGTATATCTAATACCTATGCAATTACTAATATTATAAATGTGATAGTTTGTATGGATGTCCATTACTTAATTCCACTAAAAATGCTGAATTTGGTAGTGATATAGATTAAGGTGTGGATTAGCACATAGGCTACTTCCTATTAAAAAAAAGTATAGTTCCCATGGGATACAAAAACAGTAGTACACGCGGGAAAAGCCGCGGGCATTAACCAGTTAAAAAAAACGTAAGGGTCCTTTCACACCACCGATATTGTCTGGCGATTCTTAGGAGATTTCCATGCAAAAAAAAACCTCATTAATATTAAGATCATACCACTTTGTATACCTACATTCTGGCAAATAAATGAATTATTTATTTATTTTAAGTACCTTTTTTTAATGATAAATTCTTTCTACTATAGAGAATGCTAAAATGATAAAAAATTACCGTTTTATTATTTGAAAGCCTTTTTTTACACTTGAACTTTAGAAATCTCATTAAACGTAGCCGAGAGTGAGCTAGACAGAAGATATTTACTTCGAAACGTGTACGGCTTCTTATAAAAACATTGTGATTCATTGTGTATTACGATCAACAAGTCATTTACAAAATGTTCTCCAAAAACAAAAATTCAGAAAATTTTATGATTGTAACGACTGTGTATGTTATTTAATAAGATATATCTAGTCGCAAACTTTAGGTAAATATAGAAGAATTACTTATTCCAAATAACAATTTTTTTAAATGTATTTAAGTGTTGTCTCGAAATTTCGGGATAGATGTCTTGGAAAAAATTTAGTCCTAAGGAAGTCTCCGTTTCTTGTCTCTGTTCTTCGAAGTTTAGGTAAACTTTTTTACTGTTACTGGCTAAAACCCGCCTGTGCTCCTTCATTTGTACTTTCAGGGTCACGGTAATTCTCGATCTATCCTGCAACTCAACTGTCAACTCTTTGCTTTAGAAAGAATGGCGTTTTTCCACTTTCCAAATAGGTTTTTAAAAACATTTTCACATGTCAATTTTTCCGTCAATTATAACTAGACGAGGCTGGTGTTTCCTAGCTGACTACCCTGAAAAGAAACACCAAATAAACTCAGGAGTTAGTCTCTTTTGAAGTCCAGATAGCAAATATGTAATGGTCAAATCGTATGAGAACCATGCAGATTTGAGTCTGAGATGGTCTTTTGAAGAAAGAACCACACAGCAGTGCTATTCTCTAAAAGTCATTTTCATGGCTGTACCCTGTGACGAGGTCGAGGTCGAGACAGCCTTTAGATCGACCAAGTGTGCAGCCTTGATTTAAACGGTATTCACTAGCACGATTAAGGTCGTCGACGAATTCTAGGCTGTAGCGTCTCGTCACTAAATCCGTAGTCGAATAGGGACTTGACACAATTTTCTTAAATCATAATCGATCAATCTCGACTTAGAGTTTTGTAGGTTTAAAATATGTAATAGAGGTTTATAATTATTATTTTAAAGAAAAAAAGTATAACTACAATAAAATCTATACATATAAAATCCTTTGTCCTGAATGACTGACTGATCAACGCACATAGGCTGTGCGTTGATCAGTCGCCACCGAACCGCTGATCGTAAAAATCTGAAACTTGGAGGAAATGTTCTTTGTATAACGTAGGCATCCGATAAGAAAGGATTTTTCAAAATTCCACTCAAAAGGGGGTAAAAAGGGGGCAAAGTTTGTATGGGACAATGTGACTCCTTAATCCAATCTATAAAAAATTTTGGATGAATATTCTTTAACCCAATTGATGGGAGGTAAGTTATGTATTTAATTGCAATTCCTCTCCTAAAGGGGTTAAAAAGGGGTAAAAAGTTATTTTTAGGGTGATTTGCTTCGAAGTTGATATCAATACTCTTTAGTGAAATTTAAATTACATTTTATTTTAACACATGTTTGAAAAGAATAACTACATAAGATCAAACAGTATTTATGCGAATGTATGTGGGAATGTGCTTTCTTATTTTGTATGACAAAAAAATAATAGGAGGCGTGGAAGTACCTTATTGTGAAAACAAAATCAAAAATAACGTGATTTAGCTGAGAAAGTTACCAGCATTGAAGAGTAAATAAATGGCCCTTTATAGAGCCCCCGCGAAAGCGACCGGCGGTCCAACTGAACACATGCCAGAGGGTTATGGCCATACGGATGGTGCGGGGTTTCCTGCAAAGCGGCGAGCCTCCTTGCTGGTCTGCCACCATAGGATCTGGAGTCCTTGCACACATGCGCAATTTGCGTGGGACGAAACGCCGCTGCCGCGACAAGCGGCGGCATGGTGGATAGAGTTCCGGTGGGATCTCATGGTGAAATGGTGACAGCGACTTTCGCAACCCAGTGCTGGGCACACCATGAATATGGCGACAAGTCCCCTCTTTGAGGAGTGGCTGGAAAGACCTCATGCCGTCCTCACCTTTCGCATGACGCAGGTTCTCACCGATCATGGTCAGTTCGGGAATTCCTGCACTGGATTCGTGCGGAAGTGACGCCCGGAAGGATACGGTGGAGCACACGGTAAAAGTGTGCCCCGCTTGGACAGAACACCGCCGTGTCCTCGTGGGGGCGATCGGCGGTAACGATCTCTCGCGCTGGACCTTGAGACAGGCCATGGTCCAAAGCAAGGAGGAGTGGCAGGAGGTCGCATTACTGCTAACAAAGGAGGAGGCCACACGCGTGAGGCAACGGCCCTCACACTCTAGCCACCGTAAAGATTCCGGCCACCGTGGGCGCGGGCTTGCGGACGGCGAGCAATGGGTGGCTCGCCGTCCGACCGTCCGGACCGAGCCCAAGTCGTCGGCGGCGCGCACTGTTCCCGCACGCCTCAAGGAGTTGTCAGCAAACCGTAGAGGCCCAGCAGGGCTGAAGCCTACTGGGGCCATAGACTGATTTCTGAAAAAAATGTCCAGTCCCGGTATAAAGGGCTAAGAAGGAACAGGCTAGGTTTTTAGTCAGTAAGAATCTAACACAATCTCCCGCTCCGCCCACGGGCAGGAGATGTCATCGGATGATTTAACCTACCATAAAAAAAAAATGGGAGAAAAAAGATATTCAAGGTAAAAAAAAAACTTTTTACAAAAAAGAAATAACCGAGTTCATTAAAAAAAAAAAATACTAAAAGGATTTAAAATAACTTTAATTATGGAAGTCGGTGTTAAATTAGAAACAAACAATACCTACCGAGAAACACCGACTTCCGAAATTAAAGTTATTTTAATCCTTTAGTATTTTTTTTTTAATGAAGTCGGTCATTTAATTTTTTTGTAAAAAGTTTTTATTTCACACTTTTTAGTTGCGGTGCACTTATAATAATCAGAGTGCCTGACCGTCGGTGTTTCTCACGATAATTCGAATAAACCCAAACACAGCTAGGATACATTGTTTTATTATAAAGTTCTCGTGTCTACCTTCCACCTTCCGGCTCCATCATCAGATCAGTTTGATAGTACCTTGTAGCCAAAGTGCATCTCATGAAAATCCCCCTTAAAAAAGACCCCTTAGTCTTTTCTCCATTACTTGCATCTGAATAAAACTATGTTTAGTGATGTTTATGTTTGACCATACTTATTTAATTAAAAACGATGAGGCATTAAAAATACAAATAGCCTTTATTCACAAAAAGTATGAACAAATAGTATAGAATATTTATTAAGAGGAATAACATGCAAGTTTATAGGTATATAAGTAATGTGGATGAAGTCAACATCACGGGATATTGACTTAAACTTTCTTAACTGCTTCGCCCGTCGAGCTTTCCTTATATCGTCACTTTTGTCAGCTTCTTTTAGCAGATAAATCTTGATCATTAACTCCACTGCCATTTCAATCAATTTATTAGTTTATTAAATTTTAAAAAGTTACGGTGGATACTAACATTTTTTTAATTGCGTGTTAAATCTAAGAAGTTAACTATGAAATCCGCGTCTAAATTGTAGCTTTTAGATTTGAAAGATAGAATCGAGCCCGAGGTCGAGGCTGTTAACGTCCTCGACGCTGTTTTTTCTTAGGGAATACCAATATGTATGAAGAACTGTCAAATTGCTCGCCGGTGAATAGTTCCAACTCACAACCGTCACAGCCTTGAGCGCTAGTGTAGCTACTCACACCTTAGTGAATACCTATTTGGATTTCGTCGTTGAGGCAACGTTCCACAGCGTTGTTTTCAAGGCTGTTTTTCTTAGAGAATAGCACTGCAGTTCTGAGGACATTTGGTTAGGCCGCAAAAAGTTTTCATAACTGCCAGACATAATGTTAAAATTAAAGAAAAGGAAAAGTAACCCCAACAAATTAAAAATTTACAAAAAAAAATAATTTTAGAAAGTAATAAAGTTTTTCTTTTCTTCTTTTTTTTTTTAATATAATCAATATGTTGCAAATTGCAAAAATATAAAATAAAAGTAAATGTCACTGTCAAACTGTAAAAAAAGAAGTCTTACGGCCCGTTCACGACCTTGTCGCTGTGAGCAGCAGTTAAGCGCGGCAGTGGCAAGCATGGAGAGTGTTTGCGTGTTTGCATGCATATATGAGTGACGTCTCGTGGCGTCCTTCAAAAATTTTCCTACTTTTGTTCTTACTGCTCGCCGCTACCGCGGTTAGTTGCCGCAAGAGTTACTATAGAAAGTTACGAGACAGAAACAGAGCTCGAAACAACACATGGCAGAACTGCCCTAATGAATAAAAGTACTTTCTGTATGGACACAAAAATATATAACAAGTTACCTGAAACATTAAAATTGTTAAATCTGGACAAATTTAAAATTGTACTCATGAGAATTTTAATCGATAAATTCTACTACTCAATAAAAAACTACTTGGATGATAATTCTATCCAATCCCTCCTTTAGACAAAAACGATACAAGGCCTTCATAATTATATATATTTTTAATATTGACATTAGAATAGTTTTTACTGCTGACATATATTTTAATTTTACTATTATTATTATTTTTGTAAAATTTTGCATTTGATCTTTATAATTTTGTGTTATTTTATCTTTTGACGTTTCTATTTAATCTAAGTTTTTAATTGGTGACATTTTTGAAAAAATAATTATGTTCGGTATTTGTTTTGACATTATATTGTAGTGAATAATCGTAATTTTTAAATACTCTATTATTTGTGTATTTGTTTTGGTATTGAATTTTAATTTGTTTTGTCAGGTTAATATTGTTCTGATATATAACACTGTAACGGTTTTTATATTATTTAAATATTGTAAAATAATGAAATAAATATTAACATTTTGTACGCCTAATGGCAAAGCACAGAGAACCCTCAAAAATGTAACATCTCACACTCATGTGTATCTGTAACCTATGTTTACAAATAAATCTGAATCTGAATCTCATAGCGGCAAGGTCGTGAATGGGCTGTTAAGTGTGATGAGATCTTTATAGAACGGAAAATCCGTAAAACGGCAATGGGACCACAGTCCACAGGATTATTTTACTTAAAATAACCTTTTAGTCACATCCATCTGCTCCCTGGAGGGTACACTGATCTCCAAACTTGTATATTGTGGCAACTTCAACCCTAATTAGTCCCAAAGGAAATCTCGTAGAGATTGTTTAGCAGTTAATTAGAGGTTGATAGGAGTCAAAACTAAACTACAGAACATTGACATAGGTATTATTATGGAAGATGCGTTACGCACTAACATCACAATCAGAAAACCAGGATCAGTGTCATCACAGTCGCAAACGTATATTCACTGATAGACAAGGACAGAGATAAGAACCGGCGCTGTCGCGATTTCACTCGCAGCCGCCGAATATTTACGATTTTAAATGACGTGTCGCTTCGCAAAATGGCGACCAAAACAATAAGCGACATTAAATATCATAAGAAATTTTAAGTTCTCATGTAGGTAGGTACTTATTGCTTTTTATTTATTTAAATAATTTGTACAACTCATAAAAGCACACGAAGACATTTTGATAACCTTTATACCACTTAAAACAAATATATATATATATATAACAATTTGCGTAACACCCTCGTTTATGTCACTCGCTGATTGCGACTGAGTGAAATTAGGACAAACAATCCTGATTTCAGCGGCCCACGCACGAGGCGAGTCACCTATCTTCCGCTGTTTTGATTATATCAATGCTACAGAAAGTAATTATATTGCGGCAGGTTGATTTAAAATTCATTCTTTAGTAGCCAGCCTTTCGGTTTTGTACAGGATGCATTTTGCGAAGTATGCGCGGGAACTGCATGACTTGATTCCGTCATCTCCTTTCTACCATCGGACAATCCGACATACAGTGAATATCCAATCTTACGTTGTTGTACAGTACGGATTAAGCGTTTTGCCTCGTGGTTTATACCGCGTATATCGAAGGACTGGAACAGTTTACTTCCTGACCGATTATAATTTAGGTGTCTTCAAGGCTAGAGTGAATAGGCTCTTAATAAACTAGTGTGCCTAACCATCAACGATTGCATTACTGCTTACCATCAGGTGGGATCGCAGTCAAGCACTAGTTTATATCAATAAAAACAAAAACTAAGAATCGTTGTGTTGTGTCCTGTCATATAATTATGAACTAAAAAATATCATACTCAACTGATTTATAACAGTTAATCTACATTTTGATCCCACTTCATTAAATATGTTTTTTTTTTAATACAAACGTTGCCTCATACTAACACCCGTATTTATAAAGAAGTAAAACTCATTACGTGAGTAAAAGCAAAACTAATTACGTGAGTAAAAGTAACTGCTTGAGTAACAATTTGTATTTAGATTTTAAATGAACATTTCTAATCTCAAGTAATGACTTAATAAGAAATTACTTAGCAACAAGTAATAACTTCTCTATAAAAATGGGTGTTAGAATTACTCTTGTATTAAGTGCGTTCACAAATATGTGAAATTACATAAAGAAAGAAAGAAAGACGTTTATTTGGCACTGAAGTTATACACGCAATGAAGTTATAATCAGATAGAAACTTAAATACATCAACATAGTGTATCTCACGGCTGCACCAAAGAGGTCTAGTTCGGCACCATGCCAGGCCACTACGTAGCAGTTGCCTGACGCTGATTTTCAACCTGAACACTTACTAGGAGTATACGGGTGTAAAACAGTTTTGCTAGGTGTGAGGTAAATATAGTGATAGATGTTTAAGAAACAGGAAAAAATACTGACACTAAAGGTAGAACTACATTGCGTGGCACACGTGGGCCACGTACGCCGATGTGGGCGCGTCCGTCCCCATATATTTTATATGGTAACTAGACTTGTAGAGCTAGATCAACGCCACGCTACGCGACTCTACGTACAAATCAGGCGAGGCCCATGTGTGTGTGTTAGTCGCAAGAAATGTACGATTACATTCCTTGCGGCTAACAAAAACCGTCTATAGCTATGCCTTAGACAGCAGTATACAAGCGCAACGGACAACTGGTATTCAGCAAAAAATATTAAAAGAAAAAAAAGCAAACTTTTAGTATTTGTGTAAATATTACGAGTACCATCAGATTATGTACGAGTATGTGTACAGAAGACACCCATACCCGGAACTTATCTGTTGGCAAAACAGCGGAAGATCGGTCACTCGCCTCTAGTGCGTGAACCGATGAAATTGTGCCAATTGTCACGATTTCAATGGTGGATAACGCTATTTCTCTCCTACGACAGCGCCGGCTCTTAACTCTGTCCTGTGTGAGTTTCGAGTCCAGGTTTTCTGAATGCGATGTTAGCGCGTAACGTGAAACGAATGTGTGATATGCAGCTAATCGCCAAACCACCGATCCAACCGTACGTAATAACATCATAAAATTTTTCAATTAATTATGACCACAATAGTACATGAACCTGGAGGTTCTACTAATATTCCTGCTACGAAACAGATTATCAACAAACAATTTTAGATCCTAGATCCCAACTCCCGAAATCTCCGACACCTCAATATCTCATATAACAGGCACAAAACTATTTGCGCCAAGTTAATATTCACACCACATTTGATGACAGATCATAAGTTATGAACAAGTTAGATTGCCAATCATACTTGTACAATACACACGTTAGAACTTGAGGTCGACTTGTCGAAAAGTTCGTAGAATCAATTCGACCCCAGATTCTGTTTAGAACTGAACATTGAAGGTCGCACTGTAGAAAAAAACGTACAGACAGGAGCGCCGACTCCATGGGTGCTTGGGGGCTCGAGCACCCATGAAAAATAAACAGTGGGTGTCGAGCACCCCTGATAATAGACATCTAGAAACAGATCAGTAATTGCCTTTTAGGGATGGGCGTTTTTTCATTACCTGACGACCCGTTTAGCGCAGTAGTTCATAAAGAGTTGTGATCTAAGATCCGATAGAAGAAGCACCTTCCCTCATCGGTTATTTGATTAGGATAAATATTATATGCTAGATGATGCTTTTATTGATAATTGCGCGTAGGTTGCCTATCTAAATCTGGTGCCAAAGATGTGAAATAATTAAATTAGTTAATAATTTTTTTTCATCAACTACCCTGATTGGTTATTTAAGAAAGTCGAGCATCAGCAGAAAGAATGCACTCCGAGGAACTCAAAAAGTATAAGTTGCCTAATTTTCCTTGGGGCAAATATAGGAGTTGCCTCGTTTGAAGAGGTAGATAAATGGTGGTATTATACTCTCATCTGTTATTTAATCGAATTATATATCAAATGAAAGGTAATTTTATTCCTAATCCAACCATATTAGGTTGCCTCACCAAAAATGGTGTAAACTTATGGTTACATAGATTTAATATATAAAATTTTCTGGGCTATTTCTGGTCATAGAAATATATTCCCTCTAGCATATAATCTTTACTGTCATTTAATTACAGATGAGGGAATATATTTCTATGACCAGAAGTAGCCCAGAAAATTTTACATATTAAATCTAGGTAACCATGAGTATCTAGGTAACCATTTTTGGTGAGGCAACTTAATAGGGCTGGGTTAGGAATAAAATAGCCTTTCATTTGATATACGATTCAATGAAATAACAGATGAGAGTATCATGTGAACCTTTATTTACCTGTTTATACGAGACAACCCTCATAGTTGCACCGAGGAAAAGTAGGCAACTTATATTTTTCCAGTTCTTTAGAGCACATTCTTTCAGCTGATACACGACTTTCTTAAACGATAAGTCAGAGAAGTAGATAAAAAATAATTAATAACAAATTTTATTGTTTAACATCATTGGTATGAGATTTAGCTAAGCAATCTACTCGCGATATATCGATATATGCTTTATCTGGCGTATAATCTTATTATCATTTAATTACAGATGAGGAAATATATTTTTAATACCAGAACTAGTCCAGAAAATTTTAAATCTTAAATGTAGGCAACTATTCATTCACACCATTTTTGGGAAGGCAACCTAATACGGTTGGATTAGGAATAAAATTACCTTTCATTTGATATATAATTCGATTAAATAACAGATGAGAGTATATTACCACCATTTATCTACCTCTTCAAACGAGGCAGCTCCTATATTTGCCCCAAGGAAAATTAGGCAACTTATATTTTTTGAGTTTCTCGGAGCGCATTCTTTCAGCTGATGCTCGACTTTCTTAAATAACCAATCAGGGTAGTTGATGAAAAATTAATATTAACATAATTTAATTGTTTCACATCTTTGGCACCAGATTTAGATAGGCAACCTACTCGCAATGTATCAATAAAAGCATCATCTAGCATATAATATTTATCCTAATCAAATAACCGATGAGGGAAGGTGCTTCTTCTATTGGATCTCGTACTATTGTAAAGCACCGGTTGTGAAGCAAGGGTGTCGATTCCCGCACCAATACAAATCTAATTATATTTTTCGCAGTATGTAAGTAGGACCTTTATTTATTTGTCGGTCGATCAGTGTGCATTTCTCTTCTCAAACTTCGCCACTTTTTCGGGTCATCATGAGCATGAGCACCCAGAGGTTTTCTAAAAGCCGGCGCCCCTGCGTATAGACGTCTTAATGTTACATTCAGGTAGGTATTTGGTTCAGGGATCAAGAGTTATAGGATTACACATATTTTGTTTGACCTATTTGAACGCCTTTTTAGGGTTTCGTGCCCAAAGGGTAAAAATGGGACCATATTGTTATTACTCCGCTATCCATTTGTCTGTCACCAGCAGTGCTATTCTCTAAGGAAACAACTTTGAACGCAGCGCTGGCCCAGCGACGAGATCCAAATAAGTACTATAAAAGACACTTTCGCCTGACCACCGTTAAGTGCATTTTTGCTTGCACTCGAAACGGAAACTTCAAAGGTTTGGTTTGGAGCCGCGCCGCATTCTTTTTTTGAACTGGCCAAGCAGAAATGACCGCAATTGTACGTTGGATTTGTATGTGATTTGGATTTCATCACTGGGCTAGCGTTGCGCTCAAGGCTGTTTTTTTAGAGAATAGCACTGTAGGATTTATCTCATAAACAGTGGTAGCAAGACAGTTGAAATTTTTATGGTTGTGATGGATGCCAAACGTACAGGACCGGTCGCTATGACGAGATTTGGGGTTTGCCTACGTCCAACAGTTAAGGTAGATCCATATCTACCTTGTGACAGGTCGATATGTGTCTGACAAGATACATGAGTACGAGGAGAAATCACATAAAACACCTATTCAAAAAACCAGCGGAGCCAATAGGTGGAAATCGTTTTCCAACACACCTCACTATCAACAATTGCATCACTACTTACCATCACGTGGCATCAATCATCAAGCACTATTTTATATCAATTAAAAAACAACTACAAAACAAGAGCAGTGGTGGCCGAGTGGTAACGGCCCCGACTTACGATTAGTAGGTCGCGGGTTCAAGCCCGGCCAGGCGCATTACTTTGTGTAATTTATTTCATCACCACTGCTCTCAAAACGGTGAAGGAAAACATCGTGAGGAAACCGGCATGTCCTAGAACCAAAAATTCGAAGACATGTGACATCCACAAACCCGCACTGGGCCCGCGTGGTGGATTACGACCCATTCCCTCTCTTAGAGAGGAGGCCTGTGTCCCAGCAGTGGGAACATTAAAAGGCTGATGATGATGATGATGATGATGAAAAACAACTATAAACAGACTCCGCATTCAGGTTGGGCGCAGTAAAGACAATCTCCACAGATGGGTGTTCTCGGACGGTTCTGTGGTGCTATTCTCTAAGAAAACGCAGCGCTGCCTCAACGAACACCCAAATAGGATACATTAGATTGTCAACCTAATTCACCTGTAAATTGGATTGTTAATTCAATGTATCCTATTAGAATGTTCGTCGTTGCGGCAGCTCTGCGTTTTCTTAGAGAATAGCACCCAGATCTTCAGTGTTTGTGCGGCGTTTCTCCTCAGACCATGTCCCACCTTCCATTCTGCAATGACAGCATAAGTGGACGGCATTGCCGTGGCCGAATACTGGGTCAGGCAAAGAATTTAACTAATTTTTCCATTGAAACGTTAAGAAAAAAAAAATACTGTACAAACTGGTAATTATCGAAACGCAGTTTTGCATTGTTTTGTAGAAAATTGAAGCAATTGTAAAAAAGGTATTTTTTAATTGGTGGGTTTATTTATTTATTTAATATATTTTTTCAATATATACTTTATTGTACATACATAATAACAAACAAAGGAAAACTATATAAGTAAAGCACATACAATGGGCGGCCTTATCGCATTCCGTGATCTCTTACAGGCAACCTGGAATGGAAATTAATTTTCGGGACATGATATGGGGCTGTCACAATAAGCACTAACATTTATTACAAAATATACAATATTAGAAATACATATATACATAAATTTATGTAGGGAAACACAAGAAACCCATTGTTTTCGCCAGAAATAGTATCAGGTTATAATATATTAGAGGACAATACGAGAAATCAATAGCAAAAAACCAAGTCCATAGACCGTAACCGAACGAAGATACGTATGGAAGTATTGCTAGTGTAATACGTAATATTTTGAGGTTTCTATTAGTCAAATAGATTAAGTTGGTTATTACTGTAATGTTTTTTCTCACTTGCTGTTTTTCATCACTAAAACTAATAAAAAATAAGTGATAAACGAATCGAAAAGATGCGCATTAGTGTTGCGATAGTGATTGAAACTATTTAAGAGTACAGACCATAAATACCGAAACCAAAATAAAAAATAACGCATGATAAAAAAAAAACTGTAGCAATCTATTAAATAGTCTCTAACTTCATTTGGTTACGGTCGATAGACATCATTCTTTTTGCTATTGATTTCTTATACAATCCTTTAAGAAATGTTCTAGGGTTCACTTTTGGCGAAAAGAAAAAAATATATATGCCAGCAATGTATGGCAAAAGTTTTATTCCCCTGTATACAATTAACCTATTCATATCCACTCGTAGCTATTCAACTACCATACAAATATGACTTCTAAATACTTCAAATTCGCTTCAATTTCCTTTCGTACATTTCAAAATGCGCTCACAAATTAAAAATTAAGATTAATGAAATAAAATAAAATCATTATTTTTAGTCATTTAATATTTTTTTTTGAAGATGTTTTATAAATATTATTTAAGCATTCAAACTGTATTATTCTTTTAAACGTTTTAGGTCTAAGTACTTACGATAAAAAACGTAGAATAGAATACAACTCGAAGTGACGTTGCAAATAAACGCAGACCAGTAGTTAGTTCACATGGTGATATAAAACAAGTTTTTCTAAAGAATATTGTAGGTAAATAAATGGTTTTAAAAATAGGCTTCAGCTACATTCGTCTAGCCGGGTTTCCAGGGCAATAACATGGTTTTGGACAGCTTTTTGTTGGTGGTCTACCACCTCTTCCATCGTCTGCCTGTCTCATCTGAGTCATCAATGCCCTTAACTGATTCGACAGTTCTCCAACAGTATTACACATTTGTTCAACCACATGGTAAGAAGGCATGCTTTGAAGGCCAACACCACTCCCACTGCCACCACCAACGCCGCGTTGGTTAAATCTGTAGTCCCCAGAAACATCGTTCGTCGAAGAACAACCAGAAACACATCTCGGAGTTTTACTCAAACAGACATCGGAAGAAGTTTTACCTGCAAAGGGATCAGGAGGCGCACACGGCAAAGGTGGACACGGAGGTGGAGGACATCCGTTATTCGGTACGAGAGGGGTACTATATTGTTTGCAATCAGTTCCACATTTATTGAGAGGACACGTCGGTGGTTGAATGCTATTGGGCCCTCTTGCGTTGGTTGGGCATTCGTTGTTCTCACATTGTGGGGGCCGGTTTGCTGGGCACATCGAATTGTTGCAACTGTATGGTTGGTCTGTCCGGTATTCTTTGGGCATAGTAGTCTTGCAATCTGGGCAGGGGCATGTTACTTTGATGATACCAGCCTTTATGTCCTTGATTTTGCCAGGGGTATAGTTCAGGCAACTGTAATGCACCCAGCACTGACATGCTCCCTGGCATTGTAAGCCTGTCTTGTGCGAAACTGCTGCTAAGCATATCTTACATGGGTTTTTCACTTTAGTGCATTTTGACATTTTGATCAGAAACTTATTAGACCTTTCTTGAAACCAGTTACCATGGTTGATATTATTTTGGACTTCTGTTTTAAATATATTATCTTATTTTGCCCACCGCATGACGAATTTTGGAGATGTAATTTGATGTTGACATGTTACATGATTTTTTCTTTGTACTGCTTTCTGTCACATTTAGATTTGATTACGATCTGTTTAGATTTGAGTACGATCTGTCAGAATGAAGAAAGATGTTGGCCTCATTGGAGAATTAAATTTTTAGGTACACATCAATCCTATCGCTCACACACACTGACCTCTACTATTTTTCATCTCACACACCAAAGAGAGAAATCCTGAGAAATCAATACTTTTTGAGTTTTTACAGTAAAGTTTCACAAATTGTATCGTAAAAATATTTTCGACGCATGGTGTTCCGACTTTTATGTTCGTATCCGTCCGTACTGCACCATTCAAAGGTATTGTGATTGTTTGTTTACCTTTGTAGCGCTTAGGTGGTGTTTCGTAATGATACTCCAGATGTAATGACAACTTTATATTGATGAATTCAGAAGGGAATGAATTTACAGAAAATATGTACAGAACTTATAACTAAATACATAGGTTCAAGTAGTGGACCGGTTGACTATCTAATTTCCGAGGTATGGTTCCTAGGAAATACGTGCGGGGGCGCACGGATCGCTGTTGTCGAGACGGCTCACTGCTGGATTCAACGCTCGCTCCAAGCGCGGCTAGTGTGTCTCGCGTATAAATATTTTCGGGCGGCGCGCGAGGCGCCAGTACACCGATGGCGGCGGCAGCGAACGGATGCGTAACGATGTATTGCAGCTACACCTTGTTTGCATTGTTGTTATTTCTAAAAATAATTGACTCCTATCTGAGCAAAGGCCATCCCATAAATCACAATTCTGCACTTTCAGGACATCTTTTCCTTCGTGGTCTACCGCTTTTTTGTCATTTTGGGGGCACCAACCTTGAATTTTATGGATTTTTAGGTCTAAATGACCTAAAAATCAATGCGTCCAGCAGACATTTCTTGCCCCACAGGAGATGCCTCGACTGTTGGGATTCGCAGGACCACTCCTGGTCTATGTAAGTACGGGACTAGCTAATGAGTAGCTTGCCGTCCGTTATAGGCTAGGCCTGAGTCGATGGCACATCGTGTTTCACGCGTGCCTCAAAAATCTGTTATCAAACAGATGTAAGGCCACTAGCTTTATAGTTAATTTCATTTGTGGATACAAGTATTATGATTTTTATTCAGATTTGTCTACACTAAGGTAACAAAGAGATAAAATTTGTATGTTTGTATGTCCCTATATACAAAATGATAATCTTTGAAACTACTGCTCCGATTTTAAAAATTATTTCACTAAGATGAAACTGCTGCACTATCCTTGAGCTTTATATTTTCTACTTTCACAAAGGGAAAGCCACAGATACAAATAAGTTGCTGTTATTTTTATAATAAGTAATTTATTGCATTTGTTTCCTACTGTGTTGAGTGTTCAGTGCTATACTCTTTTTTAAAAGAGTACATAACTTAGTTAACGACGCATTTCAAACCGTGCACAAGCTTTTGACGAGTGCCCAAGCAGGCCCATGTGAAATAAAAAGGTTTTTATAGGAAATTTTATAACCATGGATTTTCTTTCTGGTTCTTTTCCGTAGGAAACGATCACCTGAAACAGACTATACTAGAGCTTTTAAGTGCTCATGTAGGCCAATGTAAAATACAATATTTTGATTGGATATCAACTCAACAAAACCGAAAAGTGGCTCCAGAAATGGCATATACGGACCAGCGCATCCAAATCCACGCACATCACCTTTGCACTTCGTAGAGGGGATTGCCCCGCCGTCAAGCTTGGTAACGACGAACTTCCACATAAGGACTCTGTTAAATACCTGGGTTTCACTCTGGATCGACGCCTTACCTGGAAAGGACATGTGAGAGCAAAGAAGGCTGAACTAGATACCCGGTTCAAAAACTTGTACTGGTTGCTAGGACCCCAATCGAGACTGCAACTACATAATAAGTTATTGGTGTATAATAGCATACTAAAGCCAATATGGACATATGGTGTCCAAATATGGAGCACAACCAGTAAATCCAATTTGGCCATCATCCAACGGGCCCAAAACAAAATACTCAGAGTTCTAGCCAATGCATCATGGTATACTACAAACGCTGAGGTTCACCAGTACTTGGAGGTCCCCACTGTGGATGAGGAAATAAAAGCCAGGGAGATTGTCTACCTGGAGAGACTGAAACGTCACACCAATCCACTGGCACGTGACTTAATCCAGGATTCAAATAGCCCAACAAGAAGGTTAAAAAGACGGCACATCCTCGATAACCGGACTTAAGAAGGGAAACGGACTGTAGAGTCTAGACCCATATCGCCAAATAACCATCCACCCACTTGCTTATAGTCAAAAGACTGATCGCAGGCAAATCCAAAAACAAAAAAAAAAAAACAAAAAAAAATTGGATATGAGCTAAAAAACTAAAAACAAAATAATTAAAAAATTGTTTATTTTGATCTATCAGAGGCTTACTATGATTCGTTCTCTTTTTACATTTTACGCCATTTTATTTACTTTTCCCATTAAGTCCTTGATTTGTATCGTTAACTTGCCAACAGTGCCACACATTTCCTGCAGGGCATGCACCATTGACTCCTGCGTCTTCGGACCGTGTTCATCGTCACTTGACGAATTTGAAGGCTTGTTTGGACCTGAAATGGATTAAATTGGTACACGTAAGAGATTGCCTCAAATATACACAGCCAAATTTTGATCGTTGTAATCCCGTGGAGGATCGATCCGGTACATGAAGCACTATCGATTTGTTAAGATAAAATTAAAATATTAAGTGTCTATTAGGAAACACCAGACTCCGGCAGGGAATTCTACTCCTTAGCTATACGCATAATGAATGTGTTCCCAAAACGCTTTGTACAGACGCCACCACATCAACCTACCTGAATCTGTCAAATTTCTTTAATAGATTTTCAACCTTATCACAATAGCGGAAGGTTAATGTTCGATTGGTAAAATTTGACAGATTGGGGTAGATTGACGTGCTGGCGTCTGTACGTATGGGTGGGATGTCCTCCATGCAGCTATGGCGCAACGCCGTACTTCTAGTGGTTCAATTCAATTGTGCAATTCCAACGCACTAAATCATTTTTTTAATGTGTACCATAACATAAAGCACTTAAATGTCATATTTGCGTAACAGCTGACAACCTACCCCAGGCTTTTGTAAGGCGAGCAAATATAGTTAGCTCACAATCTAGCTGTCCAAAACAACGCCGCAAATAAGTTGAACCAAAATGACCGTCGTTGCTATGGTTACGCGCAGCTCGGCTTCGATGAGACCCCAAAATCTGTTACTGCGCATTGAAGGCCGATCACCATTTTGGTTCAACATATATGGCGCGTTGTGTTTCAAGTTCGTCTCAAAGAAATGTCAACAAAACGGAGAAGACTCACTAAGGCCAGCGCCTGTTAAGGCTGCGTGGAATGTTCGAATGTAACCCGTGGCCCTGGAACGCAAAGCTTCCAAACGTCTTGTTTTTTAGTCAGTATAAAAGAAATTTGACAGTCCATCACGCCCTCACACTCTACTCAGAGAAGGCGAAGTTATTTGACTTTCGACCGCAAAAAAAAGTGCGCATCAGCTACCGTGGCGTCCGTGTATCTCCATTCAAATATGGCGTCTAACCACTTTGCAATTGCTTTAACTTCCCTCATTGCATTTACTTTAATCCCTATAGAGTTCACAAACAATAAAGCTGGAACTACATTCGACCGAGGTACACGTGGAACACGCCTGATTTGTACGCAGAACAACGACGCGTGGCGATGCGTGGCGTGGATCTAATGTAGCTCTACAAGTCTAGTTGCCATGTAATATGTATGGAGACTGACGCGCCCAAATCGGTGTACGTTGCCCACGTGTGCACAATGTAGTTCTACCTTAAGAAACCAAGTTGTTCGATATGGTTTTGTGGGACTGGGCACAAATTTTAATTACCTACCTACTGCTGGCAATGTTTTTTGTTTATGGTAGGGAAAATCATCCAATGACAAATCCCGCCCTTGGGTGGGGCGGGAAATAGTTTCAGACTCTTTTTTTTTATTATTGATAGGTTCACGCTTGACCGCTATCTCACCTGATGGAAAGCGACGATACGGTCGACGATGGATCGCGCTTACCTAGAAGAAACCTATTCACTCTTGACTTAAAGATTCCCGAGTTGTAGCCATCAGGAAACACAGACTCCGGCAGGGAATTCCACTCCTTAGCTGTACGCATAATAAAAGTGTTCCCAAAACGCTTTGTGCGTATAGGTGGGATGTCCACCATGTACCGGTGGCGCAACGCCGTACGTCTGGTAGTCCGATGATGGAACGGGCTAGGCGGAATTAGGCTATGCAATTTCGACGTACACTCCCCGAAATGTAACCTGTAGAAAACCGACAGGCTAGCTACTCGGCGTCGTTGCTCAAGACTTTGAAGCCTCGACTCGACGAGTGCATCATTGCCAATGATCCTCTTGGCTCGCCTCTCAATAGTCTCAAGCGCATCAAGCTGGTATCGGGCAGATCCGTCCCAAAGATGAGAGCAATACTCCATACATACCGGTCTCAAATGAGAGCCTAAATAGGCGTGTCAGGATTGGAGACAGTTCAGGCGCACACGTTTTCAACACAACTGCCGGTATCCCGTCAGGACCACTAGCCTTGTTCACGTCAAGATTACGTAGCACCCTACGGACTTCCTTCTGATGGATGCGAATATCCGACATACTCGTCTCGCAACTATCAGGATAAGCAGGGGGCCGCGCGTCACTAGGATCTAGACGCGAAGATTCCGCGAAGAGAGAGGCAAAACAAATTCGCTTTCTCCTCAGCAGTGTGGGCCAGCGACCCGTCGGGTTTCAGCAGTGGTGGTAGTGAGGGACGGCAGAAGTTCGATTCAACCGACTTAGCCAGGGACCAAAACGCTTTACTACCAGCAGGGTATGAAGCGAGTTTGTTCCCGATGCGGCTAATGTGGTCGAACCGAGACCTCCGCATCACCTTCTTGCAAGACTTGGCAGCCCTGTTGAAGGCTCTCTTCTTCTGACTTACGTCACTCGCCTTGTGCATACGAGCGTCGGCCCAAGCCGCGTATGCCGCGTGTTTAAGCGCGTTAGCGCGATCACACTCCGCACCAAACCAAGGGCGAGCCAGGCTAGACATTGTGACGTCGGAGAATGGAATGTAGTACTCCATCCCCCGCCGCAGCACATCTGCCACAGCATCTGCGCACGACGATGGATCATCCGAAGATAAGCAAGTAGGCTGCCAAGGATAACATGCGAAAAAAGATCGCATGCCATTCCAATCTGCTGACCTATATCGCCAAACCCGCCTGGTGCCTCTAGGGCAGGGATCGGGCGGAGAATAGACTGATACAGATTTCACCAGACAGTGGTCGGAACTCCCTAACGGTGATGATATTGACACTGAGTAGCGGTCTGGATCTGTTGTCAACAGAAGGTCCAAGCAATTGGCCGTGTGCGAATCAACATCTGGTACCCTCGTAGCTCCCTGGATCAGCTGAGTGAGATGTAACGTTAGCGCAAGCTTTCGCGTCTCACGACCAGCATGGTCTGTGCACTGGTATGGGAAGAGCCACTCCTGGTGGTGGGCATTAAAATCCCCCAGTAACACCAATTGTGCGGATGGGTACCTCTGCTGAGCCGCATCCGCCGCCTCACTGAGGTAATGTGTGAGCCTGGTCGTCTCCTGATCTCCACTGTGCGAACGGTAGACACAAGCATAGATAATTTTATCCATGCCTGTGTCCACCAGCGCCCAAAGCGTTGAGAACCTGGAATCCTCAAGGTTGCGGAGACGCCGATAGCAGATGTCGTCCCGGGCGTACAAACACATACCAGAGTGTGGTTTAAAATTGTGCTCCAGGATAAACCCTGGGTAAGACAGGTACGACACATTTGACGGTCTTTTAATCTGCGTCTCCGAAAGAAAAAAGAGGGATGGTCTTACTGACTATAAACCTACCCTGTTCCATTCATTGCCTTTGTCCCAGAGCCCTTGGTGACATTTTCACATAACCTTTGGCCCCAGTAGGCATCGGCGTTGCTGGGCCCCTACAGTTTGCTGACAACTCCTTGAGGCGCGCAGGAACAGTGCGTGCCGTAGACGACTTAGCTCGGACCGGTCTGTTACCGGACGGAAGGACAGCGAGCTACCCATTGCCCGTCGTCCGTGAGCCCGCGCCTTCGGTGGCCGGAAATCAGGATCGGAATACCGGCGGCGGCGGCGGCGTGTGCGCCGTTGCCTGATGCGGTCGGCCTCTTCCTTTGCTAGCATTACTGCTTTGCAGAAGGAGGCGACCGCCTGCCACTCCTCCTCGCTCCGGAGCATGGCTTGAACCAAGCCCTGGCGCGAGAGATCGCCACCGATCGCCCCCACGAGGACACGGCGATGCTCTGCTGGCAATGTGGAATGATACTCAGTGTTCCTTAAAATCTGTTAATCACAGCTTTAGTGTATCTATGTATATTTTTGCCTGGTTGTGTAATGTGTATGATCGCAGTCTTAGAAAAAGAGAAATCGAAATCTCCTGAAAGTGGTAGAAACTTACAATCTGGAATGACACATGAGTCCGATGAGTGAATAGGGATAAGTTTTTTAGCATTTCTTATCCTCGCCTCCATCTTTTCGGTTTGAGATCGGAAAGGGGGGGTCGGAGGTTGTAGGGGAATCATCTTAGGTTGTTTCTTCTTTTCATCCTCACATGTCTTAGCTGTGCAGTCTTTTTCTCTGCCCAAATTGTGTGGACAGTCATCTGAGTCACACTTAACTGGCCCTTTATTGTTTGCTGGACATTTATTTTTTGTACACGAAAAAGGAGGGTTGGTGAGAAACTCTTTTGTTTGTGATGTATCACAGTCAGGACATGGACACATGACTTTGATAATACCAGCCTTGATATCAGAAATCTTTCCTGGCGTATAGTTCAGGCATTTGAAATGAGCCCATTTTTTGCAGGCTCCTTTGCATTGTAACCCATTCTTGTTGCTCACTTCTCCAAGACAGTATTTGCAAGGATTCTTTACTTTACTGCAATTGTTGGGTTTCTTATTTTTGTTACTCATTTTATCTGAATGATGTTACTTAGAAATGCGGATATCATTTTGACTGTTTGGCTGCTTGTTTGGTTACAATCATTGTTATCTACTTCTGCATCACATCATATGGGAATTTGGAATCTGATACTTCTAGCTGGGGTTTGGACTTTATGTTTTTGCTCATTTTCTAGTTTTCTGTTGTTGACAGTTATGATAGATTGTGCTGACAATGTCAACGATATTATCTATAATAATCTTTGGCAATTTTACCATGAATTTATATTGTTAGAATAGAAGAAAGGAGTCACAGAGCAATATAGTAAACCTTTTCGAAGGAATCACAGCTAGAGTCTATGAAAGCGGCGCGTGCACCGCTACGTGGGGCAGATTGACGGTTGTCAGATGGGTAGCAGGAACATCGTTCAAGGGCCGCCGTAAGAAATATTAATTAGAAATATTGTTATTTTGTTCTTCTAACCAAAAGTAAAGAATTGTTTATTTGATTGTTGTCACACTGTATTTAATTTTTTTTAATATATGCACTTCTGATTCCTAAAAATATAGTTATTTAAAATCTAGGGAAGTAAGTACAGTACCCTACCTACCTAGAGGTACACAGGTCAGCTTAATCTTGTTGTATTTAGTCGATGTTTAGGTTATGCATTCATAGAGATTGATTTAGATTTGACTGGCCTATGGCATGCTACATATCAGTAATCTGTGGCCTACTGGTCTGGTTGTTTTTTTTTTCTAGTGGCCCTGACTGCTATGCCAGAGGTCGTGGGTTCGATTCCCACCCAGGACAAATATTTGTGTGATGAACAGGATCATTTGTTCTGTGTCTGGGTGTAATTAATCTACATTTTGTACCTATGTATATAGAAATATAGTACGTTTATCAGTTGTCTAGTACTAGTAGTAGTTCACAAGCTCTGCTTAGCTTGGGACTAGATGACAGTTGTAAACAAAAAAAAATAGAGATAAAAAACACCTGTCGATTTCTTCGTGGTTAATAAGGTCGTACCTACGTATTTGTAAATGCTGCCCGCCGTCTATTTTTGTTTATAAGTAGTTATTTAAACTATTATCGAACAGTTTATTTATAGAATAAGTACCTGATAATTTATTCTATACCTACCTATAGGTACAATTGGTACTGGAAATTTATCTTTCATACCTTTGTTGAAGCTTATCTATTCATTAATTATTTATTGTACACTATAACAGCTTATAAAATAGTTGTGGATAATAGAGTGCATAGTAGGTACAGACGCCAGCACGCCAATCTACCCTAATCTGTCAAATTTTACCAATCGAACATTAACCTTCCAATATTGTGATAAGGTTGAAAATCTATTTGCGGTTGTCTCAAAGTTGAGTTTTCTTCCAGTACCTCTACCATGAGTTTTAAGCAATAGTATTCGTCGCTACTCGATATCGACGCCGTAAATATTTTGCATGGCAAATTTTGGTTCTGCAAATGACCGCTAGAGGCGCTGCAAAATTTGGCATACAAAATATTTACGGCGTCGCGACGAATGCTATTGCTTAAAACTCATGGTAGAGGTACAGAAAACCTTCTTCTTCTTCCTGCCCTTGTCCCATATTACTTGGGGTCGGCGCAACACGTTTTATTCTTCCACTCTATCCTGTCAGCCGTCACACTATCACTAACTTCCTTTTCTTTCATATCACTCCTCACACAATCCATCCATCTAATCTTATTTCCCGAGCTAGCTTCTTACGTTGCCCCCGCCCGGGATGGTGCAACAACCCTGGTCCATTTCCCACAGGAGCCGGGTGCTGCCCCTGCGCGTCGCCTGTGGGGTACGCCCTAACTCTATCGCGCACTCTATTATTTCTGGACATGTTGCAGTTGATTTGGCAACTGTTTTATAGTCGGCCGCCAGCCTGACACCAACCCTCCTTGGGAATGCTTTTGTTGGTGGTTTACGCACCACCATGCGGAGACCTTCGGTGCTTCATAGTGCGCACGGTCACAGAAATGTCCCTTAGTCGCCTCTTACGACACCCACGGGAAGAGATGGGATGGTGCCATTCTTTACGTCCGAACACCATACGGACGAGGTACAGAAAACCATTGAGTGATAAATACAGATCACAACAGAGGGTTGGATTCAGTGTAGTATTTCATTCTGTATTAGAGCAAAGGCATTCCTTTTTATGTAATGGAAGGATAAGAAACTTTTTTTTTATAAAAAAACTAAGTATTTCTATTTAAAACCAGATTTAACGAAATTATATTTTTATAAATTGGAGTAGAAATGAGTTCATTTCAGTGGGTCATTGAAGATGAATATTACCTACATCAATCGACCCTAGAACTTTTATACCTACGTAGTTACTAACGAAATTCTTTGTATAATACAATAAAAGAAGCAAAATAATTAGTCCACTGATCGTCAAAAATCGCTTAACATTTGCAATTATCACTCGGTGGCAAAGAGCACAGTAAATAAGCTCGGTGGTCTGGAACGCGCCAACCAAAATATATTTTTTGTCTGTGATCAAGTATCTGTCAAACTGACATTGACAATCTGCTCAATTTGAGGTTAAATTTTAGGTTACTCTAAATTTAGGAGAACAAAAACTATAAAATACACTAAAAATGCCGTTCATGAAAGGAAGAGCACCTATTCGCCGTACATTAAACTATCTGAATGCCGGCAGACTGGTGTTAAAAGACAAAATCAAGATATTCTCTGTGGCATACAATATAAATGGTAAAAATAATCTCGGCGCTAAAGAGTTCGTTTTCTGGTATTTACCGCAAATTCAGTACAAAAACCCGGACGTGCAGGTAGCGACTTTGAAGAACCTGACTCCTTCGCCATTTATAAAGTGTTATTTCGAAGATGGCCGAAAGATCTTAGTTGATGTCGATAATAAGTCTAAGGAAGAAATTTTGGAGCATTTAATTAATACAGTTGGTGAGTTTTGCTTTAGTTATTAGGTACTAAAATTTCTCTTTGTTTTGCTGTCGTGTCCTTTTCAAAGGACCATTACATTTCCAGGTTAAAATGTACACAATACCGTTCAGCGGTATGACAGTTAACAAAATAATATTATCTCTAACTAGCTTCTCCCTGTGGCTTCGCCCGCGTCACTGTATCCGTCGGTGATAAAGTAGCATTCTTTTGACGAAAGAATTTTTGAAATTGGTTCTATATTCCAATACAAGTTAGCATTAATCTGTATTATTATACTATATTCTGCACAGCATACTAAACCTACCTCTATTACTATTCCAGGAAAATCAAAGGAGGTCTTAGAACAAGAATCAATAGCAGCAGAGAAGAAAGATAATCCTGCTAACTTTGGTATCGGTTGTGAACGTCCATGTATCTGTGAAGTCTACGGACAAGTTCCCTGTCCCGGTGTAGTACCGCTACCTAAATTCATGAGAGGAAAGTTCAAAAATGCTACTGATTAGGATAGTTTAGTTGTAGAATTTGAAAATGTTAATGATTTTTAACTCTGAAATATTAGATATTTGAATAGTAAAATTCTTTCAGTAAGAATACAGAATTAACTCTTAAGCCGCTTGCATTGGGTTGGTCCGATGCGTGATTGCAAGTGAATACTCCATCTTGATTAGCTCTTCAATCCTCACAGGTGAAAGAAGCGCTGACAAGATGCAGTATTCGGTCCCAACCCTGGCAGAGTAAATGCGAGTGTGTTTGTGGGATATATTTGAAGAAAGAATTGTCTAAATAATCATACTAATACAGATGCTGTTGCATTTATAATTTTGATTTTCAAACGAAATGACCAATCCTTTTAAAAACTAATCTGGTGAGATAGTGGTATTTGACCACTACCTTATGGCGAGCCTATCCATAATAAAAAAAATCCTTTCATGGCAAGTATTGCATATAAAAAGCATTAACATTTTCAATAAATTTAGAGTTAAGTAAAATGTAGATAGTTATTTAGTAGTAATATTAATATAATAAAACAAATTAAATTTAAATTACAGTTTTATTTAATTGTTAATAAAAATAGTAAAAAAGGAAAATTTAAAAGTTCTTATTAAAATTTAAAACTCTTCAAAAATCAAAGATAGTATAAATTACTATTGTATAACATTTTTATCAAAATATTTTTTAAACAGTGTTATGCTACTCGCATGGTAAGTTTGACGTTTTGAACCATATCTACAATCAATAACCATTTCAGTACATCACAGTCACAAGTGTGACACACATATGCATTGGCCACATGATCTCTCATTGACCACATGACCTCAAACCACAATTTTTGTAGATATTGAACTCGAACCAACAAATTATTGTTGGTTTAAGTTCTTACTAGAACATCTAGAAAAATTGTGGTTTTGAGTTAGGGAGAGAACTTACGAAGCGGTTTACGAAGCAAACTCACGTGCAATATCGGGTGCCGGTTTGCGGTCGAAAATCGCAGCCGTCGCGGCGGCGGCAGTGGCGGCGAATCTACCGTCTCGTGAATTTTGAAATAAAATAGCCGCGACGGCCGCGGGCGAAAAGCGCTTCGTGAGTTCAGTGCCTTACACGTTAAATAAATAAGAACTCTCAAAATTTATTTATTTCCTTTATATGCAACACAAAGTAAAAAGGCAGACTTAATACCTTAGGAATTCTCTACCAGTCAACTTAGGGTGGTGAATAGGCAATATGGTAAATAAATTTAGAAAACAAGAGTGAAAAGTATCGGTAGGTATATTCTTCTTCTTAGTGTCAATGGCAAAATTAGTTTAATTCCTTGCCTGGCCCATAATTCGGCCACGGCTATGCCGTCCGCTGATGCTGTCATTTGGTCCTTACGTGAACAGGGAACAGGGGTGATGTAGGATGGAAGCTTGAAGGACGTGGTGGTGAAGATCAGAACCGTTTGAGAACCCCCATCTATGGAGATTGTCTTTGCTTCGCTCAACCTGGTTGCGGAGTCTGTTTAGAGTTTTCCAGGTTGGTCATCATGGCAACTCGTGTCCAGGAGAGAGGCTCTCCGAGAGCTCGATAAAATCATCAGAAGGTTTGAACTTCTCTCGCCAGAGGTCGCATCTCTCCGAGGTGGTGTTGCTGTGAGATGGGCTCACGCTTGCAACAAATCTTTTGAGTATCATCGACAGTCTTATGAGCAGAACATGCAAGGAGTTGGAGAATGCTATCTCATACATCCTTGAGTGCACAGCCGTCAGCGAAATACGCACACGAACCCTGGGAGCGCCGAATTCGCTCATAGATGCCCTGAGTAAACTGAAAGGATTCATCTGCTTTAGAAGAGAGGTAGGCTGGATGGAATGAAGATTGCTATGGCCCACGTACAATAGTCCATCAAGAATTCAGTGCGGAAACCAGTCTACAAAAACAGATAGACGTCAAACGAGCTTCTCTAATGAGTTTTGGAATAAGTCATATTTCCTCCATATTTTATCAAAGATCGCTGCGAATTTGAGCTCGTTTCGTGCTTGGCTCCTCTACCGTAGATCCCTCTTACAGCGAATTCACGACTTCGGTCTTAGCGGCAAGCGCCGCGACTTCATTCTTAGCGGCAAGCGGGGCGTTATCGGTAGACGATTGATCGAGCGGCGCGCGTTCTACACGCAATCGCCTACCGGTACGGCCCCGCCCGCCGGTAAAACCGAAGTTATAAATGGGCCTTAATTAAAGAAAATTTGGAAATCTTCCAGTAAGGTTCAGATCAACGACATAAGCAGTCCAGTAAATGCCTGTGACCCAACACTGACAGCATTACAAGGTAAAACTTTGAATCTGAGAGAACATCTCATTCATCTGGTCTAGCTTTCGTACCTATTGTTTTTTTTAAGGGTGGAAATCATCCAATGTCTTCTCCCACTCTGGGCGGAGCGGGAGGGCGTGTCAGACTTTTCCGACTAAAACCTACGGGTACGACTACGGGTTTTCTTTTTAGAAATTCTCTGCGGTCTTAGCTAACGGGCATCGGCCCTGCTGGGCCTCGACGTTTTGCTGATATCTCTTTGAGTAGAATACTGCGCGCTGCTTACGACTGGGCTCCGTCCGGTCAGTTACCGGATGGCCAGACGTCGAGCTACCCATTGCTCGACGTCCGCAAGCCCGCGTCTACCCGTCTCTTTATCATGCGTTTCGTACCTATCTATTAGGTGTTGTAAACCAAATGTATCAAAGGCACTCATTTGAGCCCAGTTAAATGAGTGCCTTTGATACATTTGGAGAACAGGGAAAACGAATGTGAAAATAAAAATACCAAATTGTAAAAAAAAACCAGGCCAGACGAATGAGACACCCTCTCGGCTTCAAAGAATCACCCTCAAACTGATCTTGCTGGTTAAAACATACTATCTTTAATATGGTAATTCATTAATGCAGCAGCAATATATTGCATGTTCTGGAACGCATCGAATGTCTTCGCATTGCTGTGTTTAAATAGCTCGTCATTTACTTCAGAACCGCGTGGGCACGTGTGGAGGAATATCCAACGATAATTGGTGCAGCTGTTGATTCCCTGAAAAGTAATATAATACACGGTTAAATTTTGATCGTTTTAATCCTGTGGAGGGCAAACCGGTACATGAAACACCAGGTCCAGTCATTGACTCGCTCAGCTGACGTTTACTTAAAGAAATTAATTCGAGTTAAAAAAGTACTTTATTTTTCAATTTTATGTTTACAAATCGAAAGTGTTTCATGTACCGGATCGACCATCGAATCCCGTGGCAGGTAGGCAGTGGACAGGGCACAATGCTTGCAGAACAGAAGGTCGACGGGACCGACAGGTTCTGGAAGACGCAATTTCGGATGGCCTCTCATAAGGTGGACCGATGACCTGTTGAGAGTCGCAAGAATCCAATGGATGCGAGATGTAAAAGAACGGTCATTGTGGCGACACATGAGCGGGGGGGGGGGGGGCGGAGATATATATCCAGCAATGTATGTCTTTTGGCTGTGATGACAATGATGATGCTTCTTATAATATAGATTCAACGTATATAAATTGTACATAAAAATTTATTGTACATAAAAATTTTTTTTGGCAATTAATCCGGTCTTTTATATTATTATTGATAGGCTCACGCTTGACCACTACCTCACCTGATGGTAAGCCGCGATGAGGACAACGATATATTTTTAAGGTCTGTACTCATCCAAAGACTTCTCCCGCTCTTGACCCACTCCTATGTTCCTTGCTTGCCTTTCTTCCAGGGCCCCGGGGCTCTCTTTCGCTCACCCCATGGCTCCAGTAGGCTTTGACCCTACTGGGCCTAGGGGCGGTTTTGTGAACACTGAGACTATACACAATAGTATACACGAGTTAGCGGACGATGAGCAATGGGTAGCTCGGTCCAGACGGTTACCAGATGGCCGGCCGGTCACCAGTACCTCTACCATGAGTTTTAAGCAATAGTATTCGTCGCTACTCGATATCGACGCCGTAAATATTTTGTATGGCAAATTTTGCAGCGCCTCTAGCGGTCACTTGCAGAACCAAATGTTCATTGATGTTCTTTCCCTCACGCGTGTAGCCTCCTCCTTCGCTAGCATTACTGT
Organism: Leucania comma; assembly: GCA_958295575.1. Taxonomy (NCBI): domain Eukaryota; kingdom Metazoa; phylum Arthropoda; class Insecta; order Lepidoptera; family Noctuidae; genus Leucania; species Leucania comma. The sequence goes on from OY282483.1 coordinate 5,897,937, forward strand.
TCCGCAGAATGAGGCGACCGCCTGCCATTTTTCGTCGCTTCGGATCATGGCTAGAACCAGGACTCGGAGCGAGAGGAGGATAAAGAGTTGGTAATTATTATTAATAAATAAGATCTTACTTTAACACTCAGCGTGAACTCAGGAATTTTCTCCAGTATCTGTGTTGTTGGACCTGCTATGACGACGGACGCGTTCTCCAGGGCTTCATTTGACTCAGTGCATTGTTTCGCTATGGTGGCCGTTGTCTCCGTCATTGCTTTACTGGCGTTCAGCAGAAGTGGAGAGACTGGACATGTCTGAGGAATGCTACTTACAGTTTTTTTGTCATCAATACATACACGTACCTACCTAGTTCTTTCTTTATTTTTATGACTACGCCAGGAGGTTTATGTTTTTCGAGTGTTTGTACTCGTACCTATATCTTACTGAAAATGTTGGTCTTCTCTTTGTCCGTCCCTGCTGGCATTGTCTGAGGTCGGGTCTCCTCACGATTCTGCGCCAGGACAGTCTGTCTTGGATTGTCGATTTTGGCGATTCGGCTTTCTTGAGGTCTCTCGATGTTAGGGCGCCTTCAAGTTAGCCCTAAAGTGCCCCGTGACGGCAGCGGCGTGGCTACAGTACTGCCGCCGCGCTACTTTGTTATTCCATATAAATAACTAGCATCTGCCAGCGGCTTCGCCCGCGGGACAATCGGTTTTTCCATACAAACTTCCGACCCCCGTTTCACCCCCCGCCCTAGAGATAGAGTTTCGTAAAATCCGTTCTTAGCGGATGTCTACACCCTTTAAGGAACCTACCTGTCATATTATTATTTTATATCCCTCAGAAAAAAGCAAATTAAAAAAACAAGACATTTTATCACATTTGTAAAAAAAGAAGTATTTGAATAACTGAATGGACTAAGATTTGGAACTTGTTGCTATAGTAGCTTTTGTTCAGCTCAAAATCACCTGTCCAATGATATAACATACATATTATGCTATATTGGAATGTTGGCTCAGATTTCATAGAAATCCTTGCATCATCCTTTCCTACCGCAAAAAAAAACGTATGTTTTATGTTGTATTCTCAGTGCTCTGTGAACTTTCCTAAGCGATAGAAAGGGATCAATAAAGGAAAAAACAGCTGATTTGCAGCAGATAGAGTAGGTACTATCAAAAACACTTCCGCCTGATCATCGCTAAGTTCATTTTTGCTTGCACTTGAAACTGAAACTTCAAAGGGTTTGGTTTGGTGCCAAGCCACAGTATTCAAGCGAAAAATTGTTCATAAGTGATCCAATGGTACCTTAAAACATTCTCTTTCTTACCTTACAGCAACATTTAAATTTGATATGTGCTCCGAGCATAGGACACAATAGTAAGTAGGAGTTCAGCACCGGATGCGGAGGCCCCACGTATGCAACGTTCAGTCCACTCATTGTACCAAATTGTTGCTGAAAAGAAAAACAAACTTTTTAGTTGACCGAAAAAAAAGTGGAGGTACTTACTGAATTCTTCTTCTACTCAACTCTTTTTTTATATATATGTTCCCAGATTATTCGTAAAGGCCTGGAATGATTTTGAATTCGTTTGAAAGGGTCCCATACGGTTTTCAAGCTAGGATCTGATGATGAAATGTTTTAAAAAAATCGAGGAAACTCTTCAAATTATATAGGCATAATTGTAACGGTTATATTCTACCTTACTATAGAACTCGCACACTATTTAGCCGAGCTGAGCTGAAGGGTATACTTACCATAACTAGTGATCATTATTTCAGCCCAAAGACTTCCACTGTTGGACATAGGCCTCTCTCAAGTGTCGCCTAAAAAACCCGTCCTTGTGGGAGGCCTTCTAATGCTGCGTCTTCACTGGAAGACAGCGAAAGGCAGATTCCAGAGTAGTGACTTCTTACCGACGCGGTCGTCCCACTAGAACCTTTTGGCCCCATCCACCACCTGTTCTGCGAGCAAATTGCCTGCCACTCCCGTGCACTGCCTTCGGGCAACGTTAGTAATTTTGTTTCTCCTGCGCATATCTTCATTTCTGATTCGATCACGCAAGGAAACTCCGAGCATATCCCTTCTTTGGTTGCTTTTTGGGTTACTAAGCCTTCTGATGAGGCTCATTGTGAGTGACCATTTTTCAGAGTTTGTCTTCACTGGCATTGCGCACTGATATTTGGTACGCAGTGGCCTTTCGTCTTGAGATATTGAGGTGTGTTGGACGAAAATATTGCGTAGCTTCCCGAATTCGAGGAATAACTTCTGCCTCGAAGTTAGACCTACCTAACTGGACCATTATACAGTATAAGTCCAGGTCTGAGCATAATTTTCTTTTACCATGGTCGTGGCTTAGTTACCAAATATCTCATTACTTCTACAATAAGTAAGTATCTACAACAGTACCATTATAGTCATGACAGTAGCCAAGGACTGTATGGGAGCATGAGTCCTTGAAAACATGCACAAGACTGGAACCGACGATTTTTCTGCAAACCGCTTTACACATGCATGGGTTTTGGTCGATACAAATATTATGTCGGCCATGTCTGAGAAGATTCTGGAAATAAAATGGTGATATTTTAAATGTGTTACTGATCATTACCAATTAGAATGTGGACCAGCGATCATCAAAGGTGAACAGGATAGACTAAATTCGTAAGACTGAACCGAGAGGACGAATGGTCGGTGGGGTCGAAAGGTTCTAAAGAGGCAACTGCACACCGGTAGGCGCAGCGTTGGAAGGCCTCCCACAAGATGGACCAAAGAGCCTGGTGAGAGACGCGGGATGCACAGGACCGTTCGTTGTGACGAAACCTTCATCATCATCATCATCATTTCAGCCAAAAGACGTCCACTGTTGGACATAGGCCTCCTCCAAGCGTCGCCACAATGACTGGTCCTGTGCGTCTCGCATCCATCGGACTCCAGCGATCCTGACCAGGTCATCGAGGTCATCGGTCCACCTTGTGGGAAGCCTTCCAACGCTGCGTCTTCCGGTACGCAGCCGCCACTCCAGAACCTTTGGGCCCCAACGGCCATCTGTTCTGCGTGCAATGTGCCCAGCCCATTGCCATTTAAGTTTGGCAATTCTACGTGCTATGTAGGCAACCCTGGTTCTCTTGCGGATATCTTCATTTCTGATTCGATCACGCAAGCAAACTCCGAGGCCTATATTCAACAGTGGATTTCTTTCGACTGAAATGATGAGCATGATGATGATGAACCGGGAGTAATAGCGTCAATTGGGAGAGGCTCTTGTCTTACCGTGAACCACTATTTTTTTTTAAACACCCCCGCGCTCTCTCACCGCGTTCACAAACGTAGGTAAGCTAGCATGACTATCTCCACTGAAAATGTGTAGGAAATAGGATTTATGGTAGGATTTGAGTTTGAAATAGGCTACCTGCCGTGATAATCATGTTCCCAAATTAGGGCGTCTGTTATTTCTACATCGTCTGCCCCCAAAAGTGATGCTGCTTTGGAAACTGCCATTTTGACCAGTGGTTCGTTGATCTCCTGCAGGATCATCACTTTTGTCTTATGTAATATGTCCTGAAAGATAGTTTCAAAGTTTAGTATCTTTGTTTTTGGATATGGGAAATCGTCCAATGAGTGCGTGTCAGTTTTCTATTGACTAAAACCACACCAGTGTCCTTCAGTTGACCTTTGCGTTCTAGGACCGCGGGTTTCCTTTTCAAAACTTGGCATCGGCCTTGCTGGGCCCTTATTGTTTTGCTGACATCTATGCATCTCTGTAAATGCGGGCTTTTGGACGAGGCCCGCTAGGACCCATGCCTGCCAGGTATGAGGGGATTGTGTGTGACAAAAAAACTGATTGTGATCATTCTGGCAATCTGGGCACTACGGTGAGTTACAGACAGTAAAAGTCTGACACTCTTTCTCGCTCTGCCCGGGGCGTGAGTAGTTATTTAATGACTTCCTCTCCCAAAATAAAAATATTGGGTTGTCAGCCGAGAAAAAGTTAGGCAGATGATGATACCTACTGGCTAAAGATCCAAACAATATTCTGAAGGTTTAAGCAATTACTAGCTGTCCCCTGAGTTTTCGGTTACTATTTCGCTCCCGTGGGTCGTAGCATGATGATACATAGCTTAAGGGTATCTTTGATAGATGAGCTATCTAACTAAGAAAACCTTATGCAAAATTTCACGCTTCTAGTAACCGGGAGCTTCACCTGTGTGTTGATAAGTCAGTCAGTCAGTTTTTCCTTTTAAGTTAAAAAATAAATGCCATTAGCAGTTGTTATTGCTGTTAAAAACTGTTATTGGCATTTATTTTTTGCACTACCGCTAAAGTTTGCAGAGCCTAACTTCTGACTCGCCAAGTTAGAACGGCCGTACTGTATGTATATTGTTAAATCGCGGAAGACTATGAGCGGAATAATTTTGTCTCGTTTGATACCTACTTCCAAGATAGCTTGAAAGAGCCCAGGGGGCTTACTCTCGAGTTTAATTCCGATCGGTAGACATTGAAATTGTGACGTTAGGTACTCTTGAATTCGATTCCAGCGTCAAATTGGTTTAAAATTGCGTGACCACACGCCAAGCCCAATCCCCATTTTACTTAGTTTCCCAAAAAGGTCACGCAATTTGGCCCTAGCATCGAATTCAAGAGTACCTAATGTCACAATTCCAATGTCTACCGATCGGAATTAAACTCGAGAGTAAGCCCCCTGCTCTGCGGAGTTCCTACTTCTGGGTGGTTATAAAAAAAATTGTCACGGATCCACTCACGATCCGCTTCGCTCCCACCTTAGCCTTCTAAACTAACCTGTCCGTGTCGAGGTGCCCTAAAATATGTTAATTCTTCGTGCGTAAAATGTCACCAAACTTTAGATATTATTAGAAATTAAAATCAAATAATTACAATGAATTTGAATTTTTTATAATATGCAGCAGATAATCTGCAGATTAACAAGTTAATCTGTACTCTAACCGATTTACGCACATTAGTGGTAACATATACCTATATAGATTGTAGTAAAACCATACCAGTTTCTTTTGATGAGAATCATACAGCTTATTTCTCAAGTTCATAGCGCTACACAAAACTTCTAGAACCATCTTGGAATTCCATTCTTTAAAGCAGATCAAATGCTTCGGAGTTGGAAATCGCAATCTGAAAAATTATTTTATTTCGTTATCCTTTTTACAATCGTCATTTCAGCCGAAAGTCGCCGAAAGACTGCTGGACACTGGACATAAGCCTTTTCCAAGCGTTGCCACATCGAGAGGCCGTACGCCTTCAATCCAGCAGATGCAGTGTCAGTAGGTATTTATGTTAACCTTTTATGCTATGACAAAATATGCTTACAAGATTTAAATTTGATACGTAGATGCATTTTGATTTGTGAAAGCATCGCCACAATGAAGCATAGCGTAGCATAGCATTGCCTTACAATGTTCCCACTGCTAGGACTCAGTCCTCCTCTCTAGGAGAGGGAATGGGCCGTAATCCACCTTCTAGGACACCACACCATAATGAAGAATAAAGTAATTAGAAACACGGCCGGAGATTTAGCCGCATATGTCATTCTGGAATGCGAATTTGTGGCTTCTTAAGATGTACAATCCTCATGAAGTGAACCTTGGATCACTTCATGCAGCCTGTGAAGTCTGGAAAAGGCGAATTTCTATTAAAAGACCTCTCAAAACCTACTTACTGACACATCATGCGCTGAAATCTCTGTGAAAACGGTTCATATTTTAATACAGATTTACTACAACTTGAAGCTATACAGCAATCTATTAAATTTTGACGAAAATATTTACTCATTTTCTTTCACTCCTTGAAATTCCCCCCTTAAAAAAATCTATGACGTGCTAAAATGTCAGAACGATTCGTGTTTGATTTGACATTATCATGTTTGTCTATGACGATAAGAGCAAGAAACCTGCTTCTAGAAATTAATTTGCCATAGACCTGAAGCGTGGAATCGCCTCGTGCGGCCCGGCAGCTTAATACGGCAATTACGAATATATGAGCAGACCAAGAGGTTCATAAACCTTCATGATATTGGAAAGCAAACTGCGCTTAGTAAGTAGATGTATATTTGTATTTTCCAAATTGAGCTGCCGGGCATTATACGTGTCGCACAACTTCTATTCATCATCAGCACTAATATAAATGAATAAAAAAAAACCTCGTCATCATCATTTCAGCTGAAGACATCCAATGTTGGACTTATGTCTTCCCTAACTGTCGCTACACCGACCGGTCCTGTGTCTGACCTTCCAACGCTGCGTCTTCAGGTATGCGGTTGTCATTCCACAATATTTCGGCCCCAACGGCCATCTGTTCTGCGTGCAATTGCCCTGCCCATTGCCACTTAAGTTTGGCGATTCTACGTACTATGTCGGCAACCTTGATTCTCTTGCGGATAACTTCATTTCTGATTCGATCACGCAGGGAAACTCCGAGCATAGCCCTTTCCATTGCCCTTTGGGTGACTTTAAGTCTTCTCTTCGAATTTGGGTCATGCTGGATTCCTCACGATGTTTTCCTTCATCATTTTAAAAGCAGTGACCCTACAACTCATATGCCTGACCCGTTACCACTGGATCACCATTGCTCACAATATTCAAATACCGAATTATGTCGAGATTCAGAAGATATTAACTTGATTCTCAATATTTCGAACTCAACATGACTACGAAACAGAAAAGCTATAATAAATGCATTGAAATAGTTAAACAAATAATTTTGACGGTTGGTAAAGCCACACACCGAAAAGAACTTTCAGAGAAAGAAACAAATGATCTCAAAACAACGCGGAAATGCGAACCAGACAAGAAAAAAAATATATTTTCTTAACTTGTCGTTTAAAACAGTTTTCGCTAAATCGTTTCCAAAGTGAAGTATGCCTATTTCAGAACCAGGGCCGGATTAAGTCAGAGCGGAGCCTGTAGCAAATTCGGCTAAGAGGCCCCTATTTTTCTTTCACTCTAGGACGGACCGGGAGGGCGTGTCAGACTTTTACTGACTAAAACAACACCGTTCCTTCCTTGCCCTTTGCCTTCCAGAACTATGAGCTTCCCTTTTGAAGTAAATTGACTATCACGTCAAAAGAAATCTGCTGTTTTTAGGTTTCATGTAGAACATAAATACTTTGATTAGTTTAAAAAAAAAAACACGGATGAATATAATAAAATAATATAGAATAGCACTAGTGCTTGACTGCGATCCCACCTGATAGTAAGCATTGGTGCAATCGTTGATAGTGAGACGCACTATTTTATTAAGAGCATATTCGCTCTAGCCTTGAAGACACCTAAATTATAATCGGACGGGAAGGCCACAGCAAGAAAATTAAGTGTTTAAGTGCGGGATCCCAAAAAGCCTCGGGCCCCGGAATGTGCGGGGCCTATAGCATTTGCTTCTTCTACACGGTTAATCCGCCACTGCTCACAACAGGTAACAACAAACAACAACAGTTTGACATCACAAACCAAACAACAACGCCGTGATGAATGGGATTGACGGAGTCGCTTCGTTAACGACGCAAACTTTCAATGGCAATGACAAAGGACAGTTACATCATAGAATTACAGGTAGATTGGTTAAACGAGAGTCTCTTCTTTTTCCTCTTCTGTTCCCATTATTTGGGGTCGAGTCTCCTCACTAATCAGCGCCAGGATATGCTATCATAGGTCTCTCTCGATTCTAGACCTCTGCCTTTGTTTTGTTCTGGCAGGTTTAGCGCAATTTTTGGGACAAGGCCCTCGCTTCTCCTGCTAACATGTTCATATCATCTGAGGCTGCTTTTCGGTGATTGGCGCGATTTTAAAGCTGCCCCTGATATATTCAATACGCACCTTACCTAGTTGGGCCACATCTCTCGCTCATCAGCAAAATTTCAAAACTATTCCTGAGCTCCTTCCTCTTGACTTGATCCATTTAATGACCTCAACAGAACTATTAAAGGGATGTCTCTTTATCGCACGCCTGCAATTTTAACACGTCAAGCTATGGCTCCTGGTCTTTACACCTTTTGACTTTTTTTTTAATTGATATAAGTGAACTTATAGGGAAAATTATTAGAACTTGGAGGGAGGCCTTTGCCCAGGAGTGAGACAGAACAGGCTAATAAAAAAAAAAAGTGAACTAGTGTGTAGTGTTTGACTGCGATCCCACCTGATGGTAAGCAGTGATACAATCATAGACTGTAAAACGCACTAGTTTATTAAGAGCCTATTTACTATAGCCTTGACGACACCTAAATTATAATCGGAAGTGAAGACTGCAGCAGGGAATCTGTACCAGTCCTTCGATGTGCGCGAAGGCAAGGCAAAAATAAGTTTTAACAACGTGAGGGGTTTTTTTATGGTAGGTAAAATCATCCAATGACAAATCCCGCCCTTGGGCGGAGCGGGAAATAGTGTCAGTCTCTTACTGACTAAAAACTTACCCTGTTCCTTCCCTGCCTTGGATCCGGAACAGAGTAGGTTGATGGATATTCACCGTACGCTGTCACTGAATTCGACCTGGACTTCTGCTCCAAATCTGCACAGTAACAGTAAATGTTTCTGCCTCATCGTTTATTTGGCTAACGAATTCTACAAACTCACCACGCCTGCCACAATTGACATTTTCCTCGATTTTTTTATTGAATTGTTTCTTTTACGGTAAAACGTGAATAAATGAATACTAGATATTAGATATCTACAAAAGTTATTGCTGCAAAATTTTGGCCGAACGTTTGGTACAAAAATATAAGTTAAAGAATTAATCGAAAAAAGAAAACTAAAAAAGTTACCCGTGGCCCATGAGGGGATCGAACCCGCGACCTTCGCGTTATTAGCACGACGCTCTAACCTACTGAGCTAATGGGCCGATGAAGAAGATATTGAAATAGCGCTCCAGTTGATTGTCCTCCTCACGTCGCTCATCTGCATTATCTACATTAGGGGTAGGAAACCTTTGGCATGCGTGTTGTGATGTTTTTAATATCATGTTGTTTTCATCACGCGGACTTGCTCAGTATGCAGAAAATTTCAAAAGGCAATAAATAAAACGCGAGCCGCGTGCGTATTGCACGCATTACAAATACTTGCTTGAAGAGGACATTTGCGGTGGTTACGCATGCGGAGCAAATCCGCATGCGTGATGAAATCTGCACGATAATAAAACACCCTAATTCGGGCACGGTAGTGTAATATGTACAAAATAAATAGGTGATTTGATACAGCAGTAATTACACAATTACACTACTTATGTTTATTAGATAAAATTATTGCCATCCAGGATTTTGAATTTAAGTCCTATGTAGCCTCACATATGTCGCTAGTTCTGTATTTCAATTATGGAAATTCGATGGATGCGAGACACACAGAAACGTTCGTTATGGCGATACTTGGGGGAGGTATATGCTCAACAGTGGACGTCTTTCGGCTGAAATGATGATGACCAATTAATTCATTATTCTCCGAGAGGACACCGGCGTCCGCACACCTATTGTCTTTCTATTGTGTCTCTAATTACGGTATTCAACAGGTTAAATAAATAAGAAACAACTGTAAAATAAGTTTTTAACTTCAAACTTTACCCATTAAATTACAAAGTCTTCTTTGGCAGGACGTCATGAACATATTTTTTTTTCTTCATATTAAATTTAGTGTCACGTTCTCCAATGAAAATTATCCCATCCCTTTTTTAGGTGGGAAAATCATCTAATGACATCTTCCACTTTTGGGCGGGGCGAGAGGATGTGTCAGACTTTTACTGACTAATCACTCACTTCTGTTCCTTCTTTGCCTTCGTTCTAGGGCCCCGGGGTTCACTTTCGCACAACCAGTAGGCTTCGACCCTGCTGGGCCCTTTCGAAGGTTCGCCATCCCTGACCTAAATATTGTGTAAAATTCAACAGAATAAAATTTACCCACGGAATTACATTTAAGAAAGTAAATATTCATTACAAAATATTGTTAATGAATTTTTTTTCACTCGTGAGCCTTTTACTTTGTCTTCCAATGGAGGTTGTCTTTTGGGGCGATTATTGAGGCTTGAGGATATCCTTTCCCTGACGTTTTCGACCATCTACTTCACTGCACTACTTCGTACAAGGATGCGACCGCATCCTACATTTCACATTTGGCTCTATTTTATTCAATTTCACCTCAAGTAGCCGTCCTAACATAGATAAAGTACGCAGCAAATAAGTTAAACCCGTTGCTATGATAACGCGAAGCCCCCTGCTTTGATTGAGACTCGAAAATCTGCTATGCTATATGGCTAGTAAGAACGGTTCCAATTTCTTTGCGACTCCCACATGAAGACTCTTAGATCATCAGATAATTTGAAACTTAAAATGCCAATGCACTCAAGTACCTTCCTGGATAAGGAATTCACTGTCCAGGCCGCTCGTCTATGGAATGCATTGCCTGTGACAATAAAACGTGCGCAAACACTGCCTGTGTTCAAAAGGCTTGTGAAGTAGCATTACTTGACACTGTGACCTTGCTTTCGATGTATCACTTATTCTCTTGCCTGTATATTTTTTGTATGTATTAATAATTTATAATTTTTGTTTGCTTTTATATTTGCACCAAGTGCAACCCCTTTTTGTGTCCTGGCAATTTCTGTCCATACTAGGTTGTCTGGAAGAAATCGCCGAGTGCGATAAGGCCGCCGATTATATGTTTTTCTTTTTTCTATAGTTTCCTTTTATAATAATTGTAATCTTGTTATACAATAAAGTGTGAATAAATAAATAAATAATGTGCCGCATTTCTAGTGAGACACGAAATTCTGTTACTATTTTGGTGCAACTTTTATGCCGTCTATTGTAGGCACTTATGTGCTACAATTGGTTTCGTTACCGCACGATTTAACAAATATCACACGGATATTGTACCAAACCTTTTCCCAAAAAATCTTGAGTGAAAAGTTAGATTATCGCACGTTGATCTCGTTTTAGGATACTTTCTTTCTTGTTCTGGAGTAATATCGGTAAAGTGGGGTTCTGTGGTAGATCCTTATTAAATCTGATTCGATTCTGTATCGGTTGAGTTTGAATCAACGGTTGGCTTTGAACTTTTGAGAATACGAACGTGGCTATTTTTAGTATACCTAAATGGAGCTGGTGAATTTTTATTCCTACAATCAAAGTTGAGTGTGTGGTTTTATTTTGATACCGTGGAGGGTCGAGCCGGTACATAAAACACTATCGATTTGTAAAGATAAAGTAAAAAAATAAAGTACTCTTTTCTAAAACTCGAATTAATATACGCATGTACGAAATTAATTTAGCTGTCGGTTAATGCGTACTAACTACCTACAAGTCATTGAACTCGCCCAGCTGACGCTGCAGCTTTAAATTAATTAATTACGAATATACGTAAATTTATTCGAGTTTTAAAATAATGTACTTTATTTTTTAATTTCATCTTTACAAATCGATAGAGTTTCATGTACCGAATCGAACGTCCACGGGATTAAAACGATCAAAATTTAACGGTGTATAAACAAGACACCCAGACCCAGAACAACTAGATATTTGTAAGCCATTCAAATATTTTTTCGTGCGGATATCGAGCTCACATCATGTAGCATCAAAAGAAGTTTGGGTTGACTCAGCAACCTACTCTTCACCTAATTTGTTTATTGACTAGCCTGTTGGTTAAGTGGTTGGCCCTTTGAATTCAAATCCATTGCGTGGTTTAGAAACAGACGCTTGCGGACGGTGAACCGAGGGTAGCTCACCGTCTGGTCATCCGTTAAAGGTCAAACCCGGGTAGACGGCGCGTTGTGTTCCATGTGCACCTCTAAGAGTTATCAGTAAAATTGACGGGGTCAGTTAGGGCCAGTCGTCGGCCCGAACTGACCCCGTCAATTTTACTTGACAACGGAGCCAGTTAGAGCCAAAGACTGGCAGGGTTTTTCAAAGGAGTTACTCGTAAAAAAGAACAACTGAAGGAACACTAAGTTTTAGTCAGTAAAAGTCTGACATTCCTTGCTTTACGTGGAGCTGGAGAAGTTATTTCGCACGTAAAAAAGCGGACAGAAATCAGAAGCGTTTATTTCAAATAGACTAATTATAGGCACTTTTGAATTGTCAAAATGTGGGTCAGTCCAAAAAAAAAGTGAAGCTAAATTGCACGTTCCAAAGCGTAGATCTCTTTGGAGAAGAACGTGCAGGAAACTCCATGGACACTCTTTTAAATCATATTATCTATACTTATAATAAATCTGTAGAAGTAAAAATTCTGTACATTGAAAATATCAAAAAAATAAATGGCAGGGGATTTTACTAGACCGAAACCGAACCCAAAAAGGTGATTAAAAAAATTTTTGTCTGTCTGTCTGTCTGTTTGTTCAGGCATCACGCAAAAACTACCAGTTTGATTACGATGAAACTTGGTATAATTATTTTTTAATATCCTGGGCACCACACTGGGTACTTTTTATCCCGGAAAAGTAAATAGAATAAAAAACCAAACTTAATTTTGCGGTTCGATCCCTAAGCCCGATTACTGTACCAACCGCAAATAATAAGTTTGTCGCAGGTTATGTCACCCGTTTCTATTGTAATTAGCCACAAAGGGCCCGCGCCGAGACAGAAGTATTAATACCGGTAAATATGCTCGATAGATAACGTTCTACACAAATAGCACTTTCCAAAAAAAAAACTCATTGATAAGTTTCGTCGTCCACGCGAACGAAGTTGCGGGCACAGCTAGTTAGTTACATAAATCTGAAGACGGACAAACTGAAGACAGACGCAGAAAGCGCTTAAGATAAAAGACTACACGATAGCCTTTAAAAATGTCAGTTGCAAATATAAAAGAAAACTTTATAGGGAATAATAACAACATAGAAACTGGTGAAAACTCCCAAATCGGTAAAAAAGTTAATCCGAGAAAGATCCGTATCCTTGTCACACAATTTAGAAAATAGAACGCTTTGTTAGAGTATGAATATGACAAAGTGACAAAAGAAAACTAATAACAAACCGGTAATATTAAGGCCGTGAAAAGAACTATGACCTCTCAATCTGATACCTTATAAGAATGCCTATTTATTACGCTACTCGATCATGATTAAATATGAATTTTTCAGGCCCTAGTTTTTGGAAAAAGCTGCAAAATGTTGTATAAAAATAAAAACGCACACTTTTTTTATTCATTCATTTCTATGCAATAGAATGATTTAAAATTTAATGCATCTTAAGTTGTTGTATCTATTAAATACCTTATTTTTTGTTATAACTTTAGCTGCAGCTATATGCAGTTAAGATAAAATATATTTATATCACGATAAAAACGTGTCAAAAAAAGGTCGAATCCATAAATGTCAATCCGTAATGTACACTTGACGTTTGACGTTAAAGATTATTAACAATGCATGTACAAAGGGTCACTCGGAAGAAACCACTAACATCGATTTTATCGTGACTTAGAACGCGAGGTATAGAATACACGAATACACAGATACACACGCGCAGATACATCAAAACTATAACGTCAATCGCCACAGAGGTTAAAATTAAAATAGCGATACAAGCTTATATTTCTCACTTTCACTAAAAAAAAACGGGGGGCTGAAATGTATTATTTAAAAAGCAAAAAAAAATCTGAATAATTGTACACTTTAAGCCTAAATTGCTGTTAAATTTTTGATCTTTTGACTGTATAACATTGCTCTACGACTCATGGGAGTGAAGCAATAATAAAAAATGCAGCTGAAATCGCGGGGGACAGCTGCTGCTATAACATAATTTTACTACAGCAAAAATAGAAGTATCTTTGTATGTAAATAATTTTCTACATAATTAGCGCCTTCAACTTTCATTATGTGTGCACTTCTCCTCTAAATAAGCGCTCTATTTGAGGGTTTTTAATTTCTACTCAGACATAACGGAATCATTTTTGCTTTAAGAATAAAAAAATATAAGGAAGCGGCCCTAACAATATAAATTGTCGTGCCTTTTTCGTTTAGGAAGTATTATAATATTTAATATTTTTCCTTCTTGCGCCGGAAAATTCGGTAATTTGGTTTTGTTTGTTTTTGTAATAACGCTATTGAAAATGAGCGTTTTACCTACAAGATCCTTCGGGAAATCAGGTTAGGGAAATCTGATAGTATCTTTCTGGTAATCATAAAATAAAAATAAAATTTCCAACAAAACTTTTTGCTTCACAAACTTGGTGAAAAAATAATATTTCTCAATTTAATAGAGGCTGTCTGAAAAGTCAAACGACTTGGGTAATTATTAGGGTACAATGAAATCTTATGTAGTCAACACTAATTGAATAATCAAGGTTGATTAAAAGGTCTTGATCATTGTTTACTGATAAAACTTTATAAAACGTAGCGAATATATCTAAGTATTTTTTTAAATGATTCAATATTATTACGAATTTTTTTAACAATAAATATGCAAAATAATCATTTAGAATATATTTCGGTTTCTTTAATAATAAAACTCCTAAATAAGAAAAATAAATAACAGGAAAGCATCGAACTGTTTCGTACCGGCTTTTGACAAGTGAGTGACAACTAAAATTTGCGTTGCCAGCAACAGATTTTTTATTTCGTTCATTAATTCCCAAGTCGTTTGATTTTTTAAAACAGACTGTACGCGTTTTTTTTTAGGTGGCAAACCCTCCAATGACTTTTCTCGATACAGCGGCGTACTGTTTTTATTGAGTAAAACCCACTCCTACGTTCTTTCTTTGCCTTGCGTTCCAGGACGCCGGGTTTCCCTTCCGGAAGCGAACCCCCAGTAGGCTGCGGCCCTGCTGACACCTACGGTGATTTATATGTGCTGTATTTTACTTGACCTGCACATCATTAAATTGGTAATTACCTTTGTTCATTTTCGGTGCAATATTTTATACTATACTAATTTTTATTTAACAATATTCTCTTAATTGCAAAGTTTTAAAATTTATATATAACGGAATATCGGGAGACCGGGCTGTTGCATCTGATTGCTGATTCGCGACTTCGTCAGCGCGGTAATCCATATTGGGCGTTGAACTTCAGGAAACTTTGAAATTAATGCACTGTAGCGATGACTATTCACTACTTTAAGTATACAGACACCTAAATTACGTAAACAATAGACGATTACAACAATAATTAGCGATTTAGAGCCAATGGGTTTGCGAGTGCTCAAAACATGCAACGGTTGTCAACTACCTTACGTAAAATTGACATCACGTTCGCCCGTCATGACAGACGCAACTCCATTCGGTGTTACCCGCTCTTAGTTAAAATTACCAGTATCTCAAAATCAAATCGACTAATCGCTAAAAATAACAAAATAATGACCAATGATTAAAAAAAGTAACAAAACCAATTACGATTCTCCAAATTAACCGATTTTCATTATTTAATAATGTCACGCGCCGTCACGGCCGTCCTGCGTCTTCACACGTCCTCGGGTGAATAGTTTATTTTTGCAGTATTTGTGGACAATCATAAAAGAGATCAAGTAAACAACTTAACGTTCGGTCATTCTGACCGTTTGAATTAAACACCTCAATATCACAAAGAGCGAGACCTCAAATCACAGTTATCGAATAACTCCAAACACCCAGACAACACCAGATTGCCATACAGGCTGGGACTACATAGGCTATTGCCACACAGGTTAGTGCCACAGACTACTGCCACACAGGCTATTGCCACACAGGCTAGTGCCACACAGGCTGATGCCACACAGGCTAGTGCCACAAAGGCTGTTGCCACACAGGCTAGTGCCCCACAGGCTATTGCCACACAGGCTATTGTCAACAATTGTTAATATTAGCAAAGTCCTTCACAGTAAACAAGTAAATCCAGATGTACAGCTCACCTGCGCCGTTATCGGTACATTCTGATTCTACACTATTAGTAGGTGCCTCCAAACCTACATTCAAATCCAATGGGACACAGCACTCACATGGCATAGGTCGTATGCGATCATGTGTATACTTATACGTCCGATTAGAGTTCAATGTTTTTAGTTAAAACCTGTCACTATCAAGCACCTCAGCCACCTGATAAGGTCCCTTAAATTTTGGGTATTGGGGGCTTTGTTTTATTGCGTTCATGATTTTCTAATAACACATAGTCATAAACTCAGCTAATCGAATCTCAAATTGCCCTATCGTTACTCTACCCGTAGGTGTACCTTCCACAAAATAATCCGAGCTACGTTCAAGCAATGAAACTAATTGATGTTTATAATCAGTGGGTATATCAGTATTGATATTGTAAAAATTACAAATTTTTTTTCGCCTATATCATACGCTAAAACTGTTCTAATTTTCCTCAAAATATTTTGGTTTTCACAAACTTCAACCGAAAATCCCATTGACTATAGTAATTCCCTTCCAATAAAAATGGAATGAGAAATAAAATAGTCTGGCACGACATGTAATAATAACTACATTGAGTATCCCTGAATAGCATTACAGTAATAGTAGTACAGTTGTCAATATTTGAACATTGCACTTAACGTTTTATTGGTACCTTTCAATGTTACCGAGGTATGATGACGCTTGCCTGAGAGTCTATTTGCTAAACTTTCTTAGACTAGAGAGCACTGGGCGTCGGAATCAAAACAAAATAAAAACTTCTCACCGGATTCAACTGCTAGGTGATCAGTGGCTGTCTTCATAAGGCAGGCATTCAACCGGTGCCGCTACTAATCTGGTGTCCTTTTTCGGGCAGCGAGTGGCAATGTGACCTGGTTCGCTGCAGTGATAGCACGTAGGCGAAGATGTTTTGCTTGGTACACTGCTGCCTTGAGTCTCTTGCTGTTTATTGGTTGCTGAAAACAGAGGTTTGAGGTTAGTGCTGGTATTGCGCGAGTCTTTGAAGAGGCATTCGTTTGCCATGTGGCCTAGTCTGCCATAATTATAACACTTCTTCGGTTCATTTCGCGGTTTCTTAGCGTCACTGCAAGTATTAGACTTTTCTGGCATCGCATGCCATTAGCTCTTGTTGCAATTTTATTCTAGTATCAATTTTTTTTCAGTTAATCCTAGTCTTTGCCGGCGATGTTCAATTTTCACTGCGTGAGCCAGAGTTACAGCAATTGCAATTTGTTCAATCGAAAAAGAATGCCATTGATTCATTAATGTACTCAGAAATCGAGTAGTATGAGCTGACATGCACTCTCCGTCTTTTGGGCTTTCATTAAAGAGTCTATACAAGGTAGCAGCTGGAGTCTCGAAGTAGTTAACCCGAGCAAGAAACCAATCCCTTTACTGAGGTCAGGTTACACCAGCGAAACTATTTTAAGCCAATCACGTGGCTGCCGCGCCACGGGTCCTCTGATCATTTGAATACCGTAATTAGAGACACAATAGAAAGACAAAAGGTGTGCGGACACTGGTGTCCGCTTGGGGGCATGAGTAACTACGTGCTTTGCTCATGGCGATAATCAGAGTACCATTAGATAATAGTTTTTCTTGCATGCATAAGTCGACAGTATTGTACCATGGCCTGGCATCGACATCTCGAGAATCAGGATTGAATTTGGGGAACGTTAGCTTTGTATCAACTGTATTTGTGTCCTTTATAGCATGATTTAATTCCATAATCCTACGTTGTTGAATTTCAAACAATATTTTCTAACGGTCAGATTCACTATTTAGGTTAAAATCAATACTCTGACCTGTTTCACGTTCCTGGGAAGTCCCTGGTAATCCCACTTCTGATAACGGAATATCGGGAGACCGGGCTGTTGCATCTGATTGCTGATTCGCGACTTCGTCAGCGCGGTAATCCATATTGGGCGTTGAACTTCAGGAAACTTTGAAATTAATGCACTGTAGCGATGACTATTCACTACTTTAAGTATACAGACACCTAAATTACGTAAACAATAGACGATTACAACAATAATTAGCGATTTAGAGCCAATGGGTTTGCGAGTGCTCAAAACATGCAACGGTTGTCAACTACCTTACGTAAAATTGACATCACGTTCGCCCGTCATGACAGACGCAACTCCATTCGGTGTTACCCGCTCTTAGTTAAAATTACCAGTATCTCAAAATCAAATCGACTAATCGCTAAAAATAACAAAATAATGACCAATGATTAAAAAAAGTAACAAAACCAATTACGATTCTCCAAATTAACCGATTTTCATTATTTAATAATGTCACGCGCCGTCATATATATAGTATTCATTATTATTGACGAATACTATGATAAATATATTTATTTTGAATCTCACAGGATCATAGCACACACTATAAAAATGTTTTTGTTGTATTTTTTTATTTCATTAGTTTATTATTTTACCATTTGTATTTTATTATTATAAGTCGATACTTTTTTAATTTATTGCACAGGTCGAGGAAAATAGTGTAGTCTTTTTAACCGACTAAAGTTTGTTTTTGATATATTTAATTTTAAAAAATAAGTCGATTTCCGTTGACTCATTTTTTAAATTAAACTAACCTCTTGTTCCTAAATTAATTAAAAGTTTTTATTTATTTATTTATTCATGTACACACAAACACAAAACGAGAAGAACAAATACAGATAAAAGAGTACAAAAGTACTGCTTATTTCTAGCGAAATTTCTTCCAGCAGACCTGCAACACTATTTTTGTAAAAAAAAAAATACTTTAACTTTATTAAAAGCTGTTTTTTTCTAGTTAAATGTCTTATTCTCTATCTAAAGCAAGCATTAAATAAGCAAAAAACAAATAAAGCTAGAAATTCCCTAAAATAGAAAATTTGGATCAAAAATATTATCTGTTATAAAAAATATAATATCCTTAAATTACGCTTCGCCACGGGATGACGTAAATCAGCCGTCAATATGCCATTAGCTATTCATCGTTGGGTTTAAGAGAGATAGAGTATAATGTTTCTTTTGACAAGCTCCTGTATAACTCAATATACCTATACTATATACACTGTACAGCTCAGCCAATTCAGAACGAAGGAACAAAGTGCATAATTAATTACTAAAGTCAATAGTGTGGAAACTGAGCTCTGGTAGATAGGTTTTGATTCCCGGAATGTGTACATGAATTAGAAATCGAACTATACGTCGCAGTAGTAATTTACATTTTTTTTAAGCTTCGATCGAAATAAATATATTTGCAAACAAAAATTGCTTTGCTACGAAAACAAAAGTCCATTCTTTTTATTTATCATTTTTTTTTTTTTAACTATTCTAAATTTATGAAAAATCCTTAAAAGTATATGTGTAACCGGCAATCTCTATAATTCAGGTACTCTATACAATACCGAATGCACAGCCGGTAATGTGTAAAAAACGAAGACAGGGCAGGAGGTGATATAATTTTAGGGCACTCCGACACGGACAGGTTAGGTTAGGGTTATTTTTTTTATCACCACCTGAAAATAAAAGCCTTACCGTTTTAAACCGTATTCTAACATTGCTAAGGTATTGTATAGTATACCGGATTATATAGATTGCCAGTAACATAATAGCATAGTAGTTAAGAAGAAAAATAACTCATGCGATCTCCTTCGATATCATACTTCTAAGGTAAATAGATTAAAAAAAAAAAAATTGAAATAAATCTCGCAACGTAATGGCTTATACGATGTTGTAATTGGGGTCAAGCCCAGGCAGGCACTTTACTTTGTATTATTTATATCATTACCACTGCTCTCAAAATGGTGAAGGAAAACTGATATCTCCTAGAATAAAAAAATTGTAGACATGTGACATATATGAAAAAAAAAATTACAAATCTTCTCTTTGTAATATTTTGTATTACACATAACTGAAAATCTGTCACCGTAGCTTTTAGTTAAATCTGTCTGACTAAACCTTTAAGAAATCCAGTCACAAAGTTATGTTACTCTTTTTTTTCTGGGGCAGAAAGTAATATAATAACTTCTCCCGCTCCAGGCGAAGCGAAAGGGAGTGTCAAATTTTTACTGTCATAAATCGGTCATTTTCTTCAATAGCTCTTTGCAGTCCAAGACCGCAGTTCTTTCGAATAACGCGACAGCTCAAATAACTTTGACCCAGCGTAACCTAAAAATGTTCGTGTCCTCATTCAACTTCAAATGTTTAATCTCCTGAAAC
This sequence comes from Leucania comma, assembly GCA_958295575.1. Lineage (NCBI taxonomy): Eukaryota > Metazoa > Arthropoda > Insecta > Lepidoptera > Noctuidae > Leucania > Leucania comma. The sequence continues at coordinate 5,917,961 of OY282483.1, forward strand.
CGGCTGTTACAGTAATAGAAATACATTTGTTAGGTTTTACAGTTTATTAGGTACTTATACGTTACAGGAGATTATTTTGAAACTACCCTACGTTTAATTGTGTCCATTAATCTGGGTAACCAACTCGTAAACCTAGTCTACAAAGACACATAATACTTGGCTGGAAAGTTTATCAATTAAATCTATTGTTATTACGTTAAAATCAATTACAATTTGGTATTTGGGATAAAGGCATTGACTCTTATGCTTTGTAACAGGCAGTGTTGGCATTAATGTTTATGCATTTAAAATGATTACTCTCTTTCTCCTTTCCTGCTGCCTCTCCTATAGGGGAGGCCTGAGTTCCAATAGTAGGAACATTCTAAATCTTATTATGCTACGCTATATGTTAATCGATTACTAAAGATTGATGTTCAGTTTAACTATAGGTCATCACAATTAATATATAAATCGTAATTAAGATTAAATGAATAAATCATTCATCGTTAGTTTAATTTTAGGGGGGTAAGGGGATAAACGGTACTAACATCTCAACCGGGCCAATTGTCAACCTCTCCTGCACGCACCGGATGGTGGCGGCAATCAAACGATTGCCGTGGTGCTCCCTGCTAGACAACAAACGAGGCAATGGTGACCGAGCAATGGCGGTATAACCACACTCCCAGCTAGGTAACTGGTTGGAAGAGGCTAGAGCGAGCCTAGGGGTCTAAATAACCTCTAAAATGTCTGTATTTATATGATACATCTAATAGTAAACATGGAAGCGAGGTTAAAAACTTTATTACCCCAGGAGGGTACCACTTTAACTGGAGAATCCCTCCCCGAGTCTAACTCGGGCAGCCCCACCGTATCTGGGGGGGGGGCATAATTTCGCTAACATCAGAGTCCAGAAAGTCTATGACTCAACAAGATTCCGCAGGGGCAATCGACCACGCTCCTGCAACAGTTACTACTACTGGAAGTGGCGGTAGTAATAAAAAATACGTACAACAGGCATTCCATCCCAGCCTATTCACCCAAAGACCCAGATCTTCTTCATTGGGAGGTGTCACAAGGGACGGAAGAACCCTGTCTTCTTCACAATCTGACATAAACTTCAATGAAGGTAAAGAATGTCATCCTAAATGGCAAAGAATACCATATCAACGTAATCCCAAAAGAAAGAGACTGGCCAACACCTCACCAAAACTGAAAAAGCGTCTCAGCTTGTCACAAGAGGGAGCTAGCACTTCAAACAGATACAGTGGGCTTCCTATAGATCTAACTGAAGATTCCACAGAAGAATACAGCCAGACTAGCCAGACAAAAAAGGTACACAAACCGCCACCAATCATCCTCTATGGCATAGAAGATATGTCAAAGTTAACTGAACTGATAAATAAGTGCGTGCCTATTGGTTCCTACTCTTACAAAATTATCAATAGAAATCAACTGAGAATTGTTACACAATCAAGTGAAGTCTATAAAGATTTAATAGAACACATTCGCAGCAATGGGCTCATTGGCCACACTTTTACACAGAAAGAGAAAAAATGTTACAGAATTGTAGTAAAAAACTTACACCACACAACTCCTAAAACAGCAATTATAGAAGAAATTGAAAAAACAGGCAACAAAGTTAGAGGTGAAATTATATGTGCCATATCAAAAAAGAACAAAAAGCCACTTAATATGTTCTTTGTAAACATAGAGCCAAGCCCAAATAATCCAGAGATAAAAAACATTGAGTTTATCTATCATACAAGAGTTAAGATTGAAGACCCTAGGAAATCAAACGAAATTGTTCAGTGCACCAGATGCCAACAATATGGGCACACAAAAAATAACTGTATGCGCCCGTATAGATGTGTTAAATGTGCGGAGGGACATAAAACCTCAGATTGTCCTAAGAAAGATAGGAATACACCGACTACTTGCACTCTTTGCTTTGGTGACCACCCAGCCAACTACAAAGGTTGCCAGGTTTACAAAGAGATAAGAGCACGAAAAATAACGCAGATAGTAAACAATAAAAGTAAACCAGTTTATAAAATCACACCATCTGTACCACCACGGATTGAAGAATTTCTGTCTCTCAAAACTCGTAGTTTTATTAATACTAATAACACATATGACCCTCCCAACACCATGACGTATTCGAATGCTGTCCAACAAAAGAATAGAATAACAGAGGAGATTCAGCCTCAGCCAACATATTTGCTTGAACAAATTATAATCAAACAATCGGAAAAGATAGATATACTTATAAAGCAAATGGGCACCCTAATGGGATTGCTCACGACACTCATAGCCCAACAGCAGAAATGAAATTCCTACGGATCGCAACATGGAACATCAATGGCATTGCTCCTAATTTACCAGAAGTGGTACTTTTCCTTCACCACAATAACATTGATATTTTACTGGTCTCGGAAACTCAACTGACTGATGAAAGAGTGATTAAAATTAATGGGTATAATGCATATTACTCTAATCACCCTGATGGAACGTCCCATGGCGGGGCTGCAATTATAATCAAAGAAAACATAAAACAGCACTCTCTCTTTGAACTCAAACATCCATTCATCCAATCTGTAGCAGTAGCAATTGATGATTGGCTAGGAACACTTACAGTTGCCGCCGTCTACTGCCCTCCGCGCCATAGAGTAGATGAACAAGCGTTTACAGACTATTTCCACAAGCTCGGATTTCGATTTATCACTGGAGGAGATTGGAACGCTAAAAATACATACTAGGAGTCCAGGCTTACTACGACAAGAGGGCGAGAATTAAAAAAAGCAGTTGACGAAAACTCCTTAGGTGTTCTATCAACGGGGGAACCCACGTACTGGCCTACGGATTCTAACAAAACTCCTGACCTTATTGACTTCTTTATAATAAAGGGAATGTCCGGAATGTACACAAAAATAGAATCATGTCTGGACGCTACTTCCGACCACACACCTGTAATCTGTACGCTGAGCACCACTGTCATATGGAAAGAGCCATTTGAGACCCTATATAACTACAAAACCGATTGGGAATCTTTCCGGGACTATATGGACAAAAACACGAATCTGTCAATCTCGCTCAAAACGGAAGATGATGTAGAGACTGCCGCTATGTATGCTACTAATTTGATCCAAAAGGCTGCGTGGTTGTCTACGCCGTACTTGGAATGCAAAGAAAAGCTACAGGATATTACTTTGGAAATCAAAAAAATGATTGCTTTAAAGAGGAGGCTACGACGACAATGGCATATAAGTAGAAATCGACGGGACAAAACTGCACTCAATCAGGCGCAGAAGGAACTAAAACAAATGATAAAAGAAAATGAGAATAACACCTTGCAAGGCAAGTTAAAAACTCTCTCTACACATAAAGGCGACAACCACTCTCTCTGGAAGATGACCAAATCATTAAAAAGACCAAAGGAACATATTCCTCCACTGAGACAACCAAATGGCAATTGGTCAAGAAAATCAGCACAAAAAGCAGAGCTATTTGCTGAGTTTTTAAAGGATTCTTTCAAGCCCAATGAGCCCGATCCTACACATCCTGAAAAAGAGATTGATGATGTCCTAAATAGTGACCAACAAATGTCATTGCCTTTGAAGCTAATAACACCAACAGAAGTCAGACGAGCCATAGTCCGATTAAGTACAAAAAAGGCACCGGGGTTTGATCTGATAACCGCAGAAGTACTGAAACAACTACCGAGGAAAGGTGCTGTTCTCTTGACAATCTTATTCAATGCAGTGTTAAGACTACAATATTTCCCACTCGTATGGAAAATATCTATAGTAAATATGATCGCTAAACCGGGAAAGCCACCAACAGAAGTCGCATCATACAGACCAATAAGTTTGCTTCCTGTTATATCTAAGCTCTTTGAGAAACTGCTCTTACTACGACTCCATCCGATATTTGAAGAACAAAAGGTGGTACCAAATCATCAGTTTGGATTTCGAGCACATCACGGCACTGTAGAACAGATCCATCGAGTGACTCACACCATCCGTCAAGCATTGGAAAGAAGGGAATACTATTCTGCAGCATTCCTTGATGTTCAGCAAGCCTTTGACCTCGTGTGGCATAAAGGCCTCCTTTACAAATTAAAGCTGTGCTTACCAAACACTGCCTACATGATCCTGAAATCCTACCTCCGAGATCGTATTTTCCAAGTCAAGACTGGAGATTGCCTATCATCTATATACCAAATAGAAGCTGGAGTTCCCCAAGGGTCAGTGTTGGCCGCAACACTGTACACAGTGTATACAGCTGATTTACCATGTGCAGAGGAGGTGACGATCGCGACCTATGCAGATGATACAGCAGTGCTATCATGTCACAGAGATCCCAACACAGCGTCTATAAAACTACAAACACATTTAGACAAAATAGGAAACTGGTTTAAAAAATGGAGGATAAAAGCAAGTGCTGCAAAATCTACTCATGTGACTTTCACGCTCAAGCGCGGGGACTGCCCACCAGTTAAATTTAATGGAATTGTGCTACCTCAACAAACAACAGTAAAATATCTAGGAATACATCTTGATAAGAAACTAACATGGCGAGAACACATTAAGGCAAAGAGAGATCAAGCAAATTTAAAACTGAGAGAGTTGTATTGGCTTATAGGTAGACAGTCCTCACTTAGCTTGGAAAACAAATTTCTGATCTATAAAAGCATAATTAAACCTGTGTGGACATACGGCATTGAACTCTGGGGATCGGCAAGCCACTCTAATATAGAAATTCTTCAACGCTTCCAAAATAAAGCCTTAAAAACTCTGGTTAATGCCCCATGGTTTATAAAGAATACAGAAGTCCACGAGTATGTAGAAATGCTTACTGTTAAAGAACAGATCGACAAGTCCTGTAAAGCCTACAAACAAAGACTAAAACGCCACAAAAACCAACTGGCAAAAGCACTCATGATCACAGATCATTGCGTATTCCGTTTGAGAAGGACAATACTAGCTTCGATCTGAAGATAATTTGTAAATGAGATGACACATCATTGGATGTGCTAAATCTCTAAAACCATAATATGACGCCAAACAAATTTAATTATAGCCAGATGGCTGATTGTAAACGGAGAAAAAAAAAAAAAAAAAAAAAAGTTTAATTTACCCGTGCCTTCTTCCGCCACCATTAAAATAATGGTTTTCTTTGTAACTAAGTTTTTACCTAGGTTATACAAAACATTAGATGATTATTTTGAGAAAAGTACCACTAAGAAATCTAATTTACTAAACTTCAACTATTTTCCAAAAGTAAAAAATTAACAAAGTGTTTTAGTAACTCTAGTTCTTATGTGTATGTTCGCCGTCCAACCATCCGGTAAACGTCCGGACCAAGCCCAAGTCCTCGATGTCGCGTAATGTTACACGCGCGCCTTTAGGCCCGGTTCTACTCATTTGGACCTTTTTTAAACCTATGGAAATCCACAAATATAAAAGAGAACACCATGACAATTTATTTTATTAAAATTGACTATATCGCCAAGGGCTTGACAAAAATGAAAACACGATATAAATTAGATGGCTCGATAAAAAAAAATCGCGAATCTGACCCTAATTTACGATTTCAAACGTATTTATCTACGAGATTACGTTACGGAACGATTTGAAAGTTACAAAAAAAAAATAAAGCTTGTTATTTAAAAGCGCTTCGCAAGAACAAAAATCTTGAATAGTTGTTGTTTTTTTTATATAAAAATAGAACCGCTGTTTTGGGGCCGCGAAGACGACATAATCCCGAGCGAAGTTCATACAAAAAAAACAGTGACTAGAACCGGCCCTTAAGGATATGTCAGCAAACCGTAGGGGCCCATTAGGGTTGAAGCCTTTTGGGTCATGGGTTCGCTTTTGAAAGGAAAACCCGACCCTGAAATGAAAGGGCAACGAAGAAACAAAAGGTTGTTAACATAAAACCTGGCAAAAATCTTAAGAAAATTTGAATCATGCCGGCTACCTACCCTTTTTTTTAAGATTAAAAATAGTCAAATTACTTCTACCATACTAAGGCGGAGTGGGAGGTCGTGTCAGATTTTTACTGACTAAAACCACACCTAAGTTCCTTCTTTGCCTTTGCGTTCCAGGAGCCCAGGATTTCCATTCAGAGAAGAAGTAAGCCTATGGCCCCAGTCGCCAGCTACCTTAAACATAACCTTGGATCGAATATTTATCCCGAGCTTAAGTCATATAACTTTAATATCGTCGAGGCATAAAACAAAAGGTTCAAAGTTAATTGTAATCTCAACTAAACCAGTATTAAATAACATACCACAAACAATTAAGGTCTGATTTCATCATTCAATATAAAAACTTAGTTCAACTAAACTGAGCTCAGCGTAATCTAGTTTAATTCATCATAATGAATTAATTCAGACCCGTGTCGTAAACATGAACGACAACAAAAGAATTTAAACTGAGTATAGCGTAAACCAGGTTCAAGTCATCGTGGTGAAACGCAAAATGAAGCTATAATCTCGATTAGACGCTCAAACTGCGTTTTGTTTGAACGAATCGCGGTTAGTTTATTGGTGAAATTGGCTCTAAGCGTTCAATCTCAACGTTAGTAATGAAGCAATGACCCTTGGTTTAATAGAAAATTAACTTAATTAGCTATATCTCTGTGTCCCTAGTGAAGTTTTCTGATTTGGGATAATCTCTTTGTAGGATAAACTCTAAATCTTTATAATATACTAGCGACCGGCCCCAGCTTGGCATGGGTACAATGGTAATATTAAATATATTATGCATGTATTAAACATATAAGAAGGTTTGTCTGGAATCACTCTATCTATTAAAATAACCGCATCAAAATCCGTTGCGGAATTTTAAAGATCTAAGAATACATAGGGACAGACAGTGGGAAGCGACTTTGTATTATACTATGTAATGAAATGCAATTTCATTTTGTATTAGTGACCGATGAAAACACGATTTGCAGGCAAAATCGTAACCAAATGTTCGGCTATTCACACAGTTTTGGCCTTAATCGAAACTCATGTGGTGGCTGCACGTGTGATGGAATGGAACAGACATCCTACACCCCAGCCGGGATCCCGACCCGAACTTTTAGCCAGCGTCGGCTTAAGAACGACAAGCAATACGTAGGTCGCAGTCTGTTCATCCTATATAAATCGGGCCCGAGTCGTCGACGGCGCGTAGTGTTCCACGGGCGTCTCAAAAAGATGTCGACAAAACCGTAGGAGTCTAGCAAGGCCGAAGCTTACTATAAAGTGACAAAAAATTAAAATTATATTCCGATACAGTTATTCCTAGCTACATTTATATTATTTTGATTAAATTATGCTTTTGATTTTATTATAGAGACTTTAAAAAGATACTAAATATAGAATAAATTGGCGATTATATTAAAATCATAAAAAACATAAATCAACGAATCAGATAGCTTTTAGATATCTATCACAATCGTCAGCTCAAAGACGCCAGTTTCGATCGAGCCAAAAATTCGGCTCTTTTTTGCCAAAAAAAAATATTTTGGCCGAGACTAGATGAAACCGAAATCGAATCGTCACGTCAGTTGGTCTCTACTTTGTATTATCATTCTCTAAATGCTCAAAGGGCCCATGACGTGTTGAAATTTGAAACACCCCGTTTTAACTTGTCATGGTAAGTCCCCAGCTATAGCAAGTGTAGCTTTTGAGCTTAAAACATCATCTGGGTTTGTTTGTTGTTTGTTTGGCATTTGTTCTGTGCCTGGATGTAAATTTATCTATACTATGTAATATTATGTATTTAGAAATATGTAAATATGTTTATCAGTTGTGCAGTACTAAAAAATCAGCCAAATTCAGTACATTTTGACCAGTTAGGCGAACACAAATGTTAGCCAGAGATACCAGCTGATTTTTTTCGCGATTTCAGGTTTGGTCCCATAGTAAAAGTTGTTTGTTATCATGACTACAATCATGTGTTTAAGTATCGTTCACTAATTCAATCCAATGACAAATCTCGCCCTTGGGTGGGGCGGGAAATAGTGTCAGACTCTTAGTGACTAAAAACCTACCCTGTTCCATTCATTGCCTTCGTCTCTGGGCCCCGGATGACATTATCACATAATCTTTGGACCCAGTAGGCTTCGGCCCTGCTGGGGTACAGTTTGCTGGCAACTAGGTAGAGCCTTACATCAGTTCCAGTTGGCATATTGGCAACCGAATACCCGTGGTATTAAAGGTACAACAAATGTTTAAACTTTGTCCCCAAGTTGGCAGAGTCTTTGTAAACTATTGGTTTTGCAAGTATGTGAAGGTGGCAGTAAGGTGTGAGAAACTAAACTTGGTTTAAACTCTAGTCTAGTTTGAACAGGATTTAGGGTAAGTGTCTCGGTAATAAGAAAGTAGTACTTTATTTATTGACAAGAATTTTTCTTGGACTGCTCAGCTACAAGAAGTCAGCCGTAAGTTATTCGCATCTGCTGCATCTTTGAGAAGACTTCGTAATTTTCTTCCGATTGCCACCAAGATTGCGCTTGCACAGTCACTTCTTCTTCCCATCCTTGATTATGCTGATGCCAGCTATCTTGACCTTACTCAAGAGCAACTGGATAAACTTGAGCGGCTTCAAAATTTTTGTATAAGATTCATATTTGGTCTGCGCAAATATGACCACGTTTCCGAATTTCGTGTAAAGCTCAAGTGGTTGCCAATTCGCCTTCGCCGGAATGCTCATATTCTTTCCCTTTTATATAATATTCTCTTTTCCCCTTTTACGCCTCTTTACCTTAAAAAACGTTTTGAGTTTCTCGGAAACTCACATACAAAACTGCTAAGGTCATCAGAGAACTTGCGACTTAAAATGCCAATCCATACCAGTGCTTTTTATGATAAATCTTTTACTGTTCAGGCTGCTCGTCTGTGGAATGAATTGCCAGATGCAATTAAACGCGCTCAATCGTTGCCTGTTTTTAAAAAACTTGTGAAGGAACATTACTTGTCGCTGTGAATATCGATAGTCGTCATTTATATTTCTGTCTGTAGTCCTCAATATGTATGTATATATGTATCTATTATATAATATATGTATATATCTGTGTATCTATTATAATATATATGTATATTGTTTTGTCACACCATTGACAGCCCCATGTTTTGTCCAGGCAATTACTGTCCATTCCAGGTTGCCTGGAAGAAATCACTGAATGCGATAAGGCCGCCCATTGTATGTATGTGTTTTAGTTTTAAGTTTTTTCTGTATGTGTAATGGTGTACAATAAAGTATATAATAATAATAATAATAATACTGGACTAGTGCTCTTTCGTAATGCGGGCCGCAATTTTCGAGTTAAACATTTTATGTTTAGGGTTCCGTACCTCGAAAGGGAAAACACAGAACCCTTATAAGATCACTTTATTGTCCGTCTGTCGGTCAAGACCTTTTCTCTCGGGAACGCGTAGAGGTATTGAGCTGAAATTAAAACCGTATACTTAAGTCTGCGGGCCCTTAAAGCTGTGAAAAAGACAAACTTTAAAGTTTACAGAAAAAAAAGGCATGGCTGTTTATGTCGCAAAAAACGAATATTTCGACACTCTCAAGGGAATACAAATTCATAGGGTACTTCTCGTTGACCTAGAATCTTGAAATTTGGCATGAAACAAAATCTCATAGCAGAAGTAAAGGACACAATCTGAACACTTTTATAGTTATGTTACAAAAAAAAACTTTTTAGCTATTCAGAAACATCTTCGAGACTCGATTCGTGAATTTAACTGTTTTCATAGGTATGTTTGTACGGAACCCTCAGTGCGCGAGTCCGACTCGCCCTTGCCCGGTTTTTATTTTATTTTGAGATGGAATAATGTCATCCAATGAGTTCTCCCGATCTAGGATGGTGCGCACTGAACTAACTGAGCCGGCAAACTTCGTACCGCATAATAGCCAATGAATATTTCTTTTTCCCACCTTTTAAACCTTCTCTGGGCTATTTACAAATATTTCAAGACCAAAATTAGCCAAATCGGTCCAGCCGTTCTTGAGTTTAAGCGAGACTAAAGAACAGCTATTCATTTTTATATAATAGGATAATAATGTAATAAAATGTCATTACCATAAAAACATACTTGAATAGAATAGCATAGAATAGAAATTTGTTTGCTCAGAATGCAGGTAATAAGGTGATAAAAATAATATTTATGTGTCCTTATACATTCTACCATTTTGGCATGCAAGTTCGATGCAAGTTTGCTGCAAGTTCATCAAACATTACAACACACACAACACAATTAAAGTTGATACACAATTAAAAGGAGACGGGGACTTCTGGGCCAAAAATGTAAGTGATTGAGATATGCTCTTAAAAACTCATTGTATAATTCTATTTCAAAATAGAAAAAATCTAGCCCTAGTTCCACCGAGGAAAATGAGATATCTAAAAAATAAGTTTTAGTCATGAGTAACCTATTTTAGGTTAGGTATACAATCGACAAATAGTTTATTCCAAGGAACTTGTATACCTAGTTTATTCTAAGGTGGTATTTTTTTTTAATTTGTGTAGACAAGACTTATATTACTTCTTTCTACTCTATGTATGATTAATCGTAGACATGGGTATTTTTGGCTTTGAGTACATACGGATATTTATCCGATATGAGACTTCAAAATACATTTTCTGTTTTTAGATATTCGGTTTTAGTAATGTCTAGCCTAACGATAAACCATAAAATAAAATATAGCAGTATTCTCGAAAATAGTCATAAGCACTTAAATATAAAGATGATATTGTTTTCTTTGTATTTTCATAAAAATCTGAATTGTGCAATTCGCACTGTCTTTTTTATTCCGCTATGTTACGTTTGGTTATAAAGAGAAAAAGCGATTTTTTACGCATTGGTCAGTTTGCATTTGGCTATTCACAAAATTCATTTGACTTTTCTTAGCTCCAGCTACATCTTCGTCTCCAGTGATTTTATTGGCAATTCTGATTAGTTTGGTTGTTTATATCGTTTAGTTTGGCTATACTTAATTTAAAAATCAGATTTTCTAGACAGAGAAAACGATAAAAATGTTTTTGAAACCAGGTTTTAAATTCGTTTTTATATATTATACGCATGCCTAATCACTAGTTTCGTACTTTTCGGTTCCTTGTAGTAAGTATGATGACTTGTAGCTGCAACCTCTTCCGTTACGGCAGAGTACGGAAGAGGTTAAAAGTCATAGAGTTATTATGTCGATGAGATATACTGACAAAGACGTCACAAATAAAAAGCTATTTTAAAATTCCTAAATATAATCGTTATTATTGTACTACATCTGGGGTATAATATTTTCTACACAATATCTGAGCACTCCAGATTTATCGCTGTGCACTTATTCGACGACCCATGTATTTTGAAATGATATTGTCCGTGATTTCTCCACTGGTGCCACAACCTGTAAGTAAGCTGTAAATATAATCACCCCACATTTTTTAATTAACCAGCATCTACTACGATTCACCGTTTTATTTCTCCGTTAAATTAACAAGTAAAAATATATTTTTGGAGAACATTGAGATTATTTACATTTTACTAAATTCCAAAACTGACAGAATATTTTTCAGTAGATCATAATTTGCTGAATAAACCACTATTCCCATGTTTCAGGTAATTGGTTATGACTATATTTATCAACCTTACTGGGACTTAGCTCAAAGGTCGTAACAGACGACCTGAGATGAAACAATACAAATCGGCCACAGTTGTATTGATCTCCACTGTGATCTTTCTCTTGCATCACGAATCAGTCACCTACTTCATGCAACTCGTGAATCGAGAATTTATAATTTTATTCAATAGTGGAATATGCCTAGAAATGGAAGTTGTTGGTTTGCATGGTGTTTATGAAAAAAATATATATGTAAACTGTTTTATTTTATATTAAACATGACTATTTCCTTTACCATTGCCTTTTGGGAACGCGATTATCATGGCGGTAAGTCCCTTCTTTGAGGAGTGGCTGAAGAGACGTCACGAAGTCCCTTCCTTCCACATGCCACAGGCCCTCCCCGGACATGGTAAATTCGAAAGGTACCGGATTCAGGTTGAAGAAACGCCCGGGTCATCATAGTGCGGACCACCCGAATAACAGGACAGAAGAGATAAGCGGTGGTCGCCTACTTCTGCGCAGTAGTAATACTAGCGAAGGAGATTGCGGCACGCGTGAGGCAACGGACACTCTCACACCCCATCCACTGAGTCCCTGACCCCGACTACCAGCCAGCAGGATGATGAGTAATGAGTAATTCGCTTTCCGGCCGTCTACTAACAGTCCGGACCGAGTTCGAGTCGTCGACGACGCGTAGTATTTCACACACGCGCCTCAAAAAGATGTCAGCAAAACCGTGGAAGCCCAACGAGGCCGATGTCCGCTGGGGTCGCGGCCTCGCGGGTAGTTTCTGAAAACGGAGCTTGCGGTTCCAAAAAGAAAGTGTAATTGAAAGACAGAGACGTGTTTTAGTAAGTAAAAGTCTGGCGCGCTACTTCACTCTACCCTAGAGCTTTTTTTGTGGTAGGTAAAATCATTCAAAAACATCTCCCGCCCTTGGGCAGAGCGGGAGATAGTGCCAGACTTTTACTAACTAAAAACCTACCCTGTTCCTTCATTGCCTTGGTTTCGGGGCCCTGGTATGCAACACAAGGGTACACAGGCGGACTTAATGCCTTAGGCATTCTCTACCAGTCAACCAAGGATTCTTCATTTTCATACTTCCCCAAGGCCCCAGAGCAGGCTTCGACCCTCCTGGGCCCCTACAGTTTGCTGACAACTCCTTGGGCTCGTTCCAGACAGTTACCGGACGGACAGACAGCGAACTACCTATTGCTCGCCGTCCGCAAGCCCTCGCCAACGGTGCTGGAAATTAGGATCGAAATCCTGTCGGTGGTGGTGGTGTGTGCACCGTTGCCTGATGCGGTTGGCCAAAAATGTTGGAAAAAAGTCATTTGATGATTTCCCACCTTAATAAAAATACAACCTTACCGTAAATATATTAATTATGGGTTGTTTAATATTTGTCCATTCTGTAATACTCTCTATATTAAATAAATACTGTCAATCAAAACTTAATCTTGCATAACCTCACTTTTACTAAATCTATTATAACTCTTCTCTCTGACTGATAAATTCCGCAGAATTTTCAGCAAATGGTTGAAAATATATAAGCTACTAACTGAAATCACTTTCATTTCTTTACTACCTGGGCCCACGATTGTATGAAAGCGTATCTGTCTCCTTTGTCGGCTAGAAAATCCGATACGGATTAGTAGTATTTATTTAATAGAAGAGCAGTTAGTTTTTTTTTGAAAATTTTTACTGGTTCCTCTTTTATGGAATTAGGAATGTGGTTGTTGTGTTGATTTCAAGCTGTGATGATGATAAAACTTTCATGTGATTACGTAATAAAAAGCTGGTTCAACAAACAATGGAAAAAGATTAAAAGAAACAACAAAGTGAATTGTAGAACTATTGAAACTATGAAACGTCACGGAAAGATTTTATCTTTCTGTTGATGTACTTGTAACACGATTAGAATTATTTCTAGAAACATTTCTGAATGATGGACAGAGTTTCAAACATCGTAAATTCTCTGCTATATTTATAAAGATGAATATACAAAATTACTAGGTCGTAATAGTAGACAGAAATAGTTCACGTTACTCAGTATCAGTTGAACATGGCAAGATAAAAATACTGGGCAAGGACGAGTCCAACTCGTGCACAGGGAGTTCTGTACAAACTTCATAAGTAGGTAAATAGTTCAATTTCCGAATGGAGTCTAAAAGATTTTTCGGAATCGGAAAAGAGGTATAATTTTTTTAATTTATTCTTTATGTACACAAAAAATACAGAGGCGGACTTAATGCCTTAGGGCATTTTCTACCAGTCAAACTTTGGGTGATGCAGAGACAAATTGTGGTAGGTGCACAATTAAGCCTTACATATTATTTATCACACTATATCTTATACAAATATATACCTATATACTATAAATACAATATACCTATATGAACTAGAATGAAGAAAAAAACAAGAGAATACACGAATCTAGTGATACAATTTTTTTGGTCGTATCTTTCTTCATTAACTTAGAAATTGCTTTTTATCACAGTTTCAAGGGATCGTTGACCTAAGTATGTAGTTTTAACTTCAATTCGATTCCTTCATGTGTTCCCGAGATACAGGATCTTGACACGCAGACAGATAGACAGATAGACCGATAACAATAATTGAGTCCTTTATGGGTTCTATTTTTTCCTTTTGAGATACGGTACCCTAAAAAGTCTTTTAGAACTAGATGCGTCATCACAAATGCGTTAACAAACACAAACATTGAACAAACATTCAATTTCGGATCAAAAACAAATGAAAAAAAACTTTTCACGCAAACAGGAAGTCTTGTTAAAATAAAACCCGATGGCAAGTAATCACCAAAATTTCGATCGTCGTGGCCAATCTCAACAGGGATTGTTAACCAAGAGATATTTTATCAAAAGTGTTTGCAAAATTTACATGTTAACCAAGAGATATATTGCACACACTTTTGATAAAAAATATCTCTTACAACAAAAAATGTGTGCGCAATCACACGCAGGTGCACTCTGTGTTATTTTAGTTTCATAGTCCGATGGGAGAACGCTTCGACAGGATTGAAGAGAGATCAGGTAGCAACGGCTTTACATATTTTTCGGGACACAGGGGTGTCACACCACAATTTCCAAACTCCTGTTTGCTGCAGTGTTTTACTTAATACAGAAACCATACAGGAACCACGCTCAATAGTTTATGAGAACAACGCCTGGTGGCGGGGACCAGTACCAGAAACAGCTCTTTAACAAATACTTCCATACATTAAGTATCACTAAGAAAGATTTCTCCAAAATTCAGCCCCTTATGAGATAAGCGAAGGTTTAACCAGCATAAACTGGTTTATAATTCATCATCATCATCAGCCTTTTTTATGTTCCCACTGCTGGGACACAGGCCTCCTCTCTAGGAGAGGGAATGGGCCGTAATCCACCACGGGGGCCCAGTGCGGGTTGGTGAATGTCACATGTCTTAGAATTTTTGGGTGTAGGACATGCCGGTTTCCTCACGATGTTTTCCTTCACCGTTTTGAGAGCAGTGGTGATGAAATAAATTACACCGGTGATTTGTGTAAAAAACGAGAGCAGGGAAGGAGATGATGTAATTTTAGGGCACCCCGACACGGACAGGTTAGTTTAAGGTTATTTTTTTTATCACCACCTGGAAATAAAAGCCTTAGCCTACTTTAAAACGTATTCTGTACATTGTCTAGGTATGGTATAGAATACCGTATTATAAGTTGCCGGCAATCTATATAATACTTAGGCAATGTATAGAATACCCAAAACATGTAGGTAGGTAATGTGTGAAATATTATTCATTTTGTACTTTACCTAGGTATTCTATACAATACCGAATGCGTTGCCGGTAATGTTTATAAAAGACGTAAGCAGGGAAAGAGGCGACTTAATTTTAGGGCACTCTAATCAGAAATAGAACTTGAGGATTTATACAATAAGAAATTAACGTGAAACTAAAAATGCTTCTGATTATTCGTAATATAATGTAACTTGCTTACAAATCAAGCAACAGGCAGGCGGGGGGGGGGGGGGGGGTGCATCAGGTTGGATTGCAGTCAAGCACTAGTTTATATCAATTAAAAAAAAATACTTAGGTCTTATTTCTGTCTGCGCAGTTTAAAGTGAGGCTCCTATTTCCGAGTGGTTATAAAAATTATAACTACGAAAGCCTTCTAACCTAACGTATCCGTGTCAGGGTGCCCTAAAATTACGTCACAGCCATCCCTGCTCTCGTCTTTTATATACATTTAATTTCAGTAATAGAACATTTTTCTTTGTCTGTCGTTTTACAGGTAGGTCGGTTAACATTGTTAAATATAGATCAAAATCTATTTACACATTACCAGTGGACGAGAAGGTACTCTATACAATCGCTAGAAATTGTATACATTATCTAGGTAAAGTATGTAATGGACAATAATATTCATAATATTTCATACATTGCCTGGACGCCTAAGGTATTCTATACATCGCCTACGTATTGTATGGAATACCTGAATTATAAAGATTGCCAGTAACATAATATATACATAGAGATAATATCAGATCGAAGTTTCTGTTGCAGTAGAACTGACTTCAGCTTCAATGACACTAGTGTTTTTTTTAGGTTATTGAAGGAAAAGAAAATAATGTGTACTGTTTCGCAAGTCAATTGGCAGCTCAGAGACAAGATTATATTTGTGCTCGGTTCATAGCAATTCGCTTCGTTTTTATTGGGACTTCCAGATAAGGCACTGTCTATACTTTACCTCACAAGGTACAGGAATGTGGCATTGCGTGACTAAAAATTTACCCCTGTTATCTATCGCGGGCTTGCGGTTGGCGGGCAATGGGTATGGTGACGGTCCAGGAAATGGTGACAGTCCGGACCGAGTCCAAGTCGTCAACGGCGCGCACTGTTCACGCGCGCCTCAAGGAGTGGTCAGCAAACTGTAGGAGCCCAGCTGGGTCAAAGCCTACTGGGGCCTAGGGTTAGGCAAAAGTGAACCCCGGGGCCCTGGGATGAAGGCAATAAAGGAGCAGGGTAAGTTTTTAGTCAGTAAGAGTCTGACACTATTTACCGCTCCACCCATGGGCGGGATTTGTCATTTGATGATTTTACCTACCATAAAATAAACGCCTGTTATCTATACATGGCATACAAGCGTTGTGCAAGTTTCTTAGATAAATCGTTTAGGGATGGCATAGGATAGATATTTGCCGCCATTCATATTAGCCGCTTACATACCACGCCATTCCTTCGCCGTGCCTCGGCATGCCGCGTCACCTCAAAATACCTATGCATCGGTAGCTTCTACTGCCCGATAAACATTTCAGGCATCATTGACGTTTGATAGAATGTTGTTGTGTCTATGAGTTAATCCTCGCCTCACCCTGCGGCACGTCTCATCCTTCTGCATGCCGTTGCTTACCGCAGCGAGCTACGGCATCCAGCCACGGGAGCCTGAATGATATCCCTTTTAGAGAACGCATCAATCTATATAAAAATATAGCTTAGTTAAAACTGATTCCACTATTGCTAAGCTATTTGAACCAATGAATATGATTGGTGGATATCGAATGCATCCATAACCAACGTAGCATAGCACTTAAGAGGGCTCTTCCCGACCCGTCTATTGTCAACGTGATCGTGATTTAAAAGCTAGGTAGTTCATTCAACGCAATTCAATGCAGTCTAAACTAATATTATAAAGAGGAAACATTTGTTTTTTTTTTGTTTGTATGTTACAGTGTAACTCAAAAACTACTGAACCGATTAAAAAAAATCTTTTTCCACTAAGAAGTTACTTTATCATTGTGTAACGTAGCCATATATTTTCTATTTACACGCGGGCGAAGCCGCTGGAAAAACTAATGTTTGATAAAGAGGCAATGCAAAAAAAGAGAGACCATTTGAACATTTTGATGCCATTCAGTAATATCGTTATTCACTCGAATATTTCAGAAAACTTGATCCAAGAAATACGTGTTTTTTTTTAAACTACAAAAGTTATTGGAAAGTAATTTAATCATTCATACTTTTGATTAAATGTGCAAGGTTTCTGTAGTTATATATATTTTTTTTTTTTATGAGTACATTGAGGAGAGCCAAAGTTCACGCAAAATATCAGATTTTCAGAAACCTTAATTGGTTAAGTCTTACACAAATTTATGATTTGATTTCAATAGAAACCTAAATAATTTCCAGAAGATGTATGTGTTTTCAAAATATGTAGAGAAAGATGAGTAATAACGTCATAATCATTTAACTCTTCGAGTGGTTATATGAAAATTAGCCTACCTCGGGAAGGACACTCTTAAGCTTCAGTTTGAAACTCGCACTAAAATCCTGCCTTGTTTTCCGGACGATGCATTTGTTAGCCTCTAGCGTATTAATTTTATACTAAACTCATAGGGATAAGCAAAGTAATATCGATGTTTTTTATGATGCTCTCGTCGAGTTAAAGTTTCTAAGGTCTGATCATCGAAGCTGTGTTAAAATACGCGGCATATAATTTGAATCAGAATAGCGATCGACTTTCAATGCGCAGTAAAAAAAAAAATCCATCATCGGACAAGACGTACGGCGGCGTTACGCCACCGGTATTTGGTTGACATCCCACACATACAAAGCGTTTTGGGAACACATTCATTATGCGTACAGCTATGGAATAGGATTTCCTACCGTAGCCTGTGATTCCTGATAGCTACAACCTAGAGCTCTTTAAGTCTAGAGTGAATAGGTTACTTCTCGGCAAGCGTAGTGTATCGTCGGCCACATCATCGCTTACATTTAGGTGGTCAAACGCGAGTCTATCAATAATTATAATAAACTAGCTTCTGCAAGCGGCTTTGCCTGGGTTTACTTACTGGCTTTTACTAGGTTTCTCCGCACAAATATTAGACCCTTGTTTTATACCCGTAAGGGGTTAATTTTGAAAAAAACTTCTCACTAAAAAAATATTTCGCTAATATATATGACGGCGCGTGACATTATTAAATAATGAAAATCGGTTAATTTGGAGAATCGTAATTGGTTTTGTTACTTTTTTAATCATTGGTCATTATTTTGTTATTTTTAGCGATTAGTCGATTTGATTTTGAGATACTGGTAATTTTAACTAAGAGCGGGTAACACCGAATGGAGTTGCGTCTGTCATGACGGGCGAACGTGATGTCAATTTTACGTAGGGTAGTTGACAACCGTTGCATGTTTTGAGCACTCGCAAACCCATTGGCTCTAAATCGCTAATTATTGTTGTAATCGTCTATTGTTTACGTAATTTAGGTGTCTGTATACTTAACACTTCGATCCACAACTACCCAACTTGTTCATACAAAAGTAGACTCTAAACATCGGAATTAAGGCCTATAGTGGCGTGGATGTGAGAGGACACCGGTGTCCTCTGAGCTAGGACAGATTAAAGTAGTGAACAGTCATCGCTACAGTGCATTAATTTCAAAGTTTCCTGAAGTTCAACGCCCAATATGATTACCGCGCTGACGAAGTCACGAATCAGCAATCAGATGCAACAGCCCGGTCTCCCGATATCCCGTTATCAGAAGTGGGATTACCAGGGACTTCCCAGGAACGTGAAACAGGTCAGAGTATTGATTTTAACCTAAATAGTGAATCTGACCGTTAGAAAATATTGTTTGAAATTCAACAACGTAGGATGATGGAATTAAATCATGCTATAAAGGACACAAATACAGTTGATACAAAGCTAACGTTCCCCAAATTCAATCCTGATTCTCGAGATGTCGATGCCAGGTCATGGTACAATACTGTAGACTTATGCATGCAAGAAAAACTATTATCTAATGGTACTCTGATTATCGCCATGAGCAAAGCACGTAGTTACTCAAGCCCCCAAGCGGACACCGGTGTCCGCACACCTTTTGTCTTTCTATTGTGTCTCTAATTACGGTATTCAAATGATCAGAGGACCCGTGGCGCGGCAGCCACGTGATTGGCTCAAAATAGTTTCGCTGGTGTAACCTGGCCTCAGTTAAGGGATTGGTTTCTTGCTCGGGTAACTACTTCGAGACTCCAGCTGCTACCTTGTATAGACTCTTTAATGAAAGCCCAAAAGACGGAGAGTGCATGTCAGCTCATACTACTCGATTTCTGAGTACATTAATGAATCAATGGCATTCTTTTTCGATTGAACAAATTGCAATTGCTGTAACTCTGGCTCAAGCAGTGAAAATTGAACATCGCCGGCAAAGACTAGGATTAACTGAAAAAAAATTTATACTAGAATAAAATTGCAACAAGAGCTAATGGCATGCGATGCCAGAAAAGTCTAATACTTGCAGTGACGCTAAGAAACCGCGAAATGAACCGAAGAAGTGTTATAATTATGGCAGACTAGGCCACATGGCAAACGAATGCCTCTTCAAAGACTCGCGCAATACCAGCACTAATCTCAAACCTCTGTTTTTAGCAACCAATAAACAGCAAGAGAATCAAGGCAGCAGGGTACCAAGCAAAACATCTTCGCCTACGTGCTATCACTGCAGCGAACCAGGTCACATTGCCACTCGCTGCCCGAAAAAGGACACCAGATTAGTAGCGGCACTGGTTGAATGCCTGCCTTATGAAGCCAGCCACTGATCACCTAGCAGTTGAATCCGGTGAGAAGTTTTTATTTTGTTTTGATTCCGACGCCTAGTGCTCTCTAGTCTAAGAAAGTTTAGCAAATAGACTCTCAGGCAAGCGTCATCATACCTCGGTAACATTGAAAGGTACCAATAAAACGTTAAGTGCAATGTTCAAATATTGACAACTGTACTACTATTACTGTAATGCTATTCAGGGATACTCAATGTAGTTATTATTACATGTCGTGCCAGACTATTTTATTTCTGATTCCATTTTTATTGGAAGGGAATTACTATAGTCAATGGGATTTTCGGTTGAAGTTTGTGAAAACCAAAATATTTTGAGGAAAATTAGAACAGTTTTAGCGTATGATATAGGCGAAAAAAAATTAGTAATTTTTACAATATCAATACTGATATACCCACTGATTATAAACATCAATTAGTTTCATTGCTTGAACGTAGCTCGGATTATTTTGTAGAAGGTACACCTACGGGTAGAGTAACGATAGGCCAATTTGAGATTCGATTAGCTGAGTTTATGACTATGTGTTATTAGAAAATCATGAACGCAATAAAACAAAGCCCCCAATACCCAAAATTTAAGGGACCTTATCAGGTGGCTGAGGTGCTTGATAGTGACAGGTATTAACTAAAAGCATTGAACTCTAATCGGACGTATAAGTATACACATGATCGCATACGACCTATGCCATGTGAGTGCTGTGTTCCATTGGATTTGAATGTAGGTTTGGAGGCACCTACTAATAGTGTAGAATCAGAATGTACCGATAACGGCGCAGGTGAGTTGTACATCTGGATTTACTTGTTTACTGTGAAGGACTTTGCTAATATTAACAATTGTTGACAATAGCCTGTGTGGCACTAGCCTGTGTGGCATCAGCCTGTGTGGCACTAGCCTGTGTGGCAATAGCCTGTGTGGCAGTAGCCTGTGGCACTAACCTGTGTGGCAATAGCCTATGTAGTCCCAGCCTGTATGGCAATCTGGTGTTGTCTGGGTGTTTGGAGTTTTTCGTTAACTGTGATTTGAGGTCTCGCTCTTTGTGATATTGAGGTGTTTAATTCAAACGGTCAGAATGACCGAACGTTAAGTTGTTTACTTGATCTCTTTTATGATTGTCCACAAATACTGCAGAAATAAACTATTCACCCGAGGACGTGTGAAGACGCAGGACGGCCGTGACGGCGCGTGACATTATTAAATAATGAAAATCGGTTAATTTGGAGAATCGTAATTGGTTTTGTTACTTTTTTAATCATTGGTCATTATTTTGTTATTTTTAGCGATTAGTCGATTTGATTTTGAGATACTGGTAATTTTAACTAAGAGCGGGTAACACCGAATGGAGTTGCGTCTGTCATGACGGGCGAACGTGATGTCAATTTTACGTAGGGTAGTTGACAACCGTTGCATGTTTTGAGCACTCGCAAACCCATTGGCTCTAAATCGCTAATTATTGTTGTAATCGTCTATTGTTTACGTAATTTAGGTGTCTGTATACTTAAAGTAGTGAACAGTCATCGCTACAGTGCATTAATTTCAAAGTTTCCTGAAGTTCAACGCCCAATATGATTACCGCGCTGACGAAGTCACGAATCAGCAATCAGATGCAACAGCCCGGTCTCCCGATATCCCGTTATATATAATAAAATTTTACGCCCCTAGTCCAAGTATTTTCGGCTGTGCAATTCCTCCTTGTATATACACCGTTAAATTTTGGTTGTTTTAATCCCGTGGAGGGTCGATCCAGTACAGGAGGAAACATTATCGATTTGTAAAGAAAAAGATAAAATAAAAAAATAAAGTACTATTTTTCTAAAACTCGAATTAATATACGCATGTACGAAATTAATTTCTTTAAGTAAACGAGTCAATGATCTTGTAGGTAGTTGTCGGTTGTTGCGTACTAACTACCTACAGGTTATTGAACTCACCCAACTGACGTTTTCTTAAAAAAATGAATTTCATACGTGCGTAAATTAATTAGAGTTTAAAAAAAAAAAAAAAAATTTTATACACCGTTATTTTTTTATTAGTGCAAATACTTAAGGGGCTTATTAGAAAAGGTCTTGTTATTATTTAAGTAAAGTCTCAATAAATAATATTCATAAACAGCAAAGTTATGAGCGTTTGTTTATATCCCAAAATCTCACTCAATTTATGGAAACATTGTACAGGTTATTGTTTATGAATGAAATAATGTCAATAAAAATGGAAAAACAACACTGCACTTAGTATTTTCTAGTAGTAGTTGTTACGAATTATTGATTCAATTATGAATTTACCAAATGACAAATTTTCGTGGACAATTTTGAGATTTCGTTTTTTTTTTTTACTTTTGACTACATAAATATGATCAGTAACGGGTACTGATTGAGCCCCATATTTTTTTTGCACTAATTAAAAAATAGGGGAGTATTATCTTTACAAATCGATAGTGTTTCATGTACTGAATCGACCCTTCACGGGATTAAAACGATCAAAATTTAATGGTGTATGTATGTATAGATAAGAACTTTTATTATGACTTTGTAAGGTAGTTATCAAGTAAATCAACAACACGATTAAAATGTTATAATTTAATTATGGCTAATTAATTTGATAGTACCTATTTAAGTTTCTTCAGTAATTATAGTTCAACCTAGCCGCTGCCAGCGGCATCACCCGTTTGAAGTTAAAACATTGTCCAAAGAGGATATACTACTGGAATAAAAACATTCTATGTGGTATTTGGGGTACCTACTTATTTTCATAACTACTTATTTGCTAGATTTCATCCAAATCTGTTCAGCTGTTCGAACGTGAAGAAGTTATAAACATACTCAATAACTTTCTCTTTTATGATATTAGCATGATGTAGAATAATGTTACAAAAGTTTTATATATGTAGAGTGACTGATAATTAGTGACCGATACTTAAACACATGATGGTAGTCATGATAACAAACAACTTTAACTATGGGATCAAGCCTGAAATCGCGAAAAAAAAATCTGCTGGTCAGTACATTTATGTTCGCCTAACTGGTCAAAATTTACTGAACTTGGCTGACTTTTTTCTTGATTATCATGACTTTAATCACGTGTTTAAGTATCGTTCACTAATTACCAGTCACCGTTTATAGGTATGTTTTAAAAATTAAATCTCATTCAACACAACATTCCTTTAGCATAGCTACATTAGTATTCTTACATACTCTCATCTACATAGTATTCTTGTTATTTCGAAAAATTGTTATAAAAGAAATCTATACTTTTTTATTAATGTTATGAAGAAATCGATTTGTATTTTTGTTTGTAACGAAAAAACTAAAAACAACTGGACTGAATTAGAATATTTAGAATGCAGTTTATCACTGAGTTACACAGATAAAATATTTTCTACTTTCGCTGACATGACGACAGAAGTTAGTTAAAAAAAAGAAAACAGAAAATCAAAAACAGAATTTTGGCCCATGAGGGGATCGAACCCGCGACCTTCGCGTTATTAGCACGACGCTCTAACCTACTGAGCTAATGGGCCGATGTTGAAAATGTCGAAATAGGGCACCAATTGACGCGACCTTCCATTCCTTTCTTTGTTATAAATTCGTGATGGGATTCCGTACAATCAATGCCTGACAGTGACGCAGGCCAGGTTTTGACAAGATGTAGAGTGTTTAGCAGATTTTGAATCGTGGCAACATTGCTCTTGACATAATCTCGAGCATAGTAGAATTAATTGGTAGGTTTTATGAATGTATTTAATAAAATTAGTCCTTTGCTCTAGATATCATAAATCGATTGATAAAATGATGAATGAATAGGTTCATAATGAGGCTGGTTGGTCTAGAAGTAGCCTGTTTACTCACATCTTGATAATCTTAGGTTCTCCAGAAGAAACGCAAGGCTAGATATTTTTTATTTTGAAAGCTTTTCTGTCTTGGACAATTTCAGGCCAAGTTTGCCCCGCGAATATGATCAAATCGTCACACGAACTTTGCTGCAGTCCACCTCGACGACGTCGTCTCGGGAATTCAATGAGTTACTTCTTTGCCCACCTTTTCGAGTGTATTCACGTAGTGGATTAGCCACGTTGCGTGACTTCAACCTGGTTGTTTTTTCCCCGAAATCTGCTGCTTAACTTAGGCCGCAGGGTTGTGTTTCTAACACGATCTATTCGTTTAATACCTATAATGCTATGAGGGACCGAACATTTCGACGATAAGTCATCGACGGTGCGTAATATTCCACGCGCGCCTGTAAGAAATGTCAGCAAATCCATAGGGACCCAGCAGGTTACTGGTTAGGTTTACTGGGACTATGAGTTTACTTCCGAAGGGAAAACCCAGGGTCCTAGAACGCAAAGGGGAAAGAACAAAGGTGTGGTTTTAATCAGTAAAGACTGACCCTTTCTTTCACTCCGCCCTAGAGTGGGGCAAGTCATTGGATGATTTCCTACCATTAAAAAACTTATTAAGCTAAAAAACTAAATTATCGATATTCAAAACGTGCCCAACACTATTTAGACAACATATTGCAGCCGTGGTCGACCGCGTTTTATAGCCATTCGACAGTAAAGCTAATTCATGATATATTTCCTACATTTTGAAGCTTGGAACGCTGTTGGCTTCGAAAATTATAACATTATGACTATAATCCTCCTTCGTGAATATATTTGTTAAATGAAAATCTGATTATTATGTTAGCAGCATTAATTTTAATAATAGTAAAGCTAGAACTACATTAGACAGACGCATTTTTTTTTTCGGCGATGTAAATCAGGTATCAGATCTCAGAGGCTTTTTTTTTTTTTTTTGGTTGTGGGTAAAATCATCCAATGACATCTCCCGCCTTTGGGCGGAGCGGAAGATAGTGTCAGACTCTTACTGACTAAAAACCCACCCCGTTCCTTCGTGGCCTTAGATACCAGGGCCGAGTTTTCCTTTCGGAAGCAAACCCTTGGCCCCAGTAGGCTTCGACCCTGCCTGCCTGCAGCAGGCTGGGTCTCTACGGTTTGCTGACAACTCCTTGAGGCGCGCGGGAACAGTGCGCGCCGTTGACGACCTGGGCTTGGTCCGGATGTTTACCGGACGGTCGGACAGCGAGCTACCCATAGCTCGCCGTCCGCAAGCCCGCGTCTACGTTGGCTGGAAATCAGGATCGGAATCGGAATCCCCGCGGCGGCTGGGCCTTGTGGGCCGTTGCCTCTCGCGTGCGGCCTCCTCCTTTGCTAGCATTACTGCTTCGCAGAAGGAGGCGACCGCCTGCCATCCCTCCTCGCTTCGGACCATGGCCCGTACCAGGGCCTGGCGCGAGAGATCGCCGCTGCCGATCGCACTCACGAGAACACGGCGATGCTCTGCCCAAGCGGGGCACACTTCGACCGTGTGCTCCACCGTGTCCTCCGGGCAGTCCACGCAGTGGTGGCACCCGGGCGTCGGTTCCGCACGAATCCGGAACAGGAACCTCCCGAACTTACCGTGTCCGGTGAGAACCTGGGTCATGCGGAAGGTTAGGACGCCGTGAGGTCTTTTCAGCCACGCCTCAAAGAGGGGCCTTACCGCCATAATTAAGGCGTGCCCAAGATCTCAGAGGCTGGGGCGTAAGGAATTCTGTTCCCACACGTGTGTCACTTCAGGTGCCTTTTACGTTTCAGGGCTGTAGTGACTCTTTCGGACAATCCCATAGCCAGCCTACATTAAAAACTAAGTTTCATTTCTCAGAATGAAATTCATTTCCAATGACTTACTTAATAAAGACTCTTTTATATATCTGAATTTTGTAATAAAATTCACAAAACAAACCTCATTGTTTAAAGCCATTCTTTGTAAACTGTCGCAGACTTTTTTCACACCGGTATAAACAATTTTCTTTCATACAATAAAAAGAAAACCGGTCAAGTGCGACTCCGACTCGCTCACAAAGGATTCCGTACAAACTTACCTATGTAAATAGTTCTATTCCTGAATTAAGCTTCAAAAATATTTTCGAATAGCAAAAAAGGAATTTGTTATGACGTAACTTCTTTGCAGTTTTTTTTTTCTATAATTAGTTATGCTTAGAGTCTAGGACCTAGCTTTATGCAAAATTTCATGATTCTAGGTGAACGGGAAGTACCCAATATAAGTCCAATAAGTTTTTCTAGCGAGTGTTTAAATATGCGCCTAAATGGAACACAAGTAGCCTTATCTCTAGATTGCGTGGGCAGATTTGCGTTTTTGGTATTAATTTTAACATCATTCATCTTCGCTTTCCTGAGAAAAAGTCTCTTGACAGACGCACAGACTAGTAATAAAATGATCCTATACGGGTTCTACATTCTGAGGGTTATTAGTGATAAGCCGTATTGCCGCACTTTGGCACACTGGGTGCATGTAATGTGCACGTACCTGTGTGTCAAGTAAGCGCAAAAGATATTCGCATTAAGATCTCTCCCTTACTTTATCTGTAATAACATTGTTTCTAAGGAGTGTATTATTTTGTACTGGGTTACTGACTTCCAGCAATTGATAAGTTGGTTACCCTTTCCATTCAGGCACACTCAGCCATAAAGCAAATAAACAGACAAATCAACAAATCAGTTGTCATTTGTTTATCAATTCATCATCCAATCACAGCGGGCGAAGCTCAACTCTCCCCCCGCCGTTTTTTGGTGACTTTGATTTTGAACAAAAACGTAACAATGCTTGCTCCATTGGTTTTTTCTCTAAGCGCTCAGCGCAAATGTATTGCATTTCTATACTCTTTTTTATTTACTATTATTATACACAAAAAAAATCAGAAAAGATATAGATACATGATAGATATTAGTAAAACAAACTCTAAGTTTCTCAGGTCGTCAGAGAACTTGCGACTTAAACTGCCAATACATTCCACGATTTTCTATTACAAATCATTTACTGTTCAAGCTGCTCGTCTGTGGAATGAATTGCCAGACACAATAAAACGCGCTCAATCGTTGCCAGTTTTTAAAAGACTCGTTAGGGAACATTACCTGTCGCTGTGAATGTTGTTAGTCGTCATGTAAATTTCTGTATTGTTATCAATATGTATGTATTTATTATAAAATATATGTATATATCTATGTATCTATTGTAATATAAATATGTATATCACTGTTATTGTCACACCAATGACAGCCCCATTTCTTGTCCAGGCAATTACTGTCCATCCCAGGTTGCCTGGAAGAGATCGCAGAGTGCGATAAGGCCGCCCATTGTATATGTGTGTTTTAGTTTTAGTTCCTTGTTTTTGTTTATGTTGTGGTGTACAATAAAGCATATAATAAATAAATAAATAAAAAGGTACAGGTTTATTACTTTTCTGTTGTTGACTTTTGCATTACCTGTGTCGAATATCTCTTATTCTATTTGGACTGCGGTCTGAATTTTTTTTATTTTTTTTATTTCGCCGATGTGTGGAACCCTAAAAACACTTTGAATGAAATTTTGATTCATAACTCTTGAATGGCGTCACTGAAAGGGCTGAAAACAAGATGATTCAGTTTTTTTCAGCCAGAGAGTTATTTTTCATCGTGACAGACTGGAATTGTCCAGGTCGCAAGGGAAATCAGGTTTGTTTTGATAGTTAGGATGAAATGATCCAGGTAAAAGGCTACCACGAGCCCTGAACGCAATGTACTTATTTGACGACCTACACTATACAACATTATTTTTAGTATACTTATGCGAAACCTCAATATAGTTTTTACATCATGTTATACATTTTCCCAAAAAAAATTAAAATAGGACACAGTCTCACCGCAGATCCAGCTGAGACTGAGTGCGGTAGCAAAACAACCTCTCAGTCACCCGAATGGCCCGTGACCATGTATTTGTGCGGTCAACCAAGTAACATAACAAGTTTATAACTTTGTGATGTTTCATGATACAGCTATGAAATTTTGTTCTACTAGGTAAATAGATTCTTTACATAAAAATACTAGACACGTATTTCGGTTTTGCATAGACTAAAACTAATGTTGAATAGTGTGTATAGCTCCTTACCTACATTTCTTTTTCTCGCACGCCTGCCATTTTAACACGTCGTGGTAAGAACCAAGGTCCTGATGTTTAAGTGATTCAAGGGTAGAAAGAGGTTTTGATGGGATTTGCTTCAGATAGACTCTTTATTTGTTAAAGTTTCTGCGTTGCCTGCACCTCGCGGCGTGGCAGCCTATGTCGATGGGTCTCGCGGTTGTCGGTCTTACCAAAGTGTGCCGAATACAAGGAATTTTGGAGGCGTCGAGATCGTAACGGTGCTGTTGGACTGTCTGTCGGAGTATACAATCTAGTTGGTTGATGATGGCGCATGACTGTGCTGAATCATTCATCATTTCATCCGATAGGCGTCTACTGTCGGACATAACGAACCGTTCTGTGTGTGGCCCTGTGTGTATCATATCCATCAGATTCCTGGTAGAGCAGCGCCGTGTCCTCGTGGGGACGATCGGCTACAACGACCTCTCGCGCCGGGCAGCCATGGTCCGGAGCGAGCAGGAATGGATTTCGGTCACTTCCTTCTGCGAAGCAGTAATGCTAATAGAGGAGGCGGTTGCACGTGCTGATAACGTCAGGATTGGTAAATTGATTAATTGGCTTCTGTGCTACGTATCCCAGGTTCGGTTCCCGCACGAGTACGCATTGTATAAATGTTACCGGCAAATAGTATAATTCAGGTATTCTATCCAACACCGAATGCGCAGCCGGTAATGTGTGTTAAATGATTTGAGCAGGGAACAGGGATAGGTTAGGTTTTTTTTTTGTCACCAGCTGAGGATAAAAGCCTTACTTAACCTTTTGAATATCGTAATTAGAGACACAATAGAAAGACAATAGGTGGCGGACATCGGTGTCCTCTTGGGGCCGTATCTATACATTGCCCAGGTATTGTATAGAATACCGGATTATATAGGGTGACTGGTAATTAGTGACCGATACTTAAACACGTGATTGTAGTCATGATAATAAACAACTTTTACTATGGGACCAAACATGAAATCGTGAAAAAATCTGCCAAGTAGGTACATTTATGTTCGCCTAACTGATCAAAATGTGTATTGAGATTGGAAGATATTTTCCTTATTTTAGGTTTGGTCCCATAGTAAAAGTTGTCTGTTATTATGACTACAATCACGTGTTTAAGTATCATTCACTAATTACCAGTCACCCTATATAGATTGCCGGTAACATATACATACAAGAGCAAGATTGAGATCGATTGTTTGAGTCTAGTCACGTTTAGCTGTATGTATCGGCGTACAAATAGTTCTATAACATTTAAAACTAAAAACCCTAGTGGATTTACTCCGCATGCAAACAATTTCAAAAGGCAAAAAAATGTGTCTCGCATGCGTATTACATGCATTACAATAAATACTTGTATGAAAAGGACATTTGCGGATGTAACGCATGCGGAACAAATCCCCATGCGTGATGAAATGCGCACGATATTAAAAACCCCCTAACTGCAATCCCACCTGATGGTAAGCAGTGATGCAATCGTTGATGGTGAGGCGCACTAGTTTACAAGGAGCCTATTCACTCTAGCCTAGAAGACACCTTTATAATCGGACGTAAAGATCAGAAGCTTCTTGTGAGGGACAAAGTTTTTTGAAAAACAAAAGATTGAAAACAAACCAACAAAAACACAAGCAAAACTTATCATCTTAGCAACGCGTGTAAATAATAAATAATTAGGAAAGCAATATTTCATAATAAACAGGGAAATAATAAATAACAAGTAATTACAATGAGTTATTACTCGACAGGCTTTTAGGTTCAACTTTATCAGATAAGGCCTGCTTTACAAATAAAGCTTTTAATTTGTCTATTAATTAATATTTAATTTAATTTTCGTTTTCTGCTGAAACTATGCGAAGAAACACGTTTATTTTTTTTAATAGAAATATGTAACCAAGATTTATGTAACTCATATAATGATTTATAAGAGTCTCCATAGAGTTTCTTGCACGTTCTTCTCAATTGAGATCTGCTCTTTGATGCGTGCAATTTGGCTTCACTTTTTTTTAGACTGACCGACATTTTGACAATTCAAAAGTACCCGTAATTGGTTTGAATATTATAAACTAGTGCTTGTCTGTGGTTTCACCTGATGGTAAGCAGTGATGCAATCGTTGATGTTGAGGCGCACTAGTTTATTATGAGCCTATTCACTCTAGCCTTGAAGATACTTAAATTACAATCGGACGGGAACAACGCAGCAGGCTAAAGCGCAATTTAGACGGTACGAGTTTCTCGCCTCGAACATACGAGAATCGTAAGAGCATAGAAAAAATGTCATCGTCTAAACACATACCTAGGTGGTGCGAGTTTCTCGTCTCGAACGTACGATAATCGTAAGAACAAAAAAGCATCTCCGTCTAAACATTCATACCTAGACGGTTCGAGTTTCTCGACTCGAACATACGATTCTCGCTAGAGTGGACGAGCGAGAGGTACTATGACTTACCTCTCGCTCGTCCACTCTGGCGAGAACAAGGATCATATAATATCCTAGGGACAAACTGGATTGATTCCGGAGCAAATTAATATGCAGTTAAAAACAAAAAAAAAACACATGTAGGTATTTATTAATTGTATTGATATGTTTAGAGCTTATTTGCAACGTACTATAACAACATCTTGAACTTCTTTAGAATAGAATTGTCCCAATTGGGCACATTGCTCGCAGACCAAATGGCCGAAAGGTTTTGGAGTGGTGACAGTGTGAAACGCGGAAGGCCTACAAGGTGGACCGATGACCTGGTAAAGGTTGCGGAAATCCGATGGATGCGAAACGCTTAGAACCGCTCATTGTGGCGACATTTGGGAAAGGCCTGTGTCCAACCGTGGACGTGTTTGGACTGAAATGATGATGATAATTGGACGAAATTGTTCTAAACTGGCGCGTCTCAAGTAAGATTACTAAAACTCTCTTTATACCTAAAAAAAAAACCTCTTTCTCGTTGTCTTGCTTGGAACGTTTTTTCTTCTTTTACTTGTCAATGAAACATATGAACCTAATACACATGAAAATATAGTACACTTTAGAGTGTGTAATATTGCTCCGTAATCAATCCAGATTGTCCCCAAAATATATAAGATCTTTGGTAGGTATAGACAAGTCGAGATTCTCGAAAGCAAGAATCTTCTCATTATATTTTTGCTGTCTAAACAGACGCAGGACATTATCGCCTAGTGATTATTGCTTACGAGTCTCGTATGACAAAATCGTAGGTGAGAATTTATTTCTTACCTGTGTCTAAACACTTTGATACGATAATGTCATGGCGATTATTGCTTACGATTATTGCGTACGATTTTCTCGAACAAAACGTTCGAGAAACTCGTACCGTCTAAATTACGCTTTATTGTTGTAGTCTTTCAAGGCAGGCGGTATAAACGACGAGACAAAACGCTTAGTGTGGACTGTAGAGGTGTTAACAATGGACAGTCACCGTACGTCGGGTTGTCCGATGTTAAAAAGGCGATGGCGGATCAAGTCATGTAATTCCCGCGCACACTCTCCTAAATGAATCCTATAGAATATCTACAATTATTCTTACAATACAAGGCCAGCCTTTGTAATTTTTTTTTTAAGTTTTAACTGGGACTCAGACCTCCTTTCCAGAGAAGGAATGGCCCGTAAACCACCACTTAGACCCAGCGCGATGGATGTCACGCATCTTCGAATTTTTGGTTTCAATCACCGTTTTATAATAATTATTATAATTTCATTTATTTTAGACATTATCCATATCTGGTTATCTGAACAAATAGCTTAAAAATCTATGTTAGTACAAAATTTTTTGGAGTACTGGTGATGAATTAAATTACACAAAGTAATGACCTACCACTCGTAAGTCGGAGCCTTTGTCACTGAGCTACCACTGCTAATACAAGGAACCGTATGCCAAATGAGGTAAATTATGTAAATAACTCGTTTGTGCCATGCTGCTACTGAAAAGCGGTTGAGTAACCTCGTGTGGTGTTATTTATGAACGTTACTAGAGATAAAATCACACACGTGTATAGGAGAGATTTATTGTCCTTGTGAAAACATGCTTAATTACTTACTGTAGGAGCCTGTGACAAAATCAATACTAAACAGGCAGAAATTCTACTCAGGATAAGCAGTTATACAATCGTTGATGGTGAGGCGCACTAGTTTATTAAGAGCCCATATTCACTTTTGCCTTGAAGACACCTAAATTATAATCGGACGGGAAGACCGCAGCAGGCAATTGTTTTAATCCTTCGATGTACACGGTATAAACGACGATGTGAAACGTTTAGTCCGGACCGTACAAGTGTCAAGTACAAGTATCTTTGTTACTTCTACACACTTGACTGAACAGATTTCGATGAAAGTAAGGGTACCAAACCGCATGGGGCCCGCGTGGAGGATTACAGCCTTCTCCTAGAGAGGAGGTCTGAGTCCCAGCAGTGGGAATATTATAAGGCTGATGCTATGCTATGGTAAGGAGAGTCCAGCAGGCCTCGCCAAGTTACGACAGTTTTTTTTTTTATGGTAGGTAAAATCATTCAATGACAAATCCCGCCCTTGGGTGGAGCGGGAAGTAGTGTCAGACTCTTACTGACTAAAAACCTACCCTGTTCCATTCTTTGCCTTGGTCCCAGGGCCCCGGGTGCCATTTTCACATACCCTTTGACCCCATTAGGCTTCGGCCCTATTGGGCCCCCACAGTTTGCTGACAACTCCTTGAGGCGCGTGGGAACAGTGCGCGCCGTAAACGACTTGAGCTCGGACCGGTATGTTACCGGACGGACGGACAGCGAGCTACCTATTGCCCGCCGTCCGCGAGCCCGCGCCTACGGTGGCCGGAAATCGGGATCGGATTCCCGGCGGCGGCGGCGGCGTTAATGCTTCGCAGAAGGAGGCGACCGCCTGAAGTTACGACAGTTGCGTTTCGATTCTCTTGCGTCGACGTCATCGTTGGCCACGCCTCCAATCCCTTTGTTCTGACGTCAGCTCAACGCTCGATCACGTGGTCAGAACAAAGGATAGCTAGGGCCTAGCCCCCTAGGGGCTGAAATAGTATATAGGATAATTTTTATCCTGGTAATATGTACCGTTGGGGTAATTTTCTAAAATCCATAAAGGCCGTTTATCAAACCCAAAAATGATTTATACCGTCGCATTCTAGCATTCGCACTAACCACAGTGAACACGAAAAGCATTGCAGCCATTTTGAAATTGGCAATCAAAAGCTACCGACGTACAAAAATGGTTGGGCAGCAAAAAACGAGGACTACCGCCGTTCTGAATAAGCGCACAAGTACAAAAGGATGAGTAGAATTGCAGTTTTCAGCATACCACAGTTTTGTAGTATTTTCCACCTGGTGTTTGACTCTTTTCATAGCTGAATACTTTAATATTTCCATCCTGCTAAAGCCAACTATTTATTGTTCAAAATTTTTAAACCTTTAATGTGGTCCTTTCCTTTTTTTTATTAGGAACCTATTCACTCTACCCTTGCAGACACCTAAATTATAATAGGTCGGAAAGATAGCAGGCTTATTGTTCCAGTCCTTGGATGTACGCGGTACGATGAGGCGAAAAGCTTAGTACGGACTGTAGAGGTGTTAACAATTTAAGCGTAACATCGCCATACATTTTGTCGATGGTTGTCTGAAGCATAGTGTAGGTAAAGTTTTATAATGTTCCCACTGCTGGAACTCAGGCCTCCTCTCTAGAATAGGGTATGGGCCGTAATCCACTATGCGGGTCCAGTGTGGGTTGGTGAATGTTACATATCTTCGAATTTTAGGACAAGTCCGTTTCTTGACGATGTTTCCCTTCACCGTTTTGAGAGCAAGGGCAGTTGTTTGATGGTATATACTTAATTAGCTAGTAAGATTAGATGGTAGATTTAGTAAGTTACTAAAATTATCAAAAAATCGCAAAACTGCAGACATTTTGACTGGGCTATAGACATCTTTGGATATTCCTTATTCAAGTTATCAGACAAAAATAAAATGTATAAATTAGTATGTATGTTAGACCGGCCTGTTGGTCTAATGTTTAGTGTCCCTGTCTGCTATGCTGGAGGTCGTGGGTTCGATTCCCACCCAGGACAAATGTTTGTGTGATGATTACGAACATTTGTTCTGTGTAATTCATCTATAATGTGTATGTATTTAGAAATATATAAGTATGTTTGTCAGTTGTCTAGTACTCATAACACAAGCTCTGCTTAGCTTGGGATTAGACGGCGTTGTGTGATAGTTGTGGGATATTATTATTATGTATCTACCTACCATGCCACCTACCATAAACAAAACCACGGACATATTGAATTATATTGGTCTAATGATCGTATACAAGACATCGAGCCCATATAATGACCTGTATCTGAGATAAACAACGTTCCCAAAGCTTCCATATTATCAGTTTACGGATGGGGGCTTCCGTTACAGATATGCGTAGGAAGTAATCTGTTTATATAAGGATTCAATACCGACATCTTGTACCTCCTACCAGTCAATGGACTAAAATAACCTTATTTATAAACAAGTAAAACTAATTACTTGAGTAAAAGTAACTACTTATGTAACAATTTGTATTCTATAGTTGAAAAAAATTGTCATTTTTAATGAAGATTTCTAACCTCAAGTAATTACTTAAAAAGAAATTACTTATTCACAAGTAATTACTTTAAAAGAAATTACTTAGTCACAAGTAATTACGTTTTTAGAAATACGGGTGTTAGTCTGAGGACTTGTTGAAAAACGTTACCGAGGCCCTGAAATGCAAAAGGTGACTGAAGGAATATCATCATCATATATAGATAGATAAACCATTTATTTGCTACAACACAAAATATACACGAAAACACAATAAAATTATAAAAAACTAAGCACATATATAAATATGTTCAATATCAACAAAAAAAAAAAAAACACATGTAGGTACTTAGAGAAAGAAAAAAAAATACAAAGAATCAATCATAATCACCAGCATTTTAATGTTCCCACTGCTGGGACACAGGCCTCCTCTCTAAGAGAGGAAATGGGACGTTATCCACTACGCGGGCCCAGTGCGGGTTAGTGAATATCACATGTCTTTGAAGTTTTGATTCTGGACATGGTAGTTTCCTCACGATATTTTCCTTCACTTGTCAGTTTAATTATGTGTACTACTATTTATTAACTATATTTTTGAATGATTTTTTTATCGGCAACCATAACGTAATTGACGTTTATATATTTATCTATGCATGGAAAATTATCAAATAATTCCTCCTCTCTTTGTGTAGCGGGAGGGATTGTCAGCGTATTACTGACTAAAACCTACCTGGGTTCTTTCGTTGCCCTTTTCAATATTTAAAACCTAAGTTATAACAAAAATCATTAGTCCAGGAGGGCTATTAGCTAACTTTTTTCAAAACAGTTGACAACTGGCATTTGATGTACGCTAAACTTTGTTGTCAACAAACAATTTCATAACTTTGGTATTACGCATGACATAAAGTGGCTAACAAACTACGGTAGATGGTTAACAAAAATTAACAGCGCACATTGTCCCGGCTCTAGTTTTTATCGACTATTATACAGCTAAGTTGAATATCGCATCTTCAGCTTAAAGCTTACACAATCACAATTTTAAAAGTATCGATACAATAACATCTGTCAAAACGTGTCACGATGGATATCAAAGGCACCGGTGGACAATGACGTCATATTAGCTGGCCACTAAAGATAGGCAATACGAAACTAGCTTTTTTTTTTTTGGGTAGCTAAAATCATCCAATGACAAATCCCGCCCTTGGATGGGGCGGGAAATAGCCAAAAAAAAAAATACGAAACTAGCTGTTTGACAGTTTTACGATGTACATTCTAGCAAGTGATCTTCACTTGAGCTGTCAACAGAGATACGCAATAGCCCCGCTGAGTTGCTATACGACTACTGACAAATGCTTGCAGACTGGACAGGTTCACTCAAATTTGAGTTTTTTTTTTTAATTGATATAAACTAGTGCTTGACTGCAATCCCACCTGATGATAAGCAGTGATGCAATCGTTGATGGCGAGGGCACTAGTTTATTAAGAGCCTATTCACTCTAGCCTTGAAGACACCTAAGAGTCTAAGAGAGCAGTGGTTGCCGAGTAGCAACGGCCCCGACTTACAAGTTGTAAGTCACGGGTTCAAACCCAGCACGTGTATTACTTAGTGTAATTTATTACATCAACACTGCTCCCATATTGGTGAAGGATAATATCGTAAGGAAACTGGCACATCCTAGAACCAAAAATTCGAAGACATGTGACATTCACCAACCCGCCCATTACGGCCCATTCCATCTCCTAGAGAGGAGGCCTGAGTTCCAACAATGGGAACATTAAGAGGCTGATAATGCAATGCTAATGCTATTCATTCTAGCCTTGAAGACATCTATATTATAATCTGAGAGTGTTGAGTGTTGGTGTTGCTTTCCTCAAAAGACCATATCAGAAAATAATCTATAATATGATTCTTATATGTTATTTTGACCATTACATGTCATGTTTACTGTATCGACTTTAAAAGAGACTAATTTCTTAGTTTATTTCGATGTTTCTTTTCAGGGTACTTTTTTTATTGTAGGTAAAATCATCCAATGACAAATGTCGCCCTTGGGTCGGGCGGGAAATAGTGTCAGACTCTTACTGACTAAAAAGCTACCCTGTTCCATTCATTGCCTTCGTCCCAGGGCCCCGGGTGACATTTTCGTATAACCTTTGGCCCCAGTAGGCTTCGGCCCTGCTGGGCCCCTACAGTTTGCTGACAACTCCTTGAGGCGCGTGGGAACAGTGCGCGCCAGGGTACTTAGTTAAATAATACCGACCTCAACTATTTAAATAACGAAAAAATTGACGTGTAAAAGTAATTTCATTTGCAACCAATTTGTAAAATAAATATCATTCATCATTCTTTAGTGATAAATTTCGTGCTTTTAGATTAGATTGTTCTCATCTACGATGAATTAATATACATAATTAGTTTACTGAGTAAGGCTTTTTTCCAATGTAATCAACAATAGTCAATTCCATGGGATAAACGAACCCAGGGTGAACGACATAGTTCGTTCGCTTATCAAAGTTTTACATTCTGAAACATGCGGTGAATCGCGCCACGATTTCAGTAGCATTCCACCAGCGGTCGCGTGTGGATGTCGCATGAACTTCCATTTTCAAAAACGACGTTAGTTTACGTACGTTTTAAAAAAACAATTATTTGAAAGTAACATTCTAACTTGGTGTGTACAGAGTGATTCTTTTTTTGAAAAAAGAATTTGTTTTAACGATTTTTTTTTTTGTTGTAAAAAGTGTTGTTTTATATTGAAAGTGGTTTGAAAGTGAGTTGAAACAGTGAAAGTTTAGTGTTTAACTAGTTAAATTGAACAGGGTGAGTTTAATTGTGATTGATAAAGGTAGGGACAGCTGATTAGGTGTAGTTTGATTAGATTTGAATTTGTTAAGGTTTGAAATAGGGTGTGAATTATTGGTATTGTTTGCGTTTGGTAAAGAAATTGTTGGATTTTTTTAAACTACTGTTCGTTTCTTGAGAATTATTTGTTTTAAGGTTTAAGGTCCATTCTTTATATTATTTAGGTAAATGGTAATTATTGATTTATACTGTTCTTCTGTTTGACAATACTACCGAAGCTGATTAAATTCTTTAGGCTAAAATACTTTTGTTCTTAACAATTAATATCAAATATTTAAATTATTGAGGATGAAACTACTTTCATATTTGTATGTATCTGCGATAAACAAAAATTACGAGTAATAAAATATTTGGTCCACGTTTTTAAATGGAAGGCTGCAACTATTACATTTTTTTTTTAATTTCTTAAATAAAAGAAAATATTTATACAAAGTTCATTTTCCAATGGACTCTCTCTTACTCGTAATTTTTATTTTTAACGAGTTTAAGAAAAAATAAATTTTTGATAAAAAACATATTATTTACATATTTTTTTTTAGCCCTGAGTGCTAGGTGTAAAAGGGCTAAACATTAGGTGAATCTAACTAGAATTGCATTAACATATATTTAAATACTACAATACTATAAGATTTGAAAATTAAAAATTTAATTATTGTAATAATATATAAAATACATACTCGTATATACAAACATAAAAATAAAACAATAGCTTTATTAAATAAAAAAGTGAATGAATAGGATCTTAATAAACTAGTACGCCTCGCTATCAACGATTGCATTAGGTAATGCTTACCATCAGGTGGGATCGCAGTCAAGCACCAGTTTATGTAAATTAATAAAAAATAATAATAATATACGAGTAGGTAATATTTTTACTCGTTGTCGGAAAATAAACAGCCTAAATAATGATTTATGTATTTCTTTGCCAACACAATCTATTATGTATTCGAGACGCGGTAAACAAGGCATGAGAAACACACAAATATAATAAATCAATTTTTCGACACACTTGCTCAGAAAGTGGCTGTAATTGCACTGCACTTAGGTATATAACGGGGTTCATAACCAAACTGTGACATTTTGATTACCATTACGCACTAGTGCGGTATTGTAGTTAAAACCTCTTTGTTCTCAAAAATAGTTTTAATATAAAAAAAATATATCATTAGGTAGTTGCGTT
The DNA here is from genome assembly GCA_958295575.1 of Leucania comma. Taxonomy (NCBI): domain Eukaryota; kingdom Metazoa; phylum Arthropoda; class Insecta; order Lepidoptera; family Noctuidae; genus Leucania; species Leucania comma. Next base: position 5,956,769 of record OY282483.1, read on the forward strand.
TAATAGCCTAAATAAGTCTTATTTATTTCACGCAATTTCGTGTTTAAATAAACTATTTTAAGTTTTAAAAATAAATCTTTCATTCAATAAATTATTATTGGTTTTTCTTTGTTTGAAAGCAACCTCATTGGACTATCTTTTTCAAGCAAGAGCTAGAGTTGCTAGTCTATGGCCGCCATTTTAGAAGAGCGCGTAGAAAAAAAAAATTAGAATGTGTTGCATCCGCATTCTAATGGTACTAATGAACTATCTATTCATACTAAGACATGGCTTAAAAGATTTGGTATCCAAGTCAAAAATACTAACAAAAAAAATACGTGCATAATATTTTCTTTTTGCCGCCATAATACAAAAATTTCAATTTTACGGTTTAATTATTTTACATTACAAAAATGTCTTCAGTTATTTTTCTTCACAAGTGTGTCGAAAACCGTCGTATGATACACGTGAGTATTGGTGATTACCGTCTTTGGCTCCCTTAAGATCCTCGCCTTCGGCTCGGATCTCAATATCACCTCAGCGGTAATCACCAACATTACACACTTGTATCATAATGTACTATAACGTACTTCTACCCGTAGTCAGTCTGTAGAATTAGTTTAGCCTATTATGTCCCACTGCTGGGCGAAGGCCTCCCTCTCCCTTTTCCACACACGTCTGTCCTCGGCCATTGTGGGCCAGTCCCTCCGGTAATTGTCCAGCTCATCTCTCCAGCTTCGCCTTGGTCTGTCGCGATACTAACTAGAACTAGAATTGTGGAAAGTAATATTGTAGGTATTTAATGAAGATTTTCGAGCTTCAAAATTTTCTGCCCATATTATTTTCACACACGTTTTATTTTAAATCATTATATTTGATGGTATTAACGAGTAAATATTAAGCTTTTAAAACTATATAATTTTAATCGGAATATAGTTACATTCCGATTATAATTTTAAATTTATTACGTCTATACAGAGTAATTGTCTACAGAGTAATATAACTTAACAGGCCTCACATTTTGGTCTACTTGGAAGAAGAGTTATCTTTTTTAATAAGCTTTTGGTTTTTATATAAGCTATGCCTTTATTCATCTCAGAACCATGAGGACTTGTCCAGGTCCTCAGGGTACTGAGATAGGTCCTTTGAAAGACGTACGAGGGACCGCAGCCAGCTGAGGCCTTTTATAAAATTTTCATAGAACGTGATGCCAACCGACGATTATCCCTGTACGCGCTATAATTATAGTGCACCCAAGGTAAAGCCTCAGTTTTTAGAAAATTACTGCGACGTGAAAAATAAAAATATAAGACCCATAGTCTTAGGGCTGATTTCATCATTCAATATAAAAACTTAGTTCTACTAAACTGAACTCAGCGTAATCTAGTTTAAAGACCCGTGTCGTAAACATGGGCGACAACAAAAGAATTGAAACTGAGTTTAGCGTAAACTAGGTTCAATTCATCGCGGTGAAACGCAAAATAAAGCTATAATCTCGATTAGTCGCTCAAACTGCGTTTTGTTTGAACGAATCGCGATTAGTTTATTGGTGAATTTGGCTCTTAGATAAAAAAGGCAAGGGTGACTAGCGTACTTAGCTATACGTATTATAAAATAAAATAAAAAAAAACAACGATGAATATTAAGTTTTTTTTTTCTAGTAGGTTCTTCTCCATAGGACGACCAATTTGGAACCGTGAACAAGTTTCTGACGTTTTATAAGTGCCCATGTAGGCCTGTGGAAGTGTAGGCATACGAAATAAAAATATTTTCTTTTTTTTTCTTTTGATTTGTACGATTTTTAGACGAATAAATTGTCTTGGCTGGGTTAAGTCTATCTTTTTTTAAAAATTTATATAAACTAGTGCTTGACTGCATATCCACCTGATGGTAAGCAGTGATGCAATCGTTGATGGTTGAGCGATGGTTTGATGGATGATCTTTACTAATGCTGGAACTTCGATCGACTGACTGGCCTCCTCTCTAGGAGAGGGAATGGACCGTAATCCACCACTAGAACACTCCAAGTCGTTTACGGCGCGCACTGTTCCCGCGCGCCTCAAGTTGTCAGCAAACTGTAGGGGCCCAGTAGGACCGAAGCCTACTGGGGCCATGGGTTAAGCGGAAGTGAACCACAAGGCCCTGGAACGAAGGCAATGAAGAAACAGGGTAGGGTTTTAGTCAGTAAGAGTCTGACACTATCTCCCGTCCCACTCAAGGGCGGGATTATTTGATGATTTTATCTACCAAAAAAAACCACTCGAATACTCTAGAATACTTTAGAGCGTTTCGTAGTAGGAAAACTATTTTATCAAAAACCAACACACAAATGAAGCAGTATTTTCTAAAGCGAGTAACATATAACTAGCCAGTAATATTTAAAAAATATACAAGTGTGAAGTTCAATTTACAAATTCTCGGAACAGCCAAATTGGTTTTCGAAACGAATTGGTTCTTCTAAAAGGCGTACAAAGAGGTTGACTAGATACGGCTGTAGGTTAGAAACCTCTTGACAAATGATTAAAAAGTACTAATTTTCCAATTCTCTGTAAGCCATTCATTAAAAGTTTTAAGTTCACCTTTCCAGAGTTCAGTTTCTCTGATCAGTACTAATACACAATGCTTAAATTCCTCAAAAGCTGTATTAGCGAAGTTGTGTCAAAGTTTAGGATAAGTTAAAACGACTTCATGTTTTGAAGCCTTATGGCATTTTATGGTATAACTTAGCGTTACTTAATTAGCATTGCGGCTCTTATTTTGTTTACCTTCATTTTAATGGGACATTATTCTTGTCAGTGCCGAGTTGTTGGTTACATTGTGAAAACAGTAAATTCTATGTCAAAATTAGCCGCTGCCAGCGTCTTCATCATAATCATATCATCATCATTTCGCGGACGGCGAGCAATGGAGATGATTCTCCGCCCGATCGTCCAGTAACCGCCTGGACTGGGCCCATGTCGTCGATGGTGCGTTTTGTTCCATGCGCGCCTCAACGAGATGTTAGCAAACCGTAGGGGCCCAGCAGTTGAAGCCTACTGGGACCATGGGTAATGTGAAAGTGTACTCCTGGTCTGGGCCCCACGAAGGCAAGACGGAACAGGAGTGAATTTTTAGTCAGTAAAAGTCTGACACTATCTCTCGCTCCGCCCAAGGGCTGGAGTTGTCATCGGATGATTTTCCAGAAATGAAGGCTCGGCCCCGACATGATAGGCAACGAAGGAACGGCGTAGGTTTTTAGTCAGTAAGACCAGACTCTTACTGACTAAAAACCTAGAACTTATGCATTAACTTATTTTTAATTATTAACTTAGGCATTTTATGGTATAACTTAGCTTTACTTAATTAGTATAGAGTCTTACTTTGGTTTTCCTTCTTTTTAATGGGACATTATCTTTGCCAGCGTTGAATTCTTTGGAGTTCTACATATTGTGAAAACAATCTGATCAATATCAAAATTACTCATTGTGAGTAAAGGATGATGGGATTCTCTATCAGAACTTGTGTATCCTGATAGTTATAACTGGGAGTGGAGATCTATAAGTCAAGAGTGAAAAGGTTACAGCGCTGCATTGTTTTGCTTTTTTTGTTAAAATATCGCAGCATATGCTGAGATAGGAACCTTTTTGGTCTCGCACAGGTCTTTTTATATAATCTGTTTGTTTGTTTTATTTATTATTGTTTATTTTTTAATGTAACTTTTTTTTTCACATCATTGTTACTTTTTTCATTACTATTATTTTTATTTGAAAGAAGTGTAATATTGTCATTAGTTTCTGCTACTTGTGTTCCTAGTTTGTAAGCTTTTATATTCACACACAATGTAAATTGTTTTTGAAATAAATCAATAAATCAAATCAATCAATCAATCAATCAATTTTAATCTTTTAATATTGTTTTCTTTTATTTTTGTGCAAGTTTCAAATAAATGTCTTTTCTTTCTTTCTTACATTTATTTATTTATTTATTTGTATCGGCATACCAACGACTCCTTCACTGGTTTAACATTATAAAAAAAACACTTTGCAATTGAAAAATATTATAGTGAATTTGTCACTTATAGGCGTGCACAGCACTTGTACAGTAATTTATATATAAAAGAAATTTGTGATCATATAAAAATAATAAAATTAAATTAAATTGAAACTAATTGAAAAATTACACTAATATAAATTAAAATAAGTTAAATCGAATTTAGGATTACAATGGGATAGTAATAAATAAAATTAAAAATTACAATGATATGACAACACAAAAAAAAAATACATCAAGATGAAAATACAAATTCAAAAAACAAATATATTAATTGCATTGATATGTCAGCTTAAGAAATAGATGAGTTCCATACATCTAAGAGAAATTCCTTGCCGGAATCTATATATACTGATAGCTTTTGCAAAAGAGTAATCATGGAGTATTTTTGTTGGTTCCTCATCATAGGAAACGATCATTAGAAACTGAAAAATTTTGATTTTAAGGGATCATCATCTCTGTTAGAGTCAAGTTCATTGTGATTCCATTATAAAAACTGTGAAATCAATGACAAAATCATTCATTGTGCGTACAACTAAGAGAGAAAGAATTTGCTACCGGAGTCTGTATTTCCTGATAGCTAGAATCTGAAGATCTTGAAGTCAAAATAAGAGATAAGTTAAGTTAAGTTTCTGTGAATTGTTAATATTTTGGTGTACAATAAAGTTTATTTTATTCTATTCTATAAGTTCTTTCTAGGTAAGCGTTATTCCATCGTCAAACACAATAAAAAACTTTTTTTTTTTAGTTTAGGTTCGTTTCTTTTACGAGCGATATTTTTGTAACTTTTTTGTTTTGACACTTTTGCTATTGTTATTTATTTATTTGTCACCACAGAAATCTTATTATTAAGACTTCTGTTTTTGTCACGAAAGGCTGGCTACAGGCTTCCTACTTATTTAGGGCCAAATTCACCAAGAAACTAATCGCGATTATATAAACAAAACGCAGTTTGAGCTCCTAATCGAGATTATAGCTTCATTTTGCGTTTCACCGCTATGAATTAAACCTAGTTTACCCTAAACTCAGTTTCAATTCTTTTGTTGTCGGCCATGTTTACGACACGGGTCTTTAAACTAGATTACGCTGAGCTCAGTTTAGTTGAACTGAGTTTTTATATTGAATGGTGAAATCAGCCCTTAGACGGGTTCCATATTGTAAATAAATTGTTTTATCCAAGAAACTATTTATTATGATATGATTTTAACTGTATTAATAATTGTTCTTACGTGAAATAAAATTCTTTAAACCTAAACTTATTACTTACGATGCCCTCTAACTAAACAAAATGTTGAAAAATAAACGGCTCATCCTGTATTTTTGTTTTTTGGCAAATACAAGCGTCATGTTCCCAAAACATTGTTTTGATCGACTTACCAATTTTGTGGGGATGATTGATAGAGTAAAAGTACTAAGGAAGATATCTTTGGCACCATCAATCATGATTGTGACGACAGAGAGCCTAGTATGAGCTTTTTAACTTAATCGAATCGCGTTAACATAAATGTTCACTTATGTTAAATATTATGAAAAAAAGTTTTTACCCATATTGTTACCAGACAGTGCTTATTCAGTTTTAGTACCTTTTTTTAAGGTGGGGATAACATCTTGCACGTCATTTTATGTCAGACTTCTACTAATAAAGCACTCCTGTTGTTTCATTGACTTTCATAAGACCCTTGGCCCCAGTAGGTTTCGACCCTGCTGGGCCCCTAAGGTTTGCTGGCAACTGCTTGAGGCGTGCGTGGAGCTGTACGCGCCATTGACGACTTGGGCTCGGTCCGGACGGTTACTGGATGTTCGGACGGCGAGCTACCCGCAGGAGCCCGCGTCTACGGTGGCTGGTAATTGGAATTGGAATCCCGGCGGAGGCTGGGGTGTGAAGGTCGTTACCTCACGCGTGCGGCCTCCTCCTTTGCTAGCATTACTGTTTCGCAGAAGGAAGTGACCGCCTGCCACTCCTACTCGCTTCGGACCATGGCCTGTATCAAGGCCAACGCGAGAGATCGCTGCCGCCGATCGCCCCCATGAGGACACGGCGGTATTCTGCCCAAGCGGGGCATACCTCTACCGTATGCTCCACCGTGTCCTCCGGGCGATCCACACTGTGGTGACTTATTAATTTCACTTTACCGTGAACCAACATACTAAGCTGTAATTGAATAATAAGGTAAATATAACGACTACGAAATTGTTTTTTTTTTGCTTAGACACTAATAACTTGGCAGGTTTTTTGTTAACTGAAATAAACTTTGTAAATAAACCCAGTGGTACAGTTCATTTTGTGAAAGATGGTCCTTTATAGCTGTTCTCAAGGGCATGTTTATGTTTCAAATAGTCCGTTTGCAGCAAAGGAAATTTAGTACCTACCTAATGTTATTTTTATGGGAAGATCTTCGGTGCGTACTGTTCCCGCGCGCCTCAAGGAGTTGTCAGCAAACTGTAGGGCCCTAGCAAGGTCGAAGCCTACTCTGGGCCGTTGGGTAAATGTGAAAGTGTACACCAGGGTTCAAGTACGAAGGCAATGAAGGAACGGGGTGGTATTTTTAGACAGTAAAAGTCAGACACTATCTCCTGCTCCACCCAAGAGTGGAAATCATTGATTTTTATCCACCAAAAAATAGGGAATATCTTGACCTTAACATTGAACTTTGCTTCCGTCATTTAGCTTTGAAAGGGAACGTTACGAGTATCTTCTAATATACAACATTATTTTTAGTATATGCGAAACCTGAATATAATTTGTTCAGAATCAGTGACTGAATCGATTCTAATAATTATTACACCATGTTATATTTTTCCCAAAAATATTTTAAAAAGGTCACAAGTTGGATACAACCGATACTAAGACACACAGGTCATGGCAGGTCATAGCTAGAATTAGGTACCAGTGCACAGTTGGATGCGGAAGCAAAAACACCTCTCAGTGGCTCGGATGGCCCTGTGGCCATGCGTTTGAGTGGACAACCAGGTAACAAAGATTTTTCATAATACAGTTATGAAATTTTGTACATAGATTCTTTGCATAAAAATACTAGACCCGTGTTTTGGGTTTCACATATACTAAAAATAAGGTTATATGAAAATCTCGTATCATAAGTGTTTGCTACCAAACTTCTCCGAAACGGCTTGACGTATTTTTTCTGTATGTTGTAAATACATAATTATAATTACATTTTTAAATATTTTTTTAAAATAAAATTAAGTATATAAAACACTTTTAAAAATATAAAAAATAGGGAACATATCGAGGGGTGGAAGGCTACTTGGTTTAAGCGACATTTTTGAAGATTTTAATGTATCTGGCACCATTCGACGGAGAAAAATTCGCTGATTCCGAATATATAAGAATAGAACTCAATATTGCTTTAGATGTCGCTTAAACCAATTAGCCTTTCACCTCTCGATATTATTATTAATACTTTGTTATACATACCTCTAAACTTTACAGGTAGCTATGCGAAGCAGAAAAGACTACTACAACCAGAAAACTTCAAGTAAATTCAATTTAGATATCTAACAAATGTTTATTAGACCAGAAAACGAAGGATTATACTAAAATGGGTTTATGTCAGAAAGGATTCTCGTCTGACATGGGTACCCAACATTGTCTTTAAGAGCTAGACAAAAATAGGACCTGAACCGGGGTAAAATGGTCTGATTCTAGACCGAAATAGCTAGTTAGTTTGTGCTTGAAATAGAAATGGGGCTACATATACATGTACGAATTTTCTAGAATTGGGTGCTCTAAGAATATGACTACTGATTTACGATTCAATGCTATATTTACCTTGGCCTATATTGAACCTTTCAGCCCTATCGACCTATGTTCTAGAAATAATGTGCCCGCCTACAGGCACTTAAGCTTGGGGATTCCTAGAAGGATTGACGACAGTCGGTGAAATGCAATAGATACGGACTGGTCTACACTGTCTTTACATAATTATTAATACGAGTAGGTACTGTAATATGGAAATATTGTAAAACAAACAACGTGTAATGTTTCTTGCCGGTTCTAGTCCATAGGAACGACCAAGGAACCGTGCACTAGATTCTGACGTTTTCTAAGTGCCCATGTAGGCCTATGTATTTTTCTGACTGTCCAAGTGTATTGTTTCTATAATCTAGACTTTCGATTGCTACTATCAATTATTGAAGGCAAAATCTGTTCATCGTCGGCTGAAAGTAGATAGGAGAAAACGAACCCTAATCTTCTGAATATTTAACTATTTACGGAATCCCAAATACAGTATCCTTTAGTTGTACGAAATGACAAAGGCATTTGTGAGTGGGACACCAGGGTGTAATTACTGTTGTTGTATAGAGTGTCGTCACAAGGAAAAGGAGACATCTCATTTTTCGTCTTTTTATTGTTTTTTTTTTATTATCTCACCTAATCATGGTGATGTGGCTCATGATGGAGCACGCTTGCTTAGAAGACTAAGTAATCTATTTACTCTTGTCTAAAAGTGGATTCTGATAGCTGCAAACTCTTGGGTTGCAGCTATCAGAATCCACAAACTCCAGCAGGGAATCCCATTCTTTATAATAGCTGTGCAAACAAAGAAAGGGTTTCCAGAACGTTTTTTGGGTTTGGGTTGTTATAATATTATTCCACAACTTTCACACAACATCATGCAATATAAACAAAACTACTGTTGAGTGCTAGACAACTGATAAACATACTTACATAATTCTAAATACATACATTTATATTATAGATAGATTACACCCAGACACAGAACGAATGATCGTGCTCATAACACAAACATTTGTCTTAGGGGGAATCAAACTCACGATCTCCGGCATCGTGATCAGGGCCAGTAACCACTAAACTAGGCGTGTTGTATTATTTACAGAATTAGTAGATTTTGCACAGTCGTTACGGATAGTCAGAAGTCAGGTTACCTAGATACTGGACCTTGGGGGTCTTCAAATATGAATAACACTTTGCGCTTTTTTCACGTTTTTACTAGCACTTAGCTGAATCTGGTCAGACTGCAAGCCGATCCCAAGGTTAGGAAGAGCTGCGTAGCTGCGTAGCAAACATTTTATACTAACAAACAACACCAAAAATAAATATTTTAGATAGGCAGTCGTTCCATTTAAAATATTGATTCTAAGATAGCTGCTTCTGGTTGAATTGAAAACTGGCCTCAACATGAGTTAAATCCAGGCAGATTTTTTTTTGTTTTCGTTATGGCTTTGCAAAGGTATTTAGCCAAATAGTGTCAACTTTAGAAAGTGTTTCGTTTTTTATACGCGGTGTTACCATCTATTATAATTTGGGTATCTTCAAGGCTAGAGTGAATAGTCTCTTAATACTCTTAACTAGTGCACCTCACCATTAACGATTGCGTCACTGCTTACCATCAAGTGGGATTGCAGCACTAGTTATTATCAAATAAAAAATAAAATGAAACGAATGTAAATACATAGTTCAAGCAAATGTTTTTGCAGAATTTGGTAGCAAATGTTTCGAGTGACCTTTCTCGATTCTTCTACTACAATACAATTCTCAACGATTATTACAATTTAATCAAAATTGCGCCTGTCTCAATTATTTTATTGTGTAGATAGTTGAGATATAAAACTGTACAAATTTTTCACCACAATATCCACTAGGAATCAAATTAACCTGGGGCCCTGGGACGAAGGCAATGAAAGGAGTAGGGTAGGTTTTTAGTCAATAAAAGTCTGACACTATCTCCCGCCCCACCCAAGGGCGGGATTTGTCATTTGTTGATTTTACCTACCATTAAAAAAAAAAACAACTAGGAATCAATTGCAAATAATTAAAAGGACCACTTAATTCGAAAATAAAAAAAATCCCGTCAAAAACTCACCTAGGCAGATTGAATGATAAATCTTAATTATTTTTTTACTAATTACCGTTCTTGAGAAACTTAAAACCACTATCAAAAATTCCAGATCGTTTTATTAAACATTTCAAGTCTTTTTTATTTACTTTCTCAGTTTTGTATTTTCATTAGATGCGCCCCTTTTGCTTATGGCGGAACAAAGAATGCCTCATTAGTTTCTTATTACCAGTGTGTAGTGTTTGAGAGGATGTCCGAATGAAAAGGACGAAAGATATTTTTTGTCTCTTTTAACGATATAAGATAGCAAGAGATAAGTGTATTGAAGTACCTACACTGATTGGAAAAGGAAAAGTGTTGCCATTGCATTGGCGAATTATTCACGTGGAACTTTTATAGTAGTCTTTTAAATAAAAATGAATAGCTCTTCGTTAGTATTGCTTAAATTCGAGAACGCCTGGACTGGTTTGGCTAATTTGGTCCTGAATTTGTGATACTCCAGGGAAGGTTTAAACGGCGAGAAAACATGGAAAAATTCACAAAAAATTATCGACTATTAGGCAATACGAAGTTTGCCGTGTCAGCTAGTATTTAATTAAAACACATACACACACATGAAAGTTTTATAGTAGATTTTTAATAAAAGGACAAAATAAAATGTGCTTTACGAGTATCGTTCGAAATAAATCATGAAAAGAGCCAAAAAAGTGTAGATAATATTATGATTACGTGTTTTTTTTTGTGTTGGGATATCAACCAATTATTACTTTTGGGCGTGTCAGACTTTTGCTGACTAAAACCACACCTGTGTCCTACAGTTGCCCTTTGCGTTCTAGGGCCGTGGAATTCCTTTCCAAAAATTCCCAGTGGATCTTGTGACCATCGGCCCAGGCGGGCCCCGCTGTGGTTACGAATCCGGCCATACGGACCATACCTACTGATTCATCTGTACACTGTGTCATGCCACGTGATACCTGTTAGGTAACTAGGTACAGGCTACAGCCTTCCCACTTTACGTAACAGTAACTCGTCTCTACGAAAATCCAAAAATAGTTCTCCTTACCAAAAAAGTTGTCAATTGCGAGTCGAACTTGTACAATGAGTATTTCGAAGAATCTTGGCAATGTAAATAGTTCGATTCCCAAATCGAATTGCAAAAAAAAGTAATCATTTTGCGACGTAACAACAAATTTACAGGTTTCTTTTTTTTCTGAAAGCATTCTATAGATTTTAATTTCCTTGCTAGTGTCAAAATATGGGCCATAAACGAAACTTAAACTCCCTTATTTTTAGATTGGCCAAAGGGTACGTGGTAAATAAGTTTAACTAAAATGGCCGCCATTGTTATGCTATGAGACCCGAAAATCAGTTACTGCGCATTGAAGGTCGATGGCCATTTTTGTTCAACTTGTATGCCGCATATTGTAGCATACCTCAACACTTTCTTGAGAAGTGATCATATAAGGGTTCTGTTTTTGCCGACTGAGATTCAGAACTCTAATAACATTAAACAAAAGAAATTTTTGATGAGATTTACTTCAATTTGTTACGAATTTTCTGAAGATTGTTTCTGTTTCTCGTATTGGAAAACCGTTAAATTAAGTCTCTGTTTCGTTGTTTCAGCGAAAATAATTAAAATCAGTATTTAAAACTTACTAAAACTGTACAAATAGAGAGTTTTTTGTCAAATTGTTAAAACATGGTTCTAAATTCAAAATTTGAATTCAAGAATGTGTCAATGTCATCGGTATTTAGTGCCAAAATTGTAGAGATTTTTAAGTTAAAACAAAATCTGACAAATGTAATGATGTGAAAATCAATGTAAAGTGTGCCGTTTGGGGTTGAAAAACTAGTCATGGGGTCCGGGCGCTGATCTAGTTGTTCAGGACATCAGCAAACAGCTGGCCGACTCTTCGCGTGAGCAGAAAGTTGGGATTTTCTTCGGTCAAAGAATCGGCATTGCTATTCAACGTGGCAACGCTGCTAACATACTGGGCACTTTTCTCATTGACATCCATGTGGATGATTTTTTTTGGATACCAAATAAAAAAATTCAGTGAAAAAAAACAAAGTGTCCTTTTTCTACCCGTATCTTCATATCATTATTTCCAGTTTATATATGTACCTATTAAGTGCTAATGTATATTAGTTTAGATGTTTATACACCCCTATTTTTTAATTAGTGCACAAATAAATGGGGCTCAATCAGTACCCGTTACTGATCATATTTGTGTAGTCAAAAGTACCAAAAACGAAATCCCAAAATTGTCCACAAAAATTTGTCATTATTGGTAAATTCATAATTGAATCATCATTCATAACAACTACTACTAAAAAATACTAACCGCAGTGTTTTTCCATTTTTATTGACATTCTTTCATTCATAAACAATAACCTGTACAATGTTTCCATAAATTGAGTGAGATTTTGGGATATAAACAAACGCTCATAACTTTGCTGTTTATGAATATTATGCATTGAGACTTTAATTAAATAATAACAAGACCTTTTCTAATAAGCCCTTTAAGTATTTGCCATAATTAAAAAATAGTGGTGTATAAACAGTTATATAGTTATGATTCATCATCATCATCATCATCATTTCAGCCGAAAGCTGTCCACTGTTGGACATAAGCCTCCCACGACAATAAACGGTCCTGTGTGTCTTAAATCCATCGACTTTTTACCGGGATTTTTTCTAACATCGGACAACCCGACGTACGGCGAGTATCCACTCTTACATTGATTGCATCACTGCTTCAACCTCCTACTCCTAACCTACTCCATCCTTCTTCGGGTCTCAGTCAAGCACTAGTTTTTATCAAATAAAAATAAAACTCCTGTGTGGCTTTCCACCAAAAAATCCTGTGGGGCTGTAAGATTCCTAGTGGATATAAAACTAGTTTGGTACGTGTCTGCACAACTGATCAATATGTAGAATAATTGAAACAGACACCGATTCTCAAGTGAGAATCTTTTGTAGTAGGTATTGACAACCTTAGAGAAGCTTGCCGCTTGCTAGCTTGCTTTGCCAAACGGGTGCTATGAATCTGTTTCGTCTACATAGCAGAGCATAGCATCAGCCTTATAACGTTCCCACTGCTGGGACTCAGGCCCCCTCTCCAGGAGAGAGAATGGGCCATAATCCACATTTAAATAGTTGCATCTGCAATGCAATGGAACTCAAAGTGACTGTAAAAATTCTTGACATTGATTGAAAGCCAAAACCAAAACAAAACAAAAAGAATTCCACAAATAAAAAAGTTGTCAAAAAATTCCATAACGATTCGCGGAATCATGCCACGTGACCGCAGTTCCAGCTGCCCTTGCCCTTATTCCCAACGACAAGCCGAAAATATAAATGTTAACCCCTCCCTTCAAGCAGAACAATTATTCCTTTTTCTCTTACAAAACACCACAGAGTAACGAAGAGCCTCGGTGACTAGATGCGGCAGTGACAAAACTTTCCGTAATAAACTTAGTGAGCCAGTGAATTTCACCGTATACTTAAAAAAATATTATTCCGTTTCTATTTTCGTCAGTAATTTGAGTAAAAATAGACACACCGGCCGATATTTAAGGTTAAGCTACGCTTGCCGAGATCAGTTTGTAGATGGATTATCATCTTAATCAACTTTACAACTGTACACACGAAATAAGGTTCAGTTGAAAAACAGCGCCAGGCAACTACCACGTAGTTGTTTTGCTTTTATGCTGAACTAGAGCTATTTGGCGCAGCCATGAGACACACATTGTGAGTTTTCTTTTTTTAGTCTTATTTAGTGTCTACATGTTGTTTCTACATTGTGTGTATCTATGTGTACCAAATAAAATATTTTTCTGTTTTTTTCTTCTTTCTTTCTAAATGTAACGAGATTCCTCTGCACGTTAAACTGTTGGCCCGGGCTGTAATTTTTAGATCTTTGACAGTACTTTCGGGCACCTACTCAGAAGCCATTTGAAATTCCAGTCTAGTCTTAAAGAGACTGGGTTTTGGAGTTCAGACAGGCAGTCGTTTCATGTAGAACATTTATTTCTCGACTGAAACAGGTTTAAAAGTCTGAGATGGTGTTTTGAAGAAAAAACTATACAGATTTGAGTAAACCTGTCTATTTAGTACAAGCATTTGTTAGTATTCGTATAGCTCAACTCGATCCGAGTTCAACAACATGACAGAAAGATAGAACATTTGCAAAGACCGCAGAAAGTACTTAAACTTCCAGCCATGCATTAAAATTATTTAAAAGAAAAAATAATTTAAAATAGAGCTCTCCAGCAATATAGTTTAGTATTAGCCTAGTTGCCTATGCGGCATTCTGTGCTCTATGCCCTTAACGAGAAGTCCCAAAATAAAAACGGAGACTTCTCCCTTTCAATAGAACAATTTCTCTTACATAACTCAGGATTGTTTTTAAAACAAAGACAATTTTTAGATGATATTTCCGTTCCGTTTTTCGTCACTAAGTTATGACATAATATATTTCAAAGCTAATTCGCCGTGGAAATAGAATTGAGCTCCTTGTCTCTTTCTCAACGAAATTATCAATCAATGGCATTGAGACGTCACACAGTGGGCTTATTTTTAGGGGGAAAAACCAACAAATGACTTCTTTTATTATAGGTGGAGTAAGTAGGAGAGTCAGACTTTTACTGACTAAAAGTCCCTTCAATTTTTCCGTAGCCTTTTCCGTTCCATGGACTAGATTTTGAGTTTCAACCATTGTTGCGTTTGAATCGGGTTCTTTTATGATCGAATATCCTTTTTCCTGCGGCCATCTTGATATAGGCTGGAGGAAAAACTAGCAGAAAAATGTCACGTAAACTTAGGACCAAACTTAGATTATTAATATGGGAAGAACGTGATCTTAGCGTTATTGGTGTGAGTGTTAGCCCAACTTTCGGGGTCATATGACACAAGAAGTCATTCTTGTGTCATGTTACCCCAAAAGTTTTGTGAAAAGGATATGACAGGACGTAACAAACGATTGTCTCATTTGGCTTTGGGATAGCAGTCACTTAAATATTCTACACAAAGGATTCTGTTGTGTAAAACTGATTATGTTATACCTACGTCAAATGACATAGATTTGAATATGCAATACAGGATTTCTTTTTCGGATTTCTCATTTTTTCACAAACAATAAACATTGCGTTGGAGATTATCTAATAATATTAAAACAGAATTGTCTCATGCAGAAAACAATAAAATTAACAATAGGCTATTTAACAGTATGAAATGCCGTTGGCATAGATTATGGGTATTAAAAGCGATTTTTACAAGTATATCTAAAAATTGGACATTTAAAAAAAAAAAGAATGAAACTTTGTTTTGTTTTACCTAGCGCCATGTTTTTGAAAACGGATCCTACTATCTGAATCTATTTAAACGTCACAAGTCTATAAATAATACTATGATACAATTTTATTTATTTACTGGCGTGTGACGTAAGCAAATACAATTTGACGTTATTGTCAAATATGTTGTTTTGGCGGCTTTTGAATAATACAACTTTATATGTTATTTTTTATGTTAATATTTACAAGAATTGAAAGAAAACACTTTTTCTTGTCTTTATAAATAATATGAAATTGATTCCAAAAATCAATCAAATAGCCTATTGAAAATAAAATAATGTAAAATATTGAGTGAAATTATTAACAATATGTCTATGTACTGTTAGCAAGCCATTGGTTGTCACGACTATCGGCACAGACTGCGTCCACTTCCTACATTATCCCAACAACCTCGCGAGCCAAACTTCAATTTAGAAATATCTCCTCATCAAGACCCTAGTCCCCAATACAGAATAAACTAGATGTCCTGTTCGTACACTGCAAGCGTTTAGTTATTGCAATTGTTTGCTTACACTGTGCAATACCTTACCTGAGTTGCACTTAAGAGATGCAACAAACAATTGCAGTATGCAATGCACGCATGAACTAGTATCTTGCGTACCTACTGTAGTGACCCGCTTGCGGGCATTCACCTGATTTAGGCACACCCTTACAGCGCATTCACGACTTCGGACTTAGCGGCGATCGGCGCGGTGAGTGACGCGGCGAGTGGGGCTGTATCGGTAGGAGATTGGTCGACTCCGCTCATAGCGGCCATAGTGGCACGCGTTGGACCAATCGCTTACCGATACCATTCCGCTCACCAGGTCACTCGCCGCGTCGCTCACCGCGTCACTCACCGCGTCGCTCACCTTGCCCCTCGCCGCTAAGACCAAAAGTCATGAATAGGCCGTTAGATTCGCCATCCCTGCAATAGGCTAAACTGTACATTTCAACGTTTCAGTGGCCAATAGAGCTGGCAGCTTCGGTGAGCCATCTGCTAAATAATTCCTCAGTCGCTTTCACGACTATCCGGGGATTGTGCTGGCTATTGGATTAGATCCCCTGTGAGAGGTTAGAGAGACGATATAAACTAACAAATGTAGAATGCAGAGGCTAAGTGTGTTTGTATGGTTGATTCTTGATAATGTTTTAACGTTCCATTTATTCAATTAAATATACGCATCATCATCATTTCAGTCGAACGACGTCCACTGTTGGTCATAGGCCACCCCCAAAAGTCCAATATACGCATACTTAATACGATTTTTAAATACTTCAATGAAATATTTAAAAATATATACCTAATAAGTCTTTAAAAAAAAAAAAAACTTAATATCGGAGTCAGAAAAAATATATATTTTTAGCGTGTTGTTTTTATGTAGAATTTGTTCTAAGTGTTCCATAAATATGGTACAAAGGATATCTTCTGTTTCAAACATTGAATACTTATTTCATTTCTAGCATATATCATATTTACTTTAGCAGCTTATCTGTTTCATGCGAGTCGACAGTTACTTGTATTTAATTTTTCTAAAACTAAAGTTGATTTATATTATGTCGATTATATTTTCTGAGGTCGAGTATAGGAGTGGTGGCCGTGTGGCAATGGCCCCGACTTGCGAGTCTTAGGTCGCGTGTTCAAACCCAGCCTGGCGCATTACTTTGTGTATTTTATTTCATCACCACTGCTCTCAAAACAGTGAAGGAAAACATCGTGAGGAAACCGGCATGACCTAGAACCAAAAATTCGAAGACATGTGACATTCACCAATCCGCACTAGGCCCGCGTGGTGGATTATGGCCCATTCCCTCTCCTAGAGAGGAGGCCTGAGTCCCAGCCGTGGGAACTTGATGAGCGATGAAATTTTCTATTTATTTACCATTTTTCATTTTTAAGGCCGACCATAACCTCGGCCTTGTACTTTACCTGCAGGTTGCATTATTTGACTATGACATCAACAAAATGATATTGAATCATTGGGAATCGGTGAATATATTGAATTTACTTTATAGTGCTGTTAATTTTTATTCCAATTTTTTTAAACTTTGATATTTTCTTTTCTTAAAGAATTTATTTTATCTATAGTCCGTTTTCCGTGAGTATCATTTGTCACATACCCTATTAGAATACTTGCACTGCGTTTTTTTTTTAAATCGTAGCATAATATGAACGCCTTGTTTTTACAAGGAAAGGTGGACGGAACAAGGCCGTGTGGCAGATCACCGATGCAATTGACTGACCAAACTAAAGCGGCTGTTGGCGGCCCATTGAACGAGTGCGCCCGGATGACTGCCAGCAGGCGAAAGTGGCGGGAAGTCGTGCGGCGTATCCTGACAGCTTCTGAAGAGATATCTTCGTGATAACCACGACCACTTTGACAAGAGTTAAACGACCAAGAGAGCATAATATGCTGAGATAGGAGCTTTTTTAGCCTTGCATGGGACATCCTTCTTTATTTTTAAGTTAGTTTTTTTATTTCGATTAATATATATTTTTTTTTTTTTTTTTTTTTTTAAATCATAGTTAACATATTTGTTTTATTCTGTTGTTTGTCTTATAAAAGTCTCAAATGGACGTTATTTTTTTTTCCTATTTCTTGTCCTCAATTCAGAGTTTTCTGTGTCCACGAAACTCTTTTAACTCAACTCAACCATACAAATACAGAAAAATTCAACAATCAACCAATACTCAACTCAAGGGTACTGTTGACCATAACACTGGTTTCCAATACTTTCCAATACAGACATATTTTACCCCTGTCAATGTAAATGGGTGACAAGTGACAAACCCACCCCTCTTAGCGGAGATATAGCCTTAAATAAAACTCATTTATAAGCCGAATTCTTGGCTTCTATCGGTTTTCTTTTTAATATTAAAGATCATTTTGTCTTTGTCTAAAATGTGTGGCGGGTATTAATGGGATTTGGCGGCATATTTATTACAGAAGAAAAAATTGTTGGCTTATGTTTACGAAACCGTAAGAAGCTGATAAGTTTTAAAGTTCAAAGTGTATCGGCTTGTACACTTACTCGAAAACCCGCTCTTGCGGAAAAATGTGAGCCCTAACCCCCGCCACAATTTAGGGACCGCCATAAGCCTCTCGTCAACCTCTGTTTATTTATTTCTTCCTAAGTCTAATGAAAAACGTCGTTAGATACAGAAAGTCAATGCAGCTCTTGGCTTCGTAACACCCTCACTTGCGGCTCGGGCATACTCCGCCTCAATTTCAGAGACAAACTTTCTCCACTTGTATCAGGTATCTCTTCCATATACCTATATACTTAAAAAAGAATAAAACTAACTATAGCGAGCAGCATGATAATCTGCAAACATTTTTCAGCACAAAAATATTATTTTTTGACTACGTATGAGGGAATATCGGAAACAAACAATCGTCCTAAGACAGAAAAAAAACAATGCGACACAATGGAAAGGATGCGACGAGTATTTTTTATACTTACGGTGACGGAAAACAAATAGATGAGACCTGGATTGATGGTCTAGATTCGCTAACACACAGTGTGGTCATTAATATACGTACTCTCTCTGTCTCACCGATGGACAGTGACCAATGAGCGAGAAAAAATAACCAAGCAAGCGAACTACCTCACTCGGTGTAATGCCACAAGCATCGTAAATGCATTGCCATAAAGCACTTTTTTTTTCAGACTTTTGAATGAATAAAACCCACTATTGTTCCTTCGAATACCTATTGCGTTCAAGGACCACAGTAATTCTTTCGAACAACCCGACCAGGATCCCGGGATCTCGGGATTCTATTCTCACCCGAAACAAAAAAAAAAACAAACACTAAATAAAAAAAAAACCTTAATTCTTTCTAATCCTAAAAGCTATTTGAAGGATCCAGCTGTCATGAACAGTCGGGATCCTAATCGACTTAATAACGTCGCTAATCCATTGCCGGACGAAGCCTATACCCGTATCGGTGAACAGCAAAGATCAGATCCCGAAGGATTTAGTATACTTTTTGTGTCTACCGTAAGGCTTGTACCATATTGTTGGCGATAAGCGAGCAGCGAGCGGTAAAAGGAAAGCTCGTAGCTAATAATCATAACTGCGGTAACTATCTATTATTTTTAAACACAAAACACACATAAGCAGGCACAAATCGATGCAGCTGGGCGGTAAATAATAATACACTGTGAAATTTTAGTGGTTGTTTTCCCGTGACAGAACGACTTGCCAAAATGAGAATTCCTTCGAAGCATACCTATAGTAAAAAAATACAATTTTTTACAAAATAAAAAATAACCGACTTCACAAAAAAAAAAATCCACTAAAAGGATCAAAATTAAAGTTATTTTGATCCTATTAGTGTAATTTTTATTTTCGGCTTTTTTGTTCCACTAATACTGCCGAATCGAATGATATTTGTCGACCCGAATGAACTCCCCGATTGGCACAAGTCGACTGAAATCAAAAAGTGACGCCGTATTTCCTCCCGCTTATAAGTGTAGAAACCCTAAAGTGACTACATAATATGAAAAAATATTGATTAACTTGTTACTCAATGGACGCCTGAAGGCGGTCGACGCTGTCGAGGTCGTCGCAAAGGTGGTGTGATGATCTGATCATGTTAATGGGGCAAATTTGACCAGAGATCGCCCTAGATTGCCTAATTTGCCTCGCCATTTACCTCGCTATTCGCCTCACCATCCGCCTCGCTATTCGACTCGCCACTCACAGTTGTGTAAGTGCAGCTTTAAATTGGATCAACACTGGGTTTTATGATATCGTAAAGCTAGAAATTAGTTCAAAGTTTCGAGCAATGATCATAATGCTGTTATACAGAGATTTTATACAGGAAGTTTCTTACGCTATTTGCAGCTTAACTGCCTGCCCCTAGCACTAATTTTTCGAACATCACCGTAGCCCTCTTTTTTTTTCGGTAGAAAAATCATCCAATGACATCTCCACACCCTTTGGCGGGGCGGGAGATAGGGTCAAACTTTTACTGACTAAAAACTCACTCCTCATTGACTTCGTTCCAGAGCCATTTTTTATTACCGAAATTATATTTTTTGTGACGTAGCCACAAATTTTCAGTTTTCAGATTTTTTCCTATACTATTGTGCTATGAATCCTTGCTTAATGCCAAATTTCAGGATTCTATATCAACGGGAAGTACCCCATGAATTTTGATTCCTTTCAGGGGTCAAAATTTTCGTTTTTTGCGACATCATACTGCCGTATCTAATTTTTTATTTAACTTAAAAGTTTGTTTTTTTCACAGTTTCAAGAGACCGCAGACCTAAATATATAAGGTGTTAAAAAATTAACTGCAAGAAAAGTAAGTACTGGTTTAGAATTACAAATAAAAAAATTTGGCGAAAAAAAGATTTTTAAATAACAACCCGTTTCGGAGATATGCAATATTTTCACTTCACACAAAATTATTGAATATGCGCACTGTACACCGCACGTGCGCCGCCGGCGCGGCCGCCCCGCCGTAGGTATGCGTGAGTCGTTCACCCCTGTGACACGACACGCGACGGCGCAAATTCGTAAACAGCTGATTCTAATTTTTCTATCACATTTCTCAGACTTTGGACTGGCAAATTATCGAGCTTACTTACAAATAGCATATTTTATTATACCTATAGGACTATTAAAAGCACTGGTAGACTCCTAGGATTGTTTGGACAGCAGGCACTCGTCGTTGCTCACCATACAGTTCACGGTAACGGTTACGTGCCGCAGCTAAACTTTAACCAGTCGTAATGTAGCACATTATCATATCTAAGTACTCTCGATTGGAATACGTAAACGCTGTGCGTAAACGGCATTATTAAAAGCACGAAACTGCACGAACGCACGTATTCGCCGTAATGACACAAGAAAACACCCTTACCGCGCGACGGATTTCGGACAACTAAGGGACGGGAGGGGTAGAGAGAGCTGCGGGAAGAGTAGCGGGCGGCGGGGGAACTGCTAGCAAGCCGCTCGCGAGCGGTACGATGGCGGCCCAAGCCTCAAGCGCAGCCCTGGGTACAGCGCACAAAAAAATATTATACTAAATTATTTTATTTATGTGAAAATATAAAAAGGCTCAAAAAAAAATTTTTTTTTTTTTGATGTGTTCGTTTTTCGATGGCGAGTAAGTGGACAAAATTCTTGCAGTTAATTTTTTAACACCTTATATTCACAATGAAAGTACAAATACTATTTATTAATTGAATTCACGTTTTTTTTTTCATAATATTGTTATTACATACCGCTAACGCTTAGGCAAATGATCGGCATAGCTTGCGGGTCTTGGTTTCCGCATAATAAAACACGCCTGAAACGTTAAACTACAGAAATAAGTTCCACGATATTTATAAAGAAAAATACGTTGCTTCAGATTTGGTATTACACCTGTATCGTCGATGCGTTCACAAACAAAACGTTATAAAAAAACATGAAACAGATGTCTACTTATTAAATACAAAAGTTCTAAGTAGCATAATTAATTATGCTACTTAGAACTTTTGTTTTAAATATTTTAGAAGTTTTAATTTTAAATATTTTATTTACACAAATTAATTTATGATTCTGAACAAATCGCCAGTTGCCGTCTCATTGCGGTGAGAGAAGACCCTGAAGGGATAAACCAACGTCCAGTCTACATATTTTTTCAAAAGAATTCCGACTGTATCACAAAGACAAAACGTATAAATTGAATCGACGCTATTGTCAAATAATTCATAGTAAGGGTTAAGTGTGTATTTAGGGTTTTGGACGACGTAAGCACTAATAAAAGGATGTAAAACTGTAAAGGAATGTAAGGGTCAGCTGTATTCGAATTTATGGGCTGTACTATATTTGCTCTGTGGTGTCAGTTAAGTTTTATGTGTACTTATATAGTAGGGATATGTGACCTAAATAAATAGTGCAGGCATTGGACGGTAAATAATGAGAATATTTGGGAAACAAGGCCGATCCTCAAGGACATCGGACTCATCATCATCTTCCTGCCCTTATCCCGTTTTATTTAGGGTCGGCGCAACACGTTTTTTTCTTCCATTCTCTCCTGTCACTCGTCACGCTATCACTAACTCCCTTTTCTTTCATATCACTCCTCACACAATCCATCCATCTCTTCTTTGGCCTCCTTCTCCCTCTCCATCCATCAAAATAAAAAAAAAAAACAAATCAAAATCATTTTATTCACATTTAAACAGAGTTATTACAATAGATGTTTCTCATGTTACATTTACATCCTTAAATTCTATTTAGCCTGTCACATGGCATGTGAACTTTGTTTTTATAATGGCATGTGGACTCCATCCACATGTAAACTCATAACTCTTTTAGTAACATGCGTTTCATCCCTCCTCTTCACATGACCATACCAAGACAAACGATTTCCTTTCAACTTTTCAGTCACTGGAGCCACTTTCAAACTTCCCCTAATATACTCATTTCTCACTTTATCCATTCTCGTCACACCACACATCCATCTCAACATTCTCATCTCCGCTACGTGCAATCTTTTTTCTTCCGTCTTTGAAGGACATCGGACTCCATCCTGATGATTTCATCGAGCCGTCGGAGAGCCTCTCTCCTGGACTCGAACTGCCATGGCCAACCTGAAAAACTCACACTAAACAGACTCCGGACCCAGGTTGGGCGCAGTCAAGACAATCTCCACAGATGGGGGTTCTCGGACGGTTCTGATCTTCAGTGTTTGTGCGGCGTCTCTCCGCAGACCATGTCCCACCTTCCATCCTGCATCACGTGCCCTATTACCTGTTCACGTAGGGACTTAATGACAGCATCAGTGAACGGCATTGCCGTGGCCGAACACTGGGCCAGGCAAGGAATTTGATTAATTTTGCCGTCGACGCGCTAAGAAGAGATCGTACTAAATGAAACTAGCCATAGCCAACTTTGTTTCTATGATATACTAACTGACCTAATATGTTTTTTTTTTATTTTCGTTTTATTTAACCTTATTTTTAGTTTATGTGAAACTCGATACACGTGTCTAGTATTTTTTTGTAAAAAATCTATTTACAAAATCTCGTAACTGAATCATGAATCATGAAAAATCACAAAGTTATAAGCTTGTTATGTTAGCTGGTTGTTCACATAAACACATGGTCACCGGGCCATCCGGGCGACTGGTGGTTTGTTGTGACCTGTGTTGTTCTTAATGTCGGTGGTGTCTAACTTGTGACCTTCTATAAATATTTGTGGGAAATAAGCACGGTGTAAAAATTATTGGAACCGATTTAGTTACTGATTCTGAACAAACTATATTTAGCTTTCGCTTATACTAAAAATAAAGTTGTCTAAACAACCTCATTCTTATTTTTATTAAATCAGTTTAGCTAGTCTATGACCGCCATTTTAAGGCGCGCGTGTGTAAGGAAACAGATTTTGATTTTTTTACCGCCATATGACAAAACAAATTACGCAACTACTAGTTTTACTGTTTGAAATATAGATATAAGTTAGTAAATTATTTTTCATCTTCACGCGTGTTGAAAAATAATCAATAATTATCGCTACAAGTGAGTATTGATGATTACCATCCTCGGTTTTCTTAAGACTCTTACCTTCAACTCGAGTCTAAATATCGCCTCAGTACACACACATGTATCTTAATGTACTATTCTGTGTTGTCTGTCGTGTAGGCTCAAGCTTTGTGAGAAAATCTCATGTCGTCTGTCGCAGTGAAAGGCTTATCCAGTCAGTACATAGCAGCATTATCACAGCAGGGCTTACTATCCACTATGCTACTAACTTAGATCCACCTATGAAGGTAAATATTCAAAATCAAAGCATTTTAATTCAAATAAACCATTTACAGGCACTGTTGAAAGGTAAAGGAGTCAGTCTGTCAGGAAAAAATGATGCTAATTGCACATTCAAAAGCGTAAATCTCTATGGAGAAGAATGTGCAAGAAACTCTATGGACACTCTTTTGAATCATGATATGTATTACAAATATCTCGGTTACATGTTTGTTGTTGCTGCTATTATGTGAAAAAAATGTAAACAAAAAAAAAATTGAGTTATTTTTAAGGAGGCTTGACATACCTGATTTTTATGTGATGTTGTCAGTATCTTGGGGTCCATCATAGGATTTGGCCCATGATGGCAATCATGGGCTGGGCACTAGATATTACTAGGGTAGACGGCACGACCTACTCGCCTTCCCCTCTTATATGCACCTATATGTGTAAGAAACGCTTCGCCGTGGTAGTCAATCACAAGGCAAAAGTTTGTATGTTTGTAACTTCTTCACGGTCGAAACGCTAAACGGATTTGAATGGAAGTTGGCGCACGGGTAGGCTATGTTCTGAAATAGTAAATAAAATACTTACTATCTCGAGAGTATGACCCCTTGACACAATTTTCTACTATTACGAAGGCAAAACCGCTGGCAACACTTAGTGATACAACGAAATAATAAGCTTCATTTTACCAAGATCGTGCTTGTCTCATTTATTCTACTTATTGTCAAATTGTGTAGACAATAACTTGAGATACAAAACTCATCATTCTAGCCGAGAGACGTCCACTGTCGGACAAAGGTCTCCCCCAAGTGTCACTGGATTCTCGTGACTCTCAACAGGTCTTCGATCCACCTTGTGGGAGGCCTTCCTACGCTGCGTCTTTCAGTTGCTGGTCATCACAATAATCACTAGGAATCAAATTACGAATAACCGACTACTGCTGCATAGTGCCGGGCTTTGGTATAGGCCTGGAGCGAGGAGGAGTGGCAGGCGGTCGCCTCCTTCTGCGAAGCAGTAATGCTAGCAAAGGAGGAGGCCGACCTCATCAGGCAAAGGCAACGGTGCTCACGTCCCAGCCACCACCTGGATTCTAATCCCGATTTTCGGCCACCGTAGGATTGTCAGCAAACTGTAGGGACCCCCTGCAGAAGGGTCGAAGCCTATTGGGGCCAAGGGTTCGCTTTTGAAAGGAAGGTTCGGCCCTGGTATGAAAGGCAACGTAGGAACGGAGTTTTTTTTAGTAAATAAGAGTCTGTTACTATCTCCTACTTCACTCAAGAGCGGGAGTTGTTATTGGATGATTTTTACCCACCGAAAAAAAAAAAACTAGAGCTGAATTTCAATTGAAAAATTCCTCTAAGAATTCCCCATTAAATGTTAATGGGTTCTATGTAACACTTAATACACCCAACCAAAAAGGTTTATCACTAGCAAATATATTAAATTTGTTACGCAGCGTTGAAATTAGATTGAGTTGGTGGGCAAAGCACTTAATTAAGTAGATAGGGGATAGTAGTATTTTTGACGCTATATTCTAGTTAGGAGTAGCCTTTAGTGTATACATTTATGTGTGATGTTTATAGTGATATTATTTAGCTTATTGATAGTATAATTTAAACGTTGAATTCATAAATAAAAATAAACAATTTAGTAGATAGGCACTTTCAGCTATAAAGTGTTAGGTATAATTTATCGATAGGCTGCAATAGGAGTTTTCCGTTCTAGATATTATCGATGCTAATTACACGTAGAAATATTAGTACAATTGAAGGAACACTATCTGTTTTATTCAGTACAAGTTTGACATTTCCTCCCGCTCCACCCAGTGTAGAAAAGTGATTTGGTGATTTTTCACGTAAAAAAGCATCCAACAACACTCACGATAAGCTCTACCAATACTTCCATTATATGAAAATGGTCAATATACGTACAGCTTCAATATCTTAACATCAAACTGGCAACGTGCCCAATCGAGGTAACTGCAGAAGACTGGAAGCATTGCCACTCTGAATGGATTAATAAACAGCTAGACTTGTAGACTAGAACAGTACGTTTTAGCTTAACTCGCTTTTCTAACTTATGAGAATCTTATTCTGTAAGTCGATATCAAAACAAAAATAAAATTAATACACGTTTAAAGAGCACTAAAAGTTTCATAAAAACTACCTTTTCCGCGGACGAGCAGACGTGCTGTAGAAGCAGGAACATCAAACTTATCCACACTTTATCACCCGATAAGACTTCATTGTCCAATCTGGGCCCTAAGCTGGCCGCTGCGCAAACAATCTGGGCAAATGGAAGCCCCATTTGGCCTCGATCCAACTTAAACACAGTGTCAGTGTAAAACTGCTTCATAGGACATGCGTCACCTTCTATGCTGCCCGTCTAGTGGCTTTACCGTGACGTATTAAATGTCAGGCGTACGAGCAAGAAATAAAAGATAGAACCAGATAGAACTATACAATATACATCCTATATAGCTCCATCCCTTAAAAAGTTCAGTTTAGGTTGTAAAGTGGATCGCGTTGAGAACTCTTCGTAGGGACTCTGCCACCTGAACCTTTCAGAATTTATACGAAGCCAATTTTAGAACAGTGTAGCAGTAGTGGCAGAGTGGTAACGGCCCCGACTTATGAGTTGTAGGTCGAGGGTTTGAAACCCTGCCAGGCGCATTACTTTGTGCAATTTATTTCATCACCCCTGCTCTCAAAAACGGTGAAGGAAAAGATCGTGAGGAAACTGGCATGTCCTAGAACCAAAAATTCAAAGACGTGACATTCACCAACCCGCACTGGGCCCGCGTGGTAGATTATGGCCCATTCCCTTTCTTAGAGAGGAGGCCTGTGTCCCAGCAGTGGGAACATTAAAAGGCTGAAGATGATGATGAATGTTTGATCTATACAGGTTGCCAAATACTGGCCAGAAAAAAAAAATGGGTCTAGCGATACAAAAAAGTAGGCAACAATAATGAAATAGGTACTCTCTTAATGGCATAATTGGCACACTAGTTGAGTGTTTGGCTGCTGATCCCTGTAAAGAAGAAATATTGGTATAGCCTACATAATGATAATTTTTCTGGGTCTGAGTATTGCTTGGCCAAATATTCGGTCACGGGATTGCCGTCCGCTGTCTTCAGGTCCTTACGTAAACAGTTATAGCAATCTGGCTCAAAAAGATGGGAAATCATCTGCGGAGAGACACTACGCAAACACTAAAGATTAGAACCATCTGATGACCCCCTGGATAGTCTATGCTGCGGCTTACTTGAGTACGGATGCTATTCAAAGTTGGCTGTGACAACTTGTGCCTAGGCGAGAGATTCTCCAGTGGTTCCGTGAAGTCATCAGGAGGTTAAAAGTCACTACATCAACTTGTGAACGAGGCGATCTGGTGACGCTACGGAGTGGATATAGTGAGAGCATGCCCATACAAAATCATCTGAAAAGTTCTAGCTGCAGGAAGCAAGGCGTGGGTTCCGGGTGGCTCTAATGAGCTGTGACCTTTAACCCTTTAACCGCTTGCATCGGTTTGGTCCGACGAGTGTTTTCATGTCCTATTCGCCAGCGTCGTGTGTTCGCCACTGGCTCTTCATCTCGTTTAGCTCTTCAAACCTTATAGGCGACAGAAGAGCTAAAGAGACGGAGTACTTGTTCGTGGATGTGCGGCCCTGGCGGAATAAACGCTAGAGTATTGGTCGGATATATGCGACCTAGGCGGTTAAAAGGTTAAGCATCTCACGCTAAAGAAAATATGTCTCCGAGTTGTTAATACCATGAGCTACTGTATCAGATTTTCAGTGCCTTAAATATTTTTTATTTTCATTTCTAAAGGCGTGGGTGAAATATACAGACGTCTAGATATAGATATATTATTTCATTTTAAGAAAAGATTTTCAAAGGCTAGGGAGCTTTAAATCTAATACACACTTAATATAATAATAATAATAATCCTTTTATTATCAGGCAACTAAGGCCCATAACACAAATACACACATAATCTTACAAAATAATATACTAATACATTATTACTTAAATTGAACCAAATATTTCTTATAGTTGGCACCGTTCCCAAAAATACTGCACGCTTGGTTAAGTAACATAACATCACACCTGCTATTTCTGCAGAGAAAGACAGAGAATAGAATAAACTTTATTGTACACCAAAATAGTAACAAAAACTACACACACACAGAGATACAGACAGATTGGTGATTAAGAAAGCATTTCACTTTTTGCCAGTTACTTTTAAGGATATCCAAAAGTGTCATCATCATCATCATCATTATTTTAGATGAAAGACGTCCACTATTGGACATAGGCATCCCCTAAATGTTACAATAATGATCGGTCCTGTGAGTCTCGCATCCATCGGATTCCTGCAAACTTGCTCAGATCATCGGTCCACCTTGTGGAAGGCCTTCCTACGCTGCGTCTTCCGTTACGTGATCGCCACTCCATAATCTTCTGGCCCCATTGACCATCTGTTTTGCAAGTAATGTGTCCTACACACTGCCAGTTATGTTTGGTGATTCTTCGTGTTATGTCGATAACCCTTGGTTCTCCTGCAGACATCAGCAGGTCTAAAAAGGCCACTTTTCTAGAATCATAATATGTTTATACGGCAATATTTACAAGGAATATGATTCTAATATGCAGTAAATTGAGTCTGATTCGACTGATTTGTGCAACCATTTTACGAACATTAGAAGAATTGCTTATGATCTGTTAGGAATTCCGAATATGATTTGCTTTAGATGAATTGCTCATGTGACGTTCGTTCATCGGACATATTTAACTCCAACCTACAAGCTACTACTGAGAAATGTTTTTGACGAAAATAAACCCATATCACTTTACCTCACGTGAGAATTGGTCACAGCATTACATGATCTGCAGTAATGCTTGCAGCCTCTGGATCAACGAGACTGTCATCGTTAAATCTTGTTAAATGATTTTTTTTTCAAGGTTAAATCATCCAATGATTTCTCCCACTCTAGGGCAGAGCGGGTGGACGTGTCAGATTTTTACTCTAAAACTACACCTGTTTTTCTCTGCACCCTTCATTCCAGGACCAAGGATTCCTCTTTCAGAAGTTGATGATTTCCAATGTAAGAAAGAAAGCATATTTTGATACAAGTAGAGAATTTGTTATTGCGACTGAAGCGGAATTCGCCCGAGCCGCAGTTGATGATGTTATTGAGCCGACCGCTGCAGTGGTGGTCCACGTGTATCAAACATTTTTTTTAATACAATTACGAAGAAATAAACAAATGGCCGCCGGGCAGCCGCCTGGTAAATGAAAGCTGCTTAGCGACAAGCTTGCAAATTGTGGCGGGACGAACTGGCACACTTTTCCGCGCTAGTGCAAAAAACAGTAAATTGCGTGCCTAAAAGCAGTAAGGGTGATATTGAAAGAACTTTTATAATAGAAAAATGCATTATTACATAAAGATTTACAATCTTTTTAACCGCAATGATATTTTATGTTTCAAATAGAAAGTAAATCTCTGCGGTGTATTAGATTTATTTGCTTAGTTTCCGTTAAGTGTGTAATAAAATACTCGTAAATAGCTAACATGGGGTAATGTTACGGAGTTTTATGGCACCCTAAAGGGTTATAGTGTATGATATAGATATGAGATGAAATACTTCCTTTGATGTTGTATTCTCTTTGCCATGGTGTGTCGGTCCAAGCCAGGGGCCATAGACTAGAAATAACTTTCAACTCAGATCAAGGCAACTGTGTTCTGCCTATTGTCTATTGTGCAACACAGTAATGCCCGGTTCACGCATGGCTGGCAGTTTTTTATGTTTTGTGCGTCTATTTGGGCAAAATAAACATATTTTCTTTCTTTCTTTTCCTTCATTTATGTTGTTGAGCGATAGTTTTTGTCCCACGATGAGAAAAACTAATTACTAAACAGATTGAAAACCCGGTCGGCATTCGGTGATTCCGTGATTTACTCGAATATTTCACAAAACTTGTGCCAGGAAATACGTGTTTTTTTTTAAACCCTTAAAAGTTTTTGAGATAAATTGTCGTCATTCAGAGTCTCGATTAAATCTGCAAGGTTTCTATAGACGTACTTTTTTATAATTTTAATAAATGAGTACATTATGGAAGACCAAAATCCACGTAAAATTGCAAAATATTCAAAGGTCTTTACTGGATTAGTTTTACACAAATGTTTTATTTCTATAGAAGAATAGAATTATCTATTCTGGATATTAATCCATAAGATATCTGGAGAAAGATGTATAATAACATCATAATCACGTAAGAGCAGTTGTATGAAAATGTACCTCGGGTTGACCGCTCATAAGTGACTCAATCAATTTTTCTGGAACACGTCGTGCTGTCGACTCGGAATTGGTCTTTACCGGATGGCCAGAAGGCGAGATAGCCATAGCTCGCCGGTAGTCTGTTTGCGACTCCTGACGCAGAGGGCGTCTCCAGGAGTCACCGATGCCCTTTGATGGATGGGTTTTAATTATAAGTAATCTGACACTCCGTCTCGCACCACTCAGCTATCGCAACGCCATTTTTTTATCATATATCATATAGATATATGATATAGGTTATCATTTATATTATTGAAAATCATTTCGACGCAATTCAACTTATTGGGCCTAAGCTTCTCCTAAGCTACAACATAACACCAGCCCCTCTAACCAAGTTACGATCGTTTCGTTATCTTCGAACGCTTTGAGTTGGCCACGCCTTCAATACCTTTGTTCTGACTTCATAGCAACGCTGTCACGTGACCAGAAAAACTAGTACTAGATAAACAAAATAATTTTTTATTTTAATATCATCTTCAAAACGCCATTCACAGCAACTGTAAATGCATATGATTCCAAATTCAAATAAACTGACAGCTGCCAAGATGGCGGCCGACCCGTTACGTGGCACCGTCCGATTAGCTGGTTTAATCTGCTGGCCTGATTCCCGCAATCCAATTGGCTAATAGGTTTAGTGTTGCAAAATGCATTTTCGGTATTAGTCGATTACAGGGTCCGGGTGGGTAGTATGATAAATCTGCTTATTGCTAATCTCATAAGCAGGTTATGAACGTGGAATGTAATGTCCAATTTCAAGCAATATTACAGTCTATCTATCTGATGGATAGTCAGGATAGTTCGAGCAATAAATAATATTAACTAGGAATTGATTCAATTCAATGCAATAATCGATACAGTGCACTATTATTAAGTAGGTGTAAACACCAAAACGTAGGACAGTTCCAGTGCGTTTTCACGCTACGACTGCCTGGTTGAGAGTCTTCGCCATACTGGCGGGCTTTACTCAAGCTTGTAGCTTAACAACAACGCCTGACTTTGCCAAAAGCGCGCCATCTCTAGTTCTTCTAGTAGGCATAAGATGGCGTCCCGTACTCGATATAAAATAAATATATATATATAGAAAATAAATATATATATATATAGAGATTAAGTTATATCGAGGACGGGACGCCATTACTGACTGACTGATCTAACAACACACAGCTCAAGCTACCGAACGGATTACGCTTTATGGACACAGAACCGACCGCAACCGCATCCGCACCACATCGCACCGCATCGTCGCTTTCCATTAGGTGAGATAGCGGTCAAGCGCGAACCTATAAAATAATAAAAAAAGATAGTTATTATGACGAAGGTATGCGAAAAGATTTCAGCCCATAAGTTTGGACTTGCAGACGATAACCGTTCAGACCGAGCCCGAGTCGTCGACGGCGCGTAGTGCTTCACGCGCGCCTCAAAGAGATGTCAGCAAAACTTTAAGGGCCAAGCTGGGCCGAAGTCTACTGGGGCCATAGGCAAGAACGTCGCCAGCCGATGATCAAGTTTTTTTTTAATAATAATAAAACTTTATTTTCCCCACAATATAACTCCTAATTACTAGCCTTATATCTACGTAACATATAGGATGGGCATTATATTGTGGGAGACTGGTGCCTAAACTAGGCTCGGAAGCTGTAAAGCAAGCCTCTAGGGGGCTAGCCGTGCACCCCCTTGGCGACGCCCTTGACCATAGGTTGGCTTCCGAAAGGGAAAGCCGAGGTCCTGAAACGCAAGGCAAAGAAGTAGTCATTGGATGACATCTCTACTCAAAAAAATAAATAAAAAAAAAATATGGAGAAACCTAGTTAGAAGTGAGCGAAGCTGCTGGCAGAAGCTATACTATTTAATATAAAAATAACTAGGCAAGCGCGAGTCCGAGGGTTCCGTACAAACTAACTTGTGTAAATAGTTCAATTCCCGAATCGAGTATCGATTATTTCTCCTAATCGATAAAAGTATTTTTTTGTGACATAACTCCAAATTTACAGTTTTCAGATTTATAACTATACTAGTGCTATGAGACCTTTTTTCATGCCAAATTTCAGGGTTCTAGATCAACGGGCAGTAGGTATGAATTTTGAGTCTCTTGAAAGTGTCAAAATCTACGTTTTTTTTTGCGACATAAACGGCCATATATTTTTTGTCGTTAACTTAGAAGTTTGATTTTTTTCACAGCTTCAAAGGACCGCAGACCAGAGTAAATATTTTTCACTCAATACCTCCCGAGATAAAGGGTCTTGACAGGTAGACGGACCAACAAAGTAATCCTAGTGTTCCGTTGTTTTGCTTTTGAGGTACGGAGCCCTAAAGATGAGAGACTAAATGACATATCAACGCAGAATCGAAATAACTGGGACTAGGCTTCTTCAAGGAATATCGAAATTAGGATCTATAAAAAGCGGCCATGAGTAAACCAGACTCACGTAATAAGGTTTCCGTCCCAACAAACTTTATTTTAATACAAAACGTAATGGATGGATGAGATTTGTGGAAGATGGACCGCCTCGACTTATATAGGTTTATTGACATCATTTGGGTAACGAGCCCTAAAATGAGTTTCTGGGAGAAGGATTTTCTTAGCTCATCTAAGTTGGTAGCGTAGGTGGGCTAAGTGTCCTGGAAAATATCACACTAATATTAGATATACAGGTAAAAGCTTGTGAGTTTGTGTTTGTATGCCTTTTACTTCTTCACGTTCGAACGGCTGAAGGGACTTCAAAGAAACTTGGTACGCGGGTAGACCATGTTCTGGAATAGCACGTTAATCTTCTATACAATATTATTTTTAGTATATGCGAAACCTGAATGTAGTATGTTCAGAATCAGTAACTGAATCGATTCTAATAATTTTTACACTGTGTTAATTTTTGTTTGACATGCCTGTTGGTCTAGTGGTTAGTGGCCCTGACTACTATGCCATTCCGGAGTTCGTGGGTTCGATTCCCACCCGGGACAAATGTTTTTGTGATGAGCACGATTTGTTCTGTGTCTGGGTGTAATTTATCTGTAATATGTATGTATTTAGAAATATACAAGTATGTTTATCAGTTGTCTAGTACTCATAACACAAGCTCTGCTTAGCTTGGGACTAGACGGCGTTGTGTGATAGTTGTGGAATATTATTATTATAATAATAATTATTTCCCAAAAAATATTTAAAAAGATCACAAGTTAGATACTATCGACACTAAGTACAACACAGGTTGCGACAGACAATAGCGTGCATTCGGAACCAGTGCACAGCTGGGTGCGAGAGCAGAGCACACTATGTATTTGTGCGGACAACCAGGTAACATTACAAGCTTCTAACTTCATGATATAGTTATGAAATTTTGTCCATAGATTTTTTATATAAAAATACCAGACACGTGTTTCAGGTTTACCAATTATACTAAATACTAATGTTGTGTATATAAAACCGAATTACCATTCACTGATTAATTATGAAATCTCAGAAACTATAACACCTACAAACTTAAAATTTGGCAGGTAGATTCCTTATAGAGTGTAGACATCTGCTAAGATTTTACGAAACTCCACCCCTAAGGGGGTAAAACGGGGGTTGGAAGTTTGTATGAAGAAAGCGACTTTCACGCATATTTTATTCATTTGGATAATTGTTCGTTATCGCGCAGCTGAAGCAGCTGGCAGCAGCTATTTCGTCTATTGGTCAGATATTTTATTTGAACTCCCCTATGAAAGGAGAGAGTATTTTTAGCCAAGTGCGGGGGCAGTATTTTCTCCTCCAACGAGTGCATATTCCTGGAATTATATTAGAATAAATAGTTTCTTTCACACCCACGGATTCTGGAAAACTTCTGTAAACTTTAGTAAATAAGTAACAAGCATTTATGGAACTTTAAATTACTTTATGACTTCATTCAGTGAATGTTTTTCAAAAACAGTGAACTTAAGATTAATGCTCCATGGTTGCAAAGGGAAGACCGCACGTAAAGGCTCGAGGGGAGCCGCCCTGAAGCCCCAGCCGCTGAATCCCGATTCCGGTTTGCGGCTACTGTGGGCGCGGGTTTGTGGACGGCGAGCAATGGGTAGCTCGCATTCTGTGAAAATTTAAACTCTCTGCTGTTAAACGAACGGAAAGCAAGAGCTTAATTATAGGATCCCGTTAAGAACTTATGGGTCCGGATGCTCTAAAATGAGTAAATTAAAGAAGGAAACAAAATCGAAATCGAAAACGCTTACTCAAAGGTTTGGTGTTTGAGAAGAAAAGGCATTTGTCTTGATGCCATGTCGGCTATCTATTGTGACAACATCGCTCACCAGAACTTGGAAAAGCCTATCTAATGGAATTAGGATCACTAGGATGGCTCGTCATCCATTATTCCATTCTAAGATCAATCTTTAAAGATATTCTGCAAGACGTATAGTGGGCTAAATGAGATTGTGGTCGATTCCGGCCCGATTCCTGGGGATTTGGGCCCGTCCAACTTGAGTAGGATTATGTTTTTCATTAATTTAAAATTTTGGGATTTCGTTTTTTCAACTTTTGACTACATAAATATTATTATTAGTAACGGGTACTGATTGAGCCCCATTTTTTTGTGCACTAATTAAAAAAATAGGGGTGTATTCTTAATACAATGAACCAGATTTGTCTATTTTGATGATTGTAGACCTAGGTAACGGTCCCGACTTACCAGTTGTAGGTCACTGATTTAAACCCAGCCAGGCACATTATTTTGTGTAATTTATTTCATCACCACTACTCTTAAAACGGTGAAGGAAAACATCGTAAGAACCAATGTTCTAGAACCAAAAATTCGAAGAAATGGTGACATCCACCAAGCCGCTCAGTGCCCATGTGGTGGATTATAGATTAGAGAGGAGGCCTGAGTCCCAGCAGTGGGAAAATTATAAGGTTGATGCAATTAATGATATACCTAGGTATCTTTATTCAGGATGGATTTATGAGATGGGTCTGTAAGGTTATTAGAACTGTCCATATAACATCCATACTTTTTAAGATTTTCCGAACATTCACAGATTTTAGAAAAAAGTTACAGTAATCAAAAAATAAAAAATTAAATAACGTAACTAAAAAAATATGCCTATACGTAGGGGAGACCAGGGATGAACGTAACAATTTTCAGTTTTGAGTCCATATCTTTGGTGTGTTTTTAGTTAGGTAAAATAATACAATTCTTGAAGACGGACATATCCTTACTTCATAATTTGACGTAAAAAGTTTTGTTAAAAAGATTGTGGTTTTCGATTAAAACCAAATTATTTAAGAGTCGGAGGTTTGTTACATTCATCCCTACCGCAGGGATAGATGTAACAAGCAAGAGGGATGGTTGTAACATAGGAAATAAACGTGATTTATGAAAAATTTATTTATTAGCAGGCCTTATTTAAATTTAAGAACATTTTTTTGTTAAACTTGGTAAACAAATCAAACCTCTTTTTCACTTTAAATAATAAAAATCTCTGCATAGTAGATATAAACATAAAACTTGTCTTTCTCTTGGACAAAACAAAACAATTAAGTGCTTAAACTACTTAATCCAATAAACAATAAACATGATAAAATAATTAATAAGACAACGGCTTAAACAAACATAACTTTCCTACTGGTACACGCTACAAAATACAGGAACATTTGACAGTTTTTATTTTTAATTCTTCAGCCTCTAGTTCTAACATCTCTGGGGTGGCTAAGCCTCTATCGGTGGTTCTCTTGTGTACGTTAGGCATTCTGAAATAAATATAGCAAATATTATTCACAAATTAAACACTATAATTACACAAAATTAATACGAAAAGTATCAGATGTTATAAGGGATGAAAGTAACGACATGTTACTTTTACCCCTTATTCCAAAATTCCCACAATCTGACAAATATAATTTTTTACTGAGAATACCGATCAAGAACTTCAACTTTTGATAATGAAATATTGTAGATAGATAATCAACCAACAATATTAGCGATCAAGACTAAAACATATACATTTAATAAAAGAAATACACAAGAACAATAAAAACATCAAAAACTTACTTTTGACGAATTACACACACAACCGGTCGTCGCAGCCGTCCAGACGCCACTGAGGCGGGAGGGGAGGTGAAATAGCTACACTAACATGGAGGACAGGATTATACAAGTCGATTCGTTCACTCGTAAGGTCATTTGTTACTTTCAACCCGCGTTACTTTCATCCCTGGTCTCCCCTAGTATTACTTCATGTAGGGATCATAAAACTTATGATTACTAGAAATGACAGAAAGACAATAGGTGTGCGTTTGCTTGGGGCTTGCGTAATTAAGAGGCTTGACCGATTTGGATGAAGCTTTGTGAGTGTAATTGAGTGGTTTCCTGGATGGTTTGATGGTTCGTACAGTTGGAGCTTGAAAATACAATAGATTCAAAAAGTTATGCAACATATAAACTATTTCGTTATTAACCGTCCGCATTCAATACTTGGTTTTATACATCATTGCGTACATATTGTTGAAACGCTGTGGCGATAGAATGGTTCTCTGTGGTTTTCATAAATCTGACTGAATATGGGTCGGCCTTGTCTTCCTGAAATTATGTTTCTATTCAGGCGGATATTTCATCGGCTTTACATACAGAAATCCTGTTTGTAAACACAGGATTTCGATAACGACTGACAAAAATAATTAATTTATATTTGACTGGCCTGTTGGTCTTGTGGTTAGTGGCCCTAACTGCTATGCCGGAGGTCGTGGTTTCGATTGGGAATCGAACACACCAAGACAAATGTTTGTGTGATGAGCACGATCATTTTTTATGTGTCTGGGTGTAATTTATCTATAATATGTATTTAGAAATATAAATGTAATACGTTTATCAGTATCTAATACTCATAACACAAGCTTTGCTTAGCTTGGGAGTAGACAGCGTCGTGTGATTGTTGTGGAATATTATTATTATATACAACAAATATTGTTTTTTTACTTATTATTAAAAAGAAAAACGATACTCTAGATCGTGTAAACATATAAACTCCTACACAAGACATCTAGATTCGGAACAACTATTCGTAGGCCATACAAATATTGTTTCGGCGCGGGAATCAAGCTCGCGACATTGAGCACAGCAGTCGGTACGTTGCGGTTTTTCGGAGAGACGTATAACCATCTGTTATATACTGAACTATAATATTGGCTATTTACCACGTGCGTTTACGAAGCGCGCGTTCTTTAGACTGGTTCTGAATATTTTACTCATTCGAAATGTGGAGCTTGCTTCGTGAAAGCACCATGTACCTATCTATGTTGTATTCATTGGTACTGGATTTGTATGCAAAGCACAAGTGTGCACACTTGAATTTTGGCTTGGTGAGGCTTTTGAGGTGAAGAAGAGAAGTTTGGTTTGGTTCTGTAGTTTTGTGTAACAGGAAATTCAGGGTTCAGCTAGATCCGGTCTTAATTTTCAGATTTGCTACATCTTTTACTTTTGGTTAAATCACACTTATATTATAAAACGTGAAAGTTTGTAAGTGTGTATGCTACTTCACGCTCAAACAGCTGAAGGGATTTGAATGAAATTTGGCACACTGATAGACAATATCCTGGAATAGCAAATTAGATACTTCTTATCTCGAGGGTATGTTTCTTTGGGACGATTTTCTACTTTCGTGTAAGCGTAACCGCTGGTAGCGACTGTGTTTACAATTAGTTATTTACCTAAACCAATATCAGGTAATTAACTACATTTAAATCATCTTTGTTACGTCTTTTATATAACATTTATTTTAAATAAAAAGACATCAAGATAGTTTATTATTATTTTGTATATTAGTTAAGTACCTAAACAGATGGAATATAGCCACACTCTTATATCCTTACCGATTCAAGCCATAATCGACCTTTATGCTAAGTTTCGTCCAAATGCGTTCGAATGTGAAGAAGTAAAAAATGCAAATTAAAACTTATTTGTGATTAAATTGTAATGTCTTGTCATCATTAATTGATTACCGAGTTTAATATTCTAATACCTACTAGAATTTTCAATCGTTATTCTGCTTTAAATATTACCAATGAAATAAATTGGGACGTGAGAGCAGAAGGGTAAAAAATAACATAATAATTGTCAGTCCAGCCAAGTTACAATAGTTTCGTTCAGCGTGAACGCTTGGAGTTGGCCACGCCCCCAATTACACGTGACTGAGCGTTAAGATGACATCAGAACAAAGGAATTGGGGGCGTGGCAAACTCCAACCGTTCACGCTAAACGAAATGATTGTAACTTGGCTAGGGGTCAGACCTACCAAATATAAACAAAAAATTTCATAAAAATCCGTTAAGCCGTTTCGGAGGATTTTGACAACAAACACTGACACAAGATTTTTATGTGCTCGGAAATTTCAAGACAAATATACCATTGTAGGAAATTGCAGAACAAATATATCCGAGCTGTCAGCGAAAGAATATAATTTTAATTTTACATATCTAGATAATCTATTTGTACCAAAATTAGACTAACCGTTTGGACTAGCTCCCAATTTGTTGAACACATTAATATTCTCAGCACATTCAATTTTACAGTTCAATCATTCGATAACGTGTGAATACTCGCCTTTACCCTAAGGGGTGGGCCGAATAGCTGTGAAAAATGGCCGGAGTAGAGGTGATGTTGTACTGGAAACTGAGCGGGAGCGGTGAGGTTAATTGAGATTAATTGATCAAGAGCTTCGACAAAAAATTATTAATTTAGGATTCAGTGCCTCAAAAGGAAAAAACGGAACCAATATACTCTTATACGGCTATCTGTCTGTCAAGACCCTTTATCACAAGAATGCGTGCAGCTATCAAGTTAAGATTAAAACGATATACTCAGGTATGCGGTTCGTTAAAGCTGTAGAAAATTCAAACTTCTACATTAACGAAAAAAAAATGTACGGCCGTTTATGTCGCAAAAAACGTATATTTCGACACTCTCAAGGGAATCAAAGATCATAGATGTGTGAGTTTCAAGTCTAGGTATTCTGGTTGCGATGTTAGCGCGTAACGTATCTTACCCTATAATAATTATCAGTGATTTTAGTCGATTTTTCAAGATAAGCAGTTTGTATAGAAAAGTGCCAATGATTAGTAGATATTCAAGAAACGTTACCTTTATTCAGATCCATGGCAGGGTTTGCCAGGATCAGCTGTATAATTTACCTGTATCGGGTTGAACTTGATACGTTCCTTAAAAGTATTTTGCCCGCGATTTCTTTCGGGATTGTTTTTATAAAAAGTTTAACACCCTTTATACCGTATTTTGAGGGTAGTTTTGAGGACTTATAATTACATCTATTCTATACTTATAATAAATCTGTAGAAGTAAAAATTCTGTACATTG
This sequence comes from Leucania comma, assembly GCA_958295575.1. Lineage (NCBI taxonomy): Eukaryota > Metazoa > Arthropoda > Insecta > Lepidoptera > Noctuidae > Leucania > Leucania comma. The sequence goes on from OY282483.1 coordinate 5,996,357, forward strand.
AAAATATCAAAAAAATAAATGGCAGGGGGTGTTACTAGACCGACACCGAACTCAAAAATGTGATTAAAAAAATTTTTGTCTGTCTGTCTGTCTGTTTGTTCAGGCATCACGCAAAAACTTCCAGTTCGATTACGATGAAACTTGGTATAATTATTCTTTAATATCCTGGGCACCACACTGGGTACTTTTTTATCCCGGAAAAGTATATACAATAAAAACCAACTTAATTTTGCGGTTCGATCCCTAAGCCCGATTACTGTACCAACCGCAAATAATAAGTTTGTCGCAGGTTACGTCACCCGTTTCTATTGTAATTAGCCACAAAGGGCCCGCGCCGAGACAGAAGTATTAATACCAGTAAGTATGCTCGATAGATAACGTTCTACACAAATAGCACTTTCCACAAAAAACTCATTGATAAGTTTCGTCGTTCACGCGAATGAAGTTGCGGGCACAGCTAGTAAATAATAATTTTAGTCTTTATTATTAATTTTGACTGTCTATTAACCCATGAAACCAGATTCCTCTATAATTATAATCTTTAAAATCCGCTGAATAATTTTTAAAGGGTAGTTCTAGGAATGAAAAATGACAACCTTTATTATTTCTTTTTTAATTACTATTTATGCAAATTTTCAAGTTAGTACATAGCATGAGATATTGAAAGAAAAAGAAAGAAAGAAAAAATATTTATTTGGTACAGCATAAGGCATGAACACAACAATTAGGTAACACAAAAAAAGTTTAACAAAAATAAGAATAATAATAATTGTGTGCCTCATGGCTGCACCAAAATGGGTCCAGTTCAGCATGAATGCCAGACAACTAGTGCCTGGTTTATTTTGCATACAAATGAAGTTCCTCCATTTCACTCCCTTAGAGGTTGAATTTTCAAAAACCCCTTTTGAAACCCCCCCCCTCCCCCCCCCCCCCTTTTGAGGTAATGCTTATCCCCAGTCCCACTAGTTTGGGCTGTGCGTTGATATTTCAGTCAGTAAGTTTTTCCTTTTATATCATCATTTCAGCTGCGAGCAAAGTCCCTTTTTTTTTTTTTTTTTTTTATGGTAGGTAAAATCATCCAATGACAAATCCCGTTCTTGCGCGGAGCGGGAAGTAGTGTCAGACTCTTACTGACTAAAAACCTACCCCGTTCCTTCGTAGCCTATCGTGCCGGGGCCGAGCATTCCTTTCGGAACTAACCCATGACCCCAGTAGGCTTCGACCCTGCCTGCCTGCAGTTAGCAGGCTGGACCTCTTCGGTGTGCTGACAGCTCCTTGAGGCGCGCGGGAACAGAACGCGCCGTCGACGACTTGGGCTCGGTCCGGTCGGTTACCGGACGATCGGACAGCGTGCTACCCATTGCACGCCGTCCGCAAGCCCGCGCCTACGGTGGCCGGAAATCGGGATCGGAATCCCGGCGGCGGCTGGGGCGAGCGCCCCGTTGCCTCTGCCTTATGCGGTCGGCCTCCTCCTTTGCTAGCATTACTGCTTCGCAGAAGGAGGCGACCGCCTGCCATCCCTCCTCACTACGGACCATGGCCTGAACCAAGGCCCGGCGAGAGAGATCGCTGCCGCCGATCGCCCCCACGAGGACACGGCGATGCTCCGCCCAGGCGGGGCACACCTCTACAGTGTGCTCCACCGTGTCCTCCGGATGTTCCGCACAGTGGCGACACCCGGGCGAATCCTCCGCACGAATCCGGTACAGGTACTTAGCGAACTTTTCGTGTTCGGTAAGCACCTGCGTCGTGCGGAAGTTGAGAACGCCGTGAGGTCTTTCCAGCCACGCCTCAAGGATGGGCCTTATCGCCCCAATTGTGGCGCGCCCCGAACGAGGTTGCGATAGTCGTTGACGCCATTTCGCCATGAGATCCCGCCGGAGCTCTGTCCGCCATGCCTCGACTTGTCGTGGCAGCGGAATTTCGCCCCGGCGTTGCATCTCCATGCGCTTGTCGTGCATGTGTGCAAGGACTGTTGCCTCCAGATCCCACGGCGGTTGGCCAGCAAGGAGGGTCGCCGCCTCGCGGGAGATCGTTCGGTACCCTCGCACCATGCGTATTGCCATGACCCTCTGGCACGCATTCAGCTGGGCCCTCGGTTGCTGTGTCAACGTCAGTGCCCACACCGGAGCCCCGTAGAGAGCCATGGACCGAACGATTCCCGCGTAGAGCTTCCGGCAGGAGGCGTCTGGTCCCCTGAGGTTGGGCAGGAGCCGCCCGAGAGCAGCCCCAGTCCGATTCATTTTGGGAGCCAGACGTCGGAAGTGCTCCTTGAAGTTCCACCAGCTGTCGAGGACGAGTCCCAGGTACTTCATCGTCGACCCGACGCCGATGTGAACCCCTCCTACCGTTAGCTGGGAACGCGGTGGTGGCGCATCCCGAGGGCCGTGGAAACACATGGCCTCGGACTTGTGCAGTGCCACCTCGAGTCCCAACTGCTGGATCCTGTCAACGACCATCGCAACCCCGCGTGTCGCTAATTCGACCGCCGTCCGGTACGACTCTCCCCGCGCTAGGACCAACGTGTCGTCCGCGTAGCAGACCACGCTGACCCCGTCGGGGAAGTCGCCGCGCAGCACGTAGTCGTACCCGATGTTCCACAAGGGTGGTCCTAGTACCGATCCCTGCGGAACACCGCACGACATCTCTCGACGTTTCCACTCTCCCTGGTGACCGGGATAGATGATATACCTCTCCGATAGGTAGGCCTCGATCACACGACAGAGGTAGTCGGGCACCCGGTGATACCGGAGTGCCGTTCCAATGCAACTCCAGGGCAGGGAGTTGAAGGCGTTGGCAATGTCCAAAGACACTGCCACGACACACCTGCCCTGGGACACCGCATCCCCCGTCGTGAGGGCTCGCACGCGCATGATGGCGTCCACCGTGGAGCGCATCCTGCGAAAACCGAACTGTCCGTCCGACAGGTCCGGCCCCACCCTTGCAAGGCGCGCGACGAGGCGGTTTGCAATGACTCTTTCAAAGAGCTTGCCCACCTCGTCGAGCAGCACAATGGGCCGGTACGCGGACGGAGAGTCCGCAGGGCGCCCAGGCTTCGCTATGAGGACCAGTTTCCCCGTCTTCCAGCGAAGTGGGAACTGGCCCCTCTCCAGAGAGCAAAGTCCCTTGCTTGCTGCCTCTTAAACCTCTTACTGTCCACTGTCACTTAACCTTTTATTTTTTAATTTTAGGGTTCCGTACCTCTAAATCGGAACCCGTAAAAGTGATCCTTATAGGATCACTTTGTTGTCCTTCTGTCGGTCTATCTGTCTGACTGTCAAGACTCTTTACATCGAGAACGCATGGACGCATTGAGTTGAAATTAGGTCTGCGGTCCCTTCTAGCTGTAAAAAATGAAACTTCTAAGTTAAAGAAAAAACCAAATATACATATTTGCGATATAAACGGCCATACATTCTCAAAGGAATCAGTTCGGGAATCGAACCGTTTTCATAGTAAGTTAGTACGGTACCCTCAGTACGCGAGTCCGACTCCCTCTAGCCTAGTATTTTTATCACATAAACATTTATGTATGTATTTAATTTGTGTTGTGTTTGTGTAAGTATTTTTTTGGAGTGACTAAAAATTTAATAAGTATGAAGGTTTTCCGCAAAATATATAAACTGTAAAGAAATAAATGAAAGGTATAATAGTACATTATGATACAAGTGTGTAATGTAGGAGGTTACCGTCGAGGCGGTATTAAGACCCGAGCCTTGACGAGGGTCTTAAGAGAGCCAAGAACGGTAACCATTCATTACTCACGTGTATCATACGACGTTTTTTAATACACTTGTGAAGAAAAACAATTTAGTTAACTAATATTACAACGGTAAAACTAGTAAAATTTTTCATAACATGACGGTAAAAAATTAAATCTGTTGCCTATGAGCACGCGCTGGGCTATGGCTATATGGTCTTTTGATCATATTGCCTAGTCGACGTTGGTTTTCTTGTGTCAAAAGTTTTTACGTTAATGTCATTTGTAGTGACAATAGAATATGGATGTAACATTTTAAAATATAGTATTCGATTTTATTTTATTAATACAGACCATGAATTTCACTCGAAAAAATTACACCAAAAACCGCGCGCATCTTACCATAGACCACAAACAATTTTTATTTTTTCGTATTCAAAATTTGTTTTGCAAAGAAAGAGGTTGAACAAAAAGGTTATAGCTACATTACAGCACTAGTGCTTAATGGTAATCAAAATGTCACAGTTTGGTAACAGGTGCCATTATTGTATACCTAAGTGTAGTGCAATAAAAGCCACTTTCTGAGCAAGTGTATTGAAAAGAAACTTTACAAACTTTATTCCTGAAGCTTCAGGGGTAGTTCCAACGACTTGTAATCGCAATTGATTTGTATTCCGTCAGCTCCCTCGTTGTCAGTCAGGTCACGAAACAGATTACTGCCATTAAAGGCACAAATTGCGTAATTTGACTATGGCGGTCACATCACATAATGATGCGTCATTGTCATTATGAATATTTACATTCATAATGAAAATATAGTCAAATTTAGTCGATATATATGGCTTCAAAGTCTTGAGCATCGACGCCGAGTTGCTAGCCTGTCGGTTTTCTATAGGTTACATTTCGGGGAGTGTGCGTCGGAATTGCATAGCCTAATTCCGCCTCGCCCGTTCCATCATCGGACTACCAGACGTACGGCGTTGCGCCACCGGTACATGGTGGACATCCCACCTATACGCACAAAGCGTTTTGGGAGCACTTTTATTATGCGTACAGCTAAGGAGTGGAATTCCCTGCCGGAGTCTGTGTTTCCTGATGGCTACAACCCGGGAATCTTTAAGTCAAGAGTGAATAGGTTTCCTCTAGGTAAGCGCGATCCATCGTCGACCGTATCGTCGCTTTTCATCAGGTGAGATAGCGGTCAAGCGCGAACCTATCAATAATAAAAAAAACAAAAAAGAATGAGCATTTTATATGTGATGTGAATTGAGCATTTAATAATCATCAAACTCAAAAATATTTATTTCATAGGCCTACATGGGCACTTATAAAACCTCAGAAGCTAGCGCACAGTTCCAATTGGTCGTTTCCTATGGAGAAGCAAATGCAAGAAACTTCACGGATTCTACAACATTTTCGTCAAAAAGCACAATCAAGTCTCTGAATGCGATAGGGCCGCCCATTGTATGTATGTGTTTTAGTTTTCAGTTACCTTTTGTATGTGTCATCATCATCATCATCATTTCAGCCAAAAGACGTCCACTGTTGGACATAGGCCTCCCCCAAGCGTCGCCACAATGGCCGGTCCTGTGCATCTCGCATCTATCGGACTCCAGCGACCCTGACCAGGTCATCGGTCCACCTAGTGAGAGGCCTTCTAACGCTGCGTCTTCCGGTACGCGGCCGCCACTCCAGAACCTTTCGGCCCCAACGGCCATCTGTTCTGCGTGCAAAGTGCCCAGCCTATTGCCACTTACGTTTGGCAATTCTACGCGCTATGTCGGCAACCCTGGTTCTCTTGCGGATATCTTCATTTCTGATTCGATCACGCAAGGAAACTCCGAGCATAGCCCTTTCCATTGCCCTTTGGGTGACTTTGAGTCTTCTTATGAGGCCCATTGTAAGCGACCACGTTTCAGAGCCATATGTCATCACTGGCAACACGCACTGGTCATAGACTTGTATGTGTAATTGTGTACAATAAAGTTAAAAAAAAATAGTATACTATTAATCTGCGGAGTCTACAGTGTATTACGAGTAACATTCATATATTAAAAAAACTGAGCAAGAACGAGTCGAACTTGCTTACTGTGGGTTTCGTACAAGCTACCGATGAAAATAATTCAATTCTCAAATCGAGTTTCGAAGATTTACACACGTATTTATAAACAAGTAAAACTAAATTCTTGAGTAAAAGTGACTACTTAAGTAACCATCTGTATTCTATAGTTAAGAAAAATTTAAATTTTGAATAAAGATTTCAATCGTCAAGTAATGATTTAATAAGATTTTACTTAGTAGCAAGTAATTACTTCTTTATAAATACGGGTGTTAATCTACAAATTTATAGTTTTCAGATTTTTCCCTATATTGGTGCTATCATGGCATATTTGGTATAGGGCTACCCCCTACCATTAGCAAAGGAGGAGGCCAACCGCATCAGGTAATGGCGCTCACGCCGCAGCCGCCGCCGTAATTCTGATCCCGATTTTTGGCCACCGTAGGCGCGGGCTTTCGCACGGCGGGTAATGGGTAGCTCGCTGTAGGTCCGTCCGGTAAGAGACCGGACCGAGCCCAAGTCGTTTACGGCGCGCACTGTTCTAAGGAGTTGTCAGCAAACTGTAGGGGCCCAGTAGGGTCGAAGCCTAATCCAGATTAGGCTTCGACCCTACTGGGCCCTGATCTGGCGAGATATGAAAATGCATATTAGGGCACTGGAACCAAGGCAAAAAAGGAACGGCGTAGGTTTTTAGTCAATAAGTCTGACACTATCTCCCACTCCGCCTAAGAGCGAGGGATGTCATTGAATGATTTTACCTACTTCCCTACCATGACGTTCTAAAATCATAATAACTTCGATGTTAGAGAGAGACAGAGCTATCCACGACTAATAGCACTATCCCTTTCCCACACCGAAGTAAAGATAATTTTAAGACATCACTGATCACGGTACCCCTTACTTTTCTAAACTACATCATCAATAATGCTTTTGTAAGTGTACTTGTCTTTCTAAGGAGCTTTTCCAACTTTTCAACCGATATCTGTCTTTTCAATGCCTTTACTGAATCGCCTTTCATTTATATTCATTCTGTTATTATAATTGTGTCCAAGGAAAATATTCAGCGACATTTTCAATACATTTTTTTACATTGACGAGGTTCTATACAAGTTAGCTTTACAATCTTTGTGATATTTTTTATAGACTATTTTTAACAATAAATTATGAAGATTACTTCTTAACTTACTTTGAATTTAAACTCTGTGTTATAATACACCTATCTTTAAGTGATACTTAAATGATACGTGATACTTGAAAGTAGCTGTCAGCAAACCGTAGAGGCCCAGTCTGCTAGCTGCAGGCAGGCAGGGTCGAAGCCTGCTATGATCATGGGTCAGCTTCTGAAAGGAAGGCCCGGGCCCAGCACGATAGGCAAAGAAGGAACAGGGTAAGTTTTTAGTCAGTAAGAGTCTGACTGATTGTAGTCATGATAACAAACATCTTTTACTATGGGACAAAAACTGAAATCGCGAAAAAAAATCTGCTGGTTTAGTACATTTATGTTCTCCTAACTGGTCAAAATGTACTAAACTTGATTGATTTTTTTTTCGCGGTTTCAGGTTTGGTTCCATAGTAAAATTTGTTTGTTATCATGACTACAATTGCGTGTTTAATTATCGTTCACTAATTACCAATCACCCTATATATAAAGATTACAGAACAATTAATAATGAATTTTAGTCACTACCCAGCATAAAAATAAACAATTCATTATGAGAATATAATAGAAATTGCACTGCTGAAGTCCCTATTTTCATTAAAAAAATTCATACATGAATTATACAAAGCTTTTTACAAAACCCTTAACACTTAATTTATTAAAAATAAGCTCCAGAACTTCGCTCCTTTTAGGGTTCCAAACGTTTGAATGAAAAACGTTACCTTTACAGGGATTATTCGGTCATTCTGTCGGGCTGTCTGTAGAATAGATAGAAACTTTGCTTTCATCCACTAAATACTCGTATACCTGAAAACAAAACAAGGGCGTGTAATGTGAATAAAAGAATTTAGAATAAACATGTCACTTTTGAGGACCGTATTTAGAAATGTAAATAAAAATTTTTACATTTCTAAATAGGGCAACGTGCACTCACAGTCACAATATGGCCAGTAATAATTTGAAGGTACAAAAATAACTTCTCACATTCACATGACATGGAATGGCGGTAGATAAGAACAAAGAGAGGTTTGTCAAGCTTCGAATGGCTGGCCCTATTAATTTTAAGTTCCTATTGTAATTTTATCTTTGGTGTACAATAAAGAATATATCTATCTATCTATCTATCTATCTTATAAGAATTTAATAAACAATCACTTAAGTGCCTCGACTACGTGTGGGTCGTTACCGACCCTTTGGGCATATATCGGTTAAACCGTAAAAAGCAAAGCCGGGTTTCAAATGTATATTTCCTCACAATTTTAAAATAAATAGTTTTAAAATTATTATGATAATAAACAATATACTAAGGTCTTTCCATATGTTAAAAATACCTTAGTTTTTGCATGGATAAGATGACAGCGGGACGAAAATATGCAGTTATGCATCTTTAAAGTGGGTGATCGACGTACGAGCCAATACCACGGTTTTATAGTACGTCGGTTTTTCTCGCGGCTCGTTGGTGCTGATCGACTAGCGAGTAAAACAGTTTTGAACGACGAGCCGAGTAGAAAATGAAGCAAACAGGACGAGCCGCGAGCCAGTCTCGTTGTTCGTATTGCAATGATACACTGGCGAGCTTTACCGACGAGCCATAAGACCGCGGTTTTACAGGGCCTTAAGATAAGAGAAAAGGATAGGTTATAGGAATCCGAAATCTGTCATTAGCACAATCCTATAACAATTGTAGTGTATACCCCTTTATTTTCGAACTGTTGAGCCTATTTTGCAAGACACAGAAAAAAGTTATTTGCCTACTGAAACATCTATACAACCTTATTTTTAGTATATGCGAAATCCGAAACACGGGTCTGGTATTTTATAACATAATTATATTCTATGAAATACCATGACTGTAAAAAAACACTCACTCAATGGCCACAAATAAAAGTTACGACGAAATCGAAGCTATTATACGTTCATAAATTCAGGAACACTCAACCACAAACACAAACATCATATTTCACACACTAACACACCATATTTCTCTCACTCACACACATCCTATGCGCGAAACTAACTTGACATTTTTTTTTTTTTTTTTTTTTTTTTGATAATAACCTTAATTATATTTAAAATTGTCACTAAAATATGTATTACAAAAGCCAAGTACCTACCATCATTGTACCCATCGAATTATCTACCACAAGCAAATTTTTATTGCTTAAAAGGTAGTTCCTAAAATTATTCATTGTACTAACTTAAGTGGATGAAATAAACATTTTTGATTTTATGTTATGATACCTGATTGCACACAAACAGATGGTCTATTCTATTCTATTTTTTGTTAATGGCAAATGAGCCGATGTCGACTATTCTGCCAATGTCGGAAGTAAATTGGAGAAGCAAGTAGTGTATAAAAAAATTGTTAAAAAAATAAAAAAAAAATAAAAGGGCTTGTGACTGGAGATTAAAATCCTTCGAGTGGTACAGTTGCAAACAGATGGTCACCGGACCATTGAGGTGACTGAGAGGTGGTTTTGCTCCCGCCTCCAGCTTTGCGCTGACTCTAATGCCCGCTATGACCTGCCGTGACCTGTATTGTACTAATCTCAGTGGTTGAACTAGTGACCATTTTTAGAAATTTTTGAGAAAATATTTATAATGGTGTAAAAATTATTGCAATCGATTTAGTTACTGATTCTGAACAAATTATATTCAGGTTTCGCATATACTAAAAGTAATGTTGTATAAGAGTACGTTTTAGAAAAAAAAACACGATAACAAAAAAAAAACATTTAGAAACCTTTGCGCGCGAGTCCGACTCGAACTTGACTGGTTTTTATGAGTCCATACTAATTGTATTGAGGTACTTAGGTAGGCTTGTAGCGTAGGTAAAGGCTAAGTGACGAATAATTAAGGTCCAAACAAGAAAAAAAGATAAAAAGCTTTGGCCCAAAGATAAAAAAAAAAATCTTTGCAAAGGTTTACAAGGGTTTTTTAATTTTTTTTATTTTTTTTAATACTTCACAATGTGTCATAGACAATTGTATAATCATTATACACTTTTTGTGAATAATGGGCGGTCATAACAGACTTTTTATCTCCGATCTTTTTTATTTTATTTTAGTAATGAATAATTTTTAGGAGTATGGTTTACGAAAATAACTAAGGCTTATAGATCTACATTACACTTATCATATATCATTATAATAATATCAGCTGAAAGTTGTCCACTGTTGGATTTCTTTCAGCTCCCCCAAGTGTCGCTACTTTTTTCGGTCCTGTGCGTCTCGTATCGCTCTCACCAGGTCATCGGTCCACCTTGTGGGAGGCCTTTCCGTAACCCCCTATATAAAAAACACAACAAAAAAATGGCCCCTAGTGGCCGACAGCCCCGTCTACCCTTGACTCCGGTAGCGGCCAAGGTCACGGCAAGGCAAGGCATTATCTCTTTCTCTGGAAGAGATCCGGCTACCCAAAACTATACTAATCTATATCTATATACATAAAAGCGAAATATCACTCTTTGATGAATCAAAAAAAATTTGGTAGGTAGGTTATTTTTTATTTTTTCTTTATAAATCGATAGTATTTCATGTACCAAATCGACCCTCCGCGGGATTAAAACGACTAAAATTTAACGGTGTACCAGTGCGATTTTTTTGGCACTCATAAATTCCCTGATGATATTATTTTTACATCGGCTTTTCATATAAACCCTCTTTCATTTTGAAAGGAAAATGAAATTATAAAAAATACAGCGTTCAATTACTTCCAGCTCTGGAGCACTGAATGATACCATTTTACGCTTTTTAAATATGCTCCGTTAGCGTTTACATTTTCAATAAGCTTATGTGTATTTTTTTTTAATTGATATAAACTAGTGCTTGGCTGCGCACCTGATGGTACGCAGTGTTGCAATCGTTGATGGTGAGGCGGACTAGTTGACTGAGAGCTTATTCACTCTAGCCTTGAAGGCATCTAAATTACAATCGGACGGGAAAACCGCAGCAGGCAAATTGTTCTAGTCTTTCGATGTTCGCGGTATAAACGACGAGACGGTTTTAAATAGCCGTACGTCGGGTTGTCCGATGGTAGAAATGAGATGGCTGAAACAAGTCATGCAATTCCTGAGCATACTCACCAATGAGCATCTTCGCACGCCTTTCCACTGAGTCCGAAGCTGAAAGCACTGAGAGCCGACGCTGTTGTATGAGCGAAATCGTTGCGTTACCCACAATTAGGCGACAGAATGCTTTTCAAATTATAATGTTATTTTGAATATTTGCAAGAAACACAAATTTTATAAAAACACAACATTATGTTCTTATTTTGTAAAATTTCTAATTAAAATAATTTTAACCACTTTTGCACCGGGAAAGATCAGGGGTAAGTTATTATCTGTCCTAGCTCGAGAGGACACCGGTGTCCTCTCACATCCACGCCACTATAGGCCATAATTCCGATGTTTAGAGTCTACTTTTATATGAACAAGTTTGGTAGTAGTGGATCTACATATTAATGACGTAGTATATGTTGACATTTTAATTATTTTGTGCGAGTAAATTGTTTTATATTATGTACTAGCGACCCGCCCCAGCTTTGCATGAGGGCAATGGTAATATTAAATATATTAGTTAGTAAATAATATAATATATGATAAAGAAAGTAAATAAAATAATAATTACCAAAGAAAAACCCAAGGTATGTATTTTGAAGCCCTTATATTCACTTATTGAAATAGTCTCCACAACTAACCAATACACGGATACCACCGAATAACCTCGCTTCTGAATTTCAGAGCCCTATTAAATGAAAATTTACTCAAATTGCTGGTAATCAGTTTACAGATAAGCCTATCCATGCATTTTATGATCTAAATAAACGAAGGCAATTAACGCCCTGTTGATTTGTGAGATCTAAGTAGCTATTTAAATTTGTAAATGTATTTTTTTGCGACACTTTAAATTTAACATGAATTTACAATAAATAGAGATGGTTGAATTTAACAGATTTTTGATCACACACATGCACATTATGATGCATGTTACTAAAAGAGTTATGAGTATACATTTGGATGGATGGAAAGGGAGAGGGATTCCAAAGAAAAGATGGATGGATTTTGTGAGGAGTGATATGAAAAAAAAAGGGACTCAATAATAAATCGTGACTGCTGACAGGATGGAATGGAAAAAAAATCTTGTTGCGTCGATCCCATATGTTATTTATTTATTTTAATTTATTAAAACGGTTCGACAAGCAATTATAGTAACTAAACAAAAAAAAAAAAACTAAATTACGAGTATAAACAGCATATAGATAAATTTCTCTCACAGTACTTCTAACAAGCTAATAATATCATCTTCCATTCATCCGCAAACAGATCGTTCGATGACTGTGGATTCCAAGCGTGACAATTGACAGGACAAAATGGAAGAAAAAAACGTGTTGCGCCGTCCTAAAAAAAAACAAGACAAGGGCAGGAAGATGACGATTAGTTACTAGTATCCGTATTATAAAAGCCTCCTTATATGAATTCAGACTTTTTCAGTGAATTTGTCTTTATTTGAAAAAAGAAATAGGAATAAAGAAGGGTCGTTCGGCTCTTGGGACAGAGACTGCGGTTCTGGAATACGTTTAGAAAGACAATAGAGTATTCTGGGACTACAAATAAAATAAACGAAGTTATATTTGGGAAGGTACCAGTCTACCAAAAACTTTGAAAATGTATAAAAATAAGACAATTTTTATTAAAGGATACAATTTTCTTTTATTTACAAAATAGATTTTTATTAGAATAAAACTTAAAAAAAAAATTCATTGCGAATTATTTATAATTATTATAATCTTGTATACTTATTAAAAAATTAGGAAGAAATGTAAAATGATGTTAATCAAAGAAGTTTGATGAAATTTAAGATGAAGAAAAACTGGAATTCGAACATCTGTCGAAAATAAATCTTTTTTAACTTACTTAGGTATCTGCTGTGCAACTAAATAATATCCCTCTTTTTTAGTACCTTTCCTGAAAATTCATTCAATTATTGATCCAAGTTATTATTTTATTTACTGTTTTGTTAACTGTACTTTAACCTCTATTTTTTGTGGTCCCAAAATACTCTTCAAAAATAATAATTGTATTTATAGGAGGAACCTGGGAACGTGAACCCTGTCCCAAGAGCCCTACGAGCCAGAAAGAAAACATATTTATTTGGCATACAGATACAATGAAGAAAAAAATTATTAGAAATTTAAAAAATAAAAAGGAAACAGAACAATAACATTGTATGTCTCACGGCTGCCCAAAAAAGGTCAAGATACATGAGTTTGAAATACAATTGACAAGAGAGAGGTTTTTTTTATGGCAGGTAAAATCATTCAATGACAAAAACCGCCCTAGGGAGGAGCGGGACATAGTATCAGACTCTTACTGACTAAAAACCTACCCTGTTTCTTCTTTGCCTTGTTTCCAGGGCCCTGGTATTCATTTTCATCCATCCCTAGATCCCCAGATTAGGTTTCGACCCTACTGGGCCCTTACAGGACAAGAGAGAGGTTCGCTCTTCTCTTCGTCAGTATTTACTGAGGCCGGCAAAAAACGGCAAACAACGGATATAAGGAATATTTTTTCTCTTTCAACAGTTTGCCACAAAGCTGCCCTGTAGATTGTATATCTCTTGGTCTGGCCCGTCTGGCCACTAGTCCTAGGCAAATCTACCGATACATCACCGTGTTTATAGGGGCGTGCAAGCTCCATCTCGACGAGATAAGGTAGTGGGGTTATATCTATCTTCTATTTCTATACATATAAAACTGACTTAATGACATGCTAATGTACAGCCGAAAATACTAGGTAGGACATACATATTTGCACGAGGGTTTCTTTTATGATATAGGCGAGCACTAAGAAGGGGTTTTTGAAAAATCAACTTTTAAGGGGACGAAAATGGGTTAATTGGTTCGCATGTAGATTTTTTTTATTTGGGCTTAAATACTTGAAATTTTGTACAAAAGTAACCTAAAGAAATTAAAAAAAGGAGAATTATTTTTTAATCTAAACTACCCCTGTAAAACGATTTAGGAGGTGCTAAAGGTTATATTGTCGAATCATATTCCTTGAGTTCATCAACATGAAAATTGACATGATAAATAATGAAAATGTAAAGTATGAAATGTGTGTAGGGTTACATCAAAAGGAAAAAAAATACGGAATCCTTATAGGATCACTGTGTTGTCCGTCTGTCTGTCTGTCAAGACCCTTTATCTCAAAACCACATGTAAGTATCGAGTTGAAATTAAAACTCAGGTCTGCGGTCTTTTGAAGCTGTGAAAAAATCAAACTTATAAGTTAATAACAAAAACAAAAAACTTACATTTTGACACTCTCAAGAGAATCAAAATTCTAGGGTATTCCGTTGACTTAGAACACTGAAATTTGGCATAAAGCAAGGACATATAGCACAAATCTATATACTTTAATAAATCTGTAGAAGTAAAAATTCTGTAAATTGAAAATATCAAAAAAATAAATGGCAGGGGGTGTTACTAAACCGATACCAAACCCAAAACTATGATAAAAAAAAATTTGCTCTGTCTGTCTGTCTGTCTGTTTGTTCAGGCATCACGCAAAAACTACCAGTTCGATTACGATGAAACTTGGTATAATTATTCTTTAATAACCTGGGCATCACACTGGGTACTTTTTATCCTGGAAAAGTATATACAATAAAAAACAAACTTAATTTTGCGGTTCGATCCCTAAGCCCGATTACTGTACCAACCGCAAATAATAAGTTTGTCGCAGGTTACATCACCCGTTTCTATTGTAATTAGCCACAAAAGGCCCGCGCCGAGACAGAAGTATTAATACCGGTAAGTATGCTCGATAGATAACGTTCTACACAAATAGCACTTTACACAAAAAACTCATTGATAAGTTTCGTCGTGCACGCAAACGAAGTTGCGGGCACAGCTAGTATAGGAATAAATGTGAAAACTGAATTTGTAGTTAGGTCACAAAAAAAAACTTTACGAGTGGGAAAAATCTTCGAGTCTCGATTCGGGAATTGAACTATTTACATAAGTTAGTTTGTATTGTCAGTGCGCGAATGCGACTCATACATAGTGACTATCACTTAAAGTTTAATATCAGTGAACCCTTCTAAAGTCTACGAAGGTAAAGGTCATAATTATCTGTAAAACCCTTGTCTGACAGTGACCACATCATCTTATATTTATCGTCACAAAAGACTGTGAATTGTATACGTTATTGTACCCTTTTTCGTGCAAATATTTCAACAGTTGCTTAGGGGCTGTCAGACTACAAATATTAGATGACAAAGATTTTCTTTCTATTCAGAAAAAGTGGTCCGTATTTTTTTAATCTCGTGTAATATTATTTATTTTTACTATATTATTGATAGATTCGCGCATCAATCTCACCTGCATCCCTAGCCAAGTTACAATCATTTCGTTTAGCGTCAACGCTTGGAGTTAACTACGCCCCCAATTCCTTTGTTCTGACGTTATCTCAAAGCTCAGTCACGTGGTCAGAACAAAGGAATTGGGGGCGTAGTTAACTCCAAGCGTTGACGCTAAACGAAATGATTGTAACTTAGCTAAGGGGGCTGATAAATAGCGACGATGTGGTCGATAATAAAGCATGTTTGCCTAGAAGTAACCTGTTCAATCTTGACTTAAAGACTAAGCTGTAGCTATTAGGAAACACAGACTTCGGCAGGGAATTAGGGCAAATGAAGAAGTGGGTTTTAAAAGTAAAAAAAGTCACAGACACTCCTTCTCACTCCACCTAAACATAATTTAAATTTTATGTTGTTTGAATTTTCTCAAAAAAAATAAAAACAAATTATCACGAACATCTTTATGATGAAGGTGATGAAGGTTTTGTGACCAAAAAAGGTTTTTGTTTTCTGTTTATTGTGGACGATACTTAAACATGTGATTGTAGTCATGATAACAAACAACTTTTACTATGGGCCCAAACCTGAAATCGTGAAAAAAATCAGGGCCCCAGGTTCCATTTCCATATAACCTTTGGCCCCAGTAAGCTTTGGCCCTGCTGGGCCCCTACAGTTTGCTGACAACTCCTTGAAGCGCGCGGGAACAGTGCGCACCGTAAACGACTTGAGCTCGGACAGGTCTGTTACCGGACGGACGGACAGCGAGCTACCCATTGCCCGCCGTCCGCGAGCCCGCGCCTACGGTGTGTTTACTACAGTGGATCATACACTTTTGCGCATTATTAAAAATGCAATTATCTCCTGTACTCTACAGAGCAAAATGACTTAAGCCGTTAATCTTAAAAAACATGCCATAAATTGTCAGCTCTCAGCAAACTTCAAAAATAAATTCCTGAATCTTAATGAGGACAATAAATAATTCGCACGACTTTGTATTAATTATGGAATTAATAACATGCTCTCATCTTATCCCTAATAAGGGTAGACCACAGAGTACGGAACCTCATTAGAAGGCTTAGATCCGACTTGATTGGTCAGCGTCCGGGAAGCTGTACAATATTTTCTCGTCCAACATACCACACTGTGTCAAACCAAAAGTCTATGACTAGTGGTTGTTGCCAATGAGGATAAATGGCTCTAAAACGTGGTCTATCGCAAAGGGCCTCATCAAAAGGCTTAAAGTGACCTGAAGAGAAATAGGCTACGCTCGGAGTTTTCTTGCGTGATCGTATCAGGAATAGAAATATCTGCAGGAAAATCAAAGTTATCGACATAGCCCAAAAAATCACCAAACATAAGTGGAAATGGGCAGGGCGTATTACTTGCAGGACAGGGGCTTTCGGGTTCTGGAGTGGCTACCGCGCACTTGAAAACTCAGCTTTGGAAGGCCTTTCACGGGGTAGATCGATGGTGAGGTTCACGGTAATTCGATGGATGCAAGACGCACAGGATCCTGGGAAGCCTGTATCCAGCAGTAGACGTCTTCTGGCCGCACATATAAACCATGTCCTGGATTTGGACATGAGATAAATCTAATCCCGTTAGCATGAACTTTTAGGATAATAATTTTCTGATTTGACGCAAGAGAAACCACTGTCAGAAGCTAGTCCCAGATAAATGCTTTGTTTCTGCAGGATATACGACAACGTTGTTGACACCTCTACGGTTCGGACTAAGCGTTTTGTCTCGTCGTTTAGACCGCGTATATCGAAGGACTGGAACAATTTGCCTGCAATGGTCTTCGCGTCCAATTATAACTTAGGTGTCTTCGTGGTTAAAATAAATATATAGGTTCTTAATAAACTAATTTGCCTCATCATCGACGATTGCATGACTGTTTACCATCCTGGTAGGATCGCAGCCAAGCACTAGTCTATATGATAAAAAAAAATAGGAAGGATGGGTGCGAAGCGAAAAGCTATTTTATAATATTGCCTTTCCCAGTCAGTGCCCGGTGCAAACATTCCTAGCTCTATAGGATAGATGATACTTAAGGGTGTGTTCCAAAATTAATACGGGCCGACTGTTGCTTACTCTTAAATTATTCATGGGCTTTTAAGTGTTGGAATCTGGGTCTAATTTATAATGTGGTGTTGATTTTGTCAACGTGGCTTGTTAGGCAATATGTTAGCACTTTAAGTTAAAAGGGAAAGACAAAAAATTTGCTTGGAAATTTGCGAATGAATCATAAAGCGTTAAGCTGTTTTATTACCGTTTTGAGTGCAGTAGTGATGGAATAAATTACACAAAGTAATGCACCTGTCTGGGTTGAATTTCTTACTTTTAGGCAGTCGTGCTCCATTAATGACCTACCTATCATTGCCTACCATCAGGAGAGATAAGAAACTGTCTCAGAAGTTTTTTCCACATTCCGATTCCCATATAAATGCAAGTAGAGCCTTTATACATCCGTGTGTGTCACCCCTAACAACCTGATAAGCAATTGTTCGCTCGTGAACATTGTTCTTTATTGGTATTTTATTTCCGATGACCTTACAGAAATCCTTCTTGTTCTTCAATCCGATTTAGCCACAGAATAAATAAATACAGAAGGACCACACATATGATTTTTTTTTTATGAACTACAGAACCTATGTCATCGTTACTTTTTTATAAAGATATTTATGTGTGTAGGGTATTAGGAACGCGATAGTCATAAGTCAAAAGTGGGCTTTTGGTCAGAATTCTCATGCTCCTACACAGTACTCAGGCCTCCTCTCTGAAAAGGGTATATGGACCGTAGTTGCAATCCTATTGTGGATAGATGCTAAATGTCTTCAATTTTTTTATTCTTGGAGATGCCTATTTTAAACATCGTATGCCTCCATACGATGTTTTACCACACCGTATTGAGGGCGATGGCATAAACGTATGAACCCGCACTGGACCACTTCTGAAATTACCTTATTAGATTAGATTAGAAAATGAGTTTGGTTTTTCATAATCACAATAAGTATTGTTTTATTTTTTCAAGGTAACTGAAGAACATTCTGCATGCATGACAGCAACTATGGTTTAAGGAACTTCTAAAGAATTTGGTAAGTATTAAGATTTCTCTTTTTCAACATTGAAACCATTAATGGCATAAACCGTCCTAAGGTTGTCTGGTGGAAATCGCTATCAGCGATAAGACCGCCATTGTACCATTGATATATTATAAGGGATGCGCGCTAACATCGTAATCAGAAAACCTGGACTCAAAACTCACACATTTATGATCAGTGTCATCACAGTCGCTAACCTACAGTCACTGATAGACAAGGACAGAGATAAGAGCCAGCGCTATCTTGCTAGCAAAATCGCGTTAGTCGCAATTAGGCGACTCACTTATCTTCCGCTGTTTTAATTTAATCTAGGCATTTTGTACCCATAGATTTAATTGATTATGAATTGAAAAAGTAAATCTCAGAAGGAAAGTATTTTCCTAAGTTTATCTAGGATAGACTAGGACTGAAACACTGTGCCTCTGAAAGAACGTAAAGCCATTAGTCCCGGTTGTCAAGGAGTATCATGTTACCCAGTAACTGGGTTGTGGAAGTCTGATAGGCAGTCGCTCCATGTAAATGATAAATGATATTTATTTTGCAAGTAGGTTTTAAAAACACTTTTACACGTAATTTTTTTTCCATCATTTTAAACTAGATGAGGCCGGTGTTTCCTAGCTGACTACCTTCAAAGAAACACCGAAACAAACTCAGGGGTCAAAGTCTCTTTTAAAGTCCTTACAGTAAATATGTATTGGTCAAATCACATGAGGACCATGCAGATTTTGTCTGAGATGGTCTTTTGAAGAAAGAACCATACAGATCTGAGTGGACCTGTCATGTCAGTGCAATCATTTGTCAGTATTCGCAAAGCTCAACTCAAAATACTAAGGAGCTCAACGACTTGACGAACAATACCAAGGAAAGGACATTTGGGTAGGCCGCAGAAAATACTCAAATTGCCAGACATACGCTAAAAATTGCTGAAAAGAAAGATGTAAAACATGGATAATATTCAGCCACATTTGCTATTCGGGAAAAGGCTAGGGAGATGACAATATTTATCTAAATGATAGTTAAAATTTTTCAATTCTGTGAGTAATGTCTATAGATACAAAGTCGATATTAGTTTGGCAGTTTAAGCCTGCCCACATCAAAATTTTCGCAGGTTGCGTTGTTCATTCTGTCGATTAATTCACAATGAAATTGGGTCAAGTGATCTTGATTTATGCAAGAACGTGGCCATCTGTTTCCCTAAAATGTTGGATTGGACATTGTGGCACATTTGGTTTACATATTTAGATGTTAATTAATCATGAATCGACAAAATGCTTCAAAAACTTGTTGTATCATCCAATAAAAGGTTTGATTAAGAGGCGCAAAAAAAGAAACATAATTACGTCCAAAATGGAATAACCGAACGCCAACAGTGTTGGCGTTCGGTAATTCCGTCATTTACTCGATTATTTCACAAAAATTGTTCCAGGAAATTTGTCTTTTTATAAACTTCAAAGTTTTTGGAAAAAAAATTCGTTATTCAGAATTTCGATTGAAAGTACAAGGTTACTATAGACATATTTTTAATTCACGAGCACATTATCAAGGGTCAAAATTTACGCAAAATAGCACTTTTTCTGAGGTCTTTATTTTATTAGTTTTATACAAAATGTTTCAGCAGCTAAGACTATTTTTCGATATTTTTTTTTATCAATTTACCATAAATTATTATTAGCCTTATTGACGCATGCACGTTATTAGTGGTTACATTATTCATTGATTAATGAATACGCGTTTAATTTCAGTCGAGTCCTAAATTAAATTAATAAATTCTAACCAAATACATTTAGTAATTTTATTATAATTAATATACTGTTTTAAGTATAATTGAGTTAAACTGAATTTTAATTAAAATCTATCCTAATTTTGTTTTTATTTTAGAAATCATCTAAAGACTTCTCCTGCGTATGGAGTGAAGCATGAACACGAAGTTAGTCAAAGTGAGTCAGATTTTTACTGACTAAAACCCACCTATGTCTTTCGGTTGCCTTTTGCTTTCCAAGTTCAAGGTATCTCGTTCTGAAATTCCCCGTGCCCCTAGCGGGCATGAGCCCCTATAACTGGCCTCCACTGTTTAGCTGTCATCTTTTTGAGGCACTCGTAGAACAATGCTCTATGATTTATTTTCAGTCGCTACCTTACGGCCGGACGGCGACTTACCCATTGCTCATCGTCTGCAAGCCTACTCGAAGAATACTAAAAACAACTGTATCAATCGAAGACATTTTAAATGTATATTTACTTGCAGTCCCTTTTTTCATTGGTATGCACATTTTTTTTTTGCTCGGGATAGTTATTAATTTTAAATAGCTTCTCCCGCTTTGGGTGGAACGAGAGGATGTGTCAGAATTTTAATGACTAAAACCATTGATATATTCTATGGGAAGATACGTTACGCGTTAACATCACAATCAGAAAACCTGGACTCAAAATTCACACATCTGCACTACCTGTTGTCACTGATAGACAAGTACAAAGATAAGAGCCAGCGCTGTAGTGCGAGCGAAATAGCGTTAATCGTCGAATATGTGTGATCTATGTGAATTGTGCCTATAGGACACAATTTCAGCGGTCCACGCGCTAGAGGTGAGTCTCTTGTCTTCCACTGTTTTGATTTAATTTAAGGGTTCAAAAGATTGAATAGAGAAACTATACTTTTTATTAAGTTTCCTGGCAGAAGCTAGACTTGTATATGAGCTTGTCTTTTTCAAAGTTGAACTACTACATTTTTTTGCCCACTGTGCCACAGCCGATTTCAATCAGTTTAGAATCCTAACTTCATTGCTTATTGAACGATCAAATTCAATTTTGTTTAGTAGTCACCACTGAAAGAAGGTCTCTTCTAAATTGATATTATTCTTAATTTTAAGAAAACGCAATAGTACATTTTGATACAAGTACAGAAAGTTAGTCTTTTTTTTCGGTAGGAAAATCATCGAATGACATTTCCGCGCCCTTAGACAGGGCAGGAGATAGTGTCAGACTTTTACTGACTTAAAACCCACTCCTGTTCCTTCGTTGCCTTTCATACCGGGGCCGAATATAATAGAATAGAATAGAATTTAAAAAAAAAAAACAAAACCAACCAAAAACCAAACCAACCAAACAACCAAACCAAACCAACCAAATCTACCAACCAAATCTTTCTTTTAGAAACCGTTGTGGAACACTACGCTCCGCCGGCAACTCGGGCTCGATCAGGACAGTTACAAGACGGCCGCCCGGCGAACTACCCATTGCTCGTCGTCCACAAGCCCATGCTTAAGACAGGAACGTTTAAAAGGGTTACCGTGGATACCTTAGCTTTTAGTCCATGGCGTAACCGGATGTGGTATACCAGTATTTTACACAGAGCGACTGCTTATCTCTGACCCTTATTTTTTTACTTAAATGGTTTGAACACTTCCGGCTGATTCGTTTTATTGTCTTTTCTTTTACTGTTTAAGTAACGCTGTTTCGTGTAAATGTCCATAGCGTGAGTTCAGCAGATTTAATACTAAAGAATGTATCTAGTTAACGTAGGCTCTTGATCAACCATAAAATAACCATTTAAATGATAAAAGAATTATGCAATGTTTTGTAGGAGGCGTAGGGGCTTATCAATGAATCGCACACACACACACACACCATGACACACACACCATTCCACTCACAATTCCACACACACTTTGCTCTACACTAGCCGGTATGATGGGTCATTATCTGTTATTGCAGTGCATCTCTGGAACTCTTTCCTAACACTAGGGAATGTGGACGTAGGGCCGTAACAGCTGTCTTGAAGAGGAAAATTAAAAAGTATTTCTTTTAACAGTGATAATAGCAACCTGACGTACGGCGAGTATCCATCCTTACGTTGTTGAAACCTCTACGGTCCGGACTAAGCGTTTTGCCTCGTTTATACCACGTATCGCATCTTAAATTAGTGCGCCTATGTTTTGGGAATTATAAAACTTACGAATGAAGTCACATCAGTAACCTCAAAATAATATTTTGCATGTTCAAAATAACAAGCAATTTTTATAACCCTTTTTTATTTTACCATTCTTCCTCAAGGCAAAAAAATAAATTAAACACCCCCAATAGCCAGGGAAGCAGATAATCCTTGTTACAGTGTGTCTATACATTTCCATCGCCAATAAATAACGACATTGACAAGGTTGCCGTGAGAGCGGAGCGAAAAATTAAAACGTACATGTGTCCTTACGCCTACAGGGTTATAGAGGAAAGAAGCTTTTTTATCTTTTTAATTTTTTATGGGAAAAGAAAAATTCTTAAGAAAACCTTCTTCATAAGCTTGTTTTCGATTCTACGTGGATTTTGTGCATAAGGGTCTGTCAGAGTTTGCGAGCTTGAGGACGGCAAGTTATAGGTAGCTCGCCGTCCGCCTATCCGATAATGACCAGGCCCGGTTTTTTTTTTGGTGGTGGGTAAAACCATCCAATTATATCTCCCGCCCTTGGGCGGAGCGGGAAATAGTGTCAGACTCTTACTGACTAAAAACCCAGCCCGTTCCTTCGTGGCCTAAGATACCAGGGCCGGGCTTTCCTTTCGGAAGCAAACCCTTGGCCCCAGTAGGTTTCGACCCTGCCTGCCTGCAGCTAGCAGGTTGGGTCTCTACGATTTGCTGACAACTCCTTGAGGCGCGCGGGAACAGTGCGCGCCGTTGACGACCTGGGCTTGGTCCGGATGGTTACCGGACGGTCGGATAGCGAGCTACCCATAACTCGGCGTCCGCAAGCCCGCGCCTACGTTAGGCCCGGATTGACAGCAGGTTGTGTCCCATGATCTCACTCTAACGACAAAAAATTACCGTTTAAGTATATCGCAACAAACGCATATTTCGACACTCTCAAAGGGATCAAAATTCTTATTGTACTTTCCGTTCACCTAAAATCCAGAAAGTAGGCAGGAAGCTAGTTCTCACAGCACAAGTAAAGGAAAAAATATGAGAACTGTAAATTTGTAGTTACGTCACAAATCTTTTTTGCGATTAGGAAAAATCTTTGTAACTCAATTCTAGAGTTGAACTGCTTTTATATGTAAGGTTGTACTAAAACCTCAGTATGCAAGTCCGACTCACGGTTGCTAGTTTTTTTAATGATTAAGTCACTAAATATTCTCACTATTTGTACTTTAAATAAGATCATTTAAATTATAAATGTACAACGCTTTATCAGAACCGCTTTGTAGCAGATTTTATCACAGAGGGGTATATAATCTGAGATTTTCGTAATTTCTTCGTAATAGGTAATCAAGATCTTGTCGGACGTATAATTACGTAATTTAAATACTCAAAAGTAATTCAAATTCAAATAAACTAAATGGTTTATGGAGGGCAACAAAATAGTGATTATTCATCATCATTATATCAGCTAAAAGACGTCCACTGTTAGACATAGGCCTCCCTCAAATGTCGCGTTAACGATCGATACTGAAGGTTTCGCATTCATCGGATTCCCGTGACCCTCAGCAGGTCATTGATCCACCTTGTAGGAGGTCTTCCAACACTAAAATAGAAAATGCAGTTATGTAGACTCAATTGTAACGCATGTTAGTTCGGTTGCGGATTTAAATTTTTTGATTACAGTCTATTTTGTGCTGGCTTAAATCAGTTCTCGGGTATTGCATAACCTCATGGGGAGATGCTTTAAAAACAACCATGTTTTGAGTAAAAAGGGCATCTTCCAGCCCCATCGTCTGTTCTACGAGAAATTAACCCTACACACTACCACTTTTTGGCGATTTTTTGGGCTATGACGATAACCTTGTTATAATAACCTTGGTCTTCAAAATTGATTATAAAATGGTAGTCATAATAATAGCTCTTCGACCTATGAAATTGCCTAAAGCCTGTTGTATTTTTTTTTGAACTTTCAGTATGAAGAATACCCGAGCCGTAACGGCCCGGACTTACGAGTTGTAGGTCATGAGTTCAAAGCCAGGCGCATTGCTTTGTGTAATTTATTTCATCACCACTGCTCTTAAAACGGTGAAGGAAAATATCGTGAGGAAAACCAAAAATTCGAAGACGGCCCGCTTGGTGGATTATGGCCCATTCCCTCTCTTAAGAGACGAGGCGTGTGTCCCAGCAGTGGGAATATTAAAAGGCTAATTATCCTATCAAGAATACAAAATATAAGTACTTTGTTTAGTATCATTTAGAAAGTTATATTATTAAGCCTAAGTGTTTTAGCAAAACAAAGGAAAATAAAGATAGTGCGAACAGATTTATTACTATTGTCTTAATTCGTTGACTTTGATTAATTAATTGTCCTTTTTGTACGTCAAGGATTTATCAAGACGATAAGAGATTACCTAAATATATGTTAATTTAAATGTAGATTGGATGTTTTTGGGTCATTTGTTAGCAGAAGTCGACGTTTTTTTTTTGGGACTTGAATAAATTTGTAAGTAAAAAAAAATATTATTAGGATCTACATTGTATCACGCTTATACCATTAAAATTTTGATCGTTTTAATCCTGTGGTGGGTCGATTCGGTACATGAAACACTATTGATTTGTAGAGGAAATTAAAAAATAAAGTACTTTTTAGTAATAAATAAATAATTTACGTATGTACGAAATTAATTTCTTTAAGTAAAAGTCAGCTGAGCGAAGCCAATGACCTGTAGGTAGTTAGTACGCAACGACCGACAACTATCTACAAGGTCCTTGACTCGTTTACTTAAAGATAAAAATGAATCGCTTAATCTGTTGCTAAGCGCAAATCTCGAGAACGGCTGGACTGATTTCGCAAATTCCTTTTTTGTTGTGTTTATTATCGTCAGGAGAAGATTTTTATGAAAGAAAAAATTAGGGTAGAGTAGGATAGAGTGGGTTAGAGTGGGGTAGAGTGGGTTAGAGTGGGGTAGAGTGGGGTAGAGTGGGGTAGAGTGGTGTAGAGTGGGGTAGAGTGGAGTAGAGTCGTGTAGAGTGGGGTAGAGTGGGGTACAGTGGGCTACAGTGGGGTACAGTGGGGTAGAGTGGGGTAGAGAAGGGTACAGTGGGGTAGAGTGGGGTAGAGTAGGGTAGAGTGGGGTAGAGTGGAGTAGAGTGGGATATAGTACGGTAAAGATAGAATAAAGAATAGAGTAGTTAGTTGACGGGAGCGAAGCCGCGGGCAAAAGCTAGTTTGAATATAAAAATAGGCTAATAAATCTTACTTAAATATAATACAAGTAGTTTAATTGGCAGAAATGTTAAATCTAATAAAAAATCACAGTACATTTAAATTCCCTAAAGTTACAAAATCTTAATGGAAGCAACCTTTATTATGCCACTTTTTCTTCCAAAACTTTTTCCTGTGATTTCTAATGATTGAATAATTTCAAAAGAGCAAATTATTGACTTAGAAATTTACTTTGTCAAACTTAACAATGCTGTATTTTTTCTTTCTTTCTTTTGGTTTCTTAAGGTTGGGGCATTTAACATTTGGTTCAAAAAGTCTTAATTCTGTATCAAAAAGATACATCATAATCATCATTTCTGCCGAAAGACGTCCTCTGTTGGAAATAGGCCTCCCCCAAGCCTCGCCACAATTACCGGTCTAGTGCGTCTCGCATCCATCGGACTCCAGCGGTCCACCTTGTCGGAAGCCTTCCAACACTGCGCCTTCCGGTACGCGGTCGCCACTCCAGAACCTTTCGGCCCCAACGGCCATCTGTTCTGCGTGCAATGTGCCCTGCCCATTGCCACTTAAGTTTGGCGATTCTATGTTCTATGTCGGCAGCCTTGGTTCTCTTGGGGATATCTTCATTTCTGATTCGATCACGCTAGGAAACTCCGAGCATTAATCCTTTCCATTGCCCTTTGGGTGACTTTAAGTCTTCTTATGAGGCCCATTGTAAGCGACCACGTTTCAAAGCCATATATCATTACTGGCAACACGCACTGGTCATAGACTTTAGTCATGAGACACTGTGGTATGTAGGAA
This sequence comes from Leucania comma, assembly GCA_958295575.1. Taxonomy (NCBI): domain Eukaryota; kingdom Metazoa; phylum Arthropoda; class Insecta; order Lepidoptera; family Noctuidae; genus Leucania; species Leucania comma. The sequence goes on from OY282483.1 coordinate 6,022,670, forward strand.
CAGCAGAGAAAAAAAAAGATACAGAATTAAGAATTTTCTTTTCATTATATTGTGAATCTAACATATTCTAATGTTCTTTTCAGTATTTGGCTGCAAACGTATTTTTTTCCCCTTCTTGGCAAGTTACGCTAAGGTAGTCAATAGCATAGCATCAGCCTTATATCTAATGTTCCCACAACTGGGAACCTGGCCTCCTCTCTAGGAGAGGCAATGGGCCGTAATCCACGCGGGCCCAATGTCACATGTCTTCGCATTTTTGATTCTAAGACATGCAGGTTTCCTCACGATGTTTTCCTTCACCGTTTTGAGAGCAGTGGTGATGTAATAAATTACACAAAGTAATTCTCCTGGCTGGGTTTGAACCGCGGCCTATAACTCGTAAGTCGTTACCACTCGGCAACCACTGCTCCCTGGTGGTAGTCAATACTACTATAAAAATCATAGCTCTATTTTACTGAAATCGCGCCTGTTTCAATAATTCCATATTATCCACTAGAAATCAATTTAGGAACAATTATACCTAACAGCCACTGAACTTAATTTGAATAATTCCTCAAATTGAATCCCAATTCTGTATTATGAAAGACTTTGGCTGCCGCCCGAATTGGGTTGCTCGTTGAACGTATGGTGAGTTGATGGGGCCGAAAGGTTCTGGAGAGGCTACCGAGCACCGGAAGACGCAGTGTTAGAAGGTTTCCCTCAAGTTAGACCGATACCTGGTGAGAGTTGTGGAAATGAGATAGATGTGAGACGCACAGGACCGCACAGAACACAGGTCACGCCAGTTCAGCACACTTGGGTACGGGATAGGTACAGGAGTAAAACAACCCCTCAGTCAACCGGGTGGCCCGGTAACCATGTCTTTGTGCGGACAACCAGGCAACCTAACAAGCTTATAACTTGGTGATTTTTCATGATACAGTTATGTTTACGTAGATTTTTTACATAAAATACTTACTAGACACATGTTTCGGATTTCACATAATTGTACTAAAACCACATAACTAAAGCTAATGTTGTGTAAGAAAGCAGTTTGCAGCCGTCTTGATCATCATCATTATCATCACTCTTTTAAATGAGAAGGAATGGACCGTAATCCACCACGCGGGCCCAGTGCGGGATGGTAATGTCTCATGTCTTCGAATTTTTGGTTCAAAGACATGCCGTACCTTCGCTTTGCAATAAAAGTAATTTTAGGGTGCACAAAGAAAGACTTATCGGAGACATTATTTATCAATTTTCTACTTTAACAAACACTTTATCCATAAGATTCCATAAGCTGTTTTATGACGGCGTCTATTCATATATAATAGCTCTTTGAAAGTATATTTTGATGCAGATAATGGATTTTTATTACGCGGTGTAATGACATCGGGAAAAGTTCAAAGGCTCTTTTTTATTTAAATAACTAAACAGATTTCGTCAGAACTGACAAAAGGAAGCGCGGGCCCGTAAAATATGGAGGGAGTGGAGGGAGAGGTCTAACTTGACCTCTATCTCACCTGGTGGTAAGCTATAATTTTGGTCGACGACTTTTTTTTCAGGTGGGGAAAATCATCCATTGACATCTCCCGCTCTTGGGGAGCGGGAGATAGTGTCAGACTTTTACTGGCTGAAAAACCCACCCGTTCCATCGTTGCCTTTCATACAAGGGCCGTGCCTTCTTTTCAGAAACAGACGCTTGGCTCCAGTAGGCTTCGACCCTACTGGGTCCCTACGGTATGCTGCCAAATTTTTGAGGCGTGCGTAGAACAGTACGTACCGTCGACACCTTGAGCTCGGCCCGGACGGTTACCGGACGGTCGGATGGCTAGCTACCCATTGTTCGCCGTCCGCTACCCATTGTTCGCCGTCCGCAAGGCCGCGCCTACGATGGCCGAAAATCGGGATCGATGTCTTACGTGTGCGGTCTCCTCCTTTGCTAGCATTAAGTACTGCTTCGCAGAAGGAGGCGACCGCCTGTATGGTCGACGAAGGAGCACTCTTGCCTAGAAGTAACCTATTCTCTCCTGACTTAAATGCCCCTAGGTTATAGCTATCAGGAATCATAGACTGTGGTAGGAAATTCCACACCTTAGCTGTGAATAAAATGAATGGTAACATGGCTAGGCCCTAACCTACCTGATAATGAGCGTTCTTAAGCAGATGACGACAGCTGTTTCCAACGACACTTCCTTAGCAAATAAAATGGAAGCATTTATCTTTAAAATTAGGAGTATTTTCATTGCTCAAATAAGAAATCATTCTGTCTGAAAGTTTAATTAATTAAACGCTTCACGTTTATTATCTTGTTTGATATCTTAATGATCGCAATTGATTTAAATTACGAGCTCTCCATAGAATTAGTAGAGGAGTAACAAAAATGGCGTTATTATACTTCTAGCATAATAAAAACTTTGTATGTTTGTATGTGTTTATGAGAGCAGTGGTAGCCGAGTGGTATCGTTCCCGACTTACGAGTTGTAGTCGCGGGTTCAAACCCAGCCAGGCGCATTACTTTGTGTAATTTATTTCATCACCACTGCTCTCAAAACGGTGAAGGAAAAAATCGTAAGAAAACCGGCATGTCCTAGAACCAAAACATTCGAAGACTTGTGACATTCACCAACCCGCACTGGACCCGCGTGGTAGATTACGGCCCATTCCCTCTGTTAGAGAGGAGGCCTGTGTCCCAGCAGTGGGAACATTAAAAGGCTGATGATGATGATGATGTGGTTATGTTATGTGTATCTAGAACACCTAAACACGAAGATGTAAACGACTACGTTAACCTGGAACAGACGGTCCAGTTGAGTAGGTTTATCTTCGAGAAAGATGTCTATTGTCGAATCCGACTCGGCTGGGCAGTGTTCGGGAAGCTCCGCGGTATCTTCTCGTCCAACATACCACGGTGTCTCAACACGAAAGTCTATGACCAGTGCATGTTGCCAGTAATGACTTAGGGCTTTAAAATATGGTCGCTCACAATGGGTCCCATCAGAAAGCTTAAAGTTAACCAAAGAGCAATTGAAATCGCTATGCTGAGGAGTTTCCTTGCATGACCACCAACTAATTTCGAGTTTTAGAAAAAAAGTACTCTAGTTTTTTTATTTTATCTTTCCAAATCGAAAGTGTTTCATGTACCGGATCGACCCTCCACGGAATTAAAACGACCAAAATTTAACGGTGTATATTAAAACTACCAAAATTTAACGGTGTGTAAATATATGTGATCCTTTATTTAGGTCAATGACACTTGCTCATTATCTTATTACCCTAAATTTTCCCCATAAACTCCCTAAGGGTTTACCCATCAGATTATAGGAGAATTGCCTATGAGATTGATCTGAATATTTCTGGGAAACTAGGGTAATTGAGTCTTGGCTTAGTAGAATGTATTTATTATTAAGCAGTAGGTACTAATATTTTGATTAAATTATTGGTATACAACTATACATGGATGGAAAGGAAAGGAGAGTCCAAATAAAAGATGGATAGATTTTGTGAGGAATGATATGAAAGAAAAAGGAGTTCGTTATGGCATGACAGGTTACAGGACAGAATGGAAGAAAAATATATATTGTTGCACCTACCCCTAATAAAACGGACAGGGCAAGAGGATAATTAGTATTGATTATTGGAAGAATTATTTAGCGAATCGTTACTTTTTTATCACTACATAATATAAAACAAAATCGCTTCCCGCTGTCTGTCCCTATGTATGATTAGATCTTTAAAACTACGCAACTACTACGTTTTTTTGTTAGATAGAGTGATTCAAGAGGAATGTTTTTATGTATACATAATTATAATATTTAATATCAGCATTGCACCCGTGGAAGCTGGGGCGGGTCGTTAGTTAGGCATATTCAATATTCCAAAAATTAAAAAATACATGCCGTAAAAAAACAGTATCCTACCAGTATCAGGAATAGGGTCCAAGATACCAGTGAAAGGAACCTACAAAATTATCTCTTAAAACATTTCTCCTTTCAAACAACATTCCATTGTAGACCAACAAATATATTAATCAACTCTAGTTTCAAGCTCCCGGTAGCAAGTACCAATATCCGATGTTATTGACAAGACAACACACACATACTACACAATACGGGCAGACCCACAGGCACTAACAAGTTTACAAACAATCAACAGATATAAGCCTATGTATGTTGATTTCTGGTTACCTTCAACTGGCAATCTGCAAGAGAATTGCGACTTTGAGACGACACATTTATGGTTCAGATTTGAGTTTGCTTTTGAGAATAGACAGGGAAATGATGGAGAGATGGTAAACTTTTGTTTCTATGTTGTCCCAGTTTCTTGATTTATGTTACTTACCTCCAAAGTCTTAAGAAACGACGCAGAGTTTGCTAGCCTGTCGGTTTTCTATCGTCTACCATTCGAGGAGTGTGCAATGGAATTGCACAATTTAATTCCGGCAAATCCGTTCCATTACCGTAACACTACACGTACGGCGTTCCGCCACCAATATATGGTGAAAATCCCACCATACGTACAAAGCATTTCGGGAACAAATTTATTATGCGTACAGCTAAGTAGTGATATTCCATGCTGGAGTCTGTGTTTCCTAATAGCTATAACCTAGGGGCCTTTAAGTCAAGAGTAAATAGGTTACTTCTAGGCAAGCGTGCTCCATCGTCGGCCATATCATCGCTTACCATCAGGTGAGATGGTGGTCAAATGCGAGCCTATGCATAATAAAAAAAAACCTTGAAAACAAGAAATGCGACAATTACGTATGTTGGAGTCGAATCGTCGACGGCGCGTACTTTTTCACGTGCGCTCCAAGATGCTAGCAAAACCGTTGAGGTCTATTAGGGTTGATAGAGGCCTAGTAGGGTCAAAGCTTACCAGGGTCATTGGTGTGCGAAAGAGAACCCTGGGGCCCTGGAACGAAGACAAAGAAGGAACAGGAATGGGTTTTAGCCTGACTCGTGCTCCTGTCAGTCATGGTAAGATTTCCTACCTTAAAAAAAGTGAGGAAAACAAACGGCAAAACAGATTTAGATCCCACTTTAGGAAGTATTTTCAGTTGTACAAATTCTTTCTAAGCATTTCGCAAATTGGAATTGTATGAGATAAATACCGTAAGGCTCTTTCCTTATTTTACGGAACTTAAGCTCCGTAAATAAATAAATCATTCGTTTCAGAGAATAAATCTCTCCAACTTCGTTATATCATCTCTTTAGAATTTCACAATTTAATTTTCTTACGGGAAATTCGGATACGCTTTATGGAATTGTTTGGAAAAAAACTGGGCAAGTGCTTGTACCAAATTTCAGGATTCTAGGTCAATAGGAAGTAGGTACCCACCCTATAATTCATTTAATGATATCTCATATAATATAATAATATATAGGGTGACTGGTAATTATCGGAATTATCTGGTTATCGTTCACTAATTACCAGTCAGCCTTTAAATATGGTAATAATAATATAATATATTCACAACTATCACACAACACACATTTTACTAGTTTCTGCTTTTTCAAGTTCCATTTTTTCCCAGCCAATAATTGCCAACATTCGAGCGTAAAATCGAGACTCAACGGTGCATTTGCAAAAATCAGACTAAAATTGCAGGAAAATCAATCGTAATAACACTACTCGATACGACTTCAGTAGACCAATTAGGCAAGCGGCGAAGGGGTGGAGAGAAGTTATGAAAACCTTTTTAATTAGTACTGTCAACAATTGAACGATAAACAATACCAACACTCTTTCCAAATATGGTTTGTGTTTACACAAGTCTGTAAATTGGTATTTCATGAAAATTGAAGTTTCAGGTACATTAGAAGACCCATGTAGAAAACCATTTGTCTACCAACATGACGAGCAACGCTAAAGCCTTAGATACATAAGAGGATAAAATGTCCTCTTACATGCCGCGCAGCACTAAAGTCTTAGATACATTAGGGGGCAATATGTTCTCCTACATGACGAGCAACACTAAAACCTCAGATAAATTAGAGGAAGAAATGTCCCCCAACATGATAAGCAACGGTAAAAGTTTAGATACATTATGGGGTAAAATGTCCCCTAATATGACGCGCAACGCTAAGACCTCGGATACATAAGGAGACAAAAATGTCCCTCAACTTGACGCGCAACGTTAAAACCATAGATCAGTTAAGGGATAAAAATGTTCCCCAATGCGACGCAAAACGCAAAAGCTTCAGGTACATAATGAGACAATATGTACCTCAACATGACGAGTAATGCTAAGACCTTGGATATTTTAGGGGACAAAATGTCCCTCAACATGATACACAACGCTATAACCACCATGGTTATATTATGGGAGAAAATGTCCCTCAACACGACGCACAACGCAAAAACCTCAGGTAAATTATGGGATAAAAATCCCCCAACATGACAACATACGTCGGATACATTAGGGGACAAACTGTTCTCCAATACGACGTGCAACGCTCAGCGCTCAACGCGCATGACTCAGGTACATTAGGGGACAAAATGTCAATCTACGTGACGCTGCAATGTGCCCCTCAACTTTATACAATGCATTCACGTGATACAGAAACCTGTTGAGAGATAAGTTGACAGCGTTGTGCCTGACGTTGGGGAACATGTTGTCCCTTAGTGCATATAAAGCTTTAAGGTGCAAAAGAAATAAATGGAATTATTTTTCGATATACTAAATGGCGCGGGTTTGCACGTGCCGTTCTGAAATGTCAAGTGCCAAGCGAGAAAGAGTTCAGGTTTTTATGAAAAGGTCAGATAAACTACGTGTTGGAAAAATTAATATTCGATTGTCTTTCTTATTGGCATAATAAACGCGTCTATAAGTTTTTATTTTTTATTGAACAACTAAGCTCTGCCAGGGGGAGCCCGTGTGAGAGCAGAAAAGAAAACATACTGCTGCGATCAAAAGTATTTATGTGCTACGACATGGGCTACTCAAATGCTAAATTTTATCCAAATTCGGTCAGACGTACAAGCGTAAAGAAGCAAGAAATACACACACACACAAACTTTCGCTTTTATAATTAATACTAGCGACCCGCCCCAACTTCGCACGGGTGCAATGCTGATAATAAATATATTATGCATGTATTATACATATAAACCTTCCTCTTGAATCACAATATCTATTAAAAAAAAAAACCCTTCAAAATCCGTTGCGTAGTTGCAAAGATCTAAGCATACGTAGGGATAGACAGCGGGAAGTGACTTTGTTCTATACTATGTAGTGATATTGATAACTATAAGTTTCTATTTTTACTTAGCAATTAACTGCTGCCATAGGCTTCACCTATGAGGAAGTAGAAAGGAAAATGGTCCTGAGATAAATAGTACATTTTAAAGTTTTTTTGAAATTCACCCGAGCCGTACAAGCGAGGTTGTTATGGAGCCGAGTGCTTCAGTGATAAATCTCTACGTGTATCAAACGACGTTTTCCCATACACTTACAAAGAAATACGAAGAAAAATCTACCAATAATCTATCTTTTATCGGAAAATTATGACGCATTTTTGCAAATTTTGTATTAATTTTTTTTTTCCAAACTTTACGCCGATGTGAACTCCTCCTACCGTAAGAAAGCCGTGGCGGTGCGCTACGAGGGCCATGAAAACACATGACCTCGGACTAGCGCAGCGCCACCACGGCGTTCGGCGTACAAATCAAGCGTGGTCCACGTGGGCGTCGGACGGAAAGCGACGATGTGGTCGACGATGGAGCGCGCTTACCTAGAAGTAACCTATTCACTCTTGACTTAAAGATTCCCAGGTTATAGCCATAAGGAAACACAGACTCCGGCAGGGAATTCCATTCCTTAGCTGTACGCACAATGAACGTGTTCCCAAAACGGGCGACGCATCGCCGTACGCCTGGTAGGCCGATGATGGAACGGCCTAGGCGGAATTAGGTTATGCAATTCCGACGCACACTCCTTGAAATACAGCCGGTAGTAAGCCGACAGGCTAGCAACTCGACGTCGATGCTCAAGACTTTGAAGCTACGACTCGACAAGTGCATCATTGCCAATGTTCCTCTTGGCTCTCAATTGTCTCGATGTGTTCTGTTTGGCAAATTTTCAGCAGCGCCTCTAGCGGTCACTTGCAGAACAAAAATTTGCTATACAAAATATTTACGGCGTCGATATCGAGTAGCGACGAATACTATTACTTAAAACTCATGGTAGAGAGACTTTTTTCTGAGCCAGAAATATATGTAAATTATATTGTTTTGAATTCAAAATGAGTCTATTTTCAGCTAACGTTACATAGGTAGCGTGGGAGTAGATTATATTAGTCGTTTAATTTTAGTTCGTAATTTGTAACACCCACATCCCAACCCATACAACAGTTTTGTACAATTAATTACCCATTTAAACCTTCTGAATAAATCAGGTGGCAAAATTAATATTTGTTTCGATACGGCTCAGTACCTCAATAGGGGCCATTACATTGAATAATGTATGTACGAAACACATCTCTTTGAGTAAATAGTTTATTTATAAAATATTAACGACATAGTACGAAGGTAATGAACGAAGGTTACCGACATAGTACGAAGAATCGCCAAACTTAAGTAGCAGTGGGCAGGACAGATTGCTCGCCTTACCGAAAGGTTCTGGAGTGCTGACCGTGTACCAGAAGACGCAGCGTAAACCGATGACCTGGTAAGGGTTTTTTTTTTTTTTGGTGTTGGGTAAAATCATCCAATGACATCTCCCGCCCTTGGGCGGAGCGGGAGATAGTGTCAGACTCTTACTGACTAAAAACCCACCCCGTTCCTTCGTGGCCTTAGATACCAAGGCCGGGCTTTCCTTTCGGAAGCAAACCCTTGGCCCCAGTAGACCTGGTAAGGGTTGCGGGAATCAGATGAAAGTGATAATAATTTTGTTCTTTTCACTCACTTATAGTAAGTGAAAAAAACAAAATTCTTTTTTCAGTTGAGACTGATGCTGAATTTATTATAATTAACTTATATATCAATACTTAAATGAACTCACTTGAACCATCCATACACAATTATTTACAGCGGTTTAACGACTGTATAAATCGGAAAATTAACCTAAGCGAACGTATTAACATGAAGAAGTCTTGTAGGTATAGGCATCAATCCAGGAGTCTTATATTTATTTATTTATTTATATATGCTTTATTGTACACCAAGATAGGAAATTATACAATAGAGCGTTAAATTTAAGAACATACAATTGGCGGCCTTATCGCATTCTGTGATCTCTTCCAGGTCTTCTCTTCTTATAGTACGCGGCAAATAATTTGAACTAAAATGGCCGTCGTTGTTAAGGTTACGCGCAGCCCCCCGCTGTGCCGCACTTCAATTAAGACCTAAAAATCTGGTTCTGCGCATTAAAGTTCAATCGCCATTTTTGTTCAACTTATTGCCGCTTTTTGTTCCGTGTTAACATGTCAGTCGTGCAAGCGAGAAAGAGGACTGTATCTATACACCCTATATAGGTCCAACCGTAGCGACATCTATGTCGCCACAAATGAACTAATCCTACATCGCGCAAGTAACATTCTCCGCGCGATTTGAACATATAGAACAGCCCGAAATCATCTATCGGGCAGTTGCCCACCAGATATAACACCTGTCTGGTCGGAGGATCCTCCCTTTTCAACGCAGGTATGTGGGCCTTTACTTTCTGTTCAGCATACATCCAAAAACAGTTCCGTTTAGGTTGGAAAATTGATCACGTTAAGACTTTTTCTATATGTGCGCCAAGTTCCATGTCGAACCGTTTAGCTTTCAAGCCGTGATTGATGAACAAACATCAAATCTCTCCCATTTATAATCTTAGTTGGACGATAAAAAAGTTTTGCCCATCCCTAGCCCCTCCTCAGGCACCTGGTTACTCTATTCCAGGGATGGCAAACCTTTATTGGAGGATGTTCCACTAAATGTGGGCATAACGCGCTACCAAAGAATTTTGACAGACTCTTAATTTACGAAACACTACCTGGATTACGAAAAAATTGTTTTTTTTTTTTTTTGTATACATGAGAAGAGTAAAATAAACTAACTACTGTTTTAAATTACCTAGGTGCTAAACATTTTACACTGGCGTGGTCGAAATATTTTACAGTGTGCCATAGGTTAGCCACCCCTGCTCTATTCATTACTCCTCCAAGCGCGGTGGTTTAATTTGACAAGTTTATCATCGTATTTACAGCTTAGGGGATTGTATTAAATAATTAGAAACTTGGCAACGTAGGCGATGGATTATGGAATGTCTTTCTAAAACGAGTATTATAAAGGTGAAAGTTTGTCGTACATACAAAATTATTTTTAGTATATGCGAAATCTGATTATAGTTAATTTTATGTTCCCCGGATGTCGCCACTGTGCGGAACACCCGGAGGACACAGTGGAGCACACTGTAGAGGTGTGCCCCGCCTGGGCAGAGCATGGCCGTGTCCTAGTGGGGGCGATCGGCGGCAGCGATCTCTTTCGCCAGGCCTTGGTACAGGCCCAAGGTCCGGAGCGAGGAGGGGTGGCCTCTTTCTGTGAAGCAGTAATGCTAACGAAGGAGGAGGCCGATCGCATTTGACAAAGGAAACGGGGCTCACGCCTAAACCGCCGCCGGGCGCCTCCACCCGGGGGCAGCTCGCTGTCCGACCCCTGGTAACCGACCGGACCGAGCCCAAGTCGTTGACGCCGCGTTCTGTTCCCGCGCGCCTCAAAGAGCTGTCAGCAAACCGTAGAGGCCCAGCCTGCTAGCTGCAGGCAGGCAGAGTCGAAGCCTACTGGGACCAAGGGTCGGATTTTGAAAGGAAGGCTCGGCCCCAGTATGATAGGCAAAGAAGGAACGGGGTATTTTTTTAGTCAGTAAGAGTCTGACACTAGATGATGTCATTGGATTATTTTACCTGCTTTAAAAAAAAATCTTAGGTACAAAAACAGTAGTCTATTTACCATAATTTTATTTCCTTTTGAAATGTATATAAGGGAATCTCTCTACTGTATCTTCTAATGTGATCCTAATCTGCAAACCACATTCATTCATATTAATTTCAATGTTCATAGTACCTAAACAACTCTAAATATTCATACATGCATTCATTCAAAATGCAGACAACACATTTCCGCAATGCAGTCGTCCTAATTCCAATTTATTTATACACACGATTGTTAGAGGGAGACACTGGTTTCACGCAAAAAATATTTATTTATTTTAAAAATAGAAGTACATTAAAATTTAAAGTGGACGTAATGGGCACACGTGGGCATTGGGCAACGTATGCCGATCGAGTGATCTGGGCGCGTTGGTCTCCATACATTTTATATGGCAACTTGACTTGTAGAGCTACATTAGATCCACGCCACGCGGCGTGACTCTATAACGTACAAATCAGTCGTGGCCCATGTGTGCGTCGGTCTGATGTAGTTACAATACAATAACAATACAATATATTCCACAACTATCATACAACGCCGTGTAGTCCCAAGTTAAGCAGAGCTATGAATACTAGACAACAGATAAACATACTTATATATTTCTAAATACATACATTTTATAGATAAATTATACCCAGACTCAGAACAAATGATCGTGCTCATCACACAAACATTAATATGTCTTGGGTGCAAATCGAACCTACGACCTCCGGCATAGCAGTCAGGGCCACTAACCACTAGACCAACAGGTCAGTCAAGGTCAGGCCAGGTCAGTCAGTTATGTTTTAAATACAATCTTAGGGCCGAAACACATAACCGCGTTGCGGCACGGCGCCTTAACGCAACGCGTTACTGGACGTTGCGTTTCAGCGTTGCGAAAAAGAGCGCTTTATTGTTACACTGTAAGAGAGTTTCTCGTGGTTTTTGAGTACGGATAGCCGTCTCTCTGCCATGGATCAAAATAAACTTATTGCTTATTAATTATTAAGAAGGTAAAATGCTATTTAAAAAAACCGAGAATGAAAATAAAAATATATTCATTTATTATGGCTATGGAATTCGCGTCACGGTGCACCCCTCAAAATTCTACGTAGCGGTGGGCGTCACTATTGATTTTTGCGGCGCGGCTGTGGCGCGGCGCTGCAACGCGTTTATATGTTTTGGCCCTTACTAATTACACTTTTTTTTAAGGTGGGAAATCATCTAATGACTTCTCCCACTCTAGGGCGGAGCAGGAGGGCGTATCACTAACTAAATACTCGTATGTATGTATCTGGGTCAGACACAGAACAAAATATGATCGTGCTCATCACAAAAACCTTTTTCCTGGATAGGAAATCGGACCCACGACCTCCGGCATAGCAGTGAGGGCCACTAACCACTAAACCAACAGGCCAGTAAATGAATGCTATCTAATAATACAATTTATAGAAAAAGATGATAGCTGTATGATTTTTATAGGAACTTGTGGAAATAGAAACTCATTCATAACGCGAGTAGTCGCTTTCTGTAAAACATTAGATATTTGGATGCGTACCCAGATGGTACTCTGAAAGTCGACCAATACTTGGATAGTAGCCAGCATATCTAAGATTTTAGCTTAAATTTAAAGCTAGAGGACCGAGCGTGGTGTTTTAGGGTTCCGTATCCAAAAGGGACCCTATTACTAAGGCTTCGCTGTCTGTCTGTCAGTCACCAAGCTCTCATGGACCGTGATAGCATAACAGTTGAAATTTTTACAGATGATGTATTTCTATTGCTGCTACAACAATAAATACTATAAACAGAATAAAATTTAAGTGGGACTCCCTTACGACAAACGTGCTACTGCCGCGCTACAACCGCGCTGCGGCCGCGCGTCATTTATTTATATGAAATATAAAATTCCAGAACACGCGAAAAAAATCGGCTAAAATAGTCAGTATAATTATATTCGCCTAACTGGTCAAAATGTACTGAACTTGCTGATATATTTTTTTTGCAATTTCAGGTTTGGTCCCATAGTAAAACTGGTTTATTATCATGAGTACAATCACGTGTTTAAGTATAGGTCACTAATTACCACTCACCCTATATGTGTGATCTCTATGGACGTCACAGTACCTACTGAGGTGTTTGAAAATAAATTCAATTTGATAGCATGAAAGTTACGTGCACATGTGCTTACTTTAGCTTGGTAGGTAAACCGCACGTCAGTTAGTTTTCATGGCAGACAATACTTTAGATTGTAAATAATGAAAGTTTCTGTTTGTGTTTGCGGCTTTTTGGTATCGGGATTGAATATAGCTACGCTTAAACAAGCTTTAACAAGTAACAGTTACAACAATTATATAATTGTGATTAGTATGATACAGTTTTAAACCTACTGATGAAGAAAGCCAGCTAGACTCCGCGTTACCGAGTGCTAGCTGTAAAAAATGGTCACAAGTTGGACACCACTGAAATTAAGTATAACACAGGTCAAGGTAGGTCACAGTAGGCATTATGTCAGAAGACAGATTTTGATGTCAGGCGAGAGAACACAAAAAAGTTGCCTTCCGAAATCCAATACCTATGTAATAAGTTTTTTATTGAAACAAAAACCAAGTTGTTGGTCTTTACAGAAGAATTTTATATTTTAGATAATCTTACTATCAAAATAAATAAACACGCAAATCAGATTGCAATATGGATGGACGATTTGTCAGCCCCAGAATGTTGCCCCAAATGGAATATTCTCATTAGTGAATACAGGTTATCGGAGCCATTCATCAAAGCCTAGCCCTACCTTGAATATCAGCGTGATTTTAGATAACACTCCTTCTTTTGTAGTCATGACTTATAGCTTCTTTCCACGTCTCGAGCCACTTGTAGTCTATCACTCCGAAACTGCTAGAATTTTTGCAAGAATTGTCGTAATCATGATGAAACTTCAGCGACTTTCTATACACCACTATTTTATAATTATGGCAAGCTTATTAGAAAAGGTCTTGTTATTATTTAAGTAAAGTCTCAATAAATAATATTCATAAACAGCAAAGTTATGAGCGTTTGTTTATATCCCAAAATCTCACTCAATTTCTGGAAACATTGTACAGGTTATTGTTTATGAACGAAAGAATGTCAATAAAAATGGAAAAAACACTGCGCTTATTATTTTCTATTAGTAGTTGTTATAAATGATGATTCAATTATGAATTTACCAATAATGTCAAATTTTCGTGGACAATTTTGGGATTGCGTTTTTTGTACTTTTGACTACACAAATAAGATCAGTAACGGGTACTGATTGAGCCCCATTTTTTTTGTGCACTAATTTAAAAATAGGGGTGTAGTTATTAGTCGTCAAGTTAAAAAATGAAAAAAATGTTCAAATGCCCTTGGCGTTCTAGGTGTTTGGTGAATGTTTTTCTTTTTCTTTCTTTTTCAAGTCATTGAGCGTTGATTCAAGTATTTTAATTTCATGCGGATTACATCACGCATGCGGATTTGCTCCGCGTGCAGAAAATTTTACGGTGTTTTTAATATCGTGCAGATTTCATCATGTATGCGTAACTTACGCAAATGTCCTTTTCATACAAGTATTTATTGTAATGCGTGCAATACGCTCACGGGACGCGTTTTTTTTTTGTAATTTTTTGTATACAGAGCAAATCTTAGCTACAACCTAGGGGTCTTTATGTCAAGAGTGAATAGGTTACTTCTAGGCAAGCGTGCTCCATCGTCGGCCACATCATTGCTTGCCATAAGGTCAGATAGTGGTCAAACGCGAGCCTACCCATAATAAAAATGAATAGTTAAAATTTGCATTTGAAGAAATAGATGACACGCTTGCCCCACCTGACCTTACCTTAGTTTTCTTTTCATCAAATCACTGAAAGTCAGAAGAAATAGATCGACATAAAAAAGGTTACCATTGTTAATGATACCTTCATTTAATTTCTTTTGCACGGCATTGTAACGCCTACAATTCCTTTCATTTTTCTTTTGTGAACTTTCTTTTGTCTCAAACAAAAAGAATTAAATGTTATGAGACGATTTTTATTAATGGGCGTGTAATTATTTTTAGCTTTAGTGCCTTCGAGGGTGTAGTAGAAAGAACTACTATTTTGTAATCTTAATAAATGAGTAGGTTTTTAAGTAAAAGTCAGTTGCTAGACCTTTTCTTTGTTTTTAATTTATATAAACTAATGCTTGATTGCGATCCCACCTTATAGTAAGCAGTGATGCAATCGTTGCTTAAAAAATCGGCGCACTAGTTTATTAAGAGCCTATTCACTCTAGCCTTGAAGACACCTAAATTATAATCGGACGGGAAGACCGCAGCTGGCAAACTGTTTCAGTCCTTCGAAGTACGTGGTATAAACGACGAGGCGAAACGCTTAGTCCGGAACGTAGAAGTTTCTACAACGTAAGGGTGCGGGGTGGGTTTCTTTCTGCAAGTGCCCCTCGTCAGTGGTAGCGTAGTATATTATAAGCACTTTTATAAAAATTCCTACTAGGCTAGACAAGGGCGCTAGTAGCACAATTTTTAGGGAGGGGGAGGCGGTGCCTCTTCGGCATCACTTTTTGAATATGATAGGATTTCTTTTGTCCATAAATAAAATTTCTTGAACTGCACTTTGCGTTATAGGGGTGCGGTGACTTTAATATAAAAAAATACACATGCCTGCTACTATACTATGTAAAACAAAAAATAAAGCTGTTGAAATAATAAAACTGCCATCCCTAAACTCATTCTACTAAGTCAAGCAAAAAAATTACTTAAACTTATAAAGCAAGTTATAACGTCACATTAACATACATTCCGTACAAAATTGCTGTCTTCAATATCAACAAGTTATAGCCCGTAAAACAAGCGATATTTCAGAACTTTCTGAAACTTATATTTCTTTGAAACACGCAACGTGGAAAGAAACAGAACTTAATTCAGTTTTTATTGCATTATAATGTGAGATACATTATTGCTTTACATTGAACTTTGAAAAGATATGAAAAATAGCCAGCGGATTTACTTGCATAAAAGCAGTAAATTGTTCCAAGGAAACATATATTATATACATACATATTACACCGTCTAGTCCCAAGCTAAGCAGAGCTTGTGCTATGGGTGCTAGACAACTGATAAACATACTTATATATTTCTAAATACATACATATTATAGATAAATTACATCCAGACAGAACAAATGATCGTGCTCATCACACGAACATTTGTCCTGGGTGTGAATAGAACCCACGACCTCTGGCATAGCAGTCAGGAATTTATCTTATCGTATTTTTTTACTATGTGTTTACGATGAACACAGAAGAATGCTCCATAAATAATTTAAAGGCGAAAATTCAGAGTTTTGTAGTAGCTACGTTTCCTCGTAAAGTAGTTGCATAGAAAATGTAGTGAAAGTACATTACAAACAACTTGACCTATAAAACTTTCAAAAAAATTATTACACAGTTGGAAAAGTTACATGGATTTTTCAATGAGCTCACATATTTTTTATTTGTAACTTGATAAGTTTGAAAGTAAATAAAATCAGTAACTAAGAGAGTTTTTATTATCATGCTAATTTCATCACGTGTCCAGCGTGCATATTCCCCGCATTACAATAAATACTTGTATGACAAGAACATACGCATGCGGACTAAATCCGCATAATACTTACACCACATATGATAAAAAAACTTAAAGTTTTTTTTCTAAAGACGCCCGATTGGCTGTCTAGGAAATCGTTTCGTTCTACTAATATTATGAAGGCAAAAGTTTGTGAATCTATGTGTATGCTTGTTACTTCTTCACGCTTGAACGGCTAAACAGATTTCGATGAAACTTGGTACACAGGTAGATCATATCATGTCAGGCTTTCTCTCTAGGAGAGGTAATGGGCCGTAATCCACCACGCGGGCCCGGTGCGGATTGGTGGGTCCTCGAATGTTTAGTTCTAGGACATGCCGGTTTCCTCACGATGTTTTCCTTCACCGTTTTGAGAGCAGTGGTGATGAAATTAATTACACAAAGTAATTCGCTTGCCTGGGCTTGAACCCCCGACCTACAAATCGTAAGTCGGGGCCGTTACCACTCGGCCGCCACTGCTCTCAAATTAGTTTGTAGCAGTAAGAAAAAAGTTTGTAAAGCTATGTGTATGTTTGTTACTTGTTACGCTCGAACGGCTGAACAGATTTCGATGGAATTTGGTACACAGGTAGATCATAGTACATGGAACTTTTATCCCTGGAGTATATTCTCTTGGGATAATTTTCTACGATCACACGGGCAAAGTCAATGGAAATAGCAAGTTAATTTATATTTCTTTTATTTAGTTTCCAAACCATTAACTAGAAAAGCACTTTTTAGTTCTATAACCTCGAAAAAGAAACGCAGACACGAACATTAGCCAAAGTTAATTTGTTAAGGGTTTATTACTAAGATGGGTTACACGCTACTAAATAACGCAGCTACGAATACATAATATATGCATACTTAGCAAGGATGGGTTCACCGCAAGTTAAATGGCATTTGAATGTGAATCTCAACCGTTGCAAGCGTTAATCCCTTCAACATTATTAAAATTTGTTAATTAAACAACAATATTAGAGTGTCAAGTATTTTTTATGTAAAGTAAAAAAAATCTATATAAACAAAATTTCATAACAGTATCATGAAAAATCTCAAAGTTTTAAGCTGTTGCAGGATGTTACCTGGTTGTCCGCATAAATAGAAGGTCATTGGGCCATCCGGACGACTGAAGGGATGTTTTTCACTATGACCTGCCGTGACCAGTGTCGTACTTAGTGTCAATGAAGTCCAACTTGTAACCTTTTTTAAATATTTTTGGGTTAAATATAACATGGTGTAAAAAATATTGGAATCGATTCAATTACCGATCCTGAACAAACTAAATTCAGGTTTCTCATATATGATAAAAATAATGTTAGGTATATAATCCCCTTGATATTTTTCGCGAAATAAATTAGTGCTTTGACTTTAGTTAAATTACTGCAATAACTGTTTACTAAAATAGTTATTACACCTTATATAAGTGGTTATTTAAAGTTATTCTCGTTTTGATTAAATTTTCTTCTCTGGGGTGGAGCAAGAAGGCCTGTCAGACTTTTTCTGACTAAAACCCACCTGTGTTCTTCAGTTCCTCTTAGCATATCTCCCTAGACTGAGGATTACTCATAGAATATCTCCCTTAACTGCTTGTGGTTCTGGACCACAAAAATAGCACTATTTTAGATAGATATTACACCAAAAACTGAGGCAGTCGGCCTAAATAAACAAGAAAAATAAAACCGAATTGAGGGCCTCATTTCTTGGAAGTCGTTTCAAAAATATCAAAAGAAGGCATAACTTTTGTCTATGTTTAAAAAAGTTGATTCAAAGACGTTACATTGTCCGACAGCAAAGCATAACAAATGAAATTATTGCCGAACTATTTTGAAATTCGAACCACTTCTGAACTTACAGAAAACTCGTTAAAACTTTAAAAATGGAACCCAAGATTTCTCGCAACGAGTAGCGAGTAGGCAATTGAAGTGAAATATTCTTCTTCAATGAAGCCAATGAATGAGAAGGATTCTCGCCTTACTTTGAAAAACTACTTCGACACAGAAAGTGTATTTATTTTTTTATACAACATGTAATTGGAATAATGCATATCCTTATACACCCCACTGAAATTTTACTTAAGAGCAGCCAACCCAAGGTAAATTATCATACAACCGCTCTTACGTGATTATGTTGTTATTACACATCTTTCTTTAGATATTTTGGATACACAGATATCTTGTGAATTTTATGTAGGTTTCTAAAAATTAAAATATAAATTTGTGTTTAGTTTTAAACAAGTAAAGACCTCCGAAAATCTGCTATATTACTTGAACTTCAGCCCTCCATGATGTACTCATATATTATATTTAAAATATAAAAAAGTACATCTCTAGAAGCCTTGCAAATTTAATCGAGATTCTGAGTGACAAATTTTTCTCAATAACTTAGGGTGTAAAAAAAAACAGGTATTTCCTGGAACAAGTTTTGTAAAATATTCGAATAATTCACACAATTACCAATAGAGTTTTTAGGCGTTATCTCTCTTTTTTCGCGTTGCCCATCCATCAAACATCACGTACGAACTTTTAAACCGTGCCCAAGTTGACTATAGACGAGTGGGGAATTAATGCATTTAGGTAGTGTTTTTTTAAGAAATTACTTAACTTAATTGTAGTAAAAAATAATATAAAGATAAGATACACATGTTTGAGCGAATAAATGTTTATTTGCTCAAACACGTGTACACATACAATAATAAAAATGCGTGTAAGATAAGATTAAATTAAAAACAAATTAGTTCAGACATGTTTGCCACATACTACGGCGTGCAAATGTTTTGAATATTATTATTTTTTTTGTTCTATAAAATTTGAAGTGAATTTAACAAAACCAATCAATATCAAAATTAAGAAACACAAACAGCACGAAAATAATTATGTCAAAAATAATAAATGTCAAAAGTAATAAAAGAAAAAAAAGAAAAATAATTTATTTGGTACCTACAGCACAAGGCACAAAATATATGGGCATCGCCGCACTAAATTGATAGCGCGGTAGAGTTCTCCACGCAATTAGAACAAATACAACTAATTGGCAGTTGCCCAGCACACAACATCCGTTTGACCGAAGTTTTCTCCCTTATCAACGAAGCTATGTGGAAATTCAGAATAAAGAATGAGGATATCCGCCGGACAGCCAAGGTTACCGACATAGCACGAAGAATTGCCAAACTTAAGTGGCTATGGTCAAGGCACATTGTTCAAAGAGCGGATGGCCGTTGTGGTTGAAAGGTTCTGGAACCACGTACCGCAAAGACGTAGCGTTGGAAGGCCTCCTACAAGGTGGACCGATGACCTGATTTTACACTTGTTAGATTACAACTCCTTACATACATTACATGCTTGTTTATTAGTGAGATTTTATTTAAACGATACATAACTAACTATATTATATTTATGAATGTATGTATGTATTTATTACTGTATTAGTTTTCTATTGGTTTTGTTTAACATTAAGTTGCACCTACTATATTATGTTTCTGCACCACCATAAGGTCGACTGGTTGCAAATGCCTATGGCATTAAGTCCGCCTTTGTACAGTTTTTTACTTGTGCAAGAAGTTTAAATAAATAAATAAATATATTACAGTCAAATAATAAAAACACTAAGCTAACTACGACTAACTAAAATATTATGGTAATGTGCCCAAAAGACTGGCAGCATTGCCACGCTGTATAACAATGCTTATCTTCTGTTTGAGTTAAAAGCCAGCCCTTGGATCACGCGAAGTGTCAATTAGACGTATTGACAGGTCTTTATACAACTTGTAAGCACTTGGACCCCTCGACCCGAGAGTTTTATACATGCTGTATTTTTGCGTAACAAATCTTAAGCTATCGCTATTTGAATCTAAAAAGTACATCAAGTTTGGGAAAGGATCTAAATATTTTTCCAGATGTAGATAAATTCAAAGCAAAAACGTAACCAGCAACCACGTTTTAGCTGGAAGCAGTCTGTGAATACTAATCCAGATTAATATAGATAAAAAGTCTGTAATGTACAGAAGCAAGTGGAATACATTATTCATCTTTATTACAACAGTTATTTTATTTCTGCGCTGTTAAACTTGTGCCCGCGACTTAAGCTTGCCATCCACCGACGCGTAGCTTCAAAGACGCCTATCCGTCTTTACACGCTTTGCTTGGCTTAATCTGTCATTGTGTCGTTGCCGCGTCGACAGAGTTTTTTTTTAATTTATATAAACTAGTGCTTGACTGCGATCCCACCTGATGGTAAACAGTGATGCAATCGTTGATGGTGACGCGCACTAGTTTATTAAGAGCCTATTCACTCTAGCCTTGAAGACACCCAAATTAAAATCGGACGGGAATACTAAAAAGGCAAACCGTTCCAGTCTTTCGATGTACGCGGTGTAAAAGATGAGGCAAAACGCTTAGTCCGGACAAAAATCTTGAATAATATGTTTTTTTTTTATGTTTTCGCGAAGTCGACATAATCCCGCGCGGAGTTCATACAAAATACTCAGTGACTACAACCGGCCCTTAACTAACTGCAACTATTCCTTTGTTACAGAAAATGCCATCAGACGAAATCAACCCGCGAACAAAACGGGCATAGATGATATCTGTGCCAGACCTGGAACCAACAGCAAAATGGAACATAACTACAGATACGCAGACAGAAATAATTATAGAAAACGTCATCGAAGAAAAGTACAATCTATCACAAAACTTTTACAATGTTATAACCAAGATAGATGAGACAGAAGAATGTGTAAATGTAACGTTTAACGCTACAGAATTCCTGTGTAAAGAAAAAGCTTACGACTGTTTTGAAATTAGTGTTGTCATAATTCTCTGTTTGCTTATAGTAGTGACTGTGATTGGTAATACGTTGATCATTTCGGCTGTAGTGACGACTAAGAGGTTACGGACAGTGACGAATTGCTTTGTGACGAGTTTGGCAGTGGCGGATCTGTTGGTTGGCATATTTGTGATGCCACCGGCTATTGCTGTTCATATTACTGGTGAGTTGTTATTATTTATTATCTTTGTGTTTTGCCTCATTTGTTTTATAGTTACAGTTGCAACTACTACATGATTATTGTTATTATTAATTATTTTATGGTAGATGTGTTATGTTTTGTAACAAATATAATTGTTTCCCATAGCTGGGCATTGGCCTCCCTTTTGCTCCTTTCTCTCAGTCTTCGGCGATTTTTGATCTAGTTAACTTTGCGAATATGATCAGATCGTATTACTACAAATATAATTAATATCATCAGACTTCGACGGTAACGTCTTTTATAATTATATACGATACCAGTTCAAAAATAAAGCCCTGGCAAGTGCGAAACGGGCTCGTACACTAAGGGTTCCGTACAAACTTACCTATGAAAATAGTTCAATTCCCGAATTGAGTTACGAAGATTTTTCCGAATTGCAAAAAAGATTTTTGTTTTGTGACGTAACTACAAATTTAGAGCTTTTTGATTTTTTCCTGTACTTGTGCTATGAGATCTTTCTACAACAGGAAGTACTCTATGAATTTTGATTCCCTTGAGGGTGTCGAAATTAACGTTTTTTGCGTCATAAACGGCTGTATCTTTTTTCCGAAAACTTAGAAGATTTTTCACAACTTTAAGGGACCGCAGACTGAAAAGTATGGTTTTAATTTCAACTCGATCCGAGTTAAAGGGTCTTGGCAGACAGACAGACGGACAACAAAGTGATCCTATAAGGTCCCTTTTTTTTTCTTTTGAGGTGCGGAGCCCTAAAATGATGACAAAGGCAAAGAACAGGCAATCCTGCTCTTTGCCTGTATTCTATAATTCAAACAATAGATTGATTTTTTTTTTCAAGCTTTAGAAATATCCAAATTCGATTCAATTTCGTTACCTTATCGTCCCAATCATTTTTGTCTATTTTTACAGTTAATATTCCTTTTTATAATTGCAATTTTACTTCTCAGTAGTAACTTTTTCATTAAATAAGTCTACATTTCGTTTTATTTCGGTAGATATATGTTGTAAAAAAGTTTGTCTGAATAACAGAGCCATTATGCTGTATTATGCAAATATTATAAGACAGGTAAAAGCCCCCATAGTAATTGGTTACAATAGAATTTTATACCAGTAATTAAAATAGCGTCCAATTTTATTTGACAGTTAAGTTACAAAATGATGACTATGACAAAAACTTTTTCAAACAATCGATTCCAACTTTAAGAATCAAAAAAGAATCAGTGATTTAATAGGATGTCTCGTGATAGCACTATTAGCGTGGTTCGATTCCCGCACGGAAATTGTACCTAAATTTTGATATTGATACAAATGGAGAAAATTTGTCATTGCGACCTAGACAGAATTCATCCGAGGCGCAGGCGAGTGTGTTATGGAGTGACAAATTATCACGTGTATCAAACGACTTTTTCAATACAGTTACGAAGATATAAATAAACAAGGTTTGACGTATGACTCGTAGGGATTACTTAGCTCATAGCCAAAAACGATAATATTGTATTGTGGCGGAGTGAGCTTGCGCACTTTTCTGCACTAGTGCGAAAAACAGTAAATTGCGTGCCTTGAAGCGGTAGGGATAAAGATGTCCATGTTAAAAAATATTCTGATTTAATTTAGGAACAATAAAACACGAGTAAGTACAAGCATAAAAACTTCTTATTTAGTTTTTTTTTTTGTAGAAAGTATAAAACCGTGTATTTTACAAACTTTATGATCACATCATGCCAACTTTGTAAGCTGGGTTCATATTCATATTTCAAAGTTGTTTAGTATATTTTTATGTAATGCAGAAGCACAGATGTATTTTTGGACTTTCTTTAGTTACTTATTCAAGGTTTCAAGTTCTTCTATAAGAACTGATGCCTTACCATAACGTTTTAAAATGTCAAGCATACAAGCTAGAAAGTGAGATGAAGGTATAAGAAAGAAAGAAAGCCTCCATTTCTAGAATGGTTCCCGACTGCTACAATTTATCTTATATTTAAAATATTATATAGTTAAGTGCAATCGGATACAACGACTTACTTGTTTTAGAGCTTTTTCATGTATACTCAGAAAAGCAGTCGGGTTATTTAGTTTTATTTTATAACGATATCACTTTCACAGTAATTACAAATCTAACGACACCTCGCAAACTAAAATCTATCGAGCCGTTCAGGCCGCAGAGCGTGCCAAACATTTGAATTTGGCGCCAAAAATCCGCCATTATGTTTTTGTTTTTTATTTTGATATACCCAGTGTCACTCTCACAGTAAATACGAATCTAACGATACCTCTAAAGCTAAAATCCATCGAGCCGTTCAGGCTGCAGAGCGTGCCAAACAATTATACATACATACATACTCTCGAAAAACAAAACCCTCCTTCTGGCGCAGTCGTGTAAAAATAGAGAAAAATAACAATAAAATCTATATACCCTGTTATGTTAGTTCAGTTTAGGTCGTCAACTGAATAGCGTTTTTTTAGGTGGGATAATCATCCAATGACATCCTTCGACCTTGGGCGGAGCACGAGGGAGTGTCAGACTACTGACTAAAAACCTACCCGTGTTCCTTTTTTGTATTCGTTTCCGGGCCCCAGGGTTCACTTTGACATAACCCATGGCCCCAGTAGGTTTTAACCCTCTGGGCCCCTACGATTTGCTGACATCTTCTTGAGGCACGCGTGGAATCACCAGGAGATGAAAACCAAGCGTGCCATTTTTTGACTACCTATTATGACGTCACAAGCACTATTTAGTGAACACGCCACCGCGTACGGCGTCCCCCTCGCTCCACCCCCACACCAACAGCACAATTAACCATTTTTATATTTTTAACTGTGTACATTTTTAACTGTACTCCGATGCAGACTGAGCGCGAAAGTGACCACTTACGATTTTTGTACGTAAGCTAGGCACGCGAAGTAGTTGCTCTTGCGTTATCTAGGTATATCTATATCTGTGCGTGGAACAATACACGCCGTCGACGACTTGGGCCAGGTCCAGCTTCCCAACCAGCTTGGGGTCAGCTTCCAGTCTAACCAGATGCGGCTAAATACCCGTGTTTTACATGGAGCGACTGCCTGTCAGACCTCCACAACCCAGTTACTGGGCTACATGATACTCTTTGGATTGACTGATGATTTTCTGACGTCTGACTAACTGTGTCTACGAATGACTACCGGGTCCAGCGGCTTTAGTGCTTTCCGGGGCATGGGGTGTCAGTAATGTCCTAGATAAACTTAAAAAGTACATATAATTTGAAAAATTCACATTGATACTTGCTCGCGCGGGCTTGCGGATGGCGAGCAATGTGTAACTCGCTGTCCGACCGTCCGGTAACCGTCCAGATCGAGCGCAAGTCGTCGACGGTGTGAATTGTTCCACGCGCGCCTCAAGGAGATGTCAGCAAACCGTAAGGGCATTGGATGACTTATTCCCAACATAAAAAAAGACGCTTGCTCGGTATTGAACCCGCTAAGATATCAAGACAACAATAACCAGCCCTGGAAGGGCTATAACATTATAAAATTTCCCTTATAATATATAGTTAAGCCAAAACAAGATTGAAATAGTTTCAATACAGGATCTATTTAGGGTGTGATAATACCTTGAAGGCATTTTTAGTAAAACGTTATTGAACCCTTTTCCTTTCACGCCATGCTGAACTCTTCCTTTACCAAGATAAACCGAAAAAAAAGCGGTCGAAATATAGCGGAAAATATTAGGGTTCTCGTAAAAAGCGAGGATATCAAATTTATTCCTTTGTAAGTTGTGGTTATTAAGGTAGTTCCAGCAGGGCCGAAGCTTACTGAGGCCAAAGGTTATGTGAGAATGTCACCACGGGCCCCGGGACAAAGGCAATGAATGGAAGGGTAGGTTTTTAGTCAGTAAGAGTCTGACACTATTTCCCGCTCCGCCCAAGGGCGGGATTTGTAATTGGATGATTTTACCTACCATAAAAAAGGGTAGTTCGATGGGTCTAAAATCTAGTTTGAATACGATTGAATAGATAGCCAGGATCGGCAGCATATTTTATAATTGACGAGCTTCCGCCCTTTAAAGTTTAAGTTCTTATAACCCATCCTAAGGTTGTCTGGTAGATATCGCTGTCAGCGATAAGACCGCCATTGTACCCATACATTTAAATTCCTGTGAATTGTTACTATTTTGGTGTACAATAAAGTTTATTCTATTCTATTCTATTCCAACCTGCGTTTTACCCCCTTAGGGTTTTTTTTTTATGGTAGGTAAAATCATACAATGATAAATCCCGCCCTTGGGTGGAGCGGGAAGTAGTGTCAGACTCTTACTGACTAAAAACCTACCCCGTTCCTTCGTTGCCTATAGTGCCGGGGCTGAGCCTTCCTCTCAGTAAACGGGGGGTAAAGTTTCGTAAAATCCGTTCTTAGCAGGTGTTTACACCCTATAAGGAACCTAACTGCTAAATTTAAAGTTTTTAGGTGTTATAGTTTCTGTGATCTCGTGATTAATAAATGAGTGTTATTTCACTTTTTTATCACTTTTATTTAGATAGACCGATAGAATAATAATAATGACAATATGACATTTATTTCTAACAATTATCTATTTATTGTTAAAATCACAAGAAACCTTATAAAGCTATGGAATTCATTTTAGTTTTAACAATTTGAATCATTTTAATCAGTGGTGGATCAAGCCGTCGTGGGGCTTTACTAATCTACCATGATAAATAGATATATTCTTTATTGTACACCAAAGATAAATTAATATGATGGATTTGGCGGAGAAAAAGATACGCAGGTAGTTTGTGGTGTACTATTTACATATATACAATACATAATTAATAAAATATATGTAGCACAATCAAAATAATATATATATAGATATATGAATAAAAGCAGCGAAATAATTTACTTAATGATGTTCAAGAGGAGAGGTAGCTTGTTGTCCGGCCGTCCAGGAATCGCCCGGACCGAGCCCAAATAGTCGACAGAGCGTAGTGTTCCACACGCGCCTTAAGGAGATGTCAGCAAATCCTGGGAGCCAAGCAGGATCGAAGCAGGGTCGAAGCCTACTGGGGCCATGGGTTATGTGAAAGTGAACCATATAATCAATTATAGAGATAAATTGTAAATATTTCACTTTGCCAGATACGTAGTTGTGTAAGAGGCAAAATTATTAATTTGAAAACATTTCAAATAAGTTTTAACATTCCTATTTTAAATTCCATATTCGCTCGCCGGGTATACTCATTGTATCATGTATCCAATCTTAGAAAATGATTAAAAAAAAAAAAAAACTAAAATAAGGACACCAGAAAATCCTGCAAAAAATAAACAAAATTAGAAGCATAATCTTGTAACAACCTTCATGGTAAACGATACGATCATGTAAGAGTTTTTCTCGGTAAGTGGATCGTGATATTTGCTTACACCTCGCACCTGAGACACAGACAGATTAGTATAGAAGGTCGACTTCATACAGCGAGCGAAACCTGCAGCGTTGGTTTTCGCTCGCTGCACTTGCTGGATGTGACGCTTGACCGTTTTGAGAGCAGTAGTGATGAAATAAATTACACAAAGTAATACACTTGTCTGGGTTTAAATCGGCGACCTACAT
Organism: Leucania comma; assembly: GCA_958295575.1. Taxonomy (NCBI): domain Eukaryota; kingdom Metazoa; phylum Arthropoda; class Insecta; order Lepidoptera; family Noctuidae; genus Leucania; species Leucania comma. The sequence continues at coordinate 6,049,718 of OY282483.1, forward strand.
CTTGTACGAGTAAAGGTCTATCCCCACACATCCGTGCCGGGTCAGTGATGGGGTAGCAACGTGCCCATGCTGACACCGAGCTTCCATGCCCCGTCATGGTTTTTTGCCATCCCTTACTTCATGTTGTTTCATTGTCCGAGTCTAAATAGCCTAAGTGTTGTGTGGTGAAATAGATCACGAATTTAAAAAACTTAAAATAAAAATTTTGACACACCTTCTTAGTTTAACTTTCGTCCGATCTTATTCCATATTTCGTTTATACATTTGCAACTGGTGGTACAATAGCGTACAATCTCTATTAATAACTCAACATTCATTTTTACCATCAATAAAGTCGATAAACTTCAAGGAAAAATTATCAATACGGGCACAGCACGGCGTGGAATCGAAAAGCTCGGGCACGTTGTGGTGTCGGCGCTGACGCCTCGTTGACGGCCTGACGTTAGATGTGTGTGATCGAGTTCATAAAAAAATGTATGCACATATATTTTTTTACACATGTTGCTGCCCCGTCACTGATCCAACGCGGATGTGTTAGACCTTAAGTCGGGGCACTTACCATTAGCCCACCACTTCACTATTTTTAAGACATTTTCGTGCATATACCGTCTCCGTATGGGCGCTACTCATGATTTGATTGTTCGGTGTACCTTCTGCATCTGTCTAACTAATGTTTCGTTCTTGAGATTTTTTCCAATCGCTTACCAAGTGTAACTTGCGCTTCTTAAGTAAATGGTTACGTACTTTGATTTAATTTAGCGTTTAACGTAAGTAGAATGTGTCTGAGATTTTGATACAATTTCGTCTTTAGTATTAGGACCTAGTCTTCACTTAGCGAAGAATACTTTGTTATATTTAAAAACTTAAAATAAAAATTTTGACACACCTTCTTAGTTTAACTTTCGTCCGATCTTATTCCATATTTCGTTTATACATTTGCAACTGGTGGTACAATAGCGTACAATCTCTATTAATAACTCAACATTCATTTTTACCATCAATAAAGTCGATAAACTTCAAGGAAAAATTATCAATACGGGCACAGCACGGCGTGGAATCGAAAAGCTCGGGCACGTTGTGGTGTCGGCGCTGACGCCTCGTTGACGGCCTGACGTTAGATGTGTGTGATCGAGTTCATAAAAAAATGTATGCACATATATTTTTTTACACATGTTGCTGCCCCGTCACTGATCCAACGCGGATGTGTTAGACCTTAAGTCGGGGCACTTACCATTAGCCCACCACTTCACTATTTTTAAGACATTTTCGTGCATATACCGTCTCCGTATGGGCGCTACTCATGATTTGATTGTTCGGTGTACCTTCTGCATCTGTCTAACTAATGTTTCGTTCTTGAGATTTTTTCCAATCGCTTACCAAGTGTAACTTGCGCTTCTTAAGTAAATGGTTACGTACTTTGATTTAATTTAGCGTTTAACGTAAGTAGAATGTGTCTGAGATTTTGATACAATTTCGTCTTTAGTATTAGGACCTAGTCTTCACTTAGCGAAGAATACTTTGTTATATTTTTAACTTGCGACTTGCCTTAGCTTCGCACGGTTGCAATGGTGATATTAAATATATTATGTATGTAATAGACATATAAACCTTCCTCTTGAATCACTCTATCTATTAAAAACACCGCATCAAAATCCGTTGCGTAGTTTTAAAGATCTAAGCATACATAGGGACAGACAGCGGGAAGCGACTTTGCTTTATACTACGAGTATGTAGTGATGATTAATGACTGGCCTGTTGGTCTAGTTGTCGTCTTGACTGCTATGCCGGAGGTCGTGTGTTCGATTCCCACCCAGGACAAATGTTTGTGTGATGAACATGATCATTTGTCCTGTGTCTGGGTGGAATATTTTTTTGTATTTTTTTATTTTATTTATTTTAAATATGTAGATAGGTATTTAGAAATATTATATAACTATGTTTATCAGTTATCAGTTACTCACAGCACAAGCTCTGCTGAGTTTGGGACTAGACAGTGTTGTGTGAAAGTTGTGAAAAAAAAAATTCATCATCATCTCTGATGTGAGTCGCACAGGACCGGTCATTATGGCGACACATGGGAGAGGCCTACTCGTATGTCCAGCAGTGGATATCTTTTAGCTGTAATGATTATGCTGATGAGCATCATCATCATCTCTAGCCTTTGTCTAATTATATTGGGGTCCAGGCGAGATGTCATTCGATGACTTTCCTACCTAAAAAAAAGTCTGGTAATTAAACCAATAATTATTATTTAATTTAAGGAAAACGACATTGAATTAATGAGGGTAACGTGATAATTACACTTGACACAGAGAGTCATCAAATTAAACGAATACTGAACTTGAAGTCTTATTTGCTTTATGATGTCTCCGAATCAAGTAATTCATGTTTTAATATTTCAGTTTCATTTTCTGTCTTTATTGACACTGTGAAGATGTAATTAAATTTTGTTTATTGTACTTTAACCAATGAGCTATATGAAAATATATTTTGGCTCATAACCCTAATATTTGAGGCATTATCATGTTTTTTAAAGTGTAAGTCGTACGAGTGAGAAAATGGCGACACTTGGGGAGGCATATGTCCAACAATGGAAGTCTTTTGGTTAAAATGATGATTTTTTTTTTTTTTGTTTTAGGTGTTCTTAACACGCTCATGGTATGATAAGGTGTAGCAGCTAGTCTCTTTAAAATACTTAAAAAAAAATTTTTTTGGTAGACTATTCTGCCAAAGGCCTTCCTCCACTTGTCTATATTTTGCGACAGGCTCTTCCTCCTTTCAGTTTTAGTGAAATCGGTCTAGTTCGACCTGTCATTCCTTTCGTGGTCTACCCTGATCCCGGCAATAATACTTCCACTGGTGTCTTTCCTACTGGTGTTCCAGATTTGGTTAACACCAATTTACAAAAAAAAAAAGAACGGTATTTTACAGAATGCATTTTAGAGAATGTACGCAGGAATCACATGATTTGATTCTACCATCACCTTTCTACCATCGGAAAACCCGACGCACGGCGAGTGTCCACTCTTACGGCCCATTCATGACGTTGCTGTTGTGAGCAGTAGCGACGCGTGGTGGCGGCGAGCGGTCAAATCAAAAGCCGCGGCAAGGTCGTGAACGGGGGGTAACGTATTAACACCTCTACTCTCCGGACTAAGCGTTTAGTTTCGTCGTTTATACCGCGTACATCGAAGGGTTGTAACAATCTGCCTACAGCGGTCTTCTCGTCCGATTATAATTTAATTGTCTTCAAGGCATAGTAAAAAGGCTCTTAATAAACTAGTGCGATTCACTATCAACGATTGCATCACACAGCTCACCATCAGGTGGGATCGCAGTCAAGAACTGGTATATATCAAAATAAAAATCTACATCAAATGTTAAATAGAAAAAAATAGGGTCATAAAAAATAAATAAGAGGTGTATAAAAAATTCTACGCTCAGTACTGGTCATTACGTAATGTTGTTGTTAGTACTTCACGTAAATTGTATCCATTTGTACTTAACCTATAAAAGGTACTTATGTATAAAAATGGAGTTTCTGGACTCGGGTTTCACTAATTGCTGTTCCGTTTGCAAAAAAAGGTGAAATACCTGAGTACGGTCAGCACCAAAAATAATTTGCTTATGAAAATAAAAATTGATTCGTTCAATATTTCTGTTTGCATTGTTGTGGATTGTCGTCGAATATTTTAAACGAAAATTCATAAAAAACGCAAATCAGTTCTTTTCCAAATAATTTTTAAATCGTAGTTATTTAAAACATTTTTATAATAGAAAAAAAAAAACGACCGCAAAGAACGACTACAAAGTAAAAAGCTACAAGTCGGTTTTCAAGCAGTCTGATGTGGTTGGTGGCAGTTATTATTAGTATTATTTTTCTTAATATACACATGTTTATTTAGTTTTTTATTTATTATAACTAAAGAAATTTCGTGTCACAGGGTTTTTATTATCGAACTTCTCAAAATGGCTCGAATGCTAAACCGAATTTTAAAAAAAATGGGTATATTTGCTAGGTCTCAGTATATAGGTCGTAGGCTATTATATTTTTTACCCTTCTACTCCCAAACCCCACTGTTTTTCTTTGAAATTGATAAGGCAGAACAACGTTTTCCACGTCAGCTAGTTCTATTTGTTCCATTTGACTGGCCTGTTGGTCTAGTAGTTAGTAACCCTCACTGCTATGCCGGAGGTCGTGGGTTTGATCCCCACCCAGGACAAATGTTAGTGTGATGAGCACGATCATTTGTTCTGTGTCTGGGTATTATTTATCTATAACATGTATGTATTTAGAAATATATAAGTATGTTTATCAGCTGTCTGGTACCCATAACACAAGCTCTGCTTAGCTTGGGACTAGACGGCGTTGTGTGATAGTTGTGGAATATTATATTATATTATGTTATATATTTCAGTGTGTTGGGAGCCATTTCCTCGAGCTCTGTACTTTGATATGATCATGTTACAAAAAACATATGACCTACCCTAATGGCCGCTTTGTTTTTTTTTTTCAAATCATACAGCCTGTGTTGCTTCAGCAATCAAACCCAACCTAATGATACCTTATTTGTTGAAATCCATCCAGCCATTAGGAGTTACAGGGCGTGCTAACATACACACACAGAATTACTTATATACTCTTCCTTCCTTCAGGTACAAAACAGATAAACTTTTTTTTTGTTTAAGTTGCTATACACCGTTAAATTTTAGTCGTTTTAATCCCGCGGAGGGTCGATTCGGTACATGAAACACTATCGATTTGTATAGAGAAAATTAAAAAATAAAGTACGTTTTTTTGTAAAACTCGAGTTAATATACGCATGTAAGAAAATTAATTTCTTTAAATAAACGAGTCAATGACCTTGTAGCTTGTTGTCGGTCGTTGCGTACTAACTCGAGTTTTACAAAAAAAGTACTTAATTTTTTAATTTTATTTTTACAAATCGATAGTGTTTCATGTACCGAATCGACTCTCCGCGGGATTTAACGGTGATAAATACAGACTGTTTGGATAACGAAATTTCATTTATTGGTATAAGGATATCATGTGGGTTATTTTTACCTTGAAAACGAGATAAAAAATGTTTTACAACCTTATTTTTTAGTAAATGCGAAACCCGAAACACGGATCTAGTATTTTTATGCAAATAATCTATGTACAAAATTTCATAAATATATCATGAAAAATCACAAAGTTATAAGCTTGTTAAGTTGACCTGAATCTGATTGTCCACACAAAAACATGATCACCCGGCCATCCGGGCCACTGAGGGGTTGTTTTGCTCCCGCACCCAGCTGTGCGCTGGTGTCCAATGCCCGCTATGATCTGCCGTGACCTGTATTGTACTTAGTCTCGGTGTTGTCCAACTTGTGACCTTTTTAAAATATTTTTGGGAAAAAATATAATATGGTGTACAAATTTTGGAATCGATTCAGTTACTGATTCTGAATAAACTAAATTCAATTTTCGCGGTACTAAAAATAATGTTGTATACATTTATATTCAGTCTGATAACAGTAGGTATCGTCGTCAGCAGTGTTTTTTTTTTTATTTAGATACTTATTCTGAATAATTTTTTTATAGATGAGAGATTTTTTTTAAATTTTATGTGTAAGAACAAATAAAAACACATTCACAGCTTTCATATTTTAAAACAAAAAAAAATTAAAAAAAAATAATGCATCGCGTTGCGGTGTAAGCTGACTGTACTAAGCCATATCTACTGACCTCAAGGTTCCACTGAAATACTTTTATACATTTTATATAAGTCTCAAATTACTGGGAACATAACCTTTCTATTGAAAACCTTAAAAGTGAAACCTATAGTACAGGTCATTTAGTTTATCAAGAATTTTTTTTAAGGGTATGTTCATACCAGGACGCGACGCGATGCGTTTTTAGAATAGCAATACAAAATGGAATTACATATTTTACTTGGGATACAAAACAAAAACAAATACCCATTAAATATGATGCATAGGTTTTCATAAATGTTTATTCACCGTTTTTGATCGTTTTAATCCCTTGGAGGGTTGATCCAGTACATGGAACAGTATCGATTTGTAAAGATAAAATTAAAAAATAAAGTATTTTTTTATAACTCAAATTAATATACGCATCTACGAAATTAATTTCTTGAAGTAAACCGATCAATGACCTTGTAGGCAGTTGTCAGTCGTTGTGTACTAAATACCTACAGGTCATTGAACTCGCCTAGCTGAGGTTTACTTAAAGAAATTAATTTCGTACATGCGTCAATTAATTCGAATTAAAAAAAAAGTAATTAATTTTTTAATTTTATCTTTACAAATCGATAGTGTTTCATGTACCGAATCGACCCTCCACGGGATTAAAACGACTAAAATTTAGCGGTGTATATTGTATTCTGCAAGCAACGTCCCTGCCCACTGGGATTCTTCGGGCTATGGTGGTAAAATTGGTTCTCATACTTGGTGCTATCACGAAGAAAACTCCGAGGTATCATCCGAAGGTCAATTGAGATGACTATCATCTCAATTGACCTTCGGATGATACCTTCTGATGAGGAGACAGATGGTTGTAAGGGCCGCAAGGTTCTGGAGAGGCGGCCACGTACCCGGAAGACGCAGCATTGGAAAGCCAACAAGGTCGGATACGAAACGTACTTCGGCTGATATGATGATGATGTTTTTTTTTTGTTTTAATTAGGATTTAATTAATGGAAGCTTAAGTTTTTTTTAAGCACTTTAAGCTGTCTTCATGTGCAGAATTTCTAAGTTATTAAGGTTTGTTGAAAGAAAACTCAACTGTAGGATAAGCTCACTTGTGTTCTTCAGTTGTTTCCTCGCCACTGCGTTAGAGTGCTCTTCCAGCAGAGATACGCGCGATATTAAGGCATTATGACGTTGCGTAGCGGCGCTCTGAGATGGTTTTATTGTTTACACCAAAGCTGTGTGAAGAGCTTCCGCGCCAGGATGTGTAACTAGACGGTGAAACGGTGTGAAGCTAAAACATGGACCAGACGATTACAATACAGCGATTGAATCGGAGTGACCTTGCTTTTTCAATTCGTGTAGACAGCAAATGTAATCCAAACCGACAATCAAAACAATGGTTGGCTTGGTTAATACCCACCAAGGTGACCTCTGTTTGGAAGCCGGATTACATTACATCCGTATAATTCACCTTTAAGTGGTACGATGATGTGCAGTTAACTTTTTCAGCTTTGTGCGAGTAAATACATTTCTCGCTTACGTTTCTCATACAATTTCTTGGCCGCATTCCCCGTTCACATGTTTCGCTATTTGTATGAATGACTATTTGCATATGTTAGCTTTTTTGAAAAAAATATCTGACGTATTTGAAATCGTCGCGTCGCGTTAAGGTGTGAGCTAGCCCTAAGCTTTACAAACAAATTCGATTATTACCATATAGAAGTTTGACCTGCAAAATGGGTCTTTTTAGTAAAGTGATTGATGACTGATTTTGAAAGGACTTAAATAATAATTATGATTTTTTTCCTGAAAGCTTCTGTATACCTTTTTGGGGTTTTGTAATAATAAGGTGGATTACTTTTGAAGAATGCTACTCTTATAGGTTTGAATTTCTTTGCGGGTATATAACTTTGTTTAGAGGAAAAATAATGAGGTGCTAGCCATTAATGTTTTTGTTAGAATGTATTTTGTTAGCAAATACTTTTTGTTCTCTCTTTATAAATCTTATACCCAGTTTCTTAAATTCGATTAAAGTGGTGTATAGTATTTTTTGTGGTTTGCAAAAACATCAAATATCTTCTCCCACTCTGAGTAGATCACTAACCTTTCGGGCACAAAAGTGCTTTTGTGCCCGTTTGACATTCGCCATATTGGTGGTGTCGGCCGTAGCGAGTGTTCACGGTACTAAAACTAGTAATCTCGCAACGCATACAATATACACATGACCTCATTTTTTATAGGTTTTAAATAATTGCTAAAACAGAAATAACACAAAATTCGAATTATATTTATACAAAAATACTTCAGAGTACTGTTCACTTGTCTTCAGCCATTTGCATTATATGTCAAATTAGTTCTCTGGACGCTCGCGAGTGGCGCATCAAATAGGCACAAAAAATGAGCTGTCAAACATTAGAAATACCATGTTTAGTGGTATATGCAGAGGCTAGTGGAGTGAGAGGCATAGTCACATTTTTACTGACTAAAAACCACCCTTTGTTGATGATCCTTAAATTTTTTGCGCTTTGCGGTTTAAGGTCTCGATGACTCTTTCCAAAGATCCCACTGACAGACATCGCCCCAAGCGGGCCTCGTCACTTTTATTGACATCTCTTTGAGGCATGCATTGATGATCCATCATCGGACTGGGCTTGGCTCTTATCTGATGGTGAACAACTAAATGCTCGTCGTCGTTCTATGACATCCGACGTGTAGTGTATCGTCGAATGCCTATTTTGGTTGGTAACATGGATTTTTCAGAATTCGAAGACATGTGATATCCACCAACTCGCACTGGGCCCGCGTGGTAGATTACAGCCTATTTTCTCTCTCAGAGAGGACGCCTGAGTCCCAGCGGTGGGAACATTATAAGATTTTCAACAGCCAGTCGCGTCATTAGCATTCTTTCCAAAAACCATTGGATTTATCATCATCATCATTTCAGCCGACAGACGTCTACTAATGGACCTAAGCCTCCCTAAAATGTCACACAACGACTAGTCTTGTGCGTCCACATTCATCATGTAGCGACATCTATGTCGTCACAAATGAACTAATCCTGCATTGCGTAACATTCTCCGCGCATGAAAATATAGAAAAGCCCGAAATCATGTATCGGGCAATAGCCCACCAGACAACACCTTTCTGGTCGGAGGATCCTCCCTCTTCAACGGAGGTTTGCGGGACTTTACTCTCTGTTTCACATACCTCCAAAATCAGATTTCTGCGACCCACACCAGGTCATCGATCTACCATATGTAGCCTACCAACGCTGCGCCTTCAGAGCAAACCTATTAATAATAATAAAATACCTATCCAAAGCCATAAATAAATCAATATACCTTTGTCTTTATAAGTTTGCACGATTGTCCCATCTCAACGGACCCAAACTCGATTGAATTATGCTCAAAGGAAACTTACATTTCTTTGAGACGCGTTTACTTTTATTTTAACTCAATTGGTTAAAGGGACACAGTCCCACGGGTATTATGGTACACCGAGCCTTAAAAATTCCGGGTTGCTAATAAAAATTGATGTTTATTTACTACGTTAGGTGAATTCTTGAAACTGTCATAAGACATGACTGATTCATCATCATCATCACTTCAGCCGAAAGACGTCCACTGTTGGATATAGGCCTTCCCCAAGTGTCGCCACAACGACCGGTTCTGTGCGGCTCGCATCCATCGGACTCCAGCGACCCTGACCACGTCATCGGTCTACATTGTAGGTGGCCTTCCAACGCTGTGTCTTCCGGAACGCAGTCGGCATTTCAGAACCTTACGGCCTCAACGGCCATCTGTTCTGCGTGCAATGTGCCCTGCCCATTGCCACTTAAGTTTGGCGATTCTACGTAATATGTCGGCAACCTTGATTCTCTTCGGATATCTTCATCACCACTGACCATGACTGATTAATACAATAAAATCACTCCAAACTTTTTTGTTCTTTTTTACACAATGGCAATCTATTTTACATCAATAAAACACTGGGTTGACAGGCTTCTAATCTGTTTATATTGTTTTATTATAATGAGAGTGGTTTCAGGGTAGCTCTCATCACTCTATGCGAATCTGGTGCTGAGAGTAGGGATGTGACATCTCCTCAATCCCATGTGCGGTTTTTGTCCTGGCCTACTCTTTGCCAGTGCCAACTTTTGACAACGAAAATAAATATCGCAGTTAACTTTTTTTTTGTTGCGGTATACCCTTTATGAGCCTCATTAAGACATAGCTCATTTCATTGTCAGGTAGCTGAAGTTGAAGAATGTTGACTAACGTATTTTCCTATGTAGGCTGCAAGCGGACTGTGTCAAATATTTCGGGTTCTACCTAGATAGACGTTAGACATGATAATTTCAACTAAATGTAAATAATTTATTTTTAACCTGATCTGAATTAACAAAAAAATCAGATGTTTATACTGATTCGTGGGTAGGAACTCGGTTCTCTGGATAATAAACTCCTAATTTATAATGTAACTATTAAACTTATTATGAAATGCGGTATCTTAAGGAAATCATAGGCCAAAGATAAGATGGATGGATTGTGTGAAGAGTGATATAAAAGAGAAGGAAGTTAGTGATAGTATGACGGGTGATAGGACAGATTGAAAGAAGAAAACGTGTTGCGCCGATCCCAAATAACATGGGAAAAGGGCAGGAAGACGATGATGATGAAATGCGGTATCTAGATAATTATGGGCTAGCAAAAGCAATATTCCTTGCCTCCAGGACAAAATGGCATTTATTTAAAAATATTACAAGCACTCTATGGTTTACGAGAAACGGCCAATTCGCTTGACTCTGATTTGCTTAATCCTGCCAATGGGGAGCATTGAGTGTACAAGAGTAAAGAGAAATTGCGTGCTTTAAGCAAAGTATAGGGCAATGACCCTTGTCTCAGCGAATTTCATGGTTACATGCTTGTACTACTCATTCACCACTGCTTTCAAAACCGCTCATTGAGAGCAGTGGTGGCCGAATGGTAACGACCCCAACTTACGAGTTGTAGTTCATGGGTTCTAATCCAGACAGGCGCGTTGCTTAGTGTAATTTATTTCATCACCACTGCTCTTAAAAACGGTGAAGGAAAACATAGTAAGGTAACCGGCATGTCCTAAAACCAAAAATTCGAAGACATGTTACCTCCATCAATCCGCACTGGTCCCGCGTGGTGGATTACGACCCATTCCCTCTCCTAGAGAGGAGGCCTGAGTCCCTGCAGTGAGAACATTATAAGGCATCAGCCTTATAATTTTCTGATGCTATGCTATGAAACTAAAGTATGCAAGCAACTTGAGCTAAAAAAAGTCTATACTACAAACTGCTCACTCCATAATAATACCGACGCGACAATGTCTTAAATATTCGCATTGACCAAATGAGCACTATGTGGACGCGCATTATTATGTATAAAAATGGAACTAGCACCCATATTCATTAAAAAAAGACCAGCATGCATATTTGAAATCTCTACGTATCTAAGAACAGTCAAATAACCTTTTCCTATCTCCTCACGAGTCTCTGAGGATATCCCAGCCGATATCATTATTGGACCTTGACCGAATGGCACCTTTTCTTACGAACTGTTTTACAAAGTCGTCGCATGATGATCATTTTTGTGTTGAATTTTTAAAGGTTTTTTCAATTTTTCTGATGATCATGCCGTTCTCTTGGAATCACTGCAGTATTCTTACTTTCTAGAAATCACTGGATATATAAGAATTATAAGTCGTAAACTGTTAGTGCTGTCAAACTTTTTTCTAAACACAGTCATACTTCCAATAGATATTCAATCAGCACTATACTTGATTCGTTTCTCAAAATATTGCTTATCTACAAAAAAATATTAGCAGACTTCAACATATATATTTCTTCCAACAACAAAAAAACTTCAAGAGCCTTCGTTATACAAATAATAAAAAAAAAACCGTAAACATAACGACCACTTCACTTCAACCGAAAATCAGAGCACCCTAGAAGAAGTGACAAAAAAATCCGTTTAGATTATTTCGGAGCACTCATAATATATATTTTGTGTTCGAAGCAAAAATATATTATTATATTTTTGATTGACGCACGAGAAGTAGTACAGAGCCAAGGCACATGTATTTATTTTACATCAAAGCTCTTTTCTATGTGAATAGAAAGTCTACTGAATACGTAAGGAATATACGAAAATGATTTTTTGCAAAGAATAGAAAGTAAGTATAGCAGTTTCGTTGCGTTGCAAATAATGCTAGTTATGGACAACTATGCTTTTGAGTTAAAAACTCGAACTCAAAGTATTTCGATATTACCTACGTATAAGGTAGTTAAGCAAAAAGTGCATTAATTATGAATGTACTTTGTAAAAAATTAAGAACGGCCAACCCGAGGTACGTTCCCGCGCGCCTCAAGGAGTTGTCAGCAAACTGTAGAGACCCAGCCTGCTAGCTGCAGGCTGGCAGGGTCGAAGCCTACTGGGGCCAAGGGTTTGCTTCCGAAAGGAAAGCCCGGCCCTGGTATCTAAGGGCACGAAGGAACGGGGTGGGTTTTTAGTCAGTAAGAGTCTGACACTATCTCCCGCTCCGCCCAAGGGCGGGAGATGTCATTGGATGATTTTACCAACCATCAAAAAAAAAAAAACCCGAGGTACGTTTTCATACATCCGCTATTACGTGATTATGATGTTATTACACATCTTTCTTCTGACATTTTGGATATCCAATTATTTTGTGGAAATTACCCAAGCTTCAATAGAAATCAAAACATATATTTATGTAAAACTAATCCAATAAAGACCTCTGAATATTTGCTATATTAAAAATATAAAAAAGTACTACTAAAGAAGTACTCTATAGATCTTATGCGCATTTAGTCGAGATTCTAAACGAAGACAATTTTTCTGAAAAACTTTTAAAGGTTTTAATAAGACGCGTATTTCCTGGAAATATTCGGGTAAATCACGTAATTACGGAATACCAACAGAGTTTTCAGGCGTTATCTCTCTTTTTTCGCGTTGCCTCTCCATCGGCGTTTGATTGTTTTAGATGAAGCAACAAACTTTTAAAACATGGTCGACGTTGACGATAGGCGATTGGGGAAAGGCAGCCTTAAGTTCAAGATCACAGTACTGGTACTGTGAAATTAAAACGTCCCGACGTTAATTTATTTCATCATCTCTGTCGCTAGTCATTATGACCCAAATCGCTTGACAACCCGTGCATAACCCCCCTAAACACGGGTTGTGTTTTACAGGAAGCCCCAATCCCCACAATGACCTCCACAATCCAGTTAATCGTCCTTGGTTAGACTAATGGTCAGACTTTTCTGGGGTCTGACTATCTCTGCCCCCGATAGTAAAAAAGACGCATCTAACATTTTTTCCGGATTTGAGTTATATACATTTCCGGAATCAGCAAAAAAAGGCGCATCTGCCTGTATTTTTAATATTTTGCTACCTTTCTCCAGTGCGTTTTTAACACAACGAAATAAGGCGCTTCTGTACATTTTTTTAAACCCAATTGAAGATGAAAAGACGAGTTTATCTGAAACTTAGTTGAAAAGTCGCATTTGTGTAGATAATGTCCTTATAATCTGTAGTTTTTTCTTTAGTTCGGTAATGTAAAAGGCGCATATTTGTCCCTATTTCTAAGAGGAAGTTAATAAGACGCAAATACGCGTTAACGTCTACCGCGCTTAATAAAAACTGATTTCATATTAAGAAAAAAAGACCACATCTGACCACTTGCGCCCAATTTACTTCGTAAAATAGTTTTCGCATAGACGCATTTGCCATAAGCGTCTTAATACCTTACGTTGAATAAAAATAATACAACTTATTACTTAATAAAAGAGGCGCAAGTGTGCATAAACGTCCGTTTTTCTTAAAATTGTGAATGTTTAGTACGGCGCCTGACCAGTTTCTACGCTAGTTGCGCTCGAGTAGTCTGTTGGAGAACGGATGTGTCACGGTCGCGCAAGTTTTCGCTGCGTGTATTATATTTCCTTTTATTCTTTGTATATACATATAAATTACATTTTTAAATATATTTTTTTAGAAGGCTATACAAAAAAAAAATATATAAAAAATAGTAGCCCACCGGCATCGGGAACAGGGTCCAAGCTACCGGTGGTCAGGGCTCCTGAGAGAGAAACCTCCGGACAATACGCGCCGTGTCCAGGCGTACTGCCTTCTGAATCAGACCCTTGATCCAACTGCCTAACGAGAGCCTCCGCAGATGTTGGTCGAGGCTCTTGGCTATTAAGCCATTGGCCGTCACGACTATCGGCACAATGACTGCTGTATCCACTTCCCACATATTGACAATCTCGCAAGCCAAGTCAAGATACTTAGTTTGTTTATCCTTCTCAGCTTTCACGAGGTTCTCGTCATGAGGGACCGCTATATCAATAATCATTGTGCGACGCTCTAGTCGATCTATGACTACAATATCAGGCTTATTGGCAACAATAGTCTTGTCAGTGATGATAGATCGATCCCAATACAATGAGATATTGCCACTGTCGAGAACTGGGTCGGGCACATACCTATAGTACGGTACATCTGATTCCACAAGATTGTATTTAAGAGCAAGTTGCTGGTGGATAATCCTGGCTACAAGGTTGTGCCTATGCAAATAGTCTCCGTTAGTTAGATGAGAACATCCAGAAATAATGTGTCGGATTGATTCCCCGGGCCGGTGGCATGCCCGACAGATGTCAACCGTACCGTACCATAGTATATTTTTTATTATTTTTCAAAATTTGTAGGCTATAATATGGTCAGAGCTGTGTGCAATTTTATTTTACCGTAGTGTGCCAAATAATATCATCAATTGTTAGCAAAATAATAATATCAGTTTTACTGACCTAAGTTATGTACAAATTGTAGTAAAAGTATAATAAATTAAAATTTATAGTCAAAATAATAAATTAAAGTAAATAATTCATTGATATGAGTTATTTCATACATTGACATTTTTATGAGGTACCTACTTACCTATATCATTTCTTTGATTTTTATTCAGTTATTTTTATTGAATTGTGTGTTTTTCGGGATTATATTGCTGAAGAAATTTACCAAGTCCCCACAACTGACAGTATTTTTTCTGATAAAGTCTGCGATAATATCACCACTGCAGCTACTACCAGCAGCAGCAGCAGTTCAACACTAAGTAATTTTGATTCCGATGATTCAGTTCTTGATAAAGATTACGTTCTTCCAGAAAGAAAAGGCAAAAAAGTAGTGTTATCAACTCTGATTCAGATACTGATTTTATAGAAAACTCACCACAAAATATTCGCGTATCAGAGAGTCACCTAAACGAAAAGATTTTGAGCCCGAAAACCACGCTGTTCTGGCTTCTGAAAATGTAATTCAACTGACCAAGAAGGGAAGTATACGACTGATTAAGCTAAACGTTGCTCAAGTATTACACTTTTAAAGTTCTGATTTTAATTATAATTTACTGTGCCAGGAATAGCATTTTGTTTTATTATGTGGGTCAAAAGACTTTAAAATAAATATTTGATTATATCAATTGTGTTTTATTTACTAATAATACATTAGGCTATAGCTTATTATGATAACTAAGAACTTATTAATACACTTCCTTAAATAAAAAAAATATCAAATTATTTTATAAACATTCTATCTTAGTCAAGGGTTATCTATATAGTTATTAATCCTTAAGAAAAAAGGCGGAAATAACCATATGCGGTCATTTCTGTTAAAAATATGTACTAGATAAATAAACTAAATACTTAGAAGAAAAGTACAGCCAAAAGCATTTGAAAATTAAAGGACGCATCTAGCCATTTACGTCTATTCAATTAAGTATGTGATATTTTTCTTAATTTTGTATGCTTAGATGAAAATGTTTTTTTATTATTTTTACTATAATGATTTGATAAATTCATATTATTATTAAACCAAGTTAAAGCTCATTATATTGGGCTTTATTTTCAACTTTCAATATGTAAATATTTTAATTTACTCGAAGACAGCAAACGATTTCCCGTTTCATTCATTAAAACATTTTTTTATCCATTATTACTTTTTGTTAGATACGTCTTTTTTACTATCAGGGGCAGATCTATAAATGGTTACTTCCTTCATGACTTACAACAAAATGTCGAAGCCGTACAAATGATAACCGGGACCAACGACTTTACGTGCTTTCAGAGGCACAGGGTGTCAGTAATATCCTAGACAAACTTTGAGAAGTACATCATCATCATCATTTCCGCCGAAAGACGTCCACTGTCGGACATTGGCCTCCCCCAAGCGTCGCCACAACGACCGGTCCTGTGTGTTTCGCATCCATCGGACTCCAGCGACCCTAACCAGGTCATTGATCCCCCTTGTAGGAGGCTTTCCAACCCTGCGTCTTCCAGTACGCGGTCGCC
This sequence comes from Leucania comma, assembly GCA_958295575.1. Classification (NCBI taxonomy): domain Eukaryota; kingdom Metazoa; phylum Arthropoda; class Insecta; order Lepidoptera; family Noctuidae; genus Leucania; species Leucania comma. Next base: position 6,065,808 of record OY282483.1, read on the forward strand.
ACTCCAGAACCTTTCGACCCCAACGACCATCTGTTCTGCGTGCAATGAGCTCTGCCCATTGCCACTTAAGTTTAGCGATTCTACGAGCTATGTCGGCTACCTTGGTTCTCTGGCGGATATCTTCATTTCTGATTCGATCACGTAAGAAAACTTCGAATAGCACATAATAATATGAATCGCAAATTTCGCATTGGTGCCTGACAAGTTTTAAACACGCAAGCTCAAGCATGGGAAACGGGTACCTTAACTAAAGCCCGGCCGCGGAGCAGGAAGAATTTCATACATTGACCTATTATTACCTGTCTCTGTCACTCACGCGTAAATATAATGCGTCTCGCTCGCACAGATGCAATGGCCTCCGTCGTCAGGGATTGTAAACCCTTTACTGTAAACTTTTTACTGTTATAGTTTTGTTCTTTTTTGAATGTGGTTTTTTTTTTGGTTAGCATTTAGTCAATACAAAAAATCCTTGACGGAATTCATAAATTTAAATAATGAATTACAATGATAATTTTTATTTTATTATCATATTTCTACCGAATTCGTAATTTTAACTCGATTTTTAAATTGTTATAATATAAAATGTAAATAAATAATTTATATATTAAATAACATTTTTTTATTTCATAAAGTAGTCATTTTTTTTCTCCTCCAAATGTTTAATATAAAATGCATTTAACATAAAAATGTTTGTGACCACTGTCAGTGTCAAAGGTCATTGTACGAAATTCTTCCTGCTCCGCGACCAGGCTTTAGGCTATCACGTGTTACACTATACCATTACTACAAGAAATAACAATTATTTATTACCCAAAAAATATGTTACGACTTCATGCTTAGGAAGCATCAATTTATTTCAAGAAAAACAAAACTATTTTCAAGGAAAAACAAGAAGCGCATATCTCCTCGCAAACTTGTAATGAAAACTTCAGTTTCATCTTACGAAACTAACTGAAAAATAAACAGTTCAACCAAACACGTAATATCATAAAAGAGTACGAGCGCCAAGTTTGCACTTTCGACTAGCGCTACGTAACTTAGATAAGAAACACCGTCATAATGTACTGTCGACAAAAGAGTTTGGCGTGCAGGTTAGGTAATAAACGTCTTAGATGGGGAAAATTTAGGTGTCTTCAAGACTAGAGTGAATAGGCTATTAATAAACTAGTGCGCCTCACTATCAACGATTGCATCACTACTTACCTTATGGGATCGCAGTCAAAAACTGTTTTTTTTTTTAGTAGTTTTTCTAGTTTATATTTGACGGGTCTGTTGGTCTAGTGGTTAGTGGCCCTGACTGCTATGCCGGAGGTCGTGGGCTCGATTCCCACCCAAGACAAATAGATCTGTGACGAACACGATCATTTAATTTTTGTTCTGCGTCTGGGTGTAATTTATCTATGATAAGTATGTATTTATAAATATAATATAAGCATGATTATCAGTTGATTAGTACCCATAAAACAAGCTCTGCTTAGCTTGGGACTAAACCACGTAGTGTGATATGTGGAAAACTAAAAAAAAAATTGATGAAAATACTCAGTTTGTGAGTCCGAGTCGCACTTGCCCAGTTCTTTTTAATATTGGAAATCATAAAATAACTTGGAGGGAGTATCTTGGGGGCTCCCAGGATACTGCAGGACAGTCAACAAAATAAATGACATGGCTAGACTTCATTTATTTTGTTGACTGTACTTATACATCTATGCCACGGCAACTCATAAGTAGGTATAGTCAAGCAGTTTTAACCTCCATTGAATTTTATGGTTAAGGAACTTGTAGTTTCGAATATAAATAGCCAATATTTCTTAGACTATAACGATATACACCCCTATTTTTTAATTAGTGCACAAAAAATGGGGCTCAATCAGTACCCGTTACTGATCATATTTGTATAGTCAAAAGTACAAAAAACGAATGTCCAAAATTGTCCACGAAAATTTGTCATTATTGGTAAATTCATAATTGAATCATTATTCATAACAATTACTACTAGAAAATACTAAGCGCAGTGTTTTTCCATTTTTATTGACATTCTTTCATTCATAAACAATAACCTGTACAATGTTTCCAGAAATTGAGTGAGATTTTGGGATCTATACAAACGCTCATAACTTTGACGTTTTTGAATATTAGGCATTGAGACTTTACTTATATAATAACAAGACCTTTTCTAATAAGCCCTTTAAGTATTTGCCATAATTATAAAATAGTGGTGTATGTTTAATTAAGTTTTTAATATAAAGGATTCAAGTATTATTGTATAAACTTCTTCACCGATCTCGTCTTTAAGAGCAAGCCAAACATACCAAAGGAACTACGCATTTCGAACTACGCAAATGATCATTATTTTGTAATTTCTTTCACATTACAAAACGCGTCTGTCTACATCGCGTCTGCCTGTCTGTTTGCGATAACCTCGCAAACTACAGAATAGATATTTATGTGATTCCAGGTGTATAATAGTTACTTGCGTAATATTCAAGAGAAAAACCGAAAATTTCAAATATTTCTGACAGCGCTTTAAAGCTGGGTCAAACCGCTAGTTGGTCATACTCGTAAATATCATATTTATTCATAATTTTTTCCAGGAAAGACGGGCCTTTCAAAGATTTCTAACTACCATTCAAAACTGGGGCACATCACTAGCTGATTATATGAATGTTTTTAATATCGTGCGGTATTGATCATGTACGGAATTGTCCCGCACGCGTAACCCCCGCGAATATCCTTTTGATACAAGTATTTATTGTAATGCGTGGAATACGCACGCGGGGCACTGGGCGTGATACCGGGCAGTAGCCCCGCATGCGTGATGAAATCTGCGCGATATTAAATAAACCCAATATCAAATTTATTATATCAGCTTTTTGTCAATTTAAAAAATTGAGACTGCTAAAAGAAGTCTGTACACAGTGACTGTTTAGTTTAGGTTTAGGAATTTGTAAAATTCGGACACTCCTTCTCACACTACCCAAATAAAACTTGCAAGTATTTATTCTCTCAGAATCCTGGGGTCCTGTACCTTTAGAAGGCATAAGAGGGGCCGAAGCCAATTTGCAAAAACCTCTTAGACAATTTATTTATTATTATGTACGATGCTCGCCATCACCCGGTTCCAGTATAACCCAAACGCCATCAACAAAACACATCCATGAAGTAAACTAATCACTCTCACTTCTTTGTCCTGCAGGTAAATGGGAGCTCGGCTGGATTCTCTGCGACATCTGGATCAGTCTGGACATCCTCCTCTGCACCGCCTCCATCCTATCCTTATGTGCCATCAGCGTTGACCGCTACCTGGCCGTCACCAGACCTTTGACGTATTCAAGAAGAAGAAGATCTAAGAAACTCGCCTTGACCATGATCTTCTTTGTTTGGATCGCTGCAGGAGCGATTACTTGTCCACCGATGTTTGGTTGGTAAGTACTTTGTTTTTTTTTTACTTTATGCCAGTGTCAACTTTTGAAATAGATTAACGCCGTAGGCATTTCCTATCAGACAACCTTTGGGTGATGCAGAATTTTAATTTTGAATGTAGAATATAGTTGATTTTTTTTTTAATTACAATGTTAATGTAACATATTTTAATGGTTTTGTAAGCTTAGCTGGGTTAACTATTATCACAATAAAACTCTCAACTTCATTTTTACTTTTATTGCACCTATTTCAATGATCACATATTGTCTAATTGTGTAGACACTTTAGGTATAAAACTACATGATTTTTTTTATTACAATAACCACTATGAATCAATTAGCGAAAAATTAAAACAGTTACCGAACTGCAATCCAAAAAAAGAAGGAATAAAAGATGAAAATTTTTTGCATCTACAGCATATGATAATATTCACCTACAGACATATACAGAAACTTAATAACGGTGATCAATTTGCTGAGCTTACAAAACAGACCGGAGGTGCTTGAATCTAATGCAAGCCAGTTTAGTAAATGGTGATGACAGTTTAATTAAAGATTAAGTACTTTCATCTCCTTTGTAACTATTCACTTCCTCATTCCATAATGAAGATACAAACAGTAGTGAAATTGCTCGGTATCTAACTATAGCAAGTTGTCAGACTCAACAGTGCGCAAATAATTATTGTTTCCTGTATGTGTGCGAATTGCACCATCTGTTGTTACGTCATCATCTACCTACCAAAGAGGCAAAAATCGTTGACCTGTTTGTAAAAGGAAGTATTGTTCCGATTCCGATTTGTTTGCTTCGAAAAATTGCATGGTAATTTGTGTGAGAGCAAAAACAAGCAAATGTTGTTATAATTGAGTTTATCTTATCAGGAAATTGAAAAACAATTTAATAGTCATGGCATGTTCGGCAATAAATGAAATCTTACGTAGAATCTTTTGCAAACAAGATCAATTTGATATGAAAAATTAATGTAGATCAAATTTAATTATTCCAAATAGCATTAGTGCTCGATTACAGAGACGCGGCGCGTTGCGCGGAGCGTCAGGCGGTCTGTCGTACATTTCCTTAGATTTGTGTTTGCGCGAGCGATGACGCGGCCCGCTGCTGCAATGTACGACGAAACGCTAACGCGCCGCGTCTCCGTAAACACGGCCTTAGGCATTCCGTGCCCATTACTGAAATTTCTTTAAGTATTCAGATTTCTAAGAGACGAAAATATTTAATTTCATTTTTCTATCTCTCTATTCAATTTGCAAAAGTATTTTCAAAATCTGGCTATAGACCAGAATGATTAACATAATATTACGTTCGGTAGCCAAAATGGGGAAACACTCCAAAGTATTACGCAGGCAGAATGGCAGCCTTCTTTGTATAATATTTAAAACAGTGACCTTATTCGACTTGGCACGGATACACAAACAAATGAACCGGAGGTAATAGCAGAACTGTAAACTTTGAATGTAAAGTAATATGAAGAAGAAGGTTCTAGAACTAGTATCATTAAAAACTATGAAGATACACATTTTAATGACGTGAGAGGAAACTACACACAGTACGGGCAGACTAGGATAGAGTGTGGCAAAACATATCGTTTTCAATATTGGAATATATTAAATTTGAGTCGAGGAAGATAACGTTAAATTTTGATGTTAAAAAATCACTAGATATGATACCATGTCATCAGAAGAAAAATAGGATTGCTATTATTTAATTTGGAAACATGGTAGAGAGATTTGAACATTAATGTGTCACCAAATAATGTCAAAATAATAATAACTTGATTAGGTAACATTTTAGTGATTTCAGGGAAAAATATATCAAAATATTTTAAAATTTGGCAAACAATTTCAAACACAAAAGATTGTTTAAAAAATATTAAAATTTAGAATTTTTGGTTTTATATGAAGACTACATTAATCTTAGGTATAAATATAAAAATATAAAAGAGAACTGACCGATTGACATATCAAAGCACAGCCAAAAGTACTGGGACGTGACGCAGCTCGAGCGGACACCGGTGTCCTCTCACATCCACTCCACTATAGGCCATAATTCCTATGTTTGGAGTCTACTTTTGTATGAACAAATTTGCTAGTAGTTGTACTCAAATATTAAGAACCTTTCATGAAGAACACTGAGATGTTTTTAAAAATTCAACTTAAATAACGGGTAAAAAGAGAGAATTTTGTTTGTTTGTGAAACGTAATTCCGTAAGCCAATATACTTCAAAGTTAGCACAAATATTAATTCAAGTAATTAATAAAGGCTAATAATATCATATGTACCTATAGCGTGTTTTTCAAAACTATCCCTAATAGTACTCGTATAATTTAAGGAGATTTTGATGCTTTTCAAAACTACGTACAACAGAATAATTTAAAGGGTTTTGCAGATTTATAGACGATTGTTATAGAATCTTTTGGGCTTAAAAAAAAAAACTTGGTACAAATTCTAAACAAATTGAGTAAAAAACAACCGATCGTTATTACTTTTCAAAAACTACTGTCAAAAATAAGTTTGAAGGGAACTTTACAAAGTGGCAGTCTTATTGAATTTTAATTTTATAAAATTTTGGAATAATTATTGAGATTGTAATTTTACTAAGGTTGAGTTCTATTATGGGTGGTGAGACTGAAATATTTTTTAAAGGTGCTAGATATGAATTTAATATACTCTGATCAACTTCAGCTCCAATTACCTTTAACGCAATTAACTGTAAAGTCAATTCATCCATAAACCAAGTAACATTTTTGGCAATTTTAAAGGATAATCCTTGTCCTTAATTCTTGCAAGATAAATTAAAGAATTTCCTTGCAAAAGGTGCGAAAGGTAAACGCGACCCGGCTAAGTGGGATGTCACAGAATCTTACCTTACCCTTACACGGATGACTGGTTACCCGGTCATGCATGTAGGGTCTTGTACAACCCGTAATGTACCTATCAATCTATATAGTGAGCAAGCTTTTAAACCATATTGTAGTTTTTTTTTTTATGGTAGGTAAAATCATCCAATGACAAATCCCGCCCTTGGGCGGAGCGGGAAGTAGTGCCACACTCTTACTGACTAAAAACCTACCCCGTTCCTTCGTAGCCTATCGTGCCGGGGCCGGGTATTCCTTTCGGAAGTTAACCCATGACCCCGGTAGGCAAACCATATTGTAGTTGGTGTGTTTATGTAAGGAAATTGAGTACTTACTAACTGTAAACATAATAATGGTAGAGGTAATGAAAATGATTGAAGATGTTATAAAAGCTGTATCATCATCATCATCACATCAGCCGAAAGACGTCCACGGTTGGACATATGTCCCCCCCAAGTGTTACCACAATGAAAGGTCTCTTGCCAGGTCAATCTTTTAGGAGGCCTTCCAACACTGCGTCTTCCGGTACACGGTCGCCACCTCCAGAACTTTTCGGCCCCAACTGCCATCTGTTCTGCGGGGCGGCTCCTGCCCAACCTCAGGGGAACAGACGCCTCCTGCCGGAAGCTCTACGCGGGAATCGTTCGGTCCATGGCCCTCTACGGGGCCCCGGTGTGGGCACCGACGTTGACACAGCAACCGAGGGCCCAGCTGAATGCGTGCCAGAGGGTCATGGCAATACGCATGGTGCGAGGGTACCGAACGATTTCCCGCGAGGCGGCAACCCTCCTTGCTGGCCAACCGCCATGGGATCTGGAGGCAACAGTCCTTGCACACATGCACGATAAGCGCATGGAGATGCAACGCCGGGGCGAAATTCCGCTGCCGCGACAAGTCGAGGCTTGGCGGACAGAGCTTCGGCGGGATCTCATGGCGAAATGGCGTCAGCGACTATCGCAACCTCGTTCGGGGCGCGCCACAATCAAGGCGATAAGGCCCATCCTTGAGGAGTGGCTGGAAAGACCTCACGGCGTTCTAAACTTCCTCACGACGCAGGTTCTTACCGAACACGGCAAGTTCGCTAAGTTCCTGTTCCGGATTCGTGCGGAGGATTCGCCCAGGTGTCGCCACTGTGCGGAACACCCGGAGGACACGGTGGAGCATACTGTTGAGGTGTGCCCTGCCTGGGCGGAGCATCGCCGTGTCCTCGTGGGGGCGATCGGCGGCAGCGATCTCTCTCGCCGGGCCTTGGTTCAGGCCATGGTCCGTAGCGAGGAGGGATGGCAGGCGGTCGCCTCCTTCTGCGAAGCAGTAATGCTAGCAAAGGAGGAGGCCGACCGCATCAGGCAGAGGCAACGGGGCGCTCGCCCCAGCCGCCGCCGGGATTCCGATCCCGATTTCCGGCCACCGTAGGCGCGGGCTTACGGACGGCGTGCAATGGGTAGCACGCTGTCCGATCGTCCGGTAACCGACCGGACCGAGCCCAAGTCGTCGACGGCGCGTTCTGTTCCCGCGCGCCTCAAGGAGCTGTCAGCAAACCGTAGAGGCCCAGCCTGCTAGCTGCAGGCAGGCAGGGTCGAAGCCTGCTGGGGCCAAGGGCCGTTTTCTGAGAGGAAGGCTCAGCCCCGGCACTATAGGCAACGAAGGAACGGGGTAGGTTTTTAGTCAGTAAGAGTCTGACACTACTTCCCGCTCCGCCCAAGGGCGGGATTTGTCATTGGATGATTTTACCTACCAAAAAAAAAAAAAAAAAAAACTGCCATCTGTTCTGCAAGCAATGTGCCCTGCCCATTGCCACTTAAGTTTGGCGATTCTTCATGCTAACGTGCTAAAACCGTATTCAACATTATTTTTAGTACAATATATACGAAACCTGAATATAGTTTGTTCAGAATCAGTAACTAAATCAATTCTAATAATTTTCACACCATATCATATTTTTTCTCAAAAATATTTAAAGAAGGTCACAAGTTGGACACCACTGACACTAAGTATAACACAGGCCACGGCAGGTAATAGCGGCCATTAGGTGCCAGCGCATAGTTGGCTGTGGGTGCAAAAAACCCCTCAGTCGCCCGGATGGCCACGTGACTATTTGTTTGTGTGAACAACCAAGTAACAGAACAAGCTTATAACTGTGGTTTTTCATGATACACTCAGGTATATTGGACATAGATTCTTTACATAAAAATACTAAACACGTGTTTCAGGTTTCGCATATACTAAAAATAAGGTTGTATAAAATGTGAATACTAAGTTTCAAGTATATTTTATTCCAAGAAATAAAATTTACAAATGAATTTCCCTCTAACCACCCCCTTAAAAGCTGAAATTTCAAAAACCTTTTCGTAGTGCCCATTTACATCATAAAAGGAAAAATTGTACAAAACTTCACATTCGTAGACGCAGTAGTTTCGGCTGTGCGTCATTGATATATTATAAGAGCGTTACGCGCTAACATTGCAATCAGAAAACCTGGACTCGGAACTCACACATCTACACTACCTGTAGTCACTGATAGACAAAGACAGAGATAAGAGTCGGCGCTGTCGTACGAACGAAATAACGTTAGCCGATGAATGTTTGCGATCGTAGCGACCGATGTTAAATCGTGCCTATTGACACAATTTGTATAATTGTGTCAACAGCGCTGCCGCTGTTTTGATTTTAATTTAAGCTGTGCGTTGATATGTCTGTCAGTCAGTTTCTCCTTTTATATTAATTCATCATCATCATCATCAGCCTTTTTAATGTTCCCACTGCTAGGACACAAGCCTCCTCTCTAAGAGAGTGACTGGGCCACGCGGGCCCAGTGCGGGTTGGTGAATGTCTTTGAATTTTCGGTTCTAGGACATGCCGTTTTCCTCACGATGTTTTCCTTCACCGTTTTGAGAGCAGTGATGATGAAATAAATTACTCAAAGTAATGCGCCTGGCCGGGTTCGACCCACAACTCGTAAGTCGGGGCCGCTACCACTCGGCCACCACTGCTCTCAAATCTGATCTTATATTAATTATTATAAATGAATGACGTCTGCTATTGCTTTTCACAGTAACCTACATTCAAGCCGATATGAAAACCACTTTGAAACAGCTTTTACGACCCACACAGAACCAACCCGTATGTTCTGTTTTAATTAAAGCCACCAAATGGAGCGTTTATTATTATTACTAAAACAATATTGTTGCAATGTCATTTCCGTGACCAAACATTACTATGTGAAACCAAAATACACCGTTAAATTTTGGTGATTTTAATCCCGTGGAGGGTCGATCTGGTACATGAAACACTATCGATTTGTAAAGAGAAAAGAGGTTCATTGATTTTTAACCGACATCAAAAAAGGAGGAGGTTTCCAAGTCGAAATTCCCTGTTTATACGTAAACCGCTGGACTGATTAGGATTTTTTTTTTATAAGAGTGTACTTTGCAAATGGTTTCATAGTTATTATGCTGGAATCTGAGTATAGGATCCTAGAGATATTGAGAGAACTTTTTAACAATTTTATATTAATTTGGATGTTCTTTTTTTAGTGACTTGTATTTTCGCTTTTATAATGGTTATAATGTACTTACATTTAGCTCCGGTAAATCGAAACTAAAAAGTGTAAAATATTTTTTTTTTTTTACAAGAAATTACTTCAATGCAAAAAAAAAAACATTAAAAAGTGTAAAAAAAATGTAGTTATTGTGCATTTTTGTGTCGATTGTATTTTTCTTTTTATTATTTTTTTATTATGAAGTTATCCAATGACTATTCCCACTCTAGTCTGTGCCAAATCACTCAAACAAAAAACTTGTTCCCCAGGTACGAACCCGATCACAACCAGAACGGGAACTGCCGCTACAACCAGAACCCTGGCTACGTGGTGTTCTCTGCCATGGGTTCCTTCTTTCTGCCTATGACTGTGATGGTCTACGTCTACGCCAGGATATCCTGCGTGGTCGCGAGGAGGCATCAGCAACTGGCTAGCAGCACTAAGTGTAATAAGGTTGGTTTTGAGTATACAACGTTATTTTTAGTATATGCGAAAGCTGAATGTAGTTCAGAATCATTAATTAAATCGACTTCAATATTTTTTACACAACGTTAGATATTTTCCCAAGAATATTTAAAAAAGATCACAAATAGGACACCATCAACACTAAGTACAAGTCACGGCAGATTATAGCGGGCATTAAGGTCCAGCGCATAGCTGAGTGCGGGAACAAAACAACCCCTCAGTAGACCGGATGGTTCGGTGACTATGTATTTGTGCGGACAAGTAAGTAAATTATTAAGCTTATAACTTTGTGATTTTTCATGATACATTTATAAATTTGTATATAGATTCTTTACATAAAATACTAGGGACATGTTTCAAGTTTCGCATATAGGTACTATAAATATAGTTGCACAATTATTTTTTTTACCGATTGTTTTTTGAGGAGTGTTAATCGGAATTTCATTGCTAAATTCCGCAAAGCCCATTCCATCATCGAACCTCCTGGCATACAGCGATGCTCCACCGGTACACGATAGACATCCCGCTCACACATTCAAAACGTTTTGGGATTAATTGGGCGTACAGCAAATGAGTGAAATTCCCTACCGCAGTCCAATATAGGTACAACTTGGGGATCTTTAAGTCAAGAGTGAATTGGTTACTTCTAGACAAGCATGCTCTATTGCCAATCACATCGCCGGTCCTTCAGGTGACACAGTGGTCAAGCGCGAGTCTATCAACAGATAAAAAAGGCGAAAGTTTGTGTTTGTATGTTTGTTACTGCTTTACGCTCGAATGGCTGAACAGATTGGGAGTATGTTCATGTAGGTTAAGCCGCTGGCAGCAGCTAAGAGTTTATAGAAAACGATACACCTTCAATATCTAGAAATATTAAAAATATAAAAGTTATTGACATAGTGTTGTAAGTTGTTTAAGTTACCGGCAATCTGTATAATTCAGGTATTCAATACAATACCGAACGCGCAGCCGGTAATGTGTGTAAAACACGAGAGCAGGGAAGGAGGTGATGTAATTTTAGGGCACCCCCACACGGATAGGTTAGGTTAGGGTTATTTTTTTATCACCACCTGAAAATAAAAGCCTTATTATATAGATTGCCCGCACAGATATGTTAAACAGATTGCCCGTAACATAAACAATCAATATAATTGATTTTGATAGCACTGGTGGCCGAGTGGTAACGGCCCTGACTTACAAGTTATAGGTCGCGGGTTCGAACCCAGCCAGGCGCATTAGGTACTTTGTGTAATTTATATCATCACCATTGCTTTCAACGTGCGGAATATTGGCCCAGGTGTCGCCACTGTGCGGCGCACCCAGAGGACACGGTGGAGCATACTGTAGAGGTGTGCCCAGCCTGGGAGGAGCATCACCGTGTCCTCATGGGGGCAATCGGCGGCAGCGATCTCTCTCGCCGGGCCTTGGTTCAGGCCATGGTCCGGAGTGAGGAGGGATGGCAGGCGGTCGCCTCATTCTGCGAAGCAGTAATGCTAGCAAAGGAGGAGGCCGACCGCATCAGGCAGACGCAACGGGGCGCTCGCCCTAGCCGCCGCCGGGATTCTGATCCCGATTTCCGTTACCGAGTTCCGATACGGGACCGAGCCCAAGTCGTCGACGGCGCGTTCTGTTCCCGCGCGCCTCAAGAAGCTGTCAGCACACCGAAGAGGCCCAGCCTGCTAACTGCAGGCAGGCAGGGTCGAAGCCTACTGGGGTCATGGGTTAACTTCCGAAAGGAATACCCCGCCCCGGCACGATAGGCTACGAAGGAACGGGGTAGGTTTTTAGTCAGTAAGAGTCTGACACTACTTTCCGCTCCGCCCAAGGGCGGGATTGGTCATTGGATGATTTTACCTACCTTAAAAAAAACCATTGCTTTCAAAACGGTTAAAAAAAACATCGTGAGGAAACCGGCATATCATACTAGAATTAAAAATTCAAATATATGTGAATAGGTGTGTTAAAACTCTTTAAAAACGTATGTATATTTTTTTTAGTTAATTTAGAAGTTTGATTTTTTGACAGCTTCAAGGGCCGCAACTTGAGTATATGGTTTTAATTTCAACTCGATACCTCCACGCGTTCCCGAGATAAAGGGTCTTGACAGACAGACAGACGGACAACAATGTGATACTATAAGGATTCCGATTTTTCCTTTTTACGAAACCCTAAAAATTATGTAGTTTTAAGTTCAAAAGAAAAAAAAAATATGTAGTTTATAGTTCAAAAGAAAAATTTATGTAAAATCCTGTCGACAAACTTCTTTTGACTGATTATGCTACCTAGTTTTACATAGGTAAATGTTTGTTCTTTACGTAGTAAACAACAACATAGCATGGGAACTACGAGTATATGCATACGTACATACATAATAAGTGCGAAAAGGTCAAACTCTTTGACCGATAGATTTCAACCAACCTATCGTAAAACCGATCCGATGATCCGATTTTTATGGGCGTCGCGAACTTTGCAGTTCCTGTGTCGAAACTGTTTTTAGATTGGCAATTTCAGACCTTTTGACGGGTATTTTGACGGTATGCGTAATCGATTTGTTGCTAGGAAGTTACAAGTTCAATTGCGATTTTCCTTTGCATATTTTCAAAATAATAATAATAAAGCTTATCTAATCGCATACATTTAAGACATTTTGACTGCCCTGTTGGTCTAGTAGTTAGTGACCCTGACTGCTATACCGGAGGTCGTGGGTTCGATTCCCACGCTGGACAAATGTTTGTGTGATGAGCATGATCATTTGTTCTGTGTCTGGGTGTAATTTATCTATAATATGTATATATTTAGAGATATATAAGTATGTTTACCAGTTGTCTGGTACCCATAACACAAGCTCTGCTTAGCTTGGGACTAGACGATGTTGTGTGGTAGTTGTGGAATATATATGTATTTAATAAATAAACAAAAATAGTTCTTACAGTTGGAATACCCTTATAGCATCTACAAGGGTTCTTTCTATAGGAACCTACTTTAATTTTAACCGACTTCGAAAAGGAAGAGGTTCTATGTTCGGCTGCATGCATTATTTTTTATGTATGTTCACCGATATCTCGGGCAATTGTGGACCGATTTTTAAATTTATTGTACACATATTTGTTGTTGTTGCGCAAAGTTGTAGCAGCAACAGAAATGCACATTCTATGAAAAGTTTATACGAGTTATGAGATACAGCCCACAGACTTACGGACAGACAGACGCACAAACAGTAGACGCTTAGTAATAATATCCCGTGGAACCCTAAAAAAGGTATATTGAGGTATATTGATAAACCAAGGAGGAGTGGCAGGCGATCGCCTCCTTCTGCAAAGCAGTAATACTAGCAAAGGAGGAGGCCGACCGCATCAGGCAAGGGCGCACACTCCAGCGCCGCCGCCGCCTATCTTTTTCGGCCTATCTTTCCGATCCCTATTTCCGGCCACCGTAGGCGCGGGCCGCAGACTTCAGGCAATGGGTAACTCGCCGTCCGTCCGCCCGGTAACAGACCTGTGCGAGCCCAAGTCATTTACAGCACGCACTATTACCGCGCGCCTCAAGGAGTTGTCAGCAAACTGTAGGGGCCTCTGTAGGACTGAAGCCTACTGGGGCCAAGGGTTATGTGAAAATGAATCCCGGGGCCCTGGAACGAAGGCAATGAAAGGAGCAGGGTAGGTTTTTAGTCAGTAATATTCTGGCACTATCTCCCGCCAAACCCAAGGGCGGGATTTGTCATTTGATGATTTTACCTAACATAAAAAAAAACTATAGGTATCTAAAATACCTAAAGGTATAGAAAGATACTGTCTGCAAACATTTCAAAGATAGAACAAATCCCAAAATGTCTTGTGCTCGTGGCCTGAATTCTAAATTGTTGTTGAAACATTAATCTCCATTCAGAGCACAACACTACTAATTTATTTTTAAATCGAGGTTTTTACTTGAAAAGCGAGCATTTTGACTCTATAAGGGCAGATGGCCTAGTTGTTAAGGCACCTGCCTCTTTTTTTATGGTAGGTAAAATCATCCACTGACAAATCCCGCCCTTGGGCGCAGCGGGAAGTAGTGTCAGACTCTTACTGACTAAAAACCTACCCCGTTTTTTCGTTGCCTATAGTGCCGGGGCTGTGCCTTCCTCTCAGAAAACGGCCCTTGACCCCAGCAGGCTTCGACCCTGCCTGCCTGCAGTTAGCAGGCTGGGCCTCTACGGTTTGCTGACAGCTCCTTGAGGCGCGCGGGAACAGAACGCGCCTTCAACGACTTGAGCTCGGTCCGGTCGGTTACCATTTAATCATCCAATGACAAATTCCGCCCTTGGGCGGAGCGGGAAGTAGTGTCAGACTCTTACTGACTAAAAACCTACCCCGTTTCTTAGTTGCCTATAGTGCCGGGGCTGGGTATTCCTTTCGGATGCTGACCCATGACCCAAGCAGGCTTCGACCCTGCCTGCAGCTAGCAGGCTGGGCCTCTAGACACCTGCCTCTTATGGTTTAGGTTCGAAATAACAATAGTACAGTCGGTGCCATAAGTTGCCTAACCCATCTCCTTTGAAAAACTATTAAAGGCCCACCCCTTTAGTAACCCCTCAAGTAACTAAGGGCACCGACCCTACTTAGATACCATAGTGATTTTTATGGTTCCGTACCTCAAAAAGAAAAAAACGGAACCCTTATCAGATCACTTTGTTGTCCTCCTGTCTGTCTGTCTGTCAACACTCTTTATCTCAAGAATGCGTTTAGGTATCGAGTTGAAATTAAAACCATTATACTCAGGTATGCGGTCCCTTGAAGCTGTGAAAAACTCAAACTCTTATTATAAGGTAACGGAAAAAAAGATACGGCGGTTTAGGTCGCAAAAAATGTATATTTCGACACTCTCAAGGGAATCAAAATTCATACGGTACGTTTTGTTGACTTAGAATCCTGAAATTTTGCATGAAGAAAGATCTTATAGCACAAGTATAGGAAAAAATCTGAAAACTGTATATGTGTAGTTACGTCACAAAATAAAACTTTTTCTATTCGGAAAAATCTTCGGGACTCGACTCGGGAATAGAACTATTTACATAAGTTAGTTTGTACGGAACCCTCAGTGTGCGAGTCCGACTCACACTTGCCCAGTTTTATTTTGTCAAAAAAAAATCACAGTTTTACTCAAGGCCTTCAATTTCTTATTGAATGACTTTTCATGAAATAGGCGTTCAATAGGGAAATGTAATTACATTGGGTCCACGTGGGTCACGTACGCCGATTCGAGCGCGTCAGTCTCCATAAATTTTAATAAACTGGACTTATAGAGCCACATAATGGTGCGTCCAGATCGGGCGAATGCGCCAATCACGCATCGCTCGTTCGTTCGAAACCCCTGCGCCGCGTGCACTTTCTACGAACATGAAATACACGCGCGCAGTTTGCAAGCGCCAGATCTGGACGCACCATTAGACCCTACGTCACGCGGCGCAACGCTACGTACAACACAAGCGTTGCCCAAAAGTGCGTGGGTCTGATGTAGTTCCCCTTAAGACGTATTGATATATACAACCGAATTGGTGATTTAATGTAATCATTAACATAAAAAATCTTATTTACGAGAAATACGATTTTTTTATTAAGCCAATACGACTGGGTCGACCTTCCCAGGTCGACCTCGGCCACGTCGGCCTAACGGTAAAAGTGCATACGGCTGATGTAATCCGCCCATTCCCATTTAGCCTGGCAGCCTTTTTTCCTACGTCTATGATCCTCGTCTTTAAGCGCAGTGTGGTTTGCCTCTGTCGACTCTTTTGACAGCCAGAATTGGTGCCCCTCATTCTGTCGGCTTTTTTAAAACCTAGAATGCTGCGCTCCATTGCTCGTTGGCAAACCCCAAGGTGAAACTTTTGTGACTCGGTGAGCGACAATATCTAAGCACCATAGGTTAGGATAGGCAGGATACACATATCGATGAGTTTTCGCTTCAGGGAGATCGGTAGATCTCGTATTTATTTATGGAATAACAATTGAATTCCACAAATAAATACGTTTTATTATTTAGGTTGGAAAAACATCCAATGGACACCCTTGAGCGGCGCCTACAGTAGCTGGAAATAGGGACCGCAATCTCGGCGGCGGCTGGGGCGTGAGGGCCGTTGTCTCACAATAGCGGCCTCGTGCTAGCATTACTGCTTCGCAGATGGAATCGACCGCCCGCCACTCCTCCTTGCTTCGGACCATGGCCTGTACCAAGGCCCGGCGCGAGAGATCGCTGCCACCGATCACTATCTATCTGTGTCCTTCACACAGTGGAGACACTCAGATGTTACTTCCGTACGAATCCGGTGCAGGAACTTCCCAAACTGGCCATGTTCGATAAGAACCTGCGTTATTCGGAAGGTGAGGTCGCCTTGATGTCTTTCCAGCCACTTCTCAACGAGGTGACTTACCGCCATAATTATGGCATGCTCAAAATAAATACGTGTTACGGTCGCCCATCATATTTTATTCAGCATCTAACTTGTCACTGATCAGACAAATGTATGAAAATTAGCATTCTCCATTAAAAACGATGAAAGGTCGATTTGTTTTTTGTTGATATTGCAATGCAGTCACCTAAATAATTAAAGTACCGTAGCTCATCATTGCTTGTCGCAGTATCCCCCAGTAGCCTCCATATAAACAGACCCTTACTACGCCTTAAATCCCCGAGGGTATGAGCCATGAGCCACGTATTCAATAAGCCACAAATAGTCGGAAAAGTGGGATAGTCGCTACATTGCGCTATGTGTCAACATCGCACGACGTTGCCTTACTTATTTCTATTTTTAAAATGAAAGTAGTTCGTGTAAGAGAAAATGGTGTATTCGTAGTTGAGAGGAATGTTATAATGTCAAAATATTTTGCTGAAGTCGTAGTTCGTACTGAAATTGTGGTCTTCAATCTGAGTAAGATTTAGCAATTAAAGTGTTTTATCTCAGACTTTTTTTGTTGTTCCAAGTTATTTGAAATTAGCCCAATGTCGATTTCCAAAACGAAAAATAGGTGTTATCGGACTTTTCTATACCTACTTTACAATTCGGTGATGTCATACAAAGCATGTAAAGCCGTTGATCCTGCATCAGCAAGCCTAGCCAAGTTATAACCGTTTCGTTTCGATTCACTGGCGCCGAACGCTTCGAGTTGGTCACGCTTTGGAGGTAGTAGAACAGAGAGTAAAGTCCAACATACCTCCATTGAAAAGGGAGGTTCCTCCGACCAGACAGGTGTTATATCTGGTGGGCTACTGCCCGATAGATGATTTCGGGTTTGTTCTATATGTTCCAATCGCGCCGCGAATCTTACTTGCGCGATGCAGGATTAGTTCTTTTTGTGACGACATGGATGTCGCTACATCACTCCCCTCCGGAGATCGGAGATCGATGGTTCTTGATGCTTCTTGAGGCGTCGTGATGCGTGCCAAGCCAATGGAGGTTGGTTCCAGTGAGTCGGAACCGGATTCCGCATAGTTCTCGGTGAGTCGGAACTGTCTGCGGTGATGCCCCATTGAGTCGGGGTGGTGCTATCCCTGTGAGTCGGGATACGATGCTGCAGGCTCCAGTGAGTCGGAGTAGTGCGGCTGGATCCAGTGAGTCGAAGCGGTGCTGTGCGACGTAGGGCTTGACTGCTGTCGTCGACCAGGAGAGGTTCTTCAAGGCTCTTCATGTGACTGGCCAAAGGTGCAGGTGTTTAGCCAAGGTCGCTGATGAGGCTGAGGGTGATGACCAGGTATGACCAAGTAGGCATGCTGGTGGTCAGGTTACCCATATAGCCGTTGGTGCTGGCTGTATGGCTCGCTGCTCGAAAGCTTGAGGAAGTGATGATGACGTCACGAAGTAGTTGCTGCACGAAGGCTGCGCTGACGTTCTTTGTCGAGGGTCACCAGTTTAGGGGTAGTGGAACAGAGAGTAAAGTCCCACATACCTCCATTGAAAAGGGAGGTTCCTCCGTCCAGACAGGTGTTATATCTGATGGGCTACTGCCCGATAGATGATTTCGGGTTTGTTCTATATGTTCCAATCGCGCCGCGAATCTTACTTGCGCGATGCAGGATTAGTTCTTTTTGTGACGACATGGATGTCGCTACAACGCCTTCAATTCTTTTCTGCATTGCATTGCATTGCTTCAGCCTTAGAATTTTCCCACTGCTGAGACTCAGGCCTCCTCTCTGGGAGAGGGAATGGGCCGTAATCCACCACGCGGGCCCAGTGCGGATTGGTGGATGTCACATGTCTTCGAATTTTTGGTTCTAGGACATGCCGGTTTCCTCATGATGTTTTTCTTCACCGTTTTTGAGAGCAGTGGTGATGAAATAAATTACACAAAGTAATATGCCTGGCTGGGTTTGAACCCGCGACCTACAACTCGTAAGTCGGGGCCCTTATCACTCGGCCACCACCGCTCTCATTCTTTTCTGACGTCATCTCAACACTCAGTCCCGTGGTCAGAACAAAGGAATCGGAGGCGTGGCCGACTTGAGGCGTTCGATGCAAGAGAATCGAAACGAAACGGTCATAACTTTCTAGGGGGGCTGATCCTACCCTGGCCGTGTCGGATTGCCGTCCCATCGTACTATCGATCCACAGTTACCTTAGGCATGGGCTTGTAGACGACGAGCACTAGCGTCCGGCCGTCTTATAACCCAACGGACCGAGCCCAAGTCGTCGACAGCACGTTGGGGCCTAGGTCAATGTCCGTTAGGCCCATAAGGAATTTCTGAAAAGGAAACCCGTGAAATAACTGAAGGAGGTTTATTCAGTGAAAGTCTATCACGCCGTTCCGCGTTGAAATTTGCTAAGTGCTGCAATATTTAGTTCGGAAGTTATTATTTAGTTAATATATTATATCATTAGTCAACTCCTATTTGATTATAATTATTATTTTTCAAACAGTCTGTCTATCGTTTCTCTGACCGTCCTCTAAATAATGGATCGTCCCCATAATGTAAAAAAAAAATCATTTAAAACACCACCTACTTTACCATTTGAAATAACACGTACATAATAATTATGAAATTTCAAGTGTTACTTACGAGTATATTCTTCCTGCCCTTATCCCATATTACTTGGGGTCGGTGAAATACGTATTTTTCTTCCACTCTGTCCTGTCTCCCAACACAATTTCACTAACTCTTTTTTCTTTCATATCCGTCCTCACACAATCCTTTCATCTTTTCTGTGGCCTTCCTCTTCCTCTACATCCATCTAAGTGTAAACTCAGATTTTTTTAGTAACATGCGTTTTATCCTTCGACTTCACATAACCACACCAAAACAAACGATTTCCTGATTTCCTTTCAACTTTTCAGTCACCACTTTCAAACTTCCTCTAATATACTCTCTTCTCTCTCTCTTTTATTCTTGTCTCCACTACATGTAATCTTTTTTTATCTATCTTTTTTACAGAAAAAGGTGTTACTTATAAAATTAGAGTTAAAAATTGTAACAAAAGTTTGAGAAAAAAAAACTATAAGTAGATACAAAAATGAGAAGATTTCGGTAAAAAAATGCTAAGTTTAACGTCGATTTACCCAGAATAAAATAGAAAGATTTACCTAAATAAGATACATGATCCAGTGGAAAACAGAATACGATTCAATTTCTCTAAAGCTTTTTAAATCACATTATTTTATCAAAGTCTACGAGGAATTTATTTGGAATTGTTTAAAGAGTTCTTCTCAATTTTTCACCTGTAAATGGGTTCTTATTTCTTCATGTTCCATGTGACGTTACCATTAAAAAAATAAAACGGCTATTTTATTTCAAAACTCACGAGGCGGTAGATTCGCCGCCGCCACCGCCGCGACAGCTGCGATTTTATAGATAGGGCGCAGTCGCTGCCAAGAGCGGCAGCCACGAAAAACTGCGGGACCACTAACGTGGCGGCAGCTGCTATACATGTAAAAAATTAAAGCAATTTTGCTTTAATGCATGTGCTGCATTCTACAGAAGCTGCGGACCCGAAACCGTGGTGACCGCGGGAAAAAACCGCTTCGTGAGTTCTCTCCCTTAGTCATCAATCCTTTTAAACTAATAAGTAATTCTATAGATATTTATTTTTTTCCGGGAAATTCAACAACATAAAAAAAGAACTGACTATATCTACTATAACACACTTAACACTCTTTTAATAAATACCTTAAAAAAATCCTTCGCATTGCTCCCGAAACTGGCAGTGCCACGTTAAATGGCAATGCTTAGTCTCTTGCCGAGGTAAAAGCCATCTCCACCTTTGACTACGAAAATTATCAACTAGGCGTTTGGATAAGCACTTGGACTCCATGAAACAAGAATTTCAACCCAAAGGCTTTGAAAAATAATGTAACTACCATTGAGGTTATTATATTTTGTCGTTTCATGTAGCTGTACTGCAGCTACACGACGAGAAGCAAGCACGACGGGCTAGAAAAGTGGGATGGTGCAAAAGTTTTGAAACAAGCAGTTTCCCACAATAAGGGCTTACGCATTCTTCTCGCAAAGGGAACTCCTTGAGGCGCGTGGGAGCAGCGCGCGCCGTCGGCGACGTCGGCTCGGTCCAGACGGTTACCGGACGGTTTTCTTTCTTTTCTTTCTTACGGTGGCCGGAAATCAGGATCGGAATTCCAACGGCGGCTGGGCCGTTGCTTCGCGCGTGCGGATTCCTCCGACTGCCTGCCATCCCTCCTCGCCCCGAACCATGGCCGGTAACAAAGCCCGGCGCGAGAGATCGCAGCCGCTGATCGCCCCCACGAGGACACGGCGGTGCTCTACCCAAGCGGGGCACACCTCGACCGTGCGCTCCACTGACTCGCAAAAGGATAAGATATTTTCCATATAGTAGAAGCTAAATTCGCATATCAAAGACGCTTAATTCAACATAATTATGGTATTCTTGGAAGAAAAAAAATACGCTTTGATGGAAAGGCTACACAGAGTCAATCATTCTTATATCGTAAATGGGAAAATAATATAGGTACATATAAGGAAAATAAACAAGATATCAAAGAGTTATTATTGAGAACCATTTTAAATATATTTTCCCTTCTTGTGTCGTATTGCTCAATGTTTAGGGTTGTGATCTCCTTGCTTCATGACTTTCACCTGTATGATATTTTTCCATCTGCGTTTGTCTCTGGCGGTATGAACTCAATATATTTTATGTCTATAGATGTGAAAACATAGCATAATAAGCATAATCGGCCTTTTAATGTTCCCACTGCTGGGATTCAGGCCTCTTCTCTAGGAAAGGGAATGGGCCGTATTCCACCATGCGGCAATTTTTGGTTCTAGGGCATGCCGGTTTCCTTACGATGTTTTTCCTCACCATTTTGAGAGCAGTGGTGATGAAATAAATTACACAAAGTAATGCGCCTGGCTGGGTTCAAAACCACGAGCTATAACTCAGTCGGGGCCGTTACCACTCGACCACCACTGCTCTGAATCAATCTAGCATCAACCTAGATATGAAAATATCCAGGGTTTTTTTTTTATGGTAGGTAAAATCATCCAATGACAAATCCCGCCCTTGAGTGGAGCGGGAAGTAGTGTTAGACTCTTACTGACTAAAAACCTACCCCGTTCCTTCGTTGCCTATCGTGCCTAGGCCGGGTAATCCTTTTGGAAGCTGACCCATGACCCCAGCAGGCTATTTTATGGTGAATTTCTGAACCGACAGGACTTCAGAAATGATATAAAGACTTATCTACACGCCTTGTTGATATTTCGCGTGACTCAAGTGTTGGATTTTTTACCTTGGACAAAGAATAATTTTAAGCATTGCCATACAGCGTGGCAATGCCATCAGCCTTTCGGGCACATTACTAGTCAACAGAGAGGCTTAGTAGGTTTTTGACTCCATATTTTTTTAGATTGTTTTTTCTAAATATATAAATATTATGTAGCGAATATATAATTTTCGTTGGTTGTTATGAAAAACATAGACCGCCTTATTCTAAAACGCGATCTAAAATAGTTTCAGGACTATTACTAGTTTTAATTGGCATTAAACCAAGTAATAGTCAATAGTATTAGAAATAATCCCAAAAACTACATTTAGATTGCGTTTAATCGGGGTTAAACCTAGTAATAGTCCCGGAACTATTTTAGATCGCGTTTTGGAATAAGGCGGAGAGAGTTCTGGCCTTAGTAGGGACTGAGTTGTTTTTACACCTTTGTTCAATAAATAATATTATTTTGTTGTGTTATGTGTTTATGATGTTGTTGTTCTGTACGATGTTATTTTATGCTTATGAGTGGAACAATGGAGGTCATGAACTATGAATAAGTCGTGGATTCAAAACGAACCAAGAGCAATTAGTTTTTGTAATTTATTTCATCACCCATGCTCTCAAAACGGTGACGTAAAGCATCGTAACCGAAGGAACAAAAAAATCGAAGATAATATATGACGCCCTCCAGTCTCCAATAGGTCAACGAGGGGAACAATAGCTCGTTTTCTCACCCAGAGAAGAGGTTTCTCAGTTCAATGGTGCTATACTCTAAGAAAACGCAGTGCTGCCGCAACGACGAACACCCAAATAGGATACATTGAATTAACAATCCAATGTATAGGCACATTAGGTTGACAATCCAATGTATCCTATTTGGGTGTTCGTCCTTGCGGCAGCGCTGCGTTTTCTTAGAGAATAGCACTACAGACCATGGTTTGGAGCGAGAGAGAAAAGGAAGCGTTCCCCTCTTTTTTTAATTATGAATAGGCTCGCGTTTGACCACTATCTCACCTGATGGTTGTGGCCTACGATGGAGGATGCTTGCCTAGAAGTAACCTATTCATTCCTGACTTAAAGACCCCTAGGTTATAGCTATCAGGAAACACAGACTCCGGCAGGGTATTCCATTCCTTGCTTCTTTCTGCAAAGCAGTAATGCTACCGAAGGAGATGGCCGTAATACTGAGCTAGAGGACATCCTCTTGCCCCAACCGTTGCCACAAAAGACTGACTTGGTGTCGAAAGTTTCAGTGCGATCCCCATCTCCCATAGGCGCGGGCTTGCGGACGACGATGTCGAAGCTGTGACCTTTATTCCATCGAAATTATTCTTTAAAACAATAATATAAAAATCGCTCGCGTCTTTCGGCAGTTATGCTAATTCCTTTTTGAAATATACAAATACTTAAGTGTCTTTTTATTTTATTTTTGTAATGTGCCAATATTTATTGAAACAATTATGTAGAAGTTCTACGAGATGAAAGAGGCTCTACGACACGGAGGTTCGTATGATCTGCGGAATGCGGAATTTATCGAAAGAGTTACGCGGTCATCTGAGTAGATGGAGTAGGTGATCGAAACGATCTCGTGATCCTAAAACGCAAAGGGTTACTAAGGTGTGGTTTTAGTTAGTAAAAGTCTGACCTTTCGCGTCACTCCAGAGCGAAAAACTGTCATTGAACAATTTCCCACCCTTAAAAAAACGTCCGTAGAGACCCAGCCTGCCCCGTAGACACCCAGTCTGCTAACTGCAGGCAGGCAGGGTCGAAGTCCACTGGGGCCAAGGGTTTGCTTCCGAAAGGAAAGCCCGGCCCTGGTATCTAAGGCCACGAAGGAACGGTGTGGGTTTTTAGTCAGTAAGAGTCTGACACTATCTCCCGCTCCGCCCAAGGGCGGGAGATTTCATTGGATGATTTTACCCACCACCAAAAAAAAAACTCTTAAAAAAACGTGTCTGATGGGTGATGGTTGATCCTTCTTTTTCAACGGGGGTAATACCTAAGGCTTTACAGCCTTCATAATAATACTCTATTACGCATACCTCTAAATGATAAAAAAAAATTGATTTTGCAAGTAGATTTTAAAAACACTTTTACAAGTCAATTTTTTTCCGTCAGTTTAAACTAGATGAGGCCGATGTCTCCTAGCTGACTACCCTGAGAAGAAACACCGAAACAAACTCAGGGGTCAAAATCTTTTTTAAAGTCCATACAGTAAATATGTATGATAAATGATATTTATTTTGCAAATAGGTTAAACTTTTATAAGTAAAAATTTTCGTCAGTTTAAACTAGATGAGGCCGGTGTTTCCCAACTCCATCCATACGTACAAAGCATTTTTGGAACACTTTCATTATGTGTACAGGTAAAGAGAGGAATTCTTTACTGGAGTCATTGTTTTCTGTTAGCTATAACCCTGGGGTCTTTAAGTCGAGAGTGAATAGGTTACTTCTAGACAAGTGTGCTCCACTTTCGGCCATATCATCGCTTACCATCAGGTGAGATAGAGGTCAAACGTGAGCTTATCTATACATATAAAAGAAATTTGTGTTAGTTACACTATTTATAACTCAAGAATGGCTGAACCTATATGGCTGAAAATTGGTGGGAAGGTAGCTTAGAACCAGGAGAAGAATTTTTATTACGTTAAATAAAAAATAAAATATACAAAATCTGCTCATAGTTGGTAAAGTAGTATAGAGTAGGATAGAGTAGGGTGGAGTAGAGTAGAGTGGGACGAGAGCTGCGGGAAAAAGCTAGTACATTGTTAAAAAAACTGACTAATCTTATGTTAGTATGTTCCCTAGTTATGTTAGTATGTGTTTAGACATCATTCTACATTCACACGGGCGAACCCGCTGGCAGCAGCTAGTTCCTAATAAATTACCTACATTCTCGAGGATTCGAAGCAGCTTTACCAGCTACTAAATTAAGCTTATCCTCCGTTATATATACAGAGTGAGTTTCTGTGACGGGGTTTGCGCGAAATATAAAACTAAAAATGAAAAATATGTAAAGAAAACACTGTGAAGAAGATAACCTGCTTATAAAGCTGCAAAGGCTCTTTAAAAGTAATTTAGTTTGCTTAGGTTCAAAGCCTAGTGTTTTTTTAGGGTTCCTGGCCTCTAAAGGAAAAAACGGAACTCTTATGGATTCGTCATGTCTGTCTGTCTGTCCGTCAGTATGTCACAGCCACTTTTTTTTGAAACTATAAGAACTATACTGTTGAAACTTGGTAAGTAGATGTATTCTGTGAACCGCGTTAAGATTTTCACACCAAAAAAAAACCAATAAATTTTGGGGGTTCCCCATACTTAGAACTGAAACTAATTTTTTTTTTTTAATCAAACCCATGCGTATGAGGTATATCTATGAATAGGTCTTTAAAAATGATATTGAGGTTTATGATATATTTATTTTCTAAACTGAATAGTTTGCGTGAGAGACGCTTCCAAAGTGGTAAAATGTGTCCCCCCCTGTAACTTCTAAAATAAGAGAATGATAAAACTAAAAAAAAATATATGATGTACATTACCATGCAAACTTCCAGCGAAAATTGGTTTGAACGAGATCTAGTAGGCAGTTTTTTTTTTAATACGTCATAAATCGTAAACCGCAATTTACCAAGTTTGTACGGAACAGAAACCTAGACCCGGAATATTTACACCGAAAAAAAAATCATCAGATTGAGTAGCTATAAAACACTTTGAAATACATATGTTTTCATCTTTCTTTCTTTCTTTATGCAGCTTAGTTTAAATACTAGCTCATGAATATTTTGATCACGTTTATATCCTTGTTTGCTTAAGGTTCATAGTAAAGAAAACGTACTGTACATTTGAACAAGGGCAGAAGCTCGCACAGTAAATTAAATATAAATCTTTATTAAAACGTTCCTGGATCAACTTAGTTTATTTTATCTAGAGAATTTCAGATTTCCTATATTAGAGATTCTTTAGATTCTCGGTAATTAACTGTCTTTAGACAAGTTTATCTTATCGTGATAGTTTTTGATCCACTTTATTTTGGTTTATTTCTTAGGATTCCTTACGAGAAGGGTTTCCTTTTTTTGTTTTTTGGTGGGTAAAAATCATCCATTGATATCTCCCGCCCATGGGCGGAGCGGGAGATAGTGTCAGATTTTTACAGACTAAAAACCCACCCCGTTTCTTCGTTGCCTTCGTTTCAGGGCCCTGGTGTTTACTTTTACATTTTTCTCATGGTCACAGTTGGCTATGGCCCTACTGGGACAAAGCCAACCTGACGACAACCTTGAGGGGCACGGGAACAGTGCGCTCCGTCGACGTCTTGGGCTCGGTCCGGATGGTTACCGGACGGCTTACGAGAAGGGTAGCAAAGGGCCTATTAATAAACCTGTTTGTCCATCCGTCTTTGTGTCGATCGGTTCTGGCTCACTCTGCAACGGCTGTATCTCACAAACTATAAGTGGTAGATGTATTTATTGCAACTACAACTCGTTAACTTAAAGAAATTAATTTCTTACATGCGTAAGTATATTAATTCGAGTTTTAGAAAAAAAGTACTTTATTTTTTATCGATATTGTTTCATGTACCGAATCGACCCTCCACGGGATTAAAACGACCAAAATTTAACGGTGTATGTGTATTTTTTTACTACAAGTATCAAACTACAGTGAAACTTCATTCTCATTAAGTACCTCTTATTATTATTTTGTTTATTGTAAACACCATATTGTGGTATTTTATCTCAAAAGTTAATTGGCAGAAAATGCCTTGTTGCATCAAACCCGCCCACAGGCCGCCTATGGACTACTACTGTATATAAAACTTCAAAAACCAGAATCGAACTCGTGCAGTGACGGTTCCAAACAAACTTATCTATGCAAATAGTTCAATTCATGAATCGAGTCTCGAAATTTTTTTCCGAATCGCAAACAAGGTTTTTTTTTGTAACGTAACAACAAATTTACAGTTTTCAGATTTTTTCCTATTTTAGTAGTTTAAAACCATTTCAGCATTACCGTACAAAATAATCAAAAGGAAATATACTTTCGG
The DNA here is from genome assembly GCA_958295575.1 of Leucania comma. Lineage (NCBI taxonomy): Eukaryota > Metazoa > Arthropoda > Insecta > Lepidoptera > Noctuidae > Leucania > Leucania comma. Next base: position 6,092,838 of record OY282483.1, read on the forward strand.
GATAAAAAGTATTCTATCCGCTATTCTGGGACATGGTTTAGTCCTAATTTCACCAAAGTCCCTTAGCCCGAATTTCACCAAAATCCGTTCAGCTATTTGAGCGTGAAGATGTAACAAACATAGACACACACTCACAAACTTTTGCCTGTATAATATTTTTGTGATAATATTATAACTATTTCATAACTATATAACATATAATTATATTCATATTTAGTAACTAAAATAATTTCATTGTTGATAATAATGATAGTTTCAGTTACATAATATAATGTTACTATTTTTTTTTTCTTAAGTCTGTTTATAAATACCGGACTTACATAAAAAAATAAAAAAAAAAAAACAAATGTAGAAGTGATATCACCGAATTAAGAAACTATTACTTTATTTGAAGTTGTTTAAAAATTGTGTATAATACCCCACATATCATAAGTGATAACTTGAAATTGACAACGTCTTTAAATCGCAGCAATAAGGGTTATTTTACGATGTACGGTTGCTATAAGTTAAGATATTTTCTAAACTAAGACATACGAACATTATTCTTACCAAATCCCATTGTTTCAGAAAGGAAAACTTTCGTGCATCCGCACCGAATCGGAATCCGGATCAGACAAAATGTCGTTACGCCAGTCAGCTTCGAAACAGACTTCAAAAAACTCAACACAACCAAGCGACTGTTCTTCACAAGACCACAAATGCCCTTGCTGCTTCCGGCCGGAAAAGAAAAAGAAATATAGAAGCAAGGAAAAGGAATCAAGATTTTACAACAACGATGTCACTTTTAAAGCAAATTTTAAATATAAGAACACCACACGTCGAACTCATTCTATGAAAGAACACGTTGAAAATAATCGTGTATCTTCTTTGCGAAGAGAGACTAAAACCGCACAGACTCTGAGTCTCGTTGTAGGAGGATTTGTAGCCTGCTGGCTCCCATTTTTCCTATACTACCTGCTCACCCCTTTCATACCAAGTAATTACGTGAATCCAGTTCTTATGTACATACTCACTTGGTTAGGGTGGTTCAATTCCGCCATAAATCCCTTTATATACGCTTTTTATTCCCCCGATTTTAGAGTTGCTTTTTGGAGGCTCACAATAAGAAAATGTAAGAGAAATAAACGTTAAGAATGTTAGTAATTTTTCACTTGTAATAGGTACTTGCGTAGTTTATATTACAGCAAATAAACGGATATGAACAAATAGTATAGGAAGATCTGAGAGAGTCTGATACGTTTCTTTCGCTTGTACAGTCAATACTCGATTTTACAGAAACGGGATAGGCTTTATTTTTATTTGCAGCACGATTTTGTCTGTTTATCTTGCAATGTGGATCAGTAAATAATCGAAGACATCTTTCAATACCGTATTTACATTTTTGTTTGATCCTTTCTGAACTTCTTCGTCAGATCACAGTTTTATGAATCTATTTGCAAAAGACGTTCTATGCTTCCTCTATTTTCGTTTTTATGGTTGGGTTTTTATTATTTCCTGGTTCATTAACTTGAATATTGTCGTTTAGAATATGGCTATTAAGATTGTATGTAGATCAGATAGTCCACTGTGATATGAGGTCTTATACTATCGTTAGTTATAAAGCTTTCTAACTAATATTCGGAATTGGCAAAATTGTTTCAGAGTCGAAAAAAACTTTTGTTGCCGTCAGTATTTTGTTCAGTGAGTTATTTTGATTGTTTCGAGTTTCAATCCTTTTAATGTATCCTTCGTAAACCCCTTTTTATCTAAAAGGTAGGCTTTCATTAGTGCTGTAACTAATTATCATACTTACTCGTATTAACATCGTGGGTGGTAGGTGCTGAAAGGTTTTCCGAATAATTAAATTCTGTTTATGAATCTTATAGACGTAGTTTTTATCGTGCCAAAATAAACCAATGACCTATCTAGTCGTTATACAATTTGACATTTACAAATGTTCAAAATATTGGTCAAGAGTGAAGCTAGGACTGTGTGGAAGATAGAAGGGCTGATGAGATGTTTTTTTTTCCCATAATCTTCACAAATCTAAATAGATTTGTGTGAAAATTTATGCACTTTGCACCATCTCAACCCAAAAGTCTTTTTATCGACATCACCACCGGTTTATGCTGAAAATCAGCGCTGTGGATTCGTCGCATTTAACATGTGCGGTTGTGACGCATATTTTCCATATAGGAAGATTATAATTGCAACCTAGTTTAAATAGACATTTCGCGTAAAAAAAATTTGTTTCTTTCTTTGTCCTTATTTTTCCTTTTTTTCTTTCTTTCTTTCATAACGTAGTACTTACTGCGATACCAACTAATAGTGAAATATGGCAGAAGAAGTCATGCCATGTTGGGCCGACGTCATATACATTTTGATAAGGTTAGAAGAATGATAATGTACACAAATGATTATAAATATCCATTCTACCCAACTCGACTGTATTATAGACCTCAAATCACAGTGAATTTAGCAATAAAACAAGAAAAACCTTTTTGATGTTCACTAAGAAATATTGTCAAGACTCTTTATCTATCGAAATTATGAAATATGGTGACAATTTGTAACCATTATGAAGGACAAGTTAACATAACTAAGACATAGTTGTTGAAACGAAAATTATAGCAAAATTCTTTCTGTACACCGTTAAATTTTGATCGTTTTAATCCCGTAGAGGGTCGTTTCAGTATATGAAACACTAACGGTTTGTAAAGTTAAAATTAAAAAATAAAGTACTTTTTTTTAATTCGAATGAATTTACGCATGTACGAAATTAATTTCTTTAAGTAAACGTCAGCTGAGCCAGTTCAATGACCTGCAGGTAGTTAGTACCCAACGACCGACAACTAGCTACAAGGTTATTGACTCGTTTACTTAAAGGAATTAATTCGGTACATCTGTATAGTAATTTGAATTTTAGAAAAAAGTACTTTATTTTTTTATTTTATCTTTACAAATTGATAGTGTTTCATGTACCAGATCGACCCTCCACGGGATTAAAACGATTAAAATTTAACGGTGTATATCTTTCTTTTTAAATAAAAACTTTCTAAAATTACTTCTGTACCGTGGGTGCATTCACAAACATGTAAACTCACATACAATAGATACCCTCACTCGTAACAACTATCTGTAAGTCATAAAATTTTTGGTCCGTACAGGAATCGAACCCACGACACGCAACGCAGCATTCAATCGCTCAACCACTTCGCCAACCGAGCCATCAAATTACTAAATTATTTCAATGCGTTACAAAATGCACAAATTGTTTAAGATTCTAAGCTCAAACTTAGCTCATATAGTAATGTAAATAAATGAATAAAACTTCATTTAAATTGTTCATATTTTGTTGTGTGTGATAATTGTGTTGAATGTTCGATAAAATTAAAATGTCAGTTAAAATAAAGGATCTTTAGCCACCGCTGTCTGTTTGTTTGCGATAAACTCAAAAAAGTACTGGACAGTCTTTCAATATACAGTGTATTTAATGAGAAAGATTAACATCTATTCTATATCTATAATAAATCTGTAGAAGTAAAAATTCTGTACTTTGAAAATATCAAAAAAATAAATGGCGGGGGGTGTTACTAGACAGACACCGAACCCAAAAATGTAATTAAAATAAATTTTGTCTGTCTGTCTGTCTGTCTGTTTGTTCAGGCTTCACGCAAAAACTACCGGTTGGATTACGATGAAACTTGGTATAATTATTCTTTAATATCCTGGGCACCACACTGGGTACTTTTTATCCCGGAAAAGTATGTACAATAAAAAACAAACTTAATTTTGCGGTTCGATCCCTAAGCCCGATTACTGTACTAACCGCAAATAATAAGTTTGTCGCAGGTTACTTCACCCATTTCTATTGTAATTAGCCACAAAAGGCCCGCGCCGAGACAGAAGTATTAATACCGGTAAGTATGCTCGATAGATAACGTTCTACACAAATAGCACTTTACACAAAAAAACTCATTGATAAGTTTCGTCGTTCACGCGAACGAAATTGCGGGCACAGCTAGTGTATAATAAATGCATATGGTGGACGCACTGACACAGGGGGTAAACACATTGGCTCGTTACCTTCCCGTCGCCTGTCTCCCGTGACTCCGAGACAAATACACAAACACTGCAATGCTTTAGTGTTTGTGTATCTACTTGTCTCGGAGTCCATCACAATATGCATATATTTTAATAAAGAAAACTAGAGGATTCCAAAGATTTGTAATACCCGTGGGAAGGTAAGTGAAGTGTAAATATATATTTGTAATATACACCGTTAAATTTTTGTCGTTATAATCCCGTGGTGGGTCGATTCGGTGCATGAAACACTATCGATTTGTAAAGAGAAAATTAAAAATAAAGTCCTTTTTTTAAACTGGAATTAATTCACGCATGTACGAAATTAATTTCTACAAGTAAACGTCAGCTGAGCGAGGCCAATAAACTGTAGGTAGTTAGTACGCAACGACCGCCAGCTACCTACAAGGTCCTTGACTCGTTTACTTAAAGAAATTAATTTCGTACATGCGTATATAAACTCGAGTTTTAGAAAAAAGATACTCTATTTTTTAATTTTTTCTTTACAAATCGATAGTGTTTTATGTACCAAATCGACCCTCCGCGGGATTAAAATTTAATGGTGTATAGGAAGTTTTATGCACAGGAATTTGCTGTTACGATCACATTATAAATTTAAGGCTGATTTGTTGAACGATCAAAGAGTTCTAAGTTAACATTATAACAAAACAAATTGTAAAAGGAATTAGATATAATTAATGTTATACGCAATGTTTTGTAAATAGAAAATGTTTTGTACAACAATGGTAAGTATATCATTTAAATAATCTTAGTTATTCATAAAGTACATACATCGATATTAAGCTTAAGATTAAAGTTATTAGGTAAACACCGTTAAATTTTGGTTGTTTTAATCCCGCGGAGGGTCGGTTCGGTACATGAAATACTATCGATTTGTAAAGTGAAAATTAAAAAATAAAGTATTTTATTTGAAAAACTCGAATTAATATACGCATAACATTAATTCCTTTAAGTAAACGAGACAATGACCTTGTAGGTAGTTGTCGGCCGTTGCGTACTAACTACCTACAGTTCATCGGCCTCGCTCAGCTGATGTTTACTTAAAGAAATTAATTTCGTACATGCGTTATTTAATTCGAGTTTAAAAAAAAAGGACTTTATTTTTTAAATTCCTCTTTACAATTCAATAGTATTTCATGTACCGAATCGACCCTCCGCGGGATTCAAACCACCAAAATTTAATGATGTATATACAACATGTAACACATAATCTGCAGTAGCACAATCTGTACTACAAGGGTGTACGTAATTGCACGCACACACTATAAGTTTATATAATCATAATTTACAATACAATTAATTTTCCTGGGTAGAGCAAGAGGGAGCGGGAGACTTTAACTGATTTAAATTCGAGTGGTTCCTTTAGTTGCCCTTTGTGTTCCAAGGTCCGCAACTCTTTTCCATGATCAAATAGTCTTCTCTTCTCTAGGAAAAGCACTACACCCGCATATTGGACGTCCCATTCGTGTGTTTGACGGATGTCCCATGAATTCGAAATTTTTGGTTCTAGGACATGCCGGTTTCCTCACAATGTTGCTTCACCGTTTCGAGAGCAGTGTGGTGAAATAAACTACTTGAAGAAGGTGAAGCGCTTGCCTGTATTTTAGCCCACGATGTACAGCGAAGTCGGGTCTATCACTGGGCTACCACTGTTCTTCAGCAACATTAATACTAACCATGTTGATTTTTTGCGAGGTGCTTCTTAAAAAGCACCTCGCTTAAGCAAGCAAGCTTTATTTATTTTTTATAACTTTCAAATATTTCCGTGACGTAATCTCGTAGATAAACACGTTTGATATCGTAAATTGGGGTTAGATTCGCGATTTTTTTTATCAAGCCCACTAATTTATATCATGTTTTAGATTTTTGCCAGGCGCTTGGTCATATAGTCATTTTAATAAAAAAAAAATTCATGGTATTATTTTTTATATTGGTGGATTTTCAGAAGTTTAAAATGTTCAAAATGAGTACAACCTGACCATAAGGGCCGGTTATAGTCACAATGTATTTTGTAAGAACTCCGCCCGAGCCTATGTCGACTTCGCGGCCCCGTAAAAGCGGTTTTACTTTTATTTAAAAAAAAAAAAACATAAATTATTTATGATTTTTGTTGTTGCCAGACCCTTTTAGAAAAACAAGCTTTCATATTTAATGTAAATTTCAAATATTTCCATGACATAATCTCGTAAACATACCAGTTTAAAATCAGAAAAAGTTACGATCAGATTCGTGATTTTTTTTTATCGAGCCTAGTAGTTCTTTTGATTTTTGCCCGGCGTTTGGTCATAATGGTCAATTTCCATAAAATATTTTTCATAGTGTTCTCTTTTATATTTGTGGATTTCTTAAGGTTCAAAAAAGTTCAAAAGAACCTGGCCTTAATACATCATATAATTTTACGCCTTTAACAATTTTCGTATAATAAATGGAGTTTATAAAATCGTCGATTAGCTGAAGACCTAGAATGCCTTGGAAATAAATCGGTTTATTTCGGAGCCCATTTCCGATATAACTGGAAAACATCTTGAAGATAAATGACATGGATTTGCTTACAAAATAGTTTCTTCAGCGCTATAGGAGTACACTTCTATTTATTATCTACTAAATAATTCGGCAGAATTGCTTTTGAGAAGGTAAAACTAAACTGAAAATGGGGTCATTGAATTTTTGTATTTTAAAGTGGGAAATCATCAAATACCTTCCCTCACTCTGAGGGGAACTGAAAAAGTGTCAGACTAATACTGACTAAAATCCAGACCGCCTCGTCGCGCATCTGGCACGGAAGGGGCCGGATCTTGCGGACGGCCAGTTCGGATTTCGCAGGAGGCGCTCCACTGTGGACGCCATCATGCGCGTGCGAGCACTCACGACGGGGGATGCGGTGTCCCGGGGCAGGTGTGTCTTGGCGGTGTCTCTGGACATCGCCAACGCCTTCAACTCCCTGCCCTGGAGTTGCATTGGTAGGGCACTCCGGTACCACCGGGTGCCCGACTACCTCTGTCGGGTGATCGAGGCCTACCTGTCGGACAGGTTCATCATCTACCCCGGTCATCAGGGGGAGTTGAAACGGCGAGAGATGTCGTGCGGTGTTCCGCAGGGATCGGTACTAGGGCCGCCCTTGTGGAACATCGGGTACGACTACGTGCTGCGCGCCGACCTCCCCGACGGGGTCAGCGTGGTCTGTTACGCAGACGACACACTGGTCCTGGCGCGGGGACGGTCGTACCAGGCGGCGGTCGAACTAGCGACGCGCGGGGTTGCGACAGTCGTGGAGAGGATACAGCAGTTGGGACTCGAGGTGGCATTGCACAAGTCCGAGGCCATGTGTTTTCACGGCCCTCGGAGCGCGCCACTTCCGGGCTCCCAATTGACGGTAGGAGGAGTTCACATCGGCGTCGGGTCGACGATGAAGTACCTGGGACTCGTCCTCGACAGCCGGTGGAACTTCAAGGAGCACTTCCGACGTCTGGCTCCCAGGTTGAATGCGACTGGGGCTGCGCTCAAGCGGCTCCTGCCGAACCTAGGGGGTCCAGACGCCTCCTGCCGGAGGCTCTACGCAGGCATCGTTCGGTCCTTGGCCCTTTACGGTGCGCCGGTGTGGGCGCCATCGCTACGTAAACGAGTGGCGGCCCGGCTAACCGCCTGCCAGAGGGTCATGGCCATCCGGATGATCCGCGGATACCGTACGGTGTCCTGCGAAGCGGCGAGCCTCCTTGCTGGCCTACCACCGTGGGATTTGGAGGCAACAGTCCTTGCACACATGCATGACCTACGCGTGGAGATGCAACGTCGGGGCGAAACTCCGCTGCCGCGACAAGTCGCGGCATGGCGATCAGAGCTCCGGCGGGATCTCATGGTAAAATGGCGAGAGCGACTGTCGCAACCTCGTGCTGGGCACGCCACGATCGAGGCGGTAAGGCCCCTCTTTGAGGCGTGGCTGGAAAGGCCCCACGGCGTCGTCACCTTCCGTTTGGCGCAGGTGCTGACCGAACACGGCAAGTTCGGTCCGTACCTGTACAAGATTCGTGCGGAGACGACGCCCGGGTGTCGCCACTGTGCGGACCGCCCGGTGGACACGGTGGAGCACACAGTCGAGGTGTGCCCCGCTTGGGAAGAGCATCGCCGTGTCCTCGTGGGGGCGATCGGCGGCGATCTCTCGCGCCGGGGCTTGGTTCAAGCCATGCTCCGGAGCGAGGAGGAGTGGCAGGCGGTCGCCTCCTTTTGCGAAGCAGTAATGCTAGTAAAGGAGGAGGCCGACCGCATTAGGCAAAGGCGGACACGCCGCCGCCGCCGCCGGGTTTCCGATCCCAATTTCCGGCCACCGTAGGCGCGGGCTCGCGGACGGTGGGCAATGGGTAGCTCGCTGTCCGTCCGTCCGGTAACAGACCGGTCCGAGCTCAGGTCGTCTACGGCGCGCACCGTTCCCGCGCGCCTCAAGGAGTTGTCAGCAAACTGTAGGGGTCCAGCAGGGCCGAAGCCTACTGGGGCCAAAGGTTATGCGAGAGTGTCACCACGGGCCCCGGGACAAAGGCGAGGAATGGAAAGGTAGGTTTTTAGTCAGTAAAAGTCTGACACTGTTTCCCGCCCCACCCAAGGGCGGGATTCGTAATTGGATGATTTTACCTACCAATAAAAAAAAAAAAAAAAAAAAAAGCTATGTTAAAGAGATTTTTTTTATGGCAGGTAAAATCATCCAATGACAAATCCCGCCCTTGGGCGGAGCGGGAAGTAGTGTGAGACTCTTACTGACTAAAAACCTACATCGTTCCTTCGTTGTCTATCGTGCCGGGGCTTAGCCTGCCTCTCAAAAAACGGCCCTTGACCTCAGCAGGCTTCGACCCTGCCTGCCTGCAGCTTGCAGGCTGGGCCTCTACGATTCGCTGACAGCTCCTTGAGGCGCGCGGGAACAGTACGCGCCGTCGACGACTTGGGCTCGGTCCGGTCGGTTACCGGACGATTGGACAGCGTGCTACCCATTGCACGCTATCCTTGTGGATAGCGTGCCCACACCTACGGTGGCCGGAAATCGGGATTGGAATCCCGGCGGTGGCTGGGGCGAGCGCCCCGTTGCCTTTGCCTGATGCGGTCGGCCTCCTCCTTTGCTAGCATTTCTGCTTTGCAGAAGGAGGCGACCGCCGGGATTCCATTCGCGAACCAAGGTCCGGCGAAAGAGATCGCTGCCGCCGATCGCCCCCACGAGAACACGGCGATGCTCCGCCCAGGCGGGGCACACCTCTACAGTATGCTCCACCGTGTTCTCCGGGTATTCCGCATAGTGGCGTCATCTGGGCGAATCCTTCGCACAAATCCGGAACAGGAACTTAGCGAACTTGCCGTGTTCGGCAAGGACCTGCGTCATGCGTAAGTTGAGAACGCCGTGAGGTCTTTCCAGCCACGCCTGAAAAGAAATAGTCTATTTGATATAAAAGCTGATTTCTAGTTTCATCCTGAATGTTAAGTTTCCATAATAATATAATACTTTTCAAAGTCCACCCGAGCGAAGCCGCTTGCAAAAGCAAGTTATTAACAATTACGCTAAAAACCAATGACATTCATTATTCAATAAAAACTTGAGACAATCTTCATTAAGGTCATTAGTGAAATTACAGAACTTGTCATTTGTGTCAAAAAGCTGCTTACATTATTAAGAAGAGGCCAAGCAATTAATTATCATTAATGAAGAAGCAATGGACAATTGTATGAGTTCTAGAAAGAATGTTTGGGCTTTTAATTAAAATGACGTAAACTAGTGCTTGACTGCGGTCCCACCTGAAGTAAGCAGTGGTTCAATGGCTGACAGTGAAGTGCACTAGCTTATTAAGAGCTTATTCACTGTAGTCTGGAAGGCGCTTAAATTATTATTGGACGGAAAGACGGCAACATGCAAATTATTCCAGTCCTTCGATGTACGTGGTATAAATACTTTTTTGTTTTTTTCATCATCATTATTATTTCAGCCCAAAGATGTCCACTGTTGGACATAGGCCTCCCTCAAGTGTCACCACAATGAACTAGTTTATTAAGAGTATAATAAACTAGTTCATTGAGTATAACCTAAGTTGTAATCGGACGGGAAGACCACAGTAGCCAAATCGTTCCAGTTCTATAATGTGCGTGGTATACATACTTTAATAACACTTTACTGAAATATTTTTCTTTATTGAAGGTCTGTCCCCTAGATGGAGCAGACGATCAGGACTGAAGAATTTATTCAGTTTGCAAAGGGCAACTGAAGGTACACAGGATTTTTTTTCGGGTTTCGTCAGTAAAAATCTGACACACTCTCACTCTACCCACAACTTCTCCTTCTTTTCGTGTTCAACCAATATTTAGCCACCTGCCCCCTAGCCAAGGTACAACTGTTTAGTTTAGCGTGAACGCTTGGAGTTGGCCATGCCCCCAATTCCTTTGTTTTGACCGCGTAACTGAGCGTTGAGATGACGTCGGTGAGCTACCCATTGCTCGCCGTCCGACCGTCTGGTCTGACCGAGCCCGAGTTGTCGGCGGTACGTAGTTTTCCACGCGCGCTTCAAAGAGATGTCAGCAAAATCGTGGGCGCCCAGCAGGGCCGAAGCCTACGAGGGCCATGGATTGACTTCCGAAAAGAAAACCCATTTAAAAATGAATTCTTCTTCTAGACCATCAAGTCACCTGTTGAATACCGTAATTAGAGACACAATAGAAAGACAATAGGTGTGCGGACGCCGGCGTCCTCTCGGGGAATAATGAATTAAACTATGATTAAAATTTTAAACTCTAGTGTAATATCAAGCCTGGCTTAGCGTTTTTTAAAACCACTCTGCAAAAGCTAGATAAAAATATCATAAAAATAAAAAGCACTGGACGGAAGCCTCGCTTCTGCATCCATTTTTAAATTCTAGTTTCCATGTCACACAAAGAAAATTCATCTTCATTCTGTTATCTAACATCTTTTAAAATTAAACAAAAATTTTATACCAAAAAGTCTTCCAGGTTCCAATTTCAACAAGTCATTACAGCATAGCATAAATAATAATAGCATAATTAGCCTTGTAATTTTCCCACTGCTGGGACTCAGGCCTCATTTCTAGGACAGGGAATGGGCCGTAATCGCTGTAATACACGACGTGGGCCCAGTGCGTTATGGTGGATGTCACATGTCTTTGAATTTTTGGTTATACAACGTTAAATTTTAGTCGTTTTAATCCCGTGGAGGGTCGATTCGGTACATGAAACACTATCGATTTGGAAAGTACCTATGTTATTTTAATTTACGCATGTGAGAAATTAATTTCTTTAAGTAAAAGTCAGCTGAGCGAGGTCAATGAACTGTAGGTAGTTACTGACTTGACTTTAAGTTTTAATTTCAAACATAATGAATTAATTCAGTACAAAAATTCACAATAGCCGTCGCTCGGTTCGAATCGTGACCTATTCCAAAAATTTTCTAACAACAATTAATTAGGTCAAAGACATGTGACAAATCCGCACCGGGCCCGCAAAGTGGATTACGGTCCATTTCCTCTCCTAGAGAGGAGGCCTGAGTCCCAGCAGTGGGAACATTATAAGACTGATGATATGCTAATTAATTAGGTAAAATTTTTCGAAGCAGTAGATTAACAACGAACAATAAAATACAAATAAATTAGAACAAAAATAATAGCAAGCACTTAAGCGGAATAACTCAACTCCCCAAATGACCGCCACGAAAATTGTGAACAGGCGAATTTGACTAAATAACCCTTGTATTTTCACAAAACTGCCATTAGCGGTGGGAAGCACTTAATTAGCCTTTAGAACAATACGCAGAATACTTTATGGTAGGAAAGTAATAAAGAATATTGTTCTTAAATTCTTAAATTCTTTATTGTACACAAAAATATAACATAGCATATAGAGATACAAACAGTTCATGTACAAAGGCGAGCTTAACTCAGCAATGAGTTTTCTCCCAGCAAACCTTTGAGTTATAGAGAGAAAACATATTCGAGGGTAGAATTCAGTGCACAATATCATTCTACATAACTAAGTCTAAATATAGGTATAATTATATTATACATACTAATACATACTATACATACTATACATATTAATACATACTAAATACTCTAATATTATGTCAAAAATGAAAGGAAGTGCTCTTTAAGTTTCCTCTTGAAGACATCCAGAGAAGGGCTGTCGCGAAGAGAGTGAGGCAGAGAGTTCCAGAGACGCACTGCAGTTACCGAAAAGGAGCCATCGTAGCGGCTAGAAGTATGACGCGGAGTACGAAGGAGAAGAGAAGAGGTGGTGCGACAGAGTTTACCCCTCGGGACGAGGTACTCAAAGCGTTCACGAAAGTATTGAGGAGTATTAGGATTGTGTAGGATTGTATAAAGGAGAGATAGAATATGTATATCTCGCCGACGCCGAATCGGCAGCCACCTTAATCTGGTCCGAAACTCCGACACATGGTCGTATTTGCGGAGGCCAAAAATAAAGCGGATGCACAAATTCTGCAATCGTTCGAGTTTATTCAGAAGTACCTCCGTAGCATCAAGAAAACAGACATCCGCATAGTCTATGAGCGGTAGAAGAAGAGATTGTGCAAGATTAACCTTAGTGTGAAATGGTAGGAATTTTTGGAGACGTTTAAGAGACTGAAAAGAGTAAAAGACCCTCCTACTCACATCAGCAACATGGACTTCCCAGGATAGGTTAGTGTCCATATGCACGCCAAGGTTTTTAACGCTTTTAGAGTACAATATGGGCACAGAATCATACACCACAGGCGGAAGCGACTGGTGATCCAATAAATTGAGCATATATCTGCCACCAACTATGAGCGCTTGGGATTTAGTTGGGTTTAGTAAAAGTCCAAAAGATTTAGCCCACTGGTGAATATTTTCAAGATCATTGTTGATGGCAGCTACAGCTTCAGTGATTTCGTCTACTTTACAATGGCGATATAACTGCAAGTCGTCTGCATAGAGATGATAATTCGAAAGTAGGACCTTAGTGAGAGCATTTATAAAAATCGAGAAGAGAAGAGGAGAGAGGACGCCACCTTGAGGGACACCACAGACTACACAGGGCAGGGCCGTAACTAGGGCAGCAGAGGGTCGCAGAAATTTTCAAACGGAATAAGTTTATAAAATTATTATTATGGTTTCTTTTTTCTAATTTTTTTTAGGCTAGCACCTGGTGTTCTTTTAGAATCTCACGGGTGGGAACCAAGGTGAGATCCTAGTTATTACTTTAAGATGGTAAAGGTATTTAAATTGTTATCTAAATCCAGCTATAAAAAATTTCTTACTATACAGCAAGTGTTCGAAATAGCCGCTTTTTTTAAGTATTGGAACTATTGTAACTCTATTCTTTTCCAAACTCTGGTGATTTCCTCTTGTTATTCTGTAAATTATTATTATTATTATGAGCCTGTTGTGTCCCACTTCAGGGCAAAGGGCTCCCCTCCGTTATTCCACACTTTTCTGTCCTTAGCCACTTCTGGCTAATTCTTAAGGTAGGAGTCCAAATCGTTAAAGTTTATAAGACCGTTTAAAGTTTATAAAATACCTATGTTATTTATCGTGTATATAATACGGTTCTAGACATGCCTCACATAATGCTGGATACCCTAAATCGTGGGTGGTTTGTTTCAAGCATCACGTCACGCGTGTCCGGCCGTCCGGTAATCGTCGTGCCCGAATTGTCGACGGCACGTAATGTTCCACGTGCGTCTCAAAGAGATGCCAGAAAAATAGGTGTCTTCAAGGCTAGAGTGAATAGGCTCTTAAGAAACTAGTGCGCTTCACCATCAACGATTGCATCACTGCTTAACATCAGGTGGGATTTCAGTCAAGCACTAGTTTATACCAATTAAAAAAAAATAAAAAATTGTAGGTCCTCAGGAGGGCCGAAGCCTACGGTTGCCATGGCTTTGCTCCCAAAAGGGAAACCCCAAGAGGACACCGGTGTCCGCCACCTATTGTCTTTCTATTGTCTCTAATAACGGTATTCAAAAAGTTAAAAATGGGTTAGAGTCAGTGAAAATCTTACACGCCCTCCCGCGTTAATATTTAGTCTTTTAGAAAATGCCTTAAGGCATTAAGTCCGCCTCTGTACTTTTGTGTGCATAACGAAATAAATAAAAGGAAAAAGACGGAACCCTTATAGGATCAGTTTATTGTCAGTCTGTCTGTTCTTCTGTCAAGACTCTTTATCTCGAAAACGCGGGAACTATTAAGAAACCGAGGAGGTATCGAGTTGAAATTAAAACCATTATAGTTTTGCAGTCCCTTGAAGCTGTGAAAAAATCAAACTTATAAGTTAATGAAAAAATCTTTTGAGGCTCGATTCTTGAGTTGTCTTAGGTAAGTTAGTATGGATCAGTGCGCGGGTCCAACTTATAACGACCCCGTTTTTTTTTCTTCATTGTCGAAACCAGGCAAAACTATTTTTTAAGGGGGCCAGTTCGTAAAGGGGTAGTTACGGTACTGTTTGTATAAAAAAATACTCATTTTGTGAAGTGTTGGAGAGTTATTTGCGAAATATTTTATGTCATTTATTTGATTGTACTACCGTTTACTTTATTGTGTTAGCGTTATCATTGTAATTTTTATGGTGTTTTTTGTTAGATACTGTGAGTTAAAATCTGAGTTGTTACTTTAATTTCTTAAAATATAGGCGTATAAGTATTACTGCGGCCCTGGGGTCATACCACAAGCTCTTAAAGCGATCCATTTGTCAACCTAAACTGTTATAGGGATGGAAGAATAGCCACATCCCTCTTTTTCGCTCTTCCTCCTGGAATAAAAAGGCAAGTGAAGGAATACAAGAGGGTTTCAGTTAGTAAGGCGTCAGGCGTCCATTATACGGTCATGCAAGCGTCAATCATTTCCATAAATAATGAATAATTTATTTATTTCGCTTCATTTCTAGCAGGAGATGTTATTTTATGAAATTCAAAAAAAAATAAGAAAAAAGAACAAATAGAAAGAAAAATGTTTTATTTGACACATATAGACACACACAATGCGTGTCTCACGGTTGCGCCAAATAGGTCCAGTTCAGCAAAAATGCCAGACAGCTACGTGGTAGTTGCCTGACGCTGGTTTTCAACTGAACCTTATGAAAAAAATATAATGAAAATGATAATCTACATATATTAAAATCCATACGAACTATTAAAATGCAGTACGAAAGTAAGCTTAAACCCCAAGAAAGGACATAGAAAACTTTTTATCTGGCTAGAAATTCGACTTTGCCTTCACTATTATCGACATTCAAGAGAGAAGTCATGGGTAAAACCTAAAGTCTAATAAAATAAAAGAACATCAGATTTTCTCGACCAGATTTTATATCTGGTATAAACTGGAATGTTGGTAATCTAAAATAACAGTCTTTTCAATAAAAATATTTATTGCAGATATCGATATTAACCCAAATGCCAAAGATTTAGAATGTGGAATTTTTTCAACTATAGGACCGGTTTTGATAGCCATGTCGTAAAGTTGTACAAATTGTACAAAAATAAAATTGACCGGGTTTAAATATTGTTTGGGAAACTTAATTATTGCATTTGGGCTTAAGATAATGAAACAAAAACTGGGCAAGTGCGAGCCGAACTCGAAAACTGATGGTTCCGTACAAAGTTACCTATACAAACAGTTCAGTTCTCGAATTGACTAAAAAGTATTTTTCCGAATCGCAAATATTTTTTTGTGACGTAACAGTTTTCAATTTTTTTCCTATACTTGTTCTATAAAACCTTGCTTCATGCCAAAGGAGATGTTTCATTTTGGGCCACCACTACGTACACTACATAGACAAAAAGGAAAAAAAAACATAGATTTTCATAAAAATACAATCAAAATAATTCTAATAAAACTTCAGGCGTACAAAGTTGATTATTTGAAAAGTTTTTAGTGTGATAACCCTTTTTTTAAGGTAGACATGACAGTGGTGTTTTGACGTTTGATTGACGACTTTGACAGTTTTAAGTATTAAAACATTGAATCGTCGTGTTCCTGAGTGTAAAATTGGATGTCTTTCGAAGTTTTTAGTGATTGTTTTTGTTTTGCGAGGCAGTTTACTATTACGGATATTGCTTAGTTACTTCTGTTAACCCCGGCTTTGTTGTGTGGTTTCTGATTCACATATGATTTGGAGTGTATTCAAGAGGAACCTACTTATATATTGCTGGTAAGGGAAGGATCATGTTGGAATGATAAAGGGACAGTTAGTTGCTGTACACATATTATGGCCATTGCATAGTATTTGGGTTCTCCTCGGTACCAAAAGAGCATAGAAGCACTACACACTACTTCTCAAACAGTTACAACTAGAAGTTATCAGGTACTGCACATCTCAGTGCTCTCCTATAAATGATCAAAGTCCTGAGTATTAAGGTAGGCACTACATATTGAAACAGCCAGTACAGTTTGATAAACAAACAATGCGACAGTCAAACCGTCACCGTTACATCGTCTCTTGACACCAATGTAACTATTAACTAATCTAGCTGAAATAATCTTTTGAATACCGTAATTAGAGGCACAATAAAAAGACAATAGGTATGCGAACGCCGGCGTTCTCTTGAGGCTTGAGTAAATATGTAGTAAAAGATATGCTGCCGCAATCAAGTAGTATGTTCGGAATTCGTGTATTGTCTTTTCTCGCAGTTATAAGGTAGGTACGGTCAGGAGTCAAAAGTGCAGTTGCACTCTAACAATGCTAAACGGTCCAAAATTTCTTTGTAGTAGAAATCCGGTGTTCTACAACTAGTTTATTCAATATTTTAGATTCTATGCTACAAACTAAATCGGTCATGATTCATTGACCCTCTTTTACAAAGAAATTGTACATACTTTAGTGTCGGTAGAGTGCAACTGCACTTTTGGGCCCTGACTGTACATGACATATCAATCAAACGTCATAGTCAAAATGACATTTCGCTTATTGCTGATCATAGACTATACACTTATAAACTTGCTGATCACCATATTTATCATTAGTTGTGTTGCTCTCCTTAACCGAGTTAGATAGAATGTACATAAAAACGAAGCCAAAATATAGAAAATTAGCATCAAAAAACGTGAAATAGACTGTTTACTGATATTAAAATTAAGTATACATAGTGCTGGCCTAAGCTCCATACATTTCTGGAACATCTCCTTTCAGGATTCTAGGTTAATGGCAAGTACCTACCCTATGAATTTCGATTCCCTTGCGAGTATCAAAATGTTAGGTACGTTTTTTGCGACATAAATGACTGTATCTTTTTTTTTTTCGTTTACTGAGGGCCGATTTCATCATTCACCATAAAAACTTAGTTTAACTAAACTGAGCTCAGCGTAATCTAGTTTAAAGACCCGAGTCGTAAACATGGGCGACAAATGAAAAGAATTTAAACTGAGTTTAACGTAAACTAGGTTCTATACATCGCGGTGAAACGGAAACTGAAGCTATAATCTCGATTAGTCGCTCAAACCGCGTTTTGTTTGAACGAATCGCGATTAGTTTATTGGTGAATTTGGCTCTTAGAAGTCTATAAGAATACGGGATAAAAGAGCTTAGCCATGGTGATAATTCTACAATCGTTAACGTTAGTAAAAAACTTCAAATGTAATGAATGAAGTAATCTCAACGCTCAGTCACGTGGTCAGGCCAAAGGAAACAGGCGTGGCCGACTCGAGGCGTTCGACGAAAGAGATTCGATACGAAATGGTCGTAACTTGGCTAGGCAGGGCAAAATGATGATGAAGATTTATATGATATTTTTTTTTAATTTCAGAAACTCCAAATAAATAAAACTAAATCACATTCATTTAGGCAAGCAATTTATTACTTAGAAAAATGGTTTCAGACGTTAGCTTAAAAATTCCTTGAAATGAAAAATTAGTTTTACGCCCTTTACTTAAATGGTTCAAAAGCATTAACTTTTCTTGACAGTTACATGATTAGCAGAAGTAAAGGATTTGTTATTTACAAAAATTTTTCGCGAAAAAACTATTATGTGAAAAAAATATGGCTGACAGGCAATATTAATTGTTATGAAACGAGAACTCAACGTTTTTGTGTCAAAAATGGCTGAAAGTGAGTCGTTAACAAACGGAAGTTATTATTATGGATTTATACTAAAAGCTTCCTGATAATTGTGAATTAATTTATTGAAAATGTTTTGCGAAATTGAAAGCAAAGTACTCATTGAAGGTTACATGGCGTGGCGTGCAAAAAAAATCGCACATCGAGGGTTCTGTAAAAACTAACTTGTGTAAATAGTTCAATTCCTGAATCGAGTCTCAAAGACTTTTCCGAATCGAAAAAGTTTTTTTTTATGACGTAACTACATGATTACATTTTGCTAATTTTTTTCCTATTCTTGTACTATGCGACCTTGCTACATGCCAAATTTCAGGATTCTAGGTTATAGGGAAGTACTCTATAAATTTAGATTCCTTTCAGAGTAGCGAAATATACGATTTTTGCAACATAAACGGCTACATATTTTTCCGTTAACTTATAAATTTTATGTTTTTTCACAGCTTCAAGAGACTGCAGACTTAACTATATGGTACCTATTAATTTCAACTCGTTACTTTCACGCGTTCCCAAGATAAAGAGTCTAACTGACAGTCAGACAGATAACAAAGTGATTTTATAAGGGTACCGTTTTTTCCTTTTGAGGTACGAACCCTGAAATACTCTCTGGGAATAACTTCAGGTCTAAACGGGGCAAATAGAAACTCAGAGGTGAATAGGAACCAAAATTTGATGACGATTTTAACTTTGCTATATCAACATCTTCCAGTCTTTTCCTTACTTTACATTAAACCGAATGCTGCTAAATACCCTATTTTACATGGACCGACTGGCTATCAGACCTCCACAACCCAGTTACTAGGCAACACGATAGATACTCTTTGGATAAACTGATGGCTAGATTTTCTGGCGTCTAACCACCTCTAACGTCTGGGAAGAGCATCGCCGCGTCCTTGTGGGGGCGAACGGCGGCGGCGATCTCTCGCGCCGGGGCTTGGTTCAGGCCATGCTCCGGAGTGAGGACGAGTGGCAAGCGGTTGCCTCCTTCTGCGAAGCAGTAATGCTAGCAAAGGAGGAGGCCGACCGCATCAGGCAACGGCGCACAGTCTCCCTACGCCACCGGGATTCCGATCCCGATTTTCGGCCACCGTATTCCGGCGCGGGCTCGCGAACGGCGGGCAATGGGTAGCTCGCTGTCCGTCCGTCCGGTAACAGACCGGTCCGAGCTCAAGTCGTTTACAGCGCACACTGTTCCCGCGCGCCTCAAGGAGTTGTCAGCAAATTGTAGGGGCCCAGCAGAGCCAAAGCCTACTGGAGCCAAAGGTTATGTGAAAATGACGACCCAGGCCCTGGGACGAAGGTAATGAATGGAACAGGGTAGGTTTTTAGTCAGTAAGAGTCTGCAACTATTTCCCGCCCCACCCAAGGGCGGGATTTTTCATTGGATGATTTTACCTGCCATAGAACTTCTAACGCATCGACCTATATTCTTGCGATAGACAAGCACGTTCATATAAACTATTTGTCAAAATACTGAAAAGTTCAAACAATAAATCGCTACAGCGCTAGATTGCCATTATGTCGTCTAACAAAACTTTTAAAACTTACAGCGCTAAGAAAGCTTATAGAGGATACTTTTTCGCGACCAAAAGGTCTAAAGCGCCATGCATTTCCTAGTACTTACGCGTTTCGTTCAACTTAGTGTGATGACATGTCATCTATATAGATTTTTATACCGCAGAAGTGACACAGTTTCTTGCCTACAATACTTCATTACAATAATATTCTATTTCAAAATGTAATTATAGTGTATGTAAAAACGAGATCTCAATAACAGTAAAACAAATAAATAAATCAGTAATCACTAATAAGACTACAAATTCAACTGAACCTAATTCAAATTTAATATTAACCTGCACGTAATATGGTACGTAAATTACCTAAGTGCTGACGAATGACAGCATGCTTAACAACAAAACTCACCGATGAAAACTGATACCTCATGATTTGCTGACATTTCGTCGTAATTTATTTAAAAAAAAAAAAAATAATTAAAATTATTAAATTAATTTAAAATTATTAATTATACAAAAAAAGAAAGAGCGTTAAATAAAATATTTAAAAATTTCAAACAGTATAAAAGACCGTGCGAAGTTTGTATTTGATAAACTAGCTGTAGGTAAAAACCTAATTCAGCTTTTTGTGGGAGGGAACATCTGCATGTTTTAGTCTATGATTGTAAAATGGGGAAGAGTTTAAATAAAATAATATCTTCTCTAACGTACTATTACGATAGTAGAAGCTATTACATTGCTTGAACAACCAATGGTTTTACTTACTTAACTACAAAATTATTATATATGTCCAAGTTCACTTAAATTTGTATTTATAAGCGTCGCTATGACACTACATGAACGTCAAAACTGCACTAATGCCATCAATCTAAAAGTGTTCGGCCTGCAGGTCAATTAAGTGAAGTAAAGTGACTGTACGGCACGCCTCATCTAGTGCGTAGTACATATATATCAATGTTCTAACGTCTGTCGAAAATCTACTCGATGAATCAGTAATTCCGATAGTGTCTGACCTTTTCATTTGTTCCTTGTTTGCGAATTTATTTGTTCTGAAATCTAATGCTAAATTCTTTTAAAGCTTCAAGTATATATTTATTATACTTGAAGCTTTATATATATGTAAACTGTTATTTTTGTGTATTCATTCTGTGCTTGTTAATAGCATTATTTTAAAATAAAACTGTGTCGCAAGCATAAGCGCCCACCTTCTAGAGGAGGGACTTCGGCGTTCCAGCATAATTAATGCTTTAGCTGCACAAATGGCTTCCTTTTAGAGTCTACCACACTTTGTATCGACGACTTTTTTGAAATAATTACGTTTTAAAGTAGTTACTATATACATCTATTACGTTTATTTGATCTAAATCCCAAAATGCTTTTATAAACGCTATACCCTTATACCCAAAATGAATTAAACAGTAATCTAATTAAACTGAATCAAGTTACCGGGAAAACAAGGGTAGCTTTGATGTGTGGAACTTCAATCAACGTGAACGCGACATTTTGTTAATCAATGGCCATTCCTGGGTATTTTTCGTTCAGTAAAACAAATGGGTGACGGGTAAGGGGCCATTTTGTTTTTAAAGCCATTTCGATTGACGTGGTATGAGCAGTAAACCCTTGGCCATAGTAGGCTTCGACCCTGCCTGCCTGCAGCTGGCAGGCTGGGTCTATGGTTTCGTTATCTTGATAGGCTCCAGTATAACCAGCCTACGCCAAAACCTAACTACACAGATAATGATAGTGCTTACAGTCAGAAAAACGATTTGCTGCCTTTGAAGTCATAATTAAAATGTCTACAGTCGAACTGGGTGATTAGAAACGCAGGGGTGAACAGAAACAAAATTTTAAAGAAACAAAATTTTTCACGTACCTAATTAAATTTTTTTTCCAACATTAAATTATTCTTATTTATTCACAAATTATAACAAAAATCGATGCCTTGACAGAAATCTATAATACAAATATATACCAAAGTAAAAATCCTAATCAAAACTTTGTTTCTATTTACCCCTGTGTTCCTATTCGCCCCATTTGACGATACTTTCTCTGTACCTATCTATAAGACATGGTTTTGAATTGAGAAATTAGACTTCAATTCGTGTCAACACCCGACACACATACACATACACCGACGCAACATTATAATTATATATACACCTCATACATACATATTTATAAATATATAAACTATCATGTTAAGTTTATGCAGCACCCAAGGTCGACTGGTAGAAAATGCCTAAGGCATTAAGTCCGCCTTTGTACAGTGTTATGTGCATAAAGTTTGTATAAATAAATAAATATATAAGTAATTATAATAATTTTAAATTGTAAAAAACCAAAAAACTATTTAAATATTGTTAAGGAATATCGGAGTATCCTGATACAGGCATTGTTTGCCTAAGAGGAGGTTCTAATCACAATCTATTGTTAGAAAACATTTGGTTCTGAAAAATAAACATTTTGTATTTTTTATCCAGCTTAAACTTTACTAAAGAAGCAACGCAAAAAAGAGAGATATCGTGGATATACACCGTTAAATTTTAGTCGTTTTAATACCGTGGACCCTCCACGGGATTAAAACGACTAAAATTTATCGGTGTTTAAGAGCCAAATCCAGCAATGAACTAATCGCGATTCGTTCAAACAAAACGAAGTTTGAGCGGCTAATCGCGATTATAGCTGCATTTTGCGTTTCACCACGATGAATTGAACCTAGTTTATGCTAAACTCAGTTTCAATTCTTTTGTTATCGCCCATGTTTACGACACGGCTCTTTAACCCATTAACCGCTTGCATCGGTTTGGTCCGACGAGTGTTTTCATGTCCTATTCGCCAGCGTCGTGTGTTCGCCACTTGATCTTCATCTCGTTTAGCTCTTCAAACCCCATAGGCGACAGAAGAGCTAACGAGATGGAGTACTTGTTCGTGGATGTGCGGCCCTGGCGGAATAAACGCTTGAGTATTGGTCGGATATATCCGACCTAGGCGGTTAAAAGGTTAAACTAGATTAAACTGAGCTCAGTTTAGTTGAACTAAGTTTTTATATTGAATGATGAAATCAGTCCTTAATAATAAAAATCCATGAACGAATCATCCTAGTCATTGTAATTAGAGTTAGATTTTAAGATATTTTGTATTAAGGATTAATTAATGTATACGTAAATAGTCGTATAGGACTATGAATTTTGTGATAAAACATCTCAAAAATAAAGAATTTTAATGATAGTTGCAGTGCATATTTATTTCCTTTTCCACACTATGACCTCGAACAGCTTTGACCCTACAAGCGCTTGCATCAGATTGGTCGTGGCTCTTCAATCCCCATACGTGACAAAAGAGCTGACAAGATGGAATATTTGGTCGTGGATGGGCGACCCTGGCGGAATAAACGTGAGAGCGTTTGTTAGATATAATAGCCGATGTAGAACCGCCTACATTGGATAAATCCCAAAAACACTAGCGTATTTGTATTCTTATTCCAACAAATTGTTAAAGTTTAAACAATTTGTTGAAATAAATTGGCTAACTCAGAGAGAGGTGGTTACATGGCCTAGACGCTTATCGAGAGGGCTCTAGTACGAGGTAGCATGGGACAAAAATTCCTGTAACAACTTGGAAGAAGGCTTTGCCTAGTAGTGGGATAGCATGGGCTCAAGGGCGCATAAAACTGCGAAGCGAAATCGCATCGTAAAAATCTAAAAGCTCGCACGACGCATCGAAAGAACTTGCGAATTGTGATCAATTACGATCTAGAAGTTGGAAACACAGATGACACTTCAATGTTGCTATAGCCAGCATGCTTAAATCCATTTTTATAGGTTAACACTGTAACAGTATCCAAGCCAAAAAGATAATGTACCTGCACTTTTAATTTTTTGTCAATTTCAAAAAACACTACTTACCTAAGTACATCGTCATCGTCATTTCAGCCGAAAGACGTCTCTTGTTGGACATATAGGTCACCTTCAGGTGTCACCACAATGAACGGTCCTGTGCATCTCGCATCCATTGCATTTCCACGACCCTCAACCGATTATCGGTGGTCAAAGTAGTCCTAAGTGCATTTAAGTGTATTTTTAATATCATGCGGAATTGCTCTACATGCTGGGCTACTGTCCGACATCGCGCCCTGCATCCCGCGTATTCCACGCATTATAATAAATACAGTACGGACGACGGATCTTGGTGAGTCTGAAGTTAGGCTCTGCGAACTTTAGCGCTTGTGCACTTGTAAAAAAGAAATTAGTAACAGTTGTTTTTAACATCTGTTATTGTACACTGTAAAAGGACATTTGCGGGGCCTACGCGTGCGGAGCAATTCCGCATGTGTGATGAAATCTGCACTACATTAAAAACACACTAAATAAAATTTAAGTGCTTGTGCTATGATTGTAACGGGTTTATAAGGGTATAGTTACACAAGATACCCAGACTTGGAAACATTGTGTATAGGCTATTTATATTATTTATCCTGTAGAATATGTCTTATCTAAGAATAAACAAAGAATATCAGCTAAACCATTGCCTCGTAAAAATGGATTTATTTCTTTCAGACCTTTCATTGATATGGATCGTATCATTCGTGTAGGCGGCAAACTTGACAACTCCTCCCACGGGTGTAATGTCAAGCATCCCATTTTTCTATGTAATAAATATCATATTACTAAAATGGATGTCGTGATGACCCAGGCGTTAAGGCACCCGCCGCTCCTACACGAGGATAAGTACTAATGTAAGGGCCAAAGATACGTTCAGCGGACGCACGCGTGGTCCCATACAAAATTTCCTCGCGCCTATTTTGCTACTTAATAATACTAAGTTCTCCATCGACACGACTACATGCACACCGTTATAGTTGAACTAGTGTAATAATCCAGTTTTCACTACGGGGGCCGCCGCACACGACACACGCGTGACGGCACGCAATGGGTGGCCATGTGGGCGTACGCGCGCGCGCCCCCTTTACGTAGCGTTGACCCTACATTTTTCAACTTATACTTAAGAACTTTTCAAGTTTATCTAGGACATTACTGACAGCCTGTGCCTCGACACGCACGTAAAGCCGTTGGTCCCAGTTGTCATTTGTAGGTCTTTGTCAGTCGTTACACGGAGCCAAACGCCAGAAAGTGAGATTTGAAATAGTTGTTCCATGCAGGAATCGAGCCAGCGACAAACGCTACGCAGCAGCCAATCTTCCAACCTCTAAGGTTTTTTTTTCTTAGATGGGAAATCACCAGACTTTTACTGACTGACTAAAACGCACTCCTTTTCCTTCTTTCCCTTCTAGGGCCCCGAGGTTTACTTTGAACTTTGCCCCAGTAGGTTTCGACCCTGCTGAGCCCCTACGATTTGCTGATACCTCTATGACGCGCGCGTAGAATATTACGCACCGTCGGTGACTTAGGCTCGGTCCGGACTGTTACCGAGCGGCCTGACGGCGAGCTACTAATTGAACACCATCCACAAGCCCACGCCTACGGTGGCTGGAAATCGAGATCGAGATTCCAGCGGCTGAGGACCGTTCTTTCGCGCGTGCTGCCGCCTCCTTCCTTCGGCCTCTGAGTGCTGAGCACTCGTCCACATAACTACTTCGTCCTGTAGTACGACAGTTAAAGATTTGTTATGATTATGAGTAAATATTATGCAAAGTTCAAACGTAACTACCAAGATAAAGGTGACAGCAATCAAAAGAAATCATAAACTATATATTTTGAGCGATACAATAATTCTCTAATAGCCCTGACTGAGTAATGAGATGTCTTGGCAGTTAGAGATATAAATGACATTGTAAACAGACAGACAGATAGATTAATAATTTTCAATACACTTACTCGAAAACCCGCTCCTATTTCTACCGCTTTTAGGCACGCCAGTCATTGTTTTCCACCCTAGTGTAGAAAAGTGCACGTGCTCATCCCTGTCACAATTTATTTTATTTATCCTAAGCGCTTAGCGAACCCCACGAATTACGCGTCAATCCCCACTTGTTTATTTCTTCGTAAATGTATTGAAAAACGTCATTTGATACGCATAGAAATTTGCCACTACAGAATCCGGCTCCATAACACCCTCACCTGCGGCTTGGGCGGATTTCGCCTCGATTGCAATGACAAACTTTCTCCGCTTGCATCAAAATGTACTATTTTAGAGGTTAGCGAACTGGATGTCAAGACCCTCATACCTTCGTTGTGGGCAGAACACCGCCGTGTTCTCGTGAGGACAATCGGTAGCAGCGATCTCTCGCGCCGGGCCTTGGTACAGGCCACGGTCCAAAGCGAAGAGGAGTGGCAGGCGGTAGCCTCCTTCTGAGAAGCAGTAATACTAGCAAAGGAGTAGGCCGCACGCGTGAAACAACGTCCCTCACGCCCCAGTCGGAATGCCCCGTCGCTGGCATTCCGATTTCCGGCCACCGTTGGCGCGGGCAATGGGTAGCTCGCCGTCCGACCATCCGGTAACCATCTGGACCGAGCCCAAGTCGTCGACGGTGCGTAGTGTTCCACGCGCGCCTCAAGGAGTTGTCAGCAAAACGTAGGGGCCCAGACAAGGTCGAAGCCTATCGAGGATAAGGATCAGTTTCTGAAAGGAAGGTTCGGCCCCGGTATGAGAGGCAACGAAGGAACAGTGGGTTTTATTTAGTAAAAGTCTGATACTATCTCCTGACCCGCTGAAGGGCGTAGAGATGTCATTGGATGACTTTCCTACAGAAAAGTTGTAATGTGAGGATCCTCAGACTAGACGGGTATTGTACAACACCCTACTTTAAACCACTAGGTTTTAAAGTATACCTCTAAAAGCTAGTAATATAAAAAAAGTGTTTTTGTTTATGTAACATGAAACCTTGATATCTAAAAAATAAAGGTAACAGAATACTAATGGCTGGAATGACTAAGATGTTAAAGTGTTTCTAATAAAATTCTAGTACTTAATGTTTTTAAGTGGATCAAAGTACCAACCAGTTGTTATTACGCGTCGCAAATAGAAATAAAATTTTACACTAATAATTTCGTTGAGGTCACAGAATCACTGTTAATGGTGTCAAATTATGGACGAGAAGTAAGGCTTGGCCAGGGTGTGAACCTAGTCACAGCTCATTAGAGCCACCCGGAACCTATTAAGCGGAGGTATTCTTTATATGGACTTGTATGGCTATGCGCTCACTGCATCTACTCCGTAGCGGCCGGGTGGCTTTAATGAACTGTGGACCTTAAGCGAGCGTAAAGTGTCAAACATCCTAACATATTATAAAGCAGTCTCCCATCCTGTGTCTCTGTCTGTATGAATGTAATAGACGGACTACTGAACGAATTTTAAATTCTTACATTACTTTAAATTTTTGGGGACGAAAATGGAAGATATAATTTTGCTCATCCCATTTCATGTCTTACGGTGATTGGAGCTAGAAGTAAAAGTCCAATTTGCGGTAAACAATATGTGTTCATGTTTTGGGAATTGAACCTAACAACCCAACGAGGTCGGCGCGGCTTGTGCATACGTCATCAGAGCAGCGGAGGACGGAGACGCAAGTGGGGACACGGGCTGTCCGGCGCACCGCGGACACTCACTTCCTCGGACAACGGTGCGATGGACACCTCTCAAATCAATAATTACTGTTTGTCCGAGATCGTTGTATTTTAATATTTGGCTAACAGCTCTAAGCCAGAGCTTATAAAACATACAGTCCACTCATTTCCATCTAACTCTAACAATATGTATTTATTAACATTAGTAGCAAAAAACAATAATGAGCATGTAACTGACTATAACTAACTTGGAAAATCGAACAAATGAATCGGAATAATGTCCATGTTTCGTGACGGACGAAAACAAGAGAGCGAGAGTCACTAGTGCCCCTAATCATTGCAGTGTGTTGCCACTTAAGAACATTGACTTAAATATTGACATCAAACACTACAGACAGTGCCTCAATACGAAAGTCTATGACCAGTGCGTGTTGCCAGTGATGAAATATGGCTCTGAAACGTGGTCGCTCACAATGGGCATCATTAGAAGGCTTAAAGTCACCTAAAGGGCAATGGAAAGGACTATGCTCGAAATTTCCTTGCGTGATCGAATCAGAAATGAAGATATCCGAAGGAGAACCAAGGTTACCGATATAGCGCGAAGAATCGCCAAACTTAAGTGGCAGTGGGCAGAGCACATTGCTCGCAGAACGGATGGCCGTTGGGGCCGATAGGTTCTGGAATGGCGACCGCGTACCGGAAGACACAGTGTTGCAAGGTGGACCGATGAACTGGCAAGAGTTGCGGGAATCCGATGGATACGAGATGCTCAAGACCGTTCATTGTGGCAACACTTGGGGGAGGCCTGTGTCCAATACTGCACGGCTATGATGATGATGACTAAATCTAAGGTGCGTTCACATACGCAATCTATGGCGCTACAAGTCAATCTCAATAGAATCAAAATAAATTACATAACTGGCACAGATGACAGGTATACAATTTATACGCCTTTTTGCCATTTACAGTCATCGGCATTGACTGAAAATAAGATGAGATCAAAGCGATACGTGTTACCCAAAATCTGAGCAGGTTTTCAATGGCTTCTTTGCGTAAAAGCCAGTGTTCTTCACTTTAACATAAGGGGTAAAAGTGTACCGCTACAAACTCATCCAAGCAAACAGACGCGCTCACCGTTCTCCATGTTTCGCACCGCCACAAAATTCGCCTCGACGCGTCAATGAGCGGTGTCGTGTGATAAACACTTAAAGTCTCGTTAAAGGCGTATCGTCCCGCCAACGACTTTGAGCATCTGGGCGGAGTTAAATGCACGCGAACTCGTACTGCCGCCTGCACCCGCACTTAGCCACGCTGAGCTTTAGAAATATTTTCTTTGCAAAATATTGATTGATTTACATATATATGTACATTTTATAGAACATTTAACAACCAATTTTTCTTTGTTACAAACATTTTTCTACAGATCCGTTTAAAAGAAATAGGAAAAAGTAGCGAAAAAAAATTATATGCAGATAATGTTATACATGAATCTATAATCAGAAAATTACTGTTTTATGACATTTAACTGTCAAGCCCCAACAGGACACGGACACCGGTGTCCGCACACTTATTGTCTTTCTATTGTGTCTCTAATTACGGTATTGAAAAGGTTAATAGGAGTAAGACCCTTAACAAAGACTTTATGGCTGGAGGTGGCTCACATCTGCGTTGTGCGATTTTCAAGCAAAAATGGCAGAAGGTAAAAGAATGGAAAAATAATGAACATCAGCGCCGAGTTGCCAGCCGGTCGGTTTTACATCGTTGTTTCGATGTAACTTCAATTCACTTGTTAAAGTTTTCATTTGAACTGTGTTGTTAAGTATTATTGATATTATAATTTGTTTGACTTCAAGTCAGTAGTAGAAGTAGTAGAATTTCGTTATGTTAGTTATTTAGCAACACAAGGCAATGATTCGGGGCACTACTCTTAGCATCTCTCGCTCTCTTGTTTGTCGACCGTCGCGAAACATAGACATTATTCCGATTCATTATTCCGATTTTGAAGGCTACAGTCAGTTATATAGGATGACTGGTAATTAGTAACCGATACATAAACACGTGATTGTAGTCATGATAACAAACAACTTTTACTTCGGGACCAAACCTGTAATCGCGAAATAAATCTGCTGGTTAGTACATTTATGCTCGCCTAACAGTGTCAAAAGACAAAATGTACTGAACTTGACAGATTTTTTTCACAATTTCAGGTGTGGTCCCACAGTAAAAGTTGTTTGTTATCATGACTACAATCACATGTTTAAGTATCGGTCAATAATTACCAGTCACCCTATATAGGTACTCGCTCACTATTGTGTGTCTATTTATATCTTTTCTTAATTGATCTACATCTGATTCTAATCTTATTTGTCAAGGTGGATATTTTTTTCCTTTATTACGTTTAGTACTTCTATTCAAATTTATTTTTAATTGAAATAGTTTGCGATTGAAATAGCTATGCAATCAATTAACGAATATTGAAGATGGTCTTTGACAATTAGGTTTTTGGCAACAACTGTCTTTATTATAATTTTATTTTCAGTTTACTCAGATCTTATACAATTGAAAAAAAAACTTTTATACATAATGAAGACTTTTCTAGACGCTTGATAACTTTAATTTCATTATATTATTATTATTTTTTAATTCAACGACCGAAACATTGAGATCCAAAATAGGTTTACACAGACGAAAGAGGCTTCCTAATTTCACAAAAATACAATTTAGTGATAAAAGTACTAAGACCTGACTAAAAATAATGAACCTAGAGGCTTATTCAAATGCTGTTTGAAGAAATAATCGTTTTCTGCTTAGGCAGTTGAATTATTTTATTATGAAGGTATTTTCTGTTACAAAGGAAAACGTATTATCGGCCCAAACAATAAAATCGTATCGAAAAATAAGACGACTTATATTCTACAACGATCACACAACGCCGTCTAGTCCCAAGCTAAGCAGAGCTTGTGTTATGAGTACTAGACAACTGATAAATATACTTATATATTTCTATACGTACATAATTATAGATAAATTACACCCAGACACAGAACAAATGATCGTGCTCATCACACAAACATTTGTACGCTTGTCTGTGGCGCGGACCCACTCAGGTCTGTCTGTGGGGTGACCACTGTGGTCCCTTGAACTGTCACTCATTTTTTTAACGTATCTTTAAACCTGTATCTATCCGGTTCATACATATACAGAATAAACTAGACAGATATGTATTCTATTCAATTTTTCAAATGAAACGAAACGTTATGTCAATGTCATTAATTGACAATCGTCGATCTGTCAGTTGTTTCAGTCCAATACTAACACATCAAGTGCAACTGTACCACTCGAAGGATTTTAATCTCCAGTCACAAGCCCTTTTATTATTATTTATTTTATTTTTTTTTAACAATTTTTTTATACACTACTTGCTTCTCCAATTTACTTCCGACATTGGCAGAATAGTCGACATCGGCTCATTTGCCATTAACAAAAAATAGAATAGAATAGATCTGTCAGTTGAGCGCCACTGACGCGATGAGACGCGCACGCGTGTATTTATTTTAAAAGTTTGAGTGTTCAGTGTTCCAAGTGTTAAGTATAAAAACATGCTTGGGTAAGTAATAAACATTTTTGATTGCGTAAACAGTGATAAAGATAAAGATTTCGGACAGAAATAAATCATTTCAACTTCGTTTTTCAAGCTTCGTTGACTTTTCTCGGTATTTTGGAGGTAGCTATTAATAAAAACGCAAACTGGCTATTACGTATGTTTTTATATATCGTACTATAGATATTAGCCGTTTAATTCAAATAATATAGTATTTTTATTGTGTACATTTTTAAATTAGAATTAAGTAAATCGCAAATTTTCCATTTAAGACTTTTTTGTTCTTGGGACCTGTCGAGGTAGTATATTTGGTATAATGGGCGGGCACATTGCTCACTTAAGAGATGGTCGATGAGGCTAAAAGTTCTGGAGTGGCGACCATGTACCGGAAGACGCAGCGTTGGAAGGCCTCTCACAAGGTAGACCCATGACCTGGTTGAGGGTTGCGAGAATCCGATGGATGTGAGACGCTCAGAATCATTCATTGTAGCGACATTTGGTCCACCAGTGGATGTTTTTCGTCTGAAATGCTGATGATGACTCATTTAAACGGTCGTGGAAAACTTTTCAAGCAGTGGTGGCCGAGTGGTAGCGGCCCCGACTTACGAGTTGTAGGTCGCGGGTTCAAACCCGACCAGGCGTATTACTTTGTGTAATTTATTTCATCACCACTGCTCTCAAAACGGTGAAGGAAAACATCGTGAGGTAACCGGCATGTCCTAGAACCAAAAATTTGAAGACATTCACCAACCCGCACTGGGCCCGCATGGTGGATTACGGCCCATTCCCTCTCTTAGAGGGGAGGCCTGTATCCCAGCAGTGGGAACATTAAAAGGTTGATGATGCTGATGATAGAAAACTTTTCAAGTCATCATCATTATCATCATCTTCCTGAAATGATTTAATGAGTGCCACCGATGCTGCAGTTAACGTAGTCACCTACTGGGCCCAAACATTTTAACAAGTGGTTGACCACTATCTCACCGCAAGCCCAACATAATTTTTTTTTTTTACAAAATTAATTTATTTTAAAATTATAAACGTGAAAGTTGTATGTATGAATTTGTGTGAGTAAGTTTGTCTCTTCATGTCTTACCTAATACCTAAACGAATTTAGAGTATAGCCTTTTTGCATTAATTCTCGATGTTCACGCGGATGAAACGCTGGCATATTACTATACTTACTGGTTTTCCCTCCCTCCTTCGTGGTATTCCTCAATGATGAGGGGCGTAATCGCCCCCGCACCGCTTCGTCATCATTTTCACTCTATACTGGTTTTAATATATCGATGGCCCCACCGAATAAACGTGCAAGAGCACTTACACGAATTTTTTTTTTTTGCATTTTTCGTTTCTTTTGCCTATCTTGCACCTATTTAATTTTTTTTATGAATTTTAGACCCAAAACACGTGTATTATAATAGTTTATTTTTTTATTCTAGGGAAACAATTAATTTAAAAGTCATAGGAATAATAGTTTATGCTGTTATTACATGCTTTTTGAGTCACCAATTACACAAGAATAAACATGTTAAAACTTACAGACGTTTGAGAAGATTTCTAACTGTTTTCGAATTTGGGCAATGTCTTCTTACACGTTTATTCGTGTAGAAATGTATGCAAACTTTATTACTAATGTTTTATTACACAAAATGGAAGTATTATTATAAATAGGTTAATAAAATTAAAGCTGAGCTGTACTCACAATGAATGTGTTCCCAAAACACTTTGTGCGTATAGGTGGGATGTCCAACATGTACCGTGCACGACTTACGCGTGGAGATGCAACGCCGGGGCGAAACTCCGCTGCCGCGACAAGTTGCGGCATGGCAGACAGATTTCCGGCGGGATCTCATGGTGAAATGGCGAGAGCGACTGTCGCAACCCCGCGCTGGGCACGCCACGATCTAGGCGGTAAGGCCCCTCTTTGAGGCGTGGCCGGAAAGGCCTCACAGCGTCGTCACCTTCCGTTTGGCACAGGTACTAACCGAACACGGCCAGTTTGAGACGTACCTGTACAGGATTCGTGCGAAGACGACGCCCAGATGTCACCACTGTGCGGACCGCCTGGAGGACACGGTGGAGCACACAGTCGAGGTGTGCCCCGCTTGGGAAGAGCACCGCCGTGTCCTCGTGGAGGCGATCGGCGGCAGTGATCTCTCACGCCGGGGCTTGGTTCAAGCTATGCTCCGGAGCGAGGAGGAGTGGCAGGCGGTCGCCTCCTTTTGCGAAGCCGTAATGCTAGCTAAGGAGGAGGCCGACCGCATCAGGCAACGGCGCACATGCTACCGCCGCCGCCGGGATAGCGATCCCGATTTCCGGCCACCGAAGGCGCGGACTCGCGGACGGCGGGCAATGGTTAACTCGCTGTCCGTCCGTCCGCTAACAGACCGGTCCGAGCTCAAGTCATTTACGGCGTGCACTGTTCCCGCGCGCTTCAAGGAGTTGTCAGCAAACTGTAGGGGCCCAGCAGGGCCGAAGCCTACTGGGGCCAAAGGTTATGTGAAAATGTCACCCGAGGCCCCACCCAAGGGCGGGATTTGTCATTGGTTGATTTTATCAACCACATAAAAAAAAACCATGTACCGGTGGCGCAACGCCGTACGTCTGGTAGTCCGATGATGGAACAGGCTAGGCGGAATTAGGCTATGCAATTCTGTCGCACACTCCCCGAAATGTAACCGGTAGAAAACCGACAGGCTAGCAACTTGGCGTCGATATTCAAGACTTTGAAGCCTCGGCTCGACGAGTGCATTATTGCCAATAATCCTCCTGGCTCAATAGTCTCAAGCTCATCAAGCTGGTATCGGGCAGATCCGTCCCAAAGATGAGAGCAGTACTCCATACACGATCGAACTTGCGCTTGATAAAGTTTGAGCAGCTGTTCCGGCGTGAAGTACTGTTTGACCTTTGTGAGGATTCCCAGCTTTTTTGCAGCCAGTTGAGACTTTGCTTCGATGTATGGCCCAATGTTGAGAGTAGATGTCAACGTTACACCAAGAAGATTAAGATGGTAGGTTACCGGCACGGCATGGCAATCAAATCAGCCCTGTTTCAACTTCCGGGGTGTAAACCCCGGAAGTTGAAACAGGGCTGATTTGATTTTAGCGGAAAATAGACACGCCCTGGGTCTTAACAGCATTGAACCTGACCAAATTGGCATCGCCCCATTCAGAGACTGCCTCCAAGGCCAAGTTCAAGCGCTCAACCATAGCCTCTCGAAGAGACTGGATCTGTGACCCACTAACTTGTGCGTTGGATATGTAACTCTCAGCAACAATGCTGTCGTCTGCATACCCAAAGGCACCGAGTTTAAGCAGATCGTTTATGTGCAGCAAGAACAATGTTGCCGAGAGTACTGACCTCTGAGAGACCCCGGCATTTGACCAGATGAGCAGCCATCGATGACCACTCGGGTAGACCGATCCCTCAGGAAGTCTACGATCCAAGCACACAATCCAGCAGGTATACCGAAAGAAGGAAGCTTACTAATCAGGCTTTCGTGCCAGACCCTATCGAAAGCCTTCGAGATGTCGAGGGAAAAGGCAAGTGCTTCCCCGCGCTTCTCGATGGCCTCACTCCAGATGTGAATGGCATACGCTAGAAGATCACCAGGTGACCGATTTCGGCGAAATCCTTTTTATCTTTACAAATCGATAGTGTTTTATGTTCCGAATCGACCCTCCGCGAGATTAAAACGACCAAAATTTAACGGTGTATACACTCCCGATCAAATGTATTACTTGATAGAGAATGCTAAAGTTACTGGTCATAAGTACCATAAAACAAATGACACAAAATTATTTTATGGATTTTAAAGAGTTATTATAGAGAAAGAACACAAATGGTGATATTTACTGGAGCAAAATAAAAGAAGTAATATTCTAGTAAATTTACTTCAGATGTAGTTTGGAAGACGAATTACGAGAGATGCAAATCTTGATAAGAACTAACTCAAGAATGAGGCGGGGAGAACCTACAGAAGATGTTGAAAACCTCAACTAGCGTACACTAGCATGTTACCTATACCACTTCCTTTATTGAAGGATTTGATAAGTCTTTGTGATTCAGGAGCAATACCAAACCATTATCAAATTTTTTATAAAAATCTACTACTATTAGATAACTCCATCTCGGTCGCCAATGACAGTGAGGAGGAGGACTAGTGTTTCTAATATTGCAATTTGATATTTTTTTTAATCAATAAGATTAGTACTTTGTGTTCACATGGATAAAAACCATGATTATATTTTTTATTCTATATAATATCTGTATTTTATTTCAATCTTTTTAATTATTTATTTACCATGCATTAACAAAGATGAAGACATAAACGAAAACTGATCTTATTAACTCTGATATAAGTGTATTCGATCTTTCCAATCATATGATAGCAGAACAATGTACTGTAAACAAGCGTGTAAATAGTTATAGCTGGCTTCAAAAACAAACTTGATTTACGGATAATAATAGTGTAACCTTAAGTACATTTTATTCGTTGTGTATTATTACACGAATAAACGTGTAATGACATATTACTGTAACCTAGTCATGCGTATTTCACAAGAGTAAAATCATTAAGTTGTTTTTCATGAATTTCTTGAAACTCGTTGATTTTTTTAAAGAAGTAAATATACAAATCTATAGTTTATTTTTTTACCTTTTATTCGATTATACATTATTTATATCTATTTACAATGAAATGAGCGTTATTGAAGTTTATACGTTTTTATTTTTTACTGAAAAGTTGTCACTTTTCTCTTACACGTTTATTCGGTGGGGCCATCGATATATAAATTAGATTTATATCATACGGAGAAATGCTATGAAAGCCCGATCGAGCACCAGATCAAAAGTCGTAAGTGGAGATGGATTGGTCACACGCCTAGGAGGGATTCCGATCACGTACCTAAGCAGGCATTGGACTGGAACCCTCAAGGTAAAAAGAAGTATGGCCGTCGTCGGCAAACCTGGTGACGCACCGTGTTGGCAGAAGCGACGGCCTTCGGACTGACATGGAGCGAGGTGAAGCGTAGACCTCAAGACCGGCCGCAATGGATGACTACAGTCGACGCCCTCTGCCCCAGCTAGGGGACATAGGATCTAAGTCAAAGTAAGTCATATCATACGAAGTAACTGAAGATATCCACCACCGGGTCTAGAGTAAAGCTACAAACATAATATTTCGCAAAATTTTAAATTCAGATCAGAAATAAGATTCTCCGAAATACTTCAACTGTGTTGAAGAGAAATAGCTGGTTAGTTTAAAACTTCTAGTTGCTGGTAGGTACATAATTTCTGTGCCTGCAAAGATGAGTTCAAAAACTAAAGCTCGACTACAAAAAACTTGTACTCTGAAAAGTACTCAATAAAACAAGAGTTTTTAGCGGGATTTCTTCGAATAAATTTCAGTGTCTGTTTTAATTATTCGAAAATTGTTTTCAAGTTAATTTTGTGATGTAAAATTGGTTTAGTTTTGTATTTCAATTGTCTGCGCAAATTAACAATCATTGAAACTGACGCGATATTGGTAAAACGGAGCTGAGAATTATTGTAGAATTGATTACCATAGCGAAGCTTACCCAGAAGGCTGACCCGATACATTTGCCACCAAATACTGCAAAAACATTACAATATGTTACATCCGCATTCTAATGGATTTCAAAGCAACTTAAAGTGACGGAAAACGTAATACTTTTTAAACTTGACACTGGCTAAATGCACAATCCGTGCGAAGCCAAAATTAAAAAAAAACTGGCCAATGTGAGTCGGACACACAGAAGGTTCCGTACAAACTAACTTATGTAAATAGTTCAATGCCCGCATTCTCTCGAAAAAAGTTTTTTTTTTTTGTGACGTACCTAACCGCAAATATACAGTTTTCAGATTTATTCGTAAATTTGTGCTTTATGACCTTGTTTCCTGCCAAAGGACATCACCCACGGTCCATACATTTTTGGTCCAAATTTAAAAGTGCCGGCCAAAGAAAAAAAATACAATATTCTGTTAGAACTTGTTCTTACGAACATTTTTTATTATGGCAAGAATGCTGTGGGAGCATTAGCCTCGGTATTATTTAAGTTCAAAAATGATTGGTTTTCAAAGAAAATTGCTTTCAAAAAATGAAATATCCTATACATAACAATACTTTAAAAAAAAATGCAAGAAAAAAAAAACAGCCAGTCTGTAGCTGTGTCTTTATTGCGTTATTTAAAAAAAAATAAAAAAAAATTGTATTT
The DNA here is from genome assembly GCA_958295575.1 of Leucania comma. NCBI lineage: Eukaryota > Metazoa > Arthropoda > Insecta > Lepidoptera > Noctuidae > Leucania > Leucania comma. The sequence goes on from OY282483.1 coordinate 6,129,859, forward strand.
GTTGAGATTTAATCGAAGAATAAAAATACCGGTATATGTTAATTGCAATGCTTTAATTGTTTAGAAAAGTCAAAACAAGTACCCATATAGTTATCTTTTAGAACCACAGTAATATTTTCTAAACCCAAAATCATAATAAAATATAGCATATGACGGCGAATTTCAAAAATGAGTGGACGGTCAATATCAGAAGGTGGGGTTGCGGTGTTTAATAGTAGTGTTAAGAAAACGCTTGGAAAGCGTTTCATGAAATGCTGGATGATGGAGATTTTATGATCACCCCTAAAAATCTCCTTTTGTGGTCAAAAAGAACTCTCATTTTAGACATGATAGGCTCCGCGGATTTTTAGGAATCGCTTTTGAAGTATTTGCCTTATATGGAGACGGCGGGGCTTTGCATGTGCAAAGACGGAATAAGCGTATTAAAAATGCGACCATACCTACGGGTTGGCAGAATTTAGTGGAGCCTGCTCTGTGCGAAAACGGCACGCATACGTACAAGTTTGCTTTATGTACTCAGCTAAGGTCAAATGCTGATCTAGGATCACACCGAGCGTGCTTCTCCCAAGGGATCGGATTGGTATAGGTATGTGGTGATCAGAGGGAGACCCTTGAAGAACTCCTGCTCGTATGGGAGGTGAGGAGATCTGCCCACTATCGCATAGAGGGAGCGCTACCATCTGGTAGTCAATAGTGGAAGGTCCTCCTCCTTATTCGCTCACTCTTGACAGAGTGGTCGTGGTTGACGATGTTGCATTTTCGTTGGCGAGTGAGGCTCCCGCGATGTGTCTCCACTTATCCCGGCTAACGGCGTCTCGGGAACACTGGACTATGGAAGTTTGTGTTGCAGCTCTGATGAGGTCTGTCCAACGCGTAGGTGAGCGCCCGCGTGACCGCTTCCCTTCCACTTGTCCCTGGATAACGAGTCGCTCCATGGAATCTTCGTTGCGAACAATGTGACCGAAATATTTAAGGATTCGTACTTGCACAGTCGACGATAATCTCTGTTTGATTTTTAACTCCTCCAGGATCGAGACGTTAGTCCTCCGCGCTGTCTAAGAGATCCGCAGCAGTCGCCGCCAGCACCACATCTCGAGTGCATCGATTTTGCGTCGATCTTTGAGGCGAACCGTCCACGATTCTGCGCCATAAAGAAATATTGGGGAGACCAAACTTCTCATGAGGCGGACTTTCGTGGCATTAGTAATGTTACGGTTGCACCAGATCCTTTTCAGCCTGTCAACAGCAGATCGTGTGATAGCACATCTCATTCGAATCTCATCTTCACATCCTCCAGTGTTCGTGACGGTGGAACCAAGATATACATACGATTGAACAACTTCACAGTTGGCAATCACAGTGATATCAGGATGATTCAGTACAGCTCGATCCACTATCATCATCTTGGTTTTGTCTTTGTTGAGCGTAAGACCGAAGGAGAGGCTTGTTGTCTCTAGAAGTGTCAGCAGGTGTTCCATATCTTCCTTCGATTGTGTTAGAAGGGTAGTGTCATCGGCATATCTCAAGTTAGACACCTTTCTACCTCCCACTGAGATCCCTTTGTCCCGCTGTTCCAACACGATTCTCATTATATACTTACTCTGTATAAATTTTGAACAGTAGTGGAGACAATATACAACCCTGTCGAACGCCAGCGTGGGTGTAAAAGCTTTTTGAGTCAACGTCGTCTATACGAACAGTCGCAGTTCCGTCCTCATAAAGTCAGCGTATGATACTAACTAGGTGGAGCGGTACTCCCATTTGAATTAGCACGTCCCATAGAATAAGCCATTTCACGGTATCGAAGGCCTTGCGGAAGTCAACGAAGCAGATATAGAGTGGGATGTTAAACTCTCTAGACTTTTCGATTATTTGTCGAAGAACTAGTATCTGCTCTCTTGTTCCTTTACCCTTGACTAATCCCGCTTGCTCAATAGCTATAGTGGAAGGTACGATTCAATAAAAAGTTTCGCAAGATGAGTACTAGACAATCTGGCACACCGAGTTGATATAGCTTAAATGATAAACCAATATGTTACACTTTGTCAAAAGCTTTCGTTGAGTCAATAAACGAGAAGTCCATCATCGCGTTCTGATGGAAACCAGCGCATTGGTGTTCAACGATTCGCTGGACTTGTTCGATTCGTAAACCAAACTACCGTTGGGAATAACACTCTTAACTTCAGCATAATCTCTGCGCTGCTTGTAAATAAGCCTCTCGTAGATTTTATCGAGGACATTGAATGGATTGATGAAAAGGTAGCTGGAGGGGCAAACTTGACTTGGACTTGCATAGTTTAGGAATACCGATATTAGTGACCTTTTTCCACGCTTGGGGGAACATGTTATTCCTTAATGCACCATTGAAGACGACGCTCATTAGTATTATGAGATGGGATGGGAAGAGTCACCTTGTTGATGACACCGTCAGAGCCGAGGTCTTTCCGTGGCTAAAGCTTTTTGATGATATTATCCACCTCCTCTGAGATAAAGAGGGACAAAGGATCATTAGGATCTTGATGAGTGCTAGGGAAGCTCTACGTTCAACTTTAGCGTCTCTCATATCAAGGTGAGTTTTGTCTATTGGTTGAGGGCTAGAGAAACAATGGAACTGTAGGCTGTTATTGTAACTGTAGAAAATACAGCATTTCGCTTTGTCACACTTATCGAAAGCAATACTCTTATCGGGGCGAATAAGAACAGACATAGAAGCCTCTACTTCCTCTGAAGGTGCTAGAAGGCGAGGTGAGCGGGTTCTAGCTCACATTTTATCCCAGCGCGCGGCACGCTGCTCTGTTGCTTGAGTTTTGTTTACTTTGCCGGGAGCTGCATTCTTTTCAGATTTTAGACCACATACATCGCCCAGGAGTTTCAAGCGATGGACGGATCGTTCGTGGTCCATATGTGAATCGAACGCTGCTTCGTGTTAGCGACTGAGACTCAAGAAATCGGGGATAGAATCTAACTGATTCGATATGGTAGATTTTGGTCTTCCCATTCATGATCAATTGGGACGGGAGTGATACAATATCATACGCGTTGCTTCAGGTACCTACTAAAGTAACAGTTAAGATATTCGAGGTGGGGCGAGCGTTCAATGGCTAGGGGAGGGGAAGTCACCACATTGTGTGATGGTAAACGGCAGCTGCCTGGAAGTTTCTATTCAAGCTCTAACTCTTTGTTTTTACAATTCATGTTACCAAAAATGTACGGAAAATGATTTTTTTAAACTTAAATAAAACCCAGGGCAACGGTCCTACAGTTTTGGTGCAGTAATAAAAAATGCTCAAGGGGTCAAGCTCTAACAGATTGCTATATTTTTTTTTTCTTGGCCGGCAAAGCGACTTTTGAATTTGGACCAAAATAAATGATCTCCTTTCAGGGTTCTAGGTCAACGGGAAGTATCCTATGAATATTGATTTCCTTGAGAGTGTCAAAATGTACGTTTTTTGCTACATAAACGGCCATATCACATTTTGTCGTTAACTTAGAAGTTTAATTTTTTCACAGCTGCTAGGTACCGCATACTTAGTATATGTTATGTTGTTTAAGAGGTTCTTGACAGACAGACAGACGGACAACAAAGTAATTCTATAAGGGTTCTGTTTTTAACGGATTCCTAAAAAGGTATGAAAGAAGAAAGTATTTTTAGATAAAATTATGTTCAGAATATAGAGCCTGTAGTCGTATGCCGAACTTATTGCCATAAAGATTACTTTGCAAAAGATAGCGTCTGAAATTCTGATTGGGTTGCAAAAAATGTCTTTTGAGGCACTCCCATCGCTGAGTGTAATAGGCTTATTTCATATCAGAAAAATACACAGGCCTTGTAGAATAGGCTATAAGAGCGAAACCGCGAGAAAAGCTTGTCCTTGATAATATATGTGCCAGAGAAGTTAAGGGCCGGTTCTAGTCACTGCTTTTTTTTTGTATGAACTTCGCTCGGGATTATGTCGTCTTCGCGGCCCCAAAACAGCGGTTTTATTTTTATATAAAAAAAACAACAAGTATTCAAGATTTTTGTTCTTGCGAAGCGCTTTTAAATAACAAGCTTTATTTTTTTCTTGTAACTTTCAAATAGTTCCGTAACGTAATCTCGTAGATAAATACGTTTGAAATCGTAAATTAGGATCAGATTCGCGATTTTTTTTTATCAAGCCAACTAATTTATATCGTGTTTTCATTTTTGCTAAGCCCTTGGCCATATATTCAATTTTAATAAAATAAATTTTCATAGTGTTCTCTTTTATATTTGTGGATTTCCATAGGTTTAAAAAAGGTCAAAATGAGTAGAACCGGGCCTTAAAGAAATCTAATTATATGGATATGGAAACATATCATAATATTCACCTTCCTGCCTTTGTTCCATTTCGTAAAATCCGTTCTTAGTGTAGACGTCTACCCGCTATAAGAAACCTACCAGCCAATTTTAAGTTTGTAGGTGTTATAGTTTCTGATATTTCGTGATTAATCAGTGAGTGGTACATCGCTTTTATGGATTACGCGTCTCTTACTGCTTTTGGTGTAGAGCTTTTTTAGAATTAAATACAATGGCAAAATTGAGACAGAAATCATAGACTAAATTATTTAATAAATCTGCTGAAGCATTAAGGAAAAGCTCCCTCAGTCAGGATTTTTTTTTTTTTTTTTTTTTTTGTGGTAGGTAAAATCATCCAATGACAAATCCCGCCCTTGGGTGGAGCGGGAAGTAGTGTCAGACTCTTACTGACTAAAAACCTACCCCGTTCCTTCGTTGCCTATAGTGCCGGGGCTGAGCCTTCCTCTCAGAAAACGGCCCTTGACCCCAGCAGGCTTCGACCCTGCCTGCCTGCAGTTAGCAGGCTGGGTCTCTTCGGTGTGCTGACAGCTCCTTGAGGCGCGCGGGAACAGAACGCGCCGTCGACGACTTGGGCTCGGTCGGTTACCGGGCGATCGGACAGCGTGCTACCCATTGCACGCCGTCCGCAAGCCCGCGCCTACGGTGGCCGGAAATCGGGATCGGAATCCCGGCGGCGGCTGGGGCGAGCGCCCCGTTGCCTCTGCCTGATGCGGTCGGCCTCCTCCTTTGCTAGCATTACTGCTTCGCAGAAGGAGGCGACCGCCTGCCATCCCTCCTCACTACGGACCATGGCCTGAACCAAGGCCCGGCGAGAGAGATCGCTGCCGCCGATCGCCCCCACGAGGACACGGCGATGCTCCGCCCAGGCGGGGCACACCTCTACAGTGTGCTCCACCGTGTCCTCCGGGTGTTCAGCACAGTGGCGACACCCGGGCGAATCTTCCGCACGAATCCGGAACAGGTACTTAGCGAACTTTCCGTGTTCGGTAAGCACCTGCGTCGTGCGGAAGTTGAGAGCGCCGTGAGGTCTTTCCAGCCACGCCTCAAGGATGGGCCTTATCGCCCCAATTGTGGCGCGCCCCGAACGAGGTTGCGATAGTCGCTGACGCCATTTCGCCATGAGATCCCGCCGGAGCTCTGTCCGCCATGTCCCTCAGTCAGGTACAAAAAACAAATTGATTAATCACCGAATAGTTTGTTTTTCAACAACACAAGTTATAAAGATACTTAAAACAAAAACATTACTGATCAAAAATTTCATAGCGCAATAATCTCTAGGGCCAACTGACACTGGTACTGGCTCCCATACTAATCTATTTATGCTTCACATGGTAAGGGTCATTTTAAGCTACCTAGAGTAAACGTTAAGCATTGTTGGTTTAAGAGGCGGCCGAAATCATGAAGCGGAGACCAGTCTAACGCCCCGACCCCCACAGGAGACTCCCCATGCATCGGGAGTCCCAGGACGACTAATGGCCACTGTAGACCCGTGGATTGTTCAAAGCAGATGTTTTAGTCAGTAGAGCGGAAGAAATCATTTGATGATGTCCACGTAAAAAAAGCGGCTTGAGAAGTAGACCTCACAAGTCTTCGATGTTTCTATCGAACCCCTGACGTACAGCGGGTCTCCACGGTCAGGATTAAGCGTTTGACCACGTCGTTTATACCGCTTACATCGAAGGACTGGAACAATTTTCCTGTCGCTGTCTTCCCATCTAATTATAATTTAGTTGCCTTAATAGGCTGTAATAGAGTGAATAGGCTCTGTTTAATAGAGTGAATAGGCTCTTAAAACTAGTACTCTTCACCAACAACAATTGCATCAATGCTTACCATCAGGTGGGATCGTAGTCAAGCACAAACACTATGTACATAGGTGAGCATAACTCAAAGTTGAGTTTTCTTCCAGCAAACCATTAAGTGATACAGAAATGACAATACTCGTAGCGGTAAAATTTTAAATACACCTCTTTTTCCTATACTTCTTCTTTTTTCCTCTACTGTCCTGAAGGAAAAAAAGTTATTTTCAACTTGTTTATCAAATTATTTACTTCTACGTCTTCTACCAACATAACCAACTGAAAAGTTTTCATTCACTAATACCATCGAAATATATGTACTACGCACACTAATAAAGTATTTTTTACACAGATAATACAATTTAATTACTGACATTGCCCTTAAGCTAAGTCAAAAGATTAAAGAAAAATGGCCCAATTTGCTAGTAAATATTTGCTGACATAACCGTAAAAAATCCAATTGTCGATCCTAAAATTTTTAACTAGTTAACTTTTTGATCAGACATTTCAATATTGGTTCAGGCCTTTAAAATTTAGGGTTTCATGCTCAAATGGCTGCATTTTATTTCCAAACCTACTCCGTTTGTTTGCCCGCTTTTTCAGAACGCTAATATACTTAAGCACTTGAAATTTCATTGGATGGTATGTGTTACTAAATATTCAAGAGCATCTGCTGGCGGTAGTGCAGACGATTTTTAAAACGTTCTATATAGTAATATTCATATACATAATATTATTTTCAATACACTTGCTCAGAAAGTGACTTTTATTGCACTACACTTAGGTATATAATGGCACCTGTTACTAAACTGTGACATTTTGATTACCATTACGCACTAGTGCTGTAATGTAGCTATAACCTTTTTGTTCAACCTCTTTGTTCGCAAAACAAATTTTGAATACGAAAAAATAAAAATTGTTTGTTGTCTATGGTCGTCATTTAAAGATGCGCGCGGTTTTTGGCGTAATTTTTTCGAGTAAAATTCATGGTCTGTATTAATAAAACAAAATCAAATACTACATTTTAAAAAGTTACATCCATATTCTATTGTCACTACGAATGACATAAACGTAAAAACTTTTCACACAAGAAAACAAGCGACGACTAGGCAATATGATCAAAAGACCATATAGCCATAGCCTAGCGCGTGCTCATAGTTCAACAGATATAATTTTTTTACCGCCATGTTATGAAAAATTTTACCAGTTTTACCGTTGTAATATTAATTAACTTAATTATTTTTCTTCACAAGTGTATTGAAAAACGTCGTATGATACACGTGAGTAATGAACGTTACCGTTCTTGGCTCTCTTAAGACCCTCGCCAAGGCTCGGGTCTTAATAACGCCTCGACGGTAACCTCCTACATTACACACTTGTATCACAATGTACTATTATTTTACACACAACTTTTAGCAATGAAAAAACTGAACCCTTGTAGGATCGCTTTGTTGTCCGTCTGTCTGTCTGTCAAGACCCTTTATCTCAAGAACGCGTGAAGATGTCGAGTTGAAATTAAAACGTTTACATATCCAGGACCATGACTCAGGTCTGCGGTCCCTTGAAGCCTGAAAAAATCAAAGTTTGTTAGCAAAAAACAAAGATACGGCGTAAACGGCCGTATCTTTTTCGCAATAAACGTATATTTCGACACTCTCAAGGGAATCAAAATTCATAGGGTTGACCTATAATCCTGAAATTTGGCATGAAGCATGGTCACATTGCACAAGTATAGGAAAAAATCTGAAAACTGTAAATTTTTGATTAAGTCACCAAAAAAAAAAATTAAACGATTCGGGATTTGCACTGTTTTCATAGGTAATTTGTACGGGACCCTCAGTGTGCAAGTTTCACTTGCCTGGTATTTTTTAATAATATATTATTCTTGATTTAACTTAGTTATTGGTATTAGAAATAACTCCCTGGTACAAGCTGGCCCTGGTACAAGCCATGGCCCGGAGCCAAGCGGAATGGCAGGCAGTCGCCTTCTTCTGCGAAGCATTCAGGAAGCCGCTGGGATCCCAACCCTGATTTTCAACCACTGTAGGTGTGGGCTTGCAATGGGTAGTTCGCCTTCCGGCCGTCCGGTAACCGTTCCGACCGAGTGAGTGTGATGTCAGCAAAACCGTAAGGACCCAGCAGGGTCGAAACATACTGGGGCCATGGGTTCGCTTCTGAAAGGAAAACCCGAAGTCCAGGAATGCAAGGCAAAGACGGAATTAAGAATGGGTTTTAGTCAGTAAAAGTCTGGCATGTTCTCCCACTTCGCAGTAGAGCGGAAAAAATTACTGGAGGATTTCCAACCTGAAAAAAAGAAAAATAATACTTTGGGGTTTCTTTTATGTTATGACTTTGGTGGAAAGATACTTTGGTTCAGTGTCTGAGGCAGGTTCGGGCTTGATCATTTTTGTTCTATGCCATAATTTCTTCAAGCAGCCGATTAAGTTTTGAATATTTTTCTACCCCAGCAAATTTTTAAGCTCCACCGGCTTCTCGAACATCAAACGATGTTGAAACAAGATCTTGAGTGGTAGAAAAATCTTGTAATTTTAGCTTTAAAGACACTAAGGGCTTATTAGCGTCTTCATAATAAGGATCTTGATGAAGAAAAGGCTTTAGCAACAAATTCTTAAGGTAAAAGTATCAGTGCTTGTTTACGTGGCGCAGCCTGCACTAAATTCAAACATATATTATGACGTTGTGTGAAAGTGTTTACGAAGACGCGTTTCTACATGCTTTTGCTTGAAATATAGGCGGTCCCCACCGCGTTGGACGGGGCGGTGCCCGCGGTGGTTCACGCGGCGTTCTTCGTTCAAAGTAAAGCGTACTGCTGGCATATGTTTGCACGTGCGATGCCGCTTCTCCATATTTAAACAGTAAAAACGCATGATGCGCCGCTGTACGCGACGCCCCACGCCCCGCGTATCCGTAAACAAGCACTTAGTTTTCTTAAATTTAAGTATGATAGCTAGTAGAGTGGACTGCCTGTACATGAATCGTTGTATTAGTGCTCACATGAGTATTGATACCTCGTTTCATGGGTCGGGCAGGGGGCGAGTAGATTAAGGTTGTATTACTAACACTAGTTATAAGTTTTTGTACTACTAACAAATTGGAACTTAGTTATCTGAAATAAACGTATTATTATTATTATTATTTCAGCTGAAAGACGTTCACTATTAGATATAAGCCTCCGGACCCAAGTGTCGCCACAACGACAGGTCTTGTGACCGTATTCCCGCGCTTAGTCGTCGGTCCACCTTATGGAAGATCTTGCAACGCTGCATCTTCCCGTATATTCTATGTTCATTGAACTATAATTTGCGACCAATAATTTTGCGAAAAATATTATATTCCTACGAAACAAAATCCGACTTTTATGTGAAAGTCGTAAGAAAAAGCTAGAATGTATCTAAAATAGAACAGGTATTTCAGATACTATAGATTTCACAGGCAAGACCTATTGTGTTCTGAGTTGAAAGAAAATGGGAGTTCGTTGGAAAATGTTCTCTTTGACACACAAACCAGTGTTCCATGTTTCCTTACAGTGCTTTATTTGACGTATATTTTTGGTAATGTCAAAGGGAATAAAGGATTTATTTCACTGAAAGATTTGTAGACCGCTTTCTTAGCTTCCGCGTATGGCAAAGTGAAAGACACGAAAAAGGCTACAAAATTCTACAATAATGGATTTTCCTAACCCGCACACAAGGAACATGGCTACTTTACTCCGAAGCTGAAATAGAAAGGCGACTCGTTCACAAAGAGTTGTAAGGAATCAGAAATCAGAAGCGTTTATTTTTAAATAGACCAATTACAGGCACTTTTGAATCGTCAAAATGTCGTTCTGTCCAAAAAAAAGTGAAGCTAAATTTCACGTACCAAAGAGTCAAGTTGAAAAAATACAATTGCGAGTCGGGCTCATGTACTTAGGGCTTATACAAACATACCGATGTAAATTGTTCCATTCCCAAATGAAGTCTCGAAGATTTTCCCGAATCGCAAAAACGATATACGATGACGTAAAAAATTTATAGTTTTCAGATTTATTTTTGTAGTACTTGTGCTATAAAAAATTGCTTTATGCCAAATTTCAGGATTCCGCTTTTTTCTTTTTGAGGTATTAGAGTATAGAACCCTTAAAATTAGCCCTATAATATTCACAATTATTTAAATTAAGATAATCTTGTAATCATGCAAGAAATATGAAACATTTTTATTATATATTATTTATTTTTTATAGCTACGTTGTCAACAGAAATTAATTGTTATAAAAAATAAGCGAAATCTTTATAGAGAGGGTACTGGTCATCCCTTTGGGCACGTGTTATTACAAAATTTTTGGTAGATACAGGATGTGATTTTTTGTTTTAGGCTGTATAAATTAGAATCTATTGAAAAAAAAAACTTAAATTCATTCTAATTTCAATATCAGAATAGTTCAGGTTTTAATCGTTTTAATCCCATATAGTTAGTACGCAACGATCGACAACTACTTACAGATCATTGACTCGCTCAGCTGATGTTTACTTAAAGAATTAATTTCGTACATGCGTAAATTAATTCGAGTTTTAAAGATCATTGACTCGCTCAGCTGATGTTTACTTAAAGAAATTAATTTCGTACATGCGTAAATTAATTCGAGTTTTAAAAATAGTACTTTATTTACAAGCTCTGCTTAGCTTGGAACTAGACGGCGTTGTGTGATAGTTAATAGACAATTTTCACATTAATAACATTACCTTTCTCAATTACGCAAAAACACTATTTCACGCCCACAAAGTTCATTAAAATGCCTAGTTGCTGTTTATTCAATGGACACAATTTTAATGGGTTTAGATAGAAGTTAAATTCCTTGGTATTTAAGGTACTTTGTTGTATAGTCGTACTTTGGGTTTTTTTTTATGGTAGGTAAAATCATCCAATGACAATTCCCGCCCTTGGGTGGAGCGGGAAGTAGTGTCAGACTCTTACTGACTAAAAACCTACCCCGTACCATTCTTTGCCTTGGTCCCAGGGCTCCGGGTGCCAAGTCGTACTTTGGCTGGCAGTAGCCTAGAAGTATCAGGAAGAATCATTCCTTCTTGTGTCTTATGTATACGTATCTTTAAATCTATGATTTTTAGGGTTGCGTAGCCAAATGGTAAAAACGGGACCCTATAACTAAAACTTCACTGTCTGTCCGTCTGTCTGTCTCTGTCACCAGGCTGTATCTCAAAAACCGCGATAGCTAGACAGTTGAAAATTTCACAAATTATGTATTTCTGTTGCCGCTATAACAACATATATATTTTCCCATACAACAAACGCGATTTTTTTTGCCCTTTTTTGCTCGATTTTAATAATGGCAACAGGAACTTGAAATGTTCACAAAATATTCCGTTGTATTTTTACTTTAATAATAAAAAATATAATAAAATTAAATTTAAGGGGGTTTGATACAACATAACGCTATGACCTTCAGGAATGGAATAGTACCCAAAGATACATCGTTTTAATCCCATGTAGTTAATACGCAACGATCGACAACTACTTACAGATCATTGACTCGCTCAGCTGATGTGTACTTAAAGAAATTAATTTCGTACATGCGTAAATTAATTCGAGTTTTAAAAATAGTACTTTATTTACAAGCTCTGCTTAGCTTGGAACTAGACGGCGTTGTGTGATAGTTAATAGACAATTTTCACATTAATAACATGAATAACATGAAATAGGAACTGAGAACGTTATTACTTTTCTCAAGTTTCTTGCGATTCTAGTGTGGCGTGGCGGTCGATCCTGATCTTGCTCGGAGCGCATTGTGCACGCTTTGTGTCCTTGCGTCCACAGAGTTTAAATAGATAGATACTTAACATAGTCGCGATCTTTTGGCACAGACGCGTCGTAATGTTGCCACTGTATTTTTATATTTATTGTTTTATCTATTTTTCAATCGTATATTTGTACTTCCCATAGATTTGTTTAAATTTTATTTTATTTTTTTCGATTTGTATACAAGACCGTGCCGACGTCTATATGTCTACATTGTCACCGGCCCGCACTGAAAACCAGCGTCGTAGACTCGTCGCATTCTGCGTAGGGTCACGACATTAAGCTGAGTGCTCGGCCGTTTTGCGCGGACGTGGCGCATACTTCTCACAATATTTATGTTATGTTAAACCTGTTACTTGCGCCTTTATCCGGCAAATAAAAAGTTTTTCTTTCTTCTTTCTTTCTTTCATACAGAATCGCGTGGAACAGCTAGTTCATGATTTATTACCCTAAGGCTTAGCACGCACTTCTATTAAACGCCCGCGTTTTCTCGCACGTCTGAAACCGCAAAAAAATGTAACACATGGCTTTATAAACAAGCGCACGCATTACCGATTTTTTCAGTGACTGATTTTACGGAGTGACACGCGGTTTTGCGTTTATAGCTATTCCTAAACCGCTTGCGTTTAATCGCAGGTTGTGCTAAGCCTCAGTCCATGAATATTGTGAAATCGTATTTTTTTTTTTTCAAATAGCCAAATCGGTCCAGTCGATCTCGTTTTAGCGAGACTAACGAACAGCTGCTCATTTTTATATATAAGACTAGCTTTTGTCAGTGGTATCGCCCACATAAAAATCGATTTCTCCATAAAAAAAAAACTTCCAAACCCTGTTTTACTCCTTTAGAGGTAGAATTTCGTAAAATCCTTTCGAAGCGAATGTGCACACCCTATAAGGAACCTACCTGCCAAATTTATAGTTCCTGAGATTTCGTGATTAATCAGTGAGTGGTATTTAGCTTTTATAATGTGTAATTCAGGTATTCTATACAATGCCGGATGCGCAGCCGGTAATGTGTATAAAAAACGAGAGCAGGGAAGGAGGTGATGTAATTTTAGGGCACCCTGACACGGACAGGTTAGGTTAGGGTATATTTTTTTATTACTACCTGAAAATAAAGGCGTTTTTTTTTTAACCGTCAAATGCTATACATTGCCTAGAATACCAGTTTATTTGGATTGCCGGTAACATAATTATAGATTAATTAGTTCTACTACTTCTACTGTGGATGTTAAGCATACCTTTTAGTGACTTTTTAACACAGGATCTTATAAATGTTGTTACATATTTTTGACATTGTTTTATAAATAAGTCGTAGGTAACTTTCTAGGATAAAGATATCTTTATGCTAGAAAGTTGTAAATGTTCAAAAGAGCTACCATGGCCCTTGAACTCTAAGGCCAAATAAAATAATACAAATAATTGTTTTTAAAAAGTAAAAGTTTGACACTTCTTGTGGCTTTACTAACATCAGGGGGCTTACACTCGAGTATATTTCCGATCGGTCGACATTGGAATTGTGACGTTAATTACTCTTGAATTCGATGCTAGCGCTAAATTGCGTGACCTTTTTGGGAAACTAAGTAAAATGGGGATTGGGCTTGGCGTGTGGTCACGTAATTTTAAACCAATATGGCGCTAGCATCGAATTCAAGAGTACCTAATGTCACAATTCCAATGTCGACCAATCGGTATTAAACTCGAGAGCCACCAGAACTGACAGGAGTTATTAAGGGTGACTTGTACATCCTAGTTAAATCTCGATTTAGTATTATTTAAACTCTGCTTAAACCAAAATCGAACTTAACTCATTGCACGACATCGGTTTTGAGTAAAGTTAGATTTAAAGAAGTGTCAAATTTAAACTAGCATGGTGGGCAGTTTAAGTTGCTAAATCTTGATTTAGCGAGTGTGAAATGTTCATTATCATCTTATTTACTGTGCAATATTACTGTTAAAATGGATATTTGTATTTGACACGTTCCTTTCACACAGAAAAAAGAGGCACGCAAAAAGTTTAAAATACAGGGAATATCCTACCAAGCTGTAAAAAAAGGAACGATCCAAGGGGCTGACACATGCTAAGCTAGGTTTAGTTAAGTCGAACTTAATGTGTAATGCGAGCTTAATAAAATCTAGTTTTAAGAGCAGATGGTGCAAGCCACCGTTAATGATATAGCACCTCAAGAAAAAACTGGTATACAAAAATGAATGATAAAAATTTGAACACCCTCTATTTCGGGAGTTTATTTGATTTTATTGTAGGACACCAAATGGTGATTTCTGTTTTTCATACCGCTGGCCTTTGTTTTTGTTGTCTTTATTGCATGAGCACGCCGGGGCTAATGTTTTCCGCATACAATAGAGAGGGTTAGCTTAACTCCATCGTCGACTGATGAAATGGTGACCATTTCATCATGTAGAAACTGTCATATTATTATGAAGTTTGCTGAGTTTAGCGGATCTTTCCCATCACAATTGCTGTGAATTATGTACTGAATTTTTGCAGTTTTCACATCAGCTTTATTACGAATAAAATAAGAACTTTATTTTTAAAATCATTGACACGTACCAGAAATGACTCCTTCATCATGGTTGCGTTCACAAATATTATTTAAACTCATGTACCTAAAGATACCGGCACGAAACTTGAGCTCTAACTTTTTGCTTCATGGCTGACTTATAGTAGAACTAGACTTGTAGAGCAGTGATGGCCAAGTGGTAACGTCCCCGACTTACGTGTTCGCGATTTCAAACCCAATGAGGCGCATTACTTTGTGTAATTTATTTCATCAACGCTGTTCTCAAAACGGCAGCATTCAGATTCAAAAATTCGAAGACATGTAACATCCATGATGAAAATCCACGTAAAAAATGGTTTTGGATGAAAATTGGTTCCCAGGCGAAACTGAACTAAAAAAGATCAGTATAAAAAAGATAGTAGATAAAATTATCCCCCATTTCAGCAGGCAGGATGTCAGCAAATACCTGACAAGGATATAGACTGCCCAAAGACGGTGGTTGGCGTAAATTATACCTTTATCACAACGTTGAATATGGGGATTTATAAGTAAGAATATCGAAAAGAGATTGACCTAGATACCAAAGGCAAAAATACTCTGGACTAGGCATGTAATGTAACAAAAGTGGTTATACCAGAACCGAAATTAAAAGCGGAGTATTTAAATCTGGTTTATCGGAATCAGAACCGAAACCGCAACCGGAACCGAAATCGGAACCGGAACTGGAACCGTAACTGGACCTGGAACGGGAACTGGAACAGAAACCGGAACTGGAACAAGAACTGGAACTGGAACAGAAACCGAAATTGGAATCCGAAGCAAAATCGTCAAATGAAACAAAACTAAAACTAATAAAAAAACTCGGTTAAGTAAGTATAAAATGAAGCGTACACTTGGAACATGACATGCCAATTATTACGAAACAAACTAAGAAGTGCGCCTCACGATTAACGATTGCATCAATATTGTTATCAAGTAGAATCGCCAAGTCAAGCACTAGTTTATATCAATTTAAAAAAAAAGTCAAAGAGTAGTTGACAGAACGCACGGGAAGGAAGGTTCCTCGCACAAGTATAGACGTGTTTGTGCCTCCGACATAAATCGGAATTGAAATCTGAATCGGGAGTCCAAAATCAATCGAAAATTCCGACTTTTCGGAATCGGAATCGAACCGAAAGTAGGTTCCGAACCAGCCTTATCTTTTGCCTAATGGGCGAACAGAAAAAATAAACACATTGTAACTATCTCAACCAATTACGACGTTAAATACTCGTTGTTTATTTGTTTTTCCTTCTGCGAAACGGTAATGCTCGCAAAGGAAGTGGCCCTAAGAGTTAGACTAAGAACTCACGAAGCGCTTTTCACCCGCGCCCGCCGCGTTAGAGGAAACAGCTATTTTATTTCAAAACTCACGTGACGGTAGATTTGCGCGGTTATGCAGCCGTAAGCCTGGCGGCCGATTGTCGTCAGCCACTGCGCGGTCGCCCAACAACCGACCGCAAAGCGTGCGGGCGCAAACCACCGAGGCGGCGGGCGACCGTGGCCAGTGCGATTCTACAAGTTACCCGCCAGTGCAGCGGGAGCCACGAACAACCGCGCACACCGCGGTCGTAAAACGCGTCGTGAATTTGCTTTAATTTTTTACTTAAACATCTGTAGTCTACAGGAGCCGCGTGCACACAACCGCGGTGGCCGCGGGTGAAAACCACATCGTGAATTCTCTCTCTCATAAGGTACATACATCATCACAGCCTAGCCTCCGCGACATGAGACGCCCCTGGCGTCAGGAATCACAGAGCGATCTCCGGCCACCGATGACGCGGGCTTGCAACTACGAACGAAAATCCTGTAAAGACCGAGCTCGAGTCTTCAATGGTGCGTAATGTTCCACGGCCGCCCCGGAGAGATGTTAGCTATGGGAAAACATATGAAAGGGATAGTCGTGATCTCAAAAATACTGGCAACTGAAGGCTTTTGGATTTTTATCTTTATTTGTGCTACGTAATCTTAAGACACCTCACCCACGGCGACTTTTTGTACCGAGAGATGCACCATAACGTTGATTTAGAAGTATGATTTAACTACTGCTAAGAGTAGCAGACTTTATTTTTGATTAATCCAGCTTAATAACTCCAAGCGTTCTTGAAAAAAACCAGCCAAGTGCGAGTCGGACTCGCGCACTAAGGGTTCCGTACCATTGACTAAGTAAACAACAGAGCAAAAATTTTTACTCTGTTGTTGTCCCTTAAATATTTATTTTATTTTAATTTTATTATTTAATTAAAAATATAACCGAGTATTTGTGAATATTCCAAGTACCTGTAGCCATTATTGATATCGAGCAAAAAAAGCACAAAAAAAAAACGCGTTTGTTGTATAGAAGCATTCCCTAAATATATGTATATATATATATATATATTGTATTCGTTGTTCTAGCGGCAACAGAAATACATAATTTGTGAAAATTTTATCTGTCTAGCTATTGCGATTTTTGAGATACAGCCTGGCGGCCGACAGACGGACATACAGCGAAGTCTTAGTAATAGGGTCCTGATTTTACTCTTTGGATATGGAACCCAAACAAAGGACTGTGACAGACAGAAACACGGATAGCAAAATGATTTTATAAGGATCCCTGCTTAATACCGTTACCGACTAAGGTGCCCTATTCTTTGAAGAATTAGACAACGATTATTATTATTATCACTTATTCAAAGTCTACAAAAACTTCTTAGGTATAGTTATAGCGTCAACAACTGACGAAATCGAAAGCTTCCAGCTGAAACATTGTCTAAAATATGTCCCCTTTAACACAGAAACTGACAAACAAAATCTTATCTTAATGCCTTAATGTTATTACAGTATTCCAACTCTCTAAGTTAAATTTTATAAGGCAGTTACTCCATTGACGACATTTGCAGACTTTTACAAGTTGCACTTTAGATTTCTATAGTGAGATAATGTTTGGTTTATTTTGGAATAGTGACTTGAGACGTCACATGATTTTTTTTAGGTGAGAGTTCATCCAATGACTTCTCACCTAGGGTGGTACGAGAAGGTTTGTCAGATTTTTACCGATTGAAACTAACCTATGTCCTTCAAAGCAAAGGGCCCTTGGCGTTTTAGGATCACGGGTTTTCTATTTGACTGGCCTGTTGGTCTAGTGGTTAGTGGCCCTGACTGCTATGCTGTGTCTGGGTGTAATTTATCTATAATATGTATGTATTTAGAAATAATATAAGTATGTTTATCAGTTGTCTAGTACCCATAACACAAGCTTTGCTTAGATTGGGACTAGACTACGTTGTGTGATAGTATATTATATTATATTATTATAAATTTAGAAATTCCCTGTTGCTCTAGTGGGCATAGGTCCCTACGGTTTTGCTCACATCTCTTTGAAGCGCCCATCGCTACATGCAACCAGGCCACGTGCTGTTGGTGACTCGGGCTCGGTTCTAGCGGCTGGACAGCGAGCTACTCATTGCTCGTCGTCTGCAAGTCGCAAGCTGTGGGTATGGATGTACTTTTCCGCCACTCTGCAATAGGGAAAATTCAAGCAAATGAATTAGTGGGTTTTTTTTTTTATGGTAGGTAAAATCATCCAATGACAAATCCCGCCCTTGGGCGGAGCGGGAAGTAGTGTCAGACTCTTACTGACTAAGAACCTACCCCGTTCCTTCGTAGCCTATCGTGCCGGGGCCGAGCATTCCTTTCGGAACTAACCCATGACCCCAGTAGGCTTCGACCCTGCCTGCCTGCAGTTAGCAGGCTGGGCCTCTTCGGTGTGCTGACAGCTCCTTGAGGCGCGCGGGAACAGAACGCGCCGTCGACGACTTGGGCTCGGTCCGGTCGGTTACCGGACGATCGGACAGCGTGCTACCCATTGCACGCCGTCCGCAAGCCCGCGCCTACGGTGGCCGGAAATCGGGATCGGAATCCCGGCGGCGGCTGGGGCGAGCGCCCCGTTGCCTCTGCCTGATGCGGTCGGCCTCCTCCTTTGCTAGCATTACTGCTTCGCAGAAGGAGGCGACCGCCTGCCATCCCTCCTCACTACGGACCATGGCCTGAACCAAGGCCCGGCGAGAGAGATCGCTGCCGCCGATCGCCCCCACGAAGACACGGCGATGCTCCGCCCAGGCGGGGCACACCTCTACAGTGTGCTCCACCGTGTCCTCCGGATGTTCCGCACAGTGGCGACACCCGGGCGAATCCTAGCAAATGAATTAGTGGGTGAAGTATGTGATCATTTAACATACTGTACCTAAAGATATCTGCTACGCATAAGTCCGTAAAGTAAAATGTGCATTTTTACAGGAGAGTTTGTTTAAGTAATTGTGAAACACTTAACCATCCCATATTCCTAGTTCGGCAGGCTTTGCCGGCGCTGCCGCTGCGGCTACTGAGACCCTCAAATGGCGCAAATATACCTTAGCGGTAATTACAGTTTTGAGCTGTTTGGAGTCGAAACGCTTGGGTCACGGGGTCCGAGTGAGCGATATCTTTTTCAGATCAACTAATCGACACCTTGTGTATCCAGAAGACTGGTTTCATACAACGTGGCAATGCTGCCAGTCTTCTCCTGCCCGTTAACTTAGCAATTTCCTTTTTATTTATTTAAAATATCAGATCATCTGGTCATATTTAAATAAGAATTTACAGTGACAACTTCCACTCTATTTATTTATTTTAAATATTTTTCTACTTTCATAGGGAGAATAGAATTTTTGTGTAAAAAAACTCTTGTAATGTGATTAGGGAGGGAGGTCGACGCCGTCGAGGTCGACCACGACGAAGGTGGTGTGACGATCTGATCATGTTTGCGGGGCAAAATTGGCCAGAGATTGTCCTAGACAGGGAAGTTTGGAAGGAGAAAGGGGAGGCCTTTGCCCAGCAGTGGAACACACAATAGGCTATCAAAAAAAAAAAAATGTGATTAGAAGGGCACTCGTTCGCCGCCCACGGAATAAATACTAAATAATATGGTACGAATTAATAAGTGGGTTGTATCTCTATAGGCTTTAGGCGTATCATCGTAGATACGCCTAAAGCCCAACATCGTGTTAAGTTTCATTTTCAAAAAAAAATTCCTCCTTTGATTCGATACTAAACCTCTTTCATCATAATGTTATCATATTTCCACACAAATAACAATTCTGGGTTATAGTCAATGATCGGCTATTCATTGCTGGGCTGAAAAAATGTGAAAAAGGGATGAAAATAAATCGCTTTTCTGGCGTAAATTTATTAATGGAGAGGCTTTTTATAATAATAAAAATGAAACGGATGATGGAGAGTTATTTATTTTATATGTTAGATATAAAAATAACATGAGTAGCCGAGGTACTTGAAAATACCAGAGAAACGAAGAATGCCCTTGAGGAACAGACAAACATTTCAAATGTTTTTTTGACAAGTGACATGCGCAGTGTGTACTCCGCAGTCGCTAGTCAGAAAATTTTATGACTATTTTACGGCAGACATTTGCAATTTTTTGGAAATAGTATTTTTTCTTTTAATAAAATATTTTTCCATTGCAGTTGCGGTGCTTCTATTTCAGACACACATTTTCTTACTTAATTTTTTTTTTACTTTCCTTATTTAAACTTAATAAATATTTTATACATCGCGCGTTAAATTTTGATCGTTTTAATCCCGTGGAGGCTCGATTTGGTACATGAAACACTATCTATTGGTAAAGATAAAATAAAAAAATAAAGTACTTTTTTAAACTCGAATTAATTTACGCAAGTATGTACGAAATTAATTTCTTTAAGTAAACGTCAGCTGGGTGAGTTCAATGACCTGTAGGCAGTTAGTACGCAATTACTGACAACTACCTTCAAGGTCATTGACTCGTTTCATCTTTCTTCAGATATTTTAGATACACAGATATCTTGTGGATATTATCTAGGATTCTATAGAAATAAAAACATAAGTTTGTGTAAAACTAATCGAGTGGCCCTATCTCCCGCCCCGCTCAAGGGTTTTTTTTTTTTTTAACGTAGGTATAATCATCCAATGACAAATCCCGCCCTTGGGTGGGGCGGGAAATAGTGTCAGACTTTTACTGACTAAAAACCTACCTTTCCATTCCTTGCCTTTATCCTGGGGCCTTTGGTGACAGTCTCACATAACCTTTGGCCCCAGTAGGCTTCGGCCCTGCTGGACCCCTACAGTTTGCTGACAACTCCTTGAGGCGCGCGGGAACGGTGCGCCCCGCTCAAGGGTGGGATTTGTCATGGGATGATTTTCCCTACCATAAAAAAACTGAAAATCTGCTATTCTGCGTGAACTTCGGCTCTCCATAAAGTACTCATATATTCAAAAATAATAAAAAATACTTCTATAGAAGCCTTTTACATTTAATCGAGATTCTTAACAACAATATTTCTCAAAAAACTTTCAGGAGTTTTAAAAAAAAAACATACATTTCCTGGATCAAGTTTTGTGTCAAATTTTCGAGTAAATCACGGAATTAGCGAAACCCACTGAGTTTTCAGGCGTTATCTTTCTTTTTTAGCGTTGCCTCTTCGTCAAACATCGCGTTGGATTACTTTAGATGAAGCAACATGCTTCTGGGAGGCGAGTAGGTAAAGGACTCCTGAATTGTGCTCACAGCTAAGGACTGGAGTGGGCCTACCAGAGCTTGTGTTTTCTGTTAGGCACTCTAGAGGTCTCTCAAAGGAGGAGGCCGACTGCATTAGGCAAAGGCGCACACGCCGCCGCCGCCGCCGGGATTCCGATCCCAATTTCCGGCCACCGTAGGCGCGGGCTCGCGGACGGTGGGCAATGGGTAGCTCGCTGTCCGTCCGTCCGGTAACAGACCGGTCCGAGCTCAAGTCGTCTACGGCGCGCACTGTTCCCGCGCGCCTCAAGGAGTTCCCGGCCCTGCTGGACCCCTAGGTCCAGCAGGGCCGAAGCCTACTGGGGCCAAAGGTTATGTGAGCATGTCACCACGGGCCCCGGAACAAAGGCAATGAATGGAAAGGTAGGTTTTTAGTCAGTAAGAGTCTGGCACTATTTCCCGCCCCACCCAAGGGCGGGATTTGTCATTGGATGATATTACCTACCATAAAAAAAAACTCTAGAGGTCTCTAAGTAAAGTGTGAATAAGTTACTTGCAGGCAAGCGTGCTCCATCTTCAACCACATTATCACCTACCATGGTGAGATAGAGGTTATAAAGCACAAGTCTATAATTATTACACCAATATTATAAAGACAAAATTTTGTAAGTCTGTTTATATTGACTGGCCTGTTTGTCTAGTCGTTAGTGGCACTGACTGCTATGCGGGTACGATTCCCACCCAGGACAAATGTTTGTGTGATGAGCACGATCGTTTCTTCTATTTCTGGGTGTAATTTATCAATAATATGTATGTATTTAGAAATATATAATGTATGTTTATCAGTTTTCTAGTACCGATAACACAAGCTCTGCTTATTATGGGACAAGACGACGTTGTGTGAAAGTTATGGAACATTATTATTATTATATGTTTGTTATTTCTACACACTCGAACGGCTGAACTGATTTGGCTGATACTTGGCACATGGGTAGACCATACCCTGGAATAGCATTTTTTATGTCAGGAGTATGTTTCCTTGGGATAATTTTCAGTTCTCAGACGGGCGAAGCCGCTGGCTGCGGTTAGTAATAAAAAAAAACTGTTAAAAGCAAATGTGACAATAACCACTAAAATATATGAGAGCAAAAATCGATAATTTAACTTGACAGACAATGTATCACACATTTAAGGAGATATACGGCAAAACAAACAATAATACGGAATCTTGTAGGCACAGGGATGCTGACATTATTAGTCGTGTTGTGGAGCTTTGAAAACAGCGGAAAATAAAAGAAGAACAAATGCGGTATAAACTAGTGCTTGACTACGATCCCACTTGATGGTAAGCAGTAAATGGTGAAGTGCACTAGTTTATTATTACATTCTAGCTTCGAAGGAACCTAAATTCTAATTAGACGAGAAGAATGAAGCAGCCAAATTGCTTCAGTCCTTCGATGTACGCGTAAAGATGGACACTCGCCGTACGTCGGGTTGTCCGTTAGTAGAGAGGTGATGGCGAAATCATGTCATGTACCTAATTCCCGCCAAGTACCAGGAAAACCCGCGAAATACCAATATTCTTGTTTATTTTTTTTTCATTAGGCAAGTCAGTGTCAAGTTGCATGTGGATTAAAATGAGATTGGCGACATTCCGTAACAAGTATTATGGAATAATATTTTTCTTATCTTTTCTTTTTTGTTGCATAAAAAAAAAAACTAATGCCAAAGCGTCATCCATCGTTGTGCGGACAACACACCTGGTTGCTCACTTTTTGACGTGAGCTCACGTACTTGAGCAGTCTGTGGCCACTTCCAAATAACGTGTATTTGTGCAAGTCTTAACTTGCGCAAGTAAATCGCTACGTGTGAGGCTACCATAAAGCAGCCTTAGAACTACCAGTGGGAGTATTATATGGCTGAGTATGCTTATTCTACAAAAGCAACTAAAAGTGCCCAATCTAAGTTGAAGGTCAGCCTAGTCTTCCACAAACTTTAAAAACGTTTCTAAAATAAAAACCCAATCACCAATTGGCTTACAGTAGCTTCTAAATCATAAAATATGTTCTTTTAAGCCATTGCTCTGACAGGCTATAATTTATCGCTTGTGTCATAGCCTACGTCTAATAGCCCGAATCGATCAACTACAGTACCTGACATTGATAGCCCGCCCTATATTACAACGGGATTTTCCTTGTGGTCCAAACTTTTCTAATTTATTATTGCTTTATAATAATCGTATCCTTATAAGTATTTCTATATTGTATTCATAGCTTCATTTTAATTTTATTGCATGTTATAAATAAAAATGAATGGCTGTTCGTTAGTCTCGCTAAAACTCGAGAACGGATGACCGATTTGGTTAATTTTGGTCTTGAAATATCCGTAATACTCCAGGAAAGGTTTAAAAGGTAAGAAAATATTTAAAAAAAATACGAAAAAAAATCGACTGTTAATAAATAACACATAAATTTTAAATATGATAATGTAGTATCAATGAGTTATTATATACATAAATATCAAATCATTATAATTTCTTAATTACGACTATTATGACGAAGAATATAATGCTGGGATAAGAGTCTGTCTGGTCTCAGATAGGCCTACATTAATATTACTATTACGTAGTTATTGTATTTATATGGGTAAGTTATTATTATGGTTAGTTTACTTTTTTTTTGTTTGTCCTGTGCGAGTCAGATCAAACAGTTGAAAAAATTCGACATACCTAACATGCGCATAACTTACAATTTATGATTAAGCAAATAAACACTCCTCCGCTTCTATTAAACTGTTTGGCCCACACCCAAAAACACGTGTACAAAAAGATAGCATCCCGCAGTGAGTGACAGCAAGTCGAAAAGGATCCCCTAACCGATGTTCTACAATGTGCCCGAGGAGACAGACAACGGAATAGCTGCACTGGCAACGACTAAATACGGCTGTTTTAAGAAAAATGCCCTTTAAAATTAAAACTGTAAAATGTTAGAAAGTAGTCCAGTTGGTTGTTTTCTATGGTTAATAATCGGCAAAAATTCCAATTAATTACTATTTAAAAAAAAAATAGGCAAATGTGAGTTCGATCCGCGCTCTTAGGGTTCCGTAAAAACTTACAGAAGTAAATACATCGACTTACATTCTAAGTGATAGACAAGGTCGTTCATAGAAACTGTCACAATACTGAAACGTTAAAACAAAAGTTCGCTGCAGCGCTAAATTGTCATTATGACGTCTAACAAAACTTTTAAGGTTACAGCGCTTAAATACTGCAAAACTGCACTAATGTCATCAAGTCAAGGTGTTTGGCATAAAGTACACGTAAGTCAAGCAAAGTGATTGTACGGCATGCCTAATCTAGTGCGTAGTACACATAATTCCCGAATTGAGTCTCGAAGAGTTTTTCCGAGTCGCAAAAAAAGTGTTTTTTTTTCATGACATCAGTAACAATAAAATTACTGTTTTCAGATTTGATCCTATATCTGTGTTATAAGGGCCTGATTTATGCCAAATTTTAGGATTCAAGGTCAGCGGGAAGTACCCTATGAATTTTGATCTCCTTGAGAGTATCAAAATTTACTTTTTTTTGCCACATAAACAGTCGTATTTTTTTTTCGTTAAGTCTGGAGTTTGATTTTTTCACAGGTTTCAAATCGGTGAACATACATTACAAAAAAATACTTACTTACAAAATTGTATGCCATTATATAGGGTAACTGGTAATTAGTTAACGATACTTAAACACGTGATTTTAATGATGATAACAAACAAATTTTACTATGGGACCAAACCTGAAATCGCGAAAAAAATCAGCCAAGTTCAGTACATTTTTACCAGTTAGGCGAACACTAATATGCTGACCAGAAGATTTTTCTTCGCGATTTCAGGTTCGGTCCCATAGTAAAAGTTGTTTGTTATCATGACTACAATCATGGTTTAAGTATCGTTCACTAATTACCAGTCACCCTATATAGAACCTCCTTTTCTTCTTTTTTGAGGTCGGTTAAAAAAATATTGCTGACATTACTGTGTCTAAAGGTAACCTCGAGACACTTTTGTGCTCTGTGTCCTGCAGTCCACCCGAAACAAAAACATCAGAGCTTCAAGGATACTGCTTACGTCAAGGCCTTTGACCCTCATCTGTCTTATAGGTATCATTTCCTTTGGGCCACTCAAGGTTTGTGATTTTTACGTGTTCTGATTCTAGGTGTGCAGGCAATCAAAATCTCATCAAGGTTAAATACGTGTTATGTAGGAAGCATGTGAAATATTTTGAAAAAGTTGGAATAAGTTAAGGTATGTTTGTAAAATTAATATTGTTAAGGAACTTTGATAAGGAAAAGGTTTTTGCGAGTAATCTGCAAAATTTATAGTAATAGCTCTTTATTCTAATATGCCGCGAATACAGAAATCGTGACAGATAGGGATACGTTCCTAGGTGAAAAAAAAATACAAATATATAAATAAATTACTCTAATTTAAGTTTTTGACCATACTGACTGATTATTATTATCAGATTTTTTTTTTCGGTGGGTGAAAATCATCCAATGACAAATCCCACCCTTGGGCGGGGCGGGAGATAGTGTCAGACTTTTACTGACTAAAAACCTAGTCCTGTTCTTTCGTTGCCTTTCATACCAGGGCCGAATCTTCCTTTCAGAAAACGTTCCTTGGCCTCAGTAGACTTCGACCCTGGTCCCTGCGGTTTTGCTGACAACTCCTTGAGGTGGTGTTGCGTGGAACGATTCGCGTTGTCGACGACTTGGGCTCGGTCCGGGCGGTTACCGGACGGTCGGACGGCAAAGTATCCATTGCTTACTGTCCGCAAGCCCGCGCACATAGGAATGGGTTTTAGTTAGTAAACGTCTGATACACCCTCCCGCTTCGCCCAAAAGCGCGAGAAATCACTGAATTGTTTCCCAACTAAACAAAAAACAAAACTAAAACACAACGAACATAAGAAACTAAATAAACAATAATAAAACAACGTTGGGAAAATGCAATTTTCGCCCATGGACAACAATTAGGCATTAAACCAATGTTTTCAATTCGAAAATTAATAACCATTCACAATTTAAGCACATTCATAACTTATAACTACTGCAAAATGGGTGAAAGCCAATTCAATATTTGGATAATCGAATTGAATAATAAATTTTCAGAAGTGCGCAGATCGGTTTCGTGGTACGTTTTGTTAATTGATACTGGTGATTGAATGCCACATTTCAATATAAACGGATTCTGTGTGAAATCGTCTGGGTAGCCTATAGGGTTCTTTGGGAAACAGGGATAGGGACGAATTGAGACTTCATTTTATAATAATAATAACATGTTCCCGGTACCGGTGGGATACTATTTTTTATATTTTTGAAAGTAAATATTTTTTTTTAAAATATAATTCATATATAAAATAAAAGCTGTCTGAAAGGTGATATTCATATATTAATGTTAATTAATAAATGAAATAATAATAATATATTTTTGTCATCAGTCAATTAAGGCCCTTAAATAAATTACACAAATAAATCTTATAAAACAATAGACTAATGCATGTACACCGTAAAATTTTGATCGTTTTAATACCGTGGAGTGTCGATTCGGTATTTAAAACACTATCGATTTGTAAAGATAAAATTAAAAAATTAAGTATTTTTTTAACTCGAATTAATTTACGCATGTACGAAATTAATTCCTTTAAGTAAACGTCAGCTGGGCCAGTTCAATGACCGGTAGTTGATACGCAACGACCGACTATTATCTACAAGTTCATTGACTCGTTTACTTAAGGAAATTATTTTGCATATATTAATTCAAGTTTTAGAAAAAAAGTGCATTATATTTTTATTTTATCTTTACAAATCGATAGTGTTTCATGTACCGGATCGACCCTCTACGAGATTAAAACGATCAAAATTTTACGGTTTATAAAAGAAACTATAACAAATTTTATGGATATTTAATTATTAATACCAAAAAAATAAAATTTAAGAAATCATTTAATTTTGTATGATTAATGATTTTTTAAGCTGTCATGACCTACGTCAGAATGTGATAAATAAATAAACTACTGTCAAACTACAGGCAGTTTGCCAATACATAGGTATTTGGCTTTTTTTTTTGACGGGACAGGAAATGCGTAAATCAACATGACGATTTGACAAGGTAGTCACTAGAAATTTAAATTTTATACTAATTGGTTAATTAATTTATTCTCATCACACTTCACATTCATATTTCAATATCATTATCTCCGCTATTTTACGTCTGTCTTTTTCACAGCCCAGCATTCTTTAATTTTATGAAGAAAAAAATTGTAAGAAAACCTATTCTAGAAAGACCTGCCCGTTACAATAATATTTTCCTTAAATATTCATTCTTCTAAAAACACTTTTGATGAGAATTTTCTGGGATTACAAATATTTACTGTATCTAAAACTGTTTTTTCTTCGAATTACGTAAATGTATTGTTTGTCCCTATTACGCAGGTTGAGGTCATTCAATTATCTCTATAGGCCGCCCACGCTTTTAAAAACTTTTGGCATTACAGCTGAATACAGAATGTCTAAAATTAGTATAAGAAAGACGTCTTAGCAGAAGTTGTAATTGGAGACGTAAACATACACCCACGACTGAAGAAAAGTTGGGTGTAAATATTATCCTTAAGGCGAATTCACAATCACGGCGATAAGTGTAAATTCACAATTGGACAAGCCACAGTAGTGGTAATAAGTGTAAATTCACAATTGGTCACGCCACAATAGCGGTGTAAGTGTGAATTCACAATTGGGAACACCACAATCATACTCTTTGAGGGGTGGTTGACATCAAAGACGCCACATTTTTCTTTTGACGCAGTTCCTCACCGGACATTGTTGTTTTGATTGGTGGCGGATTCGTTGGGAAGAAACGCCTGGGTGTCGTCATTATGCAGATCGCTTGGTTATAGCACCGTCCTATCATCGGGAGGGTAACGGCGCCGGTCCTCACTGGCTTGGCCAAATTAGACGGTCCCTTTTACGGTGGCGGTAACTTGTCGTGACCGGACCCTGGTCCATGGTAGGGGGCGAGAAGGCATGGAAAGTCGTCGCCTCTTTTTGCGAAGTTTCTTTGAATTACTAATAAAAGTAGATAATGTCGATTTTCAAGGCTAAGCAAAACTTACCAGGAGTTCGGCTCCGCTAACACAATACCCAACCACAGTTATCGTCACGTCCATTTCCGACGACGGCCAGAGCTACACTGATGAGTCGTGCGCCTAAATGCTGAGACGACATATTTATTGCCTTCTCTTTCTCACACATACTACGCAAAGTAAAACCGATCCGTGTTCCTTCTATGAAGGTGTTCTAAAATGACGTTCATCAAATGGCAACATTAAGGCCTCAGGTCCAGTTCAGCAGGGTTGAAGCCTACTGGGGTCAAGGATCGATTCTGAAAGGTAGGTTCGCCCACGGTGTAAAAGGCAACGAAGCAACAGGAGTGGGTTTTTAGTCAGTCTTCTTCTTCTTCTCAGTCAGTAAAAGTCTGACACTATCTCCCGCCCCGCCTAAGGGGTCGGAGATGTCATTGGATGATTTTCCCACCGAAAAAGAAACTGTTGGTATGTATTTTCCTGAACGCCCTCGTTGTCCCTTGCGTTTAGTACAATTCTGCAGCTTGTGTGAATATTCCCTTATAATGTAATAAAGGACAATTTTGATAAATTGTGACCAATGCTGATAGGAGTAAATTTATCATGATCAGCTTCGTTTTTACTGTGTAAGGCTCGAGTTTCAGCGTAGTGAATAAGTTGGAAATCTGATTTCGACTGTGTTGTAGTGTAGATATTTTGCCATTCCTAATTGAATCACGCGATGTCTAGAACCCAGGGTCAGTACAACAGTCGAAATCAGATTTAGACACGGCTAAATTTTGATCGTTTTAATCCCGTGGAGGGTTGAATGGGAATGAAACATTATCGATTTGTAAAGATGAAATTAAAAAATAAAGTACTTTTTTTAAAACTTGAATTAGTTTACGTGTGTAAGAAATTACGTTGTTGAAGTAAACATCAGCTGAGCGAGTCAATAACCTGTAGGTAGTTAGTACGTAATGACCGATAACTACCTACAGGTTATATTTATATTAGTTACATTATCAAATAACTCATCCCGCTTCAGGTGGAGCGAGAGGGACAGTGTCAGACTTTAACTTACTAAAAAGCCACCTATGATCGTTCAGTTGCCGTTGACGTTCGATCAATTCTGCAACATGAGCCTAATAAACATAGATTTGTATTATTCAAATTACCTTGTTTTTTCTTCCTTGTTTACTTACAAAACGAAACATAAAACCGTTATCGTGTTCAGAAACTTAAGTAAACACATTAAAGCACACGCCTTACTTAATTAAACGGAAAATGTGTCAAACTGAATTATGCTTTCATTCTGAATTATAAGGTTGAGTTTTGCTTGTTTCATGTTCGTGTTAGAAGCTTGCATGTTGAAGTAGCTTTAAAGTCTACGATGGTTAGTATCTACTGTATTTATTTTTTTATATATTTAATCTTCATGCAAGTGAAGGAACAAAGGAGAACTTAATGCCTTACGCATTTTCTATCCGTCAACCTAGAGTAGTGAAGAGACAAAATTGCAGGGGCATAAAAAAAGAAAATATTATTTGAAAAATAAAGATTACAAAAGTATATTACATAGGGTGACTGGTAAATAATGAACGATACTTAAACACGTTTTTGTAGTCATGATAACAAACAATTTTTACTATGGGACCAAACCTGAAATTGCAAAAAAAAACTGCACATTTGTGTTCGCCTAACTGGTCAAAATGTACTGAACTTGGCTGTTTTTTTCCGCGATTTCAGGTTTGGTCCCATAGTAAAAGTTGTTTGTTATCATGACTATAATCTCGTGTATTTTTTTTTTAAACTATAATCTCATTTTTATTAACCATTTTTTGCCGACCCAATCATCATAAAACAAATTATACCTTCGTCACGGTAATATTATCTATAAATATTACCGTGCCTTCGTTTACATTTCCTGAAGTACTTATTAAATTAATGTACCCTCATTACCGACCACTTAGGGCTATGACTGGCCCTTTTCCAATGAGCAGTTGTTATGAGCGCTAGGAAAGAACTAATAAGGCCTTGTCTAGAGTGAAGGCGCGGTGATTAGAGCGGGTGCGGGCGCGGTGGCGGGCTACTATGTGTACTGTGGTGATCTACTTATACTCCATCTGTTTAGGTACTTAACTAAATGTTAACAATCTTCACATGTCTTATAACTAAACGTTGTCTAAAAATGTTAAAAATTTGCTATTTACCTAAACCGATGTTAGGTTATTAACTAAATTTAAATAATTATTGTATGCGATTTAAAAAAAATAAAAATACATATCAAGATTGTTTACGATTAGTTAGGTACTTAAATGGAGTATAGACGATTCAGCGCGATGGCAGATTCTATGTGGTTGGTAAACAACTAGAAACTACATGGAGTTATCATTGAGCGAATTTGTCAATTTAAGAAGTTGACATTGTAAGAAGTTGACATTGTAAAAAGTTGGCATTGTAAGAAGTTGACATTGTAAGAAGTTGACATTGTAAGAAATTGGCATTGTAAGAAGTTGACATTGTTAGAAGTTAACATTGTAAGAAGTTGACATTGTAAGAAGTTGACATTGTAAGAAGTTGAAATTGTAAGAAGTTAACCATATGCGAACATTGACGAATTTCAACGTAAGAAGTTGACATTATCATGTTCAGGCGTTTTTAAACTTATCGCGTTCATACAGAAAGACAGATATAGGTTTAATATTTCGCGCTCGCTCAGAGTCCACACCCTGATCGAAACCTTAGTTCTCTTTCCTAATTTGACGCCGTGATCAATGATTGTGTAACCTCAACGATATTATTACTGTCAAATATTATTTCCATTTGCCACTAGTAATAAGAATTGGTTGGTACTTGGATCCACTTAGGAGTAGGTATTAAGTACTAGAATTTTATTAGAAACACTTTAATATCTTAGTAATTCTAGCCTTTAGTTTTCTGTAACCTTTATTTTTTAGGTATCAAGGTTTTATGTTACACAAAGTAAATAATATTTACACACAGGGTGTAAAATTGTAACTTCACACGATAGGCAACGAAGGAACGGGGTAGGTTTTTAGTCAGTAAGAGTCTGACACTACTTCCCGCTCCAAACAAGGGCGGGATTTGTCATTGGATGATTTAACATACCATAAAAAAACCTCATCTGGAAAGAGAGGATCCTCCGACCAGACCAGTGTTGTATCTGGTCCGGGTATCTATCCGATGGTTTTTATTATGCTGTTTTATTTGTTCCAATTGCGCGGAGAACTTTAATTTCGCCATATAGGATTTGTGTGACGTCGGGTCTACAAATCTTATATGGTAGGTATTAGTATATACGTTGTTACAAGCGTTTTTCTATGGTTTTCCCCGTAGATATCCTGTCATTTTTTATTTTTCATAAAATATTTGCTGTTTTTTTTTTTCTCAAAAAACAGATTGTTTTTTTTTTATTAAAAAAAGGTAGATTTAAAAAAAGCAGAAAAAATTTGTGGGTAACACTTATTTATTTATTTAGTTGACAACTGTTTATTAAATATAATAAAAAATAAAACTTAGGTACTTATATTATTTCTCTAAAATATAGTTTATATAACAAGTAGAGAATATAATAAATCGAAACTTACATTCATTAGAAACACAAAGGTTTACTAATGAATGCAGATATAAAAATAATATATAAAATTTATCTTATAATAATATTAATTTAGATGATATGTGATATTATTAACATATTTAAAATTATAAAGCCTTTCTTAAATTTGATATTGTAAATAATATTAGCTTAACACAACAGTAAGCTTTAGACTAGACAAATGCACTTACATTTCTTTAAACTTTAAATAAATACAGCTATCATCATTTGTCTTCGTCTGAGTTTCTTTGAAAATTTTAAACACGAACGTGCTTAATGATGTGAGAAAAACGATAAACAGTACTTTAATGTTATTTTCATGTTTAGAAAAAACTGTAGGTCATGTTAGCATAACAAGAGTTTTAATAAAAAGCGTAGAATTAGTGAACTTTCGACTTCATACTAGTGAAATTAAATTTCAAATGGATTTTACGAAAGAGTTTTTTCACAGGACGACTGTAAGGCCCGTGCCTCACCGAGACGCCATGGCAGCGCAGCCAGTTCGCGCAACCAAGGAAATGCATGCAGCTCTATAGTGTGTACCTCACCTGGCAACTGTTGGCCACGCAGCCAATCCATACTTTTTAGTGGCGTCTTGATCTGTGGTGCTATTCTCTAAGAAAACCAGCGATGCCTCAACGACGAACACCCAAATAGAGTACATTGGATTGTCAACCTTATCTTCCTATATATTGGATTGTTAATTCAATGTATCCTATTTGTATGTTCGTCGTTGCGGCAGCGCTGGTTTTCTTAGAGAATAACACCACTGTTTACGCCGCCATGGCATCCCAGTGAGGCATAGCCCTTAGTCCACAATATATTTTACTTCTACAAGCAGTTTCATCCCCGTGATAGTCGGATTCTCCATACAAACTTCCAAACCCCGTTTTACCCCGTTAGGGGTTTTTTTATGGTAGGTAACATCATCCAATGACAAATCCCGCCCTTGGGCGGAGCGGAAAGTAGTGTCAGATTCTTACTGACTAAAAACCTACCCTTCCATTCATTGCCTTTGTCCCGGGGCCCGTGGTGACATTCTCACATAGCCTTTGGCCCCAGTAGGCTTCGGCCCTGCTGGACCCCTACAGTTTGCTGACAACTCCTTGAGGCGCGCGGGAACAGTGCGCGCCGTAGACGACTTGAGCTCGGACCGGTCTGTTACCGGACGGATGGACAGCGAGCTACCCATTGCCCACCGTCCGTGAGCCCGCGCCTACGGTGGCCGGAAATCGGGATCGGAATCCCGGCGGCGGCGGCGGCGTGAGCGCCTTTGCCTAATGCGGTCGGCCTCCTCCTTTGCTAGCATTACTGCTTCGCAAAAGGAGGCGAACCCCCTTAGGGATGAAGTTTTATAAAATTCGTTCTTAGTGGATGTTTATACCCTATTAGGAACCTACCTGCCAAATTTTAAGTTTGTAGGTGTTATAGTTTCTGAGATTTCGTGATTAATCAGTGAGTGGTATTTCGCTTTTATATATATAGATTAGCACAACGCTCAAAGTTTTTTTTGAGGTGTGGAATCATCTAATGACTTCTCCCGCTCTAGGGCGGAGCGGTATCAGGCTTTTACTGACTAAAACACCTATGTTCTACGGGTTTCCCTTCCAGAAGTCAACTCATGGGCCTACTAGGTAATGGCCCTGCTGGGCCACTACAGTTTTGCTAACATCTCTTTGACGCTTTGTCAAGACGGTTACCGGATGGCCGGACGGCGGCGAGCTTCCCATTGGTCATCGTCCGCAAGCCTATGTCTACGGTAGCTGGTAGTCGGGGTCCGGGTCCCGAAGGCTGGGGCGTGGGGATGTACGTTCCTTCACGCATGCGCATTCCCTCAGGAGGCAGCCTGAGCTAGCCTTACTGCTTCGTAGAAGGAGGTGACCGCCATCCATTCCTCCTCGCTTCAGACCATGGCCTATACTAGGGCCCGGCGCGAGAAACACTCGAACTTGGAACGACAGACCAAACTTACGCTGAGTCACGCTCGGCCTTGGTTCGGACGGACCAAATCCGATGTACCAAATTCGAGGACGTGTTAGCACTATTACGTAAACTATAATACCCGAAAAAATCTCTAATGACGTTGTAACGGAATCTCATAACTATGGTAATGTGGATTTGATTAAATTTATACGTGATATGGCAATATAGAAAGGTTCTATGATTTATGCTTGAGGAAAGGTGAAATGTTTCCCTTACGAAAGTCTTGGATGCATAAAAGGATCTCATGAATATTGTTTTGTTTTACCGTATCGAGGGTGAAGTTCTTTTCTAAAGGTAAAAAGCACTAAAGCTCTTAACGCGATCCACTTTACGACCTAAACTGAACTTTTAAAGGGATGGAGCTATATAGTGTATTACTCCATCCCCCTTTCTCACTCTCATGCCTGAAACCTTAACATGTTATGGTAAGGTTCTATGCAAACTGCGTGAAAAAACGGAACTCTTATAGGATCACTTTGTTGTTCGTCTGTCTGTCTGTCTGTTTGTCAAGACCCTTTATCTCGAGAACGCGTAGAGGTATCGAGTTCTTTAAACCATATCATCACGTATGGGGTCCCTTGAAGCTGCAAAAAAAAAAAATCAAACTACTAAGTTAACAACAAAAAAAAAAGATAGGGCATTTACGTCGCAAAAAGCGTACATTTTAACTCTCAAGGGAATCAAAATTCATAGGGTACTTCCCGTTGACAAGCACAAGTACAGAAAAACCATCAAAAAACGGTACATTTGTAGTCGCATTACGAAAAAAAAATGCGTTTCGGAAAAATCTTCGTAACGCGATTTGGAAGTTGAACTGTTCTCATAAGTAAGTTTGTACGCAACCCTCAGTGTGCGAGTCCAACTCACACTTAACCGGTTTTTTTTTTAAACTGACAGGAGCAATACGTTTTAACACGGGCTACCTTTTAGGGCTTGTGATTATTATCTTTTACATTTGCGTACTTCTTTATGTATCATAGAATAGTGCAGGGTTTTTTTTTCTTCGGCGTGAGAAATCAATATTCTTCCCCAGTCTGGGTGGAGCAAGAGGTATTATCAGACTTTCATAGACTAAAACCCATCATCATTCTTCTATTTCCTTTGTGTTCTAGAGATATTACTGTTTCGGAATAATCTGTAAAATTCTATATACGCTCTCTCGTTCCACCAACAGCGGGAGAAATAATTTGATGGTATTCCACATCAAAAAGGCCATAAACTCATCGAATTTGCTGGCCAAAGACTACTCATAAAATAAAGCCGAAACAAAACTGCATTTCACTAGCTTCTACTGCTTTATTAATGTTACCAGCTTTGCTAAAACAACAGAAGCGATCCTATTCTTCTAAAAGTTCCGTACTAACGCCCTGCAATATAAATTATGCCCGTGGACTTGGCGCCGGGCCAAATTCAATCTGTCACGAAAGTGCACAAACTCAATTCCAAGTTTTAGAGCACTATCTGTTTCGGTCGAGGAAATAAAAGTGACGTGAAATCTATCGAGCGTGGGCGTTGTAGTTTAGATTTTTTTTTCTGCCATGATCGAAAATCGCTTGCAATGCCTCTGATATTGCAGCCGTTTTGTTTCGATTCTCTTGCGTCGAACGCGTCGAGATACCTACGCCTCCGATTCCTTTGTTCTGACCACTTGACTGAGCGTTGCGATGACGACACTGAAATTTGACATGAAACAATCTGTAAATTTGTGCTTACGTCACAAATAAAACTAATTTTTCGATTCGCAAAAACCTTCCGAGATTTGATTTGGGAATTGAACTATTTACTAAAGGTAAACGGAACCCGTAGTGTAAGAGTCCGACTCGTTCTTGCCCAGTTTTTTTTATATGTTTCAGTCTAAGCGGAAGCGCCGACTTACGAGTTGTAGATCGCGGGTTCAAACCCAGCCAGGCGCATTACTTTGTGTAATTTATTTCATCACCACTGCTCTCAAAAACAGTGAAGGAAAACATCGTGAGGAAACTGGCATGTCCTAGAACCTTCACCAATCCGTACCGGGCTCGCGTGGTGGATTACGGCCCATTCCCTCTCCTAGAGAGGAGGCCTGAGTCCCAGCAGTGGGAGCATTAAAAGGCTGATGCAATGCAAAAAAAAAAGCGGAAGCAATCGAATATATCAGAGTGCCTATATAAAGTATTCGAATGTTACTTGATAAAACTATTATTTATTTCATCATCCTCATCATGATCATCATGTTTGTCTTGACTTTATAACATAGCATAGCATAGCATATAATATTCACAGTGCTGAGAATCAGGCTCTCTATCCTCAAGGAGATGGAAAGGCCGTAATCCACCACGCGAGGAGAAGTGGCAGGCGGTCGCCTCCTTTTGCGAAGCAGTAATGCTAGCAAAGGAGGAGGCCGCACGCATTAGGCAAAGGCGCACACGCCACCGCCGCCGCCGGGATTCTGATCCCGATTTCGGGCCACCGGAGGCGCGGGTTCGCGGACGGTGGGCAATGGGTAGTTCGCTGTCCGTCCGTCCGGTAATAGACGGTCCGAGCTCAAGTCGTCTACGGTGCACACTGTTCCCGCGCGCCTCAAGGAGTTGTCAGCAAACTGTAGGGGTCCAAGGGCGGGATTTGTCATTGGATGATTTTACCTATCAAAAAAAAACCACGCGAGCCCGAAGTGGGTTGGTGGATGTCGCATGTTGACGAATTTTTGGTTCTAGGACATGCCAGGTTCCTCAAAATGTATTCCTTTTTCTTCCTAATTGAATTTTCAGTTCGTAGTGTTTTACAGGTGCCTTAAAGGGATGTCAGAAAATCCGTAGAGACCCAGTAGGGTCAAAGCCTACTGGGGCCATGTGTTTCTTCTGAAATGGAAACCCGAGGTTCTTGAATGCAAGGCAAAGAAGCTTTGTGGTTTTAGTCCGTAAAAGTCTGACACGCTCTCCAACTCCGCCGTAGCTGCAAAAAATCAGCGTAAAAAATCTAGCTGGATTTATATTGATAATATTTAGTTTGAAGTGTTTCACTATGATGTTCACAAAATGCTTTTCAAAGTTTGCATGTTGCAAATGGCGTACTGTTGATTTAATTCTGCATGCTTTAGTTTAAAGCCAAAGGCTTTTCCAGAACATAAGTGCTCCAGTATGTACTTAGTGATGAGTGCTCAACTGTTTTGTTACTAGATTTGAGTCTGTTACTATCTTTATGTATAGAATACCTGGGACCTACAAGCAATGTAGGTATAACATATTATGGTATTATGATTTTGTGTATTACATTAATTTATACATACAAATTATATTTTTAAATATTTCAATATGAAAAAAATACTAAAAAAAAGATACCACCGGTATCGGGAACAGGGTCCAAGCTGCGGTCAGGGCTCCAGAGAAAAGAACCTCCTAACTATACAAGCCTTGTCCAGGAGTACCGCTTTCTGAATCAAACCCATGATTTATTTATTTATTTATTTATTTATATATACTTTATTGTACACCAAGATAAAAAGATTATACATTTTGAGACTCAAATAAAAACATACAATGGGCGGCCTTATCGCTATCTGCGATCTCTTCCAGGCAACCTGGGATGGAAAGAGATTGCCTGGACATAAAGTGGGGTTGCACTTGGTGCGTAACAAAAAAAAAAAAGTTAAACAAATAAGTGAAAAAACAAAGTACATACTTAAAACTAGACAGATACATAAATACATACATACAATACAATATATAAATATAGGCAAGAAACAAGTGACGACTACAATTGATACAGATAGAAACGAAACATAACTACAAGGACAAGTAATATTTCTTCACAAGCGTTTTGAAAATATGAAGTGATTGCGCGCATTTTATTGATACAGGCAATGCATTCCACAGACGACAAGCTTGAACAGTAAAGGATTTATCTAAAAACGTAGTGGAATGCATCGGCATTTTGAGTTTCAAATTATCAGATGACCTAAGAGATTTCGTATGTGAGTCACAAAGTAATTCAAAACGGTTCTTGAGATAAAGAGGGGTGAAAGGGGAAAATAGCACATTATACAAGAGGGAAAGAATATGAGCATTCCGGCGAAGGCGAATTGGCAACCACTTGAGTTTAACACGGAACTCAGAAACATGATCATATTTGCGTAAACCAAATATGAATCTTATACAAAAATTTTGGAGACGCTCAAGTTTATCCAGTTGTACTTCAGTGAGGTCAAGATAGCTGGCATCAGCATAATCAAGGATGGGAAGAAGGAGAGATTGAGCAAGCGCAATTTTGGTAGCAGTCGGCAGAAAATTGCGCAATCTTCGCAAAGATGCCGCAGATGCAAATAGCTTGCGACTGACTTCCTGTAGCTGGGCAGTCCAAGTGAAATTCGTATCGATAAATATCCCCAAGTTCTTCACTTTCTCACTGATAGGAATAACGGAATTGTCAAAAGAAACTTGGGGAAGAGTCGTCCAATCGATCCTTGAGACCATCCTTGAACTGCCCACCACAATAACCTGCGTTTTAATGGGATTCACCATAAGTCCGTACCTCTTGCTCCAGTCACATATACGAGCCAGATCACGGTTCAAGGTCATGATGGCCTCCGATAAATTTCCGAGAGGAGCACGTGAATAAATTTGCAGATCATCAGCATAAAGGTGGTAGGAAGAAATTAATTCGTTGGAGATTGAGTTAATAAAAACTGCGAAAAGTAAAGGAGATAAAACGCCACCCTGTGGTACCCCGGCAGAAGTACTACACCAAGAAGACATGGTCTCTCCGATGCAAATACGTTGCCGACGACCAAACAGATAACTACGAAACCAGCCAATTACCGATGGAGATATATTAAGAGAGCAAAGTATTCCAAGCAAAACATCGAAATCCACAGTATTGAACGCATTACTGAAATCTAATAAAGCCAAAACCGTTAGATTTCCCATTTCCATGGCTGATTTTATATCTTCCGATATATTAAGAAGCGCTGTAGTAGTGCTATGACCAGAACGGAAGCCGGACTGGAAGGGGTTAAGGAGATTATTTTTGGAGAGGAAGGTACTTATTTGGTTGTGGATTAGGCGTTCAAGGACTTTGGAGAGGAATGGTAGGACAGATATTGGACGGTATTCAGAGAAGGATGTGGGATTGGACTTTTTTGGCAATGGAATAATTTGAGCATCCTTCCTTGCATGATTCAGCCACCTAATGAGAGCTAACCTAACTCCTAAGGTGTTGGTCGAGGTTCTAGGCTATTAAGCCATTGGAAGAAACCACTATCGATACAATTATCGCCGAATCCACTTCCCACATGTCGACAACCTCGCGAGCCAAGTCAATATACTTGATTTGCTTATCTATGGAC
The DNA here is from genome assembly GCA_958295575.1 of Leucania comma. NCBI lineage: Eukaryota > Metazoa > Arthropoda > Insecta > Lepidoptera > Noctuidae > Leucania > Leucania comma. Next base: position 6,168,931 of record OY282483.1, read on the forward strand.
GGATATGTCAACAATCATTGCACGCCTCTCGCTTCGTCTACCACCACTATATCAGGCTTATTAGCTACAATGGTCCCGTCAATGATAATGAACCGATCTCAGTACAATATGATATGATCATTATCAAGAACTGGATTGGGCTCATACCTGTAGTACAGCACTTCCGATTCTACAAGAGAGTATTTCAGAGCAAGTTGCTGATGGATAATCCTGGCAACAAGGTTATGTCTATGCAAGTACTCTCCGTTAGCAAGACGACAAGAATCGAGATTATTATTTTATGTATTATTTTATCAGTTCGGATGAGAATCTCCTCCTTTTCTTAAAAGTCGTTTAAAAAAGTAATTACCGGAGTAGTCTGAATAATATCAACCAAAACCAAATTATGCTTCCAACGTCTTTTATTTTTTTGTTGGAACTTAATGTTTGTGATGGATAGGTTGAAGTTTTAATGACAGCGGATTACAATACTGGTATTTTACTATGAATTATGTCGACTATTGATGAAATCACTGGCACAATGGCTGAGCGAATGCGGGTTTGATTGTTATCAAAAGACTTAACAAAAAATCTTTTCCATACTGTCATATATAAAAACGGAATGTAAACTTGCAATTTCAGTTGTACATATCCTTTTAGGATATTTTTAATATCATGCGTATTTGCTCTGCATACAGAAAATTTCAAAAGGCAAAAAAAAACGCGTCCCACATAACAATAAATAGTTGTGTGAAAAAGACACTTGCAGTAGTTACGCATGCGGGGCAAATCCGCATGCGTGATGAATACCGCACAATATTAAAAACACCCTTAAGTGCATTTAAAGCTGTTTGATAATTTCATCTTTTATTGAATGTCACTTTGCCTACGTGCTTCGCACACACCTTTGGAATTTTCGCCGTTTTCCTTTGCGCTCCAGAGCCTGGCGATTCTTTCGAACAATCATTCAGCCCTACACCGGGTAGCATTTTACTGAGTTCTGAAAGTGAGATTGGTAGACTTTCCATTTCCATATCATCATCATCATTTCAACTAAAAGATGCCATCTGGCTGGATAAACTCCTCCCCCAAAAGGTCGCCACAATCGGACCTCTGGGTCTCGCATCACCTCTGGATCTACCTTCTAAAAAGCTTACCAACGCTGCAGTCACCCTTCAAGAACATTTTGGCCCCATTGACCATCTACGAGTACTCTGCAAGGAATTATGTGCCCGGCCAATTAAGTATTCGGCGATCCTTCGAGTTATGTCGGTAACTTTGATTCGGCTGCGGACATCGACATATTTGTACTACGCACTAGATTAGGCATGCCGTACAATCACTTTGCCTGACTTACATGTACTGTATGCCGAACACCTTGACTTGATGACATTATTGCAGTTTTGCACTATTTAAGCGCTGTAACCTTAAAAGTTTTGTTAGACGTCATAATGATAATTTAGCGCTGCAGCGAACTTTTGTTTTAACGTGTCAGTATTGTGACAAATAGTTTCTATGAACGAGCTTGTCTATCACTTAGAATGTAAGTTGATGGCTGCGGATATCTTCATTCCTGATTCGATCACGTTAAGAAACTCCGAAATAGACCTTTTCATTGCTCTTTCTACAAAACTTAAAAAATGTTAATCACTATGACTCATTAGTGTCCATATTCTGTTGACGAATTAAAAGTGTCTGCAGTACTTTAATAATTAATAATAATTTATTTTATTTTTCTCACTACAATATACAGTCTACATCATCAATTTAATGGGTATACAAAAAGATCTGTTAGAATATTTTGTAGGAGACTGGTGCCTAAGCTAGACTCTAGGCCTGTGTTTCAGGACACTAGGTTCCCACCCCTTAACTTTTACAATACCTAGGTTGTGTACTAGCGCGCTGACAATGTAGTAAGGCACACAACAACTTTATATGAAGACAATATGTTTAACAGCTTTAAATTATAATATGGTGTTAGTATATTATATGCGTAGTGTATGTGAGTATGTGTGTGTGATGGTGTGTATGTGTGTGCGTATGTGCGTTTGTGTGGTTCCAGTTACCTAAGAATGATTACACTATATTAGTAAGAATATGCTCGGTATCATCATAGTTTAGCTCTAATAGCCATTCAGTTAGCTTCTTTTTACATTGATATTTTTTAAGATTAAAAATGTTTAGGAGCTTGTGAATTTTATTATAAAGATAACTACTCAAATGTCTAAAGAAGCGTCTAGCAAAAGTCGTTTTTAGATGAGGTTGAGAACGCTTCACTGGGTTATACCGCCTTTTTCCACTAGAGAGCAACGGGTCATACGTTAAAAGAGAGTGTTGTTTCATTATGGTGTGTAATATGAATAGTTGTCGGACTGTGAGGACTTTGCTCTCTTTGTATAACTGTTCAGTGGGAAATCGGTATGGACGAAAGGAAGCGACCTTCAGGATGGCCCTTTGAGATCTTTCCAGTTCCAGTAGAGTAGTTTTCGGTGCTCCGCCCCAGGAGGTGATGCAGTAACTTATTATGGACTGGGCTATAATTATATTAGTATTGAATTGTGTTACGTTCTTATTATTCATCTAATGATGAATTTATGTATGTCTGGCTCAGGATGCCGATCACCATCGAAGTTCTGTCCAGGGACTCTGTTTTGGGAACGATAATTGGGTAACTAGCAATAAACAAACTATTCCAGATCACACAAGCGATTTATTATGATGCAAGCTTTAGGTATTCACTATACTCAACGAGCCGTGACAGTCCCCGAGACTAGATGTTGTTCGCACGGCCGCTGACAGTGGAAAGAGCCCTGAACCTCCGCGGTAGGCACTTTTAGCTGCTCGGTTCATGCAAACGCAAACCTGGATTCTGTAAAAGTGAGATGTGTCACTTTTCATTTACCTCGTTCATTTGTTCTCAAGCTTCCATACCACATTTCCACTCTCCACCCACCACGACTCCACTGACATGTATATTTTCCATTTCATGGTAAAAATTTAATTTATTAAATTGATTTAATGTAATTCAGGTACAAGTTTTTTGTTATTGAATAAATAACTATGACTAATATTCCGTGCCCGTCGCTCCCAGTGAAACCACAGGTAAATTAGAGAGTGAAACTTATCAAAAAGTTTACAAAAACAAAAAGTTAAGTGTCAGGCGCTGAGAAATGGCGCATAACCTGTCGCTTGCCGAAGTGAGGCAGGAATCAAATTAGCTGTTCAAGGATAACAAGGATAGCAGAAGAAATTTAGACGCGTTATTCTATATTAATAATGAGGTATTTTACTAGTTTTGTTTTGCAACGAATTAATAAATAAGCTCTCAAACTAAAGAACCGATTATAAAAATTCTTTCGCCAGTAAGACTACTTTACATAACTAATATATATTATTTTTTAAGTTAATGTTGTCTCACACTAAAGTTTACATCTATATCGTGTATTGTGGGTGCGTTCCCAAACATCTATACTAAAAATATAAATAATATATAATATTCCACAACTATCGCACAATGCCGTCTAGTCCCAAGCTAAGCAGAGCTTGTGTTATGAGTAAAAAACAACTGATTAACATACTTATATATTTCTGAATACCATATTATAAATAAGTTACACCCAGACACAGAACAAATGATTGTGTTCATCACACAAACATTTGTCCTGGGTGGGAACCAAAACGCAGTAAAGAACATACGAAAGGCGTCTTTAATGCGTTTATAAATTGTACCGCAGTATAGCAGTCAAGGCCACTAACCATTATACCAACAGGCCAGTCGAAAACTCACATACACAAGACACCCAGACCCGGAACATCTATCTCTGGGCCATACAAATATTTGTTTCGACCGGGAATCAAATCCGTGACACGCAACGTAACAGCCAGTCTAATACTGTGCCAACTGTGTAGTCAATAGTCGTCATAGTTCATAGTAAAATGCCAGTATAAATTGTAATCCGCATTGAGTGATATAGGCATTATACTATCTTCTCTCACGCACGCAAAGCTACTGGCATAAGCTTTTTCTTCTCAGTAATTAAACTCTTGCCAAAGTGGACGTGGTCATCATTGTGAATTGTCATGAGCGATCAATTTGGCAATACGACGCCAGTCATCTCGGACTGTAGCCTTCCGGGTACATTCGTAAATCGAGAACTTAGTTGCGGCCTAGATCTGGTCTGTCCATCTCATTGGTGCTCCACCACGTGGCCTGGTGCCTGTCAATAAGCTAGAAGTATATAAACTTACTCGTGGATAAATTATCGGCACAGCCATCATCAGTAAAATTTTCTGGTAGAGGGCTTATGGCGTAGAATCAAAATAAGAATTCACTTCACGATCAGTTTAATATCACAGTACATAATATTATTAGGCCATTAGGGACTTAGTTATATTGTAATTTGAGAGAATCTTTAAATTTGTTAGGAGCATCCCCACTACTCAGTGGATCACCAAAGTCTGCCCTTCGTAAATGTCGACTCTCAAAACGATTACGCTCATGTGATGTCTATAACGTCTTAACGTTTCACTTTAATCTGATACTAAGGAATCAATTGAATGTCTAATTATTATCGCTAAAGTGTCATAATCCCCGACATGTATATGTTTGTGATTAGGTCACAAAATCGGCTGATATTTGCGGGATTTTTTGCAAGTGTTTGTGGCAGTCTGTTACTCCTTCTCACTTCATTCCTACTTCCCCTCAAGCATGTTCAGGTCTACTTCAACCAGTCTTTCATTTTGTGGAATTGCATCAAATAATTTATATCACTCTAAGTAGAGTACGATGTTATGTCAAATGAAACCCACCCGTATTCCTTTAACTCCCTTCTGTCACCTTTTGCATTCTAAAAATAGTAAAATTTAAGTATATATTTTCTTCTCTTGTCATTCGCACATCTGTCACATTTCAACAGCCATCGACCTTATTAAAAATTATTTATGCGTCCTCAACTTTCTACTTCCAACGTTCCAACAGTCTGTTCGTTTACTTAAAATACTTCGGACTTTTCAAGGCAAATATTGTTTAGAAATTTCTTTCTTTGAAAGATAAATAGGTTTGGACAGTAGTAGAAGAATAATAAAAGTACTCGTAATGTTTTCTGATTCCGCTTCAAACTCGGCGGACAAACTGTGGAACAAAGTTTACCGAGAAACTATAACTTATTCAAAAGCTTAAACGAGGGTAGTTGAAAAATAACATTCTTAGAAGCAAATTGTCTGCAGGTAAATGTTGTGATACCAACACTGTAAGTTGCTACACGTTTGGTAGATAGTTTTTCTCATAGACAAACAAAGTTGTATTGGAATTAAGGGCCAAATTCACCAATAAACTAATCGCGATTATATAAAACAAAACGCAGTTTGAGCGCTTAATCGAGATTATAGCTTCATTTTGCGTTTCACCGCGATGAATTGAACCTAATTTACGCTAAACTCAGTTTCAATTCTTTTGTTGTCGCCCATGTTTACGACACGGGTCTTTAAACTATTTTAGATTAAACTGAGCTCAGTTTACTTTAACTAAGTTTTTATATTGAATGATAAAATCAGCTCTTATTTATCTTGATTAATCTGTCAAATGCTGTAAGTGGGCTATTATTTTGAGGTTAGCAATGTCTTCTGTCGTAGGCGCGGGCTCGCGGACGGTGGGCAATGGGTAGCTCGCTGTCCGTCCGTCTGGTAACAGACCGGTCCGAGCTCAGGTCGTCTACGGCGCGCACTGTTCCCGCGCGCCTCAAGGAGTTGTCAGCAAACTGTAGGGGTCCAGCAGGGCCGAAGCCTACTGGGGCCAAAGGTTATGTGAGAATGTCACCACGGGCCCTGGGATAAAGGCAATGAATGGAAGGGTAGGTTTTCAGTCAGTAAAAGTCTGACACTATTTCCCGCCCCACCCAAGGGCGGGATTTGTCATTGGATGATTTTACCTACGTTAAAAAAAAATTATAAAAAAAAAGTATTCTGTCAAATATTACTTTAACATTATTTTAAAGTATAATCCTGTATTTCAGATAAGGATAGTTTTAGTAGTTTTTAACATATTAGTAGTGATGTTAATAAATAGAGTCTGTTTCTGCCGAAGTAGCGCGTCACACCCAGTCCCCTGTCTATATCTTTCTGGTGTAGCTCGCCAGATGTAACAAGAGCAAGATAGGGAACTGAAAAATGATAAGTGTACTGGCACCGTATTGTATTACTGGTCAACACGGCATCGTATATCCGCGCTACACGGCAACATAACGTACGGAGTCGCGCCATTTTGCGGAGACGTGAAGCTTGGCGGTGTATAGAGAATTGGAATGTAAATTGGTCAAAATCTCCTCTCTACATCAGTTGAAACACTGTAAGTAGAGCAGAGTGAAGCTGAGCGTGCTTTTAAATAAAACAAATGAACACGTGGCCTCGAGCAGATAGAATGAAGCTGAGCGGGCGGTACTGAGTGGAGAAAACGAAGTGAAGAAAGTGTGAAAGGTAGCACAATTTACCTTTCACTGCTCTTCACTGCTCCACTCAATCCAGCGCCGCACTAAGTGTGTTAAGAAATTCCACCATGACTGCGGCAATTAGGAACAATTCAATGTACACGATAAGAATTGTGTCGGGGATCTGAGCACAAAAATTTATCATGGCACCCCTTCATCTCTACCGCACCATAGCAACTTCGTGCGTCGTGTTGCAGACAAGATTTTTTTCTTGACTAACGCCAAAACAACGCACACAGTTTATCTGTAGAAACGACACGAATTTTTGGGCCGAACAACTTTTCTTGACGTGTTTTAACAGCCTTACGAAGCTACGATATTGTAATGTGGCCAGGCCCTAATATCCGCAACTCGACACAAAATACTTCAACAATTTGCTTTCTACAATTCCAAACTGCAACACACGGTCTTCATTATATACGGCTGTATATATGTAGGTATGTTGTTTATCTCAATGTTTGTACGACCAAAATTTCAGGAGATATACCAACAACGTTTGAATGTTAACCTTTTCTAAGCTGCGAATCGCAAAAGGTCAGTGTTGTTTATTTTCTGCAGGGTTAACGCGATTTATATTGTTCACCGCGCAAAAATTTCAAAACAACTTGAAATGTTGAACAATTTAAATTTATCCACATTTTATTAACTACGGTCTTTTTTACATAGTATGACACCAGGATGGAAAATTGCATCTTAAAGATGAGATGAAAGAATAGGTATAGCTACATTGTATGAATCCGATAGCTGATATCACCCGCACCATCTTATAGCAAATCATTTATCTGATTGACAATTCAAAAGCAAATGGCTTATTTGAAATAACTGCTCTAACTTTGAGTGTAAAGCCTTTGTAACCGACTTCGAAAAGGATGTATGTTTTTTTTCTTTTTAACCGACTGCGCCAGAAGGAGGGTTATGTTTTTCGAGAGTATGTATGTAAGTATGTATGTGTGTATAATTGTTTGGCACGCTCTGCAGCCTGAACGGCTCCATGGATTTTTTTTAAAGTCAGCCGTCTAGTCAGTAGATTGGAGTAATCTGCAATGTAAAATAGGTATGTGCTCTCAATTCACTAAGCCACCATTTCTAGAATGGGTCCCGACTGCAACAATTTATCTTGTATTTAAAATATTATATAGTTAAGTGCAATCGGGTACAACGACTTTCTTGTTTTAGGGCTTTTTCATGAATACTCAGAAAAGCAGTCGGGTTTTTTAATTTTTTAATTTACTGTTTTTTTTATGTATGTTCACCGATATCTCGGTCAATTGTGGACCGATTTTTTTTTGTTTTGATTGAAAGATTATACTCTCTAATTGGTTCCATAAAAATATTGTTTTGATTTGATAATGAACTTCGACGATATAGAACGGAACTAATCAAAAAATCATTGCAGAACTGTCGTAACAAGTAAAATTGCTTTGTCTATACATGTAGTCGGTAACTGACTGAAGGAAGCAGGAGAAGGGATACATAGAACTTTTAGATGATAAATCCGGAAGGTAGGTACCGGAATTTTGTAATAAACCAGTGTATCCTAGCCGTGTTTAGTATTATTAGAATTGTCATGATGATTTAAGTTTGGCTGAGGCGTACTCCAACTAAAAAGTTTGGAATAAAAAACTTTACAAAAAATACAACAATCGTAAAAAAAAAAACACAAATAGGTGCAAAATAACTTTATTTTTCGAAGTCGGTGTTAAATAACGAAGAGACAAAACTATTATAGAAACACCGACTTCCGAAATTAAAGTTATTTTGCACTTTTTTGTGTTTTTTTTGAAGTCGGTTGTACTTTTTTTTAGTTTAAAAAAAGTGATTAAAAAATGAAATACCACCTTCCTTCTTTTATTGAAGAACCAATCAGTAAGAGTTCAATTATACAGAGACCTTACATCTAGATAAATATGTGTAATAATTTTATAATCACGTAAGAGCGGATGTATGGAAATGTGCCTTAAGTAAGCCGCTCTTGAATCGAGGAAATTATAGTTATTTTCGTAAATCAGACACTCCACTTTACTGAACTTAGTCAAATTATTGTCTCAAAATCCACCGAATTCTGACTGTTCATATAGTATTACTATATAGTGCTCAAGTATATAATAGCTCTGTGCCTAAGCACTAGATTTACAATCATCCTAAACAGACATCTCAATCATTCAAACATTCAAGCAACCAAAGCCATCTTTGTCTCTGCACCGAAAACAAAGGAGAATCGCTTTTAGTTCTGAAATGCTACAAATCTTTGGATACTTATCATGAAATGTGCCTCCATTCAAGATAAGGGTCTGCCTAACAAAAGATTTCAAAGGGTCGCAGATTTGGTCCTGACCTCTTAAATCTGTGATCGAATATTTAAATAGATGTCTTCTGAAAAGCTAAGACCTGATGAGATTGTTCACCTCGGGGAATATTGTAGTACTGTCAACAAAAGGAATTGCAGGCACGAAATAAATATTATGTGCTTGGTTTCGTTCTTGTAAATGAAAAAGGACTAGTAAAGGATCGGGCAAGCCGCCGCCCGCTCATTGGAGTCCCTTTTATCGTTGAGTCAACTTGTCATAGGAAACCTTTGCCCATTTGGATAGCCAATTCTGCCTTTTCAAAATTTATTTTGTAAAAATTAAAAGTGTGCTTAATTTTCGTATTTGTGAATTTAAAATTAAAAATAAACCTTCGTTCTCATTCATCATCATCATCATTCAGCCGAAGGACGTCCACTGTTGGACATAGGCCTCCCTCAAGTTTCGCCATAACAACCGGTCCTGTGCCTCCCGCATCTGCCGCATTCCTGCGACTCTCACCAGGTCATTGGTTCACATTGTGGGAGGTCTTCCAACACTGCGTTTTTCTATACGTGCTCGCAATTGCACTCTATAACCTTTCGTCCCCATCGAACATCTTGTTCTACGAGCAATGTGCCCTGCTCACTGCCACTTTAGTTTCCACGTTTTGTTTGTTGTTGTTTTTTTCTATTTTTTTTAGTTTTAAAGTCCTTAGAATATTTTTTTGTAGTCTTGAAGACACCTAAATTATAATCGAACAGGCAAACTGTTTCAGTCCTTTAATGTACGTGGTATAAACGACGTTGCTAAATGCTCAGTCCAGACCGTAGTGGTGTCAAAAATCTAAAGGTGGATTCAATTTTTTGGTTCATATTTCTCATAACATCCGCTTTGCTTTCACTACGCAAAGCGCTTTACTGAAGCAATGTATGCACACGCAGTGACGCATAGCTTATTAGGATTATTATTATGTACTAGACAAACATTATCCCAAAGCAATCAATATTAGTTTTAGTAGCAATAATACAACAGTAATATAATAAGTAAATACTGGATCAAATTAACATAACAAACTAATAGATAAAGGTATAAAATAATGTACTCCACGGCTGACTAAAAAAAAAGTCCTGTTTAGCGTAAATGCTAGACAACTTATGCTAACTTATGCTTTTAAATTAAAAAACCAGTGTCTAGCATAATTTTATTTGTCCGACTAAGTATTTCATATTTTACACATACATTAGGTACTTACGCCTATTTATCACACATTAGTATAAATAATAAAAACCTTTTTTTATTATTAAAATACAGGTTTTAATAATAAAAAAAGGTTACTTAGGTACAACATATAACTGAAATATTTTGCGTCACCATACCCAGCTTTCGTTATACTTAGTTTATATACATTTGCTTGGTATTATGGAAAATATAATTGTAAGAAAGCTTGTATCAAAAGGAGTTTAAAAAAAAATCTAGAGAGACGTTTAAAAAAGAATAAAAAATGGCGCAAAGCTTTAGCTCTGCGATGGGTAAGCTACATTCGTCAATGAATGTGACAATGTACCTGGCTCACTGTCATTTGAGTTTGGGCATCAATAAGCGTCCATTGATATAGGATGTTGTGATAGATTATTAATTAACTAGCAACCTGCAAGTGATCCTCAAAGTTGGTAGTGTGTGGGTATTTACTATGTGAACTCACACCCAGATTAGGAACAACGACTTGGTCCAGGCAAATATTTGATCCGTGGCGGAATCTGCCACAGCTACGCACAGCCCCCGACCTCGACTGAGACCCGACAATCGGTTGTAAACCTTGTCACACAAGTTGAACCATCATGTCAGTTGAATGCAATTACCGATTTTCGGGTCCCAATCGAAGTGGGGGGCCGCGCGCAACAACAACAGCAAATGGTTTAACTTATTTGCGCTTAGTAGTAGAGTAGCTTTATTCTGATTACCTCATTGATATATTATTATTGGAGAAGATATATACCAACGTTACACGCCGACATCACAATCAGAAAACCTGGAGTCGAAACTCACACAGCGTTAGCTGCCGAATGTGTCTTGCACACATGCACGATAAGCGCATGGAGATGCAACGCCGGGGCGAAATTCCGCTGCCACGACAAGTCGAGGCATGGCGGACAGAGCTCCGGCGGGATCTCATGGCGAAATGGCGTCAGCGACTATCGCAACCTCGTTCGGGGCGCGCCACAATTGGGGCGATAAGGCCCATCTTTGAGGCGTGGCTAGAAAGACCTCACGACGCTCTCAACTTCCGCACGACGCAGGTGCTTACCGAACACGGAAAGTTCGCTAAGTACCTGTTCTGGATTCGTGCGGAGGATTCGCCCGGGTGTCGCCACTGCGCGGAACACCCGGAGGACACGGTGGAGCACACTGTAGAGGTGTGCCCCGCCTGGGCGGAGCATCGCCGTGTCCTCGTGGGGGCGATCGGCGGCAGCGATCTCTCTAGCCGGGCCTTGGTTCAGGCCATGGTCCGTAGTGAGGAGGGATGGCAGGCGGTCGCCTCCTTCTGCGAAGCAGTAATGCTAGCAAAGGAGGAGGCCGACCGCATCAGACAGAGGCAACGGGGCGCTCGCCCCAGCCGCCGCCGGGATTCCGATCCCGATTTCCGGCCACCGTAGGCGCGGGCTTGCGGACGGCGTGCAATGGGTAGCACGCTGTCCGATCGTCCGGTAACCAGCCGGACCGAGCCCAAGTCGTCGACGGCGCGTTCTGTTCCCGCGCGCCTCAAGGAACTGTCAGCAAACCGAAGTGGCCCAGCCTGCTAACTGCAGGCAGGCAGGGTCGAAGCCTGCTGGGGTCAAGGGCCGTTTTCTGAGAGGAAGGCTCAGCCCCGGCACTATAGGCAACGAAGGAACGGGGTAGGTTTTTAGTCAGTAAGAGTCTGACACTACTTCCCGCTCCGCCCAAGGGCGGGATTTGTCATTGGATGATTTTACCTACCATAAAAAAAAAAAAAAAAGCTGCCGAATGTGTGTGATCGTCCGACCGATGTGAAATCGTGCCATATAGGTACAATTTTAGCCGTCTGCGCGCTAGAGGCGGGTCACCTATCTTACGCTGTTTTCATTTAATCTAAGGATTATCTACATTTAATTTACGACTTCAGGGCCAACCTAAAAATCGTTTAAATTGTTACGTTAGAGTTTTTAGTCTTAAATCCGACGTTATCACGTTTCTTGCATAATAATATTCTTCGGAAGGTCGCGAGAGTATCCGATAAGTTTGTTCCTATTGTCACCACTTTTTTTAGGTGAGAAAATCATTCAATGGCATCTCCCGCCTTCCCCCCACCCCCCTTGGGTGCAGTGGAGGATAGTGTCAGACTTTTACTAACTAAAAACTCACTCTGTCCCTGCTTTGCCTTCATTCCAGGGCCCCGGGGTCCACTTTCTCATTACCCACCCTACCCTGTTTTCGACCCTGCTGGACTCCTACGATTTGCTGACATATCCTTAAAGCGCTACCCATTGCTTGCCATCCGCAAGCCCATTGTCACCACTTTGTTTTATTCTTAAACTAAACCGCCAACAAAGCCTATAACAAGAAACCTTTAAAAAATGTTTTTTTTTTAATGACGTAAATTAGTGCTAAGCTGTGATCCCACCTGATGGTAAGCAGTGATGCAATGTAAACGAATCTATAACACCTAAATACCTAAAATTTGGATTTTACGAAACTCCACCCCTGAGGGGGTAAACCGACTTTCAGCGGGCGAAGCCGCTGGCAGAAGCTAGTAGTATAATATATACAACGTTAAATTTTAGTCGGTTTAATCCCGCAGAGGGTCGATTTAGTACATGAAACACTATCGATTTGTAAAGAAAAAATTAAAAAATAAAGTACTTTTTTTTTTAAACTCGAATTAATATACGCATGAACGAAATTAATTTCTTTAAGTAAACGAGACAATGACCTTGTAGGTAATTGTCGGTCGTTGCGTACTAACTACCTACAGTTCATTGGCCTCGCTTAGCTGACGTTTTCTTAAAGAAATTAATTTCGTTCATGCGTATATTAATTCGAGTTTTTAAACAAAAAGTACTTTATTTTTTAATTTTCTCTTTACGAATTGGTAGTATTTAATGTACCGAATTGACCCTCCGCGGGATTAAACGACCAAAATTTAACAGTGTATAATGACTTTATCGGTGTTAAAACAAACTCATGAAAGAACGACGTACAGATTTAAAAAAATCCGCTTTTATTTTATCAATTCAGTTGCTTTACAAACGAAAGCAATAAAAGAATCTCAAATAAAATATAACACAGTATCAGGATATTATTTCGCAATATTGTAATCTCCCAAAAACAAAATCTCTCGCGTGTTCAATTTTCAGCACAGTAAATTTATTTTTAAAAGTTTTCAAACCGTCTCACTGCCCAATGAATTCAATTTAAAATTGAAGAGCATTCAATTTTTAGTACCATTCAAACAATTTTATTTCATATGATATCACATGAATTTCAATAAGGTGTGTAGGTGTACACCTATCTTTAAATATAAAAGCGAAATACCACTCATTCTCCGAAACTATAACACCTACAAACTTAAGGTTTGGCCGGTAGGTTCCTTATAGGGCGTAAACATCTGCTAAGAACGGATTGACGAAAATTCACCCCTAAGGGGGTTCTCTGTCGTCGGGCCTTAGTTCAGACCATGGTCCGGAGTGAGGAGGGATGGCAGGCGGTCGCCTTCTTCTGTGAAGCAGTAATGATAACAAAGGAGGAGGCCGACCGCATCAGGCAAAGGCAACAGGGCGCTCGCCCCAGCCGCCGCCGGGATTCCGATCCCGATTTCCAGCCACCGTAGGCGCGGGCTTGCGGACGGCGTGCAATGGGTAGCACGCTGTCCTTTCGTCCGGTAACCGACCGGACCGAGCCCAAGTCGTCGACGGCGCGTGCTGTTCCCGCGCGCCTCAAGGAGCTGTCAGCGAACCGTAGAGGCCGAGCATGGGCCGTTTTCTGAGAAGAAGGTTCAGCCCCGACACTATAGGCAACGAAGGAACGGTGTAGGTTTTTAGTCAGTACGTCTGACATTATTATCCGCTCCGCCCAAGGGCGGGATTTGTCATTGGATGATTTTACCTACTGTAAAAAAACCCCTAAGGGGGTAAAACGGGGGTTGGAACGGGGCGCGGGTAACCACGCTAGCAGAAGTAATATTATAAAGGCAAAAGTTCGTGAGTTCACGCGAAATAGCAGATTTTCAGAGGTCTTTACTGGATTAATGATAATAAGAGTACACAAAATGTTTTGATTTCTATAGAAGCCTAGATAATATCCACAAGACATCTATGTATCCAAAATGTCTGGAAAAAGATGTGTAATAACATCTAAGAGTGGTTGTATGAATACTCCGGGTTGGCCGTCCTCAAACGAACTTTGAAGTTTTCAAAAGCACACAGTATACTAAAACTTTAGATTCTAAAGTTACTATGTACACAGTAAGCTGAAAAGAATTTGAGAACTTAACATAAACTTTATACGAAAGTCACTTGAGACCGTCTTAAGTAAAGTTTTAAAACTCTCACCACAAAGTAAGAAAATTCGTAGAATAAGTACTGAGTAACAAACAAGTTTGTAGTACAGATTTCATTGCGAAAATACACATATTTTTACACGCTGGTATGTCTGCGAAAGGTAATAAACCAGACGGCCTAATCATACTTCTATCACTACATAGTATAAAACAAAGTCGCTTCCCGCTGTCTGTCCCTATGTATGCTTAGATCTTTAAAACTACGCAACGGATTTTGATGCGGTTTTTTTAATAGATAGAGTGATTCAAGAGGAAGGTTTAAATGTCTGTTACATGCAAAATATATTTAATATCACCATTTCAACCATGCGAAGCTCGGGAGGGTCGCTAGTAAATTATAAAGGCGGAATTTTGTACATGTGTGTTTGTGTTACTCCATCACGCTCAAATGGCTGAACAGATGTGAATGAAATTTGAAACACTAGTAGGCCATATTCTGGAATAGAACATGTAATATTTTTTGTTCCATGAATATATCTTTATGGGTAAATTTCTACTTAACCCTTTTTTTTAGGTAGGTGGGAAAATCATCTAATGACATCTACCGCCTTCTGGCGGTGCCAGAGGGTTTGTCAGACTTTTACTGACTAAAAACCCACTCCTGTTCCTTCGTTGCCTTTCATACCAAGGCCGAGTCTTTCTTTCAGAAGCAGACCCTTGGCATCAGTAAACTTTGACCCTAAATACAAAAGTTTATTTGTTGACACAGGTACAAATAAGTTGTTACAAAATTGTATTTAAGTGTCTCTGTGTTCTGTCACATTAACTGGCATACAAATATTAATAAAATAATAATTATTACGCCTTCTTAACAATTTTGAAAAATACACACTCTGCTGGGTACAGTTTGCTGACATCTCCTTAAGGCGGGCGTGGAACAATACGCGCCGTCGACAACTTGGGCTCGGTCCGAACGGTTACCGGATGGTCAGACAGTGCCATCTTCTTATCTTATCTTCTGAGTATGGTTTCCGCACTCAGTCCTCTGTGGACCATTTTACGTGGGCCATGGCGGCCATAATCTTAGGTGGGCTTATTCCAACCAGCCCACCTGTCTCCAAAAACTGATTAGGCCTCTCAGGTTTTTCAGGGTGTCAATAAAGGAGTTCGGGGATCCTACGGTCCTTGTGCGTGTGTCAGTGATCCCTGCGCAGTCCAGGAGCACATGCGAACATCATATATATCAATGCATGCGAAACTGTCTCCTCCCCCTCCAAGCACACTCTGCACAGGGGACTATCCGTGCTGCCTATTGTGTGAAGGTGCTTATTCAGTGTACAGTGACCAGTGATGGTCCCCGCCACCATGCGCAGGCTGCCTCTGTCTAGTTATAGCTACCCAATGCTTGTCCTCAAGCCCGCTCCTACGATGGCCGGAAATGAGGATCGAAATCCTGGCGGCGGGTGGAGCGTGAGCCGTTGACACACGTGTGCAGAAACCGCACACGTCCTTTGCTAAAATTACTCCTTCACAGAAGGAGGCGACCGCCACTACTTCACCCTTTAACTACTTCTTCTTTACATAGGCGAAATCTCTGGTGAAACTGACAATCCTGCTGGGTGATAATACTAACAGAATTTTACTTTGTCTATATTAGAATTATGAACATAAGAATGGGTTAAATTATTGAACAGCCAACTATGTTCGTATATCTAATACTTTAGTCTAAATGCAAAACACACTAATTGTAGAATTGTTTGAAACAGTTACAGTGACCCTGGAACGCAACAAGCAACTGAAGGAACACAGGTGGGGTTTAGTCAGTAATAGTCTGACGCCCCCTCTCACTCCAAGCATGGAAGAAGTTATGTAATGATTTTCAACTATAAAAAATGGCTTACACTTCAACATGGCCATAATCTCCAAAGAGAAAATAATTTTGTTACATAAATTACAGTTTAATGCGACACTTCGGTACTTTAATATCTATTAAGCCTAGAAATCGGTACATTATCTAAAATCTAAATTATAATCTAAGCTCATAGTAGGTATATAAAGAAGTTCAATTGTTTGTTTATATGTTTATAAAAACTCATTTCTAAAAGTAGAAAAAGTGGATATAACTCCAGAAATCCGTTTGTCGATTGGGATCTTACACTTTTCTCAATGTCATAATTTTATTATTATTCCATTCATTTCTTTTCTGTACATATTTTAGATATGTTTAAACAATGATTAAAGCATATATAAAAAATTACAAATAAAAAAACTTTTTTAAAAACAAGCTTTCAATTAAATGGGCTAAAAAGAAGAAAATAAACTTTTCCTTTATAACTTTTACTATCAATTAATAACGACATTACACAATTTATATGATACAAAAGCTTGTCGCGAGATTTTGAAAATATTAAAATCAATAGATAAAGTTATTTAACTTATTTAATTAATGAAGTTATTTAGCTATGTAGTGTGTAGGTATTTATACAGTTAAATCTCGCGACAAGCTTTTATATCATATAAATTGTGTAACGTCGGTATAAATTGATAGTAAAAGTTATAAAGGAAAAGTTTATTTTCTTCTTTTTAGCCCATTTAATTGAAAGCTTGTTTTTAAAAAAGTTTTTTTATTTGTAATTTATTTTTTACTTTTTAGTTATACCTCATTTAAATCACATTTGTATTCTCAGCAAATCCTCACATTTGCTACCCATATCATAGGAAAGCATAAGAAACTTAGTCTTCTATCTTTAGAAGTCTGCCAGGTTTTTTTTATGTTGGGTTAAATCATCCAATGACGTCCCCCGCCCTTCGGCTTGGTTCGGTTTGTTACCGGACGGACAGCGAGCTACCCATTGCCCGCCTTCCGTAAGCCCGCGCCTACGGTGGCAGGAAATCGGGATCGGAATTATGGCGGCGGCTGCGGCGTAAGCGCTGTTGCCTGATGCGGTCGGCCTCCTCCTTGGCAAGCATTATTGCTGCGCAGAAGGAGGCGACCACGTGAGAAGTCTTCCAGGTTGGATTTATGAAACCAAAATGATGGTGGTGGATCGTAAGACTAACAATCAACCTAACTTACATGAAATAGCCAATTGCGAAGTTGTCCAGAGTTTATCTACCTGGGATCCACAATCACAAATCCTAGGAAATGCGGAGAAGATTCAAGCACCGTAAAACGATTGACGCTCTTGAAATGTGACGCTGGAGGCGTTTACTGAGGATAAAACAGACTGCTCAACGCACTAACGGTTCCATTTCTAAAGAGCTTTGCATCAAAACAAAAACTTTCGTCGATTGTGCAACAGCGAATTTTTAAGCTGGTTGGATATATCATACGCAATGAAAGCTCTTTGGAACGTTTAGTGGTACAGGAAAGAGTAGATGGCCTACGTTCTCGCGGCCAATCGCCTACCAGATGGACAGACCTCACAAAATCATCTTCAGAGTGTTCCCTCATTGAATGTACACGAAGTGCCATGAATAGAGAGAGATAGAGAAGTGTAGCAAAAGCAGCAACCAACCTACCAGAAGACCACTACCACTCCACCAAGAGTATGACTGAGAAAAAGGAGAATATTGGATTTAGAGTTATGTCACTTTATTTTTCAAGTTACTCTCTGCAAGCCCTTTCAATTGGTATTTTGTTGGAGTGTATTAAAACTAACTAGCTATTTACTTATGTAAATTTGTACGGAACCCTCCGTGCGCGAGTCCAAGTCGCTTATGACCGGTTAGAACTTATTTTATTCGATCCCAAATTCGATGGGATTGTGTCGTTTTATTGCGGAACTCCTATGACCACCTTCCAGCTACATCATCAGATCCCGACTGCCATATTGATCAAAGTACTCGTCATTACAAATCTAACGAGACCAAAGACGAGAGGGCTGTGTCGTTTAATTGCGGAGTTCTTGTAGCCACCTTCTAGCTCCATCATCAGACCCTGGTTACCATATAGGATCCAAGTACTCATCAATACAAATCAAAAGAGCCCGCACTCAATGGGATTGTGTCGATTTCTTACGAAGTTCCTATGGTTTTTTTTTATAGTAGGTAAAATCATCCAATGACAAATCCCGCCTTTGGGTGGGGCAGGAAATAGTGTCAGACTCTTACTGACTAAAAATCTACCCTGTTCCGTTCATTGCCTTCGTCCTAGGGCCCCGTGTGACATTTTCACATAACTTTTGGCCCCAGTAGGCTTCGGCCCTGCTGGGCCCCTACAGTTTGCTGACAACTCCTTGAGGCGCGTGGGAACAGTGCACGCCGTAAACGACTTGCGCTGTTACCGGACGGACGGACAGCGAGCTACTCATTGCCGCCGTCCGCGAGTCTGCACCTACTGTGGCCGGAAATCGGGATCGGAATCCAAGCGGTGGCGGTGGCGTGTGTGCCGTTGCCTAATGTGGTCGGCCTCCTCCTTTGCTAGCATTACTGCTTCGCAGAAGGAGGCGACCACCTGCCCCTCCTCCTCGCTCCGGAGCATGGACTGAACCAAGCCCCGGCGCGAGAGATCGCCGTCACCGATCGGCCCCACAAGTACACGGCGATGCTGTTCCATGCGCGGCACACCTCGACTGTGTGCTCCACCGTGTCTTCCGGGCGCTCCGCACAGTGGCGACACCCGGGCGTCGTCTCCGCACGAATCTTGTACAGGTACTTCGCGAACTTGCCGTGTTCGGTTAGTAACTTAAGTTCTGCTACTTAAGAAGCTGGAAAATGTTGGTATTCGTGGCACTGTTTATAATATGTTCCACAGTTACTTGTCGAATCGTAAGCAGTCAGTAAAAATTGGTAGCCACCTGAGCGCAGAGGTGGGATTGTCCTTTGGCGTACCTCAGGGGAGCGTGCTTGGACCCAGCCTCTTCCTCATTTACGTAAATGAGTTGTGCCAACTATCCCTTCCAAACACCAAAGTTATCGTGTATGCTGACGACACAGTTCTTTTAACTGAAGGCAAAAATTGGCCCGAAACTTTCAAGGCTGCAGAGTATGCTCTAGGGGTAGTCATGAAATGGCTCACTATTAACCTTCTCACACTTAACGTCAGCAAAAGTAAATTTATTCCCTTTACTCCAGGTATTGGTAGCCAACCACCAACATCGTTACAAATTAAAGTACACACGTGTCTCAACAAAAATTCTACTCCCTGTGACTGTATTCCCGTTGAACGAGTAAACAACATCAAATACCTTGGCGTGTATATTGATAACCTCCTGAAATGGAAAATGCAGGTAGACTCAATTGTCACGCGTGTGAGAAGGTTAATATACATTTTCAAAAAGCTAAGATCGGTTGCGGATTTTGATTGTCTGATTGATATCTATTTTGCGCTGGCTCAATCAGTTCTCGGATATTGCATAACCTCGTGGGGAGGTGCTTTGAAAACAACCATGTTGCGAGTAGAAAGGGCACAGAGAGCAGTGTTAAAGGTTATTGCAAATAAACCCATTAGATTCCCAACTCGAGACCTCTTTCAACTCTGCAAAGTCCTTACTGTTAGACAGCTCTTCATACTGCAAACAGTTATCAGAAGACATGGACAGCTGTACTACGATCCAAAATGTGCCACTGTTTCTCGTCGCGCGGACAGAATCTGTCCTACGAAACGCTCCAGAACTGTAGCTGTGAGTTACAGTTTCAGACACATTAGCTCTAGGCTGTATAATAAAATAAATAAGGAAACAAATATATACTCTCTGACAAAGTTTGTGCTTAAAAAGAAACTAACTAAATGGCTAACATCAAAAACTTACGATGAAACTGAAAAACTTGTCGAAATATAACATCACATACTCATATTACATACACTCCCCCTCATACATGATACTCACTTGCACAACCTCACCCTCACTACATACACACTACACACCTTGCACTACTTTAGGCTAAGTTAAGTAGATATAATGTGTTTGCTAAAGATATGAAACTACTCCTGTTCTTATGTTTCTGGAGGTGGGCGTTGATAGCTGCGCCTCAGTTTCAAACTATTGCAGCTATCATCGTACTTAGATAAATTGTTTATAGATTTCTAGTTTCAAATAAAGATATTATTATTAATACGAATCAAACGAGCCCAAATTCGATGGGGTTGTATCGTTTAACTGCGGAGTTCCTATGACCACCTTCCGGCTATATCATCAGACCCTGGCTATCATACAGAATCAAAGTACTCATCAATACTAATCAAGCGAGCCCAAACTCGATGGGGTTGTATTGTTTTATTGCTAAGTTCCTATGGCTACCTTCCAGCTCCATCATCAGATCAGCTCCATGTTATCATAATGTTGCATTGTCACCCGATTTACACATGCATGTAAAATTTCAGCTCAATCGGTTGAAGATATCTGCTTCAAAATTGAGTTGCAAGATTTGAGCCGAACATACATAGTTACATACAGTGCAAGCTAATAGAAAGCTTGTAAAATATATTTATTGTTATTATTAATTAATAATACAATAAGTATTATACCCGCAGTGGGCCTGCGTGGTGGATTACGGCCCATTCCCTCTCCTCTAGAGAGGAGACCGGAGTCAGAATAGTGGGAACATCATAAGGCTGATGCTATGCTATTCTATGCTATACAATATTCTACAATATTCACACAACGCCATTTCGGTCTATGATTTTGAATCGGAAATTACTTCGTTCTATTTCTAGCTGTCAAACCCTGAATGCGGACTTCTGACGTTTTATTCACGTTTGCGCAGTGTCATAAATTACATTTCATTCCGAAAAAATAAATGATTCTTGTACAATTAGTCACTGAAGCAAAACCGCGACTAACGACTAGTCTTGCAATAAACAGTCCCAGCTCGACACGTCGTGATATAAAATTATTTATGATCAACCCCAAACTCGAAAGTACGAAAATAATCTTAATCGCATTTTGATCTGAACGAATTGATTCTAAAACTTATAATCATATTTAAATTCAAGACTCTTACGTACATAAATCATAACTTAAAACCATTAGGAATATTGTTTGCAAACTAAAACAATAAAATTTAAAGTTTGCAATATTTATAGTGGGATTTGTGAAAATTATTTTAACGTTTTCTTGGTAAATGTGGTCTGGTTGAACCAAGTTTTGACAATGAGGCAGGAAATAAATATATATTAATGATCTATACCTACTAATATTGCCTAGATACTGCATGTTCGCTTTAGCGCGTGTGGATGATTTTCCTTTCTTTTTTTTTTTTCTTGCCCGTGAAGTGTTATTTTGACTGAGCCTATAAACTAGTGCGCCTCACCATCCACAATTGAATCATTGCTTACCATCAGGTGGGATGCAGTCAAGCACTAGGTTTTATAATTTTAAAAAGCATTATCAAGCTCATCACACAAACATTCGTCTTGGATGGTGATCGATCCCACAACCTCCGGCATAGCAGTCAGAGCCACCAACCACTAGGCCAACAAGAAAGTCTAAGGCCGTGTTTACGGAGACGCGGTGCGTTGTACAGTGCGTTGGGCGTTTCATCGTACATTGCAGCAGCGGGCCGCGTCATCGCTCGCGCAAACATAAACATAAGGCAATGTACGACGGACCGCCCGACGCGCCGCGCAACGTACAGCGTCTCCGTAATCGAGCACTAAGCTATGATTTTTACTTGCGTCAATTCATTTAATTTTTTAATGACGGAGAAGGAGCTAAACACACGGTACCAAGAGGAACATTGTATCCGGTATCTAAATCTGTTGGGAGTGCTCTTCATATAAAACCACGTTGTAAGCGAGTTTGAAGAAGACGATACTTTCCTTCTGTACATAAAAGTTGTTCAAATATATAGTCGTTTATATACCTATTATTTTAAATCGGTGTGATTGAGTGAGCACCGTGTGTTAGCAATGCAAAAGGCATAACCCCCCAGCTAAGTTATAATCGTTTCTTTTAGCGTAAACGCTTGGAGTTGGCCACGCCCTCAATTCCTTAGACCACGTGACTGAGCGTTGAGATGACTTATTACTCGTACCATTCACCCTTTAAACTAACCAGTGACGTAGCTAGCTGTCCAATGGGCCTGGGGTTTTTTTTTTTTTTAGGAAATCTGGTTCCCCCATTTTTACGTGGCAATTTATTATATGACTTCTGGTCTAGGTTGAGAGAGTGACAGATTTTTGCTAACTAAAATGAGTTGCCATATTTAGTGTATTTACCTATTTTGTTTACATTTCGAACGTGGGGAATTTTTCACTAGTTCCCAAAGGGATTACTGGTCAGGTTTGGAGCCCCCAAGTTTGGGGGCCCACGAGTGTGGGAGCCTCGAGTTTGGGGGACCCGGGGCACTACCCCAACCTTGGCCTTCACAGCTACGTCAATGATACCAACTGTTTTCTTCTTATTTTTGGATCTTTGAATATTATACAATAGTAAATAGTAATAAGGATTCGTAAATAAGAATTGATAACATAGGTTTTCAATACACTTGCTCAGAAAGTGGATCTTATTGCACTACACTTAGGTGTATAATGGAACCGGTTACTAAACTGCGACATTTTGATTACCATTACGCACTAGTGCTATAATGTAGCTATAACCTTTTTGTTCAACCTCTATGTTCGCAAAACAAATGTTGAAATACGAAAAAATTACACATTGGGTTATTGTGTTCAATAGTATAGATTAGTATCTTACTTAACTACTTCTTACTTAACTTGCAATTTCGGCCATTATAACTTGTAAAAACGATTAATTTATTTCATCATCATCATCATCATTTCAGTCAAAAGACGTCCACTGTTGGACATCTTAATTTATTTATTAAAAAAAAAAAATATTATATAAATCGTTCCTTCAAATAAAAATTGTTTTTTCTTTGTGAGTAATAAGTGGTTACCATTCTTGGCTCTCTTAAGACCCTCGCTACGGCTCGGGTCTTAATACCGCCTCGATGGTAACCACTTACATTACACACTTGTATCATTATGTACTATTACAGAAGATGGCTATAAATAGGTACTCCAATACCAGTACAGTTTTAGATAAAGTCTACTTATATAATGATTTCACACTATTTTGGCGGTATAATTTTAGAGGGCGATATTTTTAGGCAATGCTCGACCGTGTCGTTTACAGACAATTTATAGTCTTCATTCAATAGTCTGTAGCGTAGGAGTTGAAGGTTTTATTTTGAAAATGAAAAGAATGGCATTTCTTTGTTTCTTGTAGGTAAAATAAACTAGTGCGCTTCACCATCAACGATTGCATCACTGCTTACCTAGTGGGATTGCAGTTAAGCACTAGATTTTATCATTTAACAAAGAAATAGTATGTACTTCAGGAGTCTTTCAAAGCAAAGGGTCCAAATATTCCAATATGATTTATTGCGACGGTATTTTTTCTTATTTAATGTACTATTTTAGATTTATTATTTTTTAGGAATAAATTGAATGTCACAGTTTATCTCATGTCGTTGGCAAAACTGCCATACCTGCATTCAAACTGTTGATTGACTCATAGCTTTGTGTCGCAATTTTACTTTGCCTTTCATCTCCTATTTGGCAATTACTATTCACTTTTATCAAAGAATGTCTGCCACCATGTTACGTAATAGAAACAAAGCGAAATCAGCAACTCTACTGGTGGACAACACAACAATTTTACAATATATGATCAGTCATGTTTGACCATATCATGAAATAATCATATGTTTTGCTGTTTATATTGTCAAACACAGAGTGTTCATTGATTTGGCTTGCTCATATAATGATGTGGCCAGCGGGCAAGATTCTATGTAAAATGAGGTAAAATGCCACCATTGCATGAAAGGGCCAGCCATATCATGAAGTGATTAATTCTAAGATTTGCCCATGATACCTACACCGTTAAATTTTGGTCGTTTTAATCCCTTGGAGGGTCGATTCGGTACATGAAACACTATCGATTTGTGAAGATAAAATTAAATAAATTACAAATAAAAAAACTTTTTTAAAAACAAGCTTTCAATTAAATGGGCTAAAAAGAAGAAAATAAACTTTTCCTTTATAACTTTTACTATCAATTAATAACGACATTACACAATTTATATGATACAAAAGCTTGTCGCGAGATTTTGAAAATATTAAAATCAATAGATAAAGTTATTTAACTTATTTAATTAATGAAGTTATTTAGCTATGTAGTGTGTAGGTATTTATACAGTTAAATCTCGCGACAAGCTTTTATATCATATAAATTGTGTAACGTCGGTATAAATTGATAGTAAAAGTTATAAAGGAAAAGTTTATTTTCTTCTTTTTAGCCCATTTAATTGAAAGCTTGTTTTTAAAAAAGTTTTTTTATTTGTAATTTATTTTTTACTTTTTAGTTATACCTCATTTAAATCACATTTGTATTCTCAGCAAATCCTCACATTTGCTACCCATATCATAGGAAAGCATAAGAAACTTAGTCTTCTATCTTTAGAAGTCTGCCAGGTTTTTTTTATGTTGGGTTAAATCATCCAATGACGTCCCCCGCCCTTCGGCTTGGTTCGGTTTGTTACCGGACGGACAGCGAGCTACCCATTGCCCGCCTTCCGTAAGCCCGCGCCTACGGTGGCAGGAAATCGGGATCGGAATTATGGCGGCGGCTGCGGCGTAAGCGCTGTTGCCTGATGCGGTCGGCCTCCTCCTTGGCAAGCATTATTGCTGCGCAGAAGGAGGCGACCACGTGAGAAGTCTTCCAGGTTGGATTTATGAAACCAAAATGATGGTGGTGGATCGTAAGACTAACAATCAACCTAACTTACATGAAATAGCCAATTGCGAAGTTGTCCAGAGTTTATCTACCTGGGATCCACAATCACAAATCCTAGGAAATGCGGAGAAGATTCAAGCACCGTAAAACGATTGACGCTCTTGAAATGTGACGCTGGAGGCGTTTACTGAGGATAAAACAGACTGCTCAACGCACTAACGGTTCCATTTCTAAAGAGCTTTGCATCAAAACAAAAACTTTCGTCGATTGTGCAACAGCGAATTTTTAAGCTGGTTGGATATATCATACGCAATGAAAGCTCTTTGGAACGTTTAGTGGTACAGGAAAGAGTAGATGGCCTACGTTCTCGCGGCCAATCGCCTACCAGATGGACAGACCTCACAAAATCATCTTCAGAGTGTTCCCTCATTGAATGTACACGAAGTGCCATGAATAGAGAGAGATAGAGAAGTGTAGCAAAAGCAGCAACCAACCTACCAGAAGACCACTACCACTCCACCAAGAGTATGACTGAGAAAAAGGAGAATATTGGATTTAGAGTTATGTCACTTTATTTTTCAAGTTACTCTCTGCAAGCCCTTTCAATTGGTATTTTGTTGGAGTGTATTAAAACTAACTAGCTATTTACTTATGTAAATTTGTACGGAACCCTCCGTGCGCGAGTCCAAGTCGCTTATGACCGGTTAGAACTTATTTTATTCGATCCCAAATTCGATGGGATTGTGTCGTTTTATTGCGGAACTCCTATGACCACCTTCCAGCTACATCATCAGATCCCGACTGCCATATTGATCAAAGTACTCGTCATTACAAATCTAACGAGACCAAAGACGAGAGGGCTGTGTCGTTTAATTGCGGAGTTCTTGTAGCCACCTTCTAGCTCCATCATCAGACCCTGGTTACCATATAGGATCCAAGTACTCATCAATACAAATCAAAAGAGCCCGCACTCAATGGGATTGTGTCGATTTCTTACGAAGTTCCTATGGTTTTTTTTTATAGTAGGTAAAATCATCCAATGACAAATCCCGCCTTTGGGTGGGGCAGGAAATAGTGTCAGACTCTTACTGACTAAAAATCTACCCTGTTCCGTTCATTGCCTTCGTCCTAGGGCCCGTGTGACATTTTCACATAACTTTTGGCCCCAGTAGGCTTCGGCCCTGCTGGGCCCCTACAGTTTGCTGACAACTCCTTGAGGCGCGTGGGAACAGTGCACGCCGTAAACGACTTGCGCTGTTACCGGACGGACGGACAGCGAGCTACTCATTGCCGCCGTCCGCGAGTCTGCACCTACTGTGGCCGGAAATCGGGATCGGAATCCAAGCGGTGGCGGTGGCGTGTGTGCCGTTGCCTAATGTGGTCGGCCTCCTCCTTTGCTAGCATTACTGCTTCGCAGAAGGAGGCGACCACCTGCCCCTCCTCCTCGCTCCGGAGCATGGACTGAACCAAGCCCCGGCGCGAGAGATCGCCGTCACCGATCGGCCCCACAAGTACACGGCGATGCTGTTCCATGCGCGGCACACCTCGACTGTGTGCTCCACCGTGTCTTCCGGGCGCTCCGCACAGTGGCGACACCCGGGCGTCGTCTCCGCACGAATCTTGTACAGGTACTTCGCGAACTTGCCGTGTTCGGTTAGTAACTTAAGTTCCTATGGTAACCTTCCAGCTCCATCATCAGAACCTGGTTACCATATAGGATCCAAGCACTCGTCAATACAAATCAAACGAACTCAAATTCGATGGGGTTGTGTCGTTTAACTGCGGAGTTCCAATGACCACGATCCAACTCCATCATCATACCCTGGTTACAATATAAGATTCAAGTACTCGTCATTAAAAATCAAATGAGCCTAAAGTCGATGGGGTTATATCGTTTAATTGCGGAGTTCTTATGGCAACCTTCCAGCTCCATCATCAGACCCTGGTTACCATATAAGATCCAAGTACTCATCAATAAAAATCAAATGAGCCCAAACTCGATGGGATTGTGTCGATTTCTTAGGAAGTTCCTATGGTAACCTTCCAGCTCCATCATAAAAATCTGGTTACCATATAGGATCCAAGCACTCGTCAATACAAATCAAACGAGCCCAAATTCGATGGGGTTGTGTCGTTTAACAGCGGCGTTCCTATGACCACCTCCCGACTCCATCATCAGACCCTGGCTACCATTCATGATCAAAGTACTTGTCATTACAAATCAAATGAGCCTAAAGTCGATGGGGTTATATCTTTTAATTGCGTAGTTCCTATGGCAACCTTTCAGCTCCATCATCAGACCCTGGTTACCATATAGGATCCAAGTACTCGTCAATACGAATCAAAGGAGCCCAAATTCGATGGGGTTGTATCGTTTAACTGCGGAGTTCCTATGACCACCTTCCGACTCCATCATCAGACCCTGGCTACCATACATGATCAAACTACTCGTCAATACTAATCAAACGAGCTCAAACTCGATGGGGTCGTATCGTTTAACTGTGGAGTTTCTATGAACACCTTCCGGCTCCATCATCAGACCCTGGCTACCATATAGGATGAAAGTACTCGTCAATACAAACTAAACGAGCCCAAATTCGATGGGTTTTGTCGTTTAAGTGCGGAGTTCCTGTGACCACCTTCCACCTCCATCATCAGACCTTGGTTACCATATAGGATGAAAGTACTCGTCAATACGAATCAAACGAGCCCAAATTCGATGGGGTTGTATCGTTTAACTGCGGAGTTCCTATGACCACCTTCCGGCTATATCATCAGACCCTGGCTATCATACAGAATCAAAGTACTCATCAATACTAATCAAGCGAGCCCAAACTCGATGGGGTTGTATTGTTTTATTGCTAAGTTCCTATGGCTACCTTCCAGCTCCATCATCAGATCAGCTCCATGTTATCATAATGTTGCATTGTCACCCGATTTACACATGCATGTAAAATTTCAGCTCAATCGGTTGAAGATATCTGCTTCAAAATTGAGTTGCAAGATTTGAGCCGAACATACATAGTTACATACAGTGCAAGCTAATAGAAAGCTTGTAAAATATATTTATTGTTATTATTAATTAATAATACAATAAGTATTATACCCGCAGTGGGCCTGCGTGGTGGATTACGGCCCATTCCCTCTCCTCTAGAGAGGAGACCGGAGTCAGAATAGTGGGAACATCATAAGGCTGATGCTATGCTATTCTATGCTATACAATATTCTACAATATTCACACAACGCCATTTCGGTCTATGATTTTGAATCGGAAATTACTTCGTTCTATTTCTAGCTGTCAAACCCTGAATGCGGACTTCTGACGTTTTATTCACGTTTGCGCAGTGTCATAAATTACATTTCATTCCGAAAAAATAAATGATTCTTGTACAATTAGTCACTGAAGCAAAACCGCGACTAACGACTAGTCTTGCAATAAACAGTCCCAGCTCGACACGTCGTGATATAAAATTATTTATGATCAACCCCAAACTCGAAAGTACGAAAATAATCTTAATCGCATTTTGATCTGAACGAATTGATTCTAAAACTTATAATCATATTTAAATTCAAGACTCTTACGTACATAAATCATAACTTAAAACCATTAGGAATATTGTTTGCAAACTAAAACAATAAAATTTAAAGTTTGCAATATTTATAGTGGGATTTGTGAAAATTATTTTAACGTTTTCTTGGTAAATGTGGTCTGGTTGAACCAAGTTTTGACAATGAGGCAGGAAATAAATATATATTAATGATCTATACCTACTAATATTGCCTAGATACTGCATGTTCGCTTTAGCGCGTGTGGATGATTTTCCTTTCTTTTTTTTTTTTCTTGCCCGTGAAGTGTTATTTTGACTGAGCCTATAAACTAGTGCGCCTCACCATCCACAATTGAATCATTGCTTACCATCAGGTGGGATGCAGTCAAGCACTAGGTTTTATAATTTTAAAAAGCATTATCAAGCTCATCACACAAACATTCGTCTTGGATGGTGATCGATCCCACAACCTCCGGCATAGCAGTCAGAGCCACCAACCACTAGGCCAACAAGAAAGTCTAAGGCCGTGTTTACGGAGACGCGGTGCGTTGTACAGTGCGTTGGGCGTTTCATCGTACATTGCAGCAGCGGGCCGCGTCATCGCTCGCGCAAACATAAACATAAGGCAATGTACGACGGACCGCCCGACGCGCCGCGCAACGTACAGCGTCTCCGTAATCGAGCACTAAGCTATGATTTTTACTTGCGTCAATTCATTTAATTTTTTAATGACGGAGAAGGAGCTAAACACACGGTACCAAGAGGAACATTGTATCCGGTATCTAAATCTGTTGGGAGTGCTCTTCATATAAAACCACGTTGTAAGCGAGTTTGAAGAAGACGATACTTTCCTTCTGTACATAAAAGTTGTTCAAATATATAGTCGTTTATATACCTATTATTTTAAATCGGTGTGATTGAGTGAGCACCGTGTGTTAGCAATGCAAAAGGCATAACCCCCCAGCTAAGTTATAATCGTTTCTTTTAGCGTAAACGCTTGGAGTTGGCCACGCCCTCAATTCCTTAGACCACGTGACTGAGCGTTGAGATGACTTATTACTCGTACCATTCACCCTTTAAACTAACCAGTGACGTAGCTAGCTGTCCAATGGGCCTGGGGTTTTTTTTTTTTTTAGGAAATCTGGTTCCCCCATTTTTACGTGGCAATTTATTATATGACTTCTGGTCTAGGTTGAGAGAGTGACAGATTTTTGCTAACTAAAATGAGTTGCCATATTTAGTGTATTTACCTATTTTGTTTACATTTCGAACGTGGGGAATTTTTCACTAGTTCCCAAAGGGATTACTGGTCAGGTTTGGAGCCCCCAAGTTTGGGGGCCCACGAGTGTGGGAGCCTCGAGTTTGGGGGACCCGGGGCACTACCCCAACCTTGGCCTTCACAGCTACGTCAATGATACCAACTGTTTTCTTCTTATTTTTGGATCTTTGAATATTATACAATAGTAAATAGTAATAAGGATTCGTAAATAAGAATTGATAACATAGGTTTTCAATACACTTGCTCAGAAAGTGGATCTTATTGCACTACACTTAGGTGTATAATGGAACCGGTTACTAAACTGCGACATTTTGATTACCATTACGCACTAGTGCTATAATGTAGCTATAACCTTTTTGTTCAACCTCTATGTTCGCAAAACAAATGTTGAAATACGAAAAAATTACACATTGGGTTATTGTGTTCAATAGTATAGATTAGTATCTTACTTAACTACTTCTTACTTAACTTGCAATTTCGGCCATTATAACTTGTAAAAACGATTAATTTATTTCATCATCATCATCATCATTTCAGTCAAAAGACGTCCACTGTTGGACATCTTAATTTATTTATTAAAAAAAAAAAATATTATATAAATCGTTCCTTCAAATAAAAATTGTTTTTTCTTTGTGAGTAATAAGTGGTTACCATTCTTGGCTCTCTTAAGACCCTCGCTACGGCTCGGGTCTTAATACCGCCTCGATGGTAACCACTTACATTACACACTTGTATCATTATGTACTATTACAGAAGATGGCTATAAATAGGTACTCCAATACCAGTACAGTTTTAGATAAAGTCTACTTATATAATGATTTCACACTATTTTGGCGGTATAATTTTAGAGGGCGATATTTTTAGGCAATGCTCGACCGTGTCGTTTACAGACAATTTATAGTCTTCATTCAATAGTCTGTAGCGTAGGAGTTGAAGGTTTTATTTTGAAAATGAAAAGAATGGCATTTCTTTGTTTCTTGTAGGTAAAATAAACTAGTGCGCTTCACCATCAACGATTGCATCACTGCTTACCTAGTGGGATTGCAGTTAAGCACTAGATTTTATCATTTAACAAAGAAATAGTATGTACTTCAGGAGTCTTTCAAAGCAAAGGGTCCAAATATTCCAATATGATTTATTGCGACGGTATTTTTTCTTATTTAATGTACTATTTTAGATTTATTATTTTTTAGGAATAAATTGAATGTCACAGTTTATCTCATGTCGTTGGCAAAACTGCCATACCTGCATTCAAACTGTTGATTGACTCATAGCTTTGTGTCGCAATTTTACTTTGCCTTTCATCTCCTATTTGGCAATTACTATTCACTTTTATCAAAGAATGTCTGCCACCATGTTACGTAATAGAAACAAAGCGAAATCAGCAACTCTACTGGTGGACAACACAACAATTTTACAATATATGATCAGTCATGTTTGACCATATCATGAAATAATCATATGTTTTGCTGTTTATATTGTCAAACACAGAGTGTTCATTGATTTGGCTTGCTCATATAATGATGTGGCCAGCGGGCAAGATTCTATGTAAAATGAGGTAAAATGCCACCATTGCATGAAAGGGCCAGCCATATCATGAAGTGATTAATTCTAAGATTTGCCCATGATACCTACACCGTTAAATTTTGGTCGTTTTAATCCCTTGGAGGGTCGATTCGGTACATGAAACACTATCGATTTGTGAAGATAAAATTAAATAAATTACAAATAAAAAAACTTTTTTAAAAACAAGCTTTCAATTAAATGGGCTAAAAAGAAGAAAATAAACTTTTCCTTTATAACTTTTACTATCAATTAATAACGACATTACACAATTTATATGATACAAAAGCTTGTCGCGAGATTTTGAAAATATTAAAATCAATAGATAAAGTTATTTAACTTATTTAATTAATGAAGTTATTTAGCTATGTAGTGTGTAGGTATTTATACAGTTAAATCTCGCGACAAGCTTTTATATCATATAAATTGTGTAACGTCGGTATAAATTGATAGTAAAAGTTATAAAGGAAAAGTTTATTTTCTTCTTTTTAGCCCATTTAATTGAAAGCTTGTTTTTAAAAAAGTTTTTTTATTTGTAATTTATTTTTTACTTTTTAGTTATACCTCATTTAAATCACATTTGTATTCTCAGCAAATCCTCACATTTGCTACCCATATCATAGGAAAGCATAAGAAACTTAGTCTTCTATCTTTAGAAGTCTGCCAGGTTTTTTTTATGTTGGGTTAAATCATCCAATGACGTCCCCCGCCCTTCGGCTTGGTTCGGTTTGTTACCGGACGGACAGCGAGCTACCCATTGCCCGCCTTCCGTAAGCCCGCGCCTACGGTGGCAGGAAATCGGGATCGGAATTATGGCGGCGGCTGCGGCGTAAGCGCTGTTGCCTGATGCGGTCGGCCTCCTCCTTGGCAAGCATTATTGCTGCGCAGAAGGAGGCGACCACGTGAGAAGTCTTCCAGGTTGGATTTATGAAACCAAAATGATGGTGGTGGATCGTAAGACTAACAATCAACCTAACTTACATGAAATAGCCAATTGCGAAGTTGTCCAGAGTTTATCTACCTGGGATCCACAATCACAAATCCTAGGAAATGCGGAGAAGATTCAAGCACCGTAAAACGATTGACGCTCTTGAAATGTGACGCTGGAGGCGTTTACTGAGGATAAAACAGACTGCTCAACGCACTAACGGTTCCATTTCTAAAGAGCTTTGCATCAAAACAAAAACTTTCGTCGATTGTGCAACAGCGAATTTTTAAGCTGGTTGGATATATCATACGCAATGAAAGCTCTTTGGAACGTTTAGTGGTACAGGAAAGAGTAGATGGCCTACGTTCTCGCGGCCAATCGCCTACCAGATGGACAGACCTCACAAAATCATCTTCAGAGTGTTCCCTCATTGAATGTACACGAAGTGCCATGAATAGAGAGAGATAGAGAAGTGTAGCAAAAGCAGCAACCAACCTACCAGAAGACCACTACCACTCCACCAAGAGTATGACTGAGAAAAAGGAGAATATTGGATTTAGAGTTATGTCACTTTATTTTTCAAGTTACTCTCTGCAAGCCCTTTCAATTGGTATTTTGTTGGAGTGTATTAAAACTAACTAGCTATTTACTTATGTAAATTTGTACGGAACCCTCCGTGCGCGAGTCCAAGTCGCTTATGACCGGTTAGAACTTATTTTATTCGATCCCAAATTCGATGGGATTGTGTCGTTTTATTGCGGAACTCCTATGACCACCTTCCAGCTACATCATCAGATCCCGACTGCCATATTGATCAAAGTACTCGTCATTACAAATCTAACGAGACCAAAGACGAGAGGGCTGTGTCGTTTAATTGCGGAGTTCTTGTAGCCACCTTCTAGCTCCATCATCAGACCCTGGTTACCATATAGGATCCAAGTACTCATCAATACAAATCAAAAGAGCCCGCACTCAATGGGATTGTGTCGATTTCTTACGAAGTTCCTATGGTTTTTTTTTATAGTAGGTAAAATCATCCAATGACAAATCCCGCCTTTGGGTGGGGCAGGAAATAGTGTCAGACTCTTACTGACTAAAAATCTACCCTGTTCCGTTCATTGCCTTCGTCCTAGGGCCCGTGTGACATTTTCACATAACTTTTGGCCCCAGTAGGCTTCGGCCCTGCTGGGCCCCTACAGTTTGCTGACAACTCCTTGAGGCGCGTGGGAACAGTGCACGCCGTAAACGACTTGCGCTGTTACCGGACGGACGGACAGCGAGCTACTCATTGCCGCCGTCCGCGAGTCTGCACCTACTGTGGCCGGAAATCGGGATCGGAATCCAAGCGGTGGCGGTGGCGTGTGTGCCGTTGCCTAATGTGGTCGGCCTCCTCCTTTGCTAGCATTACTGCTTCGCAGAAGGAGGCGACCACCTGCCCCTCCTCCTCGCTCCGGAGCATGGACTGAACCAAGCCCCGGCGCGAGAGATCGCCGTCACCGATCGGCCCCACAAGTACACGGCGATGCTGTTCCATGCGCGGCACACCTCGACTGTGTGCTCCACCGTGTCTTCCGGGCGCTCCGCACAGTGGCGACACCCGGGCGTCGTCTCCGCACGAATCTTGTACAGGTACTTCGCGAACTTGCCGTGTTCGGTTAGTAACTTAAGTTCCTATGGTAACCTTCCAGCTCCATCATCAGAACCTGGTTACCATATAGGATCCAAGCACTCGTCAATACAAATCAAACGAACTCAAATTCGATGGGGTTGTGTCGTTTAACTGCGGAGTTCCAATGACCACGATCCAACTCCATCATCATACCCTGGTTACAATATAAGATTCAAGTACTCGTCATTAAAAATCAAATGAGCCTAAAGTCGATGGGGTTATATCGTTTAATTGCGGAGTTCTTATGGCAACCTTCCAGCTCCATCATCAGACCCTGGTTACCATATAAGATCCAAGTACTCATCAATAAAAATCAAATGAGCCCAAACTCGATGGGATTGTGTCGATTTCTTAGGAAGTTCCTATGGTAACCTTCCAGCTCCATCATAAAAATCTGGTTACCATATAGGATCCAAGCACTCGTCAATACAAATCAAACGAGCCCAAATTCGATGGGGTTGTGTCGTTTAACAGCGGCGTTCCTATGACCACCTCCCGACTCCATCATCAGACCCTGGCTACCATTCATGATCAAAGTACTTGTCATTACAAATCAAATGAGCCTAAAGTCGATGGGGTTATATCTTTTAATTGCGTAGTTCCTATGGCAACCTTTCAGCTCCATCATCAGACCCTGGTTACCATATAGGATCCAAGTACTCGTCAATACGAATCAAAGGAGCCCAAATTCGATGGGGTTGTATCGTTTAACTGCGGAGTTCCTATGACCACCTTCCGACTCCATCATCAGACCCTGGCTACCATACATGATCAAACTACTCGTCAATACTAATCAAACGAGCTCAAACTCGATGGGGTCGTATCGTTTAACTGTGGAGTTTCTATGAACACCTTCCGGCTCCATCATCAGACCCTGGCTACCATATAGGATGAAAGTACTCGTCAATACAAACTAAACGAGCCCAAATTCGATGGGTTTTGTCGTTTAAGTGCGGAGTTCCTGTGACCACCTTCCACCTCCATCATCAGACCTTGGTTACCATATAGGATGAAAGTACTCGTCAATACGAATCAAACGAGCCCAAATTCGATGGGGTTGTATCGTTTAACTGCGGAGTTCCTATGACCACCTTCCGGCTATATCATCAGACCCTGGCTATCATACAGAATCAAAGTACTCATCAATACTAATCAAGCGAGCCCAAACTCGATGGGGTTGTATTGTTTTATTGCTAAGTTCCTATGGCTACCTTCCAGCTCCATCATCAGATCAGCTCCATGTTATCATAATGTTGCATTGTCACCCGATTTACACATGCATGTAAAATTTCAGCTCAATCGGTTGAAGATATCTGCTTCAAAATTGAGTTGCAAGATTTGAGCCGAACATACATAGTTACATACAGTGCAAGCTAATAGAAAGCTTGTAAAAATATAGTACTTTTTTCTAAAACTCGAGTTAGTATACGCATGTACTAAATTAATTTCTTTAAGTAAAGGAGTCAATGACCTTGTAGATAGTTGTCGGTCGTTACGTATTAACTACCTATAGTTCATTGGCCTCGCTCAGCTGACGTTTATTTAAAGAAATTAATTTCGTACATGCGTAAATTAATTCGAGTTCAAAAAAAAAAAAAAAAAATTCTCTTTACAAATCGATAGTGTTTCATGTACCGAATCGACCCTCTGCGGTATTAAAACGACCAAAATTTATCGGTGTATACCTAATGTTCCCACTACTGGGATGGGACTCAGGTCTCCTTTCTAGGAGAGGTCGTATTTCAGCACGCAGATCTAGTGTGGGCTGAGCACTCGCACGACAACGCCGGCTTTTATCTCTGTCCTTGTCTATCTGTGACTACAGATTGTGTAGATGTGTGAGCTTCGAGTCTAGGTTATCTGATTGCGATGTTAGCGCGTAAAGTATCTTCCGATGATAAAATAAATCACAAAAAGTAAACCTGCCTGCTAGGGTTTGAACTACAACTTTTAAATCGTTGTCGATATCAATGGGTCTCCATTATTCTAATATATACAGAAGACTAACTACTGCCAAGGGCTTCGCCCACGAGATAGCAAATGAGAATTATCCCAAATGATAGCAGGAAACATACATAAATAGCATCTATTATGTTTTCAGTTTTTGTAAGAGTATGTATTGGAGTATCGACTGTCCCTAGATAAACTCTCGAATCTGAAAAATAACATGACTCTTTGTTTCTTTTTTAAATTTAATAAAAACTGACTAGATTAATAAAACATATTTTTATCTTTTACTGCTACGAAGTTGTCTGGCATCATGCTGAACTGAACCTATTTGGCGCAGCCGTGAGGCATATTCTTGTTGCTGTTGATTTTTTATTTTTTTTATTTTTAATTATTATTTTTTATTTATGCTTAAGTTTTAAAACTTGTATTGTGCTTCATTGCAGGCCAAATAAACGTGTTTTCTTTCTTTCTTTCTTTCTTTCTTTATCTAAAGATTCTTAAACCCAACCTTATATACAGAAATATAGTCATTAATGATAATTTTATCCATAAAATTAACTTCAAATCGCTCTCCTGTAAATTAATCTTTTTCACTTCCGATAGTTTACCTAGGGACAGTCGGTATATTTTGTTTGGAAGCATAATTATCTACTTGTGTACTAAGTATTAACGAAATTCGTTCAGCATTTCAAGTGTAAACAAGTATTAAACATACACACATTTACAAACTTTTGCCTTTGTAACATTACTACGACAGTGCGATGTAAAATAAAAAATATGGTAATTTAAAAAAACTAAAAAACCCGACTGCTTTTCTGAGTATTCATGAAAAAGCCCTAAAACAAGAAAGTCATTGTAGCAGTCGGGACCCATTACATCATAGATCTAGTGACTAGACGGCTGACTTTCTAGAATGGGTCCCGACTGCTACAATGACTTTCTTGTTTTAGGGCTTTTTCATGAATACTCAGAAAAGCAGTCGGGATTTTTAGTTTTTTAAATTACCATTTTTTATTTTTTACTTTTTTAGTTTAATTTTTTTACGATATCACTTTCACAGTAATTACAAATCTAACGACACCTCGCAAACTAAAATCCATCGAGCCGTTCTGGCCGCAGAGCGTGCCAAATATTTGAATTTGGCGCCAAAAATTCGCCATTTTGTTTTTTTTTTTAATTTTGATATACCCAGTGTCACTCTCACAGTAAATACGAATCTAACGATACCTCTCAAGCTAAAATCCATCGAGCCGTTCAGGCTGCAGAGCGTGCCAAACAATTATACATACATACATACATACATACATACATACAAACATACATACATACATACATACTCTCGAAAAACATAACCCTCCTTCTGGCGCAGTCGGGTAAATACAACATTGTATTTTATTTCAAAGCGCAATATGAACAATAGAACAACATTTTCGAATTCAAAGAGAGCAAAATACAATTCGTATTATTCCGTATTCCTCACAGAATTCATACTGAACGCAAATGTGTGCAAAGCTTTAACAAAAAGCAATTTTTCTTTTTTAATTTCGCTTGAGCAATTCGAGAGTTATATGGAATTTATATCCATTTGTAGTGAAATACGATTATTGCTGTTCACGCCTCCAAACCGTATAAATGAATATACGTATGTATATTGAGTTCAAATTCCTAATGTTTGTTGCTTTCTGTGCGAAACCAGCTGTGTAGATATGTTTCGGCTTTTTTATTGTATGAAAACATTGTTTAATATTACGGGTGTATATGTAACAAACAACCTAGGTACTAATTTGCACATGGTACATGTCATTCCATTCGAGTGCACTGGTGGCCGAGTGGTATCGGCCCCGACTTACGAGTCGAGATCGCGGGCTCTAACCCAGCCAGGCACATTACTTTGTGTAATTTATTTCATCACCACTGCTCTCAAAACGGTGAAGAAACCGGCATGTTTTAGAACTAAAAAACCGAGAACATGTGACATCCACCAACCCGCACTGTGCCCACATGGTGGATAATGCTCCATTCCCTCTCATAGAGTGGAGGCCTGAATCTTAGCAGTGGGAACATTATAAGGCTGATGCTATGCTATGCTACATTTATATGAGCGATATCATAGATGCGTTCACAACCAGGTAAATCACATTATGAAAGACACACAAACTCGAAAAAATTAAAGTACAAATATGTTTTCGTGCGTAAACCGTACCACACAGCGAAGTAGTCAATCGCCTGACTACTGCACCAAAACACATCTTTAATTTCTAGCCATAATCATCGATCACAGAAACAATTCATAGTTTTTCTGGTCTTGCACTTTCCTATTGGTTGCGCCAATTTGCTATGATCCGCGATTTTGTTTTTTTTTGTAATTTATTTTTTGGCCTAGCAATCCTATCCCTTCCGTTTCCCTTCCCCGCACGACCTCAAGAAAAGAAATGACATAACGTGTTTGTGCATCGATTGTGAATGTGACCGCTCCGCTAACATCGCCCGCTCGAAATTACAAGAAAATTGACTATTTCGTGATCCAACCATTCAAAGACTCAACAATAGTGCAGTGTAGTGCAATACAGGACCTGGCAGTGGTTAAAGGTGCGAAGTCAGGGTTCGCCGGCCGGCGCCACGTGGAACCTTCGAGGTCAAAAGGTCAGTGTTCCTCCCTAATACATCCATCCCATCAATAAATGCCAGGCACAGTACCTGCATATTGTTAACAAACCTTAGATCGCTTTTTCAAACATACAGTCCACCAAGCTTAATTCGCGCAACCATTACTTTTGGTCCTACGAGCAGGATCGTGAATCATTTTCTTGTAATTTCGCAATATAGTATTTGTTCCATAGGGAATAAACGCAACGCGCCTGTTTACCTAGATATAATAGTAGAAAACCCGCATCTAGGCATTCAGGCAACTAAACGTTATTTCGCTCGTATAGTTAAAGAGCCATTGATAATTACGGTACCTACGCCGTCAACCGCACCGCATAATTATAGTTAGCTACGTAAATATCAGCGTAGATATAAATCGATCGCATTCTTTTTCTTGACAAAATTCATTCGGAAGTCCTACAAATTGCATGTAGGTAGACGCATTTCAAAAATACCCGTTCATTGTTGAGTGAATATTTGTAGGAAACGGATAAACCATAGATTATATACGCATATGAACGACGTGAATGATTTAATCGAGAAATTGGGTAATATTCACTCATTGATTCAGGTTATTCCGTTCGTTCGCCGTTCACTTTGTTGTTTACAATATTACCATATTGTTATCTGATAATTATCGCTTACTTAATAATTCGTTAAGTGTTTGTTTGAGTGTATAGTGTGAATATATCAAAACAAGATGACTCTTAAGGGCACTAAGGTTAGTACTGATTTAAAGGT
Source organism: Leucania comma (assembly GCA_958295575.1). Lineage (NCBI taxonomy): Eukaryota > Metazoa > Arthropoda > Insecta > Lepidoptera > Noctuidae > Leucania > Leucania comma. The sequence continues at coordinate 6,208,201 of OY282483.1, forward strand.
TCAGTTAAAGCTTTTATACGCTAAAAGGGACTCACAGTTTTCACGTGTTCAATCAATTTGTGATAAATCTTTGCAAACCTCGGATCTGGCGATTAGAGATGCTTTCTTGTGTTCGTTGGAAACTTTAGATAGTTTGCGCGCGGATTTTGAATCTACAATTAATAATATAAACATTTTAGAGTTGGAGTTAAATCCTGATTACTGTGTGAGTTATCAGGCATTGTCGTCCTTTGATGACTTGTATTGTCGTATCAAACGTATTGCTAGGAGTTTAGAGACTCCCCCCCCCGCGAGTGGTTTATCCAACCCTCCTCGCGAACGCCCACGATTGCCGCCAATTCAAATACCTGAATTTAATGGTGACATTCGAAATTGGAATTTATTTATAGATAGTTTCGAAAATATAATACATAGGAACACATCGCTGACAGATCACGAGAGATTGCATTATCTCGTAGAAAAATTGACCGGTAAGGCAAAGGCTGTCTGTGCTGGAATTACGTTTAGCGCTGAAAATTACACTTTAGTTTTGAACACTTTAAAAACAAAATACGAAGATAAGCGATTAGTAGCCACCGCATATTTAGATCAATTATTCGATTTGAAAAGTTTTTCCGTTTGTAACGATCATAATTTAGAGAAGTTTTTAAATATTTTCGCATCATCTGTTCGTGCAGTAAAGAACCTAAAGGTCAATGACCTCTGTGACTTTTTGTTTTTGTATATCGGTTTAAAGAAATTAGATCCTGAAACTGTTCGTCTGTTTGAAACGACTCAGCGCGGTAACGAAATACCTAAGTTCGAAGATTTAGAATCTTTTATTCGCGACCATATTAAGGTATTGCAGCGCACGTCGGCACGTCATGAAGTCACGAATAGGACAGGTTCCGATCGCCGTATAGACGCGTCATCGAAGTCAGTCAAGACTGCACATACGCTAGTTAATACCGCCTCAACACCTGACTGTTCTCTGTGTAAGGGTAGCCATACACAGCTGTACAAGTGTTCGGGATTTCAGAAATTATCGCCTAGTGATCGTTACAAGTTTGTCCGCACTAATAATTTGTGTTTTAATTGTCTAAGTGACAAACATCTGGTTACGTCATGTAACAGTGGTGTTAGCTGTCGTAAATGTCTAGCTAGACATCATACCTTCTTACATTTTGAGAGTAGTAAGCTGCCATCGCAGCCGCAGCCTGCGCAGATGCGCGACGCTTGTGACGCGCGGCCTGCTGCAAGTGCAAACGACGTAACATTGTGTTCGCTTTCCGCCGCTGGTACTCAAATCACTACCGTTTTACTTGCGACCGCGCAAGTTGTCATTGTAGATGCCTTTGGCAAACCGCACACCGTTCGAGCGCTACTAGATGGCGCTTCCCAGAGTAATTTTATTACTCGGGATTGTTGTCAACGCCTTGGTTTTAGTTTTAATAATTGGTCATCCCGCTCAGAAGTGAAAGGTTTTGGAGGTTTAAAGGCAACCATTCACGGTTCCATTAAAATAATATTTAGTTCACGTTTTAATCGTAATATTTCGTTTGAAATGGATTCGCTAGTCGCAGATAAGATTACGGAGCGGTTGCCCACGGTACCGGTTGACACGTCCATGCTGACGGAGTTTAAGAACTTGCAGTTAGCCGACGGAAATTACGCTTTCCCTGGAGATATCGATCTATTGATCGGTGCTTCGATTCTCCCGCATCTCCAGTTATCACGTAAAATTCAAGGTCTTCCGATGTACCCCGCTCCGCACGCACTGGAAACAGTTCTCGGGTTTGTTATAGTTGGTTCCGCACCCGCTTGTTTAGATAGTTACTCGACTGTGTCGCACTGTTGCACCGTCGAGCCGCCGCTTGAGTCTACCACCCGCAAGTTCTGGGAGATTGAAGAGGTCAATGTCCCGCCTATTCTCAGCCCTGAGGATCAGGTCACTGAGGAGATTTATACCCGCACGACTACTCGTGATAAAGATGGTCGTTATGTTGTCGCGCTCCCTTTCAAGGGTGATATTTTTTCGCTCGGTGGCTCCCGTGCCTCCGCAGAAAAACGCTTTCTATGCTTGGAACGTAAGATGCAGGCGTCTCCTAAGTTGAAGCAAGCCTATGATGATGTGCTGATCGAATATTTAGATAAAGGTTATATCTCATCAGCGCCTGCCGAGACTGAGGAGACACGTGATTACCCGTTTTACATCATCCCGCACCATGGAGTTGTTAGAGAAGACAAGCTTACAACTAAACTGCGTGTGGTTATGGATGGTAGCGCTAAAACTAGTACTGGCATATCGCTTAACGATATCTTGTGTTGTGGTCAGAACCTCCAGGGTAACTTATTTGAAATAATAGTAAATTTTCGCTTGTTTGCTATTGCGCTCTCTGCTGATATTCGGCAAATGTTTCTTAGTATTGGAATCAGAGAATGTGACCGTAGATTCCAACGCTTCTTGTATAGATTTTCTCCGCAGGAACCTTTGAAGGTTTACGAATTCAATCGTGTTTGTTTTGGGCTTAAGTCTAGTCCCTTTCACGCTCTTCGCACTATCAAGCAGTTGGCCGCTGACGAGGGTGATACATACCCGAAAGCAAGGGCCACTATTGAAACCGGATTGTACATGGACGATTTTGTGTACAGTGTACCTAGTGAAGCAGAGGCTATAGAGACCGCTGCTCAAGTAATCAGCCTCATGAAGTCCGGTCAATTTGATCTGGTGAAATGGACAAGCAACTCGCAAGCTACATTAGAGTCGATTCCACCGTCACACCGGTTGACTTCGGTAAAGGAATTCGATGATAGTGATTCGCATAAGATCCTTGGTTTAAGTTGGTCACCCGCAACTGATATGTTCAGTCTTAAAATTAGCTCGACTCCGCCAACTTGTACCAAACGCGTTATCCTAGCATGTGTAGCTCGGATATGGGATATAATGGGTTTTGTAGCTCCTGTCGTTTTGTATGCAAAGCTGCTTATAAAAGAGCTTTGGCTTTCCAACTGTGATTGGGACGACACCGCTCCTGACAGTGTTGCTAAGTTGTGGGCTCGCTATAGGAAAGAGCTTCCAATGCTCGATCAGATACAGATTCCTCGCCATGTTGGTATAGTACCAGACACTGTTGTTAATGTGGTAGGTTTCGCAGACGCCAGTGAGAGGGCTTACGGGGGAGTGGTTTACTTTCAGGTCCAAAATGGCGATAACATTTCAGTTTTCCTCATTAGCGCAAAATCAAAGGTATCTCCTCGTAAGGTTGTCTCTCTTGCTCGTCTCGAACTCTGCGCTATTCTTATGTTGGTTCAATTGATTACATCTATAGTCAAAACTTGTCGTCCTCGCATTAATATAGAGAGAATTGTAGCGTTTTCAGACTCAACCGTTGCTCTATGTTGGGCCCACTCTTCACCCCATCGATGGGGCACGTTTGTCGCAAATAGGGTGGCTAAGATTCAAGCTGAATTGTCACCGGAAAATATATTCCATGTCGCTGGAACAGAAAACCCAGCTGATTGTCTCTCACGTGGTTTGCTTCCTGCGCAAATTTTAAATCATCCGCTTTGGTTTTGTGGCCCTCCCTGGCTTCATACCACTCCTAATGAGTGGCCAAGTGCTCCGTTTAACCCCGCTACTGTTTCAGAGCCACCCGAGGAGAAGAAACATACGCTTTTAGTATCAGTTCCGCGTGAAGAGTCAGTTGTTTTGTTGTTGTCTAATCGAGTCTCGTCTTGGTCGAGACTATTACGCTGTGTAGTTTACGTCCTAAGATTTTTGAGATTATTACCATCGCGTGGTTCTATAATCGCAGCTGATTTGGATAGAGCTGAATCAGTTGTACTTCGAGAGTTGCAGAAATTTTATTTTTCAATAGAATTTCGTAGTTTAGAATCACATAAACCTTGTAGTCGCGCACTTCAACATTTGAAACCATTTTTGCAAGACGGACTCATTCGTGTCGGTGGCCGTCTGCGAAATGCTAAGTTAGAGTTTGAACAAATGCATCCAGTAGTTCTACCACGCAAGGATCACGTTTTGGATTTGTTGGTGGATTATCACCATAAGGTGAATTGTCACGCTGGTCCCGATTTATTAATGTCCATTCTTCGACAGAAGTACTGGATACTTTCCGCTCGCAATTTGATACGCGCTAGAGTGCACAGATGTGTGCCCTGCTTTAAGCTCCGCCCGCGTTTCAACGCGCCGGAAATGGCCGACCATCGTTCTTGTCGTGTTGTACAGACGGTGAAACCTTTCATACATACTGGGACGGACTATGCTGGACCGTTTAAAGTCACTATTGCCCGTGGTCGTGGTATACGTTCCACAAAGGCATACATTTGCCTATTCGTTTGTATGACAACTCGTGCAGTTCACATAGAGTTAACCAGTGATTTGAGTACGCAGGGTTTTATGTCTGCATTTAAACGATTTTTATCTCGCCGTGGTCCCGTTAAGCGCTTATACTCTGACAACGGCACAAATTATGTTGGAGCGCGACGCAATATTTCGGAATTACATACATTCTTACGCTCCAAGTACTACCAAAGTGAATTCGCCCATGTCTTAGCTGAGAATCGCATTGATTGGTGTTTTAATACGCCAGCGGCTAGTCATTTTGGTGGCAATTGGGAGGCGAATATTAAAAGCCTTAAGTCGCACCTGTTTCGGGTCATAGGCGAACAGATTCTCTCGTACGAGGAGTTGAGCACCGTACTCGCTCAGGTAGAGGCGTTGATGAATACGCGTCCGTTGTGTCGGACTTTGTCTAGTGATCCATCGGAGCCACTAGCGTTGACGCCGGCTCACTTCTTGACGACGACTCCTCTTAAATATTTGCCCGCTTTAGATGTCGAGACTGACAAACTGCAGCTTCACCCGCGTCACGCTCTGCTGGATAGCTTAGTTCAGTCCTTTTGGAAGCGATGGAGAACAGATTATCTGCATACGCTGCAGTCGCGTCAAAAGTGGAACACTCCTTCAGATCCAGTCACGGTCGGTACTGTGGTGATACTGAAGACTGAGAGTGCGCCTCCTCTGCACTGGCCTCTTGGTGTAGTGGAAGAAGTTTTTCCGGGTTCGAACGGAATAACGCGAGTCGTAAAGGTTAAAACCGCAACTGGATCGTACCTGCGTCCGGTTATTCGCCTCTGCCCTCTGCCTAATCAGCAGTAGTGGCATAGTTAGTTATAAGTTGTTTCGCTACCTAGTATTGATAGTCTAGATATAGTAATAGGGTTTAGTTTCGCTTTTGTTTTCTCCTTTTCTTTGAAGGTAACCCTTCAAACCCGGGGGGAATGGTTGCGCCAATTTGCTATGATCCGCGATTTTGTTTTTTTTTGTAATTTATTTTTTGGCCTAGCAATCCTATCCCTTCCGTTTCCCTTCCCCGCACGACCTCAAGAAAAGAAATGACATAACGTGTTTGTGCATCGATTGTGAATGTGACCGCTCCGCTAACATCGCCCGCTCGAAATTACAAGAAAATTGACTATTTCGTGATCCAACCATTCAAAGACTCAACAATAGTGCAGTGTAGTGCAATACAGGACCTGGCAGTGGTTAAAGGTGCGAAGTCAGGGTTCGCCGGCCGGCGCCACGTGGAACCTTCGAGGTCAAAAGGTCAGTGTTCCTCCCTAATACATCCATCCCATCAATAAATGCCAGGCACAGTACCTGCATATTGTTAACAAACCTTAGATCGCTTTTTCAAACATACAGTCCACCAAGCTTAATTCGCGCAACCACCTATAATATATCCTATCTCCTCTATCAACGTAAAAACTTTCTATATTCATTAATACTTATTCTTCTGCATCGTATAGTATCGTATGTCCTATGAACACCATGTTCAATACAACTTTTTATTATGTTAATAGCATCAATCTTCTGTTTTATATTATTATAGGCGGTGTTTACACGACACCGCGGAGAGCGGAGGCAGTGAAGTGGATTTTGTATTATTTTGCTATTAATATTATTTTTCAAGGTTTCCTTTTATGACGTAAGCAAACACTAAGAAAGGATTTTCCAAAGCCTCATAAAGCGATGAAATAGACGTCCAAAGTTTGTAAAAAGGAACCTACTTTGACGCAGACGAAGCCGCTGGCTGAAGCTAGTAATATTATAGAATCTAAGAAACTTCTGGTTTGAATTGAAAAAATATTTTATTAGTTTTGAATAACATATCTATTGATATTATCATGCTACGACCAATAAAAGTACAGAAATAAGTAACCAAAGTATTCAAACTTTGCGATTTATATATAGCTCATAATTTGAAAACCAAATCTATCCAAAACTAGCTCAATATAAAAAAAAATTAGTAGTTATAAAAAAAAGAATTTATAAAAAACTAAATTGTAACCGCATTCATAACCAGTATAATATTATTCCTAAATCCGTATCATCCTCAACATCATTCCAACCGAAAGACATCCTCTATTGGACATAGGCCTTCCCTAACCGTCGCCATAACGACCGGTTCTGTGCTTCTCGCATCCATCGGATCCATCGTTCTATCTTATGGGAGGCCTTTTAACGCCGCATAATATTCAGTTACGAAATTGCGTAAACATAAAATCCCTGAAATAAAATCACACGTAAGCATAAGATCCGCGATGACTTGTTATAATCCCCTTAGGCTAAGAACTCGCGAAGCGGTTTTCAACCGCGCCCGCTGCGGTAGAGGAAATCGCAGCTTTATTTCTAAACGGACAAGACCGCAGTTTTGCGCAGTTACGCAGCCGTCGTGGATTTTCGCCCGCATACCTGGCGGGTGATTATCGCTAGACATGCGGATTCAAGACCGCCCGCCGGTGAAACGGGAGCCGCGAACAACCGCGCACACTGCGGGCGTAAAACTCGTTGTGAAATGTGCTTTAATTTTTTACATATATATGTACCTATAGGGTGACTGGTAATATAGTGACCGATACACATCCGATACCGATACACGCGATCTTAGTCATGATAACAAACAATTTTTACTTTGGGAACAAACCTGACAGCAAAAAAAATAAGCAACCTTTTGACTAGTTAGGCGAACATAAATGTTTGAATCAGCAGATTTTTTTCGCAGTTCTAGGTTTGGTCCCATAGTAAAAGTTTTTTGTTATCATGAATACAATCATGTGTTTAAGTATCGGTCACTAATTACCAGTTAACCTATATACCGTTAAATTTGGATCGTTTTACTTCCGTGGAGGCTCGATCTGGTACATGAAACACTATCGATTGGTAAAGATAAAATTAAAAAATAAAGATTTTTTTTGAACTCTAATTAATGTACATGCATGTACGAAATTAATTTCTTTAAGTAAACGTCAGCTGAGTGAGGTCAATGACCTGTAGTTAGTTAGTACGCAACGACCGATAAATACCTACAAGGTCATTGACTCGTTTACTTAAAGTGTTTCATGTACCAAATCGAACTTCCTCTATGGGATTAAAACGATCAATATTTAACGGTGTATATCTGCATTCTACAAAAACTGCAGGCCCGCAACCGCAGCGGCCGCGGGTGAAAACCGCTTCGTGACTTCTCAGCCCTAGTATTGCTTCATTAAAACATAAACAACAAAAGACAATAATCTCTTTTCTTCATACAGCCAGACAGGTAAAACCCGGTTCATTTCATATTAAAATTTTCATCGGAATTCACTCAAAAATTCTGATGAAAAAATGAGGTTAACCCCAAAACGAGGTTGATTTATGATTTTTAGAGTGTGACAGTTTTTAGTGCTTTGTCTGCTTTAGTTCAGAGGGTTATTATTAAAAGCATTATTAACGCTGCGAGCAGACATCTAGGGTGCTTTGTCGCTTGAAAAATGATCTGGATTCTGTAGGTTCAAAAATATTGAACCTGGATATTAAAACTAGGTCGTCCAATGAATTCTATTTATAAAAAGAATAACAAAAAACTGTATGGACTTTAAAAGAGACTTTGACCCCTGAGTTTGTTTAGATGTTTCTTCTTAGGGTAGTCAGCTAGGAAACACAAGCACGAGACAAATTGTCATCATTTAGAATCTCAATCAAATGTGCAAGACTTCTATAGATGTACTTTTTTATGTTTTTAATATATGGAGGGCCAAAGTTCAAGTAAAATAGCAGATCAGAGGTTTTTATTGGATTAGTTTTACACGAGCCGGCCTAGAAAGAGGTGGCGGGATGATCTGGACGCGTACCGCGAGGACTGGTTTGAGACGGCGCGGGAGAAGAAGGTTTGGAAGGACTTGGGGGAGGCCTTTGCCCAGCAGTGGGACAGTAAGGGCTAAAAGTTTTACACAAATTTATGTCTTGTTAAATTATGTTAAAGCCTAGATAATACCCACAACATATTTGTGTATCCAAAATATCTGAAGATGTGTAATAACATGTGTTGGAATCTTATTGTTTGGATAAGGTTTTCAAATGACAATGACACTTGTTGTCGTGTGTGACAGCTGATATTTTAAAGTTAGAAATAACTGTCGTCTAGATCGCGTTAGTTTTGATATTTGTTTTGTCAAATGACGATTTTACATTTAAAGTGGTGCATTAAATAATTCTTGAACTTTATGTGACATTAAATCAAATGTTTCAGACATTTATATTTTTGTAAGGATTTTTCTGGTTGTTTTTATACATACACTGACTTGAATAAATAGTTAACTGTTTCTGCCAAGATGGCGGTAGATCCGGTCCTCACTTTTATTAATAGCGGGTGTTCGCACCCACGAGAGTAGTCGGTTGTCGATTTTAGAAAGAGCAAGTCAAGGAAATAAAAGTGCTGTGTGGATAAAGTCAGTAATGTTGAATTAGTGATCCAACACATGATAATCACGTAAGAGCGGTTGTATGAAAATGTAGTTCGTGTTGGCTGTGCGCGTAGGGCGAGACGGCGGTGGCGGTGCGGTTAACGGCAAGTTTCAATGTAAAGATTTACATAAAACTGAGCCCACCAGCTTTTAATCTGATCTTTTTTACGGCCTAAACTGAACTGTTAAATGGAAGGAGCTAAATAGGATGTATAGGTCCATTCCATCGTTCCATGCTCGTTTATCTGTCATTTTAATACGTCATAGTAAGCGTAAGGACCCTGGCCGCAAGGTCCACGGTGTACGAGCGATAAGTTCAAGTTGAGTGGCCTCACCAAATTTCAAAAGAGATCTACACACTGTTTAATACCATCTCATTCATCTGGCAAAAATAATAGAAGGTAATAGACGGGATGGCGTTTCAATATTAGGTTTTTGTGGCTTCCGGGTAGTGATAAGGAACTGCGCAAACTCCATATCCCATGGGGGCTGTAGTCGGAGATTAATGTAAGGGATGGGCAGTAATTGAGGTATCATCAGACTTACAGGGATAGGCAGTGTCCATCTGAGATTGCAGTACTTTATTTTGATAATTTTGTTAAATAAACTTGTTATTTGAGTGGATTTTTTTTGGTGGGAAAATCATCCAATGACATCTCCGCGCCCTTAGGCGGAGCGGGAGATAGTGTCAGACTTTTACTGACTAAAAACCCACTCCTGTTCCTTCGTTGCCTTTCACACCGGGCTGAACCTTCCTTTCAGAAAACAATCCTTGGCCCCAGTAGGCTTCGACCCTATTGGGCCCCTATGTTTTGCTGACAACTCCTTCAGGCTCGCGTGGAACAATACGCGCCGTCGACGACTTGTGCTCGGTCCGGACGGTTACCCGACGGTCGTACGGCGAGCTACCGATTGTTCGCCATCCGCAAGCCCGCACCTACGGTGGTCAGAAATCGGGATCAGAATCCCGGCGGCCACTGGGGCGTGAGGGCTGTTGCCTCACGCGTGCAGCCTTCTCCTTTACAAGCATTACTGCTTCGCAGAAGGAGGCGCCTGCCTGCCACTCCTCCTCGCGTCAGGCCATGGCCAGTACCTGTATCTGGAGATATTTAAGTCAAGAGTGAATTTTTTCGACAGTTTAAACTAGATGAAGCCGGTGTTTCGTAGCTGGGTAGTCAGCTAGGAAACACCGGCCTTATCTAGTTTATAGTTTTAGAAGAAGCACCGAAACAAACCGCCCTTGAGTTTGAACCATCCACATAGTCACATAAAATAATAATAGATATTAATTAATTATTATTATTATTGTCATACCACTGTTGGGTAAAGAACTGTAGCGACATCTATGGCGTCACATAACTAATCCTGCATCGCGCAAATAAAGTTCTCCGCGCGATTTGAATATATAGAACAGCCTGAAATCACCAGGGCAGTAGCCTAGCAGACATAACACCCGTCTGGTCGCAGGGTCCTCCATTTTCAACGGAGGTATGTGGGACTTTACTCTCTGTTCCGCATACTTCCACAGAACTACCAATAATAAAGCAAAAAAACGATCACGAATATGTTAACAGAAAAAAAAAAACGATTGCATACCAAGTAAGTTATCTTGACAAAGCTCTATACCACAATCGAAATTAAGTTTGTGATACAGGCATAATAAGAAACTAATCTTAATTAACTAACGTCCAGAAAAACAAATTTGATTACTTATAAGTGCTCTTGACTCAAAGGCTACATATTGAGGTCACATAATGTATTTGGACAAAACACTTAGACAAAAATAATTTAACCGCGGAATAATTTCAAATGCCTACCACAACGCTTTCAACATTTAATTACAGAATAATGAGAGGGACAGAGAAATGAGATGAGCAGAGTAATGAGAAAGACAAAGAGTTATGAAAGGCGGTTTGATCTGGCTAAGTCGACAAAAGGCTTTTTTCGTGAGTAATATATCAAATCATGCGATTTTGGTGTGGATCCGTTTCGGAGAATCGTTATTTGGGACTTGCATCTTTAGTCAAAGGACACTGAAACAAATTGCAATTTTTTTTTTTTTCAAAAATGGAAATACCTGTATACACCGTTTAGTTTAGTCGTTTTAATCCCGCGGAGGGTCGATTTGGTACATGAAATACTATCGATTTGTAAAGAAAAAAATAAAAAGACTCTTTTTCCAAAAACTCGAATTAATATACGAATTAATTTCTTTAAATTGAAAAATGTCTCCCTAATAAGAAAAAAATCGCGCAATATTCGAATGCCGACAGAGTTTTCAGGCGTTATCTTTATTTTTTCGCGTTGCCTCTTTATCAAACATCGCGTTAGATTGCTTTAGATGGTAGGCCGGGGGGCAAGGGCAGAAAATAAGTCAGTGAAGTTTGTAATGACTTTCTTCGTAAACAAAAGCATTGACATATCGCTCAATATTCGATGTTCCACGTCATGATTTAGCTGATCCGGCTAATGATATCGTGTTCATTTAGATAATTAGTACAATATTATGTCATCGTTTGTCATTAGCTTGGTAGTTTAGTTGCTTGTTTATATTGTCCATTGGCTTTTGCTTGACAATAGTTAGTTGTAAAGTGGAATTATCCTATTGTCTTTTTTTTTTTATGGATGGGTAATTTACAAATTACTTCCCTTTCTAGGCAGAAGACAAAAATACATAAATTATATACTATATTATAATTCTTTGGGATATTTTTAAACCTCACACACAGGCGAAACCAACGGCAGAACGTAATCTACTAAAATACTCGTGTTTTAGGTTTGATAAAATCGCGCTTGATCACCTCACAGGTAGCGATGATATGATTGACGATGGATCACGCTAGCCTAGAAGTAACCTATTCACTCTTGACTTAAAGGTGTATCCAGACCTAGCAAATGCGCCGCTCACGAGCCGCTTGTGAATTGCGTCAACCGTGCGTCGAGGTGCTTAGGCGGCAACTGCACGCGAGCAACATGCGCGCAGTTTTCAAGCGGCTCACAAGCGGCGTATTCGTCAGATCTAGACACACCCTAAAGACCTCTAAGTTGTAGCGATCAGGAAACACATACTCCGGCAGGGAGTTCTACTTCTTAGCTGTACGCATTACACCCCGGTGATGGAGCGGACTTAGCAGAATTTAATTGTGCAATTCTAACGCATTCTTCCTGAAATGAAAACGACAAAATGTCAGGTTGGCAACTCAGCGTCAATGCTCAAGACTTTTTACAAGCTTTTATTTAGTTTCACCTGACCAATGTTTGTCTGTGATCAAATCTTGCAAATTAAATTTGATCCACTGCCCGGTTACCGATTGAGCTGAAATTTTGCATGCATATGTAAATCGCGTGACAATGCAATATTATGATGACTTGGAACTGATCTGATGATGGAGCTGGAAGGTGGCCGTAAGAAATCAGTAATAAAACAATACAACCCCTTCGAGTTTGAGCTCGTCTGATTCGTCTTTACGAGTATTTTGGTGCGATCTGATGATGGAACTATAAGATGGCCATAGAAACTCGGTAATAAGCGCAATAAGACAGACCTACCCGTGTTGCGCCTCAAGGAGCTGTCAGCACACCGAAGAGGCCCAGCCTGCTAGCTGCAGGCAGGCAGGGTCGAAGCCTACTGGGGTCATGGGTTTACTTCCGAAAGGAATACCCAGCTCCGGCACGATAGGCTACGAAGGAACGGGGTAGGTTTTTAGTCAGTAAGAGTCTAACACTACTTCCCGCTCCGCCCAAGGGCGGGATTTGTCATTGGATGATTTTACCTACCATAAAAAAAAACCCTACCCGTGTTTGAACTTTTTGGAATGGTCTTGAAGAGTCTTAATTATATAGGTATGTACCGCGCTATAAAAGCTAGCTAAGAAAAAAATATTTTTATTGAAAACTTGCTTTTAATTATTATAAAAAACTACCATGATCAATTTGCAATGATCATAATCAAATCTTCAACTTCTTATATAAGAAGCGATCACAACCACCCATAACCACGAATTATAAATACTCTTAAAACAATAAAGACTGTATCTACAAACAACCCACCCAACCTTGACAGACAAGTACGTCTCCCACCCTCGAGAATCGATCAAAGTTATGAAGATTTTTTGAAGGGGTAACTTGAGTACGGATCGCTGTAACACGTCTCTTGAAAACTGACCGGAGAATCGCCCACTCGACGCTAAGGGCCCCGATTAAGGTATCGAGAATCATTTTTGCGGTTTCATGGATAGAAGGTATACCTACCTACCACGCTTGTTCTCTTATATAATGTAGTTACTAGCTTTTGTCCGCGGCTTCGCTCCCGCTTTACCCTACTCCACCCAACTCTACCCTAATCTACGCTTTACCAAGAAATGTGTAGGTTTTGGTTTGTTTTTTTTTATTTAACGGGTTAAAAATTAATTATCCTATGTCCGTCCCCTGGTTCTAAGCTACCTTCCCACCAATTTTCAGCCAAAACGGTTCAGCCGTTCTTGAGTTATAAATAGTACAACTAACACAACTTTCTTTTATATAGATAGATGTTATGATATAATACTAGGTCTACACGTCAAGCTCGACTCACACTGGCACACTACATAAACACAATAATGTTCCCACTGCTTTGACTCAGGCCTCCAGTCTAGGAGAAGACCAAATGCAAGTCGGGCACGAAGGGTTCCATGCCATTGTCTATAAAAACGGCAAAAAAAAAAAACACGTTTGTTGTATGGGAGCCCCCTTAAATATTTATTTTATTCTGTTTTTTAGTATTTATAGTCTTGTATTTGGTTATAGTGACAGAATTATGAAATATTTACGGAATTTTACTTAGATAACTTTGGGTATGGAACTCTAAAAAAAGGGCGTTATCCTAGATACATCCCAGGTCCAGTGCAATATGCTGACTCGCAGGTTTGCGCGCTGTTCGAGGGAGGTAAAAATAACACTGTTCAGAGCTTGTTGTACATCCCTCTACACGTGCAGTCAGTGGACGAAGTTTACTCGCACGGCATACAGCACCATCCGCGTCCAGTTCAACAACGCGTTCAGAGCAGTGCTGACGCTGCCCCGCCACTGCAGCGCCTCGGACATGTTCGCGGAGGCGCGTACCGACTGTTTCCACGCGACGATGCGCAAGCGGTGTGTGTCTCTGGTGCGCAGATTGCGGGGCAGCGCTTACTCTGTCCTGGCGATGATCGCCGGCAGACTGGATTACCCGTACATTCGGCAATCCTCAAGTCTGCATAATTATGTGTGTAATTAAGTGTTGTCGTGTTAGTTTGTGTTGCTGTGTTTATGTGTGTTATTATGTAATTGTAATTGTATATATGTATGTTTTTATGAGTTTTGAGACTGTATGTATGTCTATGAGTTGTGTTACTTGAAATAAAGAACAATTTATTTATTTATTATTAGTGCGGGTTGCAGCAATGATGATAAAATAGATTTCAGAAAATAAAGTGCTTTTGTTTGAACCCACGACGTACAACTCGTAAGTCAGGGCAATTACAAATGCCTCTATTTTTCTTACCACGCCGAAAATGCCATAAAATAATACGATTTGGCACCACGCCTTCCAAGGAAAAAACGATAAAATATACTGTAGCAGTCTTAACATTTCTTCGTTTAATAAAACTCGGCAGGCTCGTGAAGACGTTATTACTCATATTGCCGCACCCTGTATTAGCATAGGGGTGCTCTCAGGAACAACTGACGGCTTGCTTTATTAGTTATATTTGGACTTCTTATAAAATCCTATATACTTGAAGGCAATGTGAACTGTGGCTTATGACGTTGGCATAAGGTTGAAATTGTAATTATTGGGAATAGTAGGCAACAGCTATACCTAGAGTTGTTCTCATCAGGATTGTGTTTCGGGGACATTTACCCTAACTTTGGTGCCAAAATTTGAGTAGATGTAGTTCTGTGTGTTCTCCGGTAACTGTTGTCTTAGGTTCTAGTAAAAAGATAAAACTGTTAAGAGGGGGCCTTCCCTACTCGCATCAACGTAAGCATGGTTTAAAAAGCTTGCTGCTTCGTCTAATGTAATCCAGCGCAATGTTTGATAAAGAGGCAACGCAAAAAAAGAGAGACACTTGAAAGCTCTGTTGGCATTCAGTAATTTTGTTATTTGCTCGAATATTTTTAATTTATGAATACATTATGAAGGGCCAAAATTGATACAAAATAGCAGATTTTCAGAGGTCTTTACTAGTTTAATTTTACACAAATTTATGTTTTGATTTCAATAGAAGCCTAGATAATTCCACAAGATAACTGTGATTTCAAAATATTTGGAGATAGATAATTTATGTAATAACGTCATATTTACGTAAGAGCGGTTGTATGGGAATGTAACTCGGGTTGGCCACTCTTAAATGGTGTTACGACAAAGTGAGGAGTCGTGGTGCGGTGAGTAAAAAGTTGCGTGGAAATCGATTGTCGTTATATTGGCATGGGTTGCGTGATAGTTCAGATGAGTTACCTAGGACCTGGAACAAAAAAGACAAGTAAAAGAACACAGGAGTGTGGCTTAGTCAGAAAAATCATACGTCCCCTCTTACTCATAAACAATTTGCCTGCTGTGGTTTTTCCATCCGATTATAATTTGGGTGTCTTCAAGGCTAGAGTGAATAGGCTCTTAATAAACTGGTGCGTCTCACCATCAATGATTGCATCACTGCTTACCATCAGGTGGGATCGCAGTTAAGCACTAGTTTATAACAAATTAAAAAAAAAAACTCCATCTAGCGATGGAGGAGTTATTCGATGATATTAAAGAACAAATAAATTTTATTTTTTAGAACTCGAATTAATATATGCGTGTACGAAATTAATTTCTTTATGTAAACGAGTCAATGACCTTGTAGGTAGTGGTCGGTTGCTGCGTACTAACTACCTATAGTTCATTGACCTCGCTCAGCTGACGTTTACATAAAGAAGTTAATTTCGGACATGCGTAAATTAATTCAATTTAAAAAAAAGTACTTTATTTTTTAATTTTCTCTTTACAAATCGATAGTGTTTCACGTACCGAATCGACCCTCCGTGGGATTAAAACTACCAAAATTTAACGGTCTATATGAAACTTAAATATTGGCTTAACTAAGTACTCAAACTAAACTACTGGCCCTTATCATGTCATTTTAAGTTGCGATACACAATATAAGTAAACAAGTACACATAAATAAAGTATAACTTTATTGACTAAAGTAAATTCTTTTTTTTTTATATTTTATAAACTAGCACTTGACTGCAATCCTACCTGATGGTAAGCAGTGATGCAATCGTCGATGGTAAAGCGCACTAGTTTATTAAGAGCCTATTAACTCTAGCCTTGAAGACGCCTAAATTATAATTGGCCGGGAAAACCGCAGCAGGCAAATTGTTCCAGTCCCTCAATGTACGCGGTATAAACGACGAGGCAAAACGCTTAGTCCGGACCGTGGAAGTTTCAACAACGTAAGGGTTGATATTCGCCGTACGCCGTAAATTCAATAAATAACAAGAATATTACTGAACATTCTTGGCCTAAATTTCAGTTTCAGTGACGAAAAATTATCTGAAGACTGTGGAAATTTAAATAAACGGACGAGTTTCAGCGAATGATTTTCATATTTTTGACAGTTATTACATATAACGTGAAATAAATGTGCCTGTACCTTTGTAACACTAATATTTATATTCATGTATGCCAAATTTCCTGTAAGTTGCCGTAATGGAAAGGGCTATGCTCGGGGTTTCCTTGTGTGATCGGATCAGAAATGAAGATTTCCGCAAAAGAACCAAGGTTGCCGACATAGCATGAAGAATTGCCAAACTGAAGTGGCAGTGGGCAGGGCACATTGCTGGCAGAACAGATGGCCGCTGGGACCGAAAGGTTCTGGAGCGATGACTGCGTACCAGAAGACGCAGTGTTGGGAGGTAGAGCCGATGGTCTGGCTTATATAGGGTGACTGGTAATTAGTGAACGATATTTAAACACGTGATTGTAGTCATAATAAAAGTTGTTTGTTATCATGACTACAATTACGTGTTTAAATGTCGTTCACTAATTACCAGTCACCCTATATATCTGATATGGATTTGATAATTGTATATTAATCTATACTTATAATAAATCTGTAGAAGTAAAAACTCTGTCCATTGAAAATATCAAAAAAATAAATAGCAGAGGGTGGTTGCGCAAATAAGCTTGATGTGGACTGTAGGTTTGAAAAGCGATCTAAGGTTTGTTAACAATATGCAGATACTGTGCCTGGATGGGACGGAAACTAGGGAGGAACACTGACCTTTTGACCTCGAAGGTTCCACGTGGCGCCGGCCGGCGAACCCCGACTTCGTACTTTCAAATCACTGCCAGGTCCTGAATTGCACTACACTGCACTATTGTTGAGTCTTTGAATGGTTGGATCACGAAATAGTCAATTTTCTTGTAATTTCGAGCGGGCGATGTTAGCGGAGCGGACACATTCACAATCGATGCACAAACGTTAATGTCATTTCATTTCTAGAGGTCGTGCGGGAAAAGAAACGGAAGGGAGAGGATTGCTAGGCCAAAAAAATAAATTACAAAAAACAAAATCGCGGATCATAGCAAATTGGCGCAACCATTCCCCCCGGGTTTGAAGGGTTACCTTCAAAGAAAAGAAAAAAAAACAAAAGCGAAACTAAACCCTATTACTATATCTAAACTATCAATACTAGGTAGCGAAACAACTTATAACTAACTATGCCACTACTACTGATTAGGCAGAGGGCAGAGGCGAATAACCGGACGCAGGTACGATCCAGTTGCGGTTTTAACCTTTACGACTCGCGTTATTCCGTTCGAACCCGGAAAAACTTCTTCCACTACACCAAGAGGCCAGTGCAGAGGAGGCGCACTCTCAGTCTTCAGTATCACCACAGTACCGACTGTGACTGGATCTGAAGGAGTGTTCCACTTTTGACGCGACTGCAGCGTATGCAGATAATCTGTCCTCCATCGCTTCCAAAAGGACTAAACTAAGCTATCTAGCAGAGCGTGACGCGGGTGGAGCTGCAGTTTGTCAGTCTCGACATCTAAAGCGGGCAAATATTTAAGAGGAGTCGTCGTCAAGAAGTGAGCCGGCGTCAACGCTAGTGGCTCCGATGGATCACTAGACAAAGTCCGACACAACGGACGCGTATTCATCAACGCCTCTACCTGAGCGAGTACGGTGCTCAACTCCTCGTACGAGAGAATCTGTTCGCCTATGACCCGAAACAGGTGCGACTTAAGGCTTCCAATATTCGCCTCCCAATTGCCACCAAAATGACTAGCCGCTGGCGTATTAAAACACCAATCAATGCGATTCTCAGCTAAGACATGGGCGAACTCACTTTGGTAGTACTTGGAGCGCAAGAATGTATGTAATTCCGAAATATTGCGTCGCGCTCCAACATAATTTGTGCCGTTGTCAGAGTATAAGCGCTTAACGGGACCACGGCGAGATAAAAATCGTTTAAATGCAGACATAAAACCCTGCGTACTCAAATCACTGGTTAACTCTATGTGAACCGCACGAGTTGTCATACAAACGAATAGGCAAATGTATGCCTTTGTGGAACGTATACCACGACCACGGGCAATAGTGACTTTAAACGGTCCAGCATAGTCCGTCCCAGTATGTATGAAAGGTTTCACCGTCTGTACAACACGACAAGAACGATGGTCGGCCATTTCCGGCGCGTTGAAACGCGGGCGGAGCTTAAAGCAGGGCACACATCTGTGCACTCCAGCGCGTATCAAATTGCGAGCGGAAAGTATCCAGTACTTCTGTCGAAGAATGGACATTAATAAATCGGGACCAGCGTGACAATTCACCTTATGGTGACAATCCACCAACAAATCCAAAACGTGATCCCTGCGTGGCAGAACCACTGGATGCATTTGTTCAAACTCTAACTTAGCATTTCGCAGACGGCCACCGACACGAATGAGTCCGTCTTGCAAAAATGGTTTCAAATGTTGAAGTGCGTGACTACAAGGTTTATGTGATTCTAAACTACGAAATTCTATTGAAAAATAAAATTTCTGCAACTCCCGAAGTACAACTGATTCAGCTCTATCCAAATCAGCTGCGATTATAGAACCACGCGATGGTAATAATCTCAAAAATCTTAGGACGTAAACTACACAGCGTAATAGTCTCGACCAAGACGAGACTCGATTAGACAACAACAAAACAACTGACTCTTCACGCGGAACTGATACTACAAGCGTATGTCTCTTTTCCTCGGGTGGCTCTGAAACAGTAGCGGGGTTAAACGGAGCATTTGGCCACTCGTTAGGAGTGGTATGAAGCCAGGGAGGGCCACAAAACCAAAGCGGATGATTTAAAATTTGCGCAGGAAGCAAACCACGTGAGAGACAATCAGCTGGGTTTTCTGTTCCAGCGACATGGAATATATTTTCCGGTGACAATTCAGCTTGAATCTTAGCCACCCTATTTGCGACAAACGTGCCCCATCGATGAGGTGAAGAGTGGGCCCAACATAGAGCAACGGTTGAGTCTGAAAACGCTACAATTCTCTCTATATTAATGCGAGGACGACAAGTTTTGACTATAGATGTAATCAATTGAACCAACATAAGAATAGCGCAGAGTTCGAGACGAGCAAGAGAGACAACCTTACGAGGAGATACCTTTGATTTTGCGCTAATGAGGAAAACTGAAATGTTATCGCCATTTTGGATCTGAAAGTAAACCACTCCCCCGTAAGCCCTCTCACTGGCGTCTGCGAAACCTACCACATTAACAACAGTGTCTGGTACTATACCAACATGGCGAGGAATCTGTATCTGATCGAGCATTGGAAGCTCTTTCCTATAGCGAGCCCACAACTTAGCAACACTGTCAGGAGCGGTGTCATCCCAATCACAGTTGGAAAGCCAAAGCTCTTTTATAAGCAGCTTTGCATACAAAACGACAGGAGCTACAAAACCCATTATATCCCATATCCGAGCTACACATGCTAGGATAACGCGTTTGGTACAAGTTGGCGGAGTCGAGCTAATTTTAAGACTGAACATATCAGTTGCGGGTGACCAACTTAAACCAAGGATCTTATGCGAATCACTATCATCGAACTCCTTTACCGAAGTCAACCGGTGTGACGGTGGAATCGACTCTAATGTAGCTTGCGAGTTGCTTGTCCATTTCACCAGATCAAATTGACCGGACTTCATGAGGCTGATTACTTGAGCAGCGGTCTCTATAGCCTCTGCTTCACTAGGTACACTGTACACAAAATCGTCCATGTACAATCCGGTTTCAATAGTGGCCCTTGCTCTCGGGCATGTATCACCCTCGTCAGCGGCCAACTGCTTGATAGTGCGAAGAGCGTGAAAGGGACTAGACTTAAGCCCAAAACAAACACGATTGAATTCGTAAACCTTCAAAGGTTCCTGCGGAGAAAATCTATACAAGAAGCGTTGGAATCTACGGTCACATTCTCTGATTCCAATACTAAGAAACATTTGCCGAATATCAGCAGAGAGCGCAATAGCAAACAAGCGAAAATTTACTATTATTTCAAATAAGTTACCCTGGAGGTTCTGACCACAATACAAGATATCGTTAAGCGATATGCCAGTACTAGTTTTAGCGCTACCATCCATAACCACACGCAGTTTAGTTGTAAGCTTGTCTTCTCTAACAACTCCATGGTGCGGGATGATGTAAAACGGGTAATCACGTGTCTCCTCAGTCTCGGCAGGCGCTGATGAGATATAACCTTTATCTAAATATTCGATCAGCACATCATCATAGGCTTGCTTCAACTTAGGAGACGCCTGCATCTTACGTTCCAAGCATAGAAAGCGTTTTTCTGCGGAGGCACGGGAGCCACCGAGCGAAAAAATATCACCCTTGAAAGGGAGCGCGACAACATAACGACCATCTTTATCACGAGTAGTCGTGCGGGTATAAATCTCCTCAGTGACCTGATCCTCAGGGCTGAGAATAGGCGGGACATTGACCTCCTCAATCTCCCAGAACTTGCGGATGGTAGACTCAAGCGGCGGCTCGACGGTGCAACAGTGCGACACAGTCGAGTAACTATCTAAACAAGCGGGTGCGGAACCAACTATAACAAACCCGAGAACTGTTTCCAGTGCGTGCGGAGCGGGGTACATCGGAAGACCTTGAATTTTACGTGATAACTGGAGATGCGGGAGAATCGAAGCACCGATCAATAGATCGATATCTCCAGGGAAAGCGTAATTTCCGTCGGCTAACTGCAAGTTCTTAAACTCCGTCAGCATGGACGTGTCAACCGGTACCGTGGGCAACCGTTCCGTAATCTTATCTGCGACTAGCGAATCCATTTCAAACGAAATATTACGATTAAAACGTGAACTAAATATTATTTTAATGGAACCGTGAATGGTTGCCTTTAAACCTCCAAAACCTTTCACTTCTGAGCGGGATGACCAATTATTAAAACTAAAACCAAGGCGTTGACAACAATCCCGAGTAATAAAATTACTCTGGGAAGCGCCATCTAGTAGCGCTCGAACGGTGTGCGGTTTGCCAAAGGCATCTACAATGACAACTTGCGCGGTCGCAAGTAAAACGGTAGTGATTTGAGTACCAGCGGCGGAAAGCGAACACAATGTTACGTCGTTTGCACTTGCAGCAGGCCGCGCGTCACAAGCGTCGCGCGTCTGCGCAGGCTGCTGCTGCGATGGCAGCTTACTACTCTCAAAATGTAAGAAGGTATGATGTCTAGCTAGACATTTACGACAGCTAACACCACTGTTACATGACGTAACCAGATGTTTGTCACTTAGACAATTAAAACACAAATTATTAGTGCGGACAAACTTGTAACGATCACTAGGCGATAATCTCTGAAATCCCGAACACTTGTACAGCTGTGTATGGCTACCCTTACACAGAGAACAGTCAGGTGTTGAGGCGGTATTAACTAGCGTATGTGCAGTCTTGACTGACTTCGATGACGCGTCTATACGGCGATCGGAACCTGTCCTATTCGTGACTTCATGACGTCCCGACGTGCGCTGCAATACCTTAATATGGTCGCGAATAAAAGATTCTAAATCTTCGAACTTAGGTATTTCGTTACCGCGCCGAGTCGTTTCAAACAGACGAACAGTTTCAGGATCTAATTTCTTTAAACCGATATACAAAAACAAAAAGTCACAGAGGTCATTGACCTTAAGGTTCTTTACTGCACGAACAGATGATGCGAAAATATTTAAAAACTTCTCTAAATTATGATCGTTACAAACGGAAGAACTTTTCAAATCGAATAATTGATCTAAATATGCGGTGGCTACTAATCGCTTATCTTCGTATTTTGTTTTTAAAGTGTTCAAAACTAAATTGTAATTTTCAGCGCTAAACGTAATTCCAGCACAGACAGCCTTTGCCTTACCGGTCAATTTTTCTACGAGATAATGCAATCTCTCGTGATCTGTCAGCGATGTGTTCCTATGTATTATATTTTCGAAACTATCTATAAATAAATTCCAATTTCGAATGTCACCATTAAATTCAGGTATTTGAATTGGCGGCAATCGTGGACGTTCGCGAGGAGGGTTGGATAAACCACTCGCGGGGGGGGGAGTCTCTAAACTCCTAGCAATACGTTTGATACGACAATACAAGTCATCAAAGGACGACAATGCCTGATAACTCACACAGTAATCAGGATTTAACTCCAACTCTAAAATGTTTATATTATTAATTGTAGATTCAAAATCCGCGCGCAAACTATCTAAAGTTTCCAACGAACACAAGAAAGCATCTCTAATCGCCAGATCCGAGGTTTGCAAAGATTTATCACAAATTGATTGAACACGTGAAAACTGTGAGTCCCTTTTAGCGTATAAAAGCTTTAACTGAACCTTTAAATCAGTACTAACCTTGGTTCCCTTAAGAGACATCTTGTTTTGATATATTCACACTATACACTCAAACAAACACTTAACGAATTATTAAGTAAGCGATAATTATCAGATTACAATATGGTAATATTGTAAACAACAAAGTGAACGGCGAACGAACGGAATAACCTGAATCAATGAGTGAATATTATATTTGATCGAGTGACGGTATTTTGATTGAGTAACTGTGTCAAAATCTATGTTACAATTTAAAAATAAACAAGTTCGCTTTTTCACCAAAATTACATTTCAACAAGACATTATAAGTGCAAATAACAAGTGACGCTATTATCAAGTGATATTGTTCTGTGTACAAAATATAAAATCTGTAAAACCATATTTCGATCTGGTGTTAGTATTTTTCTACCCGATAAACGTAAATGTTATCAGACTTTCATACATAATTCCTACAAACACTTTGTGAACTAGTTTCGGCGCGTGCGCATCTTTGCTTTCAAGCAGTGTTGGTGACATAACTTACCATAACACCGTGATAACAGCCATAAACGTATTATTGAAGACAGCGCCATCTGTTGATACCTAGGAATACTATATTATAGATCGACAAGACAAGTGTGTTAGAGTTCTTCTAATTAAAAGAATTAAATTATGGTTAAATGTGGTGGCTGCGGCAAATTCCTTGCATCAACGGATGCTGCAAAGTGCGACAACTGCCGATCTTGGTATCATAGGCAGTGTGTTGGCATAAAGAAGACAGGCTCTATAGCGTCTACTTGGCAGTGTCCGGAGTGTGAGAAGAACATCGTGCGCGATAACCGGTCTGAAACGCCAGTTAGGGGACGTGCAGATGCATTAATGGAGGATCTCATAGACGTGAGTCCTACAAATACCACCATTGCGGACGCCACACAAGAGATCACAATAGATATCAGAACTGAACTGAAGAAATTTAAAGACGATTTTATCAAAACGGTGCGTAGCGAGTTTCAGTTACTGCGCAATGATCTGTGTGAGCTCAGATCTTCGTTGCAGTCCACAAACGAACGTATGGACCATTTGGAGGAGCGAGTGGCGACTATGGAGAAGCAAAAATCATTTCAGCCCCAGGACTCGTCAGACGTCCATCAATTAATTGCCCAGTTACGGAGCGACATTAACGACCGTGATCAGGACCTACTTGCCACTGATATACAGATATCGAACTTACCAGAGGCAAGTGGAGAGAACCCCATTCACACGGCTATGCTTGTCGCGTCTAAGATTGGCGTTAAAGTCGAGGCTCGTGATATTGTGAGTGCCGAACGTATCGGGGGCAGGCGCATCAATGCATCGCAGCCAGCGCCAGTGGAGACACGCCCACGCTTTCTCGTAGTGCGCCTGGCGCGCCATGACCTACGAAACGAGATGCTGGAGGCTGCACGAGTACGCCGAGGCATGACATCTGCTGATCTTGGTATGCCTGGCGCACCGATGCGTTTTTACTTAAACGAACGCCTTACGAAGCAGAATCGCGAGTTATTTCGGATGGCACGGGAGGTTGGATCTCGGCTTGGTTGGCGGTTTGTATGGTGTAAACGAGGTCGTATCCTTGCCCGACGCAAACCTGGAGATGCTGCATCGCAAATCCGCTGCGAGGCTGATATACATCGCATCTTCGAACCTGTGTCGGTACCGGTTGCCGACGGCCAAAATATGTCCTGAATATTTTTTAAGTGTTTTCGCTAAAATATATTTTTCTGGTTTTTTATTTTTCAGTGTATACTTTTTGCTTTCGGTTTTAACATGTATTTTATTACATATTGTTAATATTTCATGGTTTCATAGTTATTTCTTGTGCTTGTTAATTGTAGGTAATGTTTGTCTCACGGCGACGCAACTTGCTAGACACGTAAACCGGTTTCATCATATTACTCGTAACTTATGTATTTACATCAACCAACTTTACACAGTGTTACTCTCTAAACTTTTTATATTCTTTTATGGAATATCTTTAAATTATTATTCTGTTGACTATTTAATAATGACAAATGAAAATACAATTGGTTTAATTATATATCAATACGAAATGCAGATAATATTAAAGCTATTGTTACTCGTAAATATAACAGTAATTTTGCACTATAGTCATGATGCCTAAAACTGGAAAATATTTAAAGGTTGGTTTCCTCAACGCAGGTTCTCTGGGAACTGGCCATGATGATTTAATTTGTGCTATTGACAGGCATAGGTTTGATATTATGGCAATAAATGAGACTTGGCTTCGGCCAGGCGAAGGCGCGCGTGCGCCGCTCGTACCCGGCTATCGCCTACGTCACACTCCTCGTCCGACATCTGTTCGCGCGGGTCGTGGTGGGGGCGTGGGGTTTTATTTGCGCCGTGGCCTGAGCGCGCGTATCGTTACCGGCACGGTTGATTCCAGGTTCGATTCCGTCGAACAAATGTGGTTGACGATCTCAATAAGTGGAAAGAAAATTGCAATTGGTACAGCATATCGACCACCTTGGTTTGATATTGACCTGTTTCTTGATGGAGTCACTAACAGTTTGGCGTCATTGGGTAACTGTGATCAATATATATTACTCGGTGATTTCAACGTGAACATGCTCAGCATAAACGAGGCCAAAACCAAAAAAGTACTAGAGTTCTTAAATTACATGAACCTCGTTCAGCTGGTCACGATGCCGACTCATTTCACGGGTACAAGTGAAACCCTTATCGACCTACTGTGCACAGATCTTAAGGCAAGATATACGACAGTGGAATCGTTTGGTTCGATTAATGGCCACTCCATTATAATAAGTGAATTAAATATAAAGCGGGAAAAAATTACGCCATTCGTATTACAATTTAGACCAATACGAGATATATGTAGGGATCGTTTTTATAAGGATTTGTTACAATTAAACATAGAGAAGACGTCTGCATTTACAGACATTAACGACATGGTCGACTATTTTAATAATTGTGTTACAACTTTGTTTGATGTTCACGCTCCACTAAAGACTGTCACTATTAGGGAACCATCGCATCCATGGATTACGGACACTATAAGGTTTATGATGAAATTAAGGGACAGGGCATTAACCAAATATAGGAAAAGTAAGTCTGAACAAAAGAATAATTACTATAAACAGTTAAAGTCTTTAGTAAAAAGTTCCTTGTTCAGTGAAAAAGCTGCATACTTTCGACACAATATTAACAACAAAATAAAAAATCCTAAGTTATTGTGGAAGAATATTAAAGCCACGTTTGCACCTTCAAAGCATGAACAAGACCTTCCCCCACATTTAAGGAACCCAGATTTTATAAATGACACTTTTTTGAATGTCCCTGGAAACCCAGTAGCTAGCGCGTCATTAATTTCATTCTATGAGTCCAATAAATTCAGTGATACCGTTTTCTCACTCACCCCGGTGGACCAAGACGACGTTTCCCGCATTATTTGTGATCTAAAGTCCAATGCCATAGGCTACGACAACATAACTTTAGATATGCTTACCCTGACCATGCCGTACACTTTGGCAATTATAACGCACATTGTTAATTACTCCATATGGACAGCTAGCATTCCCTACCAATGGAAAATTGCCACGGTCAAACCACTACCTAAAAATACAAACCCTGTAGAGGTTAAAGACTTGCGACCGATCAGTATCCTACCCTGTCTGTCAAAGGTATTGGAAAGGGTAGTTTGCCGTCAATTGACTCGGTTTCTGGAAGAGAACGAAATATTACCTGAACTACAATCCGGTTTTAGGACACAGCGAAGCACTTCAACGGCGTTGCTGGATGTTACGGACAATATTCTGGCAGACCAGGATAAGGGTATGTGTTCACTGATGGTGTTGCTCGATTTTTCCCGTGCTTTTGACTGTATAAATGTCTCACTGTTACTGTCAAAGCTAAAATATTATGGTTTTGACGAAAATTCAATCCAGTGGTTCCATAGCTACCTCAGTAGCAGAAAGCAACGCGTAGAGTTGCGTTTAGCGGATGGGACTACCCTAACCTCAGCTCTCTCTTCTGTAGAACGGGGCGTACCTCAGGGATCAATTTTAGGTCCGATTCTTTTTATCATATACTGTGCAGATATTATAAAATGCCTTCAGAAATGCAGTTTTCACATATATGCCGACGATATACAGTTATATTTGTCTTTCAAACCTGAGGACTATGAATCAGCCATTAGAGACATAAACGATGATCTTGAAAGAATCGCTTCCTGGTCAGATGAGAACTGTTTAGCTTTAAATCCATCAAAGACCAAATATATGTTGTTCGGTACGAAGCAGCTGTTGAAGCAGGTTCCCACATATCTTAATTTATCGTTAATGGGTGAGCCTGTTCAAAGAGTCGATGAGGCGCGTAATCTTGGTTTGCGAATGGACAGTGGCCTTAGATTTGAGAAGCACATTGCTGATTCCGTAAAAAATTGTTTTTATCGCCTGAAACTGCTATACAAAATGAGACCTTTCTTGTCTGAACAGCTACGAGAACAGCTAATCGAAACCCTTGTTCTTTCTAAATTAAATTACGCTGATACGGTTTACGGCCCGCGCTTGATGGCTCGCACTGATAGACTTATACAGAGAGTCCAAAATGCATGTGCTCGTTTCTGTTATACAGTTCCCCCTAGAAGTCATGTCACTCCCTTTTTAAACAAACATTCTATTCTCAAGATGAAGTCGAGGCGAAAGTTACACTTAGCCTGTCTTCTTTTTGGTATAATTAAGTCTAAGAAACCAAGGTATTTGTACGATAAGCTTAGTTGGATGGCTAGTAAACGAGAATGCGAACCCCGGCTTTGTGCACAGCAACTGTCAACACAGACTCATAGGACAGCAGCTTTCAAGGGTAGTTTCCGTTACGCTGCATCTAAGGTGTGGAATAATATTCCACCACCATTAAGGGTACTGGGCACTGTCCATTCGTTCAGATCGCGATTGCGGCAGCATTTGACAGATGCGCAACGGAAGCTAGACATGGTCACACTCAATGTGTCAATTATATAAAATGTCTGTGTCACGCCAAACAAATATGACGAGGACCACGTATAACTTTATCTTACAGTAAATTCTATTAAATAATAGTTAATCATTATCATATAATAGTGTCAATGGCTACATTTTTTTATCAGAACTAAAATACCTACGCACTCATTTATTTTATCGAAAGTATTTTTTTATTTTTATACATACATTTATTTAATATCTGTAATAACTTATGTTTGAAACCGCTTGATCCGTCACTCATCACTGAAGGTTCATTGGAAGACCAGCGTCAGACAGTATTTTTCTGTTTGGCAACATTGCTGAAATGAATCTTTTTTGGCGCAGCCGTGAGGCACACATAGTGTTGCAGTTTTTATTTATTTATCTTACGAGTATTTAAGTGTGTTATCCTGGTGACTGTCGCCAAATAAATATTTTTTCTTTCTTTCTTTTCTTTCTTTCTAATATTACCCAATTTCTCGATTAAATCATTCACGTCGTTTATATGCGTATATAATCTATGGTTTATCCGTTTCCTACAAATATTCACTCAACAATGAACGGGTATTTTTGAAATGCGTCTACCTACATGCAATTTGTAAGACTTCCGAATGAATTTTGTCAAGAAAAAGAATGCGATCGATTTATATCTACGCTGATATTTACGTAGCTAACTATAATTATGCGGTGCGGTTGACGGCGTAGGTACCGTAATTATCAATGGCTCTTTAACTATACGAGCGAAATAACGATTAGTTGCCTAAATGCCTAGATGCGGGTTTTCTACTATTATATCTAGGTAAACAGGCGCGTTGCGTTTATTCCCTATGGAACAAATACTATATTGCGAAATTACAAGAAAATGATTCACGATCCTGCTCGTAGGACCAAAAAGTAATGGTTGCGCAAATAAGCTTGATGTTTTAATGGACTGTATGTTTGAAAAAGCGATCTAAGGTTTGTTAACAATATGCAGGTACTGTGCCTGGCATGGGGTGGATGTATTAGGGAGGAACACTGACCTTTTGACCTCGAAGGTTCCACGTGGCGCCGGCCGGCGAACTCTGACTTCGCACATTCAATCACTGCCAGGTCCTGTATTGCACTACACTGCACTATTGTTGAGTCTTTGAATGGTTGGATCACGAAATAGTCAATTTTCTTGTAATTTCGAGCGGGCGATGTTAGCGGAGCGGTCACATTCACAATCGATGCACAAACGTCAATGTCAATCCATTTCTTGAGGTCGTGCGGGGAAGGGAAGCGGAAGGGATAGGATTGCTAGGCCAAAAAAATAAATTACAAAAAACAAAATCGCGGATCATAGCAAATTGGCGCAACCAGAGGGTGTTACTAGACCGACACCGAACACAAAAATGTGATTAAAAAATTTTTTGTCTGTCTGTCTGTCTGTTTGTTCAGGCATCACGCAAAAACTACCGGTTCGATTATGATGAAACTTGGTATAATTATTCTTTAATATCCTGGGCACCACACTGGGTACTTTTTATCCCGGAAAAGTATATACAATAAAAACAAACTTAATTTTGCGGTTCCATCCCTAAGCCCGATTACTGTACCAACCGCAAATAATAAGTTTGTCGCAGGTTACGTCACCCGTTTCTATTGTAATTAGCCACAAAAGGCCCGCGCCGAGACAGAAGTATTAATACCGGTAAGTATGTTCTATAGACAACGTTCTACACAAATAGCACTTTACACAAAAAACTCATTGATAAGTTTCGTCGTTCACGCGAACGAAGTTGCGGGCACAGCTAGTATACCATAAATTTAAAATAACCCAATCTACCCGTAGTTTGTTTTTCTAACCAAAGTTACCAACCATTCGGCACATTCAAACTTAGGCAAACTATTTTGGTCTTGATTTAAAATTCAGTGAACTATTGATTCTGTGGCGTCTCAGTCTAGATCCAGGCTGAATTATTCAGTAGCTAGTAAAATGGCTGGCTAGGCAGTAAGTGTGTTCTTTTGTCTGGTTTTTTTTTTTGCTTGGTTGGTAAGGAGATAAATAAGAAATTAGCCTTTGCTGGCTTGAGTTAATCTAATTTGAATTGAAAGAATCGTTATGTTTTATTTCAGAGTGCCATTCCTCAGTCGAAAAAATGAAACTGATAAAAGATAGTTTTGTCGTCCATCTGTTCGTCTGCCAACTTTTTCTCAGGAATACGTGGAGCGTTAAGCTAAAATTAATATTTGTCCTTTTTTTTATGGTAGGTAAAATCATCCAATGACAAGTCCCGCCCTTAGGTGGAGCGTTAAGTAGTGTCAGACTCTTACTGACTAAAAACCTACCCCGTTCCTTCGTTGCCTATCTTGCCGGGGCTGAGCCTTCCTCTCAGAAAACGGCCCTTAACCCCAGCAGGCTTCGACCCTGCCTGCCTGCAAATATTTGTCCTTAAATAATTTATTTATGAAAACTGTAATATGGAAATATTGTAATATAAAACCATTTTTTTTAAAAGAGTAACCATGGAGTTTCTTGTTGGTTCTTCTCCATAGGAAACGATCAATTTGGAACCGTGCACTAGCTTCTGACGTTTTATAAGTACCCATGTAGGCCTATGTAAAATATAAAATATTTTTATTTTGGTTTTTTTGATTTAAAATACTCAGGCCGTGTTAACGGAGACACGGCGCGTTGTTCGGCGTGTTGGGCGTTCGTCGTACATTGCAGCAGCAGGCCGCGTCATCGTTCGTGAAAACACAAAAATAAGGAAATATACGACAGACCGCACAACGCGCTGTGTCTCCGTAAACAAGCCAAGATTTGCATTCGAAGACATGTAAAATCCACCAAATCGCCGTGGTGGATTACGCTCCATTCTCTATCCTAGACAAGAGGCTTGAGTCCTAGTAGAGGGGATTAATTCAAGTTTTAGAATAAACGTAATGTATTTTTTGAATTTTATGTTTATAAATCGATAGTGTTTCATGTAGGTACCGAATCGATCCTCCACGGGATTAAAATTTAACGGTGTATAAATTGACGGATTTGCTCATCGTTCACATTATTGTTACTTACTCATATTCTTCATGTCACATATGACGGCACAATACAAAATAGCTATGTCATTATCGGAAAGCAGTCATTTGTCAGAATTTTCATACGTCAAACTAAACATAGCAAATGATGTGAGGAAAATTACTTGAACAATAGAAGTTCACTTAAATACTCTCATATTAGTAACTATAACGAAACAACGTTTTGCGAAACAAGTTTTCATAATCATCGTTTTTTTTTTAATTGATAAACAATTCAGTGCTTATTTGCGATCCCACCTGATGTAAGCCCAAGGGTTAGGTGAAAATGAACCCCGGGGCCCTGGACCGAAGGCAATGAATGGAACAGGGTAGATTTTTAGTCAGTAAGAGTCTGACACTATCTCCCGCCCCACCCAAGGGCGGGATTTGTCATTTGGTGATTTTACCTACCATAAAAAAAAACTTGATGGTAAGCAGTGATGCAATCGTTGATGATATGGCGCCCAAGTTTATTAAGAGTCTATTCACTTGAGAGCAGTGGTGACCGAGTGGTAACGGCCCTGACTTACGAGTTGTAGGTCACGGGTTCAAACCCAGCACGCATATTTCTTTGTGTAATTTATTTCATCACCACTGCTCTCAAAACGGTGAAGGAAAACATCGTGAGGAAACCGGCATGTCCTAGAACCAAAAATTCGAAGACATGTGACATTCATCAATCCGCACCGGGCCCGGTGATTACTGCCCACTCCCTCTCCTAGAGAGGAGGCCTGAGTCCCAACAGTGGGAACATTAAAAGGCTGATAATGCTAATGCTATTCACTCTAGCCTTGAAGACACTCAACTGAAAGACG
Organism: Leucania comma; assembly: GCA_958295575.1. Lineage (NCBI taxonomy): Eukaryota > Metazoa > Arthropoda > Insecta > Lepidoptera > Noctuidae > Leucania > Leucania comma. Next base: position 6,239,721 of record OY282483.1, read on the forward strand.
TCCACTGTTGAACCTAGATCTCCTCTTCAAAAACTATCCATGGCTCTAGCAGGCATTGGGCCTTACGGATTTGCTGACATGTCTTTCGGGTGCACGTGGAACACTACAACTGGAGTTTGGTCCTTACCGAACGGATGGACGGCGAGTTATATAGTGCTTGTCGTCTCCAAGCCCTTAGTTGAGTGGTGGCCCGGTGGTATTGTTATAGCCCAGATTTATTAATAAACTAACTGTCGTCCACGGTTTCACCTGCGTCTTTAATTACTGCTCCTCTCATAAGGGTTGTAACGTGATGTTATATAGCACCTAGCCTTTCACAGAAATATTTTTTTAAGTCAAACCAGTATTTCTGAGCTTAGCATGTTCAAACAACACATTTTTCAACTTTATAATATTATTATAAAGCTGAAAAAGCTTATTATAGAATAAATTTAACATAAAAACATGAGAAAAGCAAATTCTTCATAATTTTCATAGTTGCCAAATGTTGCAAAAAAGATGTCGACCGCAAAACGCCCAACTCTAAGGCACTCAATAATAAATTGTTTTTTAGTGCCTTAGGGCTTTGCCTTAAAGTTCTAGTGTAAGCATTTCTATTTAGGTTCTATTGAGAGTCTTAGGGTTCTATTTAGGGCCACTTCAGTCTCGTGTTCTCTTTAAGCAACCCATTTCCTAAATCCATGTTTTGTAGTAATAAAATTTTAAATTGAATTAAATAAGTTCCAGTTCATTAAATTTACTGACAGCAATTTTCGTTCTATATAATATTTAAATAATTTAATTATATTAACTTCAGTGTTTTAATTCATTAATTCCCAAGAGGACACCGGTTTCCGTACACCTATTATCTTTCTATTGTGTCTCTAATTGCGGTATTCAAAAATTAATAACTGACAATTGAATTGAATCACATCTTCTGGTCAGGGATTAATTGAATTATACTGACTGGAAAACTGTAAAATACATAATTTTAAATATAAAATTAATTATTTTAACCAATACTGTATTAACGAGCCACAATTCACAAATAATTAAAAATGTAGTACAATGCTTTGGCTTGCTACGACCGTAGTAATAACGTAGCATGGAGCTACGACGTAGCAACTATGTGGATATTGTGTAGCACCGTACACTTAGCAACCACATGAGTAGAAATGGTACAGAGACCAAGCATTAGGTATTTTTAATGAATTTAAAATATACATAATAAATATATATTTGTGTGATATACTGAATAATAAGTCTATTTATCAAATTTTATTTTATTTTAACCTATTGTGGCAACCTTACCAAAATAGGTAACAATATTTTTCTTAGGAATGGTTCTTAGGAAGCTTACACTCTGTACCATTTCTACTCATGTGTTTAGCAACTGTGTAGAAATCGCGTAGCTTTTTCACTAAAATAAAGACACCATGTCAAGCACGGACTATTTTAAGTGACAAATAATATAAAAAATACCCTTAATTTTTAACTAATCGCGTAGGGTCTTTTGGACCCCAAACACACACAGTTATTTTGTGTAATTTTTTTAGCAAATATTAACTTATGCAATTATGTGTTTTAGTATATTCCTTATTTACCGGTTTCTTCCATTTTCGTGTTCCACGTAACCGTGGTGTCCATTAAACACTGAGGTGCTTGGGGTTCAGCTGAAAATTGGTTTTCTATATTTATTTATTTTTTATAATCCTTTACAAAAGACCATCATCTTCCTGCCCTTTTCCCATGTTATTTGGGATCGGCGTAACACGTTTTCCTCTTCCATTCTGCATTGCATTGCATCAGCCCTATAATGTTCCCACTGCTGGGACTCAGGCCTCCTCTCTAGGAGAGGGAATGGACCGTTATCAACCACGCGGGCCCAGTGCGGATTGGTTCCATTCTGCGCTGCCACCCATCATGCTATCACTAACTCCTTCTCTTTCAAATCACTCTTCACATAATCCATACATCTTCTCTTTGGCCTCCCTCTCCCTCTCCATCCATCCACATGTAAACTCATAACTCTTTTAGTAACTTGTGTTTCACCCCTCCTCTTTGCATGGCCATACCAAACGATTCCATTACAAACGAGTACAAAATATTGAACAAAAATAGCACCAGCAAATACTCAAATAATACTAGTTGAAAAGTACTTTTGTGAGTCAGTATACAACTTTTTTTCAACGTACACAGAAAACCGATACACGTGTTTCGAAAAAGTTCATAAAACTCAAAGGAAAAACTCCAATCATTTATTCAACTTTCGAGACGCAAAATTGCAATCATCGACAAAATTACAAATAATAATATATGTATTATGTTCCCGAATGTACGTGTTTACATTTATAAGGCCTAGATCAGAGTAAACGCAAGGTGAATAAGAAGGTGCGGGCGCGATAGCGGGTGCAATGACGCGCGCGGTGACGGACGCAGTAGTGGGGGCAGAGACGGATACGTGGGTGAGATGCGTGATGCAGTGGCGGGCGCGGTGGCGGATGAAGTGCTAAGTGAAATGGAGAGTGCATTAGTGGGTCCAATGGTGGACGTTATGGTGGGGACGATGCTAGGTGCGCGTGGCGATGGGCGCAGTGCTCTTTTTTTTTTTTTGTAGGTAAAATCATCTAATGAAATCCCCCGCGCTTGGGCGGAGCGGGAGATAGTATCAGACTCTTACTGACTAAAAACCTTTCCCGTTCCTTCTTTACCTTTGTTCCATGACCCTGGTATACATTTTCACACTATCCCAAGGCCCCAGAGAAGGCTTCGGCCCTGCCCCTATAGTTTGCTGACAACTCCTTGAGGCTCGCGGGCCCATCGACGATTTGGGCTCGGTCCGGACTGTTACCGGACGGACGGACAGCGAGCTACCCATTGCTCGCCGTCCGCGAGCCCGCGCTTACAGTGGCCGGAAAAAGGGATAGGAATACCTGCGGCGACTGCGCAGTGGTGGGGGCAGAAACGGACGCAGTGGCTGGCGTTGTGAAGTGCGTGATGGTAGGTTACGTGTCTTCAAGGCTAGAGTGAATAGGCTCCTAATAAACTAATGCACCTCACCACCAACGATTGCATCACTACTTGCCATCAGGTGGGATCGCAGTCAAGCACTAGTTTATATCAATTAAAAAAAGGCCTACTGTCCACGAGCACGTAGCTTCATAGACGCGTAACCGTCATTATACGTTACGCTTGCTAACGTCAAAACGACGTAGTAGCAACTACGCGATGCGGCACGTAATTAAAAACTTTGAAGGAAAAGAAAACCATTGATTTGAGAAAAAAAAGAACGCGTTTAAACAAAACTACTGCCAGTGGCTTCAACCACATTATTGTAGGTTACTCTGTACTAACCTTTGAACCCCAAATTTTGAAAGATTTTCGTTTAGTGCGCGCTTACGTCATAAATAAAAGGAAACCCTATGCAAAACTCTTCTATTCCCAGTGCTGGACGTTAATGAATCAGCCAGTTTCTTTTTTTATACTCATGTCATTCAATCTCATTTTTAGTATAAAATATGCAAAACATGGGTCTAATATTTTTATGCAAAGAATCTATATACCAAATTTCATAACTGTATCATGAAAGATCACAAAGTTATAAGCTTGTTATGTTACCTGGCTGTCCACACAAACACATAGTCACTGAGCCATCCGGGTAACTGAGGGGTTGTTTTTCTCCCGCATCCAGCTGCCCGGCTCCTAATGCCCGCTATTACCTGCCCTGACCTGTTAGCCGTTAGACGCTTAGTTTTGGAAAAAAAATCACATTTAGTAAAAATGATTGGAATTGATACAATTAATAAACAACACAATTAAGTAATTTCAGGTTTCGCATATACTAAAAAAAAAATTGTGCAATTTAATTTTTATTACATCATTTTGTATTATTAATTTTTTATGCATCTACAAAAGTGTGTTTGTCTGAGATACCAAGTACTTCGCGCCCATCTTTGCGCCCATGCAAGCTACTCACTTAATCCAGGGCCTTTGACGTTGAGTACAGTCGTCAACGCAACTTTTTTTACGTATTTATGTTAAACATAGAAACCTACGCAAAGTATTTCGTATGTATATTGCGTCGAGCGATTTTGTGTGTCAGGGCTGTCAAAAATGAAATATTAGTGTTATATGCTTTAAGAATATTTTTTCTCTGGTGTATCTATTGGATTTGTGAATAATGTGTAATTTGCCTTAGCGTCACATAGCTTTTGGCAGTGGTTTCGGCCGCTAAAAAATCTAAATCTATTCCTAGGTCAAAAAGTGTTCTATTATGTCAGATTCCTAAAGATGGTACCCGCGTGCTAATTTTCACCCATATTCTTTCAGCTGGTTTAGTGTTCAGGAATATCAAACACATTATAAACACATACACATACATATACGAGTTTTTGTAGCGGCTTCGTCCACGTGAAAGTAGAAAATAGCGTCTACTTATAAAGTTGTTTATTATGTTATTTTTTATTTATTAGCCTGTTCTGTCCCACTCCTGGGCAAAGGCCTCCCTCCACGCTTTCCATTTCTCGCGGGCCTACGCTTTTTCTTGCCAGTTCTGGAGGAATCCGTCTACCTCATCACGCCATCTCCTTCGCGGTCTGCCGCAACCCCGTCGCACTGTCTTAGGACGCCAACTTTGTTACTGATGAAAAAATTTTAAAACTGGTCCCGTAAAATTTTGAGATTTACAATATGTTTTTCTACAAACATTCAACTTAATGAAGAAAAAAACGTGTTGCACCGACCCCAAATAAAACGGGATAAGGGACAAGATGATGATGATGATTTACCTTAATGCATAACTGTTTTAATCAATCGAATCCTTTATAATATCAGCGTGTTAGGTAAGTGTTACAAAATTGAATCCATAACTGGCTCATAGACAGAAAAAACTGATAAATGCTTACACTGTAAAAACACTTGAACTTTACGGTATGATCAAGAAACCGAATTTTAGTAATTTTACAAGAAATTCTCTTCTCTAGCTAAAAACAAAAACCTAATTTTATTTTTCAGAGAGTGCTTCCTTAGCATAGCGCTCTCTTTACCTTCATGAACAGTAGTTTGACCAATTACTTACTAAGTGTATTGAATTCAAAGGAAAAAACGAAAATTGTTCCAGTTAACATTCTTTAGGCGAAAGGTTGTATTATGTATGTATATGGTATGTGTAAGTGTGTGTATAAGCTGTTACCCCTTTGCACTCAAATAGCTCAACTAATTTAGATGAAAGTGTGTGCTCTTTGGATATTTTTTTCTTTCACGCGAGCAAAACCCTAACAAAAGATAATTTTAAATATAATTGTTTGTAGTATACTTAACAGAATATTTATGAGTAGTGGTGGCCGAGTGGTAATGGCCCCGACTTACGAGTTGTAGGTCGCGTGTTCAAACCAGGCCAGACGCATTACTTTGTGTAATTTATTTTATCACCACTGCTCTCCAAATGGGTAAGGAAAACATAAGCCCTAAGTAGTAGTAGAATAGAAGTCCTAGAACCAAAAATTCGAAGACATGTGACATCCACCAACCCGCACTGGGCCCCCGTGGTGGTATACAGCACATTCCCTCTCCTAGAGAGAAGGCCTGAGTCCCAGCAGTGGGAACATTATAAGGCTGATAGAACCAAAAATTCGAAGACATGTGATATCCACCAACCCGCACTGAGCCTGCGTGGTGTACGACGGCCCATTCTCTCTCCTAGAGAGAAGGCCTGAGTCCCAGCAGTGGGAACATTATAAGGCTGATAGAACCAAAAATTCGAAGACATGTGACATCCACCAACCCGCACTGAGCCTGCGTGGTGTACGACGGCCCATTCTCTCTCCTAGAGAGAAGGCCTGAGTCCCAGCAGTGGGAACATTATAAGGCTGATAGAACCAAAAATTCGAAGACATGTGACATCCACCAACCCGCACTGAGCCTGCGTGGTGTATGACGGCCCATTCTCTCTCCTAGAGAGAAGGCCTGAGTCCCAGCAGTGGGAACATTATAAGGCTGATGCTATGCCATGCTTAAAAAAGACTTGATATAAAAAGTTTCTTGCAACATATTTAGGTCAAATTGATTGACCATTTATCAAAATGTTTTCTAAATTAAACTAAGCAATTTAAATCCTTGCATTGTCAGTAGTTGAAAGTTATCGGTGTCAAAAAACTCGCGAAAAACACAAACACAAGTCACTTTAAGCAGTCTGATACAGTTAGTGGACTTTATTTTGGTTCTATCTTAGGAAATATTACTTTTGAAATCATCTTCAGCTCGTTGATTTTTTTTTCTTATAAATAGATATATAATTTAGCACTTAAAATCCGCCATTACTATTTTTTATAGTTTTGATATACTTAGCGTTATTCTCACAATTAAGACGAATCACGACACCTCTTAAGCTAAAAGTAAAAAGCCGTTTAGGCTCAACAGCATGCCAAAGAAATACACGGCTAATTTTTGATCGTTTTAATCCCGTGGAGGGTCGACCCAGTACATGAAACACTTTCGATTTGTAAAGATAAAGTTAACAAATAAATCACTTTTTTTTTTCTCAAAAATCAAATTAATATACGCATGTACGAAATTCATTTCTTTAAGTAAACATCAGCTGAGCGAGTCCAATGGCCTGTAGGTCAACACAACGACCGATACCTACTTTAAAACGATATAAAGTCGTGTATATACATCATACATCCATATACTCGAAAAACGTAACCCTATTTTTGGGACAGTCGAGTAAGGAATTATCATGAATTCCGTCTTTTACCTAGCAACCCTATTCCGAACGCAAAACTTCTCGAGTCCCTGTTTGGTATCTCTTCAATGTTCCAAACTACGCAGAATGGTTGTGACACATCAATTTTCTCATAAATAATATCTTATATTTTCTTGTGCGTGGGAGTTTTATTTGGTAGACCTTGAAGGTAATCTGACATTACGTTGGCAAACCACGTGAATCGTAATCTTCTTCAGATCGTAGAAGGAGTTAGCCGATTGGCTTTTGCTGGAAAACTGAAAATTTCTAGTAGTGAGGAAGTAGAGAGGGAGTGTAGTGTGATGTAGAGTGGTAGTGAGGTGATGGTGGTGTGTGTGGAAGTAGAGCTCGCCTATATGTACATAAGCTGTCCTATTTGTGTTTTTTTTTTTTTAATTCTCACGAGTAAAAAGCAATACATTGTTACAAGCAAACCGGCATGTCCCAGAATCAAAAATTCGAAGACATGTGATATTTACCAAACCTTACTGAGCCCACGACCCATTCCCTCTCCTAGAGTCTGACTCCCAGCAGCGGGAATATTAAAAGTCTAATTATAAACCTGATAATTCCAAAGCATTTCAACACATTGAGTACAAGATTGTTGAAGATTCAATTGTATAAGTGATTAAATGAAATTAAGAAAGAAAGAAATGTAAATACACAAAATATTGAGAGGTAATGTATGCCTCTCAATATTTTGCTTATAACTGTGTACTTATACAATACTATAACTTTCAAATTTTGTATGCTATGTCCTAAAATAGCTAAACATATTTGTAACGTTTCCATTTTATGTAACACCATTTTATACCATTATTTTACGCAAAAAGAAATATTTTATTATTTATTGTTAATAGATATTGAGACCAGTGGTGTGTGAGTGGTAACGGCCCCGACTTACGAATTGTAGGTCGCGGGTTCAAACCCAGCCAGGCACTACTTTGTGTAATTTATTTCATCACCACTGCTCTCAAAACGGTGAAAGAAAACATTGTGAGGTAACCGGCATATCCCAGAACCAAAAATTAGAAGACGTGTGACATCCACCAACCCACATTGGGCCCGCGTGGTGGATAGCGACCCTTTCCCTCTCCTAGAGAAGAGCCCTGAGTCCCAGCAGTGGGAACATTATAAGGCTGATGCTATTCTATTAATAATATAATAAGTGATTTGTTCTTGTTTTGATTAATATAGGACTCAAAGCGGAAACCAGACTCCGATAGATATACCGATAGTTATACCGTTAAATTTTGATCGTTTTAATCCCGCGGAGGGTCGATTCAATATATGAAACACTATCGATTTGTAAAGATAAAATTAAAAACTAAAGTACTTTTTTTCAAAAACTCGAGTTAATATACGCATGTACGAAATTAGTTTCTTTAAGTAATCGAGTCAATGAACTTGTAGGTTGTTGTTGTTCGTTGCGTACTATCTACCTACAGTTCATTGGCCTCGCTCAGCTGACGTTTACTTAAAGAAACAAATGTCGTACATGCGCAAATTAATTCAAGTTTTACGAAAAAGTACTTTATTTTTTAATTTTATCTTTACAAATTGATAGTGTTTCATGTACCGAATCGACCCTCCACGGGATAAAAACGACCAAAATTGAACGGTGTATAGATAGAGGGTGATGTATTTACTTTGCTTTTCAATCAATCAAGTCCTCCTAGACATTGCAATGGCTCCAAATAAATTCCAAAGAAAACATTCCCTTTTAATATGTTAGATGTCTTTCCTGACATTGATATGGGAAATTTCCCATTTCATAAGTGTTGAGCATGACATAAGTTACACTTCCGTCGTGTTCCATCAATGGCATAAGATTCTGAAGGCAATTTTAGTGGACAGCTTGTTTAGTGTTTCATTAAGGGATAAACTGGGAAAAAAAAATGTTATTTTTGTGTGACGTAAGCACAAATTTACAGTTTTCAGATTTATTCCTATATTTGTGCTAAAAGACCTCGCTTCATGCCAAATTTCACGGTTATAGGTCAATGGGAATTACTCTATGAATTTTGGAATTTTGATTCCCTTGAGAGTGTGGAAATATACTTTTTTTGAGACATGAACGGCCGTATCTTTTTTTTTTTTTTAGTTAATTTAAGTTTATTTTTTTACAGCTTCAAGGGACCGCAGACATAATATATGGTTTTAATTTCAACTCGATACCTCTACGCATTCTCGAGATAAAGGGTCTTGACAGATAGACAAACAGACAAACAAACAGAGAGACAGACGGACAATAAAGTAGGATCACTTTGTTGTCCGTCTGTCAATCAATAAGGATTCCGTTTTTTTTTTCTTTTAAGGTACAGATCCCTAAAAACATGTGGCCTTTTTAAAAGTGGCCCCAAATTTTTTAATAAATTGGGAAGTTTATTTTTTATTTCCAAAATAATTTATTTCAAAAGATCTAAACTTCTTCATAAAATCTTATATATAAAAATGAATAGCTGTTCGTTAGTCTCGCTAAAACTGGAGAACGGCTGGACCGATTTGGCCAATTTTGGTCTTGAAATATTTGTGTTACTCCAGAGAAGGTTTAAACAATGAGAAAATATGGATATTCATAGACTATAAAGCGGTACAAAGTTTGCCGAGTTAGCTAGTACTCAATAAATTCCTGTTACAAAAATTATAATAATCTTCTTGTTTGTCTTCTCGAATCGATAGTTTCCATTTCCCTCAGATTTTTCGAGCCCAGTAGGTTGCCACATTTATAGCAGCCTCAGTGGCGTTTTTGAGGACCTCCAGGGTGCATTTGTAGGGACATTTTGGACACTCCAATAAGTGGGCCATTGTTTGGTCAGGAGCACCGCACTCGCACTGGGTGTCGGAGTTGACTATAATCCCTCATTTTGCCAGGTTGTGCCTGCAACGGCCTTCTTGGGTGCGCAGTCTATTGAGTGCTTTCCATATAGGCCACTGCAGATCGCATCCGGGTGACAGATGTTCCTGGGGTTGAACGAAGTCAGGCGGTGGTGAGTGGTGTACCTCCCATAACTTACATCTAACCATGGATGGTCGGTCCCGAACAGCCTGTGTGCAGCACAGAAAACTCTTCCGACTTTTAAGTCTACCCGGAGCTGCTGTGTGTTTATAAAGAGGATATCGGGAATCAGATTCTTAATATCGTTTTTCAAGTTCACATTCGACATTCCTACGGACGACAGGTGGCGCGATTCCAACCAACGGGTAGAGTTTATTGAGCGGGGTTGGTTTCAAGCAGCCCGATATTATTCGGCACGTCTCGTTTAGGGCTATGTCGACTTGCTTTGCATGAGCAGATCGGTGTCACACTGGAATATTATAATAATTATTATTATATTATTGATAAAAATTTAGAAGATTAAATAACAAACTTTGCCTAAGGCCGTGTTTACGGAGACGCGGGGCGTTGGGCGTTCGTCGTACATTACAGCAGCGGGCCGCATCATCGCTCGCGCAAACACAAACATAAATGGCAATGTACGACGGACCACCCGACGCGCCGCGCAACGCGCCGCATCTCCGTAATCGAACACTTAGACCGTATTTTCCGATTTGTTTAGTAGCCTATTTTATGTAACGAAAGATTACAAACAACGAATTACTGTTTATTTTGTGATTTTTTAATGTGTTATATTTTAGAAGTTAAGTTTAATAAGCGATAGCTTAAACTGTACCAAAACAGTTTTTTTTTTGTTCATCAACAATGTAAGCCCAGCAAGATTTAGTCAGTCGATATTTTATAATTAACACCATGCACAATAGCATTATACCTATGTGTACCTAAAATATTCATCTGAACATTCTCATCTTTACTACATACAATTTTTATTATTTTTTCACTATTTCCAGCTGTTGGGCAAATACTTAGGACGATAATCTAGAGAAAGCACACACACACATCACATCATTTCAGCCCAAGGACGTCCACTGTTGGACATAGGCCTCCCCCAAATGTCACCACAATGTACGGTCCTGTGCGTCTCGCATCCAACGGATTCCCGCAGCCTTTACCAGGTCATCGGTCCACCTTATAGAAGGCTTTTCAACACTGCGTCTTTCGGTACGCGAGAAAGTATTGCATTTAACATATTAAATTATCAACACAACCCAGTATCTTATATATCTTATATGTACATAATATCTAACCAATATATTTTTTATTTGCTGTTTGGCTACATTGTCCTTAACACATACAATATAATGTACATATTTACAAGCCTTTGTACCAGTACCACCTAACACTATTATTCAACTAAAACAAACGACAGAACTACGTGAATGTAATATCGAGTGTGTTAGCTCTTCATTATGTAGATTATATGTCTACATATGACGTAAATAATAAGTCCTTTTGTGTTCAGGCAAATAATATGCGGTATAATCTGTTTACATGTATAGTAAATCATGAAATAAGCTTCATAATTATTATCTGGAGAGAAGAGTCTGTGACCACTATCAACGATTGCATCACTGCTTACCATCAGGTGGGATTGCAGGCAAGCACTAGTTTATATACAGTATGTATACGACACATGGGCAAAAACTTAGGAAGATAATCTAGAGAAAATAATCACATCGCATCACATCATTTCAGCCCAAGGACATCCACTGTTGAACATAGGCCTCCCCCAAATGTCACCACAATGAATGGTCTTGTGCGTCTCAGTGTTTGACTTTTACTGAATTTATTTGATATTTATTTTGTTTGAAAATTTAAGTTTGTTAATTTTTTGATTTTTAATTTAATAATCAATTTAGATATGCGTCTGTGGACGAGTATTGCTCGTGATTTCATTTATTGTTACGCAAAATGCGTATTTTTTTTAGTTCAGTCCCTCAAAACAAAAAAACGGAACCCTTATAAGTAGGATAAGGGTTAAAGTAAAGTCCAGTACATTTTGACCAGTTAGGCGAACACAAATTTACTGACTAGCAAATTTTTTTTCGCGATTTCAGGTTTGGTCCCATAGTAAAAGTTGTTTGTTATCATGACTACAATCACGTGTTTATGTATCGTTCACTAATTACCAGTCACCCTGTATATGTGTAAATACATAAATATTATAGATAAATTATCCCCAGACACAGAACAAATGATCATGCTCATCACAAAAACATTTGTCCTGGTTGGGAATCGAACCCACGACCTGCGGCATTGTAGTCAGGGCCACTAACCTTACCAACCAACCCACCAACTTACCAACCAATACCTACCAATACCAACCAACCAATACTTATAGGCCAGTCATAAGTCATATGAAAGAAAAGTGAGTTAGTGATAGCGTGGCAGGCGACAGGACTGAATGGAAGGAAAAAGATGTGTAACGCTGAATGAAAAAAAAAAAGAAACAATAAAACCCCAAATTGTATAAAAAGGGCAGAAAGACGATCTTCTTCTTCTTCTTTTCTAATCGATAGTAAACTTGTTAAACTGTTTAGACCAATTGTCTACGTTAATTGCAGCATCGGTGGCACTCATTAAATAATGAAAGGAATACGATGATAATGATGAGGGCTTGAAAAGTTTTCCCTATTTTGATGAGTCATTATCAGCATTTCAGATGAAAGACGTCCACTGACAGGCCGTCACTTGACTGGCCTGTTGGTCTAGTGGTTAGTGGCCCAGACTGCTACGCCGGAGGTCGTGGGTTCGATTCCCACCCACGGCAAATGTTTGTGTGATGAGCACGATAATTTGTTCTGTGTCTTGGTGTAATTTATGTGTAATATGTATGTATTTAGAAATATATAAGTATGTTTATCAGTTGTCTAGTACCCATAACACAAGCTCTGCTTAGCTTGGGACTAGACGATGTTGTGTGATAGTGTGTGTGTGTGTGTGATATACTGGTGACTGATCCTGTGCGTCTCGCATCCATCGGATTCCCGAGACCTTCTCCAGGTCGTCGGTCCACCTTATAGGAGGCCTTTGAATTCTAAGTCTTCCAGTACGTGGTCGTGGTACGTTTGACCCCTTCGACCACCTGCTCTGCAAGCAATGGGTCCTGCTACTGCCACTTAATTTTTCGGTATATCTACGGGCTATGTCGATAACTTTCTTTCTTCTCGGATTTATTCATTCCTTTTTCAATCACACAAGTAAACTCGGAGCATAGCCCTTTCGACCTTTCCATTGCTCTTTGGGTAACTGACTGGCCTGTTGGTCTAGTAGTTAGTGGCCCTGACTGCTATGCCGGAGGTCGTGGGTTCGATTCCCACCTAGGACAAAATGTTTGTGTGATAAGCACGATCATTTGTTCTGTGTGTGGGTGTAATTTATCTATAGTATGTATGTATTTAGAAATATATAAGTATGTTTATCAGTTTTCTAGTACCCATAACACAAGCTCTGCTTAGCTTGGGACTAGACGATGTTGTGTGATAGATGTGTGGAATATATAAAAAAAAGAACTTTAATCCTTCTGATGAGACTCATTGTGAAAGACCACGTTTCAGAGCTGTATATTATCACTGGAACAACGAACTTGTTTTTCTTCAAATGAGTGTTTTTTATTGAATTTTAAAACGATAACCGTAATTTGTTACAAATACTTGCCATTTAGGACAGCATACCTAATTTCGAAAAAATAATAAAGTACCTTTATTATAAAGTTTATTTGAACTTATAATTCCAAGTTAATCAAAATATATTAAAATATATATATATTATAAAGCAACCTGTTTAAAAAAAACTGGGCAAGAGCGAGTCGGACTTGCACACTAAAGGCTCCATACAAACTTATGTAAACATTTCAATACCTAAATCGAGTCTCAGAAGATTTTTGCGAATCAAAAAAGAAGATTTTTGTATGTTTTGGTTTTGGTAATGACAGTAGATGGAATTATCCTTCGACAGTGTTGCTAAAAGTCATTACATTATTCATTGATTATTAGGCTGTACGAAGGTTGTCGGGTCAGCTAGTATCTTAAAATAAGTTCCAATTTAAACATAAAATAACACAAAGTAACAGCAGAGATAAGTTTTACTCGTGTAAACGTGCTCCTACTTTAACTAAGGGTCAGTTCACACCGAGACACAACGCGATGATGCGCGAAGAACGACTGCACTACGTAGCGCTGCGCCATGAGGCATCTCGAATCGCGATCTGAAATGTGTAAAGTAAAATTTTCAGTCGCTCTTCACGCTGCGTTGCGTCGCGTCGCGTAGCGTCTCGGTGTGAACTGACCCTATTTGCGGTTTGAACAGAACGTTCTTTGGATAAAAGTTTGCATCCGTTTTCAAAGACTAATGAATATTATATTTACTGCATACCAGATGGAGTTAATAATTTTAAAGTTTTATCTTAGTCATAGCAATTATAGCATAGCACAGCCTTTTGATGTTCCGACTGCTGGGTCTCAGGCCTATTTTATAGGATAGGGAATGAGCGGTAATCCACCACGTGGCCCAGCGCTACTTGGCGGTTGTCACATGTCTTCGAATTTTTAGTTCTTGGACATCCCAATTTCCTCACGATGTTTTCCTTCACCGTTTTGAAAGCAGGGTGTAGTTTTTTTTTTTTTTATTGGGTACAAAAAGCAGGTACTTACTAGAGAAAATACAAAAAAAAAACCTTAAAACTCAAACATGTAACCCACTCCAATGTCAAAATCTTCACATATATGAATAACAGAAGTGAGGGACTGTGATAAGAGTTAACAGAATACAGCGCCTTCTAAAACTTATATATAACAGAATAATTTATTTCCATAATAAATATTAATATAGTATTTAATTTTATTTTATTGTTCCTAATTCCATTCGATTTAAACAAAAATAAATTACATAATCGCGTATAACTGCGTACTACTACTTATAAGTCGGGGTAGTTACCTCTGGGCTACCATTGTTCCGACCACAGATATAGATAGACATAGATAACGCAAGCATCACGATCTGTATGAAAACCAAGCGTGCCATTTTTTGACTACCTATTATGACGTCACAAGCACTATTTAGTGAAGACGCCGCCGCATTCGGCGTCCCCCTCGCTCCACCCCCACACCAACAGCACAACGACTAGCGCTGTACTCCGATGCAGACTGAGCGCGAAAGTGACCACTTACGATTTTTGTACGTAAGCTAGGCACGCGAAGTAGTTGCTCTTGCGTTATCTAGGTATATCTATATCTGTGGTACCGACATAGCCACCACTGCTCATAGCTAAACTTACTGAGCAAAGAGCTCAATGATCTTGCAATTTATTTGATTTATTTTGATATGACAAAAAAAGGATTAAGTTCCATAACCTTAATTAACTACATTCGATTTTTCAGAAGACAAATAAAGTCTAGAAAACCTAATAACATATCATTGAATTCTCATCTGATATTCCATAAATCAACTTCATATTACAAAGATTAAATTAAAAATAAAATAATCCCTTGAAATCACAATCACGTTGGGGTCAAAGCTCTGCCCTGTAGGACCCCGATGTCAATGTACGCATATGTCAACGAACGTGTTTGACATATGCCTTTGATGTGTATGTTTTGTTTGTGTAATCTTTAAGACGTGATCCTTAATGAAGTTGAGAAGTAAGTGTGAAGTCAATGTTCCTCTATTATTTTTGATAGAAATTGACTGTCGGGGCAAAGTTTAAAAATAGATTTTAAGAGGGCCTTTCGCTACGCAATCGAACAGAACGACTTAAAGACTAACTGACAATTCGGACAGTGTCCGAATCGACAGTTTTTATTTGCAATATTTTTTTACTGACGATTTGGACTTGTTGTTTAGTAAAAAATATTTTTTATTGAGACTACAATTCAGTTAAAAAGAAAGGAAACAGCGCTACTTAATTGTTGTATGTAATAAAAAAGTAAATTAAGTATTACAAAAAAACAAATGTAAAAAGCAAAAAATGAAATTGTCCACCGAGAAACATTTTTTGTGTACATTCAAAAGATACACAATTTGTTACACAATTTGTCTTAAAATTGTTACACAATAGGCCAAGCAAACTATGTATTTCACGAATTATATTACATTTAAAACGACGAAACGTCAAAACCACGTTTTAAGTATAGATTTTTCCTTTTTTCCTTCTCCTGTAAAATTTACTTAACTGTAATTACTTTGTTTTTCCTTAGAGCAGCCGATCTGTTACTGTGCATTAAAAGTCAATCGCCATTTTGATTCAACTTCTATGCCGCGAATTGTATAAATGTTCTACTCTGCTGAGCTGCTAAAAGGATTACGCACGCAATAGAGAACATTCGAGAAAGTCATATATGAAGTTAAGCCTCAACAATTAACACTGTACGAAGTTAGGCCAGACTTTACATTTCACTAACTTTTGAAATAGTTAGAAGACTTAAGGGAAGTGAATGGAACTTTGGTCTGTATTGAAATGAGCAAGATTGTACCCTCAGACTTTAATATAATATAATATTCCACAATTATCACACAACGCCGTCTAGTCCCAATAAGCTAAGCAGAGCTTGTGTTATGAGTACTAGACAACTGATAAACATACTTATATTTATGTCGGAGAAGTCAATAGTACGGTAACTTGAGAATAAATGAATGTACGAGCCAAGTGACACCTGTCACTTTGACAGAATCAAGGCAGACGTTTGCACGAACCGAACAGATAAAAGTCCCGACCGTAGAAGAGCGGGGTCTTTTGTCTGTCGGCCGTCGTGTGAACAACATCTAGTTCGGGGACTGTTTCACGGCTCGTTGAGAAGTGAATACCTAAAGCTTGCAACATAATAAATCAGTTTTGTGATCTGGAACAGTTTGTTTAGTGCTCGTTACCCAGTCAATCCTCACAAAATAGAATCTCTGGAAAGGATTTCTACTCTCATTGGCCTCCTCATCCGATATATATTTTCAAATACATACATATTATTATAGATAAATTACCTACACCCAAATACAGAACAAATAATTGTGCTCATAACACAAACATTTGTCCTGGTTTTTTTTTTATGGTAAGTAAAATCATCCAATGACAACTCCGCTCTTGGGCGGAGCAGGAGATAGTGTCGGATTCTTACTGACTAAAAACCTACCCCGTTCCTTCATAGCCTTGGTTCCAGGGCCCTGGTATGCACTTTCATACCTAAACATTTGTCTTGGATGAGAATCGAACCCACGACCTCTGGCATAGCAGTCAGGGCCTATAACCACTAGACCAACAGGCCAGTCTAAATTAAAAGAACTTTGGTCTCCATTGAAATGAGTAAGTTGGCGCCCACGGACTTTAAAACCACAGAGCAGTGAAAATTAAAAACTTTTAATTATTATTTCGACGGCTCGGTTGGTGCAGTGGCTGAGTGATTGGCTGCTGCACTACGGGTCGTTGGTTCTATTCTCGAAAGGAACAAATTTTTGTTTGGCCTACAAATAGATGTTTCGGGTCTGGGTGGCTTGTGTATGTGAGTTTACATGTTTGTGAATGCGCCCACGATACAGGAGTCATTCTTAGTGTGAGACAAGATTAAAAAAAAAAAATGTTGGACTCGCGCACTGTGGGTTCCGTTCAAATTTACCTATAAAAATTATCGCTGGCTTGACGCTGTCCGATCGTCCGGTACCCGACCGGACCGAGCCCAAGTCGTCGACGGCGCGTTCTGTTCCCGCGCGAACCGAACGCGAAAAAAACCTATAAAAATTATAATTATATAAATTAAATAGTTCAATTTCTGAATCGACTTTTCAAGATTTTTCTGAATCACAAAAAAGTTTTTTTTTTGTGAAGTAACTACAGATTCCTATATTTTTGCTATAAGACCTTGCTTCATGCCAAATTTTAAAATTCTAGCTCAATGGGAAGTACCCTTGGAATTTTGATTCCTTTGAGGGGTCGAAATATACGTCTTTTGCGACATAAACGACGTATTTTTTCACAGCTTCAAGGGACCACAGACAACATTCAAATTAATTTTAATTAATTTTGTGAACATAGGTGATCACAGATGTTTTTTTTTTTTTCAATACCTTAGAAAAAAAACATCTGTCAAGACTTGAGTATACGGTGAAAAATTCAAGTCGATACCTCCACGCGTTCTCAAGATAATGGGTGTTGACAGACAGACAACAGAGTGATCCTGTAAGGGTTCCGGTTTTCCTTTTGAGGTACGAAACCCTAAAAACACACTTTCGTCTAGAATACATAAATAACTATTTAAATTATATCTACACATGTACAAACCTTAAATATTAACTAAACTATTTATACTAAAACCTACCTATGTACATATAATACAAAAACACAGTACACTCAGGCGTCGAAGTACTCCTCCACATCGCTGTCATCCGGAAATGTACCCAGAAGACTGGCAGCATTACCACGTTGAATGGCAATGCTAATTCTTTGGGTGAAGAACGAGCCAGCCCTCTGGTCACGCAAAGTGTCGATCAGACGGCGTGAAATTTCCTTAAAAAGGAGACACGCACTCGGACCCCATGACCCAAGCGTCTAGAATTAATCTTGAAGAATAACATATATTTTTCAGATTTTGTTTACAGCAATGGATCATATAGGTACTTTTGCTCATTAAAAAAACTCGTAATTAGCTCTTGTACTCCTCTTAATGTTTAACCAAAATAAAATATAACTTTTTACTTTCTACATTGAACGTAACTTACAAACTTAGTCTTGCAGCCGAGATCCGTTTAAGAAAGTTCATTTTTAGGGAACAACGGAACCATAAAAAAACCCTTATAGCATCAGTTTGTTATCCGTCTGTCTGTCTCTCAAGACCATTTATCCCGAGAATGCGTCGAGGTATTGAAGATAAAAAAAAATGTGCTGGAAAACTGTGCTTGAAGCTGTAAAAAATCAAACTTCTAAGTTAGCAAAAAAAAAATACGGTCGTTTATGTCGCAAAAAACAGTAAATTTGTTGTTACGTAAGTTTGTTTGTACAGAACTCCGTACGACTCGCACTTGCCCAGTTTTTATTAACTAGCAAAGAAACTCGACGCTTTTTCTAGCAACTTTTTTCCTTTTTTTTTTTAATTCCGAAGTTTGTTGTAAGTGTAATGAAAACCTTTACCTTTTTTAAAATGTTTATGGTTGATCCGGTTAAGATAAACACAGATTACAAGAAGAAAATGTTGAAAAATGTTAAAAATACCGGTCCAGTTCCGACCCACTGGAACCAGTCTCCACTGGCCTGTCACGCATCACGACGAGTCAAGAAAACCATCCATCATCGATCTCCAGTGGTGCTATTCTCTAAGAAACCGCAGCGCTGCCGCAACAACGAACATCCAAATAGGATACACTGAATTAACAATCCAATAATTCATCCAAGAATCCTATTTGCATGTTCGTCGTTGAGGCAGTGCTGCGTTTTCTTAGAGAATAGCACCACAGAAAAGAGTAATGTAGTGACATCTGTGGCACCACATAAGAAATACAAGAAATACGAAAGTTCTGCATCGCGCAATCAAAGTTTTCCGCACGATTTGAATATGTATGACAGCTCGAAATTATCTATCGAGTAGTTGACCTCCACAAATAACACCCGTCTAGTCGGAGGATCCTCCCTTTTCAAAGGAGTTATGTGGGACTTACCAACTCGCACTGGGCCCGCGTGGGGGATTACGGCCCATTTCCACTCTTAGAGAGGAGAACCTGTGTCCCAGCAGTGGGAACATTGAGAAAACGCTGATGATGTTTTTTTTTATGGTAGGTAAAATTATTCTATGACAAATCCCGCCCTTGGGCGAAGCATGAAGTAGTGTCAGACTCTTACTGACTAAAAACCTACCCCGTTCCTTCGTAGCCTATCGTGCCGGGGCCGGGTATTCCTTTCGGAAGTTAACCCATGACCCCAGTAGGCTTCGACCCTGCCTGCCTTCAGTTAGCAGGCTGGGCCTCTTCGGTGTGCTGACAGCTCCTTGAGGCGCGCGGCAACAGAACGCGCCGTCGACGACTTGGGTTCGGTCGGTTACCGGACGATCGGACAGCGTGCTACCCATTGCACGCCGTCCGCAAGCCCGCGCCTACGGTGGCCGGAAATCGGGATCGGAATCCCGGCGGCAGCTGAGGCGAGCGCCCCGTTGCCTCTGCCTGATGCGGTCAGCCTCCTCCTTTGCTAGCAAAACTGCTTCGCAGAAGGAGGCGACCGCCTGCCATCCCTCCTCACTACGGACCTTGGCCTGAACCAGCCCGGCGAGCTGCCGCCGATCGACGCTGATGATGATGATGATGTGGGACTTTACTGTCTATTCCGCATTCCTCCGAAAAATATTGATGCTGATTTTTTTTTATTTTATTGATAGGCTCGCATTTGACCACTATCTCACCTGATGATAAGCGATGATGTGGTCGATGACGGAGCACGCTTACCTATAAGTAGTTTATTGTTTCAGTTGCTGCCTACAATGGCTTATAGAATTAGCCACTTACCGTTATTAGATAATCATCTAACTTGCCATTTATCGACTACATATATAAAGAAATACATAATACCCTTTAGCACGAAATCCCGGGGAAGAAATATCTTTCCTCTTCTGTTATTTAATGATAATAAGGATAAAATTCTAGATAATGAACATATTGACTTGTCGCGAATAGTTTGCCTAGCTAAATCACGAGTCGATGATATTAGTCAATAAAGTAATAACTTCCCTGATTTGTTATTTATGAAGTCGAGTTGATAAAAAGTTTTCTATGTAAATATTTTTTTCATAGCAATCTCTAATACCGCGGTATTTAGATACCTATACATATAATTATACTCGTCAAGATGAATCACAAGAGCGCAAACTCAATGAGGTTGTGTCGTATAATTACCGATTTTCTATGGCTACCTTCCGTTTCCATTATCAGGTTCAGCTCCATGTCATAATAATTTTTGCATTGTCATCTGATTTACACTTGCATGCAAAATTTCAGCTCAATCGGTAACCAGGAAGCGGATCAAAATTAATTTACAAGATTTGATCACAGACAAACATTGGGACACTAAATAACAGCTTGTAAAAACATTTTAATTTCCTCCGGAGTTACAACACGCGGCATTGAAGTTGAACCAAAATGGCAATTGAATCAATACGCAGTAACAAATTTTCGGTTCTCAATCGAAGCGGAGGCTGCAACGGGCTCAACTTATTTGCCACTTAGGTACTATAACTTACCGTACCACATACCTACTTCAGATGTCAACAACACTTGGTGTTACCCTTATTAAAAGGAAGTAATACCAGCATTAAGAAGACAGAGACAAATGGGCTAGATTCAATTACACGAACTTCCACAACCATTGTGCGACACGTGGCGAAAATACTCAGTCCTATCCAATATTACCTATAACACGATGTTTCTAAAAAATAACGTAATTATACACCGTTAAATTATGGTCGTTTCAATCCCATGGAAGATCGATTCGGTACATGAAACACTATCGATTTATAAAGATAAAATTAAAAAATAAAGTACTCTTTTTCTAAAACTCGAATTTATATACGCATGTACGAAATTAGTTTCTTTAAGTAACCGAGTCAATAAACTTGTAGGGAGTTGTTGGTCGTTGCGTGCCTACTAACTACCTACAGTTCATTGACCTCGATCAGCTGACGTTTACTTAAAGAAATCAATTTCGTACAAGCGTAAAATAATTCGAGTTTAAAAAAAAAAGTACATTATTTTTCATTTTTTATCTTTACAAATCGATAGGGTTTCCTGTACCGAATCGACTCTCCGCGGGATTAAAATGACTAAAATTTAACGATGTATTGTTTAATAAAAATGACACTCCAAAAACTTTTTTTAGGCACTATTGATAGGCTCGCGTTTGACCACACCCGATGGAAAGTGATGATGTGGCCGACGATGGAGCACGCTTGCCTAGAAGTAACCTATTCACTCTTGAAGACCCCAAGGTTAAAATCTCAGCACCACACCACTAGGTAAAAGTATTCTGTTACCAAATATCTCCACAATGTTTCTCGAAAATATAATAATAAAATTTAAAAACCTTATATTTCTTGCAAACTAAATTAACTTACAATAATAAATCTTGAACTAGGTGTTAAGACTTTTATATCCATCTGAATGTTAGTGTGCCTTAATTCTAATTTTATTCCTAAGTACCTCATCTATTAGACTTAATCTTAAACTCTATAAATACTACGTATCTGCAAGAACCCCTATACAGGCGAAGGCCTCCGACAATCTTTTTGTTTTTTTTCCAGATTGGGCTATTTGCAGTTTATTCTTTAGACTAGGCTATTTGCATTTAGTTCATTCCGGCAATATTTTTCATGTCGTCTTCCCATCTAGCATAGAGTTTCCCTTTCTTGCGTTTTCCTTGGAAGCCCTGCCATGCCGTTACCTTTTGTGAGCCAAGGTTGCAGTGTCCTCCCTTGAACAATACCAAAGCTCTGTACCTGGACTACTCTAAGATGGACTTCTATTCTGGGGAAACTCGTAAAGATATACGACAGCACTGCTCTATTCTAATCGACTGACCTTTTGTTAGGTTTTGTATGTCATGTGTAGGGTGACCACGATTTTCGAAACTCAAGACAACTTTTTTTAGGCGTAGGTCACTAACCAAAATAGCTAAATTGTAGACCATAAGAAGTTATAAGTATATTGTGCATGTGTGTGTAGAAGCTAAAAAAAGGTGGATGGATTGTCAGTGGTTAACTGAGGCCGCTCGAAATGAGCCCACGGGATCACTCGACCCTGTCCCATTTGGTATAAATTGACTGGACCCGCTGCCTAATTTTATTAAAAGTACAGTCACAGAACAAAGTCAAATCTTTTCGTTTTATGTTTATAAATTAAAATGTATACAATTATATAAAATTATTTTAATAACTGATTTATATTACTTGGAATAAATATTTTATATTTATTCTATTAGGTAATTAAACTTACGCATCAAACTTATCTACAAACACTAAAACTATATTGTTTTTACTGTCGGTTGCTAAGACAAAATTAATGAAAAAAAAAAACGTATTACACTTACTCCAACTAATATGAAACGAGGGCGAGAAAAGAGATTAAAATTAATTGGGTGTAAAAATGCGTGGTCTTGTGGTTAAAAGCGATTTTGTAAAGACCTTCAAAAAAAGAGGAGATTTTAAATTCGTCGGTATTTTTTGTATGTTTTTCGATCTCGAAGAATTAGTTTGAGGTACATATTCTCTTCATATTTGAATTTTATATTTACCTAGTGGTCCGATGACGTATCCCGTCATCAAATCCTGACCTGATGATGATAATGCGGGAAAGCACATTATTTTGGTATAACTCAAAAAAAAAACTTTGTACAAATATTACTTATTGCGGTGATATGTATCTATATGTTCAGTTAGGACTAGATATGAAATGTTTAAACTTAATATTAGAAATATTTGCAAAATTGATTTTATTTGCAATTTTCCATATTTAAAGTCACTTTATGATACAATTAACTTAAAAAAATGAGTACCAAATAAAACTAGACGAATCACTCTTACTTTGCGGACAATTTGTTGCGGCTTTTAGTTTTATATAGTTTTTTTTTTTTTTTTTTTACGGTAGGTAAAATCATCCAATGACAAATCCCGCCCTTGGGCGGAGCGGGAAATAGTGTCAGACTCTTACTGACTAAAAACCTACCCTGTTCCTTCCCTGCCTTGGTTCCAGGGCCCTGGTATGCATTTTCATACCTTCCCAGAGCCCCAGACTAGGCCTCGACCCTACTGGGCCCCTACGGTTTGCTGACAACTCCTTGAGTTTTATATAGTGATGATTAAGTGTTTGTTTTTTTAACACGTAACGTGCTAGTTTATTATATCTAAATTTATTAACTACCAAATTATTAAAGTAAAACATAGTTAATTAATCATGGCGTTTGATGTTGGAGCGCTTCCTTCACTTCACCAAGTTACACTTTGTGTCCTCTTATTTAATATTAGTTGGCAGCTACAATAATGCCTCAATCTTTCAAGTTTTACTTTTTTTCCACACCCTCACGAAATTGACGATAAGTCTTCCCATTTCTGGAAAATCACAACGCGTGGTTATCCTACCCTTTCTCCCAAAATAGGTTGACTATCAAGGTCAAACCATTTAAATATTCACGTTCAACGGCATACCTATTTAGTGATGCTATTTCTATTTTAGATATATTTATTGATGTTTGTTGTACATTTTTAACACTTTAAACGTGTACTTACTCATGTAAGTATGCTGTATACAGATATCTAAGTGTATACGCAAAAAAAATATTTGCTAAAAACACTTACAAAATCCTAGTAAGTGAATACTACAAATATCACGCTTAATTTTGGATATATCTAATTAAGTGACATGTGGAGAAGACGACAATATTTTTTTAACCTAGCTTATATATTATGAGATTATAATGTAGGTAGAACCGATTTGTCGCTTAATCTGTCCTAGCTCAGAGGACACCGGTGTCCTCTCACATCCACGCCACTATAGGCCTTAATTCCGATGTTTAGAGTCTACTTTTGTATGAACAAGTTGGGTAGTTGTGGATCGAAGTGTTAAACTTATCGTTGACATTGTAGCGACCGACTACGTTTTTCGTTTGTAAGCGTCGTTGACTTTCAAAAGATTAATGGCGGTGCCCATAGTCTGACATGGCAACTTACTAAAGTGGTAACAAAAAATATATATGGGCCTGCATGATTTTATTTTTAATAATATAAACTGACTGACTGTAATCCCACCTGATGGTAAGCAGTGATGCAATTTTTGATGGTGGACACTATACTAATTGAATTGACCGTAATTTTGCTGGAAAACCAACTCTGAAAAACTTAAACGATTTCAGCGGCAGTTTGAGTCAGAGTCGGCTCTAGCTTCAACTTCAACCAATAACTTGGCGTCCTTTAGAATGCATGCTGACAAAATGGAATATAAACCACTTTTATTTACCTGACTGCGCCTTAGGAGGGTTTTTTATGGTAGGTAAAATCATACAATGACAAATCCCGCCCTTGGGCGGAGCGAGAGATAGTGTCACTCTTACTGACTAAAAACCTACCCCATTCCTTCTTTGCCTTTCATACTGAGCCTTCCTTTCAGAAGCAGATACTTGGTCCCAGTAGGTTTATTCGAGTTTCTGTATGTATATTTCTAAAGCCTAAAAGCTGCAAGTGTCTTGATTCGAATTTTTTACGGTTTCCTCACGATGTTTTCCTTCACCGTTTTGAGAGCAGTAAATGATAAATGATATTTATTTTGCAAATAGGTTTTCAAAAACACTTTTAAACGTCAATATATTTTTTTTTCCGTCAGTTTAAACTAGATGTGGCCAGTGTTTCCTAGCTGACTACCCTGAGAAGAAACACCGAAACAAACTCTCACAGTCACAGTCTCTTTTAAAGTCCATACAGTAAATTTGTAATGCTCAAATCGCATGAGAACTATGCAGATTTGTCTGAGATGGTCTTTTGAAGAAAGAACCATACAGATTTGAGTGGACCTGTCCAGTCAGTGCAAATTTGTGTTTGTTCCTAGTATTAAAATTATGAATATCACTATATTTTTTATACATCTTTATATTTTTATGGGCATACAAAATATTCTCGTAAATATACTGCGAAGGTACAGTCATTATATTGATATCTTTAAATTTTTCTCTGAGGGAGCATCTGGGACTTAATTTATAAATCGAACGAATAGCCCTTTTCTGCAAAACGAAAATTGTCTGGATATCGGCGGCATTTCCCCAAAGTAGGATACCGTACGACATAACACTATGGAAATAGCTAAAGTATACTAAAAGGGCTGTCTCTATATCAGTATTATTCATTTATTATATTGGTTGCCTACTGTTGTTCATTTTGCTAAAAGTCTACTATATGCAGATGACTTGAAACTATTTCTTGAAATAAACTCTGAGAGAGATTGCATGGCACTACAACGCGACATTAATGCTATACATGAGTGGAGTGTCAAGAACAAGATGGAATTCAATTCGTTAAAATGCTACGTCTTAAATTTTACCAGATCACGTAATCCAGTATCTTTTAACTATAAAATCAATGATAGCACAATTACCAGAACAGTCTCAATTAAGGATCTAGGTGTCACATTTGACCATAAATTAACCTTCCATGACCACATTTTAGCTGTTGCAAAAGATGCATTTATGCGTTAGGATTTCATTTTGAGAAATGCTAAAGATTTCGAAAACATAAGCACTATTAAGTCTACTTTTAACGTGCTTGTTCGAAGTAAACTTGAGTCTAGTGCATGCGTCTGGAACCAACATAAGAAAAAATATGCTTTGATGTTAGAGAAAGTGCAAAAAGCTTACCTTAGATATCTCTATAAGCGGATCTATGGATTTTATCCCTTTATGTACCCTACTAAGTTTGTTTTAGGTTGTTTAGGGTATAACTCACTTAAGGTTAGAAGGAAAAATGACCAAATATTAAATATGTTGAAAATCCTTCGTTGAAAAACTGACACTACAGAGCTGCTTGCCGTGGTGTCTCAACTTTGTGCCCCAGTCAAATATAGCCGCGTCAGGAGACATAGATTATTCTCTGTGCCTGCGAGTCACACTGTGGCGCGAGCCCAGTCTCCTGTCCCTCGCACTCTCTCTGCGCTAAACACTCTTTTGGATACGCACCCTGACTGTGATGTGTTCGCGGATGAATGAAAGACGATCATGTCAGTATGTCTGGAGTTCTGTGAGGTGAGTGTGTGAGTTTTTGTGTTTATGTCTTTAACTAATGTAATTGGCGGATAGCCATTTTTGTTAAATTAAAATAAATAAATAAATCAGTTAAATTTCGAATTTGTCTAACAGCGTATGCTGCAGAGCTAAGTTGTGACAATGAAACCAATTATACAAAGTAGCTCGTAAGTCAAGGCAGCTACCACTGGGCCACCACCATTCAAATGTTAGTTGTTATCTAAATATAAAAGCCAGGATAGCCAGCCCTTCGGTCTTTTACAGGATGCATTTTGGAGAGTGTGCGCGGAAATTGCAAGACTTGATTCCGCCGTCTCATTTCTACCATCGTACAACTCAACGTACGGTGAGTATCCACCATTACGTTGTTGATACTTCTACGGTCCGGACTAAGCGTTTCGTCTTTTATACCAGGGACATCGAAGGACTGGAACAATTTGCCTGTTGCGATCTACCCGTCCGATTAAATTTGGTTGTTTTCAAGGCTAGAGTAAATAGGCTCTTCGTAAATTAGTGCGACTCACCATCAACGATTGCATTAGAATAGAATAAAATCAACTTTACTATACACCAAAATAGTAACAATTCACAGGAACTTAAATCTATGGGTACAATCAAATAGCGGTCTTATCGCTGACAGCGATATCTTCCAGACAACCTTAGGATTATAAGATTATAAGAACTAAGGATGCATTACTGCTTACCATCAGGTTCCCGCAGTCAAGCACTAGTTTATATGAATTTAAAAAAAAAATAGTTAGCCTTCACTTGATGGCCTTAAGATAAATCGTGTTTTAGTTTTAGTCGAATTAATTAATGGGGTTAATTCATTCAAAGAAACTTCTCATTAGTCTGGTGGCTTGATGAATACTTCTCAGTATATATTAAGCTTTTAATAGTTTCTTTGTCTGGTGTCTGCTGGGTTAATCTACCTTAAAAACACTGTTAAAATTTTAGCGGTTGTTTTCCCGCGGCAGAACGACATGCCCTAAGGAGTACTTTCGAAGCATACAGTAAAAGTAAAAAAAAAAGTCTGTGTTTCACGGTATTGCTTGTTTCTTATTTAACACCGATTTCCAAAATTAAAGTTATTTTGATCTTCTTAGTGTATAAATGATAAATGATATTTCGACACCTCGGGGTAGAAAGGTCGTATAAACCATTTTGTCCAAAATGAGTTATGAATGCAGTCTTATTCAGAATTTTTTACTCTATCGATTGGCCTATGTGACGCTTCCTATTTCGTTAAAAAATGGTTTTTACGATGCAAGTGATTTCTACCTCTAAGCAGAATTTTTGTTGCAATTTATGGTTTAAGAACCAAAAAAATATTATTGCTATGACCATTTGCAGTAATTCCATATTTTTTTACAAATTTGGGTTGTAAAATACAGAAGTTTGAAGTCCAGTAGGGTGTACTACCAAAGTAACAAATTTCGCTTGGTTGTAAAAACCAAAGTTCAGTACGATTTTGATTTACAGCCTTTTAACTCCATAGGTTTAGTACAATTTAGTTTGTACATCCTAAGCTCAAGTAAATTAACTGACAATAAAATATTTACACCCTTTCGGAACACATTCATGAAGTGCAAATTGGCATTTACTTCTAAAGAAGGCATGGCCCAAAATGATTTGAGGACACGCAATGTTCCTGCTAAATATTCTTCCGATGATAAAGAATATCTGAAGATGTTTATTGAAAAGCTACCTGCAGTTCCTTTGCACTACACCCGAATACGATCAAGTAGGGTATACCTTCCTCAGGAACTCTAAAACGTTACTAATTTGTATAGAATTTACCAGAAACAGTGTGAGAGTAATGATAAGCAACCTGTCGGAGAATCAGTTTGTAGAATTATATTCAACAATGAATACAATATCAGTTTTCATAAACCAAAGAAAGATAAATGTCTTTTATGTACAAAAGCAGAACACAATGAGAACATGAGTGAAGCAGAAAAAAACAACTTAGATATACATTGTAAAGAAAAAAAATCTATGTACAAAAGATTTTCAGCTCACCAAAAATTCAACAGTTTTAATAATGACACATTGACCACAAGCTTTGATCTACAAAAGGTGCTAACCACGCCTCATGGAGATAGCATGCTACTGGGATATTCCAGAAAATATGCAGTATTCAATTTCACTTTGTATGAAAGTGGGACTCAAAATGGATATTGCTATATATGGGGCGAGTGCGATGCAAAAAGAGGCAGCCAAGAAATTGCTATTTGTTTTTATAAATTCTTTGAAGAAGTTGATAAAAGAAAGGTGAAACATTTAATTCTTTACTGTGATTCTTGCGCAGGTCAAAACAAGAACCAAATAGTCTTGTCTGTCATTAATCAGTTAGGTTTTCTTTTTTTTTTTTCCAATTAGTCGTCTAGTGACGAAGCATGGTACAGTTAATAGTATTATTTTATATTTAGATATTTATTTAGCTATATATACATATATATATATATATATATTTAGGAACATGAAAATAAATTTCACTTTAACATTTAATTTAACTACTAATATGCTTACTTCCTATTAGTTTAGTCGACCGTTTATGGGCAGATTTTCTAAAATTATTATAAATTTTATTTACATTGGTCGAAGAAAATTCTGAACGATTTAGTCTATATATATTTTACTTCTATTCAAAACGGAACAAATATCAATCAAGACTGTAAAAATGTAAAGCATTTTGAAGTTATTAATTACACTAGTTTACTTGCGCGTCGGTATTGGACAAAAACGTTATTGGTAACTACCAGTTCATCAAGCAATTTAAAACTTAGAGACTATACAAATGATTTTTTTACTACCTGGACATACGTACATGCCCGTAGATTCAATGCATGCAACAATTGAAAAAGAGGTTCAAAAGCTCACAGTATCTCCTCCCTCACAATGGCTACCTTAAATTTCCTCTGCACGAAAACATCCTCGGCCCTACCAAGTCAATATTATGGAACATGGAGACTTCATCAACTGGGAAACACTTGCATCCAAAACATTTACAAAAGAAACAGAAAAAAATTAAATTCCAAGAAATCAGAATTGCAACATTTAAAAAAAGAAGTGCAAATAAAGTAGAAATAAAGTACTCAATGTGTGAAGACGCACTCAAAGAAACAATAAATCTTTACGAAGAATCTACAAAAAAGAAAAAGGGGAAAGGGAGAGGAGCAGGAAGATCCAAAGGAAAGGGTAGAGGAAGAATTCACGATATCAACACCGATATAAATAACGTACATACGAGTTACATCCAAGGAGAAGAATTAATATTGCAAAAATTATATGCCCATCGGCTGCCGATCTCAACAGCAAAATATAATGATTTAAAACGTTTGTGTCAAAAAGGAGCAATACCAAAACCTTATCAACATGAATATTTGAACTTACCACACGCGTCGTTACAAGACTGCCTTTTAGAGACGGACGAAGACGACGAGGATGATCAAGGTGAAAATTGATATAAATAAGTATTAATAGATAAGATAAGATAAGATAAGATAATTTATTTGCTTAAACATGTGTTCACATACAAAAAAATAAACAAAACTTGCATGTAGGATGACAAAAAAAAAAAAAACGGTCCAGACATGTTTGCCACAGTCTATGGCGTGCAAATATTATGTAAATGTTAAAAAACAAAAAAACATTTCAAATTAACATCATAGTAGTTATAAAAATAATTTTATGAATAGTATCAAAATAAAATTAAATATAAATGTCCAATGAATATTATTAAATTAATAAAATTTTAATTAGGGCAAATGTATATAAAACTAGTCAATACGTAGCAAAATTGCAGTCAGATATATTATGTCAAAGTTAGAGCTTACACTATTAGATTGATGTCAGGTGTCGGTAATTTAAAATAATGGGTAAACAACATAAAACACAAAATAAAAGTTTCAAGTTGGCATACCAAGTCTTTTTTCTTCTAGAAACTCCGAAATTGTATAGTAGGCTTTACTTACAAGAAGATTCTTTAACTGTTTTTTAAAAAGATCAGTGTTTAACATTTTAATTGCTTCTGGTATGTGATCATAAATTGTTGGAGCCATACAAAAAATACTATTACGCATTAATGCTGTTTTGGATTGCCGTGAACACAACGTATTGGGGTGGCGTCGACTGCGGTCATTTCTGTCTGACAGCTTAGGAAATAGGTTTTGGTTAGTTTTAACAAACACTGCAGCTTCAAAAATATATAAACAGGGTAATGTTAGTATTTTATATTTAATAAAAAACGGTTTACAAGTGTCTGTGCTTTTTAACCCAAACATCGACCTGATGCACTTTTTTTGGGCCTTAAAAATAAGCTCCTTATTTGTTGAGTTTCCCCAAAAGATTACTCCATATCTTAATAATGACCCAGCCATGCCATGGTATGCTGTAACAATAGCATCGACTCCCGTGATTGGTGCGAGTTTATATAATGCATATGCCGATTTGCTAAGTCTCTTTGCTAGATCTAATGTGTGTGCTTTCCAGTCTAGTCGTTGGTCTATGGTTAAGCCCAGGAATTTGGTCGTGCTTACTTGGTTAACTTGTTTACTATCATAATAAATATTCATAGGTAGATTTCTGCGTT
Organism: Leucania comma; assembly: GCA_958295575.1. NCBI lineage: Eukaryota > Metazoa > Arthropoda > Insecta > Lepidoptera > Noctuidae > Leucania > Leucania comma. The sequence goes on from OY282483.1 coordinate 6,270,670, forward strand.
GGTTGAAAGTCATTAATTTGGTTTTATCAATATTTATCTTAAGATTATTGTTATTTAGCCATTTTATAATTGAATCTATAGTATTAGTAATGTCAGTATCATAATTTTGTTTTTCTCTACAGTCAATGGTAACAGTGCTGTCGTCAGCAAATAATGTCATATGATGTTCCGTAACTTTCGGTAGGTCATTTATGTATATTAAAAATAGAAGGGGTCCAAGCACGCTGCCTTGTGGCACACCATATGTGATTGTCCTGTCACGTGAACGATAGATCCTTTCGTTCTTTGTTTTAGGGTCTATTTGTGTTATTTCCACATATTGTTTACGGTTTTTTAGATATGACTCGATAAGCTGTAAGATATTTCCTCTTATTCCGTAGGCTTCTAACTTATTAAGTAAGATATTGTGATCAACGTAGTCAAAAGCCTGAGTCAAATCGCAGTAGATTGAACATACGGGTACATTACGGTCAACGTTTGTAATAACTGTATTTAGAAAGTCAAAAATAGCCATATTAATAGTTTTATTTTTTCTAAAGCCTTTTTGTTCTTCAATTAAGATCTCATGTTTTATTAAATATTTATAAATTTGTTCGTAAATATATTTTTCAAATATTTTTGAGAAAATAGGCACAAGTGCAATAGGTCTATAAGACTCAGTTTTATCCTTTTCATTTTTTTTATACAAAGGTTTTATTACAGCAGTTTTGAGTTTGGTCGGATATATACCTCGCGATATACTTAAATTGATTATATGACTTAAGTGGCCACTAATGCTGTCTGACACATACTTTATAGTTTCTGTTGCTATACCATCATTTCCTATACTCTTGGTATTTTTTAAGGTTTTAATTATTTTTTTTATGTCATTTTCGTGGCTGGGAGACATAAACATTGAATTGCTATGTTTGGATATCTTTGAAGTAATTTGTACGCCAGTATTGCAAACAGGTTTAATTTTATCAACGAAAAAATCATTAAAAATATTTGCTATTTCACGAGGTTGTGTTATACTTTTATTATCAATTTTAATACTTGTAATAGTGTTTTTGGGTAATTTTGGTTTTGACTGATTTATTATATCCCATGTTGCTTTAGATTTATTTGCTGTCGAATTTATTTTATGTGTATTTTGTGCTCGCTTAGTTAATTTAACTATTCGTTTGTACGTAGCAGAGTATGTTTTGAAATTTATTTTGTTTGATTTGTTTGGATCTAGACGGTAACGCCACAAAAGTGTTCTCTTTTGCTTACTACAGGCCCTAATTCCACGTGAGACCCATCGAGGTCGTTGGTGCACCTTCATTTTAACCTTTTGAAGTGGGAAACACAGGTTATAGAACATCAAAAATGTTTCCAGAAATTGATTGTAAGCTTCATCTGGATTATCGCAATGATATATTTCTGAAAAAGAATTGTTCTGTAGACATTCCCTAAACTTTCTCATATTTTCTAAACTAAAGTCTCGCCGTTTTATAAACCAGTGATTCACACGAAAAGTTCGTTTTATGGGACACTTTAAGATTTGGCAGGTGTGATCTGATAACGCTAGTTCAATCACTTTAGCTTTACATTTATTACCAAGATTATGTGCAAAATTGTCGATGCATGTGTTACTTTTTAACCTGGTTGGTTGGTTGATTTCTAACTTTAAATTAAAATTAAGCAGCAGACATTCTAGGTCTATAGATGCATTGCTACGTTTTAGTATGTCAATATTGAAATCTCCACATAATACAATATTTCTGTTTTGTTTTTTCGTTATAAGCTGTAACAATTTCTCCAAGCGGTCAAAGAATGTTGTCAAATTATTTGGTTTTGGAACTCTGTAGATACATATAACAATAGTGCATGATTGCGTTAATTCGATAGCACAACATTCAAAAGAATTACTTATTGCTAGTTTATTTATGTCAGGTAATTCTGCCCATTGAAGTCCTTTTTTTACCAGGATACATGTTCCTCCACGCTTTGTTTCTGCTCTACTAAAACACGTAGCTAAATTGTAGTTAGGAATATTCAGAAAGTCTTCATAACCTGACATAATGAAGTGTTCTGAGATGCAGATGACGTCAACGCTGGTATTCTTTGTGATAAGTCCTTCAAGGCACACAGTAAGAGCCTCTGATTTATGAAGGAGTCCTGCTATATTTTGGTGCATGATATGCAAATAGTTGTCACAGAAATAACTGGTTAGTCGGAAATTCTTCAGTCTCGAACGTCTCCCGTAGCTTAGTTTCTCTATCAAATATGTCATATTTTTTTAGTCCTAGAATAAATTTGTCAATATCTTTGAAAATAGTATGCATTCCATAATTGTTGACTGATCCCGTGTGTTTTGAAAACATCGTGAAGTCATTTGAAAGATTCCTGTTTGTGTCCAAAAAATATGCATGCTCATGGGTCATTGTGTCAAAATAAAGTAGGTTGTTAAAGATTTCTACCCTCCAATTATACATATTTTTGTAGTCATTGTATTTATACGTCGGAGCACAGACGATAACATTGGTATGGTTTATTTTTTCTAGGGTCGTCCTTATAGAGAGTACCAACTGAAAGTAGTCGTGTGTCGTGTTGAAGTCTTCCTCCCCTATTAGTATGATACAAAAATCATTGTGCGTAAAATTTTTTAGTTTGGATTTTATGTCACATAATAATTGTTCGGTTTTACACTCCGGCATTAAATAATGACATATTTTTTGTGAATGTTTACTGAGCGTAGTTTCTGCAATGTCCCTTATTTTATTTTTGTTATTGGTACTCAAAATACAGATATTACAGTCTATCGTCTTTTCTTGTAATGTTTGTTTAGGCTTAGGATTTATCATTATAGTTTTTGTTTTATTTTGAGATTTTTCCTGTGAAGGTGAAGCTGACTGTTCTAAAGTCGGTTTTGCTTTCTTTACAGGGGATGTATCAGTTTGTGTTGACTGGTCTCTAGAATTTTTATTGGGTATTTGCAAAGAGAAAGATGTTACATCTTTGCTTGGAGTAGACTTCCTATCTTTACTTTTCCTGAGATGAATTGGTGTCATATTTATGTTATCTGTCATTAAAGTTTTATATTTTTTTTTAAGTTTTATATTCTTTAATTACCATTAAAGTTTTATATTTTTGTTAAAAAATAATACTCTGAGCAATTTTTTAATATTTCGCCAGGGGTTTTAGGCCAAAGAGCCCCCTCAACTTTCGCCGGCGACTTCTTTCGCGAGATGATTTTCATAAAAACGTTGACATGTCTTAAACTGTATTTTAAGGGTAGTTTAGAAAAACCAATAATGACAGGAACTAATATGACTAACGTGGAACAAATTCTAATCAAAATTATTATTGATTTTGATTAGGATTTGTTCCAAGTTTCAAGTTTATTTACCCATGAAATAAGAATACTCCACACAATCTTTTTCCTCTAAATTGTACTATTCAAGGTAGTTCTAAAAACTGCCTTTGTTATTTACTTATATTACCATTTGTGCAAACTTTCATAAATATTGCCAAATGGAATGAGATTTTAGAAACAAACGAAATTCCTCTATTTTAAATTTTGTGTAAAATTTCATGTTTCTAGTACAGTAGTTTCGGCTGTGCGTTTATTATATATGTCAGTCAGTCACTTTCTCCTTTTATGTAATAGATATAGATTAACTAAAGTACATAATTAAAATTATCGCAACGGAATACGAACATATTTTTATAGTTATAATTACTGTCGTGCTATTAACGTTGTTCTCGTTATTTTTTTAATAAAACAACTCGACTTGAAAAATAGTTTTATTTTGTACTGTAAATTTTAGAAAAATAATCATTTATAAAAAAAAATACTAAATTTGATTAATAAACTGATTAAAATTAGAATTAGTTCTCACATAGGTAGGAAAATAACTATTTGTGTGGTTTTTGTTACTCAAATTTATAGTAGGTACGGTATATAATATGATTATAAGTTATCATAATCATATTCTTTACAACTTACGACTCACAACATTCGAGAGGTATTGCTTTTACGACTTTCTTTATTTTATGAGAGTGGTTTTTAAGCTTAATAACAACGACTTCCATCTAGTTACGACTCATTACAATGAAACAACTCAAATAATTATGGGGGGTCAATATTTTTTTTCGTCAGTTTAAATTAGATGTGGCCGGTGTTTCCTAGCTGACTATCCAGCGAAGAGAAGAAACACCGAAACAAACTCAGGGGTCACAGTCTCTTTTAAAGTCCATACAGTAAATTTATAATGGTCAAATCACATGAGAACTATGCAGATTAAGTCTAAGATGGTCTTTTGAAGAAAGAACCATACACCGTATTTTTTTAGTGCAGTCAGTTTTTTTTTACTTTTGCTATATGCTCGAAAGTACTCCTTAGGGCCAGTCGTTCTGCACTACAAAAAAAAAATACAAAAAAATCTACGAAACAAAGTAGATAGATATCCAAAGAAAAAAAATTTGCAAATTGGTCCATACACGACGGAGATATGCGCGAACAAACATAAAAAAAAACAAATACGGTCGAATTGAGAAACCTCCTTTTTTTGAAGTCGTTTAAAAACATTAATAAATCAGCACCTTTTTGAGAAAGTAATTATTTTCCTTCCCTTCAGAAAGCCCTGTTGCTCACACACTACTCCTGGTCCCGACATGAAGGATTTATTATGATATTGCCACGATTTATTTGTTTTATACAAACGATTCGTTAAAATGAATACTATTTTTGCAAATGGAAGCAAAGGCTTTAATTTTTGTGTTCTTGTTTCACCGTAAAATATTTCTCTGAGACCAGTCTTACCAATTGGTTGCGCAAATAAGCTTGATGTTTTAATGGACTGTATGTTTGAAAAGGCGATCTAAGGTTTGTTAACAATATGCAGGTACTGTGCCTGGCGTTTATTAATGGGATGAATGTATTAGGGAGGAACACTGACCTTTTGACCTCGAAGGTTCCACGTGGCGCCGGCCGGCGAACCTCGACTTCGCACATTTAACCACTGCCAGGTCCTGTATTGCACTACACTGCACTATTGTTGAGTCTTTGAATGGTTGGATCACGAAATAGTCAATTTTCTTGTAATTTCGAGCGGGCGATGTTAGCGGAGCGGTCACATTCACAATCGATGCACAAACGTCAATGTCATTCCAATTCTTGAGGTCGTGCGGGGAAGGGAAGCGGAAGGGATAGGATTGCTAGGCCAAAAAAATAAATTACAAAAAACAAAATCGCGGATCATAGCAAATTGGCGCAACCATTCCCCCCGGGTTTGAAGGGTTACCTTCAAAGAAAAGAAAAAAAACAAAGCGAAACTAAACCCTATTACTATATCTAAACTATCAATACTAGGTAGCGAAACAACTTATAACTAACTATGCCACTACTACTGATTAGGCAGAGGGCAGAGGCGAATAACCGGACGCAGGTACGATCCAGTTGCGGTTTTAACCTTTACGACTCGCGTTATTCCGTTCGAACCCGGAAAAACTTCTTCCACTACACCAAGAGGCCAGTGCAGAGGAGGCGCACTCTCAGTCTTCAGTATCACCACAGTACCGACTGTGACTGGATCTGAAGGAGTGTTCCACTTTTGACGCGACTGCAGCGTATGCAGATAATCTGTCCTCCATCGCTTCCAAAAGGACTGAACTAAGCTATCTAGCAGAGCGTGACTACAAGGTTTATGTGATTCTAAACTACGAAATTCTATTGAAAAATAAAATTTCTGCAACTCTCGAAGTACAACTGATTTAGCTCTATCCAAATCAGCTGCGATTATAGAACCACGCGATGGTAATAATCTCAAAAATCTTAGGACGTAAACTACACAGCGTAATAGTCTCGACCAAGACGAGACTCGATTAGACAACAACAAAACAACTGACTCTTCACGCGGAACTGATACTACAAGCGTATGTTTCTTCTCCTCGGGTGGCTCTGAAACAGTAGCGGGGTTAAACGGAGCACTTGGCCACTCGTTAGGAGTGGTATGAAGCCAGGGAGGGCCACAAAACCAAAGCGGATGATTTAAAATTTGCGCAGGAAGCAAACCACGTGAGAGACAATCAGCTGGGTTTTCTGTTCCAGCGACATGGAATATATTTTCCGGTGACAATTCAGCTTGAATCTTAGCCACCCTATTTGCGACAAACGTGCCCCATCGATGGGGTGAAGAGTGGGCCCAACATAGAGCAACGGTTGAGTCTGAAAACGCTACAATTCTCTCTATATTAATGCGAGGACGACAAGTTTTGACTATAGATGTAATCAATTGAACCAACATAAGAATAGCGCAGAGTTCGAGACGAGCAAGAGAGACAACCTTACGAGGAGATACCTTTGATTTTGCGCTAATGAGGAAAACTGAAATGTTATCGCCATTTTGGACCTGAAAGTAAACCACTCCCCCGTAAGCCCTCTCACTGGCGTCTGCGAAACCTACCACATTAACAACAGTGTCTGGTACTATACCAACATGGCGAGGAATCTGTATCTGATCGAGCATTGGAAGCTCTTTCCTATAGCGAGCCCACAACTTAGCAACACTGTCAGGAGCGGTGTCGTCCCAATCACAGTTGGAAAGCCAAAGCTCTTTTATAAGCAGCTTTGCATACAAAACGACAGGAGCTACAAAACCCATTATATCCCATATCCGAGCTACACATGCTAGGATAACGCGTTTGGTACAAGTTGGCGGAGCCGAGCTAATTTTAAGACTGAACATATCAGTTGCGGGTGACCAACTTAAACCAAGGATCTTATGCGAATCACTATCATCGAATTCCTTTACCGAAGTCAACCGGTGTGACGGTGGAATCGACTCTAATGTAGCTTGCGAGTTGCTTGTCCATTTCACCAGATCAAATTGACCGGACTTCATGAGGCTGATTACTTGAGCAGCGGTCTCTATAGCCTCTGCTTCACTAGGTACACTGTACACAAAATCGTCCATGTACAATCCGGTTTCAATAGTGGCCCTTGCTTTCGGGTATGTATCACCCTCGTCAGCGGCCAACTGCTTGATAGTGCGAAGAGCGTGAAAGGGACTAGACTTAAGCCCAAAACAAACACGATTGAATTCGTAAACCTTCAAAGGTTCCTGCGGAGAAAATCTATACAAGAAGCGTTGGAATCTACGGTCACATTCTCTGATTCCAATACTAAGAAACATTTGCCGAATATCAGCAGAGAGCGCAATAGCAAACAAGCGAAAATTTACTATTATTTCAAATAAGTTACCCTGGAGGTTCTGACCACAATACAAGATATCGTTAAGCGATATGCCAGTACTAGTTTTAGCGCTACCATCCATAACCACACGCAGTTTAGTTGTAAGCTTGTCTTCTCTAACAACTCCATGGTGCGGGATGATGTAAAACGGGCAATCACGTGTCTCCCCAGTCTCGGCAGGCGCTGATGAGATATAACCTTTATCTAAATATTCGATCAGCACATCATCATAGGCTTGCTTCAACTTAGGAGACGCCTGCATCTTACGTTCCAAGCATAGAAAGCGTTTTTCTGCGGAGGCACGGGAGCCACCGAGCGAAAAAATATCACCCTTGAAAGGGAGCGCGACAACATAACGACCATCTTTATCACGAGTAGTCGTGCGGGTATAAATCTCCTCAGTGACCTGATCCTCAGGGCTGAGAATAGGCGGGACATTGACCTCTTCAATCTCCCAGAACTTGCGGATGGTAGACTCAAGCGGCGGCTCGACGGTGCAACAGTGCGACACAGTCGAGTAACTATCTAAACAAGCGGGTGCGGAACCAACTATAACAAACCCGAGAACTGTTTCCAGTGCGTGCGGAGCGGGGTACATCGGAAGACCTTGAATTTTACGTGATAACTGGAGATGCGGGAGAATCGAAGCACCGATCAATAGATCGATATCTCCAGGGAAAGCGTAATTTCCGTCGGCTAACTGCAAGTTCTTAAACTCCGTCAGCATGGACGTGTCAACCGGTACCGTGGGCAACCGTTCCGTAATCTTATCTGCGACTAGCGAATCCATTTCAAACGAAATATTACGATTAAAACGTGAACTAAATATTATTTTAATGGAACCGTGAATGGTTGCCTTTAAACCTCCAAAACCTTTCACTTCTGAGCGGGATGAACAATTATTAAAACTAAAACCAAGGCGTTGACAACAATCCCGAGTAATAAAATTACTCTGGGAAGCGCCATCTAGTAGCGCTCGAACGGTGTGCGGTTTGCCAAAGGCATCTACAATGACAACTTGCGCGGTCGCAAGTAAAACGGTAGTGATTTGAGTACCAGCGGCGGAAAGCGAACACAATGTTACGTCGTTTGCACTTGCAGCAGGCCGCGCGTCACAAGCGTCGCGCGTCTGCGCAGGCTGCGGCTGCGATGGCAGCTTACTACTCTCAAAATGTAAGAAGGTATGATGTCTAGCTAGACATTTACGACAGCTAACACCACTGTTACATGACGTAACCAGATGTTTGTCACTTAGACAATTAAAACACAAATTATTAGTGCGGACAAACTTGTAACGATCACTAGGCGATAATCTCTGAAATTCCGAACACTTGTACAGCTGTGTATGGCTACCCTTACACAGAGAACAGTCAGGTGTTGAGGCGGTATTAACTAGCGTATGTGCAGTCTTGACTGACTTCGATGACGCGTCTATACGGCGATCGGAACCTGTCCTATTCGTGACTTCATGACGTGCCGACGTGCGCTGCAATACCTTAATATGGTCGCGAATAAAAGATTCTAAATCTTCGAACTTAGGTATTTCGTTACCGCGCTGAGTCGTTTCAAACAGACGAACAGTTTCAGGATCTAATTTCTTTAAACCGATATACAAAAACAAAAAGTCACAGAGGTCATTGACCTTTAGGTTCTTTACTGCACGAACAGATGATGCGAAAATATTTAAAAACTTCTCTAAATTATGATCGTTACAAACGGAAAAACTTTTCAAATCGAATAATTGATCTAAATATGCGGTGGCTACTAATCGCTTATCTTCGTATTTTGTTTTTAAAGTGTTCAAAACTAAATTGTAATTTTCAGCGCTAAACGTAATTCCAGCACAGACAGCCTTTGCCTTACCGGTCAATTTTTCTACGAGATAATGCAATCTCTCGTGATCTGTCAGCGATGTGTTCCTATGTATTATATTTTCGAAACTATCTATAAATAAATTCCAATTTCGAATGTCACCATTAAATTCAGGTATTTGAATTGGCGGCAATCGTGGGCGTTCGCGAGGAGGGTTGGATAAATCACTCGCGGGGGGGGGAGTCTCTAAACTCCTAGCAATACGTTTGATACGACAATACAAGTCATCAAAGGACGACAATGCCTGATAACTCACACAGTAATCAGGATTTAACTCCAACTCTAAAATGTTTATATTCTTAATTGTAGATTTAAAATCCGCGCGCAAACTATCTAAAGTTTCCAACGAACACAAGAAAGCATCTCTAATCGTCAGATCCGAGATTTGCAAAGATTTATCACAAATTGATTGAACACGTGAAAACTGTGAGTCCCTTTCAGCGTATAAAAGCTTTAACTGAACCTTTAAATCAGTACTAACCTTGGTTCCCTTAAGAGACATCTTGTTTTGATATATTCACACTATACACTCAAACAAACACTTAACGAATTATTAAGTAAGCGATAATTATCAGATAACAATATGCTAATATTGTAAACAACAAAGTGAACGGCGAACGAACGGAATAACCTGAATCAATGAGTGAATATTACCCAATTTCTCGATTAAATCATTCACGTCGTTCATATGCGTATATAATCTATGGTTTATCCGTTTCCTACAAATATTCACTCAACAATGAACGGGTATTTTTGAAATGCGTCTACCTACATGCAATTTGTAGGACTTCCGAATGAATTTTGTCAAGAAAAAGAATGCGATCGATTTATATCTACGCTGATATTTACGTAGCTAACTATAATTATGCGGTGCGGTTGACGGCGTAGGTACCGTAATTATCAATGGCTCTTTAACTATACGAGCGAAATAACGTTTAGTTGCCTAAATGCCTAGATGCGGGTTTTCTACTATTATATCTAGGTAAACAGGCGCGTTGCGTTTATTCCCTATGGAACAAATACTATATTGCGAAATTACAAGAAAATGATTCACGATCCGGCTCGAAGGACCAAAAGTAATGGTTGCGCAAATAAGCTTGATGTTTTAATGGACTGTATGTTTGAAAAGGCGATCTAAGGTTGGTTAACAATATGCAGGTACTGTGCCTGGCGTTTATTAATGGGATGAATGTATTAGGGAGGAACACTGACCTTTTGACCTCGAAGGTTCCACGTGGCGCCGGCCGGCGAACCTCGACTTCGCACATTTAACCACTGCCAGGTCCTGTATTGCACTACACTGCACTATTGTTGAGTCTTTGAATGGTTGGATCACGAAATAGTCAATTTTCTTGTAATTTCGAGCGGGCGATGTTAGCGGAGCGGTCACATTCACAATCGATGCACAAACGTCAATGTCATTCCAATTCTTGAGGTCGTGCGGGGAAGGGAAGCGGAAGGGATAGGATTGCTAGGCCAAAAAAATAAATTACAAAAAACAAAATCGCGGATCATAGCAAATTGGCGCAACCACCAATGTTTAGTGTGTTGCCCAACTTTCTCAGTAACTGTTTTTTTTTTATGGTAGGTAAAGTCATCCAATGACAAATCCCGCCCTTGGGCGGAGCGGGAAGTAGTGTCAGACTCTTACTGACTAAAAACCTACCTCGTTCCTTCATTGCCTATAGTGCCGGGGCTGAGCCTTCCTCTCAGAAAACGGCCCTTGATCCCAGCAGGCTTCGACCCTGCCTGCCTGCAGCTAGCAGGCTGGGCCTCTACGGTTTGCTGACAGCTCCTTCAGGCGCGCGGGAACAGAACGCGCCGTCGACGACTTGGGCTCGGTCCGGTCGGTTACCGGACGATCGGACAGCGTGCTACCCATTGCACGCCGTCCGCAAGCCCGCGCCTACGGTGGCCGGAAATCGGCATCGGAATCCTGGCGGCGGCTGGGGCGAGTGCCCCGTTGCCTCTGCCTGATGCGGTCGGCCTCCTTCTTTGCTAGCATTACTGCTTCGCAGAAGGAGGCGACCGCCTGCCATCCCTCCTCACTACGGACCATGGCCTGTTCCGTTCCATATCTTCGAAGTTCATCATCAGACCATAACAATACTTCTGTGGGACCAACTTGGACGCATAACCTTTCAATCAAAGACATAATTTTCAAAATCTATCCACAATTAACCGAAGAATCAGTGAACACATGCACGTAAAAAAAATATATACAGCCGAACATAGAACCTTTTTTTGTTGAAGTTAAAAATGTAACAGGCTCTACAATCACAAAATTACTTCTCTCGCTCGAACCCACTTCGAAAAAAAAAGAACTGAAAGGTTAATATCAAAGAGAAACCTTCGTTAAACCAGTTAATATCTAAGTACATTACTTACTTGAAAACTAATAACTTCTATTATTATGTTAATCTAAAAGTAAGGAGTTCAAGAATTTTCTTGAGATCACTCAATTAATTTAATTCGGCTTTTCGATGTTATTTTTTATTAGGGTTGCGTACGTCTAACAAAACTACTTTATTTATAACTAACTGTTAGCCGCGACTTCGTTCGAGAGGAACTTAAGCAAACTATTCTCCATTTTCGGGGGTAATCGTGTAAAAAATATGCTATTCATTTCAGGGATTAACATCCCTGAAATAGATAGCGTAGCAGTAGTGTAATTTTGATTTTCCCGCGAAAATTAAAATTTAATACCAATTAAAAGCGACCTAAATGTATTTCCGGGACTATTATTAGGTTTAATGCCAATTAAAAGCTAGAAATAGTCCCGGAACTATTTTAGATCGCGTTTTGGAATAAGGCGGTCAAAGTCCACTTGGTCTTCACACGTACTACACTCCTCTATAACCTCAACCTTCGTGGTGTGATTTAGTCTCGAAATATACAGCTGCATCGTGGGTTTGGCTGGAAGAAGCAGCATGTTGGATCCTGCCAGCGCGGTACCGCACTGGTTCTGACATGTATTCTTCTTCCTTCTCAAGTTTCGCGAAGCCATCCTCATCACTGCTTGCCCCCTTTCATTTTACCTCCTTGTTACGTTGTTTGCGGTTTTATTAGGATATGATCCATACCTTGTCCTAGAGAGGAAAAAGGTGCCCAACAGTTGGAATATTATAAGTCTGACTATACTTCTGCTATGTAAAGAAAATCGCATTGGTATTGGTTGCGTTGTTCAAAAGAATGACACGGCTACAGAGATAGATACAAAAAGCCAATTTACATTGTAATATTTATAACTACGAATATTTAGCTGCTTACACACCCGTATTTATAAACAAGTAAAAATAACTACTTAAGTAACAATGTGTAGTGCATTGACTGGCCTGTTGGTTTAGTGGTTGGTTTAGGTTAGAGTAGAAGTAAACGTCAGCTGATCGAGGTCAATGAACTGTAGGTAGTTAGTACGCCATAACCGAAAACTCCCTACAAGGTCATTGATTCAGTTACTTAAAGAAATTAATTTCGTACATTCGTATCATAATCATCATCATCAGCCTTTTAATGTTCCCACTGCTGGGACATAGGTCTCCTCTCTAAGAGAGGGAATGGGCCATAATCCACCACGCGGGCCCAGTACGGGTTGGTTTACATTCGTATATTACGAGTAATTCGAATTAAAAAAAAATACTTCATTTTTTATCTTTATAAATCGACAGTGAATTGACCTTTCACGGGATTAAAATGACCAAAATTTAACGGTGTATAGTGAAGAAAAAATGAAATTTTTAATGAAGATTTCTGACGTCAAGTAATGACTTAATGATAAATTACTTAGCAGACAGTAATTACTCCTTTATAAATACGGGTTAAGTCTTTAAACATAGTAGATAAATCATTGAGTTATCAGTTAAGGGTTTCGTTAACAATAGCTTAGGGAATTATGTCGAGACTAGATTTGTTCGCAACTACACCCAATTGCGTACTTATCTATTCTAGTCTAAACTTTAAATTGTTAAGAGTTAAATTTATTCGTTGCTAGCTTCTGCCGTTCAGTTACACTTGCGTCAAAGTAGATAATTATTCGAAGGTTTTTTTTACGTCAGAAATTATCAATATACCCAGAGCGAGGGGAGTCATTTGATGCCATTTGACTTTGCCATTGGATGTCATTTGACTTTTACTGTCCACTGTTTTTTTTCCGGTGGGAAAATCATTCAATGACATTCTACTGCCCTAGGGCGGGAGATAGTGTCAGACTTTTACTGACAATAAACCCACTCCTGTTCCTTCTTTTCCTTCGTTCCAGGGCCCCGGGTTTTTTTATGGTAGGTAAAATCATCCAATGACAAATCCCGCCCTTGGGCGGAGCAGGAAGTAGTGTCAGACTCTTACTGACTAAAAACCTACCCCGTTCATTCGTAGCCTATCGAGCCGGGGCCGGGTATTCCTTTTGGAAGTTAACCCATGACCCCAGTAGGCTTCGACCCTGCCTGCCTGCAGTTAGCAGGCTGGGCCTCTTCGGTGTGCTGACAGCTCCTTGAGGCGCGCGGGAACAGAACGCGCCGACGACGACTTGGGCTAGGTCCGGTTAGTTACTTCCAGGGCCCCGGGGTTTATTTTTATATTAACCATGACCCCAGTAGACTTCGACCCTGCTAGTTCCCACGGTATGCTGACAAATGCTTAAGGCACGCGTGGAACACTACGTGACGACGACGACTTGGGCGTTCGGACGGTTACCGGACGGTCGGACAACAAGCTACCAATTTCTCGCCGTCCGCAAGCCCACCCCTACTGTAGCTGGAAATCAGGATCGGAATCCCGGCGGCGGCTGGGGCGTGAGGGCCTTTGCTTCACGCGTGCCGCCTCCTCCTTTGTTAGCATTACTGCATTGCAGAAGGAGGCGAACGGGCCACTATAACGCCTTCAAACATTTTTAGGTGCGCTTGAAACACAATGCGCCCTCGTCACCCAATGGTCAGACGGCAAGCATTTTGTTGACCATAAATATACTAGGCACAAAAATAATCCTACGTTCTATTCCACGACATAAGAAAATAAAAAAATGTTTTTCTGTACAACTTGTGAGCAAAGGCCACTCTTTCTATTTTTGAATAATTTGCGAGCTCACCTTCATTCTAGTTTTGATAAAAATTTTCAAGTTCATCCTGCCATTTCCTTTGTGGTCTACAGTTATCTTGTCTCATTGTGTTAATGCATCAACACAACTAAATACACTCGGATCAATAAAATTCCAGTAACTTAATAATAACCTTATTAAGTTACTGGTCTTAAAGTCCTGAAAAAATATTTTAAATGCGTTTAGCCTTATTTCACTGTAAAGTTAAACTCAAGTCCCTTCTGAAAAATAATTACACAAAGATTGGAAATTCAAAAGTTGAAAAGTTAACGCTTACAAAATCATATTATTTTTCAAAAATATAAAATTATAGTCCTCTTGGGCTTTACTTACTAACTTTATTTGCTGACGAATTTCTAAAGTTTTTTAATAAACGTGAAGTTTTCATGGGAAAAAAAGATTAATATTTTGCCAACGAAATATTTTGTTTCTTGATATTATTTAAGTTTCTATTGAAATGAAAACATTCATTTGTGTAAAACTAATCCAGTAAAGACCTCTAAAAATTCGTTACATATATTACGTATTTTTAACAAGATTTTGAAAGACGCATATCTATGGATTCAATAGATTTCGTATTTCCTGGAACAAGTTTTGTGAAACATTCGAGTAAATGACAGAATTACCGAATGTTAACAGAGCATTCAGGCGTTATCTTTCTTTTTATGCGTTGCCTTTTTATCAAGTATTGCGTTGGGTATGCAACTAAAGTGGCAATGGGCAGGGCACGTTGCTCGCAGAACATATGGCCATTGAGGCTGAAAGTTCCTGGAGCGGCGGCCGCGTATTGGAAGACGCATTGTTAGAAGTCCTCCTACCCGGTAGATCAATGACCTGGTAAATGAATCCGATGGATGCTAGACGCACAGGACTGTTCATTGTGGTGACATTTGGGGGATCTTTTATAGCTTTTATACCATAATTATTCAAGGTGATGATAGACAAATCGAGAAGAACCCTCTAAATAAAATGGTTGCATGGTTTATTTTGTTTTGAGAAGATTAAATTTCTTTAAATAATTTATTTTTGGGTCACTATAACTGTGAAAGTATAACAGAGATGATGATATTATCACAAAATTTAATTGATATTCACCTTTTTAAGGTTCCGTACCTCAAAAGGAACAAACGGAACCCTTCACTTTGTTTTCAGTCTCTCTGTCTGTCTGTGTTTGTCTGTCAAGACCCTTAATCTCGAAAAAACGTGAAGATATCGAGTTGAAATTGAAACCATATATTCAGGTTTACGGTCGTTTCACATAAACGGCCGTATCTTTCCGCAAAAAACGTATATTTCAACACACTCAAGGAAATCAAAATTCATAGGCTACTTCCCGTTGACCTAGAACCCTGAAATTTGGCATGAAGCTAGGTCTTATAGCACAAGTATAGGAAAAAATTTGAATACTGTAGTTGCGTCACAAAAAAAATTATATTCGAGATTCGATTCGGGATTGAACTATTTACATAAGTTACTTTGTACGGAACCTTCAGTGTGAGAATCCGACTCGCACTTGGCCAGTTTTTTTTTTTTTCAATTCATTGTGGCAGAACAATGTTGAATTAAGTAGTATTATTATTATAAAAGTCCAATTCAGCGTAAAGAAATTGAATATTTTAATAAAATTAATTACAATTTACTATTACAGCTGAATTTTTTAAATTTAGTCCAGACAAGCCAACGTGGGTGTAAATGTTAAAATCCGACCTTTTGCTCTCTAATTATTTACCTATTTAACGTAATACAATTATTATAATACGTACTTAAAAAGTGTTTAACGAAATAGTACCTTACAATAGTTACAGGCACCACCCGGAGGGCACGGTGGATCACACGGTAGAGGTGTGACCCGCCTGGGCAGAGCATCGCCGTGTCGCCCAGCCCAACTCATCGACAGCGCGCACTGTTCCCGCGCGCCTCAAGGAGTTGTCAGCAAACTGTAGGGGCACTGCAGAGTCGAAGCTTACTCTGGGGTTTTGGGAAAATATGAAAGTATACATCAGGGCCCTGGTACGAAGGCAATGAAGGAACGGGGTAGGTTTTTAGTCAGTAAGAGTCTGACACTATCTCTTGCTCCACCCAAGGGCGGGAGATGTCATGGGATGATTTTACCTACTATAAAAAAAAAATTGAATACTCAGAATAACACCGTTAAATTTTGATCGTTTTAATTCTGTAGAGGGTCGATCTGTTACATGAAGCACTATCGATTTGTAAAGATAAAATAAAAAAAGAAAGTACTTTTTTCTTAAACTCGAATTAATACGGATACGAATGTACGAAATTAATTTCGAGTCAATGAGCTTGTAGTTGTCGGTCGTTGCTTACTAACTACTTACAGGTCATTGGACTTGCCAAGCTGAAGTTTACTTAAATAAATTAATTTCGTGCATGCGTAAATTAATTCTAGTTTAATAAAAGTACTTTATTTTTTAATTTTATCTTCACAAATTGATAGGTTTTACATGGACTGAGACGACCCTCCACGGGATTAAAACGATCAAAATTTAACGGTGTATTTTTTATACTGGGAAGTAGGTATACATCGGGATAAAAAGTCGGGATAATATTCTCACGAGAGTAAAGCTACAGGCAGAGGCTAGCAAATAAAATAACGTAGAGAAACATCAAACAGAAAGAAATTAAATAACTTGTCCTATCACATTCAATACAAAAACATCATCAAAGACTCTTATTACAATGTATTAAGGTTCGAAATCCTATAAAGGTATAATAGTAAATACAGAAAAATAACATGGTTACTGTTGCGCTCGACGTATGTACGATTAATGATTGAACCTTGGTTTGGGGCCATAAAGTTAGCATATGTATTTGGGTGAATATCAAGGTCAAATTTTTTTTTTTTCAATTTTCGTGGCGTGTTTTTTCAATTTCGATGGTGAAAAAATTAAGAACTCTACAAAAGTTACTACTCTATAGTTTCTTCTTATAAATTTTCGTGAAAATAAGGGTTCTGGGTTCTAAATTTTCACGAAAGGGTTTTGTGACCAAAATTGAAAAACATGATATTCACCCATTTCTATACCATAAAATTGTAATGTGATCGTTTACAATCGGCCTCGTTAGAAGGTTTAAAGCCACCCAAAGGACAGGGCTATGCCCTAGTTTGGAGATCACCGTTAACAGTCATGTGTAATGTATTTGATTATTAATAAACTTACTTAAACTACATATATACTGAAGTCTGCGGTCCCTTGAAGCTGTGAAAAAACAAACTCCTAAGTTAACGAAAAAAAGGTACAGCCATTTATGACGCAAAAAACACTAACCAAACGTACATTTTGACACTCTTAAGGGAATCAAAATTCATAGTCTACTTCCCGATGATCTAGAATCCTGCAATTTGGCATGAAGTCATGAGGTCTTATAGCACAAATAAAGGACCAAAAAAAAACTTTTTTTGCGATTCAGAAAAATCTTCGAGGCTCGATTCGTGAAATGAATCATTTTCATAGGTATGTTTGTACGAAACCCCTAGTACGCGAGTCCGACTCGCAATTACCCAGTTTTTTGGATAATAAATAACTAGGTGCAAAAATAACTAAATAACACAATAATTTGTAGGTATGAGCGCTTATGCTCAACTGTATCATTATCAAAATAATGAAAGTTAATTGCCACAATCCAAAATAAAGATCTCAGGAAGAAAATCATCGCAAAGAAAATTCGAGGATATGGAAATATCTCATCCTAAATTGCTTCACATTAATTTTCCTTTTAACAGTATATTTTCAATCAATCGCAGATTTTGAGCCCCCATCTTCAGATTATCCCAGTAATAATTTGTTACACATTTTATTCTCAACCTTAGCGTAGCAAAAACAAAGTTCAAAATCTATCAACAAAGGTTGTAACATTCGTTAGATGAATGAAGGTAATTTCTTTTTTCAAAAGGAATTTATCAAAGAACCTTTGGCCCGAGCGTTCCCGATTGTGCACGATCGCGCCCGAAGCGGAAGCAAAGCTGTTGTTTGTCAAAAACACGTTTCAACAATATTGACTTTTGTGATGTATTACTTATGGCCCGCCTACACGCTCCGTCTTGCCTGCGAGCATGCCTGCACAAACCAGTTTGCGCAGGTAAGCGCGTGCGTATGGACGGCAAGGTGGTAGCCAGCGCAGTCCCGGTAGCACGGATTATACATTTGTTGACTTACCGAAGATTTGTTTGTTTTCCATATGTGGCAATGGTTTTTACCAACCGGGGTTGTCGTTGGGTTCACTAGAAATTAGCATAGCACGCGCGTTCATGGATAACCGTCGGTTGGTAGCACGTTCCTTTAAAAGTGTCTAAAGGGCCTCTGCGAGTTGGTTTCGGCTCCTCGTACGCCCTTTAACGGCACTGCAGGAAGCTGCAATTTCCTGCGGTAAAGTATAAGTTCAAAAGACCACACAATGTGCGATGCAGATCAATTCCCAAGTTCTCGTAAAACGTTGTTCGAGCTTAGGGCCGAAACACATAAAAGCGTTGCGTCGACGCAAAGCTAAAATCGGCAGTGCCGCCCGCCACTGGTAGTGCAAAAGCGGCGAGCGTCACTGCCCATTTTACCGTTGCATCGACGCAACGCTGTTATGTGTTTCGGCCCTTATAGACTACCTATAACTAAGCAAACTTCTTTCTCGTCACTTTTAAGAGCCAAATTCACCATTAAACTAATCGCGATTCGTTCAAACAAAACGCGGTTTGAGCGACTAATCGAGATTATAGCTTCACTTTGCGTTTCACCGCGATGAATTGAACCTAGTTTACTAAACTCAGTTTCAATTCTTTTGTTGTCGCCCATGTTTACGACACAGGTCTTTAAACTAGATTACGCTGAGCTCAGTTTAGTTGAACTAAGTTTTTATATTGAATGATGAAAGCTAACTAAATCAAATAGTATATCGAAACAAACCGATAAACTAGAAATTCTTCCTCAAAGAATATTCCTGAATAAAAGATTCACTCTTCAAAGATGCCTGAAATGTACGTGTTAGTATTGAAGAAGGTTGGAACTCCTTATATCCTCTGGGATATCAGGAAACCAAATTCTGTAAATCGAATTCATGGCTAACATTTTGTACCAGTTAGATATGTCCAGTAGTACAGTTTCTGTTTTTACAGTTTGTGTGTAGATTTTGCTTGTAAACCTAAATTAAATTGTATATAATATTTTGTTGGTAAAGGCTATGCAGAATTAGTACGTGTTTTTTTTATGGTAGGTAAAATCATCTAATGACAAATCCCGCCCTTGGGCGGAACGGGAAGTAGTGTCAGACTCTTACCGACTAAAAACCTACCCCGCTCCTTCGTAGCCTATCGTGCCGGGGCCGGGTATTCGTTTCGGAAGTTAACCCATGACCCCAGTAGGCTTCGACCCTGCCTGCCTGCAGTTAGCAGACTGGGCCTCTTCGGTGTGCTGACAGCTCTTTGAGGCGCGCGGGAACAGAACGCGCCATCGACGACTTGGGCTCGGTCCGGTCGGTTACCGGACGATCGGACAGCGTGCTACCCATTGCACGCCGTCCGCAAGCCCGCGTCTACGGTGGAATTAGTACGTGTAATTTCTTTTTTTGTAATTTTTTACTGTTGATATTATCGTTTTTTGCTACATAAACGGCCGTATCTTTTTTCTTTGTTAACTTAGAAGCATTTTTTTATAAATTTTGGTTTAGATATGTATTTTATTATTTTAAGCTCCTAATTTTAATGATATCTACTTCGTTCCCTTTTTAAATATCTAGCATTTATTTATTGTGCGTCTCGCATCCACCGGATTTCCGCGACTCTCACTAGGTTATAGTGTCCTTTGAAGGACAAGACAGCAGCACATCTGCTTCTAAGCTGCCCTGTTGTCGCTGGACACAGGGCAAAATACTTCGGAAACCTAACTTCCGCGAAATGGTCAGTAACACCAAGGTGCTGCTGACTGTCCTTGAGGAGCTGGGGTGGATCGAATGACACATTTGTCTCACCCGTACGCAAAATACGCGCTTTAGTCGTGGAGTTGCGGACACCAGCCACAAATACAAATACAATTGGTCTATCTTATGGGAGTCCTTCCAACGTACAGGATCGGCTGTTATGAACACTTAAGGAAGGCCTATATCCAAAATTGGACGTCCTTCAGCTGAAATGAAGACGATGATGGTGATAATGATTTATTGTGCACACCTACCAGTTTTATTTTCCTTTAAAGTTGGTAAAATTATCCAATGACAGCCCCCGCACTTGGGCGGAGCGGGAGATAGTGTCAGACTCTTACTGACAAAAAATCTACCCCGTTCCTCATTTGCCTTGGTTCCAGGGCCCCGGTATACCGAGGACAGTGTAGTCTGTTTTAACTCTAAGGTTGACTGGTAGATAATGTCTTATAGCAATATGTCCGCCTACGTACCACTACAGTACATGAATTTTAAATAAAGAAATAAAACTGCGGTTTTTTTTTAACGTAGGTAAAATCATCCAATGACAAATCCCGCCCTGGTGGGGCGGGAAATAGTGTCAGACTTTTACTGACTAAAAACCTACCTTTCCGTTCCTTGCCTTTGTCCCGGGGCCTTTGGTGACATTCTCACATAACCTTTGGCCCCAGTAGGCTTCGGCCCTGCTGGACCCCTACAGAAAACTGCTGTGGTGGAAAAAGTCAGGCGTATGACCTCTCTAAATTCATCAGGCTTCAAGGGCCTGTTTGCCAGCCTACAAAATCAAACCGTGTGCCCTTTTCGTACTTTGGTTCAGCAGTTATAAGGCTGCTCGATCCATGAAAGAGGCGTTAGTAAATACACCCACGGTTGACCTTATCGTTTATATTATACTCTAATAAACCATTGGCGGTATTTTAAACGGCTTTTGTTGAATATTAAAATAGGGATTTGATTCAGTACTTTGAGATTACAAAGTATCCTTACTTAAGGTTATATTTATATATATATAAAAGCGAAATAACATTCACTAATTAATAACTAAATCTCAGAAACTATCTAAAACACCTACAAAAACCGCAAAAAAAAACCCATTTGCTGTTTTGGAGCCCCACTTATTTATTTAATTCAGTTTTTAGTGTTTTTTGTTATAATAGCGGCAACAAAAATGCATCATGTGTGAAAATGTCAACTGTTACTATTACCGTTCATGAGATATAACCTGGTGACAGATGAGTAGAAAGCCGGACGAACTTACGGACGTACAGCGAAGTCTTCGTAATAGGGTCCCATTTTAACCCTTGGAATCGGAACCCTAAAAAATCATTTTGCACGCTAGAAAGAGCACATTTCTTTCATATTACCAAAACCTAGACCAAACAGCCGCTAGACCGTTTCTCAGGATTAAATCAGACGTGAAATAATCACAGGTAAGTAGCAATATTTCTTGTTCACTTCCTAAGTAATAAATCACTCTAATAAATCATATTTATCTGCTAACATTTGCCGTCTAGGTTGATAGACACAGGCCTATTAATCATTGGTACACCTGACTGTTTGTTAGATCCAGGTCAAAAATATTTTGTTAGGCTGTAAACATATTATGGCGAAAATACATGTACCTATGTAAGCATGAGTTGACAGAAATATTATAGTGAAGTGGCTCTAGATAATATTCTGTCAACGATAATGTTTTCACAAATCCTTCTTCGAAAACAAAGGTAACAATGCCTTAGAGTGACCAGAAAGAAAGAAATATAAAAAAAACGGTAATTTAAAAAACTAAAAAACCCGACTGCTTTTCTGAGCATTCATGAAAAAGCCCTAAAACAAGAAAATCTGGCAGTCGGGACCCATTCTAGAATTGAGAGCACATACCTATATTACATTGCAGATTACTCCAATCTATTGACTAGACGGCTGACTTTCTAGAATGGGTCCCGACTGCCAGATTTTCTTGTTTTAGGGCTTTTTCATGAATGCTCAGAAAAGCAGTCGGGTTTTTTAGTTTTTTAAATTACCGTTTTTTATTTTTTATTTTTTTAGTTTTATTTTATTACGATATCACTTTCAAAGTAATTACGAATCTAAAGACACCTCTCAAACTAAAATCCATCGAGCCGTTCAGGTCGCAGAGCGTGCTAAACATTTGAATTTGGCGCTAAAAATCCGCCATTTTGTTTTTTTTTTATTTTGGTATACCCAGTGTCACTCTCACAGTAAATACGAATCTAACGACGCCTCTCAAGCTAAAATCCATCGAGCCGTTCAGGCTGCAGAGCGTGCCAAACAATTATACATACATACATACATACTTACATACATACATACATACATACATACTCTCGAAAAACATAACCCTCCTTCTGGCGCAGTCGGGTAATAACACAAACACATATTTCAAAAATTATGTAGTATCATTAAAATAAGTTACTTATAATAATAAAATACTTATATATGTTCATATTATAAACGGCTCATAACATTCGAGATAAACGGCTATATCTTTATTGATTTTTTCACAACTTCAAGGAACCAAACAATAAGGTTTTATATTAATTCGATACTTCCACGCGTCCTCGAGTTAAAAGGTCTTGACAGACAGACGAACAACAAAGTGACCTATAAGGGTTCCGTTTTTTTTCCTTATGAGGTACGGAATACTAATAATGCGAGGCCTAAAAATGCACCTTCCTAAACATCGATATATATGTACTACGCACTAGATTTGGCATGCCGTTCAATCACTTTGCTTGACTGACATGTACTGCATGCCGTACACCTTGACTTGATGACATTAGTGCAGTATTGTGGTATTTGAGCGCTGTAAGCTTTCAGAGTTTTGTTAGACGTCACAATGACAATTTAGCGCTGCAGTGAACTTTTGTTTTAACTTTTCAGTATTGTGACAAATAGTGTCTATGAACGAGCTTGTCTATCACTCAGAGTGTAAGTCGATGTTCCTAAATAATTAAATACTACGATATTTTAAATAATAAATAACGTGACACTGGTGTTCTAGTAAGACCAGCAGTGAGGCCATACAACTAGTATCGTCATGAATGAAAAAGAATAGCTAAATGAGTTGCTATGATAAGCACAAAACTCGAAAATCACCGGACCAGCCTGGTTGTTTTTTAGGGTTCCGTACGCGGCCCAGGCGTTAGGAGACGCAGGAAAATTTCTAACCACCAAACGCTGATTGTTAAACGGTACTGCGCGTGCTCACGGATGACGAGTAATTTATTATTATTTATAACTTGTAAAATATAATAGAGCATATCCAAGACGCTGCACAAGGAGACTTACAAACTAATGGGTAATGGGTAGCTCACCGTCCGAACCAAACCCGAGTCGACGGAGCGTTGTGTTCCACGCGTGCCTCAAAAAGATTTCAGCAAAATGGATAACACCCACATGGCCCGATGCCTGATAAGGCTGCTGGATTGTTTAGACTAACCTGTCGGTATAGTGGTTAGTGCCCCTGACTGCTACACCGGAGGTCATGGGTTCGATTCCCACCCAGGACAAATGTTTGTGTGATGAGCACGATCATTTGTTCTGAGTCTGGGTGTAAGTTATCTATAATATGTATGTATATAGAAATATGTAAGTATGTTTATCAGTTGTCTAGTATCCATAACACAAGCTCAGCTTAGCTTGGGACAAGACGGCGTTGTGTGATAATTGTGGAATATTATATTATATTATTGTTTGAAAGAATTGTTTTAAATCTGAAAAACATTGGACAACTGAAAGCACAGCTCCGAGACGTTATTTGATGAATTTTGACCTCAAAAAAAGGCCGCTTTCCGATCGTCCGGTAACCGACCGGACCGAGCCCAAGTCGTCGACGGCGCGTACTATTCCCGCGCGCCTCAAGGAGCTGTCAACAAACCTAGAGTCCAGCCTGCTAGCTGCAGGCAGGTAGGGTTGAAGCCTACTTGGTCAACGGTCGGCTTCTGAAAGGAAGGATCGGCCCCGGTATAATAGGCAACGACGGAACGGGATAGGTTTTTAGTCATTATGAGTCTGACACTATTTCCCGCTCCGCCCAAGGGCGCGATCTGTTATTGGATGATTTTCCCACTGAAAAAAAAAACTTGAAAAAAAAAAAGAAAACTATTTCTAAAACGTCCAAGTAATATAAATAGTCCTGAGCACGTCCTCAGACATAACCTTAATTCGGAATTCAGAGCACATGTGTTCATAAATCTCTTTAGGTAACCCAAGGCGACAAATATATCACTTACAATTAGGGTTGTCGAGTTTCAGGTGCTCGTCCAGACGAAATAGGATAACATGAGATAATGTAGGATAGGTTTCCAAGGGCGAAGTGTTTGTGAAGGGCAAATACGAGGAAATCTTCATAGCAAGGCGTTTTAATTGATGACTAGTTTTTAAGAAGTTGCTCTTCTCATGGCAGAAACATGGGGGAATTGCTCTGCATCAAAATACAGGCTTTGGATAGTCACGTCGGGGTCACCAATTTGTAGAATAGTCATTTTGCTAATACGTATTTCTATGTCAAAGCGCTAGGTGAATCACGTCACCGCACGGCGTCAAATACTCGGGATGACTGGCGGGCCCTCGTGATGATTCCCGATGTTGCACGAATGGGCATTCGGATGTTTTGGCAACTAGCGGCAAACAGCGGTCGGCTACATTCGCAATTTATCCCGATCGCTACACCAAGTTTAGCTACAGATACAACTATTGTTTTTGTTATGTAATTTCTGTAATTTATTTCTAATTTATTATAGAAACTAAAGCGCCCTAGTCTTTTTAGTAGCTGAGCACGAGAAACGGTCTCCATATCAAGCTAACGAAGTATTTTTTTTTAGGTGGGAAAATCATCTAATTACATCTCCCGCCCTTGGGTGGAGCGGGAGTATGTGTCAGACTCTTATTGACAAAAAACCCACTCCTGTACCTTCGTTGCCTTTCATATCAGGGCCGAGCCTTCCTTTCAAAAGCAGACACTTGGCCTCAGTAGGCTTCGACCCTGCTGGGCCGCTACGGTTTGCTGACATTTTCTTGAGGCGCGCTTGGAACAATATGCGTGGTCGGGCGGCGACATATCCATTGCCTGCCGTCTACAAGCCCGAACCTACAAGCTAGCAAAGCAGTGTGCCCGCTTTATCAGAACTATAATGTAGGAAAACATTTTTATCCAAAAAACTCTAACAGTCTGTTCAGTTCTCAATCCGCTAAGAGCAGAAGCAGTTATTTCATAATTATTCTCCTAAAAACAAAATCTTAAGTCATGCTAAAAATCGGCATCAAAATCAAAGAGTAAAGAACGAGCGAAGCGAGCTTCAAAAATTGAGCAACCTGCCTTAAAGTTCAATTTTCTTTTGATAAACAAGAAATTACAGGATGACAAGGTAATTGATTGTAATAGGGCCTAATAGCCTACCGCTTCACGCCATAGTCCTCTTAGTCTAAAAGTAAATAAGCTACTGCTTGCCGAGATCAACTGGATTAACAGCCAAGATCAAGCAGTTGACCGCGACCGACGGGTAGGCCACCCCTGTCCTAGATAAACTGAGAAAAAAATACATCATCATCATCAGCCTTTTAATGTTCCCACTGCTGGGACTCAGGCCTCCTCTCTAGGAGAGGGAATGGGCCATAATCCACCACGAGGGCCCAGTGCGGATTCGTGGATGTCACATGTTTTCGAATTTTTTGGTTCTAGGACATGCCGGTTTCCTCACGATATTTTCCTTCACCGTTTTGAGAGCAGTGGTGAAAATATAAACTACACAAAGTAATGCGCCTGGCTGGGTTTGAACCTGCGACCTACAATTCGTAAGACGGGGCCGTTACCACTCGGCCACCACTGCTCTCAAAAAAAAAATACAGAGTTCAAAAATTCATACTAGTACTTGCCTCAATGCGAAACCACAACCTCACGCATGAGAAACGGATGCCTTAACTACTAGATCATCACAACAATCTGTATAGATTCTAATATAATTTCAGAGAATTCGTCAGCCCTAAAAACAATAAATTAGCGACATGACCCAAAGCTATGTTTACCTGTTCTCGACTTAAATGGGTTGAAGATCCATTAAGGTCTGTCTGGGGACTAGAAAATGATGTATTGGGCCCGCTTTGATAGTGTAGCCTTAGGCTATTTAGAATAGAATAGAATAGAATAGAAAAACTTTTATTCGAGATAGACACAGCACAACGGTTAAAAACAAAAAATAAAAAAGAACCAAAGTACAGAGTACGCTGACTGTGCCCGCATCGAAAGGGTGACCACCTCATCATTTTTATTCATGTTTCCTATTTAAGGTCTAAACCAGGGATAATCAACTTCTATATTGGAGAACGTGACGTGATGTGCCGCCAAAAATCTTGGTAGACCTGGAATACAATTTAGGATATTTTTATTTCGGGTATAGATGTTTCTCTCTTTGGATGAAATACTAATATTCTGCTGCAGCTTTTTAGACTAAAAATCGACCTTAAATTAAATAGTCGAACCGTAGGCGCGGACTTGTGGACGATGAGCAGCGCCCTCCAGTACAGTACGTTCGACGGTTCTTGGCGCGCCTGAAGTTAGGCTCTGCGAACTTTAGCGCTTGTGCACTCGTAAAAAAATAAATGGTTTGAAAAAACCAATGCCAATAGCAGTTGTTATTGCTGTTAACAACTGTTATTGGCATTTATTTTTATAAATCATTTAGTTGACGCGCTTATTTTGAGCGCTAAAGTTCGCAGAGCCTAACTTCAGGCGCGCCAAGAACCGTCGAACGTACTGTAATAAAGGCAAAGCCCAGTTGTCCTAGCAGTGCTAGTGGCAGTTGTTGTGCACTAGCACTAGGACTACTAAGTCCTAGTGCCAGTTGTCCACGGCGCGTATGCGCCCAGGTGCACCTTAAGGAGATATCAGCAAGACTGTAGAGGCCCAGCATGGCCGATGGTCCTAGAACGCAAAAGGCAACTAAAGGACACAGATGTGGTTTTAGTCAGTATTTTCACACGTCCTTCCATTCTACCCTATAGTGAGAGAAATTATTGCATGATTCCCGAAATAAAAAAACGACTTAAATCGACGAGACTACGGGAGAAGTGACCTGTGACCTATACTTGTTGACCTTGACTTGAAGGTCAACATAGTCAACGAAACTGTAATTAAAAGTTTATTTTATTTAAAAAAATGTACAACGAGAACTCAATTAATTAAAATCGACCACTGTAACTTTAAAAGTTTTGCAATGACGACAGTCTACATAGTTTTTATTTTTTGTTTTCGACTAATGATGGAATGTAAAAACTTTACCACTTAATTAGTTGAAGGTGAGCAAGTTTTTTTGTTAGTCTATGTTTATTTTTTTTAATAAATCAGTGCTTGACTGCGATCCCACCTAATGGTAATAGCCATGGGTGGTTGAGGCCTGGAAATTGTTTCGTAACCAAATAAAAAACATGGCGGCGCGGGCCGTTCAACCAATCAGCGCGCAAGATGTGTTCCGTTTTATACCATTTTACATTTGAACAGTTTCACTTCGGTGGATTGTAATCTAACGAAAAGTGATGCGTTAAATTGTAAGCAGTATGTTGCGATTCACAATCTGTTAACGATTTATAATCTTGAGAGATAGGCTACATCTAATAGTATTGTTTTTTTTTTTATAGGAAAAATCATCCAATGACATCTCTCGCCCTTGGATAGAGCGGGAGACAGTGTCAGACTTTTACTGATTAAAAAGTCCACCCCGTTTCTTCGTTGTCTTTCATACCAGATCCAAGCTTTCCTTTCAGAAACAGATCCTTGGCCCTTACAATTTT
Source organism: Leucania comma (assembly GCA_958295575.1). Lineage (NCBI taxonomy): Eukaryota > Metazoa > Arthropoda > Insecta > Lepidoptera > Noctuidae > Leucania > Leucania comma. Next base: position 6,298,584 of record OY282483.1, read on the forward strand.
GCGATGACATATAAAATGTTTAACAAATAAAAAAATTGTATCTCATCTAATCTTGAAAAAGTTCCACCGCAAAGTTCTTCAATCTCTTTTCCAACTAACGTTAAATAATTCATACTCCTAATAAAAATGTATTTCCTTATTCAGTGTCCTTAATATAATACAGCTCCTACTTTTAAATAACTGGAGATTTTTACTACGGCCAGTCACATTAAAAGGCGTTTCTCGAAATGCTATTCATGAAAATTTACATAAATCTGTTCTGCTAGCAATGTGCCCTGCGCACTACCACTTAAATATGCAATTACGCAAAGAAACTCCGAGCATAGCTGTATTATTTAGATTTGGTCAAGTCCAAACCACGGAGCCTTGAGTGTAGGGTAGCCAGCCTTTCAGTGTTATACAGGATGCATTTTGCACAATTTATGTGATGCACTAGTTTAAATCAAGTTTAAAAAAAAATGCCCTTTCCATTGTATTTTGGGTGACTTCGAGCATTGTATGAGTTTGTTTCACGTTGACGCGATCGACACGTTCATTACGTTCGGCGCTCTGATTGGTCCGCTCAAAGTTCTTAACCAATCAGAAAGCCAAACACGGTAACGGTTTCAATCGCGTTAATGTAAAAACAAATCGCATTCAGTGCACTGATCAGGGGGCTTACTCTCGAGTTTAATTCCGATCGGTCGACATTGGAATTATGACGTTAGGTACTCTTGAATTCGATGCTAGCGCCAAATTGGTTTAAAATTGCGTGACCACACGCCAAGACCATTCCCCATTTTACTTACGTTTCCCAAAAAGGTCACGCAATTTAGCCCTATCATCGAATTCAAGAGTACCTAACATCACAATTCCAATGTCGACTGATCGGAACTAAACTCGAGAGTAAGCCCCCAGGCCCCCGAAGCAGACTACGGTATTTTAAACTATTTAAAGCTACCTTACTGAGGTGCTTGTATGAGTAATAACATAAATCCTCCTGGCCGAATTTCGATCATGGTGGCCAATCTCAACTGAAATTGGCCACCTACGCTGGATATTGCTTAAAATATTAGTGTGACTATTACAACATTAGTGTGATTATATAAACAATTTTGTCTTCAAAATTAATTGTCATTTAAAATGGTTATAAATTTTATCTGGCGACATCTAATTTATCATTAATAATAATATTCCCTTCACGTAACGTGATCTAGTTCCAAACTAAGCAGAGCTGCGTGCTAAGAATACTATATAGATTTATAGACAACTGATAAACATACTTATATACATATACACCGTTAAATTTTAGTCGTTTTAATCCCGCGGAAGGTCGATTCGGTACATGGAATACTATCGATTTGTAAAGAGAAAATTAAAAATTAAGTACTTTTAAAAAAAAAACTTTAATTAATATACGCGTGCACGAAATTAATTTCTTTAAGTAAACGTCAGCTGAGCGAGGCCCATGAACTGTAGGGAGTTAGAACGCAACGATGTACCTAATCGACCGTTGGATTTTTTTTTGTGAATTTTTCCATATTTTTCACCGTTTAAACCTTTCCTAGAGTATCACAAATATTTCAAGCTAAATCGGTCCAGGCGTTCTCGAGTTCTAGCGAGACTAATGTACAGCATATTTATTTATATACGTAAGAAGAAGAAGACTATAGATAAATTACACCCAGACTCAGAACAAATGTTGTGTTAATGTGCAATGTATTTTTATTTATTTACCTGGCGACTCACAGTACTAGCATGTCTTGTTTAATTGTTTTTTTTTTTTAATTCTTAGAATGTTGTGTAATGTGTTACAAATATTGTTAAATTTTCATCCATTCGACATAAATGTAAATTTGTTGATGAAGTGAATAAATAAATAAATAAAAATGATCGAGCTCATCACACAAATATTTTTTTAGGGTGGGATCGAACTATGGTATAGCAGTCAGGGCCACGAACTATTGAACCAAGAAGCCAGCCAACAATTGTTAAAACAAAATTTAATTTTCTCATAGTCTCACAGAAAGTTAAATCTACGTATTTCTAATCAAGATACAAACCCCCTATTCCCCCTTTTAATTACTCAAATCAAAGCACAATATTTAGGCTTCAAACCCCTGGGGCAATGAAGACGTTAAGATGTATATCTTTTGTCAGAATAAGGCTAAGTTGAAGAGCCACAGATGGATGCTAGCTGCTATGAAATATTAATCTCTTGAGAAAGAGTGGTACACTGGCGTGCAGAGAAATTGGCAAGCGAATGGTTTTTGTGTTGGGAAAACGCGGCATTTATTTTTCTTGACGCAGATTTATAATAATAATTTATACTTTATTTCGGACATTGAAAATCCATAAGGTGTTAGTAACAGAAATACTTATACAACTATGTTAGTAACAAAATGAATAAAAAAAATAATAAATAATAATTTTAAAATATCGATCCCTCTTAATTCATATATTTTCCCTCAGCACGGGGGGCAGGCATGCCTGCGGGACTAGTGCATCAGGAATGGACAGTCTGTTTTCTCAGCAATTACCTTCAGGATGCTATTAGAGGCTCCACGTATCCTACGCATCAGGGATGCTGTTCTCTTGCGCATGATAGCCTCAAAACTATCTGTCGGCCTCGGCAAACATGCCTGAAGCGCTACAGAACCGCGGAAGCCCCAAAAACACCCGGAAAGCGTTATTGTACTGAAAACGAAGAGCGTTATAGGCCCTCTGCGTATACGTGACCCACAGGCTGCAGGTATAAAAAGTCTGTCCTGACCTGTAATGCAATGATATAAGAAACAAAACCTTCGTAAAAAATAGATCAACAGTCTCGAACAAAAATAACACTCGAAACTCTCACCAAACACTTAACAATTCTACATAAGTAATTAAGAGTCATAATATAAACATTTTTTTAGGGCTTTTTTTCTTATATCAATGCTGTTATGTAATTAATAATAATGTTTATTTATATTCTGGGACCTATATTTATTTTTATGTTCCAGAAATAAAAATAAGAGTTGGTAAAAACCTAAAAAAATGGTGAAAAACTAAATTCTAAAACGTTTAGATCAATAGAATAAACTCAAGTTATAAACCGAAATTAACATAAAAAACCATTTCCTGTCTATTTTAGGCGCACATGGTATATGGACGTCGTCCACTCGAGCCTGGTCCTGATAAGACGGTGAGTTACCTATCACTAGCCATCTTTTTAATTGAAAAAAAAACACCTCATATTCGTACACTAATCAACAAATTGTAGAAACAGTTTGACCTAAATACTTTTTCACTATTAGTTAGGAACAATCAGACATTTTTCATTTGTCTAGTAAAAATAATAAACGTAAATAAAAGAACAAGGCCAAATTTTCAAATACATGGACAATATTTATTCTGAATCTGAAAAAGAAACATCGCGAAAAAACCTAGACAAAAATACAAACACATCGCTCAAGTCACCGAACACTTAAAAAAGTATAGTTTCGTAGAAATCTTAACACATGTCAGTCTTGTCACAACCGATGTCGGACCAGTGGCGTGACGGAGACGCGACGCGATGGTAACGTGACTGATGAGACTGCATGTCGTGACCAGAACTTAGGATTGATCACTTCATGATATGATCGACCAGTTCATGAAACGTGCCACCATTTCATGAATTAGTCGGTCATAGTACCTTGCTCTCTGGTCACATCATGATATGAACTAGTCAAATCAATAAACACTGCGTTCATCAAAATATAAAGCTTAGCACAATTATTGTGCTGAAATTAAAACCGTAGGTCTGCGGTCCCTCGAATATGTGAAAAAAAACCTCTAAGTTAACGAAAAAAAAAAAGATACGGCCGTTTACTTCGCAAAAAACTTATATTTTGACACTATCAAGGAAATCAAAATTCAAAGGGGACTTCCCTTTGATCTAGATCCCTGGAATATGGCATGAAGCAAAATCCTATAGCACAACTATGGGAATAAAACTGAAAACTGAAAATTTGTAGTTACATCATAAAAAAAAAATACTTTTTTCGATTCGGAAAAATTTTTGAGACTCGATTCGGGAATTGAACTTGTTAAGTTAATTTGCACGGAACCCTCAGTGTGTGAGTCCGACTCACACTTGCCCAGTTTTTAAGAATTCTGTTACTGTCAATTTTTAGGCTTGCTTGCCATTAATAATCCACAATTATTATTATAATAACATTATTAATTTATAGTTATGTATATATTCTTTTTCAATTTGTTTATCTTCAAGTTGCACCTACCATGTTATGTTTTTGCTCTACCCTAAGGTCGACTGTAAGAAAATGTTACAGATATTAAGTCCGCCTTTGTACAGTGTTTCTTACTAGTGCATAAAGTTTTAATAAATAAATAAAAATGCATAGCGTAACATAATCAACCTTACAATGTTTCCATTGATGGGAGGAGCAGGAGAGGGAAAGGGCCGTAACCCATCACGCGAGCCCAGTGCGGGTTGGTGGATGTCACATGTCTTCGAATTTTTGGTTCCATGATTTACCAGTTTCCTCACGATATTTTCCTTCACCGTTTTGAGAGCAGTGGTGATGAAATAAATTACACAAAGTTATGCGCCTGACTGGATTTGAATCGGCGACCTACAATTCGTAAGTCGAGACCGTTACCATTCGGCCACCACTGCTCTCCCATAAATAAAAGTGCAATGAAATATATATACGGCGCAAAGCTACGTAATTTTATATAACTAACGCGGGCTTGCAACCTGGACTCAGTAATTTAAATGCAGCTATGGAACAATGTTGCCAACGATATAATGTATGATTTTAATTGCAATTTGCTTTATAATTAAATTCAGACCACCTATACAGATTTTCAGGGTTCCGTACTCAAAAGGAAAAATGGGAATCTATTACTAAGACTCCACTGTCCGTCCAACCGTCCGTCTATCTCTCTGTCCGTCTGTCACCAGGCTGAATCTCATGAACCGTGACAGACAGTTGAATTATCACAGATGATGTATTTCTGTTGCTGCTAATCAACGCACAGCCAAAACTATTAGTAGTTCCGGGACACAAGTCTAGGAACGTGAAATTTTGCACAAAGCCTACTCTTCATGATATAGGCGAGCACTAAGAAAGTTTTTTAAAAATTCAACTTATGAGGGAGTGAAAAGAGAATAATTCATCTGTATCCAAAATTTTATTCCTTGGTTGGTTTATTATGTATATGTAAATCGTACACCATAAACTACCTGAGTACTTTTTCTCCTTCTCTGTGTAATCAATCCAAAGGTTGTCTGTAAGAGATCGCTTTTAGCGATAAGACCACCCAATGTGACACCCTATTAATTTTAAGTTCTTTATGTATTTTTTTTGGTGTACAATAAAGAATACATCTATCTATCTATCTTGAAACTTAGCATAATTAGTTACAGCACTGGCCAACGCTGAAAACCAGCGCTGTGTGCTCATCGCATTGTGCATGAGGGCACAGCTTTATGCTGAGCGTTCGGCCGTTTTGCACGGATGTGGCGCATATCTTTATATGTTATGTTGGTCTAGTTTTTAGTTGCGTCATTCCGTGTAAATAAACTATTTTTCTTTCTTTCTTTTCTTTCTTTCTTAGTAGCTATAAAAAAGATTTCATTATTCATTTTTCAAACCCCATAAATCGACTTAGGCGGTATGAAAGGTTATATGGGAGAATCTTATTCCTTGGGTAATAAACTTGAAATTTGGCAAAATTTCTAATCAAAATAAACAATAAAGACTATTCAAGTTTTTTTTAAGAAAACATTCTCGCGAACGAAGTCACTGCGCTAACCGTGTGTTTTAAGCTGGTATAGATTTTTTTGCAACACACCGCACAGCTTTGAAAGTCCTTGTAATTTTTTCATGTGTACTTAAAGAAATTTCATTTGAGAAGCGCATTGTTTCCTATAAGCTTGTGTTATGTAGATTGTTCTTTAACTTCCGTAAAGTGACTTAGTGTCTTCTGATATTTTGTTACATAAATGCTTAGGTTAAATCAAAAGAGCGGAAGACAAAGCGCTGAAATTGTGACAATTTCACATCGGTCGCGACAATCACCGACCGCGCCGGTTCTTAGCTCTGTCCTTTTCTATCAGTTTTTTTTTATATATTATTATACTAGCGCTTGACTGCGATCCCATCTGAGCGTAAGCAGTGATGCAATCGTTGATGGCGAGGCGCACTAGTTTATTAAGAGCCTATTCGCTTTATCCTAATCTGTTCTAGTTCCTCGATGTACGCGGTATAAACGACGAAGCAAAACGCTTAGTCTAGACCGTAGAAGTTTCAGCAACGTAAGGGAGGATATTCGCCGTACGTCGGGTTATCCGATGGTAGAACGGAGATGGCGGAATTGATGGATGGAGGACAGATTATAGATAAAGTCACACATCGCAAATGTGAGTTTCGAGTCAAGGTTTTCTGATTGCGATGTTAGCGCGTAATGTATCTTTTCTTATAATATATCAATGCATTTATAAATGGATCAAAAACTACCCGTCAACGATATTTTGGGTCGTTCAGTTTCCTTCAAAATGGTTGAACTGAGTGGGGTTGGCGTACGCATCATGCTCGTGAACTGGCGCCGTCAGTTGAGACTGGTCATTTCTTAACTGCCAGTGGTTTATTTCAATTTCTATTTTATTTTTATTTTTATCTACTTTGTGCTCACATAATAGAAGTGACAAGAAATATGTAAATTAGATTATAATTATGTAATTCATATAATAATTTAAAAGAGTATTCATAGAGTTTCTTGGCCGTTCGTAGCCATAGATATCTACGGTATCGGACGTGATATTTTGACAATTCAAAAGTGTGTGTAAATATAAATAGTATATTTAAAATAAACATTTCTTATTTCTGATAAAAAAAGCTATTTATACTGTACGTCACATAAGATAAAAAAGGTAAAAATATATAATAACGTGCAATTTAGCTTAACTTTTTAATACCGGTCAACATTTTGACTATTCAAAAGTGTGTGTATATGTAAACGATATACGAATATGTAATAATAAACACTTCATAATTCTGATAAAAATGCTATTTATACAGTACGTTACAAAAGATAAAAAATTATACGTAAAAAAAGACAACAATAAAAGAAATACCTATAAAAATGAACAAACACCGTCCACAGGTTCAGACACCTAAACCGCGCATACAAAACAGACTTCACGCGTTATTATCAATCGCATTTTGGCCGGTCCATTCAATAAAATCCAAATCCTCTATTGTTCTTCGTAAAATAACAAAACGCGACTCTATTCCCGGCAAATATCTAATTCGCACATTGCGCGCAAAATTAGGCCGCCATTTTGACAACGGTTTAGGCCGGAATCCATAAACATGGAGAATAAACTGAATAAAATTTTTATTTAATAAAAGAACTGTTGAAAGAGAGGATTTATTCTTCAGAGGGTTTTTGGATTGTTTGAAAGAGGTACCTTGACTCTGGAATGGAGAGCGTAACTGATTTGGACATAGGTGAGCGTCCTTTCTCTGGAGCCCTAACCACCGGTATTTTGGACCTTGCTCCCGACACCGTCGGACAACTGTTTTTTTTTTTTTTATAATTTTAAATGTATTTTAAAAACATTTAAAAATTGTAAAAAATATGTTTAACAAATGAATAAGGGGAAAAATAATAATAAATAATAAATCGTTTATTATCAGGCATCTTGGCGCATAGATACATACCTTACATACTAACATATATAAAGTAAATACAAGTTATAGTTTGTAAATATACAAAAGTAAAACTACTGAGAGTCGTCCGACGGATGCGAGTTGCACAGGACCGGGCGTTATGGAGACGCTTAGGGAAGCTTATATTCAACAGTGGACGTCTTTTGACGGAAATTATGATGATAATGATGAAAATAACTAGTGAATTGTACGCACCTGTGCTTAAACCTTAACTGGTCAGTTGGTCTAGTGGTTAGTGGGTTTACTGCTATGCCGGAGGTCGTGGGTTCGATTCTCACCCAAGACAAATGTTTGTATGATGAGCACGTTCATTTGTTCCGTGTCTGGGTGTAATTCATCTAATAATATTCTATCTAGAAATATATAAGTATGTTTATCAGTTGTCTAGTACTCTTAACACAAACTCTGCTTAGACTAGACTGCGTTGTTGTAAAAAAAACCTTCGGCGTAGTCCGTAGTTCAAACTTGTTGTCCTGAACATTGTTTTTTTTTTTGTTGGTGTGCTAACATCCTGGCTGAGGTGACACTGCAACATTTATCCGTAAGTCAATCAAGTTTCTACAAAGCAGATATTTTTCAATCCGTATTCACTTCACTTGATAGGAAAAGCTCCGTCCATTCTCTCTAGATATGCCGCAATCCAAAAGGCTATTATATGAAACAAAAGCATTGGACTGTTATGGCCGGCGATTTAATCAATGTTTCGTGATGGCAGCCAGTTTGTCATGAGATAACTGTACTAATGATGTGTTTTGAGGTTAATTTTGTGTCATAACTCCGAAAAGTAAGACATTTATACAGAGAACTAGGTGCTGCTCGAGGCTTCGTCCGCGTGAATGTTGGTTATTACGGATGGGAATTTGAAGTCAAAGTATCCCTTTGATATCTATTAATTTCACTTCCTCCACGCGTTCCTGAGGAAAAAGGCCTTAACAGGCAGATAGACGGACATCAAAGTGATCCTGTTAGGGTTCCGTTATTGCCGGCTCAGGTACGGAACCCCTTAAAATATTAGAACGTGGACGAAGCTAAAGCTGAATTTAAGGCCAGTATCAAACTCTGTTATTTTTTCCTTAAACAAAGAGTGTGTGAAAGGGAACCTACAGTTTGAACAGGCAACGGCTATAGTCGAGTGGAGGTAAATAAAGGTATATTTGAACAAAAACATCCTTAAACGAAGTGTTTGTTCAAACGTGGAAAGAAAAGGATGAGCACCCTTAAAATACTTTGCCATCTTTTTTTGGTGTATGTACTCGTTCCAAAATTTTAAAAATAAATATTGAACTTTCATATTTAGTAGAAACATGTTTATTTGCGCAATATACAAGAAATACAACATGAAAAATATAACCACATCTTATGACTAGCTACATACGTCATGCGGAAAGTGGGGACATCATGGTGCCTCTTCAGCCACTCCTCATATAGGAGATATACCACCATGATTGTGGCATGCTCAAACGTATGCTAGTGGAACTTCGATTTTTATTTCTCTACAATACATATTATACAGAAGATTAAAATATTTGTTTGTAATATCAAAATATATTTTTATTGTACTAAATACATAACATGAAAGTACATTCGATAGGTGTCTATATTGAAAATGCATTTTTTAAATTAACCTTTAGTAGTTGAGTAGTGGTGGCCGAGTGGTAACGGCCCCGACTTACTAGTTGTAGAGCGCGGATTCAAACCCAGCCAGGCGCATTACTTTGTGTAATTTATTTCATCACCACTGCTCTCAAAACGGTGAAGGAGAACATCGTGAGGAAACCGGCATGTCCTAGAACCAAAAATTCGAAGACGTGATATTCACCAACCCACACTGGGCCCACGTGGTGGATTACGGCCCATTCCCTCTCTTAGAGAGGACACCTGTGTCCCATTAGTGGGAACATTAAAAGTCTGATGATGATGATGACACTTTAGTACCTTTGTCTATCCGTCTGCCTGTACATCTGCCTAGCCGTCTGTCTAGTTTGTCTGCTCGTCTGTCTGTCCGCGTGTCTGTCCATCTGTCTATCAATATACTAGTAGATAGCTTAATGCTTAAGAAGTTATTAGATTACGTACATGCAAGAAAAAATATGGATTCCGTGGAAAAAATACTTTTCTTACTTTATATGTTGTCCGGTCCTGTGCGTCTCGCATCCATCGAACTCCAGCGACCTTGACCAGGTCATCGGTCCACCTTGTGGGAGGCCTTTCAACGCTGCGTCTTCCGGTACACGGCTGCCACTCCAGAACCGTTCGGCCTCAACAGCCATCTGTTCTGCGTGCAATGTGTCCAGCCCATTGCCAATTAAGTTTGGTGATTCTATGTGCTATGTCATCAACCCTGGTTCTCTTGCGGATATCTTCATTCCTGCTCCCCTAGCCAAGTTACAATCTTTTCGTTTTGCGTTAACGCTTGGGCTTGACCACGCCCCAAATCGTTTGTTCGAACAAAGGAGTTGGGGGCGTAGCCAACTACAAGCGTTAAAGCAAAACGAAACGATTGTAACTTGGCTAGGGGGGCTGATTCAATCATGCAAGGAAACTCCGAGCATAGCTTTTGTGTGCTTGTGGCGACACTTGGGGGAGGCCTATCTCCAACAGTGGACGTCTTTTGGTTGAAATGATGACGATGATTTTTTTTTTATGGTTGGTAAAATCATCCAATGAATCGAAAATCCCGCCCTTGGGCGGGGCGGGAAATAGTGTCAGATTCTTACTGACTAAAAACCTACCCTTCCATTCGTTGCCTTTGTCCCAGGGCCCGTGGTGACATTTTCACATAACCTTTGGCCCCAGTAGGCTTCGGCCCTGCTGGGCCCCTACAATGACGATGGTGATGTATTGTCACCAAACGGCATTACTCGTATGATTGTGCGGTTTTATGAATTTGACGTGAACGAAGTCGCAGGCACCTGCTAAAGGTAATTTTTTCATAAGAGATAATGATTTGACAATTCGAATGTTGCACGTTTTTTCCATTTCATAAATAGTGAGGTGCCGCTACAGATATTGACAGAAAGATCGAAAAATATTCGTAAAATCGTAAGAATTATCATTTTAATTTTTTACGACTAATTATGGTCAGCTTTTGTTCTTCCTGAGGATAATTTAACAGTGGCTAGTGAGTTAGACACTCATAAAATAAAATACAATTTAGTCATTATATTTTTTCATCTCTCTTTTGTGATAACCCAGACGAAAGTATAAAATTACTCGCCTAGATATTTTTACTTACACTTTATTACAACTTTACTAATAGGTAGGTACAACATATCATGGTCCTACTTGCCTTAAAGGTTGTATTACTAAGAAAAAACCCGTTAAATCGACTTTGGAGACATCACTTTGATCAAAAAGCTGGTATCATATTTCCGAAGTTTGACATTTGCACTTGTCAAATCATTGTCTCTAATGAATAAATAGAGTTTAGTCATAAATGTACAAACACGTTGCAACAAAACTTAATTCTTTACATTTTTTTTCATAGGATTGATTCCGGCAGGGTTGTGTCTTTACGACCGTGTACTCCATTTTGTTTTGCTCTTCAATTCTCATAGATGACCGAAGAGCTTATGACATGGAGTATTTGGTCGTGGATGTGCGACCCTGGCGAAATTGACACGAGATTGTTTGCAGGTTTATTTGACGTCAGCTGTTAACGGGTTAAAAAAGCATGAGTACAAAATACTTATATTAAAAAAATAATAAATATTAAAATTCGGAACTACTACTTGAAGTGCTCTCAACTTTAGTTCGGTCTTCGTCAGAATTGTCATATTTTAAGTCCTATTAATGATTTGATATATCATCATAATATTTATTAGTTTATAACATTAGCATAAATATGTATTTTATTATTGTAAGTCACTAATTTTAATAAATAAATAATAATTAGTTATTTCAAATATAACATTTGAAATAACTGTTATTTATTTATTGTGCACACACCTACCACAGTTTTGTCTTTTTAACCCAAAGGTTGACTGGTAGAGAATGCCTTGTTGCATTAAGTCCGCCTATGTACCACTATTGTACATGAAGATTAAATAAATAAAACACGATAAAATGAAATTCTTCCCATATTTTTTCCATTTTTGTGACAATTCAACCTATCGGTATTATAGTAACGAACAATGAAACGACCAACAAACAAACTGCACAAGGGAAATTCGTGGAGAATTTCATCACTAGTTTATGCAACATGGAGGAAAATATGCAATCATTTGACTGGCCTGCCCTGTTGGTCTCTAGTGGTTAGTGGCCCTGATTGCTATGCTAGTTTGTGGGTTCGATTCCCACCCAGGACAAGCCTTTGTGTGATAAACACGATCATTTGTTCTGTGTCTGTGTGTAATTTATCTATAATATGTATGTATTTAGAAATATATATGTTTGTTTAACAGTTGTCTAGTACTCATAACACAAACTCTGCTTGGTGTGGGACTAGACGGCGTTGTGTGAAAGTTGTGGAATATTATTATTATTTAAATGAATTTTTCAAGTAACAGCTTACGAATAGTTTTAGAAATTATAATATGTTTCATGGTTTTCAATAAATTGGGAGAGCTCACCGTGCATACGTTCGGGAAAGTTACAAAGCCTGGTACTCGTAACTGTATGTGTGTATATGTTACTCTCCAAACCCGTTTGAACCCGTAGGATGAACTAGTTTTGCCTAAGCCAAATCACTTCTCCTTACATGCGTAGAGCCCATAGAAATACACCGTTAAATTTTGATCGTTTTAATCCCGTGGAGGGTCGATTCGGTACATGAAAAGTGTTTCAAAATCGATTTGTAAAGATAAAATTAATTTTTTTTTTTTTTTTTTAAACTCTATTAAATTTATGCATGTACGAAATTAATTTCTTTAAGTAAACGAGTCAATGACCTTGTAGGTAGTTGTTCAAGGCTAAGGCCGGGAAGGGTCCAGGCCTTAGCCTTCTAATCTAACCTGTCCGTGTCAGGGTGCCCTAAAATTCCGATGTAGTACGGAACCCTTCGCGTGCGAGCCTGATTTGCACTTAGCCAATTTTTCATTTGTATTCCTTATAACGTGTTATGCAATATTTCATAATGGTTCAGCAGGCTTAGCTAAGTTGATAATCTATAATCGTTAACGATTAGAAAACTAATCAAATGTATGGAAATGGCATTATCTCAACAAAACTCTTAGCCAAGCTCACATCGTTCAAAATGACAGAATGAAACGTATCGTTTCTAAAATGTTCATCGCTACATCCTGTAATTTTAAAGTATAAATGGTACTAAAGGCCCATTAAGACGGTGCGAGTTTCTCAAATCAAACCATTTTCACCAGAGTGGCACGCGTCATGCTCGTAAACGGCCGCCGTCAGTTGGGACTGGTCATATCTTAGCTGCCAGTGGCTTACTTTCTATTCAATTTCTATTTTTTTATTAGTTTATTGTATTTTTTCATTATTTGCTTTCTAATTTTTTTTCTTTATTGCGCTCACATAATAGAAGTGACAAGAAATTTGTAACCAAGATTTATGTAACTTATAATATGATTTAAAAGAGTGTCCATGGAGTTTCTTGCACGTTCTTCTCCATAGAGATCTACGGATCTTTGGAACGTGCAATTTAGCTTCACTTTTTTGGACTGACCGACATTTTGACAAACCAAAAGTGCCTGTAATTGGTCTGTTTGAAATAAACTATTCTGATTCTGATTTTGAGTGTACGAGCGAGAGGTAAGCCATACTCGCTCGTCCACTTTGGCGAGAATGTTCGAGACGAGAAACTTTTTCTATATTCTTACGATTATCGTACGTTCGAGACGAGAAACTCGCACCGTCTAAATAGGCCTTTAAGTTGAGGTGTTAGCGATTGTAGAAAGAGATTAGACGTGAAATAGCTGTAACTTGGCTAGGCCTGCAGAAATTTAAGCGTGAAACTAAACAGAAAAACTTACTTTCGCAGTCCTAAAATAATATTAGTTATGATTTTGTAAATAGGCAAAATTGAAACATTTTTAAAATTGTCAATCTCTCGTGATTTATTTATTACCAGAATCTAATTTTGAAAACAACACACCATTCAACTCAATAACTAATTTATATTTTTACTTCGTGCACTAATCAATCACAAATGTTTGTACCACTTGAAATATATTTTGACGAAGCACCGATGCTCAAAATACTTTCCAGGTGTAAGTCAATCTTTTGTCAAATTTGGTTCCGTTGATCGATTGCAGTTTCATTTAATTTGCACGAAAATGTTAAGATTAACATTTTGAAAAATGAACCACGTAGGAGTTCTTATTAACATGCGGAATTCATCACGTATGTGGATTTGCTCGACATAAGTATGTTCTGGCCTGTTGATCTAGTGGCCCTGACTGCTATGCCGGAGGTCGTGGGTTCGATTCCCATTCAGGACAAATTTTGTGAGATGAGCACGATCATTTGTTCTGTGTCTGGGTGTAATTTATCTATAATATGCCTGTATTTAGAAATATATAAGTATGTTTATCATTTGTCTAGTACTCATAACACATGCTCTACTTAACTTAGGACTAGATAGTGCTGTGTGATAGTTGTGGAATATTTATATTATTTTATTGTAATGCGGGGAATAAGTTTGCGGGACGCGTGCGGGGCAGGGTAATTCCGCATGCGTGATGAAATCTTCATGTTAATAAAACACCAAATAATTGAATTTAGGAACAATCCTTAAAATTTATAGCTACCATACTACCTTTTCTTTTTCATGTTCTTTTCTATGTTATGCTATAAGTTTATCATCTGACTGTTTCTTTTTTTAATACAAATAATAACAAACTGGGAGGGTTGCGAGAATCTGATGGATACGAGATGCAAGGGATGTGTCGTTGTGGCAATACTTTGAGGAGCCCTATGCCCCTCAAAGGACGTCTTTCGGCTGAAATGATAATGATGATGCTGATACAGAAAATTAAAATTTTAATAATAAAAGTCTATACAAGCTCTAAACACATTAAAATATGGATTGAAAAAAAAAGGGGCTGTCATTTTTTTTTTTTCAGGAGATATTGAGAAGATCGCTTGAAACTAGTATGAACTTAATTATGGCTTAACAATTGTTATAATTTTTAAAGATTATATAAACATAGGATGTGTAATTGTATGGTTTTTATGTCACAAATAATTTATGGCTGCCAAATCGTGTTTTCTTTCTTTCAAATCGTTAGGTGGGTTTTATAGAATGCCAGTGGCATCTGCCCGCGTGTAAGTTGGTTTCTCCATACAAATTTTGGACCCCCGTTTCATCCCAATAGGGGATAAATTTTGAAAATCCTCTCGTAGTGTTCGCCTACGTTATAAAAGAAAACTTTGTGCAAAATTTCACGCTGTTAGTCCCAATAGTTATGGCTGTCCGTTGGTATGTCAGTCAGTTTCTCTTTTTTAATAATACAATAAATTAGTGCTTGTAGAAATAAACCTGGTAATTAGATGCACAACATGTCTAAATACATTATATCACAATATATAAAAAAATACGTTAGCAATCAGCTCCCCCGCGTGACTGTGTGTCTTGCGGACGGCGAGCAATGGGTAGCTCGCTGTCCGACCGTCCGATAACCGTCCAGAACAAGCCCAAGTCGTCAACAGAGCGCACTGTTCCATGCGCGCCTCAATGAGTAGGGACCCAGCAGGGTCGAAGCCTACTGGGGTTTGTTTCTGAAAGGAAGGCTCAGCCCTGGTAAAAAAGGCAACGAAGAAACAGGGTAGGTTTTTTAGTCAGTAAAAGATACTAGCTCCCGCTCCGCCCAAGGACGAGAGATATCATTGGAAGATTTTCCTCACCAAAAAAAAGCTCCCCCACTTGACCACGGACGAACAGAACCCTAAACCGATCCATAAAAAGGTTAAAACTGTATGAAGCGTAAACCACGGGGCAGATTTATGATTTTCAGTGAACATTCCCCGTTATACCTTGATTAATGGCGATCGGACGAATCTATGTGAGTTAGTAGTCGCATGGAATGAACGGGGTTATATATTTTATGTTATATGCCATGGCTTTTACGATATTGGGGAAGTTTGGTGATTGATTGGTATGTATGTGTTTATTATGGTGCTATAATTTTATAGCTTCCTACAGGGTTCATTTAATCTAATATTTGCTTGTCTATCTATTTATAGTCGCCGGATTGATGCTTTTGAGATGTGGTGTTGGACGAAAATGCTCAAAATCCACTGGACAGAGCATTGCACTAACGGCCAATAGCCAGACTCAAGTCACCCACGAGACTTACCACCATATGCCAAAGAAGAATATTTGATTTCTTTGACCACATTGCCAGAAAGTGAGATGATAATCTGGAAAAGTTGTTATTGTCAGGAAAAGGAGATGGGAAAAGACCCAGGGGCAGGTGTCCGATACGTTGGTCAAACCAAATCCGTGCTACACAGGAGAACACAGTCTGCGACGCCATCCACATCGCCGAAGATAGAACAACATGGCGAAATATAGTCTACAAGAAAGTTATTCGTCGAGGTCACGACCCTCAGCATTGAGGATAAACGACGGAAGGAGGAGAAGAATCTATTTATAGTAATGTTTATACACCGTTAAATTTTGGTCGTTTTAATCCCGCGGAGGATCGATTCGGTACATGAAACCCTATCGATTTGTAAAGATAAAAATGAAAAATAAAGCTTTTTTTTAAATCGAATTAATTTACGCATGTACGAAATTGATTTCTTTAAATATACGTCAGCTGCTCGAGGTCAATGAACTGTAGGTAGTTAGTACGCAACGACCGACAGCTACTCACAAGGTCATTGACTCATTTACTTAACACTTCGATCCACAACTACCCAACTTGTTCATACAAAAGTAGACTCTAAACATCGGAATTAAGGCCTATAGTGGCGTGGATGTGAGAGGACACCGGTGTCCTCTGAGCTAGGACAGATTAAAGAAATTAATTCTATTAATTCGAGTTTTTGAATAAAAGTACCTTATTTTTTAATTTACAAATCGATAGTATTTCATGTACCGAATTGACCCTCCGCGGGATTAAAACGACTAAAATTTAACTTTGTATATTTGATGGTTGGATGGTCTCAGAAGAAATATGAAAGCAAAGGGAGTTAGTGATAGTGTGACGGGTGACAGTACAGAATGGAAGAAAAAAACGTGTTGCGCCGACCCCAAATAGAACGGGATACGAGTAGAAAAATGATGAGTAATATATATAGGTGTTAATGAACTAACCCAAGATACACTAGTAGGTAATTCCCAGTGTGCTACTATTTGTACGCTACTCATTATTAATGAGACAGTAAATAATGTCTAAGTGCTCCGATATCTTCCCAACCTGATTTGATAAAAACAATAAATTGTGGTGGAAGTGAACTCGCGTATTTTTCCGCGCTAGTGCAGAAAACAGTAAATTACGTGTAAGAGACGGTTTTCGAGTAAGTGTATTGAAAAATAGTTTTTCAATGCAAACCATACTGGCTTACAATATTAGTACAGACAATGATACTTTAATACTGTATGTAAAGTCACACACACATAGATACACAGAGCTTGAATACCATAAAGTGTCACGTAAAACAAAATCTTACTAAATTGTGTTGTTTATTATTAAAGTCTGTACTAGCAACGTTTTTTTCATTACTGAAAAAGTTCTCTTTTCCGGCCCCAACGAAATTAATATTCTTTCTTCGTAGCAAAATGTTACAATATTTTTCTCCTAAATAAGAATATTTTATCCGCTATCCTGTTTTGCGAGTTTTAAATGCATAAAGTGTTTCTTTATGGCAATTGAGCCGGTTTCAACTATTCTGCCAGTGTCACGTTGGGACAGCAGCCCATAGACAGCATCCGTCGAACTTTGTACTTCGTGGCTATTTGTTAGTTTAGCTGAAAAGACGAACAGAAGGGTTAGTAAAAACATGTAATCTAATTTACAGGTTTATAGGTACAAAAATACACAACACAGCTATATTCTCTATACTCTATAAAACTCGAGAACGGATGGACGATTTAGCTAATTTTGGTCTTGAAATATTCGTGACATTCCAGGGAAGATTTAAACGGTAAGAAAGTGTGGAAAATTAGTCGATTATTAGGCGGAACGAAGTTTCTCGTGTAAGTATAAAGAATAATAATACATTAGCATAAAGTGTTGTGATAAACCCGTTTTAGTGTCAAACTTTTATTGATTTCCCACATAAAAAAATGTGTTACACAATGTATTGCGCACGGCAGTGTCCATGACACAGTCACACCCCATTTTTTTACTGATTTAATAGTTTCATATAATAAGCTTGCCAAATAATTTATTTTTTTACACCAGCTGCTCGAAAATACCCTTTTATATATCATACAACCATCACCTAAAGCAAGTCTTGCCGATCCTAGGGATTTAATACAGTATGGGCGATCCTTTGCAATGCTCGGGAGTCAATTATATAAAACCCTCACTGGCGTTCGGGATTAAAACTTAGCAATTGGGTTTCAATTGGAGTTCAACATTTCACCCGCAATTTAAATGTACTGCTTTATCCCCTAGTCACATAGTCTAATAGTAAAGTACCGCTCTAAGTAAAAACCTCTCATGGACAAAGTATTCTGAAACATAAAAGAATCTCAATATATTTTTTTAAGCTTTTTATTACAGCCTAAATATAGACTCTGTCACAAATATTTTGTATTTTGATATTTGTTTGGTTTAACAAATATCAAAATACAAAATATTTGTTATCCGAGTTTCAATCTTAGTCTTCAAAAGATTGTACAACCAATATTGTCCCCTGGGAGATAGCAAAGATTTTATTGTACACAGAAATATTTATCCTTACTATGATAAGAAAATTCTACGTTACAAAGTATTGTTATGATCTCGATAAACTCCCTGAAGTTTTGAAAAACATTGTTAAATTGTACCTACTTCAGTGAATTCCTCGATATTATTTACTATTTCAAGCTTTGCTTAGCTTGCGACTAGACGGCGTTGTGTGATAGTTGTGGAATATTATTATTATGTGTCTGTATAACTTAGAACCCTGATGTCCTGGACCTTTGGAAGGCTTACGAGGAGCCGAAACAAATTCGCAGAGGCCCTTTAGATACTTTTAATGTAACGATTATCACCAACCGACGATTATCCCTGTACGCGCAATGCTAGTGCATTCATTATTATATTATTATTATTATTCTATTCACTAAGAGAATTGAAGAGAATAGAATAATAACAATAATAATATAATAATCAGGCTAAGAATTCATGAAGCGGTTTTCACCCGCAGCCGCCGCGGTGGCGCGGTTGTTCGTGACTCGTTCGTTGCACCGTCGCCGGCGGGCCGTCTTGCAACCGCATGTCTTTCGATAATTACCCGCCAGGTTTGCTGGCGAAAATCGCAACCACGACGGCTCGACATTCCTGAACCTCGTGAAATAAGAACGAAAGATTTCATTTCTCTCATCGAAAGTGGGTGCTGGAAAGGTTAGGTACATTACATTAAGGTATATTTATCGCATACATTTATCAACATATTGTAATCGTACATCAATTCACGTACTTACTCGTAGAAGTATGTTGAAACCGAGTATTTGTAATAAATATTTGCGATACTCATCTCAAATCAATCATAGATTTATTTTTATGAAAATAGCAACTATTCTGCAATTTATATTCAGTTAGGAAAAAAAAAAATAATATTCTTAAAAAAAAAACGGTTTTTCGGATATTACTCTGTACTCAACAACCTTTTTCATTAATTCAAATTTAAAAAATACTGTTTATTGATTATAATCGATATTACTCAAGAAATTTAAACTATTTTTAGACATTTCATTTTACTAGTCGGAATAGAGACCCACTTACTACAAGTACTACAACTAAAAAGTGTGAAATAAAAAACTTTTACAAAAAAAAAAAAATACAACCGACATCCCGTCGTTCCGTCATCAAAAAATCATGACAATTCTATTATTACCAAACACGGCTAGAATACGCTGATTTATTAAATAATTCCGTTGGTTACCTACCTTCTGGCTTCATCATCATATCAGTTCTATGTATCCCCTCCCCTTCTTCCTTTAATCCGTCACCGACTACATGTATAAACAAAGCAATTTTACTTGTCACGACAGTTCTGCTATGATTTTTTGAAGAGTTCCGTTCTATATCTTCGAAGTCCATCATCAGATCAAAACAATATTTCTATGGGTCCAACTCGAGACTACTTTTCAACCAAAATAAAAAATTTCAAAATCGGTCCACAATTGACCGAGATATAGATAAACATACATATAAAAACGACAGTTCTGCTTTGATTTTTTGAAGACTGTCTTTCTATATCTTCGAAGTTCATCATTAGATCAAAACGATATTAATATGGGACCAATTCGGAAGTATAGTATTTTCAACCAAAACAAACATTTTCAAAATCGGTCTACAATTGACCGAGATATCGGTGAACATTTATAAAAAAAAAATACATACAGCCGAACATAGAAACTTTTCCTTTTCGAAGTCGGTTATAAACATTTTTTTTTTTAGCCCTTACTGTCCCACTCAGCAGTGGCAAAGGCCTCCCCCAAGTCCTTCCAAACCTTACCACCAACAACAACAACCAAAAACAATTAAAAATATTTAAAAAAAAAACAGTAGTCCATCGGTGTCGGAAGAATAGTAACTGTAGATATCTCCAAGAACCTGGACTATATAAAGACGCCTTCACACTACAGCAACGTATAATAGAGTGTGTTGTGAATAAGGTTTAAATTACTAAAGCAATAAAGATGGCGACACGCCGTGCTGAATAAACGGAGAGTCTGAGGTGAAAATTAAACCCTACGGTTAGGGTTGCCACAGAAGACTAAGTACAGAGAAAAGTTCGTGTATGTTTTTTTAGTGGTGAAAAAAAAGGAAGATAAAACGTTTGTTCGTGCCTCAAACTTGCGTATAAACTAAAAATATACAATGAGAAAAAAGAAATATAATTAGTGCGAGGCCAAAAGGGCGCCTAACTTAGTATTATGCGGCGTTATTTAAAACGTTAAACAAATCCCGCCCTTGGGCGGGGCGTGAGATGTGTCAAACTCTTACTGGGGAAATCATGTGTTAACTTCTCCCGTTCTGCAGAGCGGAAGAGCGTGTCAGACTTTTCCTGACTAAACCTGCACCTATCTTCCTTTAGTCAATTTGCGTTCTAGGACTGCGGATTTACTTTTCAGAAATTTCCCACAGCCCCAGCAGGCATCGGTCCTGGTGAGCCCTTACGGTTTTACTGAAATTCCTTTAAAGAACGCGTGGAATACTACGCGCCATCGATGACTGAGGTCGGTCGGCCCGCCAACTATCCATTGCTCACCGTCCGCAAGTCCGTGGCCCACCGTGCCTAGTAACGGGAGGTGTGGCAGAACTCATTGGAAGAATTACAACCTTAAAAAAAGCTCGGCGTGACAGCCCTATGCCTTAATATTAATCTTAGCTCGCGCCTTCTTTGCGCCGACAGGTAACGTCCAAAAAAACCTGTTACTTTCAAATATTAGGTTTCTTGCTGTTGTACGTTACTATAAGTATACGTCCTTGAATTAATATTCGATATAATTGAAATACATCGTCACCTATTCAATTATGATAAGTCCCCTCTTTGAAGAGTGACTGGAGAGGCGTAACGGCGTCCTTCACAAATTCCGCAGATCCTCCCCGAACATGGAAAATTCGGGAAGTTCCTGGGTACGATTCAGGTGGAAGAAATGCTTGGGTGTCACTGTGTGAACCGCCCCGAGGACACGGTTGAGGTGTGCCCCGTTAGGGTGGAACACCACCATCCCGATTTCCGGCCACCGTAGGCGCGGGCTCGCGGACGGTGGGCAATGGGTAGCTCGCTGTCCGTCCGTCCGGTAACAGACCGGTCCGAGCTCAGGTCGTCTACGGCGCGCACCGTTCCCGCGCGCCTCAAGGAGTTGTCAGCAAACTGTAGGGGTCCAGCAGGGCCGAAGCCTACTGGGGCCAAAGGTTATGTGAGACTGTCACCACGGGCCCCGGGATAAAGGCAAGGAACGGAAAGGTAGGTTTTTAGTCAGTAAAAGTCTGACACTATTTCCCGCCCCACCCAAAGGCGGGATTTGTCATTGGACGATTTTACCTACGTTAAAAAAAAAAAAAAAAAATGTCCTCGTAGAGGGAATTGGTGGCAGCGTCCTCTCGCGCCGGGACTTGCTTCAGGTTGTAGTCCGGAGCGAGGAGGAATGGCAGGCGGTGGCTTCTGCGAAGCAGTACAGCTAGTAATGTAGGAGGCCGCACGGGTGGGGGAACGAACATCCTCACAATCGAGCCACCGAGACGCTGACCCCGTCTTCCAAACAAGGTAGATGCGTCGAGCATAAAGTAACTCATTGTACAGCAGTCCGGTAATCGGCAAGATCGTGCCCCAGTCGTCGACATCGCGTAGTGATCCACGCTCCTCAAAGAGATGTCAGAACGCAAAGGGCTACTGAACTGAACTGAAAGGCACAGCTGTGGTTTTGGCTCTTTGAGGAAACAAAAATCTTTGGATGATTTCCCACCTTAAAAAAAGCTACAAGTTGATTTTTGAGTGATCATAATTTTTATTAAAAATGCTCTACAAAAAGTATAGGTCCTGCCAAGTGCTCCACAGAAATATTGTTTTTATATATTTGTCGTTATAACGGCAACAGAAATACATCATCTGCGAAAATTTCAACTGTCTAGCTATTGCGGTTCTTGAGATACAGCCTGGTAATAGACAGACGGACAGACAGACAGCGAAGTCTTAGTGATAGGGTCCCGTTTTTACCCTTTGCGTACGGTACCCTAAAAATGAATTTGAACTCTATCTTGTGTGAATCTTGGATGGTTCCAAAACTTGACAGTTATCTTGAATTCTTTTTACAAATAGCGAACAAAAGAAAGATGATGGTAACTTTTTAAAACGTAACTGTATTACTTAAAGTTTAAATTAAGATTGATTACAATTCCGTGTGACTTAGGGCGGGTTTCTGAATTGAGTATTTTGAGTCAAGAACGTGTCAAACCATACTTAAATGCCAAATTTCGACAGGTTTACAGGCTAAAGTAGAGTTTGAGTAATTCTCAACTTCAAATGCTTAAATCAGAAATCGGGGGTTACCCCCGATTTCTGATTTAATAAATAAGTATGGTTTGAGACGTTCTTAACTCAAAATACTCAATTCAGAAACCCGCTCTTAGCAAGAAAGGAATTGTTGTTTCCTGCCATTGGCCGATTAAGGCGCGACATGTGATTTATCGCTTTATTATAGGCTAAAATAATACAAGCAAAAATAGGCGCTAAAACTATTAAACTAAGTAGGTTTATGCTGTGTCGTAGACATCTGGCATAGACACATAGGTATATAGGGTAACTGTTTAAAACTTTCTTTGAAGTTCATATTTCTACATGAAATAAAAAAAAACAACCCAAGTGTGAGTCAGACAAGCGCATGAAGGGTTTCAAACCGCCGTTTTTTTTAACAAAAAACGACAGAAAAAAAATCTCGTTTATTGTATAGGAGCCCTGCTTTCTGGTTTTAGTATTTCTTGTTATGGCGGCAGCGAAAATACAACATCTGTGAAAATTTGAACTGTCGTCACTATTCATAAGATACGGTCTGGTGACAGAAAGATGGACAGCAGAATCTTAGCAATTGGATACCGTTTTATCCTTTGGTTATGGAACCCTAACAAAATTCAGCCACAATGGACAGAAATGTGATATTGGAAACATTGTTATGACGTCTATCATCCGTACCACGGCTGAGTTAATTAAAACTTAATACTTAATTTAACCAGAAATCTCATTTCTGAAGCGTAAGCAAGATTAATTAGCACACGCCCATAAAGTTGAAAATTAACTGTCACTCACAATAGTGGCTATTACAATAACACCAAACTTTCCTAATAAGCTGTAATCTAATTTCAACCCTAAAAGTTTCAATCACGAAGTTAGTTTGAACCGCTTAGAAACGGTTTAAACCGGTTTTCGGCGGATATTAACGCCAGAAGCACAGAGACCGCGAAAGCTATACGAAACGGAGGTCGAATTATGTTCCAAAGTACGCTGTTTTTTTTACTGACTTCAAAAAAAGAGGTTCTCAGTTTTTTTCAGATCAGATCATCGGTAATGATGCTCTCATCGCATCGATATCGAGTTACTAGCATATCGATTTTCTAAGGTTTACATTTCGGGGAGTGTGTACTGGAATTACACAATGTCTCCAAGTGGGCTTGGCGCCACCACATGGAATGGGTTCCATCATCGGACCACTAGAAGTACGGCGTCACGCCACCGGTACATTGTGGACAACTGGACATCCCACCCATGAAAAGTTATGGGCGTTGCCTAGAAGTAACCTATTCACTCTGGACTTAAAGACCTCTAAGTTGTAGCTATAAGGAAATACAGACTCCGGAAGAGAATTCCACTCCTTAGGTATACACACAATAAAGGTGTTCCCAAAACGCTTTGTACATATGGGCAGGATGTCAACCCGGTGGCGCAACGCCGTTCGTTTAATGGTCCGATATTTGATTATGATTATAATTTATAGACTAGTATTCTCTGCATAACCCAAAGGTTGACTGGTAGAAAATGCCTGAGGCACCTCTCCACCTCCACCTTTATACTTTGTGTGCATAAATAAATAAAACTCACAGTGATCAAAAAAACACTGTGAGTTTCAA
The DNA here is from genome assembly GCA_958295575.1 of Leucania comma. NCBI lineage: Eukaryota > Metazoa > Arthropoda > Insecta > Lepidoptera > Noctuidae > Leucania > Leucania comma. The sequence goes on from OY282483.1 coordinate 6,322,975, forward strand.
TAACAAAAGAACAACAACAACAACCAACAACAACAACACACACAACTGAAAAGAAGTTCTGTAAGAAGGCCATGGTTACTTTTTCAAATAATCCGCAACTCTGGCAGGCATCGGCCTTAACTGGCCCCGTCAATCTTATTGCGATTTTTTTGAGACGCGTGGGGCACGGACGGCGAACTACCCATCGCTTGTCCGGCCCGATCGGTGGCGGCGATATTTTGCGTCCTGTCTTAAAAGCATGCGTGAAAGACGACATGCCATCCGCCTGGACCTTGGTCCTTACTGAACGGCGATGTTCTCGTTGCTTGCCGTTCGCAACGCCGCGCCTACGGTAGCCAGGACTGGTCCTACGACTCTCAACGCCCGGGGCGTCTCCATATCACTATTTTCGTATTCCCACTAGCTTCGTGTTCGCTTTTGATGCACATCGCCCGTAAAGTAAATTCTTTGTGGTAGTTAGAATGTGTTTTCATTGAACTGGTAAACGGTAGTAGGTTTGAGGTAAAAGGCTTTGTTTAAATCCGAGAAAGACGAAGTTTTGCGCAGAAATTGAGTTAGTAGTAAGTCTTTGAAGTTAAGCGAATTAGCTCTTCATAGTTCTTGAAGTTTTAATTAAATGTGACCAACGAAGATACTTATCAAAAATTGTTGAACATAGGCCTCTTCCAAATATCGCCACAATGAACGGTGCTGTGCTTCTCGCATCCATCGGATTGCCGCTAGCTATACCAGGTCATCGGTCCACCTTGTAGGAAGCCTTCCAATGTGCATCTTCTGGTACTCCAAAACCTTTCGGCCCCAATGGCTATTTGTTCTGCGAGCAATGTGCCCTGCCCATTGTCACTTTAGTTTGGTGATTCTTTGTTCTAATATCTTTATTATAATAGATATATATCATAGATTATCGTCGTCTGTGCAAATACAAATCCTCAAGTTCTTCGGGCATATCACCCGTAACAAGGACTCGAAGCAGCGATTGGTGGTGCAAGAGAAAGCCAAAGGCGAAAAAGATCACGTGGACCCTCTCCAACATAGTGGACGAACCTCATCAAATCGGTGACACACTGCAGCGTTAATGAAAACTTCCAAGCTGCCAAACACAGAGCTGCATGGCGTCGTATCAAAGAGAGAATCATTCCTTTAAATTAAACGATCTAGTGTAAAGAATCTCTGAGCTGCCACTTTATTCAGCCAACGTCATTTACTTTCCACTAATTAGTAGCCGTCTCAGACATCGGGTTCAATCCACCACACCAGCGAATCAAAAGAGTAGCATCGACGTTTTATTCGATTAATTACTTAATTCCAAGTGGGTACTTGAAGATAATTGATCAGAATAAAGCAGTCTGGAGCAGCGAACTTCTATCTAAGGTTTTATTGGTAACTGGCATTGATATATTATAAGGAAAGATATGTTACGCGCTAATATCTCAAGCAGAAAACCTGGACTCGATACTCACACATTAATACTACCTGTAGTCACTGATAGACAAGGACAGATGAGCCGGCGCAGTCATGTGAGCGAAATAGCGTTAGCCGCAGAATATGTGTGATCGTCGAGACCGATGTGAAATCGTGCCATATAGGCACAATTTCAGCGGTCCAGAGGCGAGTCACCTATATTCCGCGGTTTTAATTTAATCTAAAGTAACCGTTATCTGCCTCAGTTTCGCTCAGATTTTATTTTAGGTGAGAAATCCATCCTATAACTTCTCCCGCTATAAGGCGGAGCGGGAGGGTCGGTCAGACTTTTACTGACTAAAACTCACTCCTATTCCTTCTTTGTTTTGCGTTCTAGGAATCCGAGTTTTCCTTTCAGAAGCAAACCCATGACCCCAGTAGACTTCGGCCATACTGTGTCCCTACAACCGTAGGGGCCCAGCTGACATCTCTTTGAGGCCTGCATGGAGCACTACGCGCCATCAACGACTACGGCTAGGTCCGGACGGACGGCGAGCTACCCTTAGCTCGCTAACCGCGACCGCCACGAGGGCACGGCGGTGCTCCGCCCAAGCAGAGTAGACCTACACTGTATGCTCCACTGTGGCAGGGCCAGATCACGAAGTGATCAATTCGAAAATCTTGTCACAACATGCATAAGGATATAGGGATAAGGAGGTACTACCTCAGTAAAACCTAATCTCACTGAATATCAATGAACAAATTTATATATCGTGTCAGTACCTAAAGGATTTGATCCTGTATTAAATTATTGATCCCGATTAAATTCGATACTACCCTCATTTGTGTAAGCCCTTTGATTGAATATGACAGGGGTTGGTTCCGTTCCGAAATTAATTTTAACTAATTAACGCATTATTTTGTACCTGACTGCTGTTTATTTATTAGAATCGGTTTATTTTACCAATTTCGTAATATTTTAATTGAATTTTTGAAATAAATGAATAATATTCCACAACTTGCACACAACGCCATTTAGTATCAAACTAAGCAGAGCTTGTATATTTCTAAATACAACATATTATTATAGATAAATTACAACCAGATACAGAACAAATGATTGTGTTCATCTCACAAATATTTTTACCACCTTTTCAATATTTGCATCACCTGAGTCGACATCAATAATCCCAAGAGAACATATATCCAAGATAGAAGACATCCATTCCGATGATATTCTCACCGAAAAAAAAAACCTACTGGGGCCAAGAGTGGCGGTGAAGGAACAGGAGTTGGTTTTTAGTCAGTAAAAGTCACTATTTTCCGCCCCTCCCATAGCAGGAGATGTCATTAGATAATTTTCCTATCTAAAAAAGTCTTTGAACTAAAAAAGAAACTGAAAGAACTTATGTTGGTTTTAACCAGTAAGTCTGATACGCCCCCCTCACTCCACTCGGGAGATTTCCACACTTCAATAAAAAGCTAACCTCAACAATAAAGTAATGCTTACAAATTTAATTGAATTTCAATTTTACAAACCAATGTAAAGTTGTTGCTAAGCATTTGCGAAGTTGTTAACCCGAAACTTCCATTAACCTTTTAACCGCCTAGGTCGGATATATCCGACCAATACTCTAACGTTTATTCCGCCAGGGCCGCACATACACGAACAAGTACTCCATATCGTTAGCTCTTCTATCGCCTATGGGGTTTGATGAGCTAAACGAGATGAAGACCCAGTAGCGAACACACGACGCTGGCGAATAGGACATGAAAACACTCGTCGGACCAAACCGATGCAAGCGGTTACATGGTTAATTATATTCTGATGAGTAACCGCCACTAAGTAGATGGGAACAAAAGGCTAGACCTTTTACTCAGTTTCATTGTTCAAAAAATTCGCCTTGACCTTGAAACGCATAGGGCAATAGGATAGAACACAGACAAGACAACACGTACGACAAAACGTACGGTGGCAGCGTTACACCACCGGTACATGATGGAGATCCCACCCATACGTACAACGGCGCTCACGCCGCAGCCGCTGCCGTAATTCCAATCTCAATTTCCGGCCAACGCAGGCGCGGGCTTGCGGACGGCGGGCAATGGGAAACTCGCTGTCCTTCCATCCGGTAACAGACCGGACCGAACCAAGTCGTTTACGGCGCGCACTGTTCCCACGCGCCTCAAGGAGTTGTCAGCAAACTGTAGGGGCCCAGTAGGGTCGAAGCCTTATCTGGGGCTCTGGGGAGGTATGAAAATGCATACCAGGGCCCTGGAACCAAGGCAAAAGAGGAACAGGGTAGGTTTTTAGTAAGAGTCTGACACTATCTCCCGCTCCGCCCAAGGGCGAGGGATGTCAATGAATGATTTTACCTACTTTAAAAAAAACCCATACGCACAAAACGATTTGGGAACACATTCATTACGCGGACAGCTAAGGAATTGTAAAATTAAGAGAAAGAAATTACACAGCATACATTATTAGAAAGCAGAAATTGCATTCCTTACGACAACTTCTATAAAAATAAATAATAAAATTCTAAATGACATTAAGACCGAGAAAAGTGACAGGTTATTTACTAAACGCCTCAAAAAAAAATACAGGTTGATAAATGTTATTAATATATAACGTAAAGCGTATTATTTTTTCTTGGCATCCTTATTAATTATTTTATTTTGACTTTTATCGTTCTAATTTTTTATTGACCTCTTGCATTTTTATGTCTTTTTTTTCACATTTAATGGTTTTTTCATACATGTAATTTTTTATTCTCTTTTTGACAATTTTATTCCATTGATATTCATAATGCTAACTATTATTATTATATAACTCTATTAGTATTACATTGCTGTTTCCGACAGGGCCCATGTGAATTTGTAAACATACTTGAATACCTTAATAAAACACTTGTGTTAAGCATTAAATTGAATTGAGTGGAATTCCTTGCCGGAGTCTGTATTTCCTGATAGCTATAACCTAGTGGTCTTTAAGCCAAGAGTGAATAGGTTACTACTAGGCAAGCATGCTCCATCGTCGGCCACATCATCGCTTACCATCAGGTGAGACAGTGGTCTAACGCGAGCCTAGGCATAATAAAAAAAAAGTTTATTTAGTAAGTCTTGACGATTTCTTTCGTTCCGCCTAGAGTGGGGGAAGTTATTTGATGATTTCCCAACCAAAAAACACATAATACACATACATACGAAAGATGTTCACTGTTGGACAAAGGCCTCCTCCAAGTGTCACCGCAACGACCAGTCCTGTATAACGTCACGCATCTGTAGGATTTCCGCGGCCCTCTCACCACGACATTACCTGATGAGGGAATCTTATAGGGTACCTTATGGGAGGAACAACTAAAGGGACACCTACCCGTTTAGTCAGTAAAGGTGTAGGTAGGTTTAGGTAGGTTTTTGCAAATTCACCGTTCCGGCGTTTTTCTGTCAGCACTGGCCAACGCTGAAAAGCAGCGCTGTGTGCTCATCGCATTGTGTATGAGGGCACAGCTTTATGCTGAGCGTTCGGCCGTTTTGCACGGCTGTGGCGCATATCTTTCCTTTGAAATGTTATTTTTGTCTAGTTTTTAGTTGCGTCATTCCGTGTAAATAAACTGTTTTTCTTTCTTTCTTTATCGGCTTGTTCAGAGCATCTTTGACGGAAAGCGCTGAGCCTAGAGCAGATACGTGTGCCTGTACCGGTTCCACCAGGGCACTCTTGGAGCATATGCACGATTTTTTTATTCAAAGCGCTGGCTCCACACAGAGCTGGAGCAGTGTTGTTTTCTACTAAAGAAAAAAGGTGTTCCGTTATGTTTTTTTTTTACTGATGTAAACTAGTGCTTGACTGCTTAGTACGGACCGTAAAAGTTTCAAGAACATAAAGGTGGACTTTCGCCGTACATCGGGTTATATTACTATTAAAGAGAACCGAAATGGTTAAGTCTGTAAAGGTCAGACGGTTCTTGCCCCGATTCTTTATCAGATAGTTGTCAATTGTCAAATTATAGGATCAAAAGCTATCAAATATTATCCTTGATTGACAGTTTATTAGTTCGTGGCTTTCTCTGGAAGATTTATTAAAAGTGCACGTGATATTCAACCTTATCATAATATAAAGGCATGTTAAGACTGATATTGGTTTTTTCACTGTTCATTTTATTGTTCTATACGTATTCGTTATATATATTTAAACCTTTAAAAGAGTCCAAGCTACAGTTGGGTAGGGCTCAAGAGACAGTAACCACTCGTCACTTTTCACATGAGGTAGCTCATCAAACACCGGTTTTATACATATATGTATATTTAGGTGAGAAATCATCCAATGTCATCTTCCACCCTTGGGTGGAGCAGGAATGCGTTTAAAACTTACTGACAAAAACCCACTCCTGTTCTTTCTTTGCCTTTGTTCTAGAACCCTCAATAATGAGTCCTCATTTGACGATTTCTCACAAATAAAATCGTTACCGATCCTGACCACATACCGGCCAGTTGTCTAGATATTTGAGATACAAAACTACATCATTACAATATTCAATAGGAATATATTTGCGAATAATTAAAACAGCCACTGAATTTCTATCGAAACAATCCCTATAAAAATAATGCCAAAGCCTTATAAGAAACGTTAAATTGGCAGATCAAGAAAAGATTACCTACAATAAGAAATCTTTTGTCGGCCACTCGCACCTCCATTAAACGTACTGTCAAGAATAATTGCATAAAAACTTTTTGTCGAAAATACGGATAAAAAAACTTTTTCGATTCCCGACAGATCTTAACTTTGTCTTGTAACTTATGGGCGACGAAATTCATGTTTTTAAATGCCTTCAAGTTGTGCCGTTTTTCTCAATGATTTGGTATGGCAAAATGAAGTGGAATTTCACGAGGTGTGTCTTTTTTTTGTGAACCTAGGAGAGAAATAAAGGTGTACGTATATTTTGATATCAATTACATATTTTTACTCTCAAAAAAGGGAATCGGTTAAAAATATAAATTGTGTCTTGTACAATGATATCTTCGCCAAATGCAAACGAATTTTGACGATTTTTTTCCCGCTCCACATAGAGTGAGAAACGCTATTTGATGATTTTCTAAGAAAAAAATTAAATGAGTTTTATATTGTACACAGGTGGTCTGAAAATTTTCCGACCTAACAAAGATGCAAAACATTTTTTCTCCAATTCATTTTCCTTTTTTCACATTGACTCCTGCTTAACCGGATTTTTTTATGCAAAATAATTGTCCACGATGATGATTGCCTCCCCCTTTGACGAAAATATCCTCCGAGCGCAATTATTAGAAAAGAGAACAAACAAAACTCGCTTGGGGTTAGATCTTGTGAGCAAGGTGGATGATCAAGCAGCTCAAACCGTAATTCGTAAGTTTTCGCCGTGGCAACCGCTGAGGTGAGGTGAGGTGGTGAGGTGGTGGTGTGGTGAGGTGTGAACTGTCTTGGTGAAAAAGGATCTGCTTCTGCATCTCATATCGACACACTTAAGTGACTGTCAAATAACAACTGTGCGTCCAAAATGGCTGAAACTTTAGTGAGTAACTATCAAAAGATGCACGACTACATTCACTAGCTTTTATTGATGGGTGCTGCTATTTTCACATTGAGGTCAGAATTCTTTTTTTTTCCTAGGAATTTTTAATAAATAAATAATTGAATTAAGATACCTAAGTATTCATCTAGCCATAGATACCTTCCTAGTATTTTTTTTTCTAAAACCCAATACATACTGTAGATAAAAAAAAGAAAATAACAAATACCTTCGGCTCACATCCCAAGGATTCTTTGAACAAGCTATTTGCGAAGATATTTCGTATTTCTTTCTTCTTTTATATATTGTTTCACGTTTGCCGAACCGATCTCAAAGTTGTGTGTTAGTTTTAGGGAACAACTCTCATTTTCTTTGAAATTAAGTTACCTGTAAGGCCACGCTTCTACATTGTGTGTTGTCTGTGTGTACTATTGATACCTATCTGAGTTTAACTGTCCTGTTGGTCTAGTGGTTAGTGGCTCTGACTATAGTTATATATTAATTGTTTTTTTATTAGTTATTATTTTGTTTTTTGTTTGTTTTTTATATTTTATTTTTCTTTTATACATTTTTTTTAATTTGTTGTTTTTGTTTTGACGGCGATGCGCCACCTATACATGATGGACATCCCAACTATACGCACAAAAAGTTTTGGGAACACATTTATTGTGCGTACAGCTAAGGAGTGGAATTCCCTGCAGGAGTGTGTGTTTCTTGATGGCTACAACCTGGGAGTCTTTAAGTCTAGAGTGAATAGGTTACCTACTTCTAGGTAAGCGCGTTAAAACTTCTATTCTATTTTTGTGATTTTAGATAAAGCTACTTTTTGATTCGGGTCTTTTTTCCTTTGGCCAATAGTGGCCAAATGATGATATTGATGTGTTTTGGATTAATATTTAAAACAATGAGTTCAACTACCCAGTCTCGTGAATCAAAACTTGCGATCAGAATTGGTAAAATTTTGCAAGAACAAATATGATGAAAAAGGTGCGTGCCTTGCATTGAAACGCCTTCCACAAGTTGAAACGATGACCTGATAATCACTTCAATCGATCATATACGAGAAATTATAGTCGCTATAGAATTAGGTAGATTTTGAAGTTTAATCATGCAGAATATAGTAGTATTTTGTTGCGTTATCTCTAGTATCTTAATTCATAACATTATAATTTTGTCGAACAATTATAGATATTATTATGTCCTTAAAACTAGATTAATTTAAATTGTAAAATAAATAAAAACAAACAAACACATTGTCATAATTATCACAAATACAATAATAATAAAATATACAGATAAGTTAAATCATAAATTAATCTAAAAATTAATATAAATGCAAATGCCCGCTCAAAATACATACCTACTCGTACATACATTTTAGAGGTTACCGATTGAGTAAGCATAATCACTTTTCTAAAAGAAACGCTGACCAACGCTCTCGAAACAATTTCCTGGTGGGGTTGTAGGAATCACCGACATTGAACTGGCCATTGTAGTGTCACTGCAATGGACGTCTTTCGACTGAATCGATGGTGGTGAATAAAGAAGTTGATCATCACCTTCGTCGCCGTATCCTATAGTCACTGTTAACAAGTTCATGATCTGTGGAACAGAATATGGCCGTACACTTTATACTGTATATATATATATATAATATATATATTCCACAACTATCACACAACGCCACCGTCTAGTCCCAAGCTAAGCAGAGCTTATGAGTATTAGACAACTGCTTATATATTATCTATAATATGTATGTATTTAGAAATATATGGGGTGACTGGTAATTAGTGAACGATATTTGAACACGTGATTATAGTCATGATAACAAACAACTTTTACTATGAGACCAAACCTGAAATCGCGAAAAAAATCAGCCAAGTTCAGTACATTTTGACCAGTTAGGCGAACATAAATGTACTGAACTTGCCAGATTTTTTCGCGATTTCAGGTTTGGTCCCATAGTAAAAGTTGTTTGTTATCAAAAAAAGTATCGTTCACTAATTACCAGTCACCCCATATATTTCTAAATACATACATATTATAGATAATTACACCCAGACACAGAACAAATGATCGTGCTCATCACACAAACATTTGTCTTGGTTGGGAATCGAACTCACGACCTCTGGCATAGCAGTCAGGGCCACTAACCACTAGCCGAACAGGCCAGTAAAATAGGCATCCCCCAAAGGTGGTCCGGAGTGAGGAGGGGTCCGGAGTGAGAAGGGATGGCAGGCGGTCGCCTCCTTCTGCGAAGCAGTAATGCTAGCAAAGGAGGAGGCTGACCGCATCAGGCAGAGGCAACGGGGCGCTCGCCCCAGCCGCCGCCGGGATTCCGATCCCGATTTCCGGCCACCGTAGGCGCGGGCTTGCGGACGGCGTGCAATGGGTAGCACGCTGTCCGATCGTCCGGTAACATACCGGATCGAGCCCAAGTCGTCGACGGCGCGTTCTGTTCCCGCGCGCCTCAAGGAGCTGTCAGCAAACCGTAGAGGCCCAGCCTGCTAGCTGCAGGCAGGCAGGGTCGAAGCCTGCTGGGGTTAAGGGCCGTTTTCTGAGAGGAAGGCTCAGCCCCGGCATGATAGGCATGAAGGAACGGGGTAGGTTTTTAGTCAGTAAGAGTCTGACACTACTTCCCGCTCCACCCAAGGGCGGGACTTGTCATTGGATGATTTTACCTACCATAAAAAAAAAAAAAAAAAAAAACCCCCAAAGGTCGTTGTATCCTAATTTGATGCTTCGTGGAACAGAATATGGCAGTACACTGCATAGCAATATATCGTTCGTGAGCTTTTATCTTCACTAACTGTTTTAGGTGGTACTGTAAGGGCCCACTATTTTGGGTCCGCATTGTAAATTGTCAAGGAAACCGTAATGAAGAGTCGTTGTGGAATAAATTTTGGGGCCCTAGGGTTGTGTTGAATTGTAATGGGTGCTGGGAGGGTAGGTGAGAGCTTCTACCTGCCTCATTAAGGAAGTAATTAATAAAGGTAAATTAAGTAGCTTTCGGGTTATGTTTTGGCATGACGACAAAAGCACTATTATATTCCATTCTAACTGAATGCTGACATACTAGTCTAATATAGGTGAAAATTTGTATGTATGTGTTTGTTACTATTTCACGCTCAAAGACTTTAAATATTTGGCACACGTGTAGACCTTGTTTTGGAATAGCATCTACGCGTAACCAGATTTGTAATGTAATGTTCCCAGAGCTGGGACTCAGGCCTCTTCGCTGGGAGAGTATAATAATAATAATAATAATTCGCTATCCGGGATGTCGACAGATTCGGGAGAACAGTGAACCGATAAGGATTGAGCGTGGCATATTCCAGGGTGACAGTCTGAGTCCTCTGTGGTTTTGCCTAGCCTTGAACCCTCTCAGCACACTGCTAGAGGGTACTGGCTTAGGCTTCCGGTTGAAAAGAGGTGGTCAGGTCATATCTCACCTTCTTTACATGGATGATCTGAAACTCTTTGCCCCCAACGACTTGCAACTGATGGAGCTACTAAAGGTAACTGAAACCTTTAGTAGTGCCATCAGGATGGAATTTGGTGTGGACAAATGTGCAGTCATGCATGTAAAGCGAGGAGAGATTATGGAATCCGTGGGAATTCAACTTACGGATTCCATACACCTTAGATCCCTTTGCTCAACTGAAACTTACAAGTATTTGGGTATGTCGGAAGCGTTAGGCATCAATGCTGATGACGTGAAACGGTCGTTGAAGGAGCGCTTCTTCGGCCGCCTGAATAAAGTACTGAATAGTCTTTTATCAGGCGGGAATAAGGTGCGCGCTTTCAACGGTTGGGTCATGCCGGTGTTGATGTACTCTTTCGGCATACTCAAATGGACTCAGACAGAACTTGACGCCTTGGATAGGAGAGTCCGCACACTGCTTACCGCAAATCGGATGCATCACCCACGGTCTTCGGTGATGAGACTGTACATCCCGCGGAAGTGCGGGGGTCGCGGCTTCTTAAATGCTAAGACCCTACACAACCGCGAGGTGTACAGTCTCAGGGAATACTTCTTGGAAACCGACGTGGGAATGCACCGAGATGTGGTAGCGGTGGACAAGGGCCTCACTCCGCTCTCCTTGGCTAACGAGAACTGGCGCAAACCTATAATACTGGACACTAATGACCGCAGGGAAGTATGGCAGAGCAAGGAGCTTCACGGACGCTTTTACCGGGCCTTACATGGGCCCTCTGTAGACCTATTAGCGTCCGTATCTTGGCTCCGTTTTGGTGACCTCTTCGGGGAAACCGAAGGTTTTGTCTGTGCGATAATGGACGAAGTTATGATGACGAACAACTACCGGAAATATATTGTGAAGGACGGTACGGTTGACATCTGTCGGGCATGCCACCGGCCCGGGGAATCAATCCGACACATTATTTCTGGATGTTCTCATCTAGCTAACGGAGACTATTTGCATAGGCACAACCTCGTAGCCAGGATTATCCACCAGCAACTTGCTCTTAAATACAATCTTGTGGAATCAGAAGTACCGTACTATAGGTATGTGCCCGACCCAGTTCTCGACAATGGCAATGTCTCATTGTATTGGGATCGATCTATAATCACTGACAGGACTATTGTTGCCAATAAGCCTGATATAGTGGTCATAGATCGACTAGAGCGTCGCACAATGATTATTGATATAGCGGTCCCTCATGACGAGAACCTCGTGAAAGCTGAGAAGGATAAAAAAACTAAATATCTTGACTTGGCTCGCGAGGTTGTCGACATGTGGGAAGTGGACACAGCAGTCATTGTGCCGATAGTCGTGACGGCCAATGGCTTAATAGCCAAGAGCCTCGACCAACACCTACGGAGGCTCTCGTTAGGCAGTTGGATCAAGGGTCTGATTCAGAAGGCAGTACTCTTGGACACGGCGCGTATTGTCCGGAGGTTTCTCTCCCAGGAGCCCTGACCACCGGCAGCTTGGACCCTGTTCCCGATGCCGGTGGGCTACTATTTTTTATATTTTTAAATGTTTTTTATTTTCATAATTTTTTTGTTAAGAAATATTTAAAAATGTATAAAATATGTATTATATAATTTAAATAAATGGAATAATAATAATATTATTTATTGCAGAAGTTTGAACTAACAGCACTATTTACAACTATGGTTACAACTATGACAGAAGATACATTTTCGATGAACTCTGGCACCCAATGTAAGATTTAACTTGTGTTTAGGGTGCCAGCGTCCTCGCCCATCATTTGTACATTATTCACATTAAAACTTCGACGAGCACATTACATTTATAATATTAATAACAAAATTTACTTACTATTTATATATTGGTGTTATTGGGAACTTAAGAGATGTATGTGTGAATGATTGTGACGGTGTAAATATGAGTTTATGTGTGTATGTGTGAGTGAACGAAACCACAATAAAGATACTTTATTAGATACCTTATTTAGGTTACGCATGCGAAATTTTTAACAGGTCTTCAGTCTTATAATAATCGAGAGTATAAAGCCACCTGGTGACCTTGAATTTGCATTCATTTAGACACTCGGGAGCAATGGTACAGACTTTATTTATTCTGTTATATAAATGGTTTGACAATACATCAAAATGACGCTGAGAAAGGGCCGTTCGGCTACCGTAAGTTGTGCAGACCTCATAGTATGAGCCGTAATCCACCACGTGGGATCAATGCGGGTTGGTGGAGATCACATGTCTTCGAATTTTTAAATACCAGGTCCATTACGACCTTTTCTTTTACTGTTTTGAGAGCGGTGGTGATGTAATAAATTACACAAAGTAATGCCCCGGGCAGGGTTTAAACTCCCGACCTGGAATTTGTAATTCGGGGCAGTTATCACTTTTTTTTAAGCCATCTGATGACATCTACTGCCCTTGGGCGAAGTGCAAGTGAGTGTCAGACTTATGCTGACTAAAAACCCAGTCCTGTTCCTTCGTTGAGCAGACCCTTGGCCCCAATAGGCTTTGATCCTGCTAGGCCCCTACTGTTTGCTGACGTCTTCTTAAGGCTTGCGTGGAACAATACGCACAGTCGACGTCTTGGGCTCGGTCCGTATGGTAATCGGACGGTCAGGCGCCCATTGCTCGCCGTCCGCAAACCCACGCCTATGGCGGCTGGAAATCAGGATTGGGATCCCGGCGCCTGGGCCGTTCCCACGCGCGTGCACGTGCAGCCTCCTCCTTTGCTAACATTACTGTTTCGCAGAAGGAGGCGACCGCCTGCCACTTCTCTTTGCGTCATACTATGGCCTGTACCAAGTAGGCAGATACCACAGGGCCACCATTTTATTTCAGCTATATGTTCCCTTGGGATAGCTATCTACTTTCACGTGTGTAACGCCGCTGACAGAAAGCTGGCGTAAGTGTACCGTAAACGGTCTTCGTAAACTAAAACGACTGCAAATAATCTAAGTTTTACTGCGCACCACTTCATGTACTTACTGCCGGGCCTCATCAGTACGATGAGTAGCAAGATGCTGCTGAGTGCATTAGCTAGTTTCCTGGTTAATGCTCTTGTCTTTATGATAACTTTGTTGCAGCACAAGTTACACGTGGAGGGAAGGCTTCGCTCTTGTAGGGGCACGACTTATAAGGGGGCGAATTATAACGCGCGACTGTCGCGCTACAGCCGCACTGTGACCAGGCGATTTTTATTTGTATGAAATAACAAAGCAGCGCTGTAGCTGCGCACTAATTCGAAGGCTCCCTAATGATTCATATTTGCTCAATCTACAGATTCTAGTATTCCAACGTAGATTAAAATTTCTTGGTTGCAGATTAGCGAGGGAGTGATTAAAATAAAACATTTCATAATATAGATACTATTTTAATAAACAGTATAATAATGTCAATAAAGAAAATTTTTCTTCAATATTTTTCTAGCTCTATTATTATATTTTCTACCTCTTTAGCTTGCCTAACCTAAACAATCCTTAGTCAAGGTCTGGTTTTTTGCAACTTCCTCTCTGAGCAAAAACTTTTTCTCTTAGATCCCGAAGTACTTTGATAGCACTGGTAGATACATTGTTTTCTTCAGCCCAAGTTATACATGTGTTGAAACAGTTAAATACTGTATCTGGATCCATTTTAGCAGTAGCTGTTGGCGTTTCTAACTTCTCTTCCACTTTATCATCTTCCCTTTCTTGCTCTTCTTTGAAACTCTGTATTGGTGGCACTGCAGATATATCGCTTGTGAATTTATCATTTGATTCGGTTAACCAACGAATATCATATCGCTCTTTAAATTTATACAACCACCCATTACTGGCACAAAAGTCGTCTTTTTTAGTTATTTTTCTATAAAACTCGATTGCTTTTGCTTTCAAATTTTCAACAGATACACGATTGTGTTTCGAACGCTCTTCCATGAACCAAGTGTAGAGAGCTTTTTCCATTTTAGGACAAGCACCAGCTCGTAATGTTTGTCTCTGTCCTGGTCCAGATTTCATCATCTTCACTCGTTCCACTATCTTTTCTTTCTTATTTTTAAGATCGTGTAAAGTAGCACGTCCAACTCCATATTCTTTAGCCAGTTTGCATATGTTACCTCCATTTTCTATTTTTTTTAGAATATCTATTTTATCTTTTAAAGTGAGAGTCTTATGTTTCCGTTTGCCCGACATTTTGATGCACTGTTGGATTTAAATTAATTTAATATCAGCAGCAAATAGAGAGCTTTTCGAGTTTAGATGTGCGCGCAGCAGCCAACACGTGTTATTGTGACAAGGTTTAGGTTAGCACTGACGCAGAATGGCGGGCACGCGGGGCTTCGGGAGCGGTGGAGCGGTGGGCCAAAGCCGGGCGGAGGATTTCGAATAGGGCTGCCACCTTTCTTTGAGAGAAATATTGTATTTTCTTAGGTAATTAAATAAAATAACCTTGTCATTTCAGACAAACCGTAAGTGAGTATGTAAACAAGTAGATTACTACACTTATATACATCATCAGAAAAAATAAAGCACTACGAGAAATTCACAAAAACAAAAACCAGTAACTATCTGTACATTCTCATCTCTCATTTAATTTAAAGATTTTTATCGTTTTATTTTTTATTTAAAAGTCTTTTCTTATTTCTTTCTTTCTTTTTCAAAAATGTGCAAGGGCTTTTTTACAGTAATAAGAGTCAAGTTGTGAACTTACGTAGAAACGTTTGAAAAATATGGAAAAAAAAATGTGAATAAATAAATAATAACCCAAACTACGCCAAAATGCGTTAGTTAAATGAAGCCTGGAGAGTATCTAATTTATTTTTTATCTTTAATTTACCTAAAATGAAAATAATTATAGTGTTTTGTTTACGATATATTTTTCTTTAATATTTATTACAATTGAGTAAAATATAACTCGATGCTAGTAGCTGATGCTGATGCTGGTGTAGGTACGGGTGGCAACCCTAATGTCGAAGTACAGCTGCCTCGCGGTAATCCGGCCCCGTCCTAATCCAACATGCCTATAATAGTGTGTTATTGATTAACATTTTTTTTAACCGTTTTATTTTTATCGTTGTCCTATACTAGGAATTCTGGAAGACAGGTCTGTTGGTCTAGTAGTTTTTTTTTAATTTATTGAATTCGGGGTTTTTATCCACATGGGTATATACGCCAACCCCATCGTACCCTTTTAATTCTAGTTACAATAACTTAAATAACTATTTTGCACGAGTGAGAATCATTAATTAAATATCGTGGGCAAACTACTTAGCCTTTTTGCTAAATGCGATTTAGGACTTGCCAAAATTGTCTGTATCAAACCAACATCTAGAAAGTTCAGTTTATATTCGTCGATTAATGCTTCTCTCTCACCTTTGCTTCTGACACATTCCATCAGCAAGTGAAGCACGTCTTCAACCCTGCCGCATATTACACAATTGGGTGATGTGACCTTTCCTATGAGGTAACCAAATTTTGCCGATGGAAAGTCCAAAGCGAAGTCTTAAGGCTAAGTGCCTGGCTGGGTTTGAACCCGTGACCTACAACCTCGTAAGTTGGGGCCTTCACCACTCGACCATCAGTGCTCTCTGGAACAATATTATAGAATTGTGATTCTCTTGAGAGTGTCGAAACATGCATTTAAACGTATGTTTCCACTCATGCGACATGCATGCAACATACGATATAAAAGGCTGTATCTTTTTTTTCTGCTAGCTTAAAAGTTTGATTTTTTTTTCAAAGAACCACGGACTTTCAACTTCAACTCGATAGCTCCACGCGTTTCCAAGATAAAGGGTCTTGACAGACAGACAGACGGACAAAGAAGTGATCCTATAAGGGTACCGTTTATTCCTTTTGATGAACAGAACCCTAAAAAATCCGCCATGTCAAAAATACCAAGAGAAAATCTTCTACCTTACAGCTTTTCTACCGTTAGTAATTACCCGCAATCTATTCCAAAACCATCCCCGATGAATTATAGTGGACATTTACCTTCCGTAACCGCTACCAATCTCACTGCTAACGATTCATTGTTAAACAACTACGATTCACTTGTTCCCCTGTTATATCAAGCCAATGAAAAAGATGAATCAGAAGTTTAACTTCGTACAACAAGCAAAAACACTAATATAGACTTCGCATCAGGTGAAAGAAACGCCCGGGTTTCAACATTCTGCGGACCGCACGGTGGAAGATACGGTGGAGGTGTGTCCTGTGCCCTGCTTGCCCGGCTCGGCGTGTCGTTGCTGGAACGACTTTCCGCGGCGTGCCCTTTTTCATTCCATGGTCTAGAGTGAAGGGGATTTGGAAGTGATCGCTTCTTTCTGTAAAGCATTAAACCTAGTGAATGAGGCGGCCTCACGCGTGAGGGAACGAACTTCCTTTCGCCCCAACCGAGCATTCCAATCCCGATTTCCAACTGTCAAAGATGTGGGCTGTGGATGACGAGCAATACGTAGCTAAGGGCTGATTTTATCATTCAATATAAAAAATCAAAGATAAAAACTTAGTTCAACTAAACTGAGCTCAGCGTAATCTAGTTTAAGACCCGTGGCGTAAACATGAGCGACAACAAAAGATTGAAACTGAGTTTAGCGTAAACTAGGTTCAATTCATAGCGGTGAAACGCAAAATGAAGCTATAATCTCGATTATGCGCTGAAACTGCGTTTTGTTTCACACAATCGCGATTAGTTTATTGGTGAATTTGGCCCTCAGTAGCTCACCGTCTAGACCAAGCCTGAGTAGTCGGCGCCGTAGAGTCCAACGCGCATCTCTAAGAGATATCTGCAAATCTATTGGGGCTTAGTACGGCCGATTGGGAACATGGGTTGGCTTCCGAAAGGAAACGCTTGGCAAAGAAGGAACATATAGTGGGATAAGTCATTGGATGATGATGAACCTAAAAAAAAACAACGGGGCGCCTTAGTGCCTCTCTAACCAGCCTCAGGTAACCTCTTGGGCTGCTTATCACTGCAACAATTGTAGCAATCCCAGTGTATAGAGTTGATCTTCTGTTCTATTCTATGTAATCCTCAATTATTTGAAAACTTCTTTGATTTATTTTCGGCTCTTAGGATAAAGGGTTCAAAATGGTTGTAAAGTTGTGATGTTGTTAGTTTCGTTGGAAATCTCACAAATTGGCAAAGTGAGAGATGGATTTGATGGTTTTGAGTGGCGCTTTGAGTAAGTTGGGGGGTTTGAGGTATCATAATGTTTAGATAAATACATATATAGTATTTTTTTTTTTCTAACACTATGTCTATATGTCACTGTAAAATTGTAAATACCGTTAGATACGCTACACCTGCACTTTGGACCTGGATGAGGACCTCAAAAATGCCACTGATGCCGCTGTAAATGTGGCAACTTACTGGGGTCAAAAACTTTGAGGGAAACAAAACATCGATACGATACCGTTAGTTACTAATGACAATCAATGTCGCTAAATTGTCCATGGTCCGGAGCGAGGACACAATATCTCTGGGCCTATGACCAATACCAGGGCCGGTGGTGTTTAGATTGAGATTGAGTTTTCTACTGACTGCAAGAATATTTGAAAGAGTTACCGTGGAAAGTCTGACATGAACCAGAGCAGTGGGAGAAGTGATTTGATAATTTTTCACCTAAATAAAAAGGGATCCAAACCATAAATCAATCTTTATCTCAATAAAACTCAAACGTGTGATATGTGAAAAAGAGGATTTGTCATCATTAACTGGTAGGTTAGAGTTACTGATTGCAATTTGATAAATTGTTATCATTAAAGAGGCTGAGCTCTCTCCGGTTGTCTCGGATTGCCGATTCATCGAAATATGAGAGTAAAAGAATAAAGAGTGTACATGTGTTTGAGCACATACTTATGCACTGTACAACACGTACCTAACTGCAATAATGCACTGATTTGTACGCCCTTGAACACTAATTCTATGAACCCGTACTGTTACTGCTGCACTCGTGACCGTGCAAGGATCAAACAATGAAACACTTCACATTTTCTTCGGCTGTATATTCAGAACTAATTTTAAAACATCGCGAGCCTAGCCTAGTCACAGCGCAGAATATCTTAATGCTTTCACTTAACAACGCCATCTATTGTCGAAAAAGTAAACAATATTTTCAACACCCTAATTAGAAAAATAAGTAACTATCATAATTCAAGCTCTGAAATTTTTTTTAAATGTAGGTGTATAGTGTTTTTCAGGGTTACGGGCCTCAGAAGGAAAATACTGAACCCTCATAGGATCACTTTGTTGTTCGTCTGTCTGTATGTCTGACAAACCCCTTTTTCTTGGGAACGCGTGGAGGTATCGAGTTGAAATTAAAACTATGTATTTGTATATTCAGGTGTGCAGCTCCTTGAAGCTGTGAAAAAATCAAACTTCCAAGTCATCAAAAAAAATGAGGTCATTTTTTACGTAAAAAACGTATATTTCGGCACTCTCAAAGGAATCAAAATACATAGGGTACTTCCCGTTGACATAGAACCCTGAAATTTGGCACAAAGCACGGTCTTACAGCATAAATATAGGACTAAATCTGAAAACAGCAAATATGTGCTTACGTCACAAAAAATACTACTTTTTCTGTTCGCAAAAATGTTCCTACACTCGATCTATGAATTGAACTATTTACATAAGTAATCTTCATTGTAGGCGAATAATATGGCAATCGATGCACTACACTCATCTCAATCATGGATGCGAGACAAGTTTTCAATCGATAAAAAAGATCGAAACAACTACCCAATCAGAGAAAAGTTTAGGCTACATTCTTTTTTCATAAACAAAACAATAAAAACATAATATTCCGAATATCTAAATCTAAATAAAAATATTAGCAATGTCACTGAAGAAGCTGTTTATAACCGATAAAAATATTTACTTTCCATTACGACCCATAACAGATTTTCTTAGCAGTTCCCTCCCCAGTAAAAATAAAAAAGCACCTTTATGTTAATAGGTATACGACTATACGTATGACATAACCCACCGAAATAATTCAAGACAAAATGTCGGGAAGAATTCCTGTTTTATATCTTAACAAAGCCATTTCCAATAGACCTCTACTCTTACTCTCACACAAAAAAAAATACAGCAATTTTTAAAGACAGCCTAGAAAAAGAGTCCAAGTTACGCTGGTTTTAGAGGTCACCAATAAAAGTTTTGTAGCGCCCGTAAATTTGTCCGGATCTATACAGTGTGACGTTTTTATTGGTTTCTATGTGACCCTATAAGCATATGTATGAAGTTGTTGTAAACGTAGAGAATGGACTGAGTTTTCTCTATCCAAGTATAAAGCATTCTTACTTCACATAAATGATTGCACAATCTAATTCCGCCAAGCCTATTCCATCATGGGATCACTGGACGTACAGCATTGCGCTACCGGTACATAGTGGACATCCCACCCATCCGTACAAAGCATTTTGGGAACACGTTAATTGTTTGTACAGTTAAGGAATGGAATTCCCTGCCGGAGTCTGTTTCATGATAGCTATACAACCCAGGGGTCTTTAAGTCAAGAGTGAATAAATTACTTCTAGGCAAGCGTGCTCGATTGTTGCCCACATCATCCTTATCTACAGGATGATAAACGCGAGTCTATCAATAATAAAAAACTGGGCAAATGTGAGTCGGACTCGCACACTGAGTGTTCTGAACAAACTAACTTATGTAAATAGTTCAATTTCCGAATCGAGACTCGAAGATTTTTCCGAATAAAAAAAATATTTTTTTGTGACCTCACTATAAATTTTCAGTTATCAGATATAAACCTATACTTGTGCTATAAGACTTTGCTTTAAGCTACAGGGTTTTAGGTCAACGGGAACCCTATAAATTTTGATACCCTTGAGAGTGTCTAAATATACGTTATTTGCGACATAAACGGCCGTACATTTTTTTTTTCGTTAACTCAAAACATTGATTTTTTCACAGCAATTTAAGCCAAAATACGTCCAAATCTGAACAGGCTTCTAGGCTTCGCCTAAGTGTCGCTACAATGACCAACCATGTGCGTCTCGCATCTATCGGGTTCCCTCGACCCCCAACAGTTCATCGGTCTACCTTGTGGGAGGCCTTCCAACGCTGCGTCTTCCGGTGCGTGGTCACCACTTCTGAACATCAGCACACCAAAGAGGCCCAGCCTGCTAACTGCAGGCAGGCAGGGTCGAAGCCTACTGGGGTCATGGGTTAACTTCCAAAAGGAACACCCGGCCCCCGCACGATAGGCTACGAAGGAACGGGGTAGGTTTTTAGTCAGTAAGAGTCTGACACTACTTCCCGCTCCGCCCAACGGCGGGATTGGTCATTGGATGATTTTACCTACCATAAAAAAACCACTTCTGAACATTTCGGTTCCATTGACCATCTACTCTGTGGTCGAGAGTGAGTGAGTCGCTTCATAAAAATACTGATATCTAGCTGCATTTTTTTTATTAATATAAGCTAGTGCTCGTCTGCAATCCCACCTGATGATAAGCAGTGATGCAATCGTTGATGATGAGGCTCACTAGTTTATTAAGAGCCTATTCACTCTAGCCTTGAAGACACCTAAATTATAAATCGGATGGGAAGACCGTAGCAGGGAAACTGTTCCAGTCCTTCGATGTAGGCGGTATAAGTCCGGACGGACAGTAGAAGTTTCAACAGTTTGGTTTGACTGGAAGCCGACTGCAACAAAATAGAAGATATTATGATATTTATGCATGTTTCTTGCTCCGTCCATTCTCCATGTATATGGAAGGCAGGTATAATTAGGGCACGGGCACAAAATTTATTAGGACATTTTTTTAGTTTCCTCATTTTGAATACAGGAAGAATTTCTGGTGGAACAATTGATGAGGAACGTGAGGAGATAGGAGGTAGTCATGTTTGTTTGTTTTAGAAATGAGATCTACTAAAAAAAGCTTCACTACGAGCTCCTTCGATCAACAAACGAGCTCTTAACGCCTAAGCATAAGTAATAATTACCTACTATACGCATAGTACGTTAGTTTAGTACGAAGGCAAACGTTGTTGGAACTTCTACGGTCTGGACTAAGCGTTTCGTCTCGTCGTTTATACCGCGTATATCGAAGGACTGGAACAGTTTGCCTGCTGCGATCTTCCAGTTCGATTATAATTTAGGTTTCTTCAAGGTTAGGTTCGTTAACAGGCTCTTAATAAACTAGTGTGCCTCACCATCAACGATTGCATCATTTCTTACCATCAGGTGAGGTCGCAGTCAAGCACTAGTTTATATATCAATAAAAAAAAATACCCAAAAAAGGTATATAGGGTGACTGGTAATCGTACACTAGTATAATACTTAAACACATGATTGTAGTCATGATAACAAACGACTTTTACTATACTCAGTACATTTATGTTCGCCTAACTGGTCAAAATGTACTGAACTTGCTGAATCTTTTCGTAAAAGTTGTTTGTTATCATGACTACAATCACGTGTTCAAGTATCGTACACTAATTACCAGTCCCCATATAATTGAGTTGAAAAATCCTTTCTAGCAAACCACTTGAAAAAATTCAAGGCAGCTTTAGCTTGTAAAATTATGAAGCTGAAAAGCATCTGATTACAAGTACTTTCACTGAACGAAATTTGAAAAATCCCGTTCAAAAATAAACGGTTCGAACATAACTTTCAAGAGTGCTTTCAATCCGATACCTATTGAAAATGTTACACGGCGCTGGAAACTTAATTTTCTTTCAGTTCTCAATTTTGTACCGATTTCTCATTTCCGTAGAGCAATATGATCCACAATAATAACATTAATTTGAAAATAAAGACTGTTTCGGAAGTTCCGGATATTCACAAAATTAAAATTAATAAATAAACAAAATTAAAATTAATAAATGAACTCAGTTATTTTTCCCTAAAAATTGTGAAGTTTGTAATGATCGAGGATCTTGTTTCCTAATATTAAAATAGATGGCGTCACCAGGCTCGCCACTTCATTTGAACATCACTGGATGTTGGACAAAAGGCGGTGGCGAGAAATTAGTGACACCGCCCGTAACATGATGATTGAAAAAGAAAAAGAACAAAGGGATTCGAACTATCGTGTACATCTGAACTGTTTTAATTTACTTTTGGAAATTGAGCCATTTATATTGGAATAAATCCAAACTAATACGTATTATTATCTGTGGTGTATTAAGTAAATGCACAGTTGAGTGTTGATTGCGGAAGAAACGGGGTAAGTGTTTGCGTCTATTTGACTAATGTTTCTCTCATGATCGGGCACGGTTCCACAACGCTGACACATTTAATATTGTTCTCAGCTTGCGGAAACGCCCCTATACCCGAACATCGATTGAGGTTTTCGACTCCACTTTAAGTTGCAACAGACTCGTTGTTCCACTGCCAAAGTAGCAATCGTCATAGTCGATTGGTTTCCAGGCACAGCCCGTGGACTGGTGTTTGTTCGCCACGGGTTCGATCCCGACATATATGAATATGTTTTCGTTTGTCTAAGGACTGAATTTCCGTGTGGTATTTATGGAGGATTTGTTGTTTAGCTTATTTAACTGATGTGTTCGTGCATAAATCGTTGGACCAACTTATGTTCATCTTTTATTTGGTTTTTAAGGAACCCTGAGCATTACAAGTTGTTCTAGAGTGGTTACAAATGCTACTGTTGATGTCTTGGGTTTGATTCCCGAATCGGAAAACGTATTATTTTCCTTTAGCCGTTAGCCTTTTCTCTCTAGTCTTCTGTTTTGAAGCTTAACGTGTTATTTAAATTATTAAGTTTCTACATAATGTCAACATGATATACACCGGTGAAATAATTTACAATTTTTTATCAAATAAAGCTAATGACCAGTCTAAGGCTTAGCACGCACCACGATTAAACGCAAGCGGTTTAGGAATAGCTGAAAACGCAAAACCGCGTGTCAACACGCACTGCGGCTTAAAATCAGTCTCTAAAAAAAATCGCTAATACGTGCGCTTGTATAGAAAGCCATGTGTTACATTTCTTGCGGTTTCAGGCCTGCGGTAAAACGCGGGCGTTTAATCGCAGCGTGTGCTAAGCCTAAGATTCGCAAAAAAAATGATCAAACTTGGAAACTAAATTGACTACCTTTTTCTACGATAATACATAATCCTGGCTTAGTTTTTTTATTATTTTTTTTAAAAACATATGGAAGTACGTAGGTGTTATTGACATAATAACGTAATCTCGCTAACTTAACTGGAATATTTTTAATACGAGGATTCTTTTAATAGTAATGTCTAAGACAAAATTTTTTAGAAATTCAATCCATTTACTTTTGTATATTTTTCATCACTAGAAGCTAAAAAACTATGCCAGCAAAACTTTTTTCGTGACTTTGCTATGATCCTTTCATGTTGAAACACATTTCATGCACTAAAGACTTTTTATTATTTGTTTTATTTATTTATGGTGTTTACTGACATTATTGTTTCAAAATTATTCAATATCATTTAAATTCATTTTATTTCACAAAAATGACCATTTCAACTGTTTCGTTTTGCAATAAATCGTTTTTATTTTATTTTTATTTTATTAAACTTTTTGCACAAGTAAAAAAAAACTGTACAAAGGCGGACTTAATGCCATAGGCATTTTCTCCCAGTCGACCTTAGGGTGGTGCAGAAACATAATATAGTAGGTGCAACTTAATGTTAAACAAAACAAACAGAAAACTAATACAGTAATAAATACATACATACATACATAAATACATATAAATAACGAAAATTACTCTGAGAAACAAATCCAATTAATCAACGATGTGATGATTCTACCAACTTCTTGCGAATGTGTTCACGTGCCATTAACTTAAAGGAGAACCGACTGGATGCCATCCTGATGTTCAAAGGGAGCGCATTCCAAAGAGAGATCGCCTGTACAAAAAAGGAGGAATGGATTAACCCAGAGCGATGTGAGGGACACCGTAGTAAACGATTATTCGTAGATCTGAGGTTTTTACTATGGTCAGAGCAAAGGAATTGAATTTGAGAAGTCAGATAAGAAGGAGAAGAAGGTCTGTCCAGAAAGGAAAACAGAGTAGTCAAGGCCCTTAGTGCTCTACGCTGACGAATAGGTAACCATTTTAAAAGCGTACGATGCTCAGATACATGATCATACTTACGAAGGTTGAAGACAAATCGAATGCAGTTATTCAGAAGGCGGTCAAGTTTATTGAGTAGATCTGCATTCAGGTCGTAGTAACACATATCACCATAGTCAATAATAGGAAAAATGAGGGACTGTACAAGCAATACCTTTATGTGAGCTGGAAGAAGATTTTTCAGTCGATAGAGTGACCGTAACGTTCCGGTAACCTTCCTACTAACACTCACAACTTGCTTCCGCCAGTCGAGGCAGGTGTCGACATGGAGACCCAGGTCCTTAACTTCGGAGCTAAATGGAATGACCGTGCTGTCAAATATTACAGGTGGGACAGTTAGGCCGTCAAGCTTTCTCAAACTATGGGGGCTCCCAACTATTATAGCCTGACATTTTAGAGGGTTAACTGCCACCCCGAAACGGTCAGACCAGCTTTTTATGGTTCTTAAATCTTGGTTTAGCTTCTCAATTGCATCCGGCAAGTTGTCAACTCCTGACTGACAGTAGAGCTGCAAATCGTCGGCGTAAAGATGATACGCACACTGAAGCTCAGAGGTTATAAGATTAATAAAAATGGAAAATAAAAGAGGAGATAAAATACCGCCCTGAGGGACGCCAGCTGAAAGGTCACGCCACCCCGATGAGGAGCCACCAGCGCGAACTGACTGCTGACGACCCTGAAGATAAGAAGAAAACCACTCCAGTACCTCCTGAGAGACCATAAGATAAGAAAGGATGGACAAAAGGACTTCGTGACTGACGGTGTTGAAAGCATTAGAGAAGTCGATTAACACTAAGGCAGTAACCTTAGTATCTTCCATTCCCCGTCTTATATCGTCAGTCACTTTAAGGAGAGCTGTCACTGTACTGTGCCCGGGCCTGAAACCAGATTGAAATGGGCTGATGAGGGAGTGATGATAAATGAAATTGGAGAATTGTTTATGAACACAGGCCTCGAGCACCTTGGACAGGAACGGAAGGATGGAAATGGGACGAAAGTGACTGGAAAGAGTGGGATTGGAAATCTTAGGTAAAGGACGAACATAGGCTTTACGCCACAGGGAAGGAAAAACACCAGAGTAAAGAGAAAAGTTCACAATGTGGGATATAGCGGGAAGAAGTTGATCCAAAACCGTCACGATCATATGACGACTGATATTATCGCAGCCCACGGCTTTGGATTTGATGGATAGGATAATCTTTTTGATCTCTCCCGGATCGACTGAAGTGAAAACAAATGGGGCAATATTGGGGCGCGTCAGACCAGCAAGGTAATCAACAGTTTGAGATTTGGTCAGACTATCAAGCAAAGGAACGGTAGAGAAATAGCAGTTTAGCTCGTCTAAACCAATTGTATTAGGAAGGTCTGAATGCCGCGATTTACCGACACCTAGAGTCCCGAGGAATTTCCAGATGTCGGCAGAAGAAGACGAAGTAATGTTATTAAGAATGTGGCGGCGTTTAGCGTTGCGTATCATCTGGTTACAGCAATTCCTTGCAGACTTGAAGGTGGTCCAGTTGTCCTCAGAGCGATCCTTTTTAAATTTCCGAAACGCACGGTCTCTCCGCCGCATTGCCATCCGAATTGCAGAGTTCATCCAGGGTGCAGGTAGACGCTTCAGCTTAACTTTCCTGACAGGAGCATGTGTATCATATAATTTGGTTACGATACTGTTAAAGAAACAAATTTTGTCATCTACTGTAGCAGCTTCCTGCAGGGGTGTCCAATCAATACTCAAAGCATCTTTTAGGAGTTGCTCAACATTCATACGAGCAAAGGCACGCCTGTACTGGAAAATGGGTTTGGGTTTAGGAGGTTTAAGGGTATAGGATAAGTAAATAAGATCATGATGGGAAAAGCCAGGAGCATCAAGTTGACCATGTGAGGACACTAGAGAAGGATTAGACGTGAGGATAAGGTCAAGCCAAGTATCATCACCATGATTATTATGATGAGTCGGTTGGAGAGGCACTACATGTAAATTGGCTGACTCGACAAGATCTAGGAGTTTACGGGACCGAGAGGAATTTTGGGCAAGGAGGTTGGTGTTAAAATCTCCCATGATGATATGATGTGTATACTCCGAACCCAAAGATTCAAGTACCGATTCGAATTCAGTGAAAAAATCAAGAG
Source organism: Leucania comma (assembly GCA_958295575.1). Classification (NCBI taxonomy): domain Eukaryota; kingdom Metazoa; phylum Arthropoda; class Insecta; order Lepidoptera; family Noctuidae; genus Leucania; species Leucania comma. Next base: position 6,349,597 of record OY282483.1, read on the forward strand.
TAGGGGGACAATAGACGACGCCAAGGACGGCTTTAGCTCCTTTGACACAAACCTCAAGAAAAAGGAACTCAGCAGTATTGATCGGAGAAGAAGTAGTTAGAATTTTGAAAGGGAAATCACTGCGAAGGTATATAGCTACACCACCCCCTCTCCTACCGATCCGATCATTCCGAAGAAGTACGAAGCCAGGGAGGGAGTAGGTAGTAGAAAGAAGATCAGGTTTGAGCCAAGTCTCCGAAATCAGGATGGCGTGAACGTGACTACCGGTGAACGTATCGTATAGTTCATTATAGTGGCTAGGAATGCTTTGGGCATTTAAGTGGCAAACGTTGAACAGCCGGTCTTGATTAGGATTAAATCTTTGCCGCAATAAATCGCCAAGAGAGTCCGACAGAGAGCCAAAACTGTCATTGCAAGAAGAGGCAGTGGAATCGTTAGCAGAATAAAAGGATTCATTATTATCAGAAAACATAAAATAGTAAATAAATAAACAGACACTAAAGCTACACACACAGGCTTATACGGCGTTTGTACTTCTGCACCACCCGCCAGCTAACATCAACTCTAAACAGCAGAACGGTAGAACTAAAAGAAACCATTGAAATCAATAAATTACACAGAATTGACAAAATAAAAAGAAACCGTACACTCTCGTAAATCAAAAGAAAATGACATTGTTACATTGTTACTCCATCACAAAAATTTAAAAACTGAAGTAAAAACTTTAAAAAGAGACATCGTTTTTTATCTTTATCTACGCAACTATTGTTATATATGTTGAGCAAACAAAAATAAAATTAAAAAAAAAACACAGTATTCAGAACGCACCTTACAAAACAATATGCGAGACTGTGAACGTATCCGATCGTCTTATAAACGTCAGGTGAAAAAGTAAACATAACCTCTATTTTAATTCGACACTTTTGACAGTAACTAAAGATAAAATAATTTTATAGTTTGATATTTATAGGATAGTTATAAATATATTTTGAAAAAAAGGATACTCATTGAGGGTAAACAGTTAAGTAGTGATGCAAAGAGAAAAACAACATAAAATACAGAGGTCAAAGTGCAAACTATGGATTACATTCGAAAACAAAACAATACAAGAGGTCAAGTGAAACCTACATTCCAAGAGAGAACAGAGAAAGATTGCTAAGGTAAGTAAAACCATAAGTACAATCTATAGTGAAGAGAAAGTTAATAAAATATATTGTGAAGAGTAAGTTAATAAAACATAATATACTTAAATGTAAATACCATAGCTAACGTGTCTTCTTTTGCAGGCCATCACCTCCTTGGACTTTCGGATACTTTGCCAACAGCGGAGTCAGCTCGTCGGTTCCAGTGATTTTGTGCTTACTTCCATCGGGAGCTTTAACAACAATAACGCCGTCCTGAGTCCAACAGCATCGCATACCGAAGTGAAGCCGCGCCTTCCCAAAGATGGTCTGCCGGGTCCTTGTCAGAAACTCCTTGACGGAGATGGAGGTACCCTTTAAGCCTTTCTTGGCTCTCCAGACAGCAGATTTGTCGTCATAAGTCGAAAAACGCACCAGGATGGGCCTATGATGAACTTTACTTGCTGCTCCAAGCCTATGACAGGCCTTTATAGAGGATGCAGACAAAGACTTAGAAACCAGCTGCTTGTTGATGACATCCAAGACCACCGCACTAGCAACTTCACCTTCAGTTTCTGCAATGCCATGGAAAACAAGCGCCTTCCTCCGATGTCTTGTCTCCAAATCGTCAATCTGCCTAGCACACTCACTTATTTGATTCCGGAGCAAGCTAAGCATGCTGAAGACCAACTCCCTGAAGGTACGGAACTCTTCAGCAACCCTTGCCACAGTATCCTTGGCAGGACCGGCGCTCAGAATTTGTGACTCAAGTTCCTCCATCTTCCGAACAAAGCAGTCCTCAAGGTTTTTTTGAGCTGATACTATGTTGTCTAGTTGTGACATATTGACTCACAAGTGTCCAGTACCTTATAGTTTGGTGATGGTTTAGATGATAAGCTGGCAGGTGGTGTAAAATTTTCAAGAGTCACATAAATGTGCTACAAACGTGAGTATCCTTTTATCGAAGGTTATACACTGATAAAATATAAAAATTAGTTGATTTTATTATGGATTACTATTTTAAAATATAAAAAACTTTTCGGAGATATGTCTATTGTTATTTTACACCTACCCGAAAAAAATAGGGTTGGTTTTTAGGGTTCCAAACGTCTAAATGAACGAATGGAATCGTGGATGGAGTCACTCGTGTGACTGTTCATCTGTCATGTCACTAGTCATTATTTTAATTTATTATTTTAATTCTATGTTTTAAATCTAATTTTAATTTATTTTTCATGATATTTTAATTTAATAATTCAAACTATACATTATATATTGTCAATTATTATATGGACTTGCGGATAACGAGCAATGAGCAGCTTGCCTAGTAGTAGTAGGCCTAGGTGTGAGAAGTTATTATAATTATGATTTGCCAATTACAGGCACTTTTGAATTGTCAAAATGTCGGTCAGTCCATAAAAAAGTGAAGCTAAATTGCCCGTTCCAAAGCGTAGATCTCTATGGAGAAGAACGTGCAAGAAACTCCATGTAAAATCATCCAATGACAAATCCCGCCCTTGGGCGGAGCGGGAAGTAGTGTCAGACTCTTACTGACTAAATACCTACCCCGTTCCTTCGTAGTCTATCGTGCCGGGGCCGGGTATTCCTTTCGGAAATTAACCCATGACCCCAGTAGGCTTCGACCCTGCCTGCCTGCAGTTAGCAGGCTGGGCCTCTTCGGTGTGCTAACAGCTCCTTGAGGCGCGCGGGAACAGAACGCGCCGTCGACGACTTGGGCTCGGTCCGGTCGGTTACGAGACAATCGGACAGCGTGCTACCCATTGCACGCCGTCCGCGCCTACGGTGGCCGGGAATCGGGATTGGAATCCCGGCGGCGGCTGGGGCGAGCGCCCCGTTGCCTCTGCCTGATGCGGTCGGTCTCCTCCTTTGCTTGCATTACAGCTTCGCAGAAGGAGGACCATGACCTGAACCAAGGCCCGGCGAGAGAGATCGCTGCCACTGATTGCCCCCACGAGGACACGGCGATGCTCCGCCCAGAAATAAATCTTGGTTACATTTTTCTTGTCACTTCTATTATGTGAGCACAATGTAGATAAGTAATTGAAAAATTACCTAATTAAAAAATAGAAATTAAATTAAGCTACTGGCAGCTAAGAGATGACCAGTCCCAACTGACAGCGTCCGTTCACGAGCATGACGCGTGTCTCAGCCCCACTCTGCTCAACCATTTTGAAGGGAACTGAATGACCCAATAACATGTGCCACCACCAGCGAGACATTTGAGTGAGCATGACAAACTCTCAACTGCCATGCTTTTAATGTTAAACAAGTTGTAACCTAATAAAATAAAAATGCTCCATGGTACTTCACACTCACAAATTAGAAAAAAAAGTGCTTCTACATTTTACAATCTTATTATTTCCAATTACAAAAAATAATAAGTAATTGATCACAAGCTCCATTAAAATAAACAAATAAAATTTAAAAAAAAACACAAAAAAGGCCCCTGCATTTCTTCTAAACTAATTTGTAGGCAAATGTGGCTGTGGCTGTGGAGCAAGATCGGCATTTAGCCAAGCATTTTTATCAAGGATGTAATCTTCCAATTTATAATGTGCTTGTCTACATAGTGTGCATTTAATGAATGTTTTAAATTTTGACTCATTTAGATTTTGAATTCCAAGTAGGATTTTATTATAAAATTTTACACAGTACCCTATAAAAGAACTATGTACTTTAGCCAATCTGAATCGAGGTTGATCTAATTGGTTCCTATTCCTATTATTAAAATTGTGCCTGTCACTTATCTTAGTAAAAATATGAATGTTTTTCCGAACATACATAATGTTTTCATAAATGTATTGACAAGGGACCGTCATGATGTTTATTTCCTTAAATGTTTAGTTCCCTAAGAGAATAGCACCTACGAAGATTAATATGGCTCTGACAGCTCTTTTGTGCAGAATAAAAATAGATTTTATGTCTGCAGCCCGTCCCCATAGTAAAATACCGTAAGACATTATACTATGGAAGTAACTACAATAGACTAGTCGTAGTAGTAGTAAATTGACGGATTTTTCTAACAGCATATGACCTTTTGTGACCTTTTTTTAGGTGGGGCTAAAAAAAAAAGATAATATGCGTTTTTGTTTTTTAAGCTATTCATAGCTTATTGTTAATTGTTAATTTTAAGCTATTCATAACTTTATTATGTTTACTTTTTTTCTTATTTATAATTTCCCATCAGACGGCAATTGACAGAAGTTACAAATAATTAAATGGGGCTATAGAAGTGGATACATATTTCAAACTCACCTATATTTTTTCAAATAATCTTATAATTTTTCTTTAAAAAAAATCCCATTTACAAACGATAAATTTAAGTTTATTTGTAGATTTAGCGTTTGAAATAGAGAAACACAAAAAAACCTACGTTGCTCTCAACTGTCACAATTGGCAACAAAATGGCGGAAACCTTGAACTAACTAAAACATAAATTGCTTGTTGAAACACACTGTCAACATCACGTTTGTTCAGCCAACAGTTAGTTAACGTTAGTTTTGTTTAACGAAAAACCAGTTGAAAAAATGCGGCAGCACAGACTGTAAATACGCTTAAACAGTTTAAAATAAAAGAGTTACTATACTAGGCCACCTCGTCAGCCAAACTTTACTCAGGGTGTTTTAAATATCGTGCGGATTTCACGCACACGTAGCCCCCGCAAATATTGTAACGCGTGTAATACACACGCGGGTCGCAGGGCGTGATATCGGGCAGCAGTCCTGCATGCGGAGCAATTCCGCATGCGTGATGTAATCCGCACGAAAACACCTTTAACAGTTAACACTAATATTACGGCCCATTCCTTCCCACTGCTGGAACTCAGGTCTCCTAGAGAGGAGACCTGAGTTCCAGCAGTGGGAAGGCTAAGGCTGATGCCATGCAATGCTTTGCTTATTTTAATTAACCTTTTAATAAATGAACCTTCTCGTCTAGTAACTACAAAGTTTTAAGAGCTTAAGTAAAAGTAGATGCTTAACCTAAAGGTTACTTGTCTCGCTCACCGTGTTCTAATTTTAACGTTAACATCAAGTAAGAGATAAGTAGCTTAGTGAGACTGCTTAGTTAGTTGCGAACTAACTTAATAAACTTAGTTTTTGTTATTAAATTACTAAGAGAATTTACCTGCTTTACAATGCGGTCCAAATGAGAATAGGATCGATTGCCATGTTGTGACGTCACGTCGAACTGTCAAATTGAAGAAATTGAGTATGGTGACCAAAAAAAGATATTTTTTAAACTTAATTTATTTACGAATCGTGAACGAAAAAAGTTCAATTTTGCTCATCTCTGCGTCACTGTTTGAAGTGTCTGTTTAGTGGCAAATGGAAGAAAAAGGCGAATTGTTCCTAAAAACAAAAATAAGAAAGAAAATAGTTTTTTTTTTCAAAACTAATTATGGCTTAAAACAATATATTCAGCTAATTTATATTAAACAGTAACGTTATTACTTCAATAGGTGAAGTTTACAATTAAACTAAGACTTCGATATACAAAGCAAAAAAAATCCTTTATTAATACGCAAATAAGTTTTTTTTGCAAACCGTACTTTTCACTCAACGTTTGACAGATCGAGGTTATTGGCTTTCCTATTCTTATTTGGAACGCAAAGTACATTTTTGATGGTATTTTAGTATTTTGAAGTTAATATGTGGGTGGCCTAGATAGGGCTTTGGTAATAGAGATAGATGCATCATATAAATTGGTGTCAACTTCTTGTCCCCATTCTTCTTCTACCCATATTTGCAAAATAAAATTATCTTTTCAATACACTTACTCGAAACTTGCCTCTTATCGCATTACGATTAGGTTCGATATGGCATATTTATCACCCGCGTGCTTTTTTTTAATTTATAAGGGTGGTGCCCAGTGTGGTGCCCAGGATATTAAAGAATAATTATACCAAGTTTCATCGTACTCGAACCGGTAGTTTTTGCGTGATGCATGAACAAACAGACATACAGACAGACAGACAGACAAAAAAAAATTTAATCACATTTTTGGGTTCGGTGTCGGTCTAGTAACACCCCCTGCCATTTATTTTTTTGATATTTTCAATGTACAGAATTTTTACTTCTACAGATTTATTATAAGTATAGATAGTAGTAGAAGACACTTCAATATCAAGAGCGCACTAAATACTAATTGAATTTATTGATCTAAATCAAATCATCATCCAAAATGCACCGATGACATCAACATTGCTTCCAGTTCTTTTCCAACCGCAGATTTCTGTTTTATTCACTGACATTTTATCCAACTACGACCCACTCGATTATATAATCAGTGTGCTTGAAAACAAGGTTTATATTCAGTTGCAGTGATACATAAACAAACAATATGTGAAGTCATTTGCGACGAAGACACATATTTAGGTCAAATGATTTGATGTGGTCTAAAGTGTTCCTTGTTGTGTATTCTTCTATTTAAGGAGATGCTGCCTAATGATTGAAATAATATTTTTTTTTAACACGGACATGGATTGGTCTATTTAGTTCATCAATTAAATTCATCATCAGCATCATGTAGGAGGGGTTCACATCAGCGTCGGGTCGATGATGAAGTGCCTGGGACTCGTCCTCAACAGCTGGTGGAACTTCAAGGAGCACTTCCGACGTCTGGCTCCCAAACTGAATCGGACTGGGGCTGCTCTCGGGCGGCTCCTGCCTAACCTCAGGGGACCAGACGCCTCCTGCCGGAAGCTGTACGCGGGAATCGTTCGGTCCATGGCCCTTTACGGGGCTCCGGTGTGGGCACCGACGTTGCAACAGCAACCGAGGGCCCAGCTGAATGCGTGCCAGAGGGTCATGGCAATACGCATGGTGCGAGGGTACCGAACGATTTTCCGCGAGGCGGCGACCCTCCTTGCTGGCCAACCGCCAGGGGATCTGGAGGCAACAGTCCTTGCACACATGTACGATAAGCGCATGGAGATGCAACGCCGGGGCGAAATTCCGCTGCCACGACAAATCGAGGCATGGCGGACAGAGCTCCGGCGGGATCTCATGGCGAAATGGCGTCAGCGACTATCGCAACCTCGTTCGGGGCGCGCCACAATTGGGGCGATAAGGCCCATCCTTGAGGCGTGGCTGGAAAGACCTCACGGTGCTCTCAACTTCCGCACGACGCAGGTGCTTACCGAACACGGAAAGTTCGCTAAGTACCTGTTCCGGATTCGTGCGGAGGATTCGCCCGGGTGTCACCACTGTGCGGAACACCCGGAGGACACGGTGGAGCACACTGTAGAGGTGTGCCCCGCCTGGGCGGAGCATCGCCGTGTCCTCGTGGGGGCGATCGGCGGCAGCGATCTCTCTCGTCGGGCCTTGGTTCAGGCCATGGTCCGTAGTGAGGAGGGATGGCAGCCGGTCGCCTCCTTCTGCGAAGCAGTAATGCTAGCAAAGGAGGAGGCCGACCGCATCAGGCAGAGGCAACGGGGCGCTCGCCCCAGCTGCCGCCGGGATTCCGATCCCGATTTCCGGCCACCGTAGGCGCGAGCTTGCGGACGGCGTGCAATGGGTAGCACGCTGTCCGATCGTCCGGTAACCGGCCGGACCGAGCCCAAGTCGTCGACGGCGCGTTCTGTTCCCGCGCGCCTCAAGGAGCTGTCAGCTAACCGTAGAGGCCCAACCTGCTAACTGCAGGCAGGCAGGGTCGAAGCCTGCTGGGGTCAAGGGCCGTTTTCTGACAGGAAGGCTCAGCCCCGGCACTATAGGCAACGAAGGAATGGAGTAGGTTTTTAGTCAGTAAGAGTCTGACACTACTTCCCGCTCCGCCCAAGGGCGGGATTTGTCATTGGATGATTTTACCTAGCATAAAAAAAAAAATTCATCAGCGTCATCATTTCAGCCGAAAATCATCTACTGTTGGACATAAGCCTCCCCCAAGTGTGACCGCAATGAACGGTCCTGTGCGACTCGCATCCGTCGGATTCCCTCAACCCTTTCCGCCCCCAATTCTTTTGTTCTGACCATGTGACTGAACGTTGAGATGACGTAATAACAAAGGAATTGGGTGCGTCGCCAACTCCAAGTGTTCACGCTAAACGAAACGATTGTAATTTGGCTAGGGGTGGCAGGTCATCGGTCCACCTTGTAGAAGGCGTTCCAACACTACGTCTTCCGAATTAGACTATCGGAAAATATTGGATTTGTATTTTTTCTCTTGTGACTGTGAAAAATGAAGACAATTAGAATTTTGAAAACACAAGACCCTTCTTCTGAACTTTATCTTGGTGAATTTTTATCGATTCGATATAGCAATAAATACGTATTCAATTTTTTTTTAAATATTATAGGTAACTGACGGACCAAATAGAATAATTTATTTATTTATTTATACTTCTCGCACATTATGTAGAGAGGCGGACTTAATGCCTTAGGCATTGGCTTGCCTTAGTTATATTTTTATTACGTTTTCTTTCAATTCTGGCTTGTTATTTTTGCTTCAATTTTAACATAGATCACGCCTATTTTAATGATTCTACATTTGCTTATTGTTTACATAAATAAAAACTTCGAGGCACAAAACTAAATATAACAATTTTACATCACAATATCTACTAAATTCACCCAAAAAAATTCCGCCATTTTTTTTTCATTATTATTGTTTATTACTACAACTTTATTTAAATAACATTTACGTGTTGATTATTATCCATTTGGTTTCATTAACACCTCATATCATTCATGTTATTATATATAGTTTCTATTGTTCTATTCATTGATACCTGATTGTTTACTAATCTAAACAGTCATGTTTCCTTGGTCTTTAATTTCGAATCTACTTCCTAGACTGCATCGACTAATTCCGCCTTAGCTGCATGTATTTATTATCAACCAATTGAAAAAAAAAAAAGAAAAGTGCAAGCTTTACTAATATATATTCTTAAAACTCAACTGTTTAAAGTTCTATTTGTGATTTTAAACAAAAGACAGTGCTGAAAAACATTTTTATTGCCATAACGTTTTTAGAAGCTTATAAATAAATATGTTTTAATAATCTAAAAAGTGTAAACTTATGTGTATTCCCCTTAAAGATATAAAATTACGCGCATGTGGCGAACTCTTTACATACCATATCGTGACATTGAACTAATAATTACATGGCATTCAAACTAATAGAACGAACGGATTCCATCGACAAATTCAGTTGTTTCCAAGACGCCATTTGAAAATCTTTAACAGGCGTTTCATGAAACTTGTGTTCTTAAAATGTGTACTAAATAATATTTTATTGCGGTAATTCAATAATCTGAGAGCTTGATGAATTTTTGTGGTAGTAATCATGCAATATTAATTAAAACAACGATTTATTTTATGGCGTCCCTCAGGAAAGCATTTTAGTGCCAACGTTATTTTAAAAAACTGTAACAGTGATATAAAGAAATTCTAATTTAGTGATAAAGAAAATGGTGCAAATAAAATTCATGTTTAATTTAGTAGTATTTATAATTTTGTTAATACGGACGATAAAAGTGCTTGGTAGAGATCTCAGTGAGCATGAACGAGCATTAAGAGCGGAATTTATACAGAAGTTATTGAATAAGCAAAATAAATTAGAAGGAAAAATTAAGCTACTAGGAGGTGCAAGCAAATATGAAGGTAAGGCAGTCAAATTAGTTTCGCGATTGATGCTGTGCTGCATGTCGTGGTTTTGGATCCCGCACAAAACAATTCTTTTTAGGTCCTACAGACTGTTGTTCCCGGGTGTTTTGTGTATGTAAATTTAATTATTTGTGACTGAACGTTCAATTATGGTCAATTGTAAATAAACTCCTCATTTTAGAGTACCATAATATCTAGTATATTGCAATTTCACTACAACACCGAATTTTGCATTCGAATACGAAAATCAACTAAATATCGCATAAACAAATATGATATAATCCAGGAAAAAAAATATGCACTGACCTTAAATGAATGAGGAAAGAAGCTGACGTTGCCAGAGTATAATGAAACGCAGTAATAGTCTGGAGTATGGAGTTAACCGCTTCCTATCATCCTTAGCATCCTTGGTGAATTGTGTTTAAACTATGCAGATTTGTATTATGTCTTTTCAGGAAATGTATACATTTATCACGCCGGTCGCTGGGGTGCTGTATGTGATGACTCCTGGGATGATGAAGCGGCTGCAGTAGTCTGCAGATCCTTTAACATGACTGGAGTAGCAACAGTTGGAGGACAATACGGAGAGACTGTTGGTCAGTGCAATCTTTTTTTGTCTATGTGACCGAAATGCTTGACATACTATTCTTTTTGTGACTATCGGATTCCGCGGTGCAACTATCATAAATATACCTTGAGAGAAAAAATGTGTGCTCGGTCACTATTATTACATTCGTTCACTGTAGAACAACTTAGAATTATAGATCGTCCGGTAACCGACCGGACCGAGCCCAAGTCGTCGACGGCGCGTTCTGTTCCCGCGCGCCTCAAGGAGCCGTCAGCAAACCGTAGAGGCCCAGCCTGCTAGCTGCTGGCAGGCAGGGTTGAAGCCTGCTGTGGTCATGGGTCAGCTTCTGAAATGAATACCCGGCCCCAGCACGATAGGCAACGAAGGAACGGAGTAGGTTTTAGTCAGTAAGAGTCTGACACTACTTCCCGCTCCACCCAAGATTATTTTGTGTGGGTTAAGTGAAATCTTTGGTCTATTCTGACAAAACACTAATGGTGAAGGAAAACATCGTGAGGAAACCGGCATGTCCTAGAACCAAAAACTCAAAGACATAATATATGACACCGACCAACCCGCACTGGGCCCGCGTGTTGGATTATGGCCCATTCCATCTCTTAGAGAGGAGGCCTGTGTCCCAGCAGTGGGAACATTAAAAAGGCTGATGATGATGATGATGAAAATCATTAATACTGTTTATTTTGTTCCATTTTAAATTTCGAGCGTTCTTAATAAAAAGCCCTATAAAAGTTTCTAATGAGTGCACAAACATTTTTTTTTAATTTGTTACTAAATTCATTACTACCGTTTTATATTAAAAGTCTGTTTTTATATTTTCTTCAGAAAAATACTGGTTGGATGACGTTATATGTCAAGGGGACGAACCATTCCTTTCTAAATGTGTTTTCAACCGTTGGGGAGCATCCGACTGTAGTAGAGATGAAGCAGCTGGTGTGATGTGTATGCCAGAATCTGAATCTCCTAAGAATAGCCGATCATTGAGAAAAACGTGGCCAGGAAGAAAGCTTAGAGATGTTTTGAATGAATCAACTGCACATGTGAGGCTTATTGGTGGTAAAAATTCCAGAGAAGGAAGAGTTGAGGTAAGATTATTTACTTACCAGCAATTTCACTTATGTGAAACCACGGGGCCATACAAGTATTACGTAAGCACTGCAGGAGGGTAGGGGTTTTTAGTTTGCTTAGTTTTTGATGAAATGGAAGATGGGGATTCTGGATGGTGATTACATCAGCAGGATATATTTTTTTAAGTTTTTTTAAGAGGATAATATCGATACCTCAAAAACATTATTAGCATAAATAATTCGCGACAGACCTTTAGAGCTATGCAGAACTGAGTGTTGTATTCGCAAACCACAATTGAAAAACAGGACGAGTCTTCTGACCATACAAGTGTTTGTCTGGTCCGGGCAACTGCCCGATAGTTGAGTTTTTGCTGTAGTATATGTTTAAGTTGCGCGTAAAATACTAAAATCGAGATCCAAGATTTTGAATTTTATTTCCTACTGGGTGGTAAAAAATTATATTTTTGTTTGGTTTTAGATCTTCCACAACAACACTTGGGGAAGCATATGCCCAGATGGCTGGACACATTATGAAGCTTCCGTCGTTTGCAAGCATCTAGACCTTGGGTATGCTGAACAGGCTCTTCAAACATATGTCTTTGGATTCTCCAAAATCGTGATCAGTGGTGTCAAATGTGACGGCAATGAGACCAGCATTTTTGACTGCAGACATCGGCAGCACGATGAAGTCAGTTGTCCTGGTGATTTTGGTGAGTGTATTCATAATCTAGATATCTATTACGTATAGCAATGTATAGCATGATTGTTTGAGGCGGGTAATCATCAAATGACTTCCGCTTTAGAGTAGAGTACAAGGGTGTGTCAGACTTTTACTGACTTTTATTGACTATGTACATTGGACGTTCATTTGACCTTTGCGTTTCCCTAACAGTCATTGGCTCTACTGTTCCTCTCCAGTTTTCCTGACATCTCTTTGAGGCGTACGTGAAACACTTCGCACTGTCGTCTTAGGCTTGGTTCTTATTGTACGGCCGGACAGCAAGCTACCTATTGTTCGTCTTTTTCAAACCCACGCCCGGAACTTCTCTATCACAATTGCTAAAATCCCTGGCACAGGTACAGTAGGTCTGGACCTAAGTCATCATTGTTCTCCATTAATTTACAACTGGGCCAGCACTGCTTCTTTACTTACTTTTTACTACACTTTCATCATTACCATCAGCTGAAAGACGTTTTCTGCTGGATATTGGCCTCCCCTAAATATCGGCTCCACCGCATTCCTGCTATTCTCATCCGGTCATTCGGCCCACCAGTGGGAAGCCTTCCAACGATGCGTCTTCCAGTGCACGGTCGTCACTCCAGAATCTACCACGCTTTATTTACTCATATATCATAGCATAGCATCAGGCTTATAATTTTCCCACTGCTAGGACTCAGGCCTCCTCTCTGCGAAAGGGAATGGGCCGTAATTCACCACGCGGGCCCAGTGTGGGTTGGTGGACGTCACATGTTCTAGGTCATGCCGGTTTCCTAACGATGTTTTCCTGCATCGTTTTGAGAGCAGTGGTATTGAAATAAATTTCACAAAGTAATGCACCTGTCATGACCTACAACTCATAAGTCGGTACCATTACCACTCGATCACCACTGCTCTCTGGAATAAATAAAAAGAAAGTAAAAAAGGTATACGACTTCTTCTTCTTGCTCACAATAGTTTATTTACTCACATATAGTAATCTAATTTCAACCGTTTAAACGGTACTTACGAGTATTTCCAGTCCTATCAAACTGTTAACGTAATTCAATTTACATCCGTAATTAATTTGTAATTATTTTAGTGAACGCTTCTCACGTAGTTTACAGGGTGTCAAATATATTAAGTTACACAAATATGGAAATTATAAATTGGCAATTATCCAATCAGCCTTCGTGATCCCCATTTAATAGGGTGAAAAGCAGTGATAAGTTATGGGATAAATTTATGCCCCAGAATAATAGAATTTATACTTCAAAAAACTTGACAGTGGGTTTTTTTTTATGGTAGGTAAAATCTTCCAATGACAAATCCCGCCCTTGGGCGGAGCGAGAAGTAGTGTCAGACTCTTACTGACTAAAAACCTACCCCGTTCCTTCGTAGCCTATCGTGCCGGGGCCGGGTATTCCTTTCGGAAATTAACCCATGACCCCAGTAGGCTTCGACCCTGCCTGCCTGCAGTTAGCAGGCTGGGTCTCTTCTGTATGCTGACAGCTCCTTGAGGCGCGCGGGAACAGAACGCGCCGTCGACGACTTGGGCTCGGTCCGGCCAGTTACCGGACGATCGGACAGCGTGCTATCCATTGCACGCCGTGTATTATCTTTACGGTATAGCACCAAAAGAGAGATAGTACAGAAGACTATCTACATACAAAGCGCGCTCGAGCAACGCACACATAGACACCGCTCACGGACACGATATCTCATAGCGGTTCAAACCGGTGTGATCTCGAGTGCTACCCGTTTGAGACACGCGTCTGTGAACTTTTTTGTGCAACAATGGATCGGGCAGTAGCCCACCATACATAACACCCGTCTGTAGGAGGGAGGTATATGGGACTTTACTATCTGTTCCGCTTATCTACAAACCCTCACCGCGCAACGGTTTATTAGATGCAAAAAGTTACGCAAAGCAAAGCGGTTTGCCTTTGGATCACAACGTCGTTCATAAGTCGAGGCAGTATTCGCTGCTTTTTCTTGAGTTATACGAACAAATATCTACTGATGTTTTGTGAGTGTATTTTTATCTAACATAAACTAACTGCGATCCCTCCTGATAGTAAGCAGTAATGCAATCGTTGATGGTGAAGTACACTTTAGTTTATTATGAGCCTATTCACTCTAGCCTTGAGGACACCTAAATTATAATTGGACGAGAAGACTGCTGCAGGCAAATTGTTCCAGTCCTTCGATGTACGTGACAAAAATGACGAGGCGAAACGTTTAGTCCGGACCGTAGAAGTGTCAACAACTTAAGGGTGTTATTTTTATGCTGGAAAAAAAATTGGTTTGTGATAATACAGTCGGTTTGTTATTGTGATAATTTTCCACGCTTCTCTTAAACGTGCAGGGTAGATAACACCTCCTCGTAATGAGGCCCGAGGGCGGCAGGATAACATTAGCAGGTTTAAAAACAAACCTATGTCCTTCCGTTGTCCTTTGCATTCTAAAAGTACGGGTTACCTTTTCAGGAAATTCTCGCAATCCTAGCGGGCATTGACCCTGCTGGGTTCCATACAGTTTACTAAAATATCTTTGAGGAACGCCTGGATCACTACGCGCTGTTGACTACTGGGCTTAGTTCGGTTAATTATGGCCCTATTGCTTGACGTCCGCTAGCGCGCGTCTAACGTGGCTGAGCATTAGTAAGTCCACTCGATGTTAGACGATGGGACACTGGGGTGGTTTAGTCAGTATGTATCTATTGTATTATGTATTGTATTTTATTTCGGGCTGGTATCCGCAACTCCACGACTAAAGCGCGTATTTTGCGTACGGGTGGGACAAATGTGTCATTCGATCCACCCCAGCTCCTCGAAGAAGGCCAGTAGCGCCTTGGTGTTACTGACTATTTCGCGGAGGTTACCTGGGTTTCCGAAGTACTTTGCCCTGTATCCAGCGACAACAGTATGTATCTAACAGACGACTACTCCCACACCAGGTTGGAGGATTGCGATGAGGATATCCATAAACAAAAAAAATCTCGCGCCAAGGTCTTAAAAGGTCACCAACTGTTGGGAATACAACCCAACAGATCCATGACGCGGTGTGCACGCGCAGGCGGTGTGCACCTACGTCATCGCCTGTGTCTCCCCTCCTTCGCTGCCGATTCGCTGTTGGGTTGGATTCCCAACACCAACCCAAAACTTCAAACTGACGAAACAAATTAACCCCGCAGGGTCCCCTTAATACCTTTTCACGAATGAATTACTAAATTATATCCCAATACCCGGGATATAATTAAATCCATTGTATTGGTGAAATGCGAAACCGAATCCGATTAAATGAATTATAATAATTTGATAGGATTAACTTGGACCTTCGAAATATAAAAAGGCACGGCCCAATAAACAGCGCAAATTGAAACTGAGTTTATTTTTTGTATTTATGAAGATTAACCAGGATTAATTCCCTGGTACAGTGTTAATCGCATTTGTAATATATTTAACACTCCTTTATTTTATCCTTTATTCTTTATTGTACATACAGTTTCAACAAAACAATAAAAGGTCAGTGGATGTACATAGGCGAGCTTAACCCATAATTGGGTTTTCTTACAGCAAACCGAATACATATAAAATGAGAAAGAAACCTTATATTTGAGGATATACAATCATGCACAACAAAACTTAATTACATAAATGATTACATCTAACTTAAAACTAAAAGTATACTAAATAGATATGTGTACAGCATACTATACATAAACATAATATATACAACATATATATAAATAATAATAAAACATATACATACATATTTACAGGTCATGTTGATAGGAAATGTTCCTTAATTCTTCGCCTGAAAACCTCTAACGAAGGGCTAGCCCTCAATGTGTGTGGAAGAGAATTCCAGAGGCGCAATGCACGAACGGTAAAAGAGCCACTGTAGAGACTTGAAGTGTGGCCAGGAAAACAAAGAAGAAGAGAGGATGATGAGCGACAAGGCTTTCCTCTTGGAACTAGATACTCAAAGCGTTCCCGAAGATACAAGGGGGAGTTGGGATTATGAATAACAGAGAATAGAAAAGAAAGAGCGTGACAATCCCGACGTTGCCGAATAGGCAGCCACTTCAATTGCCTCTTATTCAATTACACTCTTGCGTTTATTCGACCAGGGTCGCACATCCACGACCAAATGCTTCATCTTATCAGCTCTACTGTCACCTATAGGGATGGAAGAGCTAAACAAAATATAATACTCGTAAGTACAAATGTACGGCGAATATCCATACTTACGTTTTGGAAATTTCTACGGCCTGGACTAAGTTTTTACCTTGTCGTTTGTACCGCGTACATCGAAGGACTGGAACTGTTTGCCTGCTGCGGTCTTCCCGTCCGATTATAATTTAGATGTCTTCAAGGCAAAAGTGAATAGGCTCTTTAAAACTAGTGCGTCTCACTGTCAACGATTGCATCACTGCTTACCATCAGGTGGGATTGCAGTCAAGCACTAGTTTATAGTAATTAAAAAAAAATTGTGCCCAGTCGCATACTCACGACCCTGGCGAATAGGACGCGAAAATACTCGTTAGACCAATCCGACCCGGGCGGTTGAAGGGTGGCCATCGAGAGAGTAAGGCTCTCTCGATGTTAGAAGGAAAAATATAATAAAACTGGCCATCTGCGAGTCGGATAACCACACGAAGAATTCTGTATCTCAATATTAAAATCGAGCAAAAAAAGAGAAAAAAAGTCCCTTTTAACTTTTTACTTAATTTTTGCACATTCTGTGTTAATTTCACCTCTTAACTCTTCATCATCATCATCACCATCAGCCTTTTAATTTTCCCACAGTGCGGGTTGGTGGATCTCACATGTCTTCGAAGTTTTGGTTCTAGGACATGCCGGTTTCCTCACGATGTTTCCCTTCACCGTTTTGAGAGCAGTGGTGATAAATAAATTACACAAAGTTATGCGCCTTTACCTCTTAGGGTATATAAAATACAGCCTGCTTACAGATTGACGACCAGATAGACAGACAGACCATCGCACATCGTGAAAAACTCCCGTTGACATCCTGCGGGTCTGGAACCCTAAAAATTAATCAAAACAGATGCTTCTGACTATCTATAATTTATTTACACTGTTGTCACAATAACAGCGACAAGAAACATATAACCGAGTTATTTATAGGTACATAACATGATTGAAAAGAGTGTCCATGGAGTTTCTTGCACATTCTCCTCCATAGAGATCTACGCTTTGGAATGCACAATTAGCATCATTTTTTTGACGGACCGACTTCTAGACTTTTCAAAAGTGCCTGTAAAATGTTTATTTGAAGTAAATGCTTTGAGTCTTTGAATCTATCACGACGAGCTATGTCAGCTGTTTGCTGCGATTAACTATAATCGTAATTCGAGGCATAGACTGTTTACTGTTTCTAGAAGTCGTACCGTCTCAATCACTCGAGCCCTCGCGCAATCTTCTTCATAGCCACAGATATAGATATACCTAGATAACGCAAGAGCAACTACTTCGCGTGCCTAGCTTACGTACAAAAATCGTAAGTGGTCACTTTCGCGCTCAGTCTGCATCGGAGTATAGTGCTAGTCGGACGGTAGTTAAAATATAAAAATGGTTAATTGTGCTGTTGGTGTGGGGGTGGAGCGAGGGGGACGCCGTACGCGGCGGCGTCTTCACTAAATAGTGCTTGTGACGTCATAATAGGTAGTCAAAAAATGGCACGCTTGGTTTTCATACAAATCGTGATGCTTGCGTTATCTATGTCTATCTATATCTGTGTTCATAGCTCTCTTGGATGCTAAACTTGAGACGTGCTCGCAGATGAATAGAAAGATATTTGTTTATTTATTTATTTATTCTTCATGCAACCAAAGGTACTTAGGCGGACTTAATGCCTTAGGCATTCTCTACCAGTCAATATACACCGCTAAATCCGGTCGTTTTAATCCCGCGAAGGGTCGATTCGGTACATGAAATACTATCGATTTATAAAGAGAAAAATAAAAAATAAAGTATTTTTTTAAAATTCGAATTAATTTACGCCTACATATGAAATTAACTTCTGTAAGTAAACGTCAGCTGATCGAGGCGATTGAACTGTAGGTAGTTAGTACGCAATGACCAACAACTACCTACAAGGTCATTGACTCGTTTATTTTAAGAAATTAATTTCGTACATGCTAATATTAATTCGAGTTTTTCAAAAAAAGTACTTTATATTTTAATTTTTTCTTTACAAATCGATAGTATTTCATGTACCAAATCGACCCTCCGCGGGATTAAAACGACTAAAATTTTACGGTGTATACCAGTCAAATATCTTGTCTTTCTGTCTACTGTGTTGTGAGATGAGTAAAGAAATGAAAAATAGAAAAAGAGTTTAATGACGCCAAACATGGCGCATACTTTAAAAAATAAGACAAAAACAATTCTATATAATAGTGCGAGTTATGCGACATATCCGCGCAAAACAGCCACCGCTCAGAAAATTGCTGGGGCTCATGTGTTGGATAGAGCCACAGCGCTGATTTTCAGCACCAGCCGTCGTCATGTATGACTGCCGCATTCTTCATTATTATTTCGTTCACATGTTGTGTCAGAACTAATGCAATTGGCCTATAGCCGTGTTATGATAAAGTAAATAAATAAGTAGGTAGTAAATAAAATATAAAGGCTCAGATTGGTGGGACGTGAAATATTTCGTTGGGCTTAGTTTCATAGAAACTGTCTTACAGATATAGTAATATAGCGAAAACGTGATACGCGTGTTTGCGGCGGTCTCAAACTAAACAGATATACCACAAATCTACAGTAACACGATGCGACGGATACGGTACGCACACATGAACATGGGCGGGGTAACTCACCTTTTCTGTATTTTGTGCCAGTTTCCCCTCTCATCATCATCATTTCTGCCGAAAGAAGTCCACTGTTGGACATAGGCCTCCCCCAAGCGTCGCCACAATGAACGGTCCAGTGAATCTCGCATCCATCGGATTCCCGAAACCCTTGCTAAATCATCGGTACACCTTGTAGGAGGCCTTCCAACACTGCGTCTTCCAGTACGCGTTCGGCACTCCAGAACCTTTCGGTCCAAACGGTCATCTGCGAGCAATGTACCCTGCCCATTGACACTTTAGTTTGGCGATTCTTCGTGCTATGTCGGCAACTTTGGTTCTCCTGCTCCTTCTTGGTTCTTGTTTCCCCTTTGTACTCCTAAAAAA
This sequence comes from Leucania comma, assembly GCA_958295575.1. Classification (NCBI taxonomy): domain Eukaryota; kingdom Metazoa; phylum Arthropoda; class Insecta; order Lepidoptera; family Noctuidae; genus Leucania; species Leucania comma. The sequence goes on from OY282483.1 coordinate 6,368,902, forward strand.
GTCCAAGTTGCCGTCCTCTCCGACAGTCGTCACAAGCACCTGAAAAATGTTGACAGCCGGCTCAAGCACCTGAAACAAAGACAGCATCCGGACCCGGTACGCGGTCAGGTTGTTTCCTCCCTCTGTAGCCCTGTAATATGAGCGCATGACGTTTTCGTTGATGTATTGAGTCCATAGCATGCGCTGCACACTTCCACCGGGAGCTGGGACCCTATCAAAAGCCGTTGGGCCTCGAGGTCCTAAGCCGATCGGTGGCCGGCGTCCTCGTCGATGCGCAGGTGATGGTGACGTAGGCGGAGAGTAGAACTCGTCGCTGGAGCTCGACGCTACTGCCACGGCCGGTGTCACAGCACCCACGGTGGGGCTGGGTTCCGACGGCGAGAAGTGGTAGTTTAATCTGCGTGACGCAGGTCCTCACCAGACTTTAATGTTCCGGGTGCTACCTATTTTGGATCTGCCGGGAAGAAACGCTCCGGTGTTACCATTGTAAGGATTGCACAACCATTTGTTCAACTCACGTAGTAAGTACACTTTGATCCTGCGGCCTGTACAAAAAGAACCTTGCATTTTTTTTTTCAGGATGATAATAGTCTATTACCCTAAGAGACAATGTAATTTTCTATCAGTGTTTTGGACTAGAGTCTTCAGGGATTATTTTTGAACCTCAAATGTAGCATGATATTGTTATTATGGCTCTGCTATGAGAAAGGGACAGAACTATACAAGATGAATATCACTATCCCTTTCTACAATGGATTCATGAAGGCAATGAGACGTCATAGTAGGGGGAATGTAACCAAAAGCCTCAAAGAAACCTACTTGATATTCCCTTCGAATAGATAACTTTGTAAGAATACATTATTTTCTGGGCCTTCACAAAGTTACGTACCAAATGTGGACGAAAAATTCTTAGGACTGTGATCGATAGTAATACATACAAAGAGAAAGTTTATTTGGGTTCCGTATTGAAATAGTAAAACCACTTACTTCTGCCGTCCATCAGTCATCCATAAAATTTATTTACTTTGAATATTTTTTTTCTAACTGAAATATCTGTACGAGTAGTGGTCCTTTGGCAATGGCCCCTAATCTAGGAATCTATTTTTGCTTTTCAGTTTTCTTTTTTCTTTGACGTACGGAACTTGCACTGTCCAAAAAGTATACTCATTTTACAGTTTTCTCATACGTTCGATTCAGTTTACCGACTTTGAATATATTATTTTTCTGGCCATAAATATTAGTTTAACAATTGTCAAAAACTTGAATAATTTATAAGGGTGGTTTGCCACCGAAGATTTGCGAGGGAGGTGTGTGATGATGCCTGGAGAACTTTTCTCAGCTGTACGCGCACACATTTGTCACCAACTTCTCGCTTTTTGGTTATACAAAAGCCTTTAAAAAAATATAACGGGCATCAATATAAAAAAAGCATCAAAAAGTGTAAAATTAATTTAATTTTGGAAGTAATTTTACACTTTTTATGTGTTTTTTTTTTGACATTGAAGCCGGTTGGTATATTTTTTGTTACTTTTTATTACAACCCCTCAGCTAAACTTGATTATTGTACAAATTCCATAATAAGGTCTTAATAGAATCTAATTATTAAAAATATAGGCTATCATCAGATCAGTTCGATAGTACCTTATAGCCAGAGTCCATCTCATGAAACATGAACATGTTTAGGTTACATTAATTTATTACAGAGTTACGGTGCCCACCTTCCGGATTCATCATCAGATCAGTTCATAATATGTATAAACAAACAAAATGTTAATCCGTAGGGCAGGATCCGTGTTGTAGACAACATGTGGTCGAGGAGATGGTCTAGGAATGGAGATAATAGTCTGCAGGGTTATACTGAGTGCCCCTGTATCCCCTTGTATATTCTGATTGAGCTGAACTGCTCCGAGAAACTTCTTGTTAGATTGGAGTTTAGCTACTTTGAGAGCTCGGGGTGCTTAAATTAATATATTACGGTAAAGAAATATTTGAATTTTCTTCAAACATATTTTTAAGTAACTGCATCATGCCCAACTTAAAGTCAATTCTTTGCAGATGTGTCATTTTCTTCAAGTCACCTGAAAAACTCAAAAGATATTTTTATCGTCATCATTGGTCATCATAATCCTTAGTTGCCGTTGTTTTTTTCGTCTTTAATATATTTAATATTTCTGTTAGTACATCTTCTGGTTTTTTTTTTGGTTCTGATTCTTCGTTGGTATTCTTGAATACATTTTCCGTTTTGGTATCTTCTAGCGCTTTTCGAGTTTTAACAACACTTTCTTTCAAAAATCTGCTGGTCAGTACTATTTATGCTCTCCTAACAGGTCAAAATGTACTGATCTTGGCAGATTATTTTCGCGATTTCAGATTTGGTCCCTTAGTAAAAGTTGTTTGCTAGCATGACTGCAATCACGTGTTTAAGTATCGGTTACTAATTACTAGTCACCCTTGTATAAAGGACACTTCTATTGAGGATTATCACGACCGGGAAAAAAATGTGGTGTTCTTACACCACATTACTGAATATCAAATACAAGTAGGAACGTAAAGGATAACTTAGTACAATACTTTATAAAGCCATGTAGCGAAATATCACGACAATACGATAACCGATTAATGGTGATGACTGATTTTCTTTTTTGTACTTTTGATTTTTCTCCCGTCTTCACTTAATTTTTTCCAATTTGGAACCAAAATTTTATAAATTTCCAGCCACGCTATGTCTTTTTTTTCCCGTTCGTGATAATCCTGAATAGAAGTGTCCTATATACAAGGGTTACTTTCGACGCACAAAATTAAATTTTCCGTATCAGACATTACGCTAGCAGGTTTCAACACGTCCAGACGTTAACCGCTTGCTAAGTCGACTGAAATAATTCATAATCTGATTCAAGTATGTGTGTCGCTCTATTAATTTGTATGAGAATACGCACGTTATGAAATCATAATCTTAAATATTCCGATCCAACATTTAGAATGCTCGTGAGTATTATTCTTACAGATCGATCTGAGAAATTCGTAATTTGAAAAAATTGGATTGTGTGTGGATGCTTACTGATTACTGTGGGTATTACGGTCTTTCTGAATTAATAATATGAATTCTGAATCCAGAGAGCCATTCCAGATATATGAGGCCAGCCTTGAGATGTAAGCACCAGGATAGTACACAAAATTAATATTATTATTTTTTTCAATTTACAAGGTCAATTTCAAGTTACATGGTCATTAAAATATCATTTGCGATTTACGGAATTATAATCATTAACCTAGTATGCTGAAATTTGCACTTAAGTTCCTTTTATCACGCTTAAGTACAAAGTATAAGAGAAGAATTTTCAAAATTCACCCCCTAAGAGTATGAAACAGGAGTTCAAAGTTTGTATGAAGAAACCTACTTTCATGCGCCCCTGACAAAACCTAATTTTATACAGAAAAACAACTAAAAATAGCAGAAAGAGACGCATCAAAATGTCTCGTATAGGACGATGGCGCAACTTGTCTTCAACGTAGTCTTTTTCACTTTTCACATTTTTTGAAGAGTGATGTCTTGCATTTTAACCAAATATACATGTCTTATTACTGACCCAGGTCACGCAGCAGCGGTCGTCTGCACAAATTTGCTGGCCGACCTGGTACTGGACACGGCAGCTATAGAACGATCAGCACACCTGCAAGACGTGCTGATGTTCCAGCTGCAATGTGCTATGGAGGAGAACTGTTTGAGCAAAAGTGCTTATGAAGTAAGTTTTGTATTCTTACCTTCCCCTTTGCGTTTCAGGGTTTCGAATAATTTTACAGCATACTTATGATAATTCGTTATTAAGCATGGATGCTCTGTGACTAGTCTCCTTAGCCTTTTCCCAGCTTTTGGTCAGTTTCCAGTCTATACAAACGCGGCTAGATATCTGTGTTTTACATGGAGCGACTGCCTCTCAGACCTCCACAACCCAGCCCGTGCAATATGATATTTCTTTTATAGATTAATTGTTGGGCTTTTTTTATGGTAGGTAAAACCATCCAATGACAAATCCCGTTCTTGGGCGGAGCGGGAAGTAGTGTCAGAGTCTTACTGACTAACAACCTACCCCGTTCCTTCGTTGCACGCCGTCCGCAAGCCCGCGCCTACGGTGGCCGGAAATCGGGATCGCAATCCCGGCGGCGGCTGGGGCGATCGCCCCGTTGCCTCTGCCTGATGCGGTCGGCCTCCTCTTTTGCTAGCATGGTCGGGCTTTCTTGCGTCTGACTACCTTTAAACACTGTCAAAGATCTACGAATGACAACCAGGACCAACGGTTTTACATGCTTTCAGAGGCATGGAGTTTCAGTAATGTCCTAGATAAACTTAGAAAAATACATAGGAATTGAACCATTTGCATTGGTACTTCAAACTTCCAAACCCGCAACTTCATGCATTAAAATAAAAATAAATAATCATTTTATTTAGGTAACCAGTACCCATATTATAAATACCATAGAGACTAACATACATAACTATATTAAATTATTCCATTATTTTGTTAGTAAATGCAATTAAAAAGTATGATAGTAACAAGTGTTAAGTAAGTAACTGTAAGTTTTAAGTGAAGTTATTTTACACTATATTTTCTTGGTGTCTTGGGTACTTGTCCGCGGAAGCGACGGAACACCACAACCTGTGGCCGAAAGTCTTCATCTATAGCAAGGTGCAGAAAACAGTTCGGCACTCGTACCACAAACTCCACCCAGCAACTGCACCCTCAGTGTGTAGTTCCACTTTTGGCGCATTAGTGGCAAAGGCACCTCCTTTACCACTGGGCCATCACGACAATGTGACAGATAACTACATGGAAATTAATTTCTTACCCTTCTCATCTCCAGGTGAAGGAATTGATACCTGACTGGCAGTACGAGACTCGTCGGCTGCTCCGATTTACGGCAGCATCACTGAACGCAGGCACTGCAGAGTTCAGGCCTTACCTTCCCAAACACTTGTGGCAGTGGCATTTGTGTCATATGTAAGTTGCTTTTACATTTTAAAGTCTAGTTCAGAACCTTTCATTTTTAGTGGCATGGGAAATCATCAAATAACTCCTCCAACTCGAGGAGGAAAGAGTGCTCTCTCTGGACCTTCAGCAACTCAAAATCTTTTCAGTGTTCTAGAGCCACTTTAACCCCTTCGAATATTCCCGCAGCCCTTGCTGGATGCGGTTGTTCCGGGCGTGAAACACGACGCACTGTCGTCCTAAGCGTGATCCTAATCGGACGGCGTGCTATCTATTGCTCGCCGTCAATAAGCCTTCACCTACAGTGGCCGGAAATGTTGACTGGGGCGTGAAAATGGCCTCTCCCTTACGCCTTCTGCCATTTACCTAGCTTACATTAATGCTTCGCTGTATTATCACCGCAATTAGGACGTGCTCAACCATTCTATCACTTTGCCTTAAAAAACGTGACCTTTATGCTATTCAACAGCAGTAAAGGTCATATTGCATTCTTTATCGAAAAACGCTAGCTAGTTTAGAAAAAAGAAAAACTTTAAAAGGCTGATGATGAGGATAATAATAATAATAATAGATGATTACGTATTCGTTTTGTTATTTAACAGGCACTACCACAGCATGGAAGTATTTGCCACATTTGATATCCTGGACGCCAATGGCCTGAGGGTCGCCGAAGGTCACAAAGCATCGTTTTGTTTAGAAGACAACACTTGCAATCCAGGAGTGCAGAAGAAGTACTCTTGCAAGAACTATGGTGATCAAGGTATTGTGAACAAAATCGTAACTGGTACATTCAATTGGATCGCCTATTTTTATCATGATGACATAGACAAGTGGAGGCCTAAAGACTTAGAAAACAGTTTGATCTCTAATATGTATTTCGTTCGTCAATAGTATGGAAGCTTGAGAACGAATGAATGTACGAACTAAGTGACAGATGTCACTTTGACAGAATCCGGGTTTGACGTTTGCATGAACCGAACAGATAAAAGTTCCGACCGTAAAGGAGCGGAGTCTTTTGTCTGTCCGCAGCCGTGCCAGCAACATTCAGTTCGGGAACTGTCTCACGGCTCGTAGTGAAGTGAATACCTAAAGCTTGTGTCGTAAAAATCATTTGTTTGATTTGGCATAGTTTGTTTATTGCTCGTTACCCATTCATCACCCACAAAATAGGACCTCGAGAAAGGATTTCCACTGTAAACTTTTTTTATTTTAAAATTGTTCGTAAACATTTTTGTTAAAAAACTCATTTAAAATAGGTAGTGGTAGTAATTTAAGATAATGAATTTTTCTACATTCACGCAAGCAAAACCACTGTCTGTCTTTTAACGTAGCACTTTACGCTTCACTTGATTTAATTCATAACATCCTCACTCATCCTACCGACGTTTCTTTGGTGCTTTTCTCATTCGCGGAAAACTGACATCATGGTGATTTGTTTCAGGTATATCAGTAAACTGTTCCGACGTCTACAAGTACAACATTGACTGCCAGTGGGTAGATGTAACCGATGTGCTGCCTGGAGACTACACATTTAAGGTACATTCATTGCATTACAGTAATTTTCAATCGCATCGTACTACGGAGGGGTGGAGCATACTACTAAAGAGGTGGTTGTCCTAGAACGCAAAGGACAACTAAAATATAGAGGTGTGAAAACGAAGAAGTTATCTATGAGCGGCCAATCCGAGGTACATTTTCATACAACCACTCTTACGTGATTATGATGGTGTTATACATCTTTCTCCAAATATTTTAGATACACTGATATTATCTAAACTTCTATAGAAATCAAACGTAAATTTATTTAAAACTAATCCAGTACCTAAAGACCTCTGAAAACCAGCTATCTTACATAAACTTTGGCCCTCCTTAATTTACTCATAAATAATCTCAAAATTAAAAACTCATAATTTAAAAAATATATATGAAAAGTACATAATAGAGGCCTTGCACATTTAATCGAGATTCTGAATGACAACAATTTTTTCAAAAACTTTTAAGGGTATATCCAACAAGTTTTGTGAAATATTTGTGTAAATCTGAATAACCGAATGCCAACAGAGTTTTCAGGCGTTATGTCTATTTTTTCGCGTTGCCTTTTTATCAAACACCGCGTTGGATTGCGTTAGATAAAGCAACAAACTTTTAAATCATGTTCAACGTTGACGATAGGCGAATAAAGAAGATCCCTCTTAACAATTTTCTATAGCAAAAAAACTGCCAATGAAAATGATCATAAATGGAGCACGAACTCTGCACGTCTTAGTGTAAAATGTAAGAGCAGAAAATTGAATGACATAGGTTGCTACTAGACAAACATGCTCCATCGTCAGCTACATCATTGATATAGTGGTAAAACACGAACATATCCATAAAATTATTATTTTTTTTAATTTCTAGGTGGCAGTAAATCCTCACGCAAGAATAGCAGAGCAGAGTTTTCATAACAACGCTGCCTCGTGTCGCTTGCGGCTATCCACAACATATGCCATGGTGTTTGGTTGTAAACACGAGAGACCATAAGAGAATCTGTTGATATTTTAGAATAGATTTTAAGGTAGGTAATAAATAATTTTTAAGGGCCTGAATTTTGTTTAATTTTTCTCATATTCTTATCCACACCATTTTTTTATTTTTTTATTACTACACAACTATCACACAACGTCGTCTAGTCCCAAGCTAAGCAGAGCTTGTGTTATGGGTACTAGACAAACATACTTATATATTTCTAAATACAAACATACTATAGATTAATTACACCCAGACAGAACAAATGATCGTGCACATCGCACAAACATTTGTCCTGGGTGTGAATCGAACCCACGATCTCCGGCATAGCATTCAGGGCCACTAACCACTGACCAACAGGCCGGTCAACAACATGTCGTAAGTGCGACCAGAAATCTAAGCTAAAATTCAATGAGAAAGTAACTATCTATCTGTTTGTTGCCCCTTTACTTGGTACTTTTATTTTATTTTAAACAATGTTCCATTGTTTTGAAATTAAATGAATGAATGTCTTGGTACGGAAATTGGCATATGGGTAAACTATGTCCAAAAATAGGGCTTAAAATACTTTTTATTAAGTACATTCCCATGAAACAATTTTTAATTTTATAAGGATGGAGCAGCTAGTAAAAGCACTAACCTTATTTTATTTTTTTTAAACTCATGCACCGAGGGTTTTGTTTAGACTTAACTATGTGAAAAATTAGATTCCTAAATCGTATTCTGTAAAATTTTGGTAATGGAAAAATTTACAAAAAAAAAAAACTATTTTGTAACGCAGCCGCTTTACAGTTTTCAGACTTTCGCCTTTACTTGTGTTATGAGTAAAGGCAAAAGTCTGAAAGAAAATTCTATGTCAACTGAAACAGTAGAAAGCACATTATAAAACCTAATAGATTCGAATGCATTTCGGTGAAGGCGTTCCAGCCATGTGGTGTACATGGAAAGAATTGACAATATCAAGGTATATTGGCGTCTCCGATCTCTGTACACTCGTCCACTGCATTTACAGGCTCTACATGGAAACTTAGGTATTTGAAATGATACACATAACTGCATTATTCTATAATTTTATTAATTATCTTATAATATACTATCACAATGTCATTGTAATTAACAAATACATTTTGAGCTTGAAGCGATTAGTTTGAACAAAATTTATATCTTAAAACTATCATTTTTAGGGTGTATATTTTTATAATTATGTAAGACTTTGTTCATCAACAAAAATACTACATTATAATAATTATTTTTTAAGTAGTGGTTAATTAGAAAGGAAAACTGAAAAAAAAGTAAAACCACCCCTATTGTTCAGCTCTTAAGAACGTACTAATTGTACCTTAAATAAATTAATCTAAATCATCTACAATTATATTTACAATGGATCCTCACACATGAAAAATAACCTTTACCTAATACGTATCTAAATAAATAGGTGAAGTGCTATGAATTCCTATTTTTTTTCTTTTGTGTTCAAAGGAAAATCATGGATTTCTCTTGTTCATGTTGAAGCCAAATTTGAGCACTCCATTTTTAACTTACTCTGTGTCACTTTGGCTACTAACAAATTCTCTTATAAAATAAAAGTGTTTAACTGCTAGAGCAAATAATCCCTATTTTAATACCTCGTAATAGAAAAGGAAATTCTTGTCAAATAATAATAAACAAACTGACAAACCCACCCAGTTGAAATGAACCTGCACCCCAATAAAAATATTTAGAGAAAAACCCCTAAGCAATTTAAAATCAAAACTGCAAAATTATTTGAGCAAATGTTCAGGTTCATGAAAATAAAATAAGCATACAAAACCCTAGACTTACTATTTCTATAATCAAACAATACTTTAATATTTTTGAAACTTAAAACATTAATTTGTTACTTAATTCTCTCCAAATAATTTATTACATTCGTCTGATGGTTTGGGATGGATGTATATGTTACCATCATCATCATCATCACCATCAACATCATCATCATCATCATCATCATATGTTACCGGTCAAACCCGATTTTTAGGATGAACTAGTTTCGCCTAGTCAAAAATAGTGCTCTCTGAACGCGTGGCCCTGCTCCGTGGAGCTTCTATTTCTGCGTGGTTATAAAAAAATATAAAAACATTTACAAGATAAAAACATTTATCTAATTTAAACTAAATGTAAAGTGAGCAATATTGTGGAATAATTTGTTTAAAGTTGTCACATTTTAATATATTGTTACATATTATTAGGTAATAAAAGGCTATTTTATTTTATTTTATATTAAAAAAAATAATCTCGAAGGCTTATGCAGGAGTTACACTCCGCTCCGCTTCCACCCTATCCTTCTAACCTAACCTGTCCGTGTTGGTCTGCGCTCGTTCTTGTACTAATTATCACGAGTTTGGCCCAGGCGAAACTACTTCATACTACAATCGGGTTATTAACAACTGTATGTGGAATTGCTCGAAAAAGTTAGTAAGTACAACGCAGATGCCAACCAAAAGAACTCGGCTGGATCTCTCTCGCTCTACACAGAGCGGAAGAAGTAGAGAAGTTATTAGATGAGTTCCCACCCCAAAAAAAAATGTAAGTAGGTTTAATATATACGCTGTAGACAACATTTTTAAATCGTAGAAAAAAAATTAAGGTGGAAACTCATTCCCCGAAGCCCTGCTGTTTTACAATTTGCCGACATCTCTCGAATCTTAGAGCGAGGATTTTTGATTAATATTTCTTATTGTTCTAGCATGTTTAAAAATAATATCGTAAAAAGTCGCAAAAAACAGAAATATTCAAAAACAAAGACAAATTCGTTAAATTATTTGGAGAGTATAATTTCTCAATCAACAATCTAACTAAAAAAACTAATCTATGGCAAACTACACACGAAGCGTTGAGCAATCAGAATTACTACAACCTAGCTATAAGATTCCTCAGCCCTTCTTGAATTTAAGAAGTAAGATACTCGTAGTGAGGTAGACGGCGATCCAGGTGGCGACGGAGATGAAACCGGCGTAAACTGTAGGTTCATTGATGTCCCATCCTCTTTGGAGCATGGACCGGAGACCCTCAGTAGACAAAGTGAGGGGAAGGAAGTAGCTTACCCATTGGAGGATGAAGTGCATACCTGGAGGTGAAAATTTCGGGTTAATATTTATAAAAAATTTTTTTTTTTTTAGAATTGATCATAGATTTCATCAAGTCTCTCTTTCAATAGTGTCAACCAATTTTCTAAATAAATTTTAATTTTGATTGTTTTAATCCCGTGGAGGGTCGATCCGGTACATGAAACATTATCGATTTGTAAAGATAAAATGAAAAAAAATTCTAAAACTCGAATTAATGTACCTACGCATGTACGAAATTAATTTCTTTAAATATACAAGTGAATATCCTTGTAGGTAGTTATCGGTCGTTGTGTGCTAACTACCTACAGGTCATTGGACTCGCTCAGCTGACGTTTCTAATCAGATGTATTTTATTAGCAAAGAATTTGTTTTATAACAAAGTGTTTCTATAATACCCTATTATAGAAACACTATATTACGGTACATCCAAAATTTTTTACACAAACGATTTATTGTATGTTTTGAGTAGGTACCGAACACAGATATGTCAAACACTACCGAAAGTGATTAGAGTAATTCTTAAAAAAGAGCATTAAAAACTGAAGTTGTAGATAAATAAACCACAAAGTGCTCAGAAAAGATATATTAACTTTTCATTTAGCAGAACTTGCTATAGCGATAATACACTGCTTTTATGAAAATAGGCTTCAAATATCCAGGTCCTTGCCAACAGTTAGTTTTTTATTAAACGCTCTTACCTTCAATAGGCCAGATGATTCCGCAAAGCAGCACCATTGGCAAGAATGATCCTAAAGCCAAGTACGTAGCCGTTCTGTCGGTGTCACAAATTGTGGAGACCACAAAACCTGCAAAGAGAAACCAAAGTAATATAGTCATACATGACAATAATGTATCGTGTGATGTCGTACGTAAAGAATAACACAATTACACCACTTCCAACTAACCAGAAACTATTCTCTGGTCTTTCGTCATCATTCTCTGCCCATCACGGTCAGCAGCATTTTCTGTGTATTACAATAACTACACTGCGATCGCCAACATACTCCCCCCCCCCTGTGTAAAGCACTACCAACAAAATGGCGTCCAGTAAGATGCGAAACACAAAGGGCCAGTCGTTGTGGCGACACTTGGTTAAGGTCTATGTATTGAACGCCTTTCGGCTCAAAAAGAATGAAGATGATGCTAGATGATTACAACCGTCATCGTCTTCTTCGGGAGTCGTCGGCAATCTTCGGAAGCACTCGTGTAAAAACTGTCAAAAACGAAGCTAGGCTGAACCACGCCTACCCGTTATGCAAACGTAACTTTGAATCTATAAAGCTACATAAATCCCAACCTTATGCACAGTTTTCCGTACACAAATCAGCTTGCACACACAAAATTGTGGTAAAGCTTTTATGTACGTGTAGTATACCCATACAGGTATTATGCTATTATACCGTTACGTCGCAACAATATTTTGTATTTCTAGGAAGTGACGCTGTGTTCCTTGTATGATGATGTGTTGCCAAACGTTTGTACGTCCCTATCTTTATTAATAATTCTATAGTCACAATTACATATTTCTTCGGTATATTTGACTGGCCTGTGGTTGGCCCTGACTGCTACGCCAGAAGTCGTGGATTTGATTCCCACCCAAGACAAAGTTTATGTGATGAGCACAGTCATTAGTTCTGTGTCTGTGTTATCTATAATTTAAAAATATATAAGTATGTTAATCAGTTTTCTAGTACTCATATCACAAGCTCCGTTTAGTTTTGGACTAGATGGCGCTACGTCAAAGTTGTGGTACGAGTATACTATATTTTTTATAATCTACTAAAACATTAAGTACACTGCCAAAGTCACTTACCAAACGTCATGCCACAAAATCCTGTCATAAGTGTTAGGAAGATGATCCATCCAACTGGTCCCTTGATAGTCAGTCCGAAGACTAGGAACCCGAGGAGGAGCACCATTCCTGACTGCACGAACATGATGAGCATCTGCACAAGCACATGGGAGAACAGAATCTCGGTACCTGGGGATAAGAAAAAAATAGGTCATGTTTTTGTTTTTAGAACCTTTTTGTTTTATGTTAGGACTTTGCAAAAGTATTTACTGTCAGCGGTGTTTTACGTAGGTGATTAAACGCGAGCGTGGGTACGAAGCAACGCGGCGCAATTTAGTATAAACAATGATACTGTGAAAGTGTTAGTTTATATTGTAACAAGCACTTTATATTACATTTATAAAATTATTTAATATATATAAAGCGTATATATTTATAAAGCGGCTTGTCAGCCTGTCTGACTTCACACATATTCCGAAATAATCTCTTTTTCTTCTTACCAAATACGAACACCTATTCTATACAAAGCATAAACCTTAAGGATCAGAACCTAGCGCAAGGTTCCAAAGCCTCTTTCAAACAATCACACTACCCATTATGCTAACCCAAAAAGGTTTCAACCTATGAACACCTTCAATATTATCAAAACTAATGACAACATTAAAAAGGCTAAAAGCTTATTGAGGACGCCAGTTACAAAAACCATTCAGGTAAAAGTTTGATCTAATAACATTATATTTAAAATGTTATCATAACCTTTTGAGGTAACCTTGATATTAATGGTGTTATCGTTGCCTTGAAATTGTACTTGATTCGATGGTCAAAAGTAAAGTAGAGGAACTAAAACAAAATAAACTAATATATTATGACGTCAAGTTTGGCACAGTAGTTGAGCGATTAGATGCTCCGCCGCTTGTCTGAACAAATATTTGTATGGATTTATAGATTAGAACAGTATATTGGATAAAAGCTTGAAATCTGATCCTAGTCTTGTCAAGGGGTGTCGAAGTTACTGAGTTTTGGGGGTCAGATATAACAGCGTCATTGGGCGGGATTTCTGTGGCCGAATACTGGGCCAGGCAAGGAATTTAACTAATTTTGCCATCGATACGCTAAATAGTAGAAGGTCAGATAGTAAGTCGTTCCTTGTATAATACTGATCATCATTTTTAGCCGAAAGGCGTCCACTCTTGGAGTTAAGCTTCTCCCAAATGTCACCATATCAAATGGTCCGGCGCGTCTCGCATCCAACAAATTCCTGCAACCCTCACCAGGCAAATAGGTCATCGGTCCACCTAGTGGGAGGCCTTTAAAGACTGCGTCTTTCGATACGCGGTCGCCACTCCAAAAATCATCTTTCTGCCTCGAGGTCGGCGCAATACATTTTTTCTTCCTTTCTGTCCTGTCAGCTACACGCTAGGCACTAACTTTTCTTGGGGCTTAAATATTTTTCAGCAACATTTTTGGAAAGTCTTTTTTTCTCTTTTTTTAAATGAGGGTCTTTTATACAAATGTGCCAGTCCCATCGGACCTTATACAGTAAATACTTTACCTACTGTACCTTATACGGTATAAAACGTAACAATACAAACTAAACTATGAGCAGCCACGGAGGTAGGTGTCGACAAAATATTATGACACATTCCAACATCGTACCAGGGCCTCAAGTCTGCTATTACAATTGTGTCAGAATCGTCTATCATTGATTTTATAATTGTTGATTTTGACAAGTTTTGTAATCTACTAATATAATCGCGTCATTATGACTTTCCAATAGTCAATCACTGACACACCATTGATAGAAATGGTAATCTCGTAGATAATGATATATGAATGTCTGACGTATAGGGTAATCTGCTAAAATTTTGACAGTTCCTTTGATTAGTGACTTACCATTAGATTTGTCTGAATACAACAAAGTCATTCTACCACCATTCGTTAACGATGCCACTGACTGAATAATGATCGACTATTATGATTTAGCAGATTAAGAACTTTTAGCAAAATGACAATGGAATCGTGTTGGAATGACGAATTTATAAAAATAGCAGACTTGGGCCCATTTTGTATTTAGTTCTCTATACAATTCTTGTCTTGCAGATTGAAATATGACACATTCCGTCAATAGATGTATAACATCTTCTACTGTGCCACATTCAACACAGTTTCGTGAATTAGTTTTTTTTTTTCATTATAAATGCAAACCTATTGAGCAGCATTTGTTCAAATCTCAATATGTGAGCCGCTACTATAAACTTTCTGCTAAGCCTAGTTTTAAAAAACCACGGGATATGAGGGGCTCCGAAACTATAATAGACCTATACCATATTCCTTCTAAGAACTGGACTAGAAGAATTTGCCTGCTGCGGTCTTCCCGTCCGATTATAATTTAGGTGGTTTCAAGACTAGAGTGAACTACTAGTGCAGCACTAGTTTCTGTGCTTTAAAAAAGGATAATGTTATGTTAAATTCCAATTATCAGGTATCAGATCTAATCAACCACACAATATTTTTTTTTATTTTACTACCACCTACCGCACCTTTCCAGCCGCAAAATACCTCGTATTAATTTCCATCAGTTCAAGCGTCATTACTTCACCCGGATGGGGTGAAAATCTAATTAGGGTTCCACAATACCGTAATTGGGTGCCATTAACTGCCGTGGTTCTTAACACTGATTAAGGTTGGGTTCCGTAACTGGTTTTCAAATTGACTCCTTGACTAATAAACGTGTTGCGTTGCGGTTAAAACAGGTTATGAGTACTCCCCTACCATGTCGTCTTAAAATCACCGTAATTCCGGTGCAAGAAAGGGATACGGCTATTCATTTAGTATAGTTTCGTCTCTCTCTCGCCCCTTCACTTTTGCTGACATCTTTTTGATTCGCGTGAAACACATCATGCTGTCGACTTAGACTTGGTACTTGCCGGAAGGCCCGACGGCGAGCCACCTATTGCTCAACGTCTGCAATTCCCCGCCTACGGTAGCCACAAAATTACTATGCAACTCCTGACGCTCAGGGTGTTTCCTGGGGCAGTGGCTGTAACTTGAAGGAATCCTCTCCCTCATGCTTTCAGCCACATCCTACGCTCGCATCACTGCTTCGCAGCAAAAGGTAACTGCTTCCCATTCCCTCTCGCCCCATATCATGGCCTGAACCAAGATCGAACGCTCAGATCACTGCCGCAAATCGCCTCCATGAGGGTGCAGTATGAGGAGTAAATGCCTCTACAAAGACATTTGTTTAACGATCGGATATTGTAGGGAATTTAAAAAAAACCAAACATATGGGATTTAGCTCAAAAACTCACACTTCCGAACAAAAATTTAAACTCAAAAGTAAAAGTCGTCTTAGTTCAATCACAAAATAGATAGGTTCAGAAGTCAATCTCATGTATGTACTTTTTTTATGGTAGGTAAAATCATCCAATGACAAATCCCGCCCTTAGGCGGAGCGGGAAGTAGTGTCAGACTTTTACTGACTAAAAACCTACCTGTTTCCTTCGTTGCCTATCGTGCCGGGGCCGGGTATTCCTTTCGGAAGCTGACCCATGACCCCAGCAGGCTTCGACCCTGCCTGCCTGCAGCTAGCAGGCTCAAGATATCGTGTCCGTGAGCGGTGTCTAAGTGTGCATTGCTCGAGCACGCTTTGTACGTAGATTGTTTTCTGTACTATCTCTATTTTGTGGTTCAATGAACATTAATATTTATATTTTTCCTGACAAAAAACCTTTTAAGCAAAGAGTTAAAAAAAAATGCTTCTACTTTTAAAAATCACAAGATTTCTAAAACATGAATAGACATACAAAAAACTACAAAGTAAACAGAAAGGTTGGTATAAAAAATTGGCAAACTATGAATGAAAATATTCTCAGAAGTTATTTTTAGGTATTATACTCGTATTCGAATGAAATCCCTGAGGCGTTTCTAAATTACCTTTTTAACAAAAACACCGCCTACCTACCCAGGTAAACCTCTAAGATATATATTTTTTTATTATAATTAATATTGATAGACCTGGGTATGACCCATAACTCATCTGATGGTAAGCGATGATGTGATCGATGATGGAGGACGCTTGCCTAGAAGCAACCTATTCAGTCTTGACATAAAGACCACAGGCAGGTATTCAATATAGCAAACTTATAAGAGTACTCCTGTAGACGTAAGTGAAATAAAATATTATAAACTGAAGTTTGGTTAATTCGAACACAAAATATTTTGTTATTTTTTGTCTTGTTTTTTTTTTTTACTTATTGAAATATAATTAACCATAAGTAAACTTACCAGTAATTCCTGAAACCAAAGACCTCTCCAGGATACCCTCGTTTCTCTCAGCCAACATGGAGCCAGATGTCAGAGCCACAGCCAAGAAGAAGACGATTCTGTTATCAAAAACACGTTAATTGTTAATCATGTAGGACAGTAACGGATCTATAATGTATTTTAAGAAAGTAGTTCTGTTACAGACAACATTAAGGGTCGATACACATAACCGCGGTGCTGCCCGCCGCTCTTTTTCGCGTCGCCACAACGCAACTTTTAGCATTGGTTGTCATATCCTACAGGGATAAATAACCAGTTTCTCGAGATTTTTGTGTGTGGATAGATGTTTCTCTGCCATGGATCGTAATAAACTTATGCTTGTTTGTTATTAAACTGTCAAGCCCCAAGAGAAGCCGGGAGATGTCATTGGATAATTTTACCCACCACCAAAAAAAAAGCCCCTAGAGAACACCGGTGTCCGCACACCTAATGTCTTTTTATTGTGTCTCTAATTACGGTATTATTCAAAATATTAAGAAGACATCACTCTATTTTAAATAAACGACAAAGAAGATCTATGGTATTCGCGCCGCGGTGCACACCGCACAATTCTGCGTTGCGGCGGGTGGCACTGCCGATTTTAGCGCCGTGGCGCCAAACGCGGTAATATGTTTCGGCCCTAAAATCGGTCTTAGGACTTATAATTTGCGAACCTTTATTTTTGATCAAGTCACCACTTATGCCAATAACTGATTCAGGTTTAGAGGTTTAGCTTTGTCTGGACACCAAACAAGGAGTTGATAAGTGGAAAAGACATCCACTGCTGAATACAATTTAAGTTCCTATTGTAATTTTATCTTTGGTGTACAATAAAGAATATTCTATCTATCTATCTACAGACCACCCACAAAAATTGCTACAACAACCGGACTTGTGAGTCTGTTCAAGGGATCAGAAGCTATTGCTCCGAAGTGGACCGATGACCCAGTGACCGACCGGTCCGGTCCCTGAACATGAGAAACCTTCCAATGCTGCATCTGCCGGTTCACGGTCGATACTCCAGAGCCTTTCAGCCCCATTGACTATCTGTTCTGCGAGCCATTTATCCTGCCCATTGCCACATCAGTATTGTGTTTTTTCGCTTGATGATATAAAGCTTTACTAAAGAAGAAAATCACTGAGAAAATGCTATTCTTCGACTAGCAAAAAACATTGGCCATAATAAAGCAAAGACTTGAGAGCTGTAAGGTAACGAAAAATCAGAAATTTATGAAATTTTCGTCTCTAAAAGAATTATGTTAATACTTAGAATACTTACGTAAGAATAACACCGGGGCCCGCAAAGTCGGTGAAGTTGGGCACATCCAAACCGTAAATTGGCTTGTGGAACTGAAACAAAAGAAATTCTGTAGTAGATTGTCTATTTAATTATCAATCAGCATTCTTAATGACGAAGCCCGAAAAATCACCAAATTTAAGCGGCAGTGGACAAAGTTCTGCTCGCAGAACAGATGGCCGATAGAGCCGATAGGTTCTGGAGAGTTTGTCATTCTCACTCAAATGTTTCGCTGATGGTGGCCAGTGTTATTGGGTCATTCAGTTCCCTTCAGAATAGTTGAGCAGATTGGGCCTGAAGCACGCGTCAGGCTTGTGAACGGGCGCCGTCAGTTGAGACTGGTCACCTCTTTGCTGCCAATGGCTTAATTAAATTTATATTTTAAATTCGTCTTTTTTTTTTCATTACTTTTCTAAATTATGCTCACATTATAAAAGCGACAAGAAATATGTAACTAAGATTAATGTTACACATAATTTGATTAAGAGTGTCCAAGTGGCGACTCTGGAAAATACAGCGTTGTAAGGCCTTCCATAAAGTGGAGTGGTGACCTAGTGAGAAAATCTCATAAATGCGAGATATAAGACTGGTCGTAGTGGCGACGCTTCTGTGGTGTTTATGTCTAGTAGTGGACACTCTCTCTTACTCTTGCTCAGCTAATTGATTATGGATCTGACACGAAACCAACAATAAACTTCGTTTCTTAGTTCTGGCATATTCCTCCCCATCTTTGTGCCTTTGTGATCTTTGTCCAATGTTAAGGGTCGGCGCAGCACGTTTTTTCCTTCCATTCTGACTTGTTCTATCACGCTATCACTCCCTTTTCTTACACACTATGCATCCATCTTTCCTTTAGTCCCCTCACCCTTTTCATTTATCCACATGTCGGTATACTCATTACCCTATTAGCAACATCCCTGCTCTTCACATGACCAAACCAAGACAAACGATTTTTTTTAAATTTCACTGCCACATTCAAAATTATTTATGCCTTGCCGGTTCTACAGGACTAATTGGAATCGCGCACGAACTAGCTTCAGACGTTTTATAAAAGCCCATTTAGGCCTTTGTAAAACAAAACAATTGAATTGAAATGTAAAGCAAATTAATGTGATGCTTTCAGCATAACAATTAAGCCACGTGGCGTTTGTAATTTATATCCAGTTCATTCTAAATTACACAGCTTTGTAATTAGTGTGTTTCCTGAAATTCCCTGACTATCTAGAATGTTTCATTTTAGCACTAATTGCGCAAACAATATCTTGCCCGTGTGGAAATTTCACTAAAAGTTAGACGAAGCTGTATAGTACGCCATTTTATCTGCTCCGCTAGTCTCGTAGCCACAAGCATGACTACGGTACGTTGGGTGTTGGCTTTAATTCCTAGGTCAAGCAAATTAGTCATTATCATCATTTCAGCTGAAAGACGTCCACTGTTGGACATAGGCCTCCCCCAAATGTCACTATAACGACCAGTCCTATGCATCTTGCATCCATCAGATTCTAGCGACCCTCAGCAAATCATCGGTCCAACTTGTGAGAGACATTCCAACTGTACACCTTCCGGTACGTGGCCGCCACTCCAGAACCTTTCGACTCCATCGACCATCTATTCTGCGAGCAATGTGCACTGCCACTTAAGTTTGGTGTTTCTTCGGGCCATGTCGGTAACCTTGCATCCTTGATCAAAATCCATCAGGATTTTTTTTAATAGTATTCTGGAATTTGGAAGTTAGTGTGTTACACTTATGTCTTGACAAGCACGTTAGACCGTAGGTCTTACATGCAGTTCGTTCACCTCTGGTCATGTCAGATTGCCGCCATATGAGACTATGAGACTAAAGCATACTGTCTAAAGACGCATAGCTCCATAGACGCGTATTCGGCACTACACGCTTTGTGTACACCTGCGTGAATCGTACATACAAAACTATAAAACTCTGTCGATGAAGCAGCAATGTCACTATTGTAGCTTCGTCAATAGAGTTTCATGGTAAAGAGTCTATCGACAGTTGACCAACAAAAAAGGAACAAAAATTGCATCTGTGTTTGCGCATACACCATCTTGTTCCTGCTTGTTGCGGACGGCGAGCTACCCATTGCTCACCGTCCGCAAGCCCGTGCCTACGGTGGCCAGAAATCAGAATCGGGATCCCGGCGGCGGCTTAGGAGTGAGGGCCGTTGTTTTACACGTGCAGCCTCCTACTTAGTTAGCATATTACCGCTTCGCAGAAGGAGGCAACTGCCTGCCACTCCTCTTCGTTTCGGACCAGGCGAGAGAAATCGCTGCCGCCGATCGCCCCCTCGAAGACACGGCGGGGCTCAAGCGGGGCACACCTTTACCGTATGCTCCAACGTAACGCTATGACCCTTATACGGTAGGAGTTATTAAGATACTTACATATACAGGGCTTGCCATGATCCTTGAAGGAAGTTCGCAGATCTTAGCCAGCTGTTCTGTAGCTTCCATGAAAGCCAGTGACAGGTCTCTGTTCAACATCCATTCCACTTGCTTATCTGTGAACAAAAACAAAATAAAGCTTTTAAATGCATACTAGCGCTGAATGAAAAGATAAATATGAGACTTATGAGTTATAGGCTGAGGGAATGTTCGAGACAGGTACAGTACGGCTGACGGATCTTGGCGCGTCTGAAGTCAGGATCTGCGAACTTTAGCGCTTCAAAAAAGCGCGCAGAAAAAAAATTATTTATACAAATAAATGCCCATAACAGTTGTTAACAGCAATAAAAACTGCTATTGGCATTTATTTTTTCAAACTATTTTTTTTTTTACGAGTGCACAAGCGCTAAAGTTCGCAGAGTCTAACTTCAGACGCGCCAAGATCTGTCGGCCGTACTGTACTGTTTCCCTAGAACACAAGGAGCAATTCAAAGAACTAATGTGGATTTTAATCAGTATAATCTAGCGTCCCCTTGAACGACCTGTTTAATAAATTCCCCACACAAAAAGAAAATGCGTCGCGCTCATAAAACGTGTAAACGGGATTAAAAATGCTGATATAATAAGCCTAGATCCTTGTCTCGTCATCACGTGATTGCCAGGTCGTTTGGTGCTCTATGTAAATCACATTTTAACAGTGCGAAACATCCCACTTAATATGAGAACTATATTTTATGGTAACACATTCATTACCTAGTCTACGCATTTCGGAGATAAATGATCTTGACAGACAAACAGTCGAACTATAAGGGATCGCGATTTTTCCGTTTGAGGTATGGAACCTTAAAAAAAACCGGGCAAGTGCGAGTCGCACTCGCACACTGAGGGTTCCGTACAAATTGCGTTTTACGATTTATGACGTATTAAAAAAAAACTACTTACTAGATCGCATTTAAACCAATTTTGGGTGGAAGTTTGCATGTTATACATATCATATATTTTTTTTTAGTTTTATCATTCTCTTATTTTAGAAGTTACAGGGGGACACATTTTACCGCTTTGGAAGTGTCTCTCGCGCAAACTATTCAGCTTAGAAAAAAAATATGTCAAAAACCTGAAAATCATTTTTGAAGACCTATCCATAGATACACCACACATATGGGTTTCATGAAAAAAAAAAATTGTGTTTCAGTTCGAAGTATTATTCCTTTTTTATTTTTGTGTAAAAATCTCAATGCGGTTCAAAGAATACATCTACTTACCAAGTTTCAACAGTATAAGTATTTAGTTCTTATAGTTTCGGAAAATGTGGCTGTGACATACGGACGGACAGACACGACAGACAGACATGACGAATCTATAAGGGTTCTGTTTTTTGCCATTTGGGTACGAAACCCTAAAAACAAGATGGCCGCCTTATTCGATTCATGTCACGTTCTTTATTCGATTTTAAACACGGACCAAGAGATTAGCATTGTATTCATAAAACTTTGACAATAAGCAAATCTATTCGTTCCAAATTCGAAACAAACAAAGCAATGTCTTTCACAAAACAAACACATTGTTAAACTAGGTTATAGAACACCAACATGAGTCTTGAAACCCGTACATTTAACCCAATTCACCCGTTGCTTCTAGTAAACAAGGAAGCAAAGGGTATTTGTTACCTCCCCTACCTGATAGGCCACCTTACCCGGAAGCCCGAGACTAATGGCACATTAATTTAAAGAAACCTCGTACTATGTGGGTCGGCACCCTGTGATTGACCGTTTTAATTAAAGGTGAAGCTAGCAATGGGTTACAAGTTACAATAAACACGTTTCAATTCTGGTATAATAGGCAGCTAAGGAAGATTGGTGAAACTTTAAAAAAAAACTGGGTACAAAGTTACATGCCTATGAAAACCGTACAATGCCCGAAACGAGTCTCGAAGATTTTTCCGATTTGAAAAAAGATTTTTCCGATTCGAAAAAAGTTGTGACGTAACTACAAAACAGTTTTCAGATTTATTCCTATAAACTGTTATGACTAACTTATGTTATGAGACCTTGCTTTATGCCAATTTTCAGGGTTCTGGGTCAACGGAAAGTACCCCATGAAGTTTAATTCCCTTGAGAATGTCGAAGTGTACATTGTTTACGACATAAACGTCCGTATCTTTTTCTGTCGTTTATTTATAATTTTGAATTTTTCACAGCTTCAAGGGTACGCAGATTTGAGTATATGTTTTTAATTTCAATTCGATACCTCAATGCATTTCCGAGACAAAGGGTCATGACAGACAGACGTACAACAAAGTGTTCCTATATGGGTTCTGTTTTTACTTTATCAATTAAATACTAATCAATTAGGAAAACCAATTTAAATGCGACTTGGTGTAAGTAATATGAAATAGGTAAGTAGGCTTTTGAGGTACCTACGGAACTCTAAAAACAGCATCATCTGAACATCATCATTATCATTTCGTTTATATTTAAAGCGAATTCAATAAAAAAATGTACGAGTATGTTATTAAAAAATACAACCCTATTTTTAAATTAGTGCAAAAAAAAAATGGGGCTCAATCAGTAGCCGTTACTGATCATATTTGTGTAGTCAAAAGTACAAAAAACGAAATCCCAAAATTGTCCACGAAAATTTGTCATTATTGATAAATTCATAATTGAATCATCATTCATAACAACTGCTACTAGAAAATACTAAGCAAAGTATTTTTACATTTTTATTGACATTCTTTCATTCATAAACAATAACCTGTACAATGTTTCCATAAATTGAGTGAGATTTTGGGATATAAACAAACGCTCGTAACTTTGTTGTTTATGAATATTATTTATTGAGACTTTACTTAAATAATAACAAGACTTTTTCTAATAAGCCCTTTAAGTATTAGCACTAATGAAAAAATAATGGTGTATACATATATAGAGTAGAGATATTATATATTACTATTTCAGCCAAAAGACGTTCACTGTTGGACATAGGCCTCTCCTAAGTGTCACCGCAACGACTTATCCTGTCCTGTCCTGTGTATCCTGTATGCGAGATGTCTCATCCATCGAATTTCGTGATCCTCAACAGGTTATTGGTCTACCTTCCAACGCTGCGTCTTCCGGTACGCGATGACAGTTGACCTTTTTGACTACTAACGCGAAGACTATCAAGCTTTCTGACTAGAAACGTCTGTCAAGCGTTCTGACTACCGATGCGGTGACTATGGAGCTCTCAGACCAGTGACGAAGGAATTGGGGGCGTAGCCAACTCCAAGCGTTCTCGTTTAACGAAACGATCGTAATTTGAATAGGGGGCTGATTCGGCCGTCGCGTACCATCGCGTAGCGTGGATCAAGTGTAGCTCTACAAGTCTAGTTTCCATATAAAATGTATGGGGACAGATGCGCCCCGATCGGCGTGTGTGGCACACGTGTGCGCAGTGTAGTTCTACCTTAATTCCTAATGCTTCTCCAACTTTTCCTTCACGTTCGATTCTCTTCATCGTAATTACCTATTAAGGATTAACTCGAATCCCTCTTAAGCCAGCTAATGAAGATCAAATAATACTTAATCTTCACCCAGTCTGAGTAAATAAACAAACGGTTAATCTCTTTGTTGACCTCGGGTTTAACCTCAAAACTGGTAACGAACGAAACTGCGTCACAAATGTAGTATGTAGCCAATGTTACGATGCTTTATCTATCTATATATATACAGGGTGTATCTGACATCGTACCACAAACGAATACCATGGATCCAGTACATGATTCTGAACCCCCCCGTGGTGGAAATTTTAATAGGTTTTTTCTTAATTAAAAAAAAACCTTTACGTTTTTTAAAATTTAAACAGTTTATAATATTTTAATATTTTTAGTCAAAAAAAGGAATGAATTACTTCTAAAAAAGCACAGATTTTTTTTTAAATTGGAAAAAGGCGATGAAAAATTCCCCCTCTGGGGTGTCCAGAATCATGTACTGGATCCATGGTATTCGTTTGTGGTACGATGTCAGATACACGGTGTATTAGGGTGACTGGTAATTAGTGAACGATACTTAAACACGTGATTGTAGTCATGATAACAAACAACTTTTACTGTGGGACCAAACCTGAAATGGCGAAAAAATTCAGCCAAGTTCAGTACATTTTGACCAGATAGGCGAACACAAATGTACTGACCAGCAGGTTTTTTTTCGCGATTTCAGGTTTAATCCCATAGTAAAAGTTGTTTGTTATAAGGGGTACAATCACGTGTTAAAGTATCGTTCACTAATTACCTATCACCCTATTTAAAAAAGCGAAATACAACTCATTGTTTAATCACGAAATCTCAGAAACTATAACACCTACAAACTTAAAATTTGGCAGGTAGGATCCTTATAAGGTGTAGACATCCACTAAGAACGGATTTGAACGGGGGTTGAAAGTTTTTACGGAAAAACCGACTTTCACGCGTGCGAAGCCGTTATCAGAAACTAGTAACTATACAAAAAGAGAAACTGACTGACTGACATATACAACACAACCGAAACTACTGAGAAGTTGCGTGAAATTTTGCACAAGGTATCCTTTTACGACAAAGGCAAGCACTAAGAGAGAAGTTTCTAAAATTCACCCCCAAAGGGGATGAAAGGGATCCAAAGTTTGTATGAAGAAACGGCGAGGTCGCTAACAAAAGCTAGTTTTCAAGTGTGCGTTTTAAAGTGAAATATCACGTTAATATTAAAAAGGCAGAAGTTTAAATGTGTGTATGTTTGAGATTTCTTCACGATCAACGACTGAAAAGTTTTATATGAAACTTGGTAGTTACAAGGATGGGCATGATCCTGAAATACTACATAGACTACGTTTTATCAAAGAAGTACAGAAGGCGGCAACTTGACTCAAGATTTTGGGAAGCGCCCACCATCCATAATTCCATACATTTTGACATGCTAGAGCTACACTGCGAACATCTCTAGTAAGTTATTTGCTGTATATTTCCTTAGATTAAGGGCCGGTTGTAGTCACGTTTTTTTTTTTTTTGTATGAACTTCGCTCGGGATTATGTTGTGTTCGCGGCCCCAAAACAGCGGTTTTATTTTTATACAAAAAAAAAAACAACAACTATTCAAGATTTTTGTGCTTGCGAAGCGCTTTTAAATAATAAGCTTTATTTTTTTGTAACTTTCAAATAGTTCCGTAACGTAATCTCGTAGATAAATACGTTTGAAATCGTAAAAAATAATTAAAAAAAATTAAAAAACACGACTGCCATTACAAAAAAAAGAACTTAAAAGCAATAAATTAGCCTAAGTTACTCGGGGCGATGCAAGGATTCTAACAATACCTCATACGTGTAAATCGGTTCAGTCATTTAGAAGTTACGGTGGAATAAAGAAACTCACATACATACATACATACATACATGAACCCTGAAAACATAACACTCCTTTTTTGGAGCAGTCGTGTAATTACGGTTAGATTCGCGATTTTTTTTTTATCGAGCCAACTAATTTATACCGTGTTTTCATTTTAGCCAAGCCCTTGGCCATATAGTCAATTTTAATAAAATAAATTTTCATGGTGATCTCTTTTATATTTGTAAAATGAGTCAAAATGAGTAGAACCGGGCCTTAAATCTCTATTATCACACAAGCGAAGCCGCTGACAGCGGCTAGTTTAAGTTAAAAGTTGTTAAATTGGTTCAATTTAGGTAGGTCTTTATATAATTTGTGAGCTCTCTGACGTCACGATCCGAGAGTTTCAACAAGAGAATTAATTAAATTAAGTAATAAAATTTAAATGAGAATTGCCTGTATTGTTACGTCACGAGCTCGCGTGTCACTTAGATCAAAACTCCAAGAATTTAATAAAGAAGATACCTATTCTAGAAAACTCCACTTAAATCTCAACCAATTGGCACTTTTGGAACACTCAAAACGTGTCAATTAATTAGTGATTCTGAAGAACGTTGTTAGAGTCTACTTTCATTAGCATAACCGCTCGACAGTTTTAGAAGCAACTTACTAACCTAGACATATGTTGATAAATCTATCAGCCCACCTAGCCAAGTTACAATCGTTTCGTATAGCGTGAACGCTTGGAGTTGACCACGTGACTGAGCGTTGAGATGACGTCATCATCATCATCATAATTATCAGCCTTTTAATGTTCCCACTGCTGGGACACATGCCTCCTCTCTGAGAGAGGGAATGGGCCGTAAACCACCACGCAGGCCCAGTGCGGGTTGGTGGATGTCACATGTCTTCGAATTTTTGGTGATGACGTCAGATCAAAAGAATTGGGGGCGTGGCCAACTCCAAGTGTTCACTCTAAACGAACAATTAAGTATTGCTTGTTAACATCAGATCATGGAATTCACCCTACTTTTCAGTTTTTTTTTTTTTTAATAAAATTTGCCACTCTAGAAATTACAAAAATGCATTCACAAACATGTGAATTTTTTACCTGTATTTAGGCCATACAAAATTTTTTTCCATGTGAGCATGGAACCCACGAAATCATTTAGCCTTTTACTGACTAAAACCACACTGTATCTTTCATTTACCCTATGTATTCTCGGACCACGAGTTTCCTTTTCAGAAATACCCCGTGACTCTAGCGAGCATCAGCTGTACTGGTCTCGTATGGTTTTGCTGATATCTCTTCGAGCCGCGCGTGGGACACTACGCACCATCGACGACTAAAGCTCAGTCCAGACAAACAGATGACGAGCTACCCATTACTCGTCATCCGCAATCTATGTTGGCCTGAGATCTCATTGCGATTCCCGATGGGTGCGTAAACCGTACCGTCACATTAATTATTGCATTGTTGATGATTTCTGTCAGGCAGCTTGGTCCTGCCACGACAGACATCATCTCCTGTTGTTACTAATATTAACTCATCAGACTCATTCTTGTGTAATCACAATTCAGTTTATACTTTAATTTGGTTCTCATTTAAGTTAAATGTAAATTTCTTTGCGCACATTAATCAGCTTTAACTAGAAAACGGAAACGCAAATGCCGAAAATTTGCCAAAACGTGACAAAACATCTGTAAGTGTCGTTTGCAAGTTAAACAGGAACCGAGATATGAAAAGTTTTAAAACAACTTCAAAAGTTAAAATATAACGAAATTTTAAGCCAAAAGAAGTTTTGTGGAAACTGGGATAACGTGAATTGTTGAAAATAACTTAGTTTGAAGTTAAAATATCCTCTTTTTATTCACTATCCTTTTTGGAATATAAACCTCTATTTTCAGGGGAAGAATTGGGAACAGCTTAGGATATATAAGATCCTTGGGGAACATTTCCTGGCAACTATGCAATGCTTACCCGTATGCTTAAGGATTCTGTCATTGTGACAGGCCTGTTGGTCTAATGGTCAATGGCTCTGACTGCTATGCCGGAGGCCGTGGCTTCGATTTCCACACAGGACAAATGTTTGTGTGATGAGCACGATCATTTGTTCTAGTGGCGAAATCGATTTTTTTATATATATGACGGCGCGGGACATTATTAAATAATGAAAATCGGTTAATTTGGAGAATCGTAATTTGTTTTGTTACTTTTTTAATCATTGGTCATTATTTTGTTATTCTTATCGATTAGTTGATTTGATTTTGAGATACTGGTAATTCTAATTAAGAGCGGGTAACACCGAATGGAGTTGCGTCTGTCATGACGGGGGAATTTTTCGTAGGGTAGTTGACAACCGTTGCATGTTTTGAGCACTCGCAAACCCATTGGCTCTAAATCGCTAATTATAAATTATTGTTGTAATCGTCTATTGTTGACGTAATTTAAGTGTCTGTATACTTAAAGTAGTAAACAGTCATCGATACAGTGTATTAATTTTAAAGTTTCCTGAAGTTCAACGCCCAATATGGATTACCGCGCTGAGGAGGTCACGAATCAGCAATCAGATGCAACAGCCCGGTCTCCCGATTTCCGTTATATATATATAAAATGCTGATGATAATCATTGGTCTGCCATTTAATTAAAAAACCAGTGTCCATTCTCACTCCTAAGAAAAAAGATAAAATACCCAGAATAAATTGCTCCAATATTTTTCTGTCAAAACAAGGAAAACTGTGGGAAAAATCGTTCGTAAATATTCTTTTCACCTCTATGTTTTCTCTGAATTTGTAGCCCTTGGTGAAAATTAAGGCAGTTGGCATTTAATTCAACAAACAGTATAATGGATCCTTAGGAGAAGGTCCTTTGTTACCATAAGTATGGTCTTGAAACTAATTATGACCTATATACATAATATATTATTTTTGTAGAAACTTGTTTTTTTTTGTCTGAATACCTTTTTTTTCTATTGATTTAAATTAGTGTTTGACTAGCACGTCCTAGAACCAAAAAATCGAAGACATGTGACATCAACCAACCCGCACTGGGCCCGCGTGGTGGATTACGGCCCATTCCCTCTCCTAGAGAGGAGGCCTGAGTCCCAGCAATGGGAAAATTAAAAGGCTGATGATGATGATGATGAGTGTTTGACTGCGATCACACCTGATGGTAAGCAGTGATGCAATCGTTGATGGTGAGGCGCACTAGTTTATTCAGAGTCTATTCACTCTTGCCTTGAAGACCTAAATTAAAATCGAACAATAACCGCAGCAGACAAACTGTCCCAGCTGTCCATAAATGAATAGTAGATTATGTAACTAGAGGATAAAACAGGGTCTTAAAGCTCGCAGGCGGCATGTTTAAATCCAAACAAAACGAAAATTGCTAAGTTTTGATCCCGAACGAAGTAAGGGATTCATATAATTAACTCCTGAGCACTGCGACGGAGTTGATGTAAAAACCTGAGTGAAGTGAGAAATTCAAGCCGCTCAATATATAGACAGATTTATATATATCTCAACTCAGTGAAAGTTAAACGCACCCTCTCGCTCCACCCTAGCACGTGAGAAGTCATTTGACAATTTTCCACATCAAAAAAAAAAATACGTCCATCTGATTAATCGATCATCGAAAATAAAAATCGTATCTCAATATCTCATCATTTGTGGAAAAGAAAATAAATAAACACAAATCGAAATTGCCTCTGCAGATTTGCATGATTACCTCCGTGGTTATCATTCGAAATCAAACCGTAACCAATTCAAATTAAAGTCCATAATATCTTATGGTTTACCTCAACATCAATGGTAAATAACGATGATTGGGGCATGAAAAAAGTAATTTAAATGCAAATGATACAATTACCTATTTGTAGGGATTTTATCGGTAGGTCTAGAAAACGCTGATTACAAGACGTCACATTTTTTTTAGGTGGGAAAATCATCCAATGACATCTCACTATCTTGGTTGGAGCGGGAGCGAACTAAAAACCCACTCCTATTCCTTCGTTGCCTGTCAGGCCAGAGCCGAGGTATCCTTCCAGAATTAAACCCCTGGCCCCTGTAGGCTTCGAACCTAGGACCCCTACGGTTTTGCTGACATCTCCTTGAGACACGCGTGAAACACTATGCACCGTCGACGACTCGGGCTCGGTCCGAACGGATAGACGCCGAGCTACACATTGCTCATCGTCCGCAACTCGACATAGATGTTGACTATGTCGACTTGTGGACGGTGACGTTCGGTGAAAATCGGGGACGGGATTCAGGTGGCTGGGGCTCAGGGCCATACCCTAGCCACGGTAATATTATCTATACGGTATTCCAACTTCATAGAAACGGTCGAAGCGCGAGCTATACCTACGCGCCTCGATCTCGGCATGCGTTCGGCAAGCAAACAGTCGTGACTGTGCCGCAGTGACGAACGGACTGTATGTTGTTTTTTTAACAATAACCGCGCGATTTTTTCGCTAAAAAGAAGACAAGTACATATTTTATATAATGAGTAGGATATATATTGTCAGTTTTTGGTTTTTAAAATTAAGGTTTATATTAGAATGAGGATTTTTTATACTAATAAAGCATTTCATACGTCTCAGTCGAAGCGCAAATATTTTTCGGTCGCAAATTTATAAGACCGATTTATTATTCAAACATAAATATGGTTTTTGAAATAAAGCTGCCAATAAAAAAAAAATGCATTTTTATTAAAAATTTCCTATTCAATACACAAAGTATTTTATTTGTTTATATAAAAAAGTATATTTATAATCACAAAACTAAATGGAAACACAAAGTAGACCAATGTAATTAAAATGCTGGAGGCGGGTAGCCCTATCGCATGCTTACGTACCGCGCGGCTGTAGGTATTACAATACTGTATAGATAATATTACCGTGCTCTAGTGGTGATGGAATGTATTACCCAAAGTAATGCGCCTGACTGGGTTTGAACCCTCGACCTACAACTCGTAAGTCGAGGCCGTTACCACTCGGCCACCACTGTTCTTCACCATCCTTTGACAACGTATCAATTTAATCTATTTAATATTCCTTGAACAATGTGAGCACACACAGAAATATGTATCTACATTTAAAATTAAATATTTTATTTACCTAGGATCCCGTCGGGTAAAGCTCAGGGATCAAATTGTCGGGGTTGAAACAAACATGGCTTGTTTACCGTCAAATAAAGGATCAAGATTTTCTGAGACAGTTCTAGAAAAAATTGAGATCGATCATCCTGAAAAACTATTATTTATTGTATTTATTTTGATGTGTTTAGTGTATTCGAAAATTAGTTTTTTTCTTACTAGAATAGAATAGAATATATTTTATGAGACATAAAATAAACACAAGCAGAGTACAGTATTAGAGTTTTGTTTTTAAATATTGTGCGTATTTTATCAGGCATGCGGGTTTGCTCCGCACGCGTAGCCCCCGCAAATGTCCTTATTATACAAATATTTATTGTAATGCGTGGAATACGCACGCGGGCTGCGGGGTGTGATATCGGGCAGCAGCCCCAAAAGCGGAGCAATTCCGCATGCGTGATAAAATCCGCACGATATTAAAAACACACATATACAATACAATTGCGCTAAGCGATGAGCGTCCCCGAGCCGAAAGGGTTTACCATCTCAGAAATCGTTGGGTATTAGACACTTAGAGTTAGTTTTCATATACACCGTTAAAGGACAATGGGCAAAAATGTATGGAAGCTGGTACACCCCTCCAATAGCAATGAGATATATATCGTTAGATAGGTCTTTTTAACTGGAAAAACATTTACTATGACAGCTTTGTTGAAATGTTTGTCCGTTTTGAGTTTTAGGTTAAAAACAAAAGTTAGGTTTGGTTAGGTACTAATTGGTACAACCCACCAGTAGCAAAGACATATATGTCGTTGGATAGGTCTTTTTAACTGGAACAACATTTACTATGACAAGTTTGTTGAAAGGTTGGTCCGTTCTTAGTTTTAGGTGAAAAACAAAGGTTAGGTTAGGTTAGATGTTAAAAACAAGGTAATTGCTATACCCCACCAATAGCAATGAGATATATATCGTTAGATAGGTCTTTTTAACAGGAACAACATTTACTATGACAGCTTTGTTGAAATGTTTGTCCGTTTTGAGTTTTAGGTTAAAAACAAAAGTTAGGTTTGGTTAGGTACTAATTGGTACAACCCACCAGTAGCAAAGACATATATGTCGTTGGATAGGTCTTTTTAACTGGAACAACATTTACTATGACAAGTTTGTTGAAAGGTTGGTCCGTTCTGAGTTTTAGGTGAAAAACAAAGGTTAGGTTAGGTTAGATGTTAAAAACAAGGTAATTGCTATACCCCACCAATAGCAAAGACATATATGTCGATGGATAGGTCTTTTTAACAGGAACAACATTTACTATGACAGCTTTGTTGAAAGGTTTGTCCGTTCTGAGTTTTAGGTTAAAAAAAGTTAGGTTAGGTTAGGTCCTAATTGGTACAACCCACCAGTAGCAAAGACATATATGTCGTTGGATAGGTCTTTTTAACTGGAACAACATGTACTATGACAAGTTTGTTGAAAGGTTGGTACGTTCTGAGTTTTAGGTGAAAAACAAAGGTTAGGTTAGGTTAGATGTTAAAAACAAGGTAGTTGCTATACCCCACCAATAGCAAAGACATATATGTCGATGGATAGGTCTTTTTAACAGGAACAACATTTACTACGACAAGTTTGTTGAAAGGTTGGTCCGTTCTGAGTTTTAGGTGAAAAACAAAGGTTAGGTTAGGGTAGATGTCAAGGTAATTGCTATACCCCACCAATAGCAAAGACATATATGTCGATGGATAGGTCTTTTTAACAGGAACAACATTTAATATGACAGCTTTGTTGAAAGGTTTGTCCGTTCTGAGTTTTAGGTTAAAAAAAGTTAGGTTAGGTTAGGTATTAATTGGTACACTTCATCAATAGCAAAGACATATATGTCGTTGGATAGGTCTTTTTAACTGGAACAACATTTACTACGACAGGTTTGTTGAAAGGCTGGTCCGTTCTGAGTTTTAGGTGATAAACAAGGGTTAGGTTAGGTTGGGTGTTAAAAACAAGGTCATTGGTACACCCCACCAATAGCTAAGACATATATGTCGATGGATAGGTCTTTTCAACTGGAACTACATTTACTATGACAGGTTTGTTGAAAGGTTTGTCCGTTCTGAGTTTTGTGTACCAATTAGCACCTAACTTAACCTAACTTTTGTTTTTAACCTAAAACTCAGAACAGACAAACATTTCAACAAAGCTGTCATCGTAAATGTTGTTCCAGTTAATAAGACCTATCCAACGACATATAAGTCTTTGCTACTGGTGGGTTGTACCAATTAGTACCTAACCTAACCTAACTTTTGTTTTTAACCTAAAATTCAGAACGGACAAACATTTCAACAAAGCTGTCATAGTAAATGTTGTTCCAGTTAAAAAGACCTATCGATCGACATATATGTCTTTGCTATTGGTGGGGTATAGCAATTACCTTGTTTTTAACATCTAACCTAAGCTAACTTTTGTTTTTAACCTAAAACTCAGAACGGACAAACATTTCAACAAAGCTGTCATAGTAAATGTTGTTCCAGTTAAAAAGACCTATCCAACGACATATAAGTCTTGGCTATTGGTGGGTTGTACCAATTAGTACCTAACCTAACCTAACTTTTGTATTTAACCTAAAATTCAGAACGGACAAACATTTCAACAAAGCTGTCATAGTAAATGTTGTTCCAGTTAAAAAGACCTATCCATCGACATATATGTCTTTGCTATTGGTGGGGTATAGCAATTACCTTGTTTTTAACATCTAACCTAACCTAACTTTTGTTTTTGACCTAAAACTCAGAACGGACAAACATTTCAACAAAGCTGTCATAGTAAATGTTGTTCCAGTTAAAAAGACCTATCCAACGACATATAAGTCTTGGCTATTGGTGGGTTGTACCAATTAGTACCTAACCTAACCTAACTTTTGTTTTTAACCTAAAACTCAGAACGGACAAATATTTCAATAAAGCTGTCATAGTAAATGTTTTTCCAGTTAAAAAGACCTATCTAACGATATATATCTCATTGCTATTGGAGGGGTGTACCAATTAGCCCATTGTCCTTTTGTCAAGTTTTAATCCCGCGGAGGGTCAATTCGGTACATGAAACACTATCAGTTTGTAAGAAGAAAATTACAAAATAAAGTATTTTTTTTTTCAACTCGAATTAATTTACGCATGTACGAAATTAATTTCTTTAAGTAAACGTCAGCTGAGCGAGGCCAATGAATTGTAGGTAGTTAGTACGCAACGACCGACAACTACCTACAAGGTCATTGACTCGTTTACTTTAAAAATAATAATTTCGTACATGCGTATATTACCTCGACTTTTAGAAAAAAAGTACTTTATTTTTTAATTTTATCTTCAATTCAATTCAATTCAATTCAATTATTTATTTGCGTTCCACAATGTACATGCAATAGGTGGTAAATAAAAATTTAAATAGACACAATTGTGGACCCTGATGGGCACAGCAAAAGATAATGTGACTAAGACTTATAAACTACTTGTTTTTTGTACAATTTCATTAAACATTAATTACATTATATTAATATTCATTTCATTATATTAGTATTCATTACATTATTAAAATTAATTACATAATATTAAATATTAATTATGATATATTAAAAATTAAATACCTTATGTCAAACCTTAATTAAATTATAACATTCATTTAATTTTATTTAACATTCATTACATTATAATATAAACTTTATCATTACTATTTTGTATTATTATTTTATATTACTATTCGAGCTGTATAGATGTATCATTAAAATATTCACCTACGCTGTAGTAGCATTTTTTTAATAATAGTTTTTTTAGTTTATTAGTAAAAATAGCAATCTTTTTTTCATTTCTTAGAACCTCGGGTAATTTATTATAAATTTTTATAGACATTACTAGTGGGCCAGATGAATGTATTTTTAAACGAGATGTTGGTAAGTTTAAACGTGTTTTGTGTCGGAAAGTGAATCTTGTTTGAATGTCTTCTCGTTTAGTGTAAAAGTCTTTGTGAGTGTGCGCAAATTTACAGATTTCCAGTATGTATAATGATGGAAGCGTTAGAATATTTAGCTTTATGAAATGAGGTTTGCAGCTATCAGTTTGTTCGATATTAACCAAAATACGAATTAACTTTTTTTGGGTTGAAAACAAAGCTGGTGCGTCTGTGCTATTCCCCCACATTATTATACCGTAATTGAGCCATGCATGAGCATAGGCGTAGTAGGTAACTAGAGCTGTCTGTAAGTTTGTGGTCTTTTTTAATTCGCGAAAAGCGTACAAAAATGTAGAAAGCTTTGTTTTAATTTTCTGAATGTGAGATTTCCAGTTTATGTTTGTATCTATGGTTAAGCCTAATAATGAAAATTCGTTTACCAGTTCTAATTTGTGGTTGTTGAAAGAGAAATTTACATCTAGGTGCCTTTTTTGGTGAGGGTGGAATGAAATAAGTTTAGTTTTTTCAAAATTAATTTCTAGATTATGATTATTTAACCAGGTTATTGTTTTAGTGAGAATATTATTAAGTGTATTGTTTAGGCTTTCGATATCATGACAGGGGGCAAGAATAGAAATGTCATCTGCAAACAAGACGCATGGTCCGGAATCTTGGATTGTTTTTGGAAGATCGTTTATATAAATAAGAAAAAGAAGACATCCAATTACACTCCCTTGCGGTATTGAGGCATTTAATGCCCTACTGTCTGATCGGAACTTTTGAAGCTCGTTAGCTTTATCATTGAAGAACTCTATTTCGACCATTTGTACTCTGTTTGTTAAATATGACTTAAACCATTCGTGTGATTTGCCACGGATTCCCACTCCATATAGTTTATTTAGTAATATTCCGTATTGCACTTTATCGTAGGCTTTACTCATATCTAGTAGCGTGCCAATTGCATATTTTTTATTATTTATTATATTGAGAGCTTCCTGTATAAATTTGTAAACAGCCAAAGTTGTAGATTTATTTTTACGAAAGCCATTTTGACATTCATCGAATATTTTATATTTCTCGCAGAAGGCGTACACACGATTACACATAGCTTTCTCGAAAATTTTTGAAGCAGTAGGTAGTAGAGCTATTGGACGATAATTGCTTGGGTCTGTTTTATTACTTTTTTTGTATACAGGTTTCACAAGTGCAATTTTTAGCTGGTCAGGGAATACGCCCTCTTCAAAAGACTGGTTTATCAATTTATAGAACGGTAATGTGAGTTCGTCTGCACATTGCTTGAATAAACTTGGTGGGAGTTCATCTATTCCGTAACTATTTTTGGTTTTTAGGCTTTTGATCAAAGAATTTATTTCATATGGGTCTACAGGGCTAAGAAACATTGAGTTTTGGGTAGGTGAAAGCACAGGGGAACCTTTGGGCTTACTTGTTCGTGAAGGGCTTTCCTCACCGATCGACGCAAAAAAGTTGTTGAAGATGTTTGCAACTTCCTTGGGTTCAGACGTTATACTATTGTTTTTTGTTTGTAGTTTTATATTGTATTTCTCTTTTTTTATGGTTTTATTAGTTCGTTCATTTATTATTCTCCACATTGTTTTGATTTTATTAGTAGATTTTTTAATTTTGTTAATGTATTGTAATTTTTTAGCTGTGGTTATTAATTTTTTTAATAATTTCTCATATTTTTTGTAATATTTAGCTATTATTGGGTTATTTGTTTTTAACGTAAGTGTTTTTAATAATCTCTTATTTTTGCAGGAGATTTTTATACCTTTAGTTAACCAATATTTCTTGTAATTCGTTTTTATTTTTATTTTACGTATAGGTATGCATTTGTTTAGGATGTTAGTTAACGTTTCAAGGAAAGCTCTATAGTTGTCGTTCATATTCTGGTTTGGTAATATAATAGAGTTCCAATCAATGATATTTAATGCAGATTTAAATTTTAATATATTTTCTTTGTTAAATAATCTCTTATTTGTGTACCAAGTTGTTTTTTTGATGGGTGTATTTGGTATGATGATATGTATTTCTGTTGCGCAATGATCCGAAAAGCCTAATTCCTCTACACTAGTGGAAAATTCGTTAGTGTTCAGGTTTGTAAATATCAGGTCCAAGCAAGTAGATGTAGTTTGAGTAATTCGGGTAGGTTCTTTTATTTGTTGTTTAAGTTTGTATTCTAACATGAGATCTAAGAGTTGACTAGTCTTCCGGTTATTTTCCAAAATATTAACATTGAGATCCCCACCTATAATAACATTTAGTTTTGAATACTTATCGTTTATATAATTCAAAATCCTTATTAATTGACTATTAAAAATATCTTCTTCTCTCTTATTCCAATAAATCGTTAATAATAAAATATTTTCTTTTGGTAATTCTATTGCACATATTTCAATTATATATTCTATGGACATGTCTGAGATATCTTTTCTCTCTATACAATCGATGTGATCTTTAAGCAGAATGCAGACGCCACCACCACCGCGCCTACTTCGGCAATAAGACGCTGCTATTTTGTAACCGTTGAATTGGATCATAGTTAATTTTTCATTTGAAAGCCATGTCTCAGATATGCATACTGCGTTGTAAGTAGGGTTTTCTTCAAAAAATGCTTCCAGTACATGTTGCTTATTATAAATACTTTGGATATTTTGGAACAAGATTTTAAATTGCTGGCCTTTTGTCTCGAAAGGAATTGGTAACAGTAGAATTTACATCACTGTTTTTTTGTAAATTAGTAGTATACAATTTATTCTGTGTTTCCGTGTCTGTTAAAGATTTTTGTTGTTTCTTTTGGAAATTATCAACTTCTAGTTGAACAGCATTTAGTATCGTTAAATCATGAATGAGGTCTTGTAAATCTGATATTATAATTTCTTGACCTTTGTAATTTAAGGTTCCAAAACGTTGGCTGTACGTATCGCTAGTATAAGGTAAATTTAAATTAGAGTCTAAAATATAGGCATACTTAAAGGTCTCGGCGTCCATGTAAAGTAAATTATTAAAAGCTTCTACTCGGCTATTAAACATAACATTAGTATTATTCATGTATTTAAATGTTGGTAAACAAATTATAAAGTTAGTATGATTAAAAGGTATAAGGTATTCATGAATGGACAATACGAGATCTTTATAGTTTTGTGTCCTCCGAAAATCTTCCTCACCAATATAAATAACACAGTAATCAGATTTAGTAAAATCACAATCTTTACAAATCTATAGAGTTTCATGTACCGAATCGACCCTCCACGGGATTAAAACGACCAAAATTTAACGGTGTATTATCCTTTGTTTTTGTTTACCTATCTATGAAGGTTTCTTTCGTGGTTTTTTTTTTTAATATAAACTAGTGCTTGACTGCAATCCCACCTGATGGTAAGCAGTGATGCAATCGTTGATGGTAAGGCGTACTAGTTTATTAAGAGCCTATTCACGCTAGCCTTGAAAACACCTCATAATCGTTCGAGAAGACCACCGCAGGCAAACTGTTCCAGTCCTTCGATGTACGCGGTATAAACGACGAGGCAAAACGCTTAAAGGTCCGAACGACCTTGTAATGATAAAAAACTAGCGCGTAGCTCCCCATCCCAGCTAAGCGCAGGTG
Organism: Leucania comma; assembly: GCA_958295575.1. Taxonomy (NCBI): domain Eukaryota; kingdom Metazoa; phylum Arthropoda; class Insecta; order Lepidoptera; family Noctuidae; genus Leucania; species Leucania comma. Next base: position 6,407,277 of record OY282483.1, read on the forward strand.
TTAGAAACGTGTGAAATTCTCGGCTTTTCTCTAATATAACTTGCATTATTATATACATTTAAACCTTTCTCATAAATTACTCTGACCATTGGTGAAAACCGCATGAAAATCTGTTCAAAAGTTTTTGAGATTATCGTGAACAGACAGATGCGGTGAAGGATTTTGTTTAATAATATTTTCATAATAAATAGTAACTTTTTCATCAATAGATATTCCCAAATAAACATTATTGCAACTCAAAGCCAGATTTGACAGAAGACACATTTTAAAATACAAATTAAAATACATCAAACTAATATTATAAGGGCCAACGCTGCGTTAAGCGCGCACGCGCTGACACTCGCGAAACGTCACGCGTGTGTCGTGTGTCGCTAGTTTAACTTTAACGGTGTCTATGTAGTCGTGTCGATGGAGAACTTTAGTGTAAGATTATGTAAGAAATGGGCACGGGACGCGGCCGCGCGCGACTGGTGCCCGCGGGGCTGCCCAGTCAGATGGAGCACTTTTGTATAGGACCGCGAGTGCGCCCGCTTGCAAACGAAGCGTTGGCCCTAAAGGTGTATGTGTGTATGTTTGTTAGTACTTCATGCTCAAACGGCTGTACTGATTTTGACGAAAGACCATGTCCAAAAAATTGAAAATTTGACAGTTTTTATTCCGCAACTAAGTTCCCTTGGTATAATTTGTTAACTTTACACGGGTAAAGCCACTAACAGAACCTAGAGTTAAATAAAATTTAGCCAAGAAAAATAAATATTTGGATGGGCGTCGAAAATTAACAAATGAATAAATTAGCCACAAAGGCACCTTTGTACTAAAAATTTTTATTGTTCAACTGCTCCAAAAGCTAATTTCAATATTTAACAATAACAAAAAAAATGTGTGGGAGCAAATTGTGACGGTGCGTTTTTAATTAAAATGCCTTACAATAGACGTTCAAAACAAAAGAAATGCAAACGTTAAAAAAAAAACGTTTGTTTGTATTTCAGAACTATGACTTGTATGAAAGTTTCTGCAATTGTACCACGCTATAAACGCGATCCATTTTAAGACCTAAAGTTAACTGTTAAAAGAATAGAGCTATAAAGAGTGTACAGCCAGTTCTCTTCCTCAGGTAGAGATAACACGAAGCGGTTTTCACCCGCGTCCGCCGCGGTTTCGGGCCCTCAACGTTCGTCAATACCTTTGGTTTGAACAATGCCTTAGGTATTCTATATCTAATCTGATGGAGAGCAAGAACGATCTATGGAGAACATAAAAAAAGCTATCAATGACTTACCAGTCTCATCCATGTGTGCTTCCATATCAGAACTCTTGACAGCCCAGTAGGAGATCTTCCTAGGGTCCGTGATCCTCGCTTGCAGAGACTCGGAGAAGTTGGCAGCGAACACCAGGACCGCTCGCGCTTTACCGTGGGCTGCTTCGTCCATCGCCAAGTCTTTGTTCGGGTAGTATATCTGATGGAAATCATAAGATTTTGAATTAGTTAACAAATTAAGTAAGTATAGGTTTGTTGTGAAAGATTTTGGACATTCTTCTGCATCCTAGATGACCAACGCTTTCTCTGCCACGTATTTGGCACGAATTATTTGTACCATCGCCAAATTTGATGAACTATCGTCAAAAAAAAAACACGGATAAGAAAGGACAAGGGGTAAATTATGGTTGAGAGAGGACGTCCTCACGTCACACCCGCCGCCGCTGGTGTTGGGAGTCGCAGGGAGATTCTTAGCTACCAAAGGTGCGGTGCTTGTGAACAGCGAGAAATGGGAAGCTCGCTATTCAGCCGTCCGAAAAAGACCAAGCCCCGTGTCGATGGTGCCTATGTTCCACGCACATATCAAAGAGAGCTGTCATTAAAATAGACGAGGCCCACTAGGATCCATGCTTGTTAACGCAGATACGACTCAAAATCTCGCCAAAAACCCACTTGATATTTGGAAATAACCTGACAGACATAAGGGGCCATTCAAGTATTACGTAAGCAGATATTTTGCAAATATTATCCCCACATCCCCACTTCCCCCTCCTCAGCATAAGTAAGCAAAAATCTCACCCCTCTTGCTTACATAAACACCTCGCTCAGTGATGTGTGTATACTCACTTGCATGTGATTTTGGAACATCGAGATTTTTCTCTTAAAAAAAAAACAAACTGTTGACGTAATCACCATTCAGACCCCCATCTCCCACGTCATCAAAAATAAGCAAAGCAAAGACCCCCCCCCCATACCCACTATAGTGCTTACGTAATACTTGAATGGCCCCTAAAATAAAGACGCTGAAAAAGACAAACTGCTGAAATAGAAGTTTTAGATGGCAGGTTTGGCGCAGTGTTTGAACGATTAGCTGCTACGCTGCTTATTACGAGTTCGATTCCGGGCCTGGGAGTTTTGTGTAGGTGTGTGAGTTTCCATGTTGGTGAATGTACCCACGATACAGGAGTAGCTAACACCTGATGTGTGGCTTACGTATTTAAAAAAAAAATTGCTCACTTTTAGCCTATTTTTATTACTCTATATTTTTGACTAGAAAACTAACATTTCAGCATCAATTTTAAAAGTTTAGTGTGTAAAGTGGTATGAAAAGTAGTTATGCACGCAATTTGCAACTCGGTTTTCGATTTAGTTAATGTTTACAGCAATACTGAACTAACTACTCAATGCCAATATTAACAAGCGTCCGTTCTGTTAATGGCTTACTATGAGTAACTTCAGCCTTATCTATATACAACATTATTATTAATTTTAATTTATTCAATTTTGTTTAATTTATAAAATTGTAATTTAATTTATTTAATCCGTTTTTGATTTGTTTAATTTGATTTGAATTAATTAACGATCTCTTTGCTATCATAAATATATAAGTCATAAAATCACAAAAAAATGTTTTTATTTATCCATAAACATATTTTTTAGTATATGCGAAACCTGAATATAGTTTGTTCATAATCAATAACTGTATTCACAGCTTGTATCACAGCGGGCATTAGAGCCCAGCGTACAGCTGGGTGCGGGAGCATAACAACCCGTCAGTCGCCCGGATGGTCCGGTGACCATATGTTTGTGTGAACGACCAGGTAACATAACAAGCTGTAACTTTATGATCTTTTACGACACAGTTATGATGTGATGATGAAATTTTGTATATAGATTCTTTGCATAAAAATACTAGACTCGTGTTTCAAGTTTCCCATATACTAAAAACAAGGTTGTATATCAAGATTACTTACCAAATTAGATTGTCGTTTCGACAAGAAGTCTAGATATCGACAGCTGAATCTTGTCAAATTCCATTCGTAAGTATTAGGGTCCTGTGGGCAAAGGTTCCTGTCGTAATCACATAGGGGTTCCGTTGAGTTGACTTCATAGTTCACTACGGCGATCGGTAAGCCGACCGGATAGTGGCCGATGGCCAGGCAGAAGAATATCATTTGAGAGACAGGTAAGCCGAGAAGAAAGGCCAAGGCGCTGAAAGGGAAAAAATAATAATTAGAAACACATTTAAAAATAGTAGCTTTATGAAAAAGATCATTCAAGAAGATAATGGAAAAAATATCAGACTTAAACTTTATTGTACACTCAAATAGCGCATAGCTTAGCATCAGCCTTATAATGTTCTCACTGCTGGGACTCAGGCCTCCTCTCTAGGAGAAGGAAAGGGCCATAATCCACCACGCAGGCCCAGTGCGGGTTGGTGGATGTCACATGTCTTTAAATTTTGGGTTCTAGGACATGCCGGTTTCTTCTCGATGTTTTCCTTCTCCGTTTTGAGAACAAGGGTGATAAAATAAATTACACAAAGTAATGCGCCTAGCTGGATTTAAACTTCTAAGTCGGGGCTGTTACCACTCGACCACCACTGCTCTGTAGCAGCTAGTAATTGCGATGATTTAACGAATTGACTTACGCAAAATTCCTGAACAAACTCAAAAAGTTCTTCCAAATTAAAGCCTTCATGTGGTGCCACTTCATAGGCATGTACATCTCTAGGCTCCTGCTGGGCTTCTCTTCTGGGGGCATAGCCTCAATGGGGTTGATTAGCTCTGGTGTAACCACCACACGACCCTTACTGCTCATGGAAACGTTGTCTCCGAATTCACCAGAGATTTCACCAATTTCTGCTTCTTCCAGGTCTATTGCTGCAGGGTTCTTAAAATAATAATAATGGTTTGGTTAATTATCAATTAGTATATAAACAATGCTTCATAGTTATTGTTATACACCGTTAAATTTTGATCATTTTAATCCCGTGAAGGGTTGATCCAGTACTTGAAATACTATCGGTTTGTAACGATAAAATTAAAAAATAAAGTACATTTTTCTAAAACTCGAATTAATATACGCATCTACGAAATTAATTTCTTTAAATAAACATCAGCTGAGCGAGTTCAATGACCTGTAGGTAGTTGTCGGTCGTTGCGTACTAACTACCTACAAATCATTGGACTCACGCTCGTGAGGGAATAAAATAAGAAATAACCTACCAACATAGTAATTTGTGTGTTCTGTTAGGTGGTATTTACTGTATTGCATGTTACTAAAAGACTTATGAGTATAGATTTGTATGGATGGAGAAGGAGAAGGAAGCCAAAGAAAAGATGGATAAATTATGTGAAGAGTGATATGAAAGACAAGGGAATTAGTGATAGCATGACAGGTGACAGGACAGAATGTAAGATAAAAACGTTTTGGACAAGGGCATGAAGATGATAGTACATGACTGCTAGAATTTCTTACAAGACTGCTTGGCTTTGGGAATTTGATTACCATTATTTTGATGGTTTTACGGTAATACCAGTGATTAACCTAAAGTAGCACAAATTTCTGGGTAGGTGTGGATGGCGAAGTTCGAAACTATAAAGACTATCGCGAAATTCTTTTGTTTTTCGCTTTTCCTCATACACTCCGATTTGCCCATCAAAACGTAGCACTTAAAGATAGCTAGACTATGGAATAAAAGGCCAGATTAATTACAATTCAGTAGCTTCAAACTAAAATTGTCAACCACTATATCCTTCCATTTCATGGTCCACTTCTTCTCGACTATAACACTTACTGGTATTGCCGGCAGTTCCACTCTCTCCACCACATCAGCCAGGATACTGGATCTCCTCCTCTTGCCCAAGTTCTGGAGCACCGACAGCTTCAGAAACACGTCTTCTAAGCTTTCGCCCTGGTAACGACGGATCAGCTCGGATGGTGATTCCTCGGCTAGGAATCTACCACCTCGCATAAGACCGATCTGAAATAATATAATGCCAATTAATGAAACTGGTATAGATTTAACGGTGTTCATCAGGATATTTTTTCTAAAGAAAAAGGTTTAAAGTAAGTAGATATTTGTTGTGGAAGGAAGAGAGAAAATATATTCATTTTATATAGTCGAAAATTCGACCCACGGACTCATTTTCGTGACACAAGGACTGACCTTTACCTTAGGCAGAAGATAAACATTGTGTACAGCGTTCATTGGGGACACAGCAGCGTAACATTCCCACCAGTCTTTTGAGCACATTAACAGTTAACAGCAATGCGGAGTTTTTGCCGCCATATTTTAGATAGTTTTTAATTAATTCACTTTTATCTTGTTATAATTAATGCAAAATAAAATGTGTGTTGGAAATAATACACTGTACCTCAACGTTTTGTACAACATTATTTTTGGTAAAGTCGAAACCTGAATATAGTTTGTTCAGAATCAGTAATTAAATCGATTCCAATGATTTTTACACCATGTTATATTTTTTCACAAAAATATTTGAAAAGGTCACAAGTGGGACTCCACTGATACTTAGTACAACACAGGTCACGGCAGGTCATAGCAGGCATGAGGGGTCAGAGTACAGCTGGATACAGGAGCAAAACGAATTAATAAGAATTTCCTTCATATTGATATGTTTGCTCTTCCTTCTCATAAATTCAAATATAATCTGTTAAAAAGCCATAATTTTAGTTACATTAACATAAATTAAATTATTATAATTATATTTCTTTACCTTTTTTATATTCATGACCATAAAAGCAGCTTAAAATTAAATTAAAATAATGTTTAACTATGTTTATTTATGAAATGTTGTTGTAGTAGTGGTTTTAGTTTTAAAACGTATCTGTGCAAATTTTTATTTTTGTGTATTCCGTGGAAAACGTCGTTGGTTACACATTTAACCACATTGTTTGGTATTTTATTTTCTATAAATTGTAATGTGTTACTGTTTGTTTTCCCACTAATAAATAAATAAAACAACGCTTCAGTCGCTCGGACGGCTTGATGAGCAGTGTTTGTGTGGACAACCAGGTCATATAACAAGCTTATAACTTTGTGATTTTTCATGATACAATTATGAAATTTTGCACATAGATTCTTAGCATAAAAATACTAGACTCGTGTTTCGGGTTTCACATATACTAAAAATAAGGTTGTACGAGTATAATTATATTCTCGAAATTTTAATAGTTAATGGGTTTCATTTGAGGCTTGTGAACTTTCTTTGTATTACTAGCTTCTACAATGAATAAATTATATACTTATACGTGGGTTTCGTTCGCGCAAAAGTGTTAGATCACCCCAAGGCAACATACACTCAGGATAAAAAATATACTATATTCCAGAACATGGTCGTATGCAAAATTAATTCAAATCCGTTCAGCCATTTGAGTGTGAAAGCGTAACAAACATACAAATATTCACCTTCATAATATAAGTGTGAATGCCCAAGTTTATTGCTCCCATATTAAAGATTAAACACCAAGAACCAAGTTAAATTTACCTCAACCCCCAAAGGCTCAAAGGCAATATGAACCATTAAATTTTCAGCTGCAACCATTCCAAATATCATAAAACATTACTTACAATATCAGCTTGCTTCGTCTCGTCTATGTAATGGGTCGTGATGATGACCGTCGTGCGTCCACCCTTGCTAATGTCCACCAAATGGTCCCAGATACTGCAACACATTTTAATAATTAAAACTATCATGACTATATTTAGCTACATACAATAGGGAATAAAACATATAATAACCATAGTCGCCTTTTAAGGTTAATTTTTATTTATATTATTTAAAAGAATCTGTTGGAAAACCTATCCTTAATTTAGTCTATGGGGCCGTTCAAGTATTACGTTAGCAAATTTTTTGCAAATATATATCACCTCCTCATGCTAACGTAAACATTGGTGCATGCATTTTTTTATGTGTTCTGATTTCGTTATTAATTTATGAGTAGTGGTCATAAGTCGGCTTATGTTAATTAGTAATAGGTTTGAAATAGAGGCCGACTCTAAATTTTCGAAGATGTTAAATGTTTGTTGCTCTCGTGTGATTTTGGAACATCGATATCCGTCTCTTAAAAACTAACAACATATTCTACTGACATAATTACCATCCAGACTCCCCCGTCCTCCGTGTCATTAAAAATAAGCAAACCCCCCACCCCCATAGTACCTACGTAATACTTGAATGGCCCCTATACACATTTTTTTTCGAAAGTTCGTCAAACTTCAGCATATAACTAGTTTCATAAGATCATTCATTCAATTTGAATGAATTAACAACAGGATAAAACATTTTTTTTTTTATTTATACCTCTAATAGTTTTATTTGTTTCTGTACAACATTTCCTCGCCAAACTTAGATACAGTCCCTTTTTATGACATAAATCAACAAAATTCTACAAAACAACAATCCAAAAAATATAACTTAACTACATTCTAATATTTTTGCGATAAGCATTCAGCTCGTCCGGCAAAGTAAGTCCGTCACTAGGGCAATCCAAACTACAACCTATTTACATTACAGTAAAGTTCATTCTACGATGCCCCGGTATCGTGAGCACCTTGATACACATGCTGAGTGTACCACTTGCTCTAAAACAGTAAACATTTTTTTCCCTACACTATACTTTTTTTTTTTTTTTTTTTTTTTCGGTAGGTAAAATCATCCAATGACAAATCCCGCCCTTGGGTGGAGCGGGAAGTAGTGTCAGACTCTTACTGACTAAAAACCTACCCCGTTCCATTCTTCGCCTTGGTCCCAGGGCCCCGGGTGCCATTTTCACATACCCTTTGACCCCAGTAGGCTTCGGCCCTATCGGGCCCCTTCAGTTTGCTGACAACTCCTTGAGGCGCGCGGGAACAGTGCGCGCCGTAAACGACTTGAGCTCGGACCGGTCTGTTACCGGACGGACGGACAGCGAGCTACCCATTGCCCGCTGTCCGCGAGCCCGCGCCTACGGTGGCCGGAAATCGGGATCGGAAACCCGGCGGCGGCGGCGGCGTGTACGCCGTTGCCTGATGCGGTCGGCCTCCTCCTTTGCTAGCATCACTGCTTCGCAGAAGGAGGCGACCGCCTGCCACTCCTCCTCGCTCCGGAGCATGGCTTGAACCAAACCCCGGCGCGAGAGATCGCTGCCGCCGATCGCCCCCACAAGGACACGGCGATGCTCTTCCCAAGCGGGGCACACCTCGACTGTGTGCTCCACCGTGTCCTCCGGACGCTCCGCACAGTGGCGACATCCGGGCGTCGTCTCCGCACGAATCTTGTACAGGTACGGACCGAACTTGCCGTGTTCGGTCAGCACCTGCGCCAAACGGAAGGTGACGACGCCGTGGGGCCTTTCCAGCCACGCCTCAAAGAGGGGCCTTACCGCCTCGATCGTGGCGTGCCCAGCACGAGGTTGCGACAATCGTTCTCGCCATTTCACCATGAGATCCCGCCGGAACTCTGTCCGCCATGCCGCGATTTGTCGCGGCAGCGGAGTTTCGCCCCGACGTTGCATCTCCACGCGTAAGTCATGCATGTGTGCAAGGACTGTTGCCTCCAAATCCCATGGTGGTAGGCCAGCAAGGAGGCTCGCCGCTTCGCAGGACACCGTACGGTATCCCCGGATCATCCGAATGGCCATGACCCTCTGGCAGGCGTTCAGCCGGGCCGCCACTCGCTTTCGCAGCGTCGGCGCCCAGACCGGCGCCCCGTAAAGGGCCATGGACCGAACGATGCCTGCATAGAGCCTCCGGCAGGAGGCGTCTGGACCTCCCAGGTTCGGCAGGAGCCGCTTGAGAGCAGCCCCAGTCAGATTCAATCTGGGAGCCAAACGTCGGAAATGCTCTCCGAAGTGCCACCGGCTGTCGAGGACGAGTCCCAGGTACTTCATCGTCGACCCGACGCCGATGTGAACTCCTCCTACCGTTAATTGGGAGCCCGGAGGTGGCGCGCTCCGAGGGCCGTGAAAACACATGGCCTCGGACTTGTGTAGCGCCACCTCGAGTCCCAACTGCTGTATCCTCTCCACGACTGTCGCAATCCCGCGTGTCGCTAGTTCGACCGCCGCCTGGTACGACCGTCCCCGCGCCAGGACCAGCGTGTCGTCTGCGTAACAGACCACGCTGACCCTGTCGGGGAGGTCGGCGCGCAGCACGTAGTCGTACCCGATGTTCCACAAGGGCGGCCCTAGTACCGATCCCTGTGGAACACCGCACGACATCTCTCGCCGTTTCAACTCCCCCTGATGACCGGGGTAGATGATGAACCTGTCTGACAGGTAGGCCTCGATCACCCGACAGAGGTAGTCGGGCACCCGGTGGTACCGGAGTGCCCTACCAATGCAACTCCAGGGCAGGGAGTTGAAGGCGTTGGCGATGTCCAAAGACACCGCCAAGACACACCTGCCCCGGGATACCGCATCCCCCGTCGTGAGGGCTCGCACGCGCATGATGGCGTCCACAGTGGAGCGCCTCCTGCGAAATCCGAATTGGCCGTCCGCAAGATCCGGCCCCTTCCGTGCCAGGTGCGCGACGAGGCGGTCTGCAATTACTCTTTCAAAGAGCTTGCCCACCTCGTCGAGCAGCACAATGGGCCGGTACGCGGACGGCGAGTCCGCGGGGCGCCCCGGCTTCGCGATAAGGACCAGTTTCCCCGTCTTCCAGCGAAGCGGGTACTGGCCCCTCTCCATGCATGCGCTGAAGAGCCCTCTCAGTCGAGACCCGAGTTCCTCCATGGCCAGGACCCAGGCTTTCCCAGGCAAGCCATCGGGTCCTGGGGCGGTGTTTTTGGCACTCAGCCTTCGCACCGCCACTCTCATCTCCACCTCGGTCACCTCCGGAGCAATGACGCCGTCGTTGCCGTCGTGGTCCGCGTCAGACACCGCTGGTGGTGGCGGAGCCATAGGCGGGGGAGTATGCTCCCCTCGCGTAGGGAACAGGATGGTCACCACACCCTCCACGAGCTGGGGCCGGAGACTCTGAGTCAGCGGGGGAGCCCATGGGCGGAGTTTATCCATCACCATTTTGTATGGGCGTCCCCACGGATCGACGTTCAGAGACCCCAGCCACACGTTGCGGGCCTCGAGTTTGGCCCGCTTTATCTCCGCTCGGAGGGTGCGCTTTGCCACCCTGTATCCCTCATACAGCTCCGCCTCCATGGCCTCCGCACCCGGTGGACGGGTGCGGCGCCTGCGGTGTCTGGTATACCGGCGTCGCGCAGCAGTGCACGCATCGCGCAGAGCCGCAATCTCTGGCGACCACCAGTGTACCTGGCGCCGGGCACGTCCTGGCCGGACACGGGGCATGGCCGCGTCGCAGATTTGCGAAATGCCACCTGGAACCAGTCCGCCTCGACGTCGATGTCGACAGGCCTGTCCGGTGCTTGCACCCAGGCCTGTACCATCGCGGCTTCCTGGAGCAGGTCCCTGTCCAGCTGCCTCAGCGCCCAACGCGGACCACACGGGGTCTGTCGGACCGGCGCGGTCGAGATGTCTGGGCGGAGACGTCAAACCGGATATACCGGTGGTCGGAGTACGTCTCCACCTCCTCTATGACGCGCCAGTCGACGACGCGCGGTGCCAGTGCAGGGCTGGCGAACGTAATGTCCACCACCGACTCGCCCTGCATCCGCACACACATGGGTCCCTACACTATACTAAGAAATCTTGTCGAGAACACAATTTTTCAGCCTCGACTTAAAAATTTATAGACCTGCCAAGTTGTAATTCCACAAAAGATACTCACCCTTGTCGCAACACAGGGTCGACTCCAACTGTAGGTTCATCGAGGATCAACAGCTCAGGGTCGTGGATGAGAGCAGCTGCCAAGGAAGTCCTTCTCTGTTGACCTCCTGATAGGTTCTTGACTTGTCTGTAAGAGAAAGTTGATATTATTAGTTAGGAACCAAGCATTTGTAGCCTGTGGGTCGCTTATACCCGGAGGATCATCAGCGCCCTGCGGGTCCAATACAATAATGCTTTTAGGTTGCTGATGGGACTCCCTCGCTCTTGTAGCGTGTCCGCAATCTTTGCCAACGCACAAGTGGATGACTTCCATGCCATAATCCGTAAGCGGGCGGCATCGCTGATGCGCAAGGTGAGGGACAGTTCCAACGGCTACCTGAAGGTAATTGCTTGTAAATTGGATAGCCCTATATGGAGGCACTGGACACAGGTCCATCTCAAAGTTTTTTAACATGTATTAGAGTAAGTACTAACATTTAGTCCTAAGTTTCTTTTATGTATTTTTACTAACACTTTATGGACATTTGTCTGAAAAATAAATATATTGAATTGAATTCAATTTGTGACAGCTGAGGGTAGGGGACGCTCAGCAGTCACAATTGCGACTGAAAAACGATAGAAAAACGAGGCACCTATCCGTATCATCATCATCATCATCATCGTCATTTCAGCCAAAAGACGTCCACTGCTGGACAGTGGCTCTTACTGACTAAAACCCTTCTTCCTTCGTTGCCTTTCATACCGCGACCGAATCTTCCTTTCAGAAACTGACCCTGGTCGCAGTAGGCTACGACCCTGCTGGGCCCCTACGGTTTGCTGGCAACTTCTTGAGGTGCGCGTGGACCATTTGTGCTATGAGACCTTGCTTCAAGCCAAATTTCAGTTGAAATGAATTTACCCTATGAATTTTGATTGTCTCGAAATTGTCGAAATATGCTTTTATTGGCACATAAACGGTTGTATCTTTTTTTTTAAACTAAAATGTTTTATTTTTTCACAGCTTCAAGGAACTGAAGATCAGAGTATATGGTTTTAATTTCAACAGGATATCTCCATGCGTTCCCGAGGTAAAAGGTCTTGACAGAAAGACGGACAATAAATTGATCCTATAAGGATTCCGTTTTCTCCTTTCGAGGTATGGAACCCTAAAAAAATGTGAAAAATCTCTTACTTGGTAGGATTTGGTAGCTGCAGCAGCTGGATCAGGAAGTCTATACGTTCCTCCACATCTCTGGTTGCCATGTTGGCGATCCATCCGAAGTAGATCAGGGTTTCCCTGATGGAGAACTCACCAAACAGCGCCAGTTCCTGTAACAAATAAGATTATTGTTGAATATTTTGTGGATTCATATTTATTGTCTTATATCTTAAGAGTGTCTACATGCTACCGCCACAGGAGATGTCCTGGGCGTCGGGAGTCGCTGAGCGATCACCGGTCACAGTAGCCGCAGAGTTGTAGACGACGAGCAATGGGTAGCTCGCCGTCCTCCCTATAGGGAGAACGGCTTCATCTTTGAAGTGGGAAAACCTGTCAGACTTTTACTGTATCTTTCAGTTTCCTTTTACGTTCTAGTGCCATATGATTTCTTTTCAGAAATTCCTACGCCTGTCACCTGGTAGAGCTTGGTCCTTACAGAACAGGTGACGAGCTACCCATTGCTCATCGTCTGCAAAGCCACCTGTGTTCCTTTAGTAACCCTTTGCAATGGTTACTGTTTCGAACAATTCCGCAGACCAGCCCCCCTAGCCAAGTTACAATCGTTTCGTTAAGCGTGAACGCTTGGAGTTGGCCACGCCACCAATTCCAAGTGGTCAGAACAAATCTGACCACGTGACAGCGTTAAGATGACGTCAGAACAAAGGAATTGGCGGCGTGGCCAACTCCAAGCGTTCACGCTAAACTAAACGAATGTAACTTGGCTAGGGGGGCAGGAGCTTTACCACGACGTATTAAAAGTCAAGCTTGCGAGCGAGAAAGAGGGGTAGAGTTATACACCCTATACACCGTTAAATTTAAGTCGTTTTATTCCCGCGGAGGGCCGATTCAGTACATGAAATACTATTGACTTGTAAAGGAAAAATTAAAAAATAAAGTACTTTTTTTCAATAAAATTGACCTTGTAGGTAGCTGTCGGTCGTTGCGTACTAACTACCTACAGTTCATTAGCCACACTCAGCTGAAGTTTACTTGAAGAAATTAATTTCGTACATGCGTAAATTAATTCGATTTTCAAAAATATACTTTATTTTTTAATTTTCTCTTAACAAATCGATAGTATTTCATGTATCAAATCGGCTCTCCGCGGGGTTAAAACGATCAAAATTTAACGGTGTATATTTAATATAAAGACATGTATCTTTACAATACAATACATTGTATGTTTGTTCAACAAAGTGTTTAATATTTGCATGGTAATGACAAAACACTTAGGAAAACATCCGCTGGATTACCTTCAAAGGTTTAGCATAAGATGAGGATAATAGCATCAAAAGGTCGTATTTACCCTGGTCTAAAAACATAAACAACACCGTGGGTTGTATGGTTATAGGGAGTGTGAACCTTTCGCAGGCATGATAATAGGAAATTATTTCAAAGGATCATTGCTTTTTGTTTTTTTTTTTTAATTGATATAAACTAGTGCTTGACTGCGATCCCACCTGATGGTAAGCGTGATGCAATCGTTGTCGGGGCACACTAATTTATTAAGAGCCTATTCTATATTTAACTGGTCTGTTGGTCTAGTGGTTAGTGACCCTGACTGCTATGCCGGAGGTCGTGGGTTCGATTTCCACCCAGGACATATGTTTGTGTGATGAGCACGATTATTTGTTCGGTGTCTGAGTTTAATTCATCTATAAGATGTATGTATTTAGAAATATATAAATATGTTTATCAGTTGTCTAGTACTCATAACACAAGCTCTGCTTAGCTTGGGACTAGACGGCATTGTGTGATAGTTGTGGAATATTATATTTATTATATTATTTTCACTGTAGCCTTGAAGACACCTAAATTATAATCGGACGGGAAGACCGCAGCAGGCCAACTGTTCCTGTCGCCGAGTGTAGGTATGAAAAAGTGAAGTATTGTACGCGATATATAAGTTGAACGAAAATGGCGATCGACCTTCAATGCGCAGTAACAGATTTTCGAAAGAAAGAAAAACAGTTTATTCACGCGAAATGAAGCAACATTAAAAACTAGCCAACAAACATGAACATTACATAGGAAAGATATGCGTCACATCCGCGCAAAACATCTGAACATTCAGCATAAAGCTGTGGCCTCATGCAAAATGCTATGAGCTCACGGCGCTGGTTTTCAGCGTCGACCGGAGTCGACTTAAATTTATAATTTCGGGTCTCAATGGAAGTGCAGCACAGCGTAACCATAACAACGACAGCCATTTTAGTTCACCATATTTGCCGCGTACCATACAATTATACACACATGAGATTGTCATCTATACCCATCTGTTTTGTGGTAATGACGAGTCAATAACTTGATTGCAGTGTTTTATTTTGTTTGTTATAAATGGCTAGGTTATCCAATACTATATCTCTACTCCATATCTTTAGGTAGTTAACAAAACATTAACAATCTTGATAAGTCTTTTTATTTAAAAAAATCGTATAGAAGAAAAACAAAGATTATTTAAATTTAGTTAATTAACTAACGTCGGTATAGGTAAATAGCTAATTGTAAACATTTTTAGACAATGGATTTACATTTAGTTAATTACCTAAAAAGATGGAGTATAAAATGTTAGATAACCTCTTTATTAATGAAGATTCTAGGCTATATAGCATTACACGTAGTATCCAGGAGGCCAGCTGGTATCGTAAAAAGTGGTTCAACAGGTTATTATTTCGTCTAAATTTGTAAGGTGTAATGTATATAACATTTAAAAAAGAATTCTTAGAATTCGACCAGAATTAAGTGAGGTCAAACCACTTTTTGTTTTAAAAGAGAAATCTTTAGGGTTTTACAATGAGTCAAATAAGTTTAAATTAGGAGATATAGTTCAGTGGGTTTTACGCAAAAGTAACCCAAACCTTCAGAAATTCTGGTGCATTCAAATGATGGGTAATTCTGTATAATTTTGTCTGCATTCGAATATTAAACATTATTTTAGAATTCATAAGAATAAAAAATATACTATTAATATTTGCATAATTTTATTTGTATTTAAAATGTGGTGGGCGATAGAGCACGCTTGGTAGAAATAACCTATTGACTCTTGGCTATTCAAGCTGACAGCCCCCTTCTGGACACTGGGACAAATTTTTAGATAAAAGACATGTGAAGATTGTTTCTCGTCAATTTGACTGGCCTATTGGTCTAGTGGTTAGTGGCCCGGACTGCTATGCCGCAGGTCGTGGGTTCAAATCCCACCCAGTAAAAATGTTTATGTGATGAGCACGATCATTTGTTCTGTGTCTAGGTGGTTTATCTACAATATGTACATTTTTAGAAATGTATAAATATCTTTATCAATTGTTTAGTACTCATAACACAAGCTCTGCTTAGCTTGGGTCTAGACGGCGCTGTGTCATAGTTGTAGAACAAAAAAAAAATTAACTATCATTGTTATATTGTCCTAGAACCAAAAATTCGAAGATATGTGACATTCACCAAACACCATTACGGCCCATTCCCTCTCTTAGAGAGGAGGCCTGTGTCCCAGCAGTGGGAACATTAAAAGGCTGATGATGATGATGATGATGATGATGATGTTATATTATCTAGCCTATACTGTCCCGCTGCTGGATAAACCGCACCTCCTCCTCCTTATTGATTACATTTAATTTTCAGAAATTAGAAGTAGCTTTTACAGAAGGCAGACTAACATAGACACGTTCTTAAACCAATCATTATTAAGTACTAATTCCCTTCAGTAGAAAAACAAACAATACGACATAATAATTGCCTACAAACTACGACAAAACACAGTCATATAACCACCTTGACAAATAACTACCCACATATCAAATGGATATCGCTTCACTGATCACTATATTATCTTACTTCCAACTATGACATTCAGTGGACCATAAACCATAATCAACCTTAATTTACTTTTTACCCGACTGCGCCAGAAGGAGGGTTATGTTTTTCGAGAGTATGTATGTATGTATGTATGTAAGTATGTATGTATGTATGTATAATTGTTTGGCACGCTCTGCAGCCTGAACGGCTCAATGGATTTTAGCTTGAGAGGTGTTGTTAGATTCGTATTTACTGTGAGAGTGACACTGGGTATATCAAAATAAAAAAAAACAAAATGGCGGATTTTTAGCGCCAAATTCAAATGTTTGGCACGCTCTGCGACCTGAACGGCTCGATGGATTTTAGTTTGAGAGGTGTCTTTAGATTCGTAATTACTTTAAAAGTGATATCGTAATAAAATAAAACTAAAAAATAAAAAAATAAAAAACGGTAATTTAAAAAACTAAAAAACCCGACTGCTTTTCTGAGCATTCATGAAAAAGCCCTAAAAAAAGAAAATCTGGCAGTCGGGACCCATTCTAGAAAGTCAGCCGTCTAGTCAATAGATTGGAGTAATCTGCAATGTAATATAGGTATGTGCCCTCAATTCTAGAATGGGACCCGACTGACGGATTTTCTTTTTTTAGGGCTTTTTCATGAATGCTCAGAAAAGCAGTCGGGTTTTTTAGTTTTTTAAATTACCGTTTTTTTACATAAGATTGTTTGTTCTTTAGCAATCTTTTGTGAGTAAGGATGTTATGTTAAGTTACGTAAAAGAAACGCTTTCTGGACACAAAATGCCGTGACATCAACAGAAACTTTGAAACAATAAGAATTATTAGTGGTCTAAGAGCCAAATTCACCAATAAACTAATCGCGATTCGTTCAATCAAAACGCAGTTTGAGCGCCGAATCGAGATTATAGCTTCATTTTGCGTTTCACCGCGATGACTTGAATCTAGTTTATGCTAAACTCAGATTCAATTCTTTTGTTGTCGCCCATGTTTACGACACAGGTCTTTAAACTAGATTACGCTGAGCTCAGTTTAGTTGAACTAAGTTTTTATATTAAATGATGAAATCAGCCCTAAGGGTCAAATTCACCAATAAACTAATCGCGATTATATAAAATAAAACGCAGTTTGAGCGCCTAATCGAGATAGCTTCATTTTGCATTTCACCGCTATGAAATGAACCTAGTTTATGCTTAACTCAGTTTCAATTCTTTTGTTGTCGCCCATGTTTACGACACGGGTCTTTAAACTAGATTACGCAGAGCTCAGTTTAGTTGAACTAAGTTTTTATATTGAATGATGAAATCAGCCCTTAATAGTTTATCGAAGGATTTAGAATTTAGTAATTTATAACATGTTCGTTCTATTTATGAAGACAAGTAAGGGCCGGTTTCATCATTCGCTATAACAAACTTAGTTCAACTAAACTGAGCTCAGCGTAATCTACGAGTAGTTTAAATTTATCGATGTTGATCTGATTTTACGTTAATCTTCTTCGTCAGCACCGTTTTAACAGCGTTTACCAAAACGAGGATTAATGACAGAGGACATAAAATGTTGTTTTGTGTCGACAACAAAATCAGCGATTTACTGCGTTTTCAAATGTTTTTTAAGAAGTAATAACGAAACGCAAAGTGCGTTTCAATTATTTCACAGGCTTACTGAAAGCCTGTAAAAATAACTTGAATAAAGATTTTCATGGTGAGGGTAGCTCAAGCATATCAAAATGTCTGGAATTATGGGTGGTGGGAGCTTCCCTCACCACAACATCTTCACAACGCCTTCTTTACAAGCATAGAAAATTTTCTCCTACAAAATGGGTAATTTAATATCAAAATAATTAGAAAAAAAAAAATAACACACAGGCCAATCCGCCATCAGGTACACAATTGTATTTTCTGTTTTTTTTTTTTAATTTGTGTATTTGCTTTGTGCTGTGCCTAATAAATTATTCTTTATTTCTCTCTTTATTTCCAGTTATGTGGTAATTACATTACAATAACATAACGTAATCTTCTCTTCATAAGTTAATAGTCCTTTTTTTTTAAAAAAGTAGTAAGCCTAAGCTGCAATGCATTAATTAAAAATTATGGTGAAATCGGCCCTGTGTCTCAAGATGTTGTCAAGATCAGAGACATGCAAAGATGAATTTATCAGCGTAGAGACATATTTTTTCCGGTCTTAAGTTCCAGTCTCCTGAAACCTTTATCAGTTATCGATAAATAATACTACTGAGTAACATATCTGTAAGGAGTGAGACATTCATCATTATCTTCATAATTTCCACCCAAAGACGTCCACTGTTGGAAATAGGCTTCCCTCATATGTCGCCACAACGAACGGCCCTGTGCGTCTCGCATCCTTATTATAACGAAACTAATCCTCAAAATGATCACACAACACAAAGAAATAATAAAATACTATCTCTCTGGCGGAGTCGGGTAAAAACAAAATTTCCATTTTTCTCCTTTTAAAGCCATATTTAGACTAACCTGAGGCATATACCCAATCCTGGGCCCAGGAACACCACTACCAGGACTGCCCGGCTTGCCACCAAGCACCCAGATCTCTCCGGAGTTCAGTCTTCGTCTGCCCACAATACAGGACAGCAAAGTGGTCTTCCCGCAACCTGATGCTCCAAGGAGACCGTAACTGAAAACAAAAGAAGATCATCAGAGAAGATACAACAAGGAATCATATTAAATGTCGCATATCTCGTGTCACAGTGTGTTGCTAACGTTTAGAGAACACATTTATTGTGCGTACAGCTAAGGAGTGGAATTCCCTGCCGAAGTCTGTGTTGCCTGATAGCTTCTACAGCCTAATGTGAGGTCAGTTCTAGGGAAGCGTACTCTATCCATGTAATTTAATGTAATTTAATGAAAATCAGCGCTGTGTCTCTATCTTGCACACGAGCTCCATAATTTTGCTGAGCGCTGACTCTCTCATCGGCGCTTTCCATCAGGTGAGATAGCGGTCAAGCGAGAGCTTTTTAACAATAAAAAAATGAACTTCTTCCGAAACTTGATCGATTTTTATGTAATTTTTTGTGTTTGTATATTTGGTAGGTTAAGACGAATAGGCTTATAACACATAACCGCGTTGAGGCGCCACACTGCTAAAATCGTCAGTGCCGCCAGCCGCAACGCAGAATTTTGCGGTGTGCACCGCGGCGAGAATACCATAGTTTTTATTAAATGGATATAACCAGTATCTTCTCTGTCGTTTATTTAAAATAGAGTCTACTTAATAACAAATAAGCATTGACATAAGAAAACCCTTTTTTCTTTATATCAATGCAAATAAGCATAATTTTATTACGATCCCTGGCAGAGAAATATCTATTCACACTCAAAAATCTCGAGAAACTAGTTATCCCTGTAGGATACGACAATAAACGCTGAAAGTTGCGTTGCGGCGACGCGAAAAAGAGTGGCGAGCGGCACCGCCGATTTTAGCGGCGCGGCACCGCAACGCGGTTATATGTTTCGGCCCTATTATTGAAACACGCGTGATTTCACGTATTTTCTTGTTGTGTGGAGACTTGAGATCTACAATACTACACAAACTTTATGCCACAATGTCCACTAGGAATCAATTTCTTATAAAAAAGTCTCAAACTTGGTTCGGAAAATTTCCGGCGAAAAACTCCATGAAAAAGTAATCGGAATATTCATCCGGATCGCTAGCTATGTAGAATACAGAGTAACGAGAAAACACAGAAACTCTTACTTCGTTCAATGGAAAAATGTCAAACAAACAAGACTTCAAGTGTACAAGAGGCCTTACCATGACTTGCGAAAAAGAGGGGAGGCAAGGCACAAACAAATACCATAAACCCAGTATATGATTCTGGATCTTCCAGTGGCAGAATTTTTTACTTCCACTTTTTACTAGTTTAAAAAATAAAATCTGTACTTTTTTTAGGGTTTCGTGCCGCAAAAGGAAATAACGGAACCCTTATAGGAACACTTTGTTGTCCGTCTGTCTGTCTGTCAAGACGCTTTTCTCGGGAACGCGTAGAGGTATCGAGTTGAAAACACCATACACTCAACACTGTGGTCCCTTGAAGCTGTGAAAAATCAAATCTCTAAGTTAACGACAAAAAAAGATACGGCCATTTTTGTCACAAAAAAACGTGTGTTTCGACACTCTCAAGGGAATCAAAATTCATAGGGTACTTCCCGTTTACCTAGAACCCTGAAATTTGGCAAGGGGCAAGGTCTTATAGCACAGATATAGGAATTAATCTGAATACTGTGAATTTGTAGTGACGTCGCGAAAAAAAATACACTTTTTTTTGCGATTCGGCAAAATCTTCGAAACTCGATTCGGAAGTTGAACTATTTACATAAGTTAGTTTGTACGGAACTCCCGGTATGTGAGTCCGACTCGTAGTTGCCCTTTTTTTAATTTAAACTGTATAAAATCGTTATTTCACAATCATCATCAGTATTCGTTTGTGTGTCGATGTCTAACACAACGTTCACAGCTACATCCCTTCAACAGCCCCTAGAAAAGTTACGATTTTTTCGTTAACCATGAACGCTTGGAGTTAGCCACGCCTCCAATTCCTTCATTCTGATCACGTGACTGAGCTTTTAGATGACGTCAAACCAAAGGAATCGGGGGCGTGGCCAACTCCAAGCTTCAATCTTAACTTGGCTAGGGTTGCAGTTCTATTTACGTCATCAAACAGATCGTGCTTAAAACCCGTAGTAGGGCCTCTGGTTTGAAAAATGCTAAAGTTCGGCTGTCAGACTCCGACTGACACGGAAGAACTTCCAGTTCCTCACATAATGACTTCGGGAAACTTTTCTGACATTGATTTACAGGATTGGCTTTGTTGGAACCATTTTTAGGTCCATTTACAAAGTTTCTTTCTTTTTTGAGGTGGAACATCATCAAATGACTCTTTCCGCTTTAGTTTGGAGCGAGAGGTCGGTCTATTACTGCGTAAAACCCAACTGTGACTTTCACTCGCCCTTTGCGTTTTAGGATCACGGAAGTGGGATTCCCTATCGGAGTCTGTGTGCTGATAGCTACAACCTAATCATATGGGTCTTTAAGTAAATAGGATACTTCTATGCAAGCGTGCTCTGTCGTCAGCCACATCATTGCTTACCATCAGATGAAATATTGTCAAACACAAGCCTATTCAGAATTTTAAAAAAATAAGCTGTTGCGGGAATTGACCCTGCTGGGCTCCTACGGTTTTTCTGGCGCGCGTGGAACATTACGCTCTGTCGGATGGCCAAACGGTCCGAGGTGTCTCCTGTAGTGGAGGCTAAGGCATGAAGATGTCTCTCTCCTTACGGTTACGGCACTCTCCTTCACTGGCAACTGGTACGCAGATACTGAGACCAGGGCCCGCCGCCGCCACAATTAACGAATGATGAATGTCTTGGAAACATCACACTAACATTGTAAAATCGAAACTTTCTATGTTGGTATGTTTGCAGTTACTCCTGCATGGACACGTGACGGTAGAAAATTATTCTCAAGTTCCCCTTGAAAAAGATTCCCAAGATAAAAATTACTCTAAGTTTTATTTCTGGACATATTCCATTCATATGCCGAATTTCATCCAAACCCGCTTAGCCGTTCGATGAAAAAGTACCTAACAAACTCAATTTCGCCTTTATTTTATTATATTAGTCTAATAAATCCTCATGATAATAATTTTACAACACATTTCCAACACGAATTCCAAATTATAATTTATTCACATAACATTTGACAGTTATTTATTCAATGAGTTTTTTCAACAGTTCCATGAATTTCAAATATATTTTTTCAGCCTCTTATCTTGGTCCGCAAATTGAAAACATTATCGTTTAGTCCACAGACCACGGAATTCGCCTCGACGGCAGAAATTAAATGACAAAACAAAATGTCATACAATATCACTGTTTACTTAAAGAAACTAACATGTGGTGGCAATTCTGGCTATGGTTAAAAAGAAGAGAGTTAATGAATTTTATGATGATAGATCAAGACAGCAAGTGAAATAATCGAGTACGTACATCACATCCTTGTGGAGTATGAGCGAGGCAAACTCCTCAGGAGACATTTGTTTATAGCACCCCAAATATGTTTGGAGTAGATATTTGTAACAGTATTTGAGCAAATCTTATGTGAGACGAGGCAAAAACTCTTTACAAAATATATCATAATCATTTAAGGTAATTCAAAATTTGGTTATTATGAAGCGAGTTATTCAGTGTTCTAACTTTCCTTAATACAATCAAAAAAAGACCTCTCGCCTGAGCGGCGCGAAATGTTGGCGTCAATTTCCATGAACTAAATTGACAATGGCTATGTATATATAGTTATAAAGGTCTATTCTGTGTGCACAGAATAGACCTCTAAAGCAAAATAAAGCACTTTATAGTTATTGCAATATCTGAAGCTCGATGAGCTGACACGTCCGGCTCGCTCGGTGGCTATCTTACCACTGAGAGCCGACCCTCGCCACTGCAGCGTGCCGGTCTATGCAACGCATAGCTGCATATTCATTTTTTGTATACATCACACGTGCCATGGACACTCACAACATCTCAGTCGCTACCATCGCGGCGTACTGTACTCTGTGGTTTAGTCCACAGTTCACACAATTTGCTTCAAATTATTTAAAAAGCTTGCTAGACCATTGCCTCGAATGATCTTGGCCGTTTGTCAAATTAAAAAGACTCGCTTTTGACATTATTTTTGGTGGAATTTTGTGAAATTTGAAATGGGAAAGTGGAAAATTAAGAATGATTACGGTTTAATTTATTAGGCAAATGTAGCAAAGGTTTGTTGAAATAAGTCGTTTCAGACGTTTAGGACTAATTCTTCTTCCTAAAAATCTGCCTTCAATAGCCTTTCTCCAATTATGTTGAGGCAAGGCTCCAGTCTACAAGATGCAGCTGGTTAGGTTATTTTACATGGAACATACGATTTCATTCGCCTCCTTCTTCTTTTCGAGTCGATGGTAAACTCGCTAAACTGATGGGGCCCAATAGGTGGCTATGTTAACTGCAGCATCGATGGCACTTGTTAAATCGTCCATAGTGCAGGTGTATGGGCACTTGGGCACTCCAACATGTGGCTGTTTTGAACAGGGGCATCGCACTCACATTGAATTTCCGACGGGTCTTTTAAAACCCCATTTTGCCAAGTTGTATTTACAGCGGCCTACCTGGTTGCGCAACCGATTTAGTGCTTTCCATAAAGACCACTGCAATTCGAGTCCAGGCGGGAGATGTTCTTATAGTAGGGATTTGTAAAAACTATTATGACACAAAAATAAATGGACTGGGCATGTCTAACCATCTCACATGTTCCATTATAACAGAACACGATATTAAAAAACAATAAGAAATAATAATATAAGTAAGCAAAAAAATACTAGTAACCAATAATCTATTATATAGAAATTTAAAAATCTGTATAAGGAATAATAATAATATAATAATAATATATTCCACAACTGTCACACAACACCGTCTAGTCCCAAGCTAAGCAGAGCTTGTGTTATGGGTACCAGACAGCTGATAAATATACTTATATATTTCTAAATACATACATATTATAGATAAATAACACCCAGACACAGAACAAATGATCGTGCTCATCATACAAACATTTGTCTTGGGTGGGAATCGAACCCACGACCTCTGGAATATCAGTCAGAACCACTAACCACTAGATTAGAAGCTATTATTTTAAATTCTATTAATTTGTTTTTAAATCTTTTTTAATTATTACCAGCAATTGAGGTCCTGAATCATTCGATTGCTAACCTCACCAAATCATCTCTCTAAGTCTAACAGTGGACGACTTTCGGCTGAAATGATGATGATGATGACTACCTATAACGACTTTCCAATACCACCGGTTATAGGTGTTTTCAGGGTATCAATAATATCTTAGATAAAAAAAAAGTACAGTCAGGGCTCAAAAGTGCAGTTGCACTCTACCGACACTAAAGTTTGTAAAATTTCTTTGTAAATTGATCCTTCAATGGATCATGACCGATTTAGTTTTGTAGCATATAATCTAAAATATTGAATAAACTAGTTGTAGAATACTGGACTTCTACTACAAAAACATTTTAGACAGTTTAGCATTGTTAGAGTGCAACTGCACTTTTGACCACTGACCGTACATATGAATTGTAAAACTCACATTGATGTTTGCCCGGTTTCGTACCAGCTATCTCATGCATGAGAGGCCATAAGAACATTTAACCCCACCACATGACAAAATAATTATGCAATACGCAGTATAAAAACGATCGACTTTTGTTTTAAGATTGTAAGTAAAGTCCCACGCTGTTGTATAGTGCATGGTGGTCAAACATAGCAAGGTCGTCATGGGAATCGCGTCAATTGTTGCTTAATGAATACACGGCTTAAAACCGTAAACAATAAATTTATAATCATTACAAACACAGATGAGTTCACATAAATGCCGTATTTATAAACAAGAATTGATACTGACCGACTACCAGTCTCTTTCGTGCAATAGTCGGAAGTAGATCTACGGCGTTGCGCCGTCGGTACATGGTGGATATCCCACCCATACGTACAAAGCGCTTTAGGAACAAATTCATTATGCGTACAGCTAAAGAGTGGAATTTCCCGCCGGAGTCTGTGTTTCCTGACAGCTACAATCTAGGTGTCTTTAAGTCTGGGCACACCATAATTATGGCGGTAAATTCCTTCTTTGAGGATTGTCTGGAAACGCACACGGCGTCCTCACCTTCCGCATGACGCAGGTTCTCACCGGACATGGTCAATTCGGGAGGTTTATGGTTGTGGAATATTATTATTATGCGGAATTGACACCCGGGTGTCACCACTGTGTGGACCGCCCTGAGGACATGGTAGAGGTGTGCCCCGCTTGGGCAGAGCACCGCCGTGTGCTTGTGGGGGCTATCATATATGTCGCTACAGATGCAATACCCACAGGACCGGTCATTAAGGTGATACTTAAGGGAGGCCTGTGTCTAATAGTGGATGTTTTTCAGCTGAAATGATAATGAGGGTAGAACTTACATGGCTCCTTTAGGTACTGTCATGTTCAGTCCATCCAAGATGATGTTTGGATTCTTCTGCGTACCGTATCTCTTGTGTGCTCTTCTCACACACACTGCCTGCTGTTTCCTGTGGATGAAAAGAAATGTTTTAATAGCTTCTATTTGTACCAACGGACCAAGAGTGGTAAAGTCAAGACAATTTGCCAGGTGCACAAAAAAGAAGAAAATATCCTACAATACAATAATAGGAGGTTTTTAGAAAAATGAAAATTCCTAGCACGTGAAAAAACCAGTATTGACAGTGAGATTTAAGTTAAGAGGGGTGTGGGTGAGTTGAGTAGAGAGAAAAGTGTGTTCAAAAGGCGCAAAGATTTTCACAAATGACAGGGCACGCAACTCTCTACACTCCTTATGGGAGAGTTGAGTACAGGGAGAATTGTGGTTAAATGGGGCAAAGATTTTCTCAGATAATAGGAAACTCAACTCTCTACAATCCTTGTGGGAGAGTTGAGCAGAGAGAAAAGTGTGTGTCAAAGGGCGTAAAATTTTTCTCAGATGATAGGACACTAAACTCCCCCAAACACCTTGTGGGAGAGTTGAGTAGAGAGAAAAATGTGTGTCAAAGGGCACAAAGATTTTCTCAGATGATAAGACACTCAACTCTCCCACACCCCTTGTGGGAGAGTTGAGTAGAGAGAAAAGTGTGTTCAAAAGTCGCAAAGATTTTCTCAGATGATAGGAAACTCTCTACATTTCATGTGTGAGAGTTGAGTAGAGAGAAAAGTGTGTTCAAAGGGCGCAAAGATTTCCTCAGATGATAAGATCTAAATGGTCACATTTCTAAAGAATTTCTAAACCCCCTTACCTAGAAGCGACAGTAGACTTCTGCGTCTTGAACATCTTGTGCCTCCTGGCGATGAGCTCCTGCTCAATGGTGTTGATGGTGATAGGGCCCTCCGGAGCTCGGACATCCTCCATGGATATCGTCGCCCCCTCATTGTCGTACGCAGGCATTATTAACTGTAACAAGGAGAGGAAATGTTAAACTTTATAGACACGCTCATTGTAAAATTTACGTATAATATGTTTTTAAAGAAATATTTAAAAATATAATAAATATGAATAAAAAAATATCAATTCCCTGCCCCAGAGAGTAGGCCGGAGTTCCAACAGTGGGAATATTACAAGTCCACTAATCCATGCTAATGCTAATAAGTACCCTGTTCTCGATACCTGAGAGCTACAATTTTTATATATTTTTTTATGCATTTTATACAAGAATTATTTCAAAACATGTAAAACGTATGTCATGAAAATGAATATATGGAATAATAATAATAATTGTATATTAATTGTTGGACTGTTGGTATTTGTCATTGTTTTGCTTATTATTGCTTTTGTATTTTTATAAATTTTTATGATTCTAAATTTATGCTTATACTCGTACACCGTTAAATTTGATCTTTTTAATCCCGGCCGTGGATGGTCAATTCGGTACTTGAAACACTATAGTTTTGTAAAGATAAAGTACTTTTTAAGTATTTTTTTTTTAATTCGAATTAATTACGCATGTAGGAAATTAATTTTTTCAAGTAAACGTCAGCTGAGCGAGTTTAATGACCTATAGGTAGTTAGTACGCAACGGCCGACAACTACCTATAAAGTCATTGACTCGTTTACATAAAGAAATTAATTTCGTACATGTGTATATTAATTCGAGTTTTAGAAAAAAAAGTACTTTATTTTTTCTTTACCAATCGATAGTGTTTCATGTACCGGATTGAACCTCCACGGGATTAAAACGATCAAAATTTAACGGTGTATGTCGTTTATACCCACGACGCAAAAAAAACCTTGTATGCGCCTTGAACCACTATGTATGCGTGTTTGTCTGTTGTACTTGTACAGACACTCTTAAATATCATGTAAAGATGACACGAATTGTGGTTCAACCAATTACAAGAAAGAAAAAAATTAACGAACATTAATTGCCACACTTTCTGGCACCAAATGGGTATATGTTTATTTTTTAGGAGAGAGGAAGGAGTTAGAAAATTCGTAAATAATGAAAAGAAACTGTCAGACCCTTACTGACTAGACTAACGTGTTCCTTGCATGCAACACAATATTCAAATAAAATATCTTTATCTTTAATATATGAGTATTCTAAGATGGGTTTTATGAAGAGTCAGCTACCTACATAATATGACCTAGAGCTGGTGTCATTCATAATGATAAGTGCAAATAACAAGCTCACACATTATACCTAAATGTGTAAAGCAAATATGAATTTTAATTAGAGATCGCATAAAAACTAAAAGGTCATCTGAGATCACAATAGAATAATTATTTACTTTTGTAGAGAAATGTACACATTATTTAAATTCACTAACTAAATATACACCTTAAATAAAACACTCCTAACTAAATATTTCTAAATATTTATTTAAGAACATTGCCGTCGACTGGGAGTGTGCCTAAAAGACTCGCGACATTGCCACGTTGTATGGCAAAAGGCAATGCTCAATCTCTGGCCAAGGCAAAAACGCGTCCTTGAGTGACGGGAAGCGCTCACTAGGCGTTTGAATAAAGGTCATCTAGATTAACAATTTTATCTATATGTCGGATCCGGCGTTGATTTGTTGACAACAAAACAAGGCAAGCCATCTAATGGCGATTAGAAGAAATAGAGGTGGCGCGTCCAGACAGAGTCTGCCGTTTCCGCTTTGGCTAAGAGCTTGGGGAGGGAGAATCCGCAGAGTACAGCGGACAATCTCAGCCAGGCAGTCGCAGAGTCAAGATGTTCTGAAACTGTCCGTTTTGTTGTTTATACCTACCTAATAACAGTGCACTGTACCGAAATGTATTGAGAAGTAAACTGATTCAGTTCCTAACCGTTTTTGTATATTACACGATACCCACTTAGACCCACCTGGTAGATGATCAGAGCTCGAACCATCCTGAACGAGCCGTCATATATTTTATTCATTTTGATTATTTACTAAAAATTAAAGGAACTAGTGGCCAAATGGTGGCCAAATGGCCCCTGACTTACGATTAGTAGGTTGCGGGTTCAAGCCCGGCCAGGCGCATTACTTTGTGTAATTTATTTCATCACCAATGCTCTCAAAACGGTGAAGGAAAACATCGTGAGGAAACCGGCATGTCCTAGAACCAAAAATTCGAAGACATGTGACATCCACCAACCCGCACTGGGCCCGCGTGGTGGATTACGGCCCATTCCCTCTCTTAGAGAGGAGGCCTGTGGCCCAGCAGTGGGAACATTAAAAGGCTGATGATGATGATGAAAGGAACTTCTGGACATGCACAATGGTCCAACTGTGGGCCCAACAACTAGGACTAAGTGCGGAAACGAAACCACAATAGATAGATAAAGGAACTTTTTTGAAATCCTAATAATATCTATATTATCCCTGATTGTCATTTGTTTCTTTTTAAGTCCCTGTGGTATGCCTTGGCAAATGGAACGAAACTTCTATAATACGTATATGGTCTTCTTGCACTTTATCTCATAATACAATCAACTTTATTTTGACAGACTTCTTGTAGTGCTTGACTGCACCTGATGGTTGAGTATGTGGCAAATAAGCTGACCCATTTGTTACGATTACATTCATGGTCGACCGTTATGATGTTCATGCTCGTGAACGGGCGCCGTCAGTTGAGACTGGTCATCTCTTTGCTGCCAGTGGCTTAATTCAATTTCTATTTTTAATTAGTTTTTTTTTCTCACTACTTTTCTACATGGTGCTCACATAATTGTAGCGACAAGAAATATGTAACCAAGATTATTGTAACACTTAAAATGATTTTAAAAGAGTGTCCATGGAGTTCATGCACGTTCTTCTCCACAGAGATCTACGCTTTGGAACGTGCAATTTAACTTCACTTTTTTTGACTGACCGACATTTTGACTATTCAAAAGTGCCTGTAAATGGTCTATTTGAAGTAAATTAGTTTGATTTTGATTAGTTTGAGTTTGACAAGAATTATAACAACACATAGCAAATGATTCAACTTATTTGCCACGTACTTTAAGCAGTGATGCAATCGTTGATAGCGAGGCGCACTAGTTTATTAGGAGCCTATTCAATGTAGCCTTGAAGACACCCAAATTACCTATAATCGAACGGGAAAACTGAAGCTTTATTAAGGACCTATTCACTCTAGCCTTAAAGTCATCTAAATTATAATCGGACGGGAAAATCGCACCAGGCAAATTGCTCCAATCTTTTGATGCACTTGGTATAATCGTTGTAAATGATTTACTTGAAACAAATGCTTTGAGTTTGATTTTGAAACAAATGAACACTCGTTTACATAGTGCTCACCAAAGGCGACGCAAGTTCAGACTGAATGAATGTCAATGTACAGGGTTGTCAACCCATCAAGGCAATTCTGACTGGCATGGAAAAAACCTAAGTAAACGCACGCTATTGTATGAGACACGCCATCACAATCCACCTTTTATTATAAAGGTTAAGT
Organism: Leucania comma; assembly: GCA_958295575.1. NCBI lineage: Eukaryota > Metazoa > Arthropoda > Insecta > Lepidoptera > Noctuidae > Leucania > Leucania comma. The sequence goes on from OY282483.1 coordinate 6,436,814, forward strand.
TTTTATGTATACAGGGTGTATCTGACAGCGTACAACAAACGAATAACATTTCAGTTCAGTACATAATTCTGGACCCAGTGGTGGAATTTTTCATCGGCTTTTTTTTATTTTTTTTAATCTTTACATTTTTTTTTTATTATTTAAGCGGTGTAAAATCGCTATTTTAATATTTTTAGTGAAAAAAAGGAATGAATTACTTCTAAAATTAAAAATGCTGTCGGAGTTGATTAGAATAACGACTTTATTAACTAACCCCTAAAACTTTTTAATTTTTTTTTTTTTTTTTGTTGTGAAAATTACGTCGAGGTTGGTTAGAATAATAGTTTTATACGATGTAATTTAAAAAAAAAATAAGAAGAAAACGATGTAAAATTCCACAACTGGGAGGTCCAAAATCATGTACTGAATCCATGTTATTTGTTTGTGGTACGCTGTCAGATACACCCTGTATTATTTACTCTATCGCGGTCAAATGGTAAAACAGGTTTGGATGAAAGCATGCCCTTGAATAATAAATATAATATTTATACCTGGAGAATGAGAGCGTTAAGGCCGTGTACCCATAAAGTTTGTGTTTTATAATACAGTGAAACCTGGTTAACTAGGACTTCAAAGACCTGTTTTGTCTCACTTAAAGAGGTATTTCACTTACCCAGAGTCTCATATATCCAGGTATAAATAAATATATGTACGTCTCATTTATAGAGGGTTCCATTAATATAGGTGAGAATAGAGGTTATTTTAGGTATAGAGGTGCGATAATTAAATAAAAAAACGAGTTAGACAAGTGATAAATTGATGTTACCTCAGTTATAGAGGTAATGTCTATAAAATTCAAAGAAAATTATTTACAAAAAATATTCTTTACAATAAAGTCTCAATAAAAGAGGTAAAATACACTCGCTGTCTATATCAATTATAGAGGTAAATATGACGATAAAATCAAAAGAACGAATTCCAGATATAGAGGTATAATTTGTCTCACTGACAGAGGTAATTCAGTGCTAAAGTGTCGGGACCTGAGCATGAGTTCCAGCTATGGAGGTTTCTCACTTACCCAGGTCCCACTTAACCAAGTTTAATTGTATAAGTAAGTAAGCTACTTTTTTGGAGTTGTTAATATACCTAAAGTTTATTTTATTATATTCTATACTATGTTCCCTTGAATTTTTTTTTTTCATGCAGGTAAAACCTCTGACAGAAGCAAGTAAGTCAATACAAATGAAACTGTTTTTGTTATTGGAGTTTGAAGTATTAATTTAAATAGGCTTATCTCATCAATAAGTATTAAGTAATAATAAACAAAACAAAAAAAATCAAAAGGTTAGAGAGAAAATTCTCGCAGGCGAATCCGCTGGCAAAAGTTAGTCGAAGAATAAACTACTCTCTGTGTTTGAATGCGAACTTTTTGTAAATAACATTGGAAGCCTGAATGCAAATAAGATGTAACTTTTTGTTCATTTAATAAATGAATATTTAGACAGTTAGTTCTTTTTTGTTTTTTGAACATTAGTTGGTAATCAGCTATTAAATATTATTATTAATAAGTTGTGTTTTTTTGATTGCGGGTTCATTAATAGGCCATTTTGTCTCAACTTTTTGAAATAAGAATCATATTTATGATTTTTTTTTAATATATTTTTTACTTACTTCCTATTGTCATAAATATGTGAGAACAGTTTAAAACAATGTATTTTATTAATTTCCTCTGGTGAGTAGTAAAACGTAAAAAATACAACTTCGTAAAACCCATTTTTACATTCATAGGAGGTAAAATCTAAATTAAGTATACCAACCGTCTTTGATGTCTTTTCAAGTCTTTAATTTTAAACTTTAGCATACATAAATACGACGAAGAACTTTAGTGGGTCTATTTACATCTAATTTTAAATTTTGTCCCATAAAACAGCCTACTTTACGGTTTCATATAAAAGAAATAAGGATTTACGTACAACGTAATGTGGCATAATGAGATTAGATTACCGACGACCTTAGTCGAGGTAGAATAAATGGATAAATTTTCCATTGTTATTATGTACTTATATAGGTAAAGTGCAATAGCAATTCCTCATTACTCAAGGGCTGGCTTTTACCTCGGCCGGACAAAGGTGGCAATCAGTGGCAATGCATACCTCAAATCTGCGTGATTCTTTCCTCAAAAGACTATCTCAGACACAAATCTGCATGGTTCTCATATAATTTGACCATCATAACTTTGCTGTATGGACTTTTAAAAGAGACTTTGACCCCTGAGTTTGATTCGGTGTTTCTTCTCTGGGTAGTCAGCTGGGAAACACCGGCCTCATCTAGTTTAAGCTGACGAAAAAATTGACGTGTATTTAGTCAGTAAGAGTCTGACACTACTTCCCGCTCCGCCCAAGGGCGGGATTTGTCATTGGATGATTTTACCTACCATAAAAAAAACGTGTAAAAGTGTTTTAAAAAAAATATTTGTGATATAAATATCATTTATCATTTAATTTAGCCAGTATTTCGGGCACACTTCCAGTCGACAGCAATGCGGACAAATTTTTGACACCATATTGTAAGCTGCTTAGTTATGTGTTTTTAAATTTAAAATATTTATTGCTATAGGATTTTTTCACACATAAATGAAATTCCCTGGCTCCTGAGCTAGTTAGAAACTGTATTACAGGAGCCAGTGTATTCTCCATATTGTTAATACAGTTTTGTCAAGAAATTAAACAAAATTTAAAATTTTTTTTAGGTGTATATAGTATAGGACTGTAGAGGAGCAGTGGTAACGGTCTCGATTCACGAGTTTTTAGAAGTAAGATATTGATAATGTTGCTGACCATTCTGCCTTCTGCTGGCTGTAGTTTTCCGTGGCATTCTTACATAAGAGTAACCACCCTAAAGCAACAAATATTTGCATAGCTTCCAGATAGATGTTCCGGGTGTGAGTGTCTTGTAAATATCAGCTCACATGTTTGAGAACGCACCAAAATCCAAAAGGTTTTTTTTCCAATTAGAAAAAAAGAAACAAAAAATACCATAATATTGGTAACTTAACATTAATAATAAATTTTTTCATGTTTATTAATATATATATATATTTTAAGGAAATATTTAAAAATGTACAAAGTATGTATTTAAATGTAAATAAATGGAATAATAATATTTTACAACTATCACATAACACCGTCTAGTCCCAAGCTAAGCAGAACTTGTGTTATGAGTACTAGACAACCGATAAACATACACACATATTTCCAAATACATACATATAGTATAGATAAATTACACCTAGAAACAGAACAAATGATCGTGCTCATCACACAAACATTTGTCCTGGGTGGGAATCTAACCCACAACCTCCGGCATAGCAGTCAGGGCTAATAACCACTAGACCAATAGGCCAGTTAAATATTATAAATAACAATAAAAGTATAAAAAATAACAATAAACATAATTATAAATAGACTCATTTTCCTGCAGACATAGCACAATAAAGGACTAGTCAGATTACATTTTATGTAATGTTAGACCTAGACTTTTTCTTCCATTATAATCATGTTAGGTTATAAGTCAATGGCTACACAGTCATTATAGTAAGCGATGACACTAACGTAGCTACAAGGAAAACATTTATCACCTATTTTATTCCGATGGGTCCTATGTATGAGGGTCAATGTGCAAATTGACAACTTTTCATTAGATGCCTCTCTTGAAAAAAGGTTATGACACATATTTTCGTTATAAAGCTACATTGATTTATTTTTATCTTCAATAGTTTTGTTTTTTAATTATTATATTATACCTACATTAATTAAAAAAGTATTAGAGATAAAAATAAATCAATGTAGCTAGAATAATGAAAATATGTGTCATAACCACTTTTCAATAGAGGTTCAATCAAGAAGGGTCAATTTGCACATTGACCCTTATACATAGCAATAGCATAGCATATCATCTGCCTTATAATGTTCCCTCAGCTTGGACTCAGGTCTCCTCTTTTAGGAGAGGGAATGGGCCGTAATCAACCACGCGGGCCCAGTGCAGGTTGATGGATGTCACTAAGGCACATATCTTCGAATTATTGGTTCTAGGACATGCCGGTTTCCTCACGATGTTTTTCATCACCGTTTTGAGAGCAGCGGTGATGAAATAAATTACACAAAGTAATGCGCCTGGCTGGGTTTACTTAACTACTTAAACTCGTAAGTCGGGGCCTTTACCACTCGACCACCACTGCTCTCTAAACATAGCCTTCTTCCTTATTCATAGTACCCATTGATTCATAAAAGTGGAAGTTTTTATATATGTTTGCTAATCTTTCACGTTAAAACAGTTGAATGTATTTGGATGAAACTTGGAATATGGGTAGACGAAGTTGTGAAATAGTACATATGATATTTTAATTCCGACTTTCACGCGATTGAAGCCTGCATAAAAGATGAAAATATATGATTACGTCACTCGTTACAAAGCAGCATTCTATTGGTGAAAGAATGTTCAAAATCGGTTCAGTAGTTATTTCGTGTGTTTACCTGAGACAGGGATTTTGTTTTCAAATAAGAATCAAAGCATTTCTTTCAAATAAACCATTTACAAGCACTTTCGTACTGTCTAAAAGTCTGCCAGAAAAATTATGCAAAGCTATGCGAGGTAAACTCCATGGACACTCTTTTAAATCATATTACTTATTACAAATATCTCGTTTATAAGCTATCCTATGTGCTGTTATAGGATATGGTCTTACTCATGTACCAAGTTTGATCGAAATCTGTTCCAGTGTGAAAAACTAAAGGTACGAATAGACTACACTTTATACGGTACACTCAGTGTATACATAGAGTGTCTCTGTATGTACACGAGTGTCTCTAATTGCACACTCATATTCATAAAGAGACACTCTCTCTCACTCACTCTCTTTATGAACATAAGTGCAATTGGAGACACTCATGTTCATACAGAGACACTCGATGTATATGTCATCGTAAAATTGCAAACGCCGTAAGATTGTAAAATATCGCGAGAAATTGTAAATTATTTTTTCTAAATAAGACACGGTTATGTTACAAATGAATTTGGAGGTGGATTATCGTGTACAAAACGATTTTTCATAATATATCGAGAAATTACAATCTAATAAAGATTTATTACAATCATACGGAGTTTGCAATTTACCGGCGACATATATACTGAGTTTACCGTATAAAGTGTCATATTCTAAACGTTCAGACACACACAAAAACTTACGTCTTTATAACATTAGTATTATTTTAATATAAACAAAGTATTTCACACGTCAGAAAAATTAAGGCTAAAAACGAAGACTCAGAATACGGAAATATACCTACCTACTATCTTAGAAAAACTACTATTAAAATTAATTAACTGGTAACCTCAAGTCAAGTCTAATTTATGGCAACATTTCCGCAACGATATGATGTGTTAAAAAAAAAATAGTTTTGATATCACAAAAACAATTTATTATGGCTAGTTCAAAGTACTTACGGATGTGGAAAATTACTAGCCTTGTATTATTTATATAATATACTCATTGAGTTACTACTAAGTAATACTTAACCTTACATGTAGCACAGCTTAGCATCAGCATTATAATGTCGCCACTGCCAGGACTCAGGCCTCCTCTCTAAGAGAGGGAATGAGCCGTAATCCATCACGCGCCCAGTTCGAGCGAGGAGGAGTGGCAGGCGGTCGCCTCCTTCTGCGAAGCAGTAATGCTAGCAAAGGAAGAGGCCGACCGCATCAGGCAACGGCGCTCACGCCGCAGCTACCGCCGGGATTCCGATCCCGATTTCCGGCCACCGTAAGCGCGGGCTTGCGGACGGCGAGCAATGAGCAACTCGCTGTCCAACCGTCCGGTAACTGTCCGGACCGATTCTAAGTCGTCAACGGCGCGTACTATTCCCGCGCGCCTCAAGGAGTCGTCAGCAATCTGTAGATGCCCAGCAGGGTCGAAACCTACTCTGAGGCCTTGGGTAAATATAAAAGTATACACAAGTAACAGGGTGGGTTTTTAGTCAGTAAGAGTCTGACACTATCTCCGGCTCCGTCCAAGGGCGGGAGATGTGATTGGATGATTTTACCCACCATAAAAAAACACGGGCCCAGTGCGGGTTGGTGAATGACACATGTCTTCGATTTTTTGGTTCTAGGACATGCCGGTATCCTCACGATGTTTTCCTTCCCCATTTTGAGAGCAGTGGTGATGAAATAAATTACACATAGTAATGTATCCTGGCTGGGTGTCAAATGTCAGTCGTGTGAGCAAGAAAGAAAAATAAAGCCATACAACCTATATAGCTCCATCTCTCTTACAGTTCAGTTTAGGTCGTAAAATGTATCGCGTTAAGAGTCGTGTACTCGTGGTGACACTGCTGGACTGCTGAAAAGGCGCGCGTGGTCAGGACCCCTTTTTAAACTTTTCAAGCAATACTAGTCTTTTCTGTATGTAGATAAAGATTAAAATTGTTTCACACTAAAAGTACTCGTGAAACGCGTCGCTGCAGGCTGGCATTTCGGTATGTATCGACCTTAATTGTCATAAAACGTCATTGATTTTTGCTTTATTCGAAGCAACGGCGAACAGGATGTTTTCTTCGTGTGAATATATTTTTCCATATTGAATGGAAACCTTCCAATCTTTTTGATCTCACAATTGAATGAATCACAGATCTAAATATTAATATGGTATTATTCAAAGAATTCGACATACAATTTACATAGTTCTATGTGTACGTCACAGAAACGTAATAAAATATAATGGAATTACTTTGCACTGTCTTTTCATATCTATAAATTATAATAAGGAAACATTGTGAAAACCAATATCATTAGGTTTTTATAGTTTATTAGTTTCTTTTATGCAGTGTGTTATATATATTAGTTTATTACTTTTTAAGATAATTTTGTAAATAAATACACACATACGTATACACCTTCGGAACAGTTAAAAAAAATACTTTGACCTGAGATTTTTATACATACCTAATTATATTAGCTGAACCGACAAACTTCGTACTGCTTAATAATTGGAGTTTTTTTTTGGGATTTTTATCATATTTTATTACCTTTAAAACCTTCCCTGGACTATCTGGAATATTTCAAGACTAAAATCAGCCAAATCGGTCTAGCCGATCTCGAGTTTTAGCGAGACTAATGAACAGCAATTTCTTTTTTATAAATAAGAAGACTAGCTGACTCAGCGGACTTCGTACTGCCTAATAGTCGGGTTTTTTTTTCGTGTATTTTTCTATACATTCTCGTTTAATTAAACTTCTCTGGACTATCACGAATATGTCAAGACTAAAATTAGCTAAATCGATCTAGCCAATTTTAAGTTTTAGCGAGACTAACAAACAGCTATTCATGCTATAGGATATAAGATCAGATTTAATACTCTATGTCAATAAGAATTACTTTGAACCAGTCCCAGACATTGATTAGTTCTTCATTAATTACAACGTTGTTAATGCTTGAGTCTATGAACGGAAACCAGTTATCTTGACGTCATTAGAAATACCCAACAACCCAAGCAATCGAAGTTATAGATTCTCTAAATAATAGTTGCATGGGTTTTTTGTCTTAGCTTGAATTCAGTCTTAGTTTTGAAATTTATTTCTAAACGGTAAAGTTATTTTTATTAATTTATCAAGTTATTTTTGGTTCGAAAATAGTAGTTACCTGAAAAGTTTTTGGCAATTTTGTAGATTTTGATGTGCTCTTTCCGAATTTCGATTGGAAAATTGCGCCTAAAAGTAGTTTTTTGACAATATCTCCTTTCCAACTCATTTTACAATAAAAACAGTAATATACAAAATGACACTAGAGACAATAACCTACAATAATTTATGTAATGTTAGACTAAAAAAAAGTCGATTAGTGGGCGCATCTCTATGTCACCGCGTTCCATCGCCCCGCACTAGCATATTTGACAGCCGAACAGAGAATTACCCGCTCTTTTTCACGGTATCATACTTTTGAATAGTTTGGAATTATAATTAAATGATTTATGTGTTCATTATTTATTTATTAGTAATAACTTTTTCTTTATAAAGTTAATAGTTATGGCGTACGAGCGCCGCGAACTGTCCTCCAACACGCGTTTTATTCTGTAGTCTTGTTAGTGTCCAGGAGCCTTCGACCCTCCGGTAACCGTCCGCACCGAGCCCAAGTCGTCGACGGCGCATAGTGTCCACGCGCGCCTCTAGATGTAAGCCAAACCGTAGGGGCCCAGCAGGCTCGAAGCCTACTGGAGCCATGGGTTGTCCGAAAGAGAAAAATGGAAGAGTAAAAAAAAGATATAGGATTAAACAGAAGCTTCGTTCACTTGCTTTGCTCGCTCACTCTAGCCTCCATTATCCCCTTCTCTTTAGGCACAACAAGCCCATAAAAAAGAACTTAATTAGACAATGTATGAAAAACTAAAGTTTTAAACATAGTGTGAGGTTAAAAGCAAGGAAACTTTGTGTTAAACTTGTATTGTTATTGCATGAAGTCGTAAATCATTTCAATATTGTAGTTGTAAAATAACTATAAATTATATGGTTTAGCTAATAAACCTTGGCTCCTGTCTTTTCTTTGTAAATACATATTATCATCATCATCATTAATTCAGCCGAAGGACGTCCACTGTTGGACATAGTCCTCCCCCAAGGGCCGCCACAATGAACGGTCCTGTGTGTCTCACATCCACCGCATTCCCGCGACTTTCACCAGGTCATCGGTCCACCTTGTGGGAGGCCTTCCAACACTACGTTTTCCGACGCGCGGTCGCCACTCTAGAACCTTTCAGCCCCATCGACCATCCGTTCCGACAATACTAAGGAAATAAAACTTTACCTTCCAAAATAATAGTATGAATGTTAATCATCATCATCATCATCATCATCATCAGCCTTTTAATGTTCCCACAGCTGGGACACAGGCCTCCTCTCTAAGAAAGGGAATGGGCCGAAATCCACCACGCGGGCCCAGTGCGGGTTGGTTGATGTCACATGTCTTCATATTTTTGGTTCTAGGACATGCCGGTTTCCTCACGATGTTTTCCTTCACCGTTTTTGAGAGCAGTGGTGTTGAAATAAATTACACAAAGTAATGCGCCTAGCCGGGTTTGAACCTGTGACCTACAACTCGTAAGTCGGGGACATTACCACTCGGCCACCACTTCTCTCAATGAATGTTAATATCATAACAAAAAAAAAATCATATTTGACCTTGAACCGATACGCGGGCTTGCGGACAAAGAGCAATAAGTTGGTCGCCGTGCCTTATTGTCGACACATCATCTTTTACCATCTGGTCACCATAAAAAAATGTTAGGAATTTACAGAATCTCGTCACACTAAATTCGTACAATGTAACTAATGTATTAAATTACACTGTAATACAGCCATACTTCATAAAATTACAAATATGTAAGTAATAAAATTCATGCTCTTTTTATGTAATTACGTCAAGCTGTTTTATACCTGGATAATAAAGTGATCTTTGTCATTTTATCACTCAGCAGAGTACTTAACAATCTCACTTCTAGAAATCCCCCGCCGGATATGCTCCGAGTGCGGCACTGTAGACGCTGGCTTGCGTACGGCGAGCAATGGGTAGCTCGCCATCCAGTAAGGATGTCAGCAAAATTTATTTGGCTAGTTATAGCCGATGCCTGCCAGGGCTGCGGATTGTTTGAGTCACCGTAGCCCTGGAACGCAAAAGGCAACTGTAGGAACACAGCTGGGTTTTAGTCAGTAAAATACTGACTAAATTACACCTTTTCGCTCCTTCCAGAGCAAGAGAAAATTATACTAATTTTATATCATAATTATACACTAGGAAGTAATTTGAGAATAATCAAACAAGCATGACTGTTATTCACTCGAAAAAATCCCGCCAGTAAGGACTTATGCACACCACGTTTTTAAAACGCGCCGTTAACGCGCGTTTATAGCGATACAAACGCGATACGCACGCGAGTCAGACGCAGCTCGTAGACCTATCATCGGATTTTTTATTAGATGGACTAAAGTGACAGCTATAACAATGGTTGTTTGACAGTTGAGCATTGTTATTTGACAGTTGGGCATTGTCCACTGCTGTCACTTTGGTTCGTCTAATTAAAAATCATGGTATATAGGATAAAAGCGCGCCGTCGAAGCACGTTTCTAAAACGCGCGTCAATGGCGCACAGGCCTTAAGGCAACACTATAATCGCATAAATTTTAATACAATGTCAATAAAGACTTTTATAGGTCTACGTCTGTGGTCTACGTCATCTATGGAAAATTCTAACTTTGAATGTTGGCATTACTGACGCACCTATGACGTATATGACCATAAACACCGGTCTCAAACCAGCCATTATTGAACATTGAACCTTCTAAGAAAAAAGATAATCTAAAGTTATTATAGTTCAAGCAAAAACTGGCAGTTTTTGTTTATAATTGTACGTTGGTATACGACGCGAGTATTTTTGTGATGTATTATGAGCAATAGATGAGGATGATAATGTTTTGATTGCAATTTAAAATGTAATTAACTTAATATTTCGCAATTTTGTAAAATAATGTTTTTTATCACTACATAGCATAAAACAAAGTTGCTTCTCCCTGTCTGTCCCTATGTATGCTTAGATCTTAAAAACTACGCAACGGAATTTGATACAAATTTTTATGGTTGGAAGAGGAAGTATTAGGTATATGTATAATACATGCATAATATATTTAAAACCAACATTGCACCCGTACGAAGCTGGGGACATTGCACGCAGAACAGATGGCCGTTGGGGCCGAAAGGTTCTGAAGTGGCGACCGCGAACCGGAAGACGCAGCGTGGACCGATGACCTGGTCAGGGTCACTGGAGTCCGATGGATGCCAGAAGGACCGGCCATTGTGGCGATGCTTGGGGGAAGCCTATGTACAAAAGTAGACGTCTTTTGGCTGAAATGATGATGATGATGATAAAGCTGGGGCAGATCGCTAGTGACAAATAAAACGGTGCTGGAAGGCCTTGCAAATAGATACTTTGAGTTGGTTGAAGTTGATTTCGATAACTTAAATTCACCTGCTGCAGTCTTCCTGTCCGATTATAAATTTGGTTGTCTTCAAAGCCAGAGTGAGGCTCGTCCGCCTCACCATCAACGATTGCATCGCTGCTAACCATCAGGTGGGATGGTAATCAAGCATTAATTTCTACTATTAAAGAAAAACGACTGAATTTAACTTCTCTATGAACTAGTTGATACTTCGCGTGACCCAAGGGCTAGCTATTACCTCGGTCAGAGACTAAGCATTGCCATACAATGTGCCAATGCCACCAGTGTTTCGGGCACACTTCCAGTTGTCAGCGATGCGGCGAAATTTTGTGACGTCATTTTTAGTCTTATGATGTTTAACCAATTTCGAAAAGGAGGAGGTTCTATGTTCGACTGTATATATTTTCACCGATATCTCGGTCAATTGTGGACCGATTTTTCTACCTCAAAACCAATAACTGTAAATTGCTAGATACCTAGTCCACTTTGGATAAAAGTAATAGGATTTTTTTGTATGTCAGGAACCGACCGAATTATACTCTAATGTAAGAATGTCTTATTTGTGTATAATTTGTGTATCTACTGCACCGCAAAATATTATTCTATTAAAACCATTTTTCTTTTCGTATAAACACGTTGCAAACCTAAGTTTTTTCTCATGTCCACTTCAATCACATGAAGTTCTCGGCTCTGGGCTTCCCGACGCGATGACCTTGGCAGATGGTAATTTCCATGTACATGAGATGTAAAAATAACAAACAGCGTTATGCATAATGTTGGAATATCGTTCCAGTACCTCTACCATGAGTTTTAACCAATAGTATTCGTCGCTACTCGATATCGACGCCGTAAATATTTTGTATGGCAAATTTTGCAGCGCCTCTAGCGGTCACTTGTAGAACCAAAATTTGCCATACAAAATATTTACGGCGTCGATATCGAGTAGCGACGAATACTATTGCTTAAAACTCATGGTAGAGGTACAGGTGGTGGTCAAATTCGCAACTTTTTTTTGGTTAAAATATTTAAATAATAATTTTTTTAGTTAAAGATTTCTTCTTTTTTAGTTTTTAATACCAGGGTTTCATTTCCTCCAATTCCTTTGTTCTGACGTCATCTCAATGCTCAGTCACGTGAAGAACAAAGGAATCGGAGGCGTGGCCAACTCGAGGCGTTGGACACAAGAGAACCGAAACGAAACTGTCATAACTTGGCTGGGGGTCTGGGCATGTGAATTATCAGATCTCCGCCTCACATTTTCTGCCACAGTTTTCGCTTGCATTACTGCTTCGCAGACGAAGATAGCGAGTGTATACTAAGGGCTTGTTTACAGAGACGCGGCGCGTTGCGCGGCTCGTTGAGCGGTCGTCGTACATTGCCACATGTTTGTGTTTGCGCGTGCAATGACGCGGCCCGCTGCTGCAATGTACGACGTACGCCCCACGCACCGCGTCTCTGTAAACAAGCACTAAGAATCGTCTACAATAAGTTAATAAATACGACTCAATACAGTTTAGAGATGACTTAAAAATTCATGGAATGAACGGGATTTGTCAACGAAAGACCAAGTTTCTTCAATGGCTGTCTCAATTTAAGCTTAATTTTCACAGACTCTTTCAACTAACTTCAAAATTTTGAGTTTCAACTTACTTAGGCGGCTTACTTCATCGTTTCAGGAACTTTAAGTTTTCTTGAGTAGGGTAGGAACCGACTACTGTTTGAAAATGGTTCTCATGAAAGAAATCTTTTTGTTCTTTGTTCCTTGATTTTTTTATTTTTATACAATAGACTTATGATTAGTTAGATTCGATGAGTTGAAAATATTATTAGCAACTGTGGCTCAGTGGCAACGGTCTCCGACTTTTGAGTGATATAGGTCGTGGGTTCAAACCTAGGTTGTTATTACACCACATTACACTTTAAGTTATTTAACGTACGACGTTGCACCACCAGTACATGGTGGACCACTACGAGTATATATAAAAAGTGAAATACAATCACGAAATTTCAGAAACTATAACACCTAAAAACTAAAAATTTGGCAGGTAGGTTCCTTATAGGGTGTAGACATCCGCTGAGAAAGGATTTTACGAAACTCCACCCTAAGGGTTTTTTTTGTGGTGGGTAAAATCATCCAATGACGTCTCCCGCCCTCGGACGGAGCGGGAGATAGTGTCAGATTCTTACTGACTAAAAACCTGACCTCGTTCCTTGTATACCAGGGCCGCGCCTTCCTTTCAGAAGCAGACCCTTGGCCCCAGTAGTCTTTGACCCTGCTTGCCTGCAGCTAGCATGCTGGGCCTCTACGGTTTGCTCTACGGTTTGCTGAGGCGCGCGGGAACAGTGCGAGCCGTCGACGACCTGGGCTTGGTCCGGATGGTTATCGGACGATCGGACAGCGAGCTACCCATAGCTCGCCGTACGCAAACCCACACCTACGTTGGCTGGAAATCAGGATTGGAATCGGAATCCCCGCGGTGGTTGAGGCGTGAGGGCCGTTGCCTCTCGCGTGCGGCCTCCTCCTTTGCAAGCACTACGCCTAGGGAGGCATCCCTCCTCGCTTCGGACCATCGGCGATCGCCATCACGAGAACACGGCGATGCTCTGCCCAAGCGGGGCACACTTCAACCGTGTTCTCCGGACGGTCCACACAGTGGGTAAGGGGGTAAAACGGGGGTTGGAATGTTTGTATGGAGAAACCGGCGCGACTTTCACGCAAGCGAAGCCTCCGGCAGAAGCTAGTCAGTAAATAAATGTGTTCAAAAATTCGTAATCGCTCGAAAGGTACCTTCCGTAACAAAAAACAATCACGTTTGTTGTATTACAGCCCCTCCTGTTTATTTTATTCTATTTCTAGTATTTCTTGTCGTAGCGACAACAGAAATACATCATCACGCATATGTGAAATTTTCAACTGTCCGGCTAACATGGTTTATGAGACACAGCTTGGTGTCTCATAAACCATGTTAGCCGGACAGCGGACAGCGAAGTCTTAGCAATAGGGCCTCATTTTTCCCCTTTGGGTACGAGCCCTAAAACTGAATAAGCGTAGCAGTAACAGAAGTGCATCATCTGTGAAATTTTCAACTGTCTAGCTATCATGGTTCATGAGACACAGCCTGGTGACAGACAGGCGGACAGCGGAGTCTTAGCAATAGGGCCCCATTTTACCCTTTGGATACGGAGCTCTAAAAAAGAATAAGGTTATTAATAAACACACAGATGACACAGTAGCCTCGAATTAATCGATAAGACATTATTTTCACCCTGCAAATCGCTATTGAACTTATAAGGAAGACGATTAATATGACACTGCAATTTATGGTCAAGCGACCGCACCTTAACCTTGACATGGATTGCTTACGCTCTCATGGTATAAGAGTTATGCAATTGATGTGGTCCAGTGGCGTAGGTAGGTGACCTACAGCTCTGGGGCAAAAAATCTGGGGCCCCTTTTTATACGTGGGAAATTATTAAATAACTTCTCCTGCTCTAGGTTGACCGAGAGGGAGTGTCGGACTTTCACTGACTAAAATAGTGTTGTAACCTCTATGGTACGAGCTAAGCGTTTCGCCTCGTCGTTTATACCGCGTACATCGAAGGACTGGAACAATTTGCCAGCTGCGGTCTTCCCATCCGATTATAATTTAGGTGTCTTGAAGGCAAGAGTGAATAGGCTCTTAATAAAATAGTGCGTCTCAACATCAATGATTACATCACTGCATACCATCAAGAGGGATCGCAGTCAAACACTACTTTATAGTTCAAAAAAAATTGTTTATCAGCTTTTGGGGACCCTACGAGTTTAGGGGCCCCAGAGCACTAACCTTTTGGTAGCTACGCCAATAATGTTATCGGGCTCTTCTTTATCCATATTTGGATGGATGTGTAAGTACTTAAAGTAGATGTAACTACTGGTTTACGATAATTATGTAATTATGTATTGAAGGTCGCAAGGGATTGCCATTTTTGCTGTGTGGTCTGGTAATTTTAAATGCTTGTGGTTGCATCTTGAAATTTTCGAGGTGAATCGGTTTAAAATATAGTATGGTATCAAGTATCCCTTGGCGAATTATTTGGCCTCTAGGTATGTAATTATGAAAATTGCCAAAATTATACTCAGAGAAAATGTATGTAGATTTATAACTTCAAGAAGTTAAATACCAATCACTTCAGAATTACATAACACTTGTATGCATATGTTTGTATAACTCCCTTCACGCTCAAATGGTTAATTGAATTTTAATGAATTAATGCATAAAGGTAGACCATGTCCTGAAATAGCACATAGAACAGGACTTTTATCCTGGAAGTATATTCCCTTGGGAAAACATTCAAATTTCACGGGGGCAGAATCAGTGGCAGAAACTATACCCATGTTTGCAAAATAAATGATTATGATTAGGATTTCAATTAATTCATTGAGAGAATTTAATTGAGCCTAGTAGTAATTTATTTATTTAAACTTGGTAGACTTAATACAACAAGGCATACTCTACTCGTCAACCTTTGGGTTAAAAAAGACAACACTTTAGTAGGTTTGCACAATTAATAAATAACAAATATTTCAAATAGCATGTGGTATAAATTAAGTTGCTTATAATAATAAAATACTTAAATATGCTAATATTAAAACTAAACTAATAAATATTATGATAAATATCAAATCATTATAATTAAGATAACTTAAAATATGACAATTATGACGAAGATTGAAACTAAGGTTGAGAGGACTTCAAGTAGTAGTTCCGAATTTTTCATTTGAAGGAAAAATTACTTTCAGCTGATAATGGTCCCAACTTACGAGTAGAAGGTCGTAACTTCAAACCTAACCAGGTGCATTAGTTTGCATAATTTATTTCATCACCACTGCTCTCAAGACAGTGAAGGAAAACATCATGAGGAAACTGGCATTTCCTAGAACCATCAATTCGAATACATGTGACATCCACTAATCAGCACTGGGCCCGCGTGGTGGGTTACCACCCATTCTCCCTCTTAGAGAGGTCTGAGTCCCAGCAATTCCCATATTAAGAGGTTGATTAAGCTTATGTTAATATTCATATCTATGTCACAATAATCAACAGATTACCTAAGAAACATAATAATAACTTCACATAACCTTGACTCAATCCATGCGGAAATAAGATGGAAGGTATTTGCAAACAATGGCATTAGATATTAATATTCACAATTTTATAAGAGCTGTTTTAATATTAACAGTGTACTAATAACATTTGCTATTAGCAAGAATACCTTCCCTACTTTTAAATTTATGGAAAAAGTGCTCTGAATAGATATTAAGTCTTTTTCTACTGAAACTGACTAGTCCTTATATAAACATTATTCAATCACATATCAATTTAATTGTAATTTTAAGACGTTCATTGTTAGTTTATAAGTTGCCATTTTAATTTATTGTTAGTTTTTAAGTTACCATTTTAATTTTTATTTTGTTAATTACCATTTTATTTACTGCTAAATTATTATCATTTTATTCATTATTAATATATTGCTTGATTGTTATCATTCTTTTTTCCTAAATTAACTTAACTCATATTATATTTTGACCCTAATTTGAATACATAATTATTATGCTGTCACCTAGTTATATGTGCATGCTGTAGTCTCCTGTAACTGAAGGAACACACGCTAAAGGACCTCTTGTACTATTTGTGATATTGATATGTTATTACTGTGTATCCTTTGTTGGAGATCCCAATAAATAAATAAATGAAGTCTTCAATTAAAAACATTATTTTCAATACATTTGCTTTAACACACGCTCTTACCCATATTGCGCGCCTAAAACGCAATTGATTGAAAAGTGTGTGAGCTCGCCCCCACCATGGTAATTATCGTATCAGACTGGGCGCTAACCCCACGAGTCGCCGATCAAACTCCCTTTATTTATTTTTTTGTAAGTGTAATGAAAAACATTGTTTGATACTCGCACTTCGCTTTATAACACCCTCACCTGCGGTTCGGGATTCGTCATCTCCTGCTGCGAAGCAGTAATGTTAGCAAAGGAGAAGGCCGCACGCGTGGGCAACGACCGTCACGCCCCAGCCGCCGCCGGGATTCCGATCCCGATTTCTGGCCACCGTAGACGCGGCCGTCCGGTAACGGTCCGGACCAATCCCAAGTCTTCGATAGCGCGAATTGTTCCACGCGCACCTCTAAGAGTTCTCAGCAAACCATAGCCAGCCCAGCAGGGTCAAAGCCTACTAGGGCCAGAGTCGGTTTCTGAAAGAAGATTCGGCTCCGGTATGAAAGGCAACGAAGGAACAGGAGTGGGTTTTTAGTCAGTAAAAGTCTGACACTATCATTGTATGATAAATGATATTTACTTTGCAAATAGGTTTTCAAAAACACTTTTACACTTCAATATTTTTTTTTTCGTCAGTTTAAACTAGATGAGGCCGGTGTTTTCTAGCTGACCACCCTGAGAAGAAACACCGAAACAAACTCAGGGGTCACAGTCTCTTTTAAAGTCCATACAGTAAAATTGTAATGGTCAAATCACATGAGAACTATGCAGATTTGTCTGAGATGGTCTTTTGAAGAAAGAACCGTACAGATTTGAGTGACCTGATGATTTTCCCACCATAAAAATAAAGGCTGATTATGCGTGTGCTTTACTATCTATCTGACCTTCACAACCCAGTTACCTGCCCTTGGTGAGGTAGTCACTCAAGTTACTTAACAGCTGTATCACTTGTGGTCAGTTTCTTTTGCCAACAGTTTGACCACCGGTTGACCTTAGTGATCGTAGTATTAAGAAAGGCATATATAAGTGTTTCATCATTTATCTTAGCTACCATAAATTTCCATTGATTACGAGGCTCAAGAAATGGTAATCAATTTAAGTGGAAAGAAACCTAAAAGTTCAAGTGCGGGACTTGTGATCGTAACTTGGATGGCCATTATTTATTTATTTATTTCTTTAGCAAAACAAACAGTTACACAAAGTGTCTTAATTAATAATCCTTATTACCTAGAGGTAGTAGTATATGTGTAACTCACAACGTTATCCACATGTTAACTATTCAATTTTTTATTTATGAACTAACTAAGCATGCGAGTGAATGTACATTACAAAGAGCCAAATTCACCAATAAACTAATCGCAATTCGTTCAAACAAAACGCAGTATGAGCGGCTAATCGAGATTATAGCTTCATTTTGCGTTTCACCGCGATGTATTGAACCTAGTTTACGTTAAACTCAGTTTCAATTCTTTTGTTGTCGCCAATGTTTACGACTCGGGTCTTTAAACTAGATCACGCTGAGCTCAGTTTAGTTGAACTAAGTTTTTATAGTGAATGATGAAATTAGCCCTAAGTAAATTTATTACAGTTTAGTTGTTTTATTGCAGCTCATTCGGAGTTAGGCGCTTTTTTGGCATCACACCGATTCTAATGTCATCGGTGCGATGTCATCGGCCCTGCCGGACCCCTACGGTTTGCTGACATCTCTTTGAGGAAGCACGTGGATCACTAAGCGCTGTTGACGACTGGGCTCAGTCCGGTTATTTACTGGACAGCGCGGACGGCGAGCTGCCCATTGCTCGACTTCTGAAAGCCCGCGTCTACCGTGGCTGGTAGTTGGGTTTTTTTATGGTAGTTAAAATCATCCAATGACAAATCCCCCCTCGGGCGGAGCAGGAAGTAGTATCAGACTCTTACTGACTAAAAACCTACCCCGTTTCTTCGTTGCCTATCGTGCCGGGGTCGGGTATTCCTTTCGGAAGCTGACCCATGACCCCAGCAGGCTTCGACCCTACCTGCCTGCAGCTAGCAGGCTGGGCCTCTACGTTTTGCTGAAAGCTCCTTGAGGCGCGCGGGAACAGAACGTGCCGTCGACGATTTGAGCTCGGTCCGGTCGGTTACCGGACGATCAGACAGCGTGAAACCCATTGCATGCCGTCCGCAAGCTCGCGCCTACCGTGGCAGGTAGTTGGGATCGAAATCTCGGCAGCTAAGGCGTGAGGGCCGTTCCCTCGCGAGAGCGGCGTGTGGCTGCTACTTTTTTTAACCCATACGCGTTGTATGACAATGAACTCTGACAAAGAAATGCGCGAGTGGCTTGTGACGGCGTTTTTTATCGGCGTTTAGTGGCCGATTAGGCCACAAGAAGCAAGCAGCAGCGATTTGTAGCATGTGGCGGCCATTGGCGTCAACCGTGTGTGGCGAATCTATATACATAGAGTGTATGAAACCTACAGGAAATATGCTGGTGGCGGCATTTTGTGGTTGCGGCTGGAAGCCCGTGTGCACCGCACACGGGCTTCATCCCACCCTTAGGTAAACACAACAGTTCATTACGCACATCTAATTGGTATTTCCCTTTACCAAGTTAATAATGGCTTTCTCTTCCCAGAATTTACAGTAATTATCTTAATTAACCTAGTATTCATGCCGATGACGTCTCAATATAATTAATTCCTACATAATGTCAACAAGACACTGGCCTCGATGTATTAAACCATGAGAGCGGAAATGTAAACTATTTATATTATTAAAAAACCCCTACTAACGAACTTGAGACTATTACTAGGTTTAATAACAATTAAAACTAGTAATAGTCCCGGAACTAAATTTAGAACGCGTTTGATTTATTCTAGCTAGTAAAATGGCAAGTCCTTGAACCAAAAATTCGATGACATGTGACATCTACCAACTCGTACTAGACCCGCGTGGTGGATTACGGCCCATTCCCTCTCCTACAGGAACAATATAAGGTTGGTGCTATGCTATCTAGTAATAATCTCGTAATTGCATTTAGATCGCGTTTAATCGGTGTTAAACCTAGTCATAATTCTGGAACTAAACTTAGATCACGTTTTGGAAAAAGGTGGACAGGGTATTTTTAATCAGTAAAAGATAGACGCTTCTTCTTGCTCCCAGAATGGAATCAGGAGAAATTATTTGCTGGTCCAATACGATTAACGAAGAATAGTTTTCCTAAACCATGAGTCACTACTTATACCAATAACTATAAAGTAAATGACCAATCACAGTTTCCACGAACTTCACACTATATTTTCCCAATGTTATTGTAATATTGTTACCGTGAAGCGAATGACACATTTATTTTAAACAAATGGTAATCCCATACAAATAGTATTGCATTAACCAACACAGCTGAGTTATGGAGCTTTGAAATTAACTATTAAATACACCTGCCAACTCAATGAGCTGAGTTCCTCTTAATAAATGAGTTTTGAAGTTTATTAAGTTTATATACCGGTAAATTTTAGTCTAGCGTTTGTATTTCAAGGTGGGTTCGATGACCGAGAAAATCGAATCTTGTGAACCCAAGAATTTTTCTTTGCTGTGAATTTAATTGTTTCTATTTTTGTGTATCAATGTTTATTTATTTTTTTAAAAAAGAAACGAAAAGAAAAAAAAAGAATAAGAAAAAGATAAAGAAAAGAAAAAGAAAAATATTTATTAGTATCTAACAGGCACAACTTGAACATGTTAAAACATAATGATTTATAGCACAAACGTATTTCATTGTATTTCTGCCCTCACAATGCTAAATCGAATATATTGGCGATTACTTAAAAATTATAACACATATGTATAACGAAAGAGTCAGTTAGTTTTTAGGTTACAACCGTCACCATAAATACCGACTAAATTATTTTTAAATAAAAATTGCTTGGAGCCATGCAATTTTGCGGCTGCTCTACAGAAAAACAAACTAACTAACATTTTTTCATAGACCAATGTTTTTTAAATTTTTGGTACTTTTAAACCATAACGAATGTGGCTACATTCTCAGGACCATAAAAAAGCTTTATCGACAAACAAAGTAACTACAGACAAAAAAGGCATAACGTCAAAAAATCTACCGAAAAACAAAGCAACACACGAGTAGCATGTCAATTACTTTGTTTTTAAATTGTAAATTGAATTACTGGGATTTTGTTCAGTAAAAATGTTTAAAAAAAAGATATTATACACAATTTGTCATAAAATTGTTACAAAATAGGCAGAGCAAACTATTTCACGCATTATTACGTTTAAAAAATGATGGAACGATCAAAACCACGTTTTAAGTAAAGATTTTTCCGGTTTTTTCCTTTTTCTGTAAAATTTACTTAACTGTAATTACTCGTACTTTGTTTTTCCGTAGAGCAGCCGATTGTGTCCATGAGTGCAATATAAGTACTCACTTATGTTCAATTATGTTGGTATTTACAGAGATTCCGTATATTAAATACCGCAAAGAAAGGTGTTGCCCTTCAAAAATAATCAAGAAAGATATTGTCAACACTCCTTTCCTCTATATATGAAGGTTATCAATACATTATGTTCATCAACAGGATTTTCCTTCCGCACTACTGACAAGTCAATTGATTTATAGTATAGGTTCTTTGCTGCAGGTCAGCGTAACATAATTTATATTAACAGGTAAAGATATAAATCTAATATAATACATAATGTATGTATGTATTGACTAATCGACACACTACGTGATCAGTACCTCTACCATGAGTTTTAAGCAATAGTATTCGTCGCTACTCGATATCGACGCCGTAAATATTTTGTATGGCAAATTTTGCAGCGCCTCTAGCGGTCACTTGCAGAACCAAAATTTGCCATACAAAATATTTACGGCGTTGATATCGAGTAGCGACGAATACTATTGCTTAAAACTCATGGTAGAGGGACAGAGATCCTTTATCTAAAGAACTAGCATTGCCATTCAACGAAATTTTGGGCGCTTTTCTGGATGCCAACGACCGGTGTGAAGGATTATTTCGATGCCTATGACGATATAATATGTACATAGTTATGTTTATTATAAATATTTATATACTCCATTTTTTTAGGTACATTTAGTTAAGTACCTAAAAAAATGGAGTAAACAATTTTTACATGTCTTTTATCTAAAAAAAAATAAAAAAACTCAATTTTCAATCTGACCCGAAACAGTTCAAATCATTTTCGACCAAAATAAAACCAGAAGCAAAAAAACACAAAACACACAAATAACAAAACAAAACTAGAAGCCAAAATTTACAGTAACCAAGTAAACATTGTTTAGTTGTTTACCTAAACCGATAAGGTAAATAACTAAATTTAAATAACAAAAATCTTTGCATGTCTTTTGTAACTTTTTTTAAATATTAAGATTGCTCACGTTAAATTAACCACCTATACAGATGGAGTAATACTTGAGTTTCAATCTTTCCATTGAGTCCTCGTTACTGGTGATATGCCCGAAGAACTCGAAGACTCATATTTACCCAGATGACGATAATCTCTGAATAAACTCAATATTCAGTTCTAAATAAATAAATAAATAGCGTAACTTACACGACTTTCTTTTATATACGAGGTGTGTTCAAAAAGTAAGGTGACTTTTCAAATTTGGCGGGCAACGTACTTTCGATTATCGATTTTTTTATTTTGTTATGTTGGTACACTCTTCCCGAACATCTGTACCAAGTTTCAAGTGTATAGCATTTTTTGTTTGGTTGGGAGCGGCGTAAAGGTTATAAGTGTTTTGCGTGCTCGGCGATTTCTTGCTATCGAAAAATATGGATCAAAGGATTTGCATCAAATTTTGTGTAAAAAATAAAATAAAGTGCTCCGAAACACTTAAAATGTTGACAGTGGCATACGGTGAAACTGTTCTGAGTAAAAAAAATGTTTACAAGTGGTACAAACTCTTCCAAGATGGCCGGGAAGATGCCAATGACGAGCCTCGCTCTGGACGCCCAAGCTCGTCAACAACTGGTGAAAACGTTCAAGCAGTGAAGAAAATTGTTCTGGAAAATCGTCGAATCACTATCAGAGAAGTTGCTGAGGATGTTGGTATATCGCTTGGCTCGTGCCATGAAATTTTTTCTAACGTTTTGGGCATGAGACGTGTGTCAGCGAAGTTTGTTCCGAAATTGCTAAATTTTGACCAAAAGAACCGTCGCGATTTTTTGGCCAAAAACAACACCACAATCATGCCTCAGCCACCATATTCACCGGATTTGGCCCCATGTGACTTTTTCTTGTTCCCAAAACTAAAGAGACCTATGAAAGGACGGAGATTTGCAACGATTGAAGAGATAAAGACTGCATCGCTGGAAGAGCTCAAGGCTATACCGAAAAGTGCTTATGAGAAGTGCTTTGACGATTGGAAAAACCGTTGGCATAAGTGTATTGTATCTGAGGGGGATTACTTTGAAGGGGACAACATAAATATTGATAAATAAATAAATATTTTTTCTTAAAAATACAAAGTCACCTTACTTTTTGAACACACCTCGTATATAGGGTGACTGGTAATTAGTGAACGATACTTAAACACGTGATTGTAGTCATGATAACAAACAACTTTTACTATGGGACCAAACCTGAAATAGTGCCGGTCTGGGTCGTACACATACCACCCAGATCCGGAATAACTATACTATTGGTTTACTAAACATAAGCAGTAATGCTAGCAAAGGAGGAGGCCGACCGCATCAGGCAGAGGCAACGGGGCGCTCGCCCCAGCCGCCGCCGGGATTCCGATCCCGATTTCCGGCCACCGTAGGCACGAGCTTGCGGACGGCGTGCAATGGGTAGCAAGCTGTCCGATCGTCCAGTAACCGACCGGACCGAGCCCAAGTCGTCGACGGCGCGTACTGTGCCCGCGCGCCTCAAGGAGCTGTCAGCAAACCGTAGAGGCCCAGCCTGCTAGCTGCAAGCAGACAGGGTCGAAGCCTGCTAGGGGTCAGTTTCTGAAATGAAGGCTCGGTCCCGGCACGATAGGCAACGAAAGAACGGGGTAGGTTTTTAGTCAGTTTAGAGTCCATAAAAAATAAAAATTGTCATCCACGATATTGGAAAAATTTAAAGTGCGGGGTAACGTTTATGATGTTATTAAAGTGATCACCAAGCAATACCAAGCTTGATAAAAAAAAAGTTAGAGGTTGAATCAAAGTTAAGTGTTTTTATCATATAAAAACTTTAAACAAAAGAATAATAATATCTACTTCTATAATCAACAAAAATCTACATTTAATAGTATACGAGTATATATAGATTTCCTAACAAAAAACCTGACTCAACGTTTCAAGTCTTATCTTAAGTAGTTTAATAAAAAAACTACACAATATAATCATATAAAAATTTAAAATTGTAGATTATTCATAATATCTACATATTTAGATACATAACATAAATGGTAAGCAAAAACACTTACAAATTTCAGCAAAAACGAACTTCTTTTTATAAAAAAAAAAAAAAACAATAAGGTATTTTTATTTATATGTCGTATTAAAATTAGTTATTATTCTATGGTTTTACATAGTTCCTCCTTTCAATGCCCGGCATTATAAATTATATTACAATGTTATTCAGTTTCATTACCAATTGTTTTTTTTTGAGATGGGAAGTAATAATAATAAGGAATTTTGTTTTCCAGTAATAATTTATTTTATTATGTAGGAGTAAATAATAATAATAATAAACTACCACTTTCCCACAACACCATATTTTCTCAAACAAACCCGATGATAAAACAAAAACGAAAAAAAAACATCTTTCACCGTAGACGCGGGCTTGCAGACGACTCCGAGTTTAAAAAAAAGTACTTTATTTTTTAATTTTCTCTTTACAAATCGATAGTATTTCATGTACCGAATCGACCCTTCGCGTGATTAAAAACGACCAAAATTTACGAACAAAAGACTAATCGCAAATTGGACAAATCGTGAATTTAATTTTTTTAACACTGGACCAATCCCGAATCAGACCATCGCACCTAAAAATCTTCCCTACCGCAAGAATAATTTTTGTTTCCATACAATCCGATATTGAGCTTCAAATTGCTGAAAACTTTCGGCAATTTGAATTTCGGGGGTTTTTCTCAAGATTTCACCTCAACATCTTCTGAGCAATAAGTTACCTTATTGGTAAACGATTTTTTCTATTGCAAATATTATCTAGTAGCTTCTGGCAGCAGCTTTGCTCGCAACCCTATATTACTCTTTAGTACACTACACTGGTGAAAGATTTAAAAAAAATTAAAATGAGTCTTTGAGTTAGTTTTCGAGTTTATTCATACATACATTATACAAATAAAAATTCAAACATACAAAAATACAAATCTTTCTTTTTATACTAATATAGATTTTAAAACCCCACAGTAAGTTTCCTCATCAAAAACAATAATCTCTGATATTGACCATAAAATAAAATAAAAAATATACTAATTAATTCTTAGTATAGCAGTTTGAAATGTTGCAAAATTCAAATAAAACTAACTCCAAAAATAGAACGTTTTTTGCACGTTTTACACAAATCAGCAAAAATCAAATAAGATTGTTCGATAGCGGGCACTACTAGTGATGTAGGCGAGAAAGTACTAGACTAATACGATATATCGAGTACGTCTCAAATATTTTTTTTTTTTCTTATTTGGGTGTGTAAATATATAAGATATATGTAGGTACGCGTAGTATCCAGTGTCACGTTAAGTTTTTTTTTTTTTTAATTTAATGTATGTATTTGTGCCTTTACTTTGTGTGTAGTTGAAACCGTAAATATAAGTTGGCAATAAATAAATAAACTAAGGAGTACCATTGTTTATTTATTTATTGCCAACTTTCCTGACAGAGTTTGTGTTTTACAGGCAGATTTTAGCAACATAACGGCCTGCATAACTTTAAAACAATGCAGTTGAATACTGAATATAGTAAATGTTTTAAATGAGGCAATATTACCTCTACAACCAACCAAATACTGGGTAAGAGAATACCTTTGCTGGTGTTTTATTGGCATAATTTTTCCAATTTGTTAAAATGGCACTTATATATTTTTATTATAACTAACTAGCTGTCCCCTGAAGTTTTACCCGCATCTTAGGTCCGTACCATGTATAAACTTGACTATTCATTACAGAAATATTTTTATAATCCCACTGGTCGTTTCAGAGATGAAAGCGTTTAAACAAATAAGAAAAAAAAATTACATATATTTTTTTTTTCTTATTTGTTTAAAAATTAGTATTAACATAGATAAAATAAAGCTCTCCAGCTCATAAAAGAAAACTATAATAAATAAAATAAAAACATTATTCCCACAATTACCGAAAATCGCAATTTAATTATTCGCGAGCACATCACTAGCGCTGACCGACTTGCTACACCGCACACCGCTGCCATTCGGGGCATGTCCACACAAGTTACACAATTATTACGAAGAAGTGTGATGATGATTATTTCACTTTTTGTCTCGAATCAAGCATTGCAGATATCTGCGTTAATGGAAAGAATTGAGAAATAAGGATAGTAAATAGCTGTTTTACGCGGCTTTTATATACAAAATCATTTTTAGTATAGATATGCGAAACCTGAATATAGTTCAAAATCAGTAACTGAATAGATTCCAATAATTTTTACGTCATGATATATTTTTCTGTGAAAGTGTTTAAAAAATATCACAAGTTGGACACCGCCGATACTAAGTACAACTGGTAAACACACACAGCACAGCACAGCTGGGTGCGAAAACAAAACAACCCCTCAGTTTTCAGATGGCCAGGTGACAATGTATTTGTGCGGACAACCAGGTAATATAACTTGGTGATTATTCATGATACAATTATGAAATTTTGTACCTACATAAATTCTTTACATAAAAAAGAACTAAAAACATAGATGTTACGAACCTGGAATTGAAACTCACACATCTATGATCAGTTTCATCACAGTCGCAAACCTATACTCACTGATAGACAAGGGCAGAGATAAGAGCCGGCGCTGTTGTGCGAACGAAATCGCGTTAGCCGCCAAATATGTGTGTTACAATCAGATCACATAGGCCTTATTTTAGCGGTCCACGCGCTAGAGATGAGTCATCTATCTTCCTGTGTTTTGATTTATTCTAAGGAGGCATTTAAAAAAAAAATGAAACATAATTAAATTAGACATAACCTCATTCAGCTGGCATCAAATTAACTGACAACAAAAATGAAAGAGGTGGCAGATTTCAATCTTACAATCTGACACATTCGTGATTTCTTATTAAGAGCCATTTCACGTTTTCGCGCGTAAATCTAAGATTTTAGTCGCCTAATTTACCATATTACGTAATACTCCGGCATTGTTGAATATAATGTAAAAAATAGACCAGTCTTTAATGTTGACACTTCATGTAACACATTTCCAAAAACTAATTTGTTGACTTTGTGGTAATTAATCTCCCACAAGTACTCTTCTAAAAAATCAACGCAGAGTCAATTTCAGACTCTTATATCTACTATTAATATTTATAAATTTGACCGAAAAAAATACACAAAGCATCAGACATATAATTTTGTCAACCAACCATGTACCAGAATTTCGATGATTAATAACATTAATTAGTAAAAAAATGAAATATTAAGTCAATTTTTACGTTCTATGTCGCTGTTTTATCGCGATTTTTTGTTTGAATAAAACGTAATTACATTTAAAAAACTATGTAAATATAAACAATGTTCATAGATTAAACTAATTCCAGCATTTCAGTAAAATCCGTTCATATATTTAGACATAATATCGTTTTTAAAATCACTCTAAATTAGAATATAATACGAAGCCGAAGCGGGCAGCGATTAGTACGGCTCGAACGCCCGCCGACGCAGGACCTGTGCCGTTTTTTCCCGCGTCCCGATTATCGAGCACGCGTATCGTGAACGCATTATTATACTACGACTACAACATTTTGATTTTTTACGCTTTTTTTTTTCATAAGGAAAGATTTTCGTTAATTTATTAAACAAAGTATTATTATAGTAGTTTGTAGAATTTGTTGAATAATCATGTTTTTGTTTTATTAGTTTTTGCAATGGGGCGGAAGGGTTCTGTTTACCATTGTGTCAAAAAAAGAAAAAATAGAAATATTGCAGCCTTAAAGAAAGCAACAGAAGCGAGGTAGACATTCTTTTGATTTGTAATTCGTATACGCATTTATTGATTACCTAACTACACATTGACATGGATTTTAATACTGTAATTACAATTTTAAGAATTTGTACCCACATAATAAAACACTAAAATAATCATTTTATTGAGTAAAAATATGATTTCTTTGTAGATATAGAAAGTATTGAAATTTGTTTTTTTTGTATTTGTTCTAGAATGAGAAATCGTACGAATCGGGTAGAGGAGGATAGTGCATTTAGCCGAGAAGTACTGCCGGGTACAAGTAAAAAGCCAGATTTTATAACAGTAATTGTATGTTTTAGTTACAATTATATGTTGAAAATAGAAGTTTATTTAGTAGTAGGATTTTTTTAATATTTTTAGGTGAGAAATCACCCAATGACTTCTCTTCTCTCTTGGGCGGAGCGGGAGGGCGTGTCAGACTTTTACTGACTAAAACCTATTCCTATGTTCCTTTTTGCCTTCATTCCAGGGCCTCGAGGTTCTCTTTCACTCAACTTATGACCCCAGTAGACTTCGACCCTGCTAGGCCCCTACGGTTTTGCTGACATCTTCGACGACTTGGGCTCGGTCCGGATCTTACCGTATGGCCGAACGGCGAGCTACTCATTGCTCGTCGTCCGCAAACACACGCCTACTTGTCTGTGTAATATACCACGCTGACACCGCCAGAGAGGTCGTCGCATTCAGTAGTACGTAGTATAATAATATTTCTTTAATTTTATAGAATAAAGAATCTGTTGTATTAGGGCCTGGACTTGATGAACCAATGGAACTTTCAGACTCAATGGTAAATATGTTTTGTATACTGCATATTACCAGAAATTATAGACCCTAGAAAAGCAAGATGCCTTTGCGACAAGTATTTATTTAAAATATGTTTTTTTTTTTTTTTGGTAGGTAAAATCATTCAATGACAAATCCCGCCCTTGAGTGGGGCGGGAAATAGTGTCAGACTCTTACTGACTAAAAACCTACCCTTCCATTCATTGCCTTTGTCCCGGGACCCGGTGACATTCTCACATAACCTTTGGCCCCAGTATCCCGGGGCCCGTGGTGACATTCTCACATAACTTTTGGCCCCAGTAATTTAATATGATAGTTATTATAACTAGAGAATAATTTGGTCACTGCTAATAATCTAGTTCAAAATTTCTTGAAGGACGGTTTAGCTCAGCAGTTTTATATGATATTAAAAAAAACCGCCAATTTACGGATGTTGATACTACATACTAGACTTGTCTATTTTAGTTATTTTCATAGTATCATGTCATACGGTATCTTACTATGGGCTGTAGATATCTACTCAATTTTTATACTACAGATAAGAGCCATCAGAGCCATTGCTCCGCAGGTGCAATTCTCTAATGGAACTGTTTAAGCCTTTGATTTGTTGTCCTAATCCTGTGACGGTGCCTGGTCAATATATCTATGAAAACATCATGAAACTCAATGAAACCAAATTGAATTAATAATTAAATTTAACAATATTTTAAACTTGTGTTTAAAAGTTGGAGGATTATATTCAAGATAAAATGCTTGGCTCCATGCTGGTCAACCTTCACTACCACTACGGCGTACAAATTGATTACTTTTGGAAATATATTTGTTAATTCGAAAACTATTGTATAATATAAATTGTATAATGTAGAAGCATTTTTTTAAAGTTAAATGTGAGTGCCATGGAGCAATTTATGGTTTTAGGTTACTACTGGACTTGTTTGATATAAATGAGCATGGCGGTAAAGAGTTTGTCATCCTCAATCAAATGTCTCACTGACAGTGGCGCGTGTTGGATTATTTGTATCCGTGAACGTACGCTGTCAGTTAAGACTGGTCATTTCTTACCTGTCAGTGGCTTATTTTAATATCTATAAATTATTTTAAAATTGTTTTTTTATTTTTTTTTATTTACATTGTTCTCACATGATAGCAGCGACAAGAAACATGTAACCGAAATATTTGTAATACATAACATGATTGCAAAAAGTGTCATCATTTTTTCTGACTGACATACTTCTTGCAATTTTAAAAGTGCCTGTAAATGGTCTATTTAAAATAAAACACTTTGAATCTCTGGGTTGTTTCCCTGTCCATTTCTATTATATATTTTAGAAATACTTACATAACATTTTTTTTTATTAGTTCAGACAGCATTAATATCATAATCAATAGGGTAGTGGACTAATTTTTTTTTTACATCATATTTTAATAAAGGAGATAAAAACAAACAACTTTTCCAAAGTAAAGGTATTCCTACGATAATTATCTCCAGAGATAATACGGTCCGAAAGTAGCATTTGATCACGTGACCCAAAATCGCTCCATATAAAAGTACACCACGGCGTGACGTCACAGCGTGGAATCGACGCGTAAATGTATGGGATTTAATTTTAATATTAGCTTTATCTCCGTGGATTTAGCGTTTACATTGATACTTTCATAATGAAATATGTTTGTAAAGTGCTATAGATTCTAACATAATAGTTTTTTTCGTTATTGGAACATTTTGATTTTTTGAATTTTTTACGATTTTTAAAACCTCAAAAAACACATAAAACATGAATTTTTTAATTTTTTTTTAAATCTACGTATTAGTTTATTGCTCATCTTCATCATCATCATCATCAGTCTATGGAATTCCACTGGAGGACACAAGCCTATTAGTATTAATAGTGTTCATATTTAGTTTATGCAGCATGTTTATAATAAATAATTAAACTGTTCTTTTTGCCTACTCTGTAGGATACAGATCTCAAGTTGTAACATTAACTGTACAATTGTTTGTACTAACAAAAAACAACATGAAATAAATATGTAAATAATTAATAGACTGAATAAATAAAATCACTTATTTATAAATCTAACCAAAGTGCATTACGATTATAACGGCTCAAGATTGTTTAGTCCGTCTCATCACTAGTGCTACACTGGTCGCGTTGTGTATGTGTGGATAGCTACGCACACATGAACAAAGCTGCCGTCTTTTACCTAAACTCGAGCGATCAAATTTTGTGAAATGGCTCTTAACTTTATGTACATTTTTTGTTTTATTAAACAGCTTCTGTCGCAAAAATCAACAAAAAAGCGACATAATTGTCAAGTTACGTCACTTTTTTTGACAAATATGTCGCACTAGTTACTGTCAGTGGCTACGCCCGCGTCTCAGTAAAAAATTATCCCACGGAACTAACTGCCGGGATAAAAAGTATTCTAAATCGTATTCCAGGATGTGATATACCTGAATATCAAGTTTCATCGAAACCCGTTCAGCCATTCGAGGGTGGAGCGCTCGAGGCCAGTCACGTATCTTTCGCTGTTTTGATTTAATCTAAGACAGAATGTAGCCATCAAAGAATAAAGACTGAACTGAAATCAAAGTTTAAAAATACATTCATTGTACTGTAAGCCGCTGATGCAATGTATTTAAAAATAGACTCTAAGATTTTAAGTGAATCACCCCGGCTAAAAAGGCCACTTTAGCAGATCTGCATTCGGATAATAATATGAATCATGTCAAAAATTGCAAAATGGTCACGAATTGGCAGTTCATATTTTGTTATACGTAAACAATATTCATATTAGGTATGATTCTGCAATGAAATTAATCTATTTGACAGTTTTTTTGACAGACGGGTCTAAATGACAGCACATTCTTAAAATTTTACGAATATTAGCAAAATTGCTAAGAGATCGTAAGTACCTGTCATACACAGGAATTCAGGAAATGAATTGCTAAATGTGACCTTTTTAGACTCGTAGAATATTAATAATGATTTCCTTTGTGGATCAACAATGTGGCAATATCGACATGGAAAATCCCCAAATATACTGTTTTGCAAGCAGTTGCAGTATGCGATTGAAAACACGTTGAGTTTGGTTTGTTTTATTTGTGTCTGACTCTGAGATTTCTGATCGGCTTCTTAAGCCAGATAATATATATATATATATAATAATATAATATATTCCACAACTATCACAGAACACCGTCTAGTCCCAAGCTAAGCAGAGCTTGTGTTATGGGTACCAGACAGCTGATAAACATACTTATATATTTCTAAATACATACATATTATAGATAAATAACACCCAGACACAGAACAAATGATTATGCTCATCACACAAACATTTGTCCTGGGTGGGAATCGAACCCACAACCTCCAGCATAGCAGTCAGGGCCACTAACCACTAGACCAACAGGCCAGTCAAATAATGGTAATGGTAATAATAATAATGGTTCAAAACCTGGTGATATAGTACAACCTTTGTAATCGTCTTTATTTTATATGGATTTTTTTTTAAGTTGCGTTTGATGCCAATGATTTTAACTGCAGGAAACTAGGTCTTACAATTAAACTTGAATTAGAAACAGGGAAATATTATGTGTTTAGTCATAGTCAGTCGTCGTAGTAATTTATTGGCAAGGCATTCTTACAAGTCATAGATGTAATGTTACGTTATAGTCAACTTTTAGTTACAAATAAATTACATTACAATGTCAAGTAATAATAAAAATAATACAAAAAAATAAGTCAATTGAAGTCAAACCACATATAAAAATTAAAATATTGAATAAAGTTGTGACTTTTTTCACTACTTTAATTTTAATTATTGTGATACTATCCAGTCTAATTAATATTTACGTCAAAGTTGTATCTTGCGTAGTAGTATTACGGCACCTTAAATTACCCTTGTATCTGTCTGTCTTGGGTGACATACTCCTGTATGTGACTTTACATAAACTTACATACAGAATACACCCAGACCCAGAACACCTACAAAATACATTTTAAAGGGTTATAAAATTATTATGAAAATTTTATCGCGAATGAAGTCACTCGAAAAATGCTAGTCATATACAAAAAGGAATCAGCCGTGATGCAAAAGTCGTTTATTTATACGTAAGAAGAAATAAAGGCTACAAATAGATCTCATAAAACAAGTTTTATTGCTGACTCACAAACTATTAAGAATTTACTAATACTTAATATAATTAAGTAATCTTAAGTTACAACATCTGGTACAGTGCGGTACAACATAACCGGCCAATGTTCGACACACAATGGGGCCAAGGTTTGGGCCAACGGAACTCGTTTTCAAGACAAAATAATTTGTTTTTGTATAGTTATGTCAATGGTTACGCGAAATTTTAAAGTAAACAATTGATTCGTTTGGTAATATTTGGTAATAAAAGTTTGAATAAAAACGAATGATTGACATAACATGAAGTTTTATCGTAAATACGTTGCGAATTTTGAAATGTATTATTTTTAGAAGGTTTTTTTTATTGACATTTTCCATCAGTATTATTCTAATAATTATGTTTCCGAAATTTCGACAGTGGAGGTTTAATAGGTAATCGCTTCATGTAAAACGGCTGTCTCGTAAAGAAACCATCGTACGGAAACCGGCATATTCTGGGCCTATCAGGCCTGAGTCTTAGCAGTGCGAATATTATAGGAATATTAATCTTCCATACTTTCACACATCACCAGTCCTAAACTAAGCTGAGCTAGTGATAGCACTAGACAACTGATAAATATACATACATATATATAAATACATAATATTATATATAGATTAAACCGAGACACAGAACAAATGATAATGCTTATCACATAAACATACTCTTGGGTGGGAATCAAGCCCACGACCTCTGGTATAGCAATCAGGGCCACTGACCGCTAGACCAACAGGCCATTCTAAATTATAAGGCTGCTCAGCGCTCTTACTTGTTCTAAAACAGGAACGAATTCCTTTCACGCCAACATTGGACATACTTGCCTATTTTCCTTAACACTGGCCCCAAATTTATTGAATCGATACTTAGTAAACAGAATTAAGGCCACTGCCCATACGCAGAGAACTCAAGGATTGTGATTTGTGCAAACCAGTATGGAAATAGTTAATAATGTTAGTTAAACTAATGATTCTGTGTTTGTTTGTGGTTTCTAATTAAGCAAGGCGTATTTTAATACATTTTCAGTATTTCGGGAGAAAGCACTCGTAAATATGAATTTTGATTTATTCTTTTCCAATATCAAAGGGTAATTGAAAGGGCTATGCTCGGAGTTTCCTTGCGTGATCGAATCAGGAATGAACTATCCGCAGGGGAACCGAGATTGCCGAAATAGCACGAACAATCGCCAAATTAAATTGGCAATGGGCTGGGCACATTGCACGCAGAACAGATGGCCGTTGGAGCCGAAAAGTTCTGGAGGTGGCGACCGCGTACCGGAAGACGCAGCGTTGGAAGGCCTCCTACACGGTGGACCGATGACCTGGTAAAAGCTGCGGGAATCTAATGGATGCGAGACGCACAGGACCGGCCATTGTGGTGACGCTTGGGGGAGGCCTATGTCCAACAGTGGACGTCTTTTGGCTGAAATGATGATGATGATAACCTACCATAAAAAAGGTAACTGAAGGACACACGTGTGGTTTTAGTCAGTAAAAGTCTGACACGCCCTCCCGCTCCACCCAGAGTGGGAGAACTCATTGGATGATTTCCACCTTTAAAAAAATTATATATATTATATTATATTATAGGACGGCGAGGTACCCATTGTTCGTCGTCCGCAGACGGTGATGGGTTTAGTGAAATACCTACTAAACCTTTATAATTTCCTTCGCTACCTAAATCATA
The DNA here is from genome assembly GCA_958295575.1 of Leucania comma. Taxonomy (NCBI): domain Eukaryota; kingdom Metazoa; phylum Arthropoda; class Insecta; order Lepidoptera; family Noctuidae; genus Leucania; species Leucania comma. The sequence goes on from OY282483.1 coordinate 6,471,404, forward strand.
AATAATTTCAAATATTGTATCCCATAAATACTACGGTGTACCAAACAAATAAAGCAATATAACAACGATTTGTTTTAATTGGGAAACCTCCTTTTGTCATCAAAATTTACAACCCTTAAGGTTCAGGTATACAGTTACCGTTATATCTATAATTACAATCAATTTTGATAGTTTTAGTTAAGAACAATAGGAAAATATCGTTATGTTTCCGTTGATTCCGCCATTTTGGATTTGGATGATTTCGAAGTTTGAATTGGTTTGGTTGAAGATGTCAATATGATGGGTCTTGGGACTCTTTGGACCAGGACCACGGTCTCAAATTTTACCTATAAAAATAATTATTTATTTTGAGTAGTATTTTGGGACCGCAAATAAAATAAATACAGGTTTTTGGTAACTGTACTTTAATGGTTTTTTTTTCTTCTGGACCCAAAATACAAATAATCTTATTGGCGGGATTTTTTCGAGTTAAGTTCAGTGACTTTTTTAATTATTCTCAAATATATGTAATTCTTAGTGGACTGTTGTTGCGGACGGAGAGTAATGGTTCCACGCGCGTCTCAAGGAGATGTCAGCAAACCGGCAGCAGGGCTACTGGAGTCAAGGGTCTGGTTTTGAAAGAAAGACTCGACTCTGATATAAAGGCAACGAAGGAACGGGGTGGATTTTTTAGTCAGTAAAAGTCTGACACTATCTGCCGCTCCGCCCAAGGGTGGGAGATGATGTCATTGGAAGATTTTCCCCACCAAAAAAAAAATCACCTACCATGATTATTCAAAACTAAAGATACATATCTAGCTATTACCCAAGTCATTTAAAGTAAATATTGCCGGAACAAACATACCATCGTCGTTTTACAATTTGTCAAATATGTTTGACAAGCTGACGGAACAAAGAGGTACATGTGTGAGAATCATTGGTGTCGAACCATGAACATTATTAATTGCAAACATGGTCTTCATTTTATGTTTCTTATTATTATTGATAGGTTCGCGCTTGACTGCTAACTCACCTGTTACCGACGTGCTTGATCGTCTAGAAGTAACTATTTACTCTTGTCTTAAAGATTCTTAGGTTGTAGCTTTCAGGAAACACAGACTCCGGTAAGTAGCACAGTATTCTTAAAATAAAGTTTAATGTAGAAATTCTAGATGTCCGTTGTCTTGTCAAATTAAATTACAATCTAACTTTAGAATGGAAAATCTAAGGCCTGGTATCCAAGGACGTGTAACTTCATGGTAAGCAAATCCGTAACTATACGCTTAGGGCGGGTTTCTGAATTGAGTATTTTGAGTTAAGAATGTCTCAAAACATACTTAAAATCAAAATTTTGATAGGTTTACAGGCTAAAGTAGAGTTTGAGTAATTCTCAACTTCAAATGCTTAAATCAGAAATCGGGGGTATGTGTACGTCTGCGAGAAGCTTGTATACAAAACTATGAAACTCTACTGACAGAGAAGTAAAAGTGCTAGCGTCGCTGCATGTAGGTTTCACGCCAGCCGTGAAATGCATGTCGTACTTACGTCAGGGCGTAATCGAGCGAAGGCACTTTTTATTAATGGTAGAAACGTCTTCATCGAACAAAAGTAATGTCACAAATTATTTAAAATAAATACCAAGTAAGTAATACAGTTATATATCTCTAAAAATTGTAGATAAATTACATCAAGACGAAGGACAAATGATCGTGCTCATCACACAAACATTTGTCTTGGGAAATTTGTCGGCACTAACTTTAGAACACGTACCAAAGGTAAAACCCGAAGGTTAGATACATCAAAGCTTTCATATTTACACGTCCATTATAACAGATGCATGAGTCAGCACTACTAATCACTGACGCAGTATTACGAGATCAACGTGATACAAAATGAAGATATTTATAGTATGCGGCAAATATGTTGAACCACTTGATATGGTTTCGCGCCCACTTCGATTGAGACAGTAAAATCGGTTACTGCCCAGTTAAGGTCTACCATCATGATGGTTCAACTTGTGTGACGAGGATTATAATCGAGTTTCGACAGTAGGCGTAACTTTTAAAATACCCCACAGCACTTGCAAGGATTGGCCATTTTTCTTATAACAAAAGATGTTGCTAAGAAAGAAATAAAGAAAGAAGGAAAGAAAAAAACACGTTCATTCGTGCCTCACAATCGTGTAAAATAAAAATACATAATGAAAAAAGAATTAAATCTGGGCAAAGATAAAAAGACGCCTAACACAGCATACACCGTTAAATTTTGGTCGTTCTAATCCCGCGGAGGGTCGATTCGGAACATGAAACACTATCGATTTGTAAGGATAAAAATTACATAGTATATATACAAACTAGAATTAATTCACGCATGTAGGAACTTTTTTTTAAGTAAACTTCAGCTGAGCGAGGCCAATGAACTGTAAATAGATAGTATGCAACGCCCGACAACTACCTACAAGGTCATTGACTCGTTGACCTAATCGACTCTCCGCGGAATAAAACGACCAAAATTTAATGGTGTATACTGAGTTAGGCGCATTTTTAACCTGCTACCTGTCGCTGCAATATATACGAGTAAAACGTGTATAATTCTATTTTTAAAATAAACACTTATTTTTCCTTACACGTCTTGATCATATTTATAAGTGCTAGTTATTATTATAAAACATAGTGTCACCTCTAGCCTCAAGTGCATTGACTTTTTAAATAAAAAACTATCAATAACATTCAATGTCTGAGGTTTTGTGTCTATCTATTGTGGTAGACAATCATCGAATGATATATCGTTAATTCTACAACATTCACAGTTCAGGAGTGTAATTACAAAAAAGATTTAAAAAAAAGAACATTTTCTTTCTTTCTTTTTTTCCTTCTTTCTTTTTCCTCTTTTTTCTAGCTTAAACAAATGTGAAATTTGTAAGATTTAATATGAGTTTCTATTAGGATTTTTGCCTTAAGAGTGGTTTCGCACTACATTCGATTCGAACCCGTGAGAGTATGGTTACGGGTCATACGTTTACGTAGCCGTAGAACCATTTCATTACAATAAATTAGTGGCGGGGGCGAGCACACGCACTTTACTGCACTAGTGCGTAAAACTGTCAATTGTGTGCCTAAAAGCTGTGGGATAAGAGCGAGTTTTTAACGGATCGGATTTGGATCGGATGTAGTGCGAAACCGCCCTAACAATAAGCGGCAAAACGTTCACATTCGGTCACATTATAAAAATAGAACAAAATTATTGATACTTTGAAGGATTGTTTGATGATAACCTCAAAAAAAAAACAGTAAATTGTATGCCTAAAAGCAATACGAATAAGAGCGGATTTTCGAGTAAATAGTACTAAAAAATAAATATCTACTTTTTATTATTTTTATAAAATCAAGAGACGTGAACGTCAAAAACCAAGAAAATGCTAACATAATCTTTTTGCAAACAATTTAAAACGAATCTAGCTACTAACACGCAGTCATGTCTCCAATAAAGGTCCAGACTTTGCCAATAAAAATAAAATTTACACTACTTAATTCCATACAATATATCGACACCAGCTTGCAGCCACCAAGATATGAACCCAGGAGGTGAATGAACTGAACAATGGATTTTTTGTTTGCACCGTTAGTGCAAAAAGCATATAAATCGAAAGCCAAAACATGCAAGTCACTACGAATAAAAAGAAGTTAAAAATAGAATCAGTAAGATAATGTAAATACAAAAAATAAAACCGACTTCAAAAAAACACCAAAAAGTGCAAAATATCTTTAATTTCGGAAGTCGGTGTAAAATAACGAAGAGACCAAACTATTATAGAAACACTTTTAGGTGTTTTTTTTTTTTGTAAAAAGTTTTTTATTTCACACTTTTTAGTTGTAGTACCCCTCAGCGAAACTTAAATAAACAGGTACCTTCCGCCATTCGGTTCCATCATCAAATCATCATGGCAATTCTAATAATACCAAACACGGCTAGGATACACTGATTTAATACAAAGTTCCGACTCTTACTTACCTTCCGTCTTCATCATCAGATCATTTCTATGTATCCTCTTCTTCCTATAGTCAGCCACCGACTACATGTATAAACAAAGCAATTTTACTTGTTACGACAGTTCTGCTATGGTTTTTTGAAGAATTCCGTTCTATATCTTCGTAGTTCATCATCAGATCAAAACAATATTTCTATGGGACCAACTCGGAGGTACAATTTAAAAAAAAAAAACAAAAAGTTTCAAAATCGGTCCACAATTGACCGAGATATCGGTGAACATCCGTATAAAAACGACAGTTTTGCTATGATTTTTCGAAGAGTTTCGTTGTACATCTTCGAAGTTCATCATCAGATCAAAAAGATATTTTTATGGAACCAATTCGAAAGTATAATCTTTCAAACAAAACAAAAATTTTCGAAATCGGTCCACAATTGACCGAGATATCGGTGAACATACATAAAAAAAAATGCATACAGCCGAACATAGAACCTGCTCCTTTTCGAAGTCAGTTTAAAATTACCCTTTTGTACCTGGGACGTACTTAATAAATGGCAAGTGACGTATATCGCGAAAAAATATGCCAAGTTTAGTTAAGTTAAGTTTATTTATGTTCGTATAACCTGTCAAAATGTACTGAATTTGGCAGTTTTTTTTCGCGTTTTCAGGTTTGGTCCCATAGTAAAAGTTGTTTGTAATCATGACTACAATCACGTGTCTAAGTATCGTTCACTAATTACCAGTCACCCTATATAATTATATAATAGATATTATAAAATGTATATAATATTTGAAGATAATATAATACAGACAAAAACGTACCTTTAATTTCACTTCCTGCTGCCTTTGACACCGTTACCAGCGGTACCTGAAAATGAAAAAAACATCTTTATTTTTTCTGGTTTATTGTCTTTGGATATGTATTAGAGCAGTGGTAGTCCAGTGGTAACTGCCCTGACTTTCTATTTGTAGGTCACGGGATCAAACCCAGCCAGGCACATTACTTTTTAATTTCTTTGATTACCACTGCTGTCAAAACGGTGATAGAAAACATCGTGAGAAAACCGGCATGTCCTAGAACCAAAAAATAGAAGACATGTGACATCCACCAGATCGCACTGGGCCTTATGGAGAAAAGGCCTGAGTCCTAGCAATGGGAATATTATAAGACCGCTTTTGCTTATTAATTATTAGATAAGTTATAAATGATAAATAAAAGATTTTGCAAATAGTTTTTTAAAAACACTTTTACACGTCAATTTTTTTTTCGTCAGTTTAAACTAGATGAGGTCGGTGTTTCCTAGCTGACTACCCTGAGAAGAAACACCGAAACGAAGTCAGGGGTCAAAATCTCTTTTAAAGTCTATACAGTACACATGAATGGTCAAATCATATGAGAACCATGGAGTCTGAGATGGTCTTTTGAAGAAAGAACCAGAGTTCTGAGTGGACCTGTCCAGTCAGTGCAAACATTTGTCAGTATTCGTGTAGCTCAACTCAGGACTATCTAGGAGCTCAACGACGACTTAATAATTGGATCTCTTCATCAGTCGTAATCTCAATTCAATGGTTTCTGCCACGGAAACCTTGTTAGAAAGAGTTTCGGTGAAAGACACATGTGGATTTTATTCAGTAAATCTAACACGTCGTCACACTCCAGCCTAGAGCGTAAGAAGTAATTTGATGGTTACCCACATCAAAAAAAAAACTTGAGGTTTTTAACCAGCCAGTATAGTTATTGTAACGTCATCTTACACAAAAAAAAAAGTGTAGTTTAACCTCTAAAATCGACCCGTCTGTTTTTTTTAATTATTATTTATTTACAAGCTTGTTTTAAAGACTATTACAACACAAAATATAGGAGAGGAGACTATAAATTAAATGTAAACTTTAATTAAAAAGTTTGCTATTAATTTATGTATGTCAACTAAATAAATTAATGACACAGTTTAATTAAAAGGTTACCGATGCATAAAACAAATTGATATTATCACAATAAATCTTCAGCTGGCAACGGTTTTTGATGAAGATTCGCTGGCTATAGTACTTTAGCATAAAGGTATAGAAGATCCCGTCTGATGGTAAGTACGATTGCAACACTACTTACTTATCATCAGGTGGGATTGCAGTCAAGCACTAAAAGAAACAAAAAAAGAAGCGAATGAAAATGAGGCTATATCCAAACGGGTGATACCTTTTTACATTACTTCGAATTATCAAATGTAAGTAATATGGGACAAGGGCAGGAAGAAGAACAATGACCAAATGACTTTTTCAGCTCTGGGCGAGACGAGAGGGGGTGTCAGACTTTTACAGACTGAAATCCACCGTATGTTGCTCTGGCAACTGCACAAACTTTTTCAAACAATCTGCAGACTTAGAAGGCATTGGCTCTAACTGACCACTGATCAATACTGATCCTGATAAATCCTGTTGATATCTCTACGGCGCGTGTGGAATCCGGCTTCACGGACGATGAGCTACCCATTGTTCACACGGCTTGATGGATGGCATAGATAGGTAGAGATACATGATACCGAGTTAGAAGAAATGGAAAGCGATCTCCTCCTTCTTGGTCAGGTAGTAATGTGAACGATAGTCCCCGGTCAGGGACATGGCCTTGTGGGTCGGGACCTCAAGGAAATGTCAGCAAACCGTAGGAGCCTAGCAGGGTCGAAGCCTACTGGGACCATGAATAATGTGAAAGTAAAACCCGGGGCCCTGGAACGAAGGCAAAGTAGGAAAAGGAAAAGGACACTAACCCCCGTTCCGCCCAAGGGCGGGAGATGTAATTGGTTAATTTTCCCACCAAAAAAAAATATACGAGTACATGTTGACCGGGAGTAGCATCCCGGAGACTTTCTGTCATCGGAAGCACAGGTTTGGTGACAGCAAGTAATAGGTAGCTCACGATCCATCATCAAATCAAATCAAAATCATGTTAACTTTTTTTAATTAATATAAACTAGTGTTTGACTGCAATCCCACCTGATGGTAAGCAGTGATGCAATGGTGAGGATGCAATGGTGGTGAGGCGCGCCAGTTTATTAAGAGCTTATTCATTCTAGCCTTGAGCACACCTAAATTATAATCGGACGGGAAGACCGCAGCCGGCAAACTGTTCCAGTCCTTCAGTGTAAGCGGTATAAACGACGAGGCAAAACGCTTAGTCCGGACCGCAGAAGTTTATTTAACTGATATTAAATAGGTATAATCTTGATTATTCTTTGAATAAATCAAGAAGGTTTAGTATGCAAATCATGAGATCACTGTCTCGTGAGGCTTTGAGTATTTATAGGTCTTATTTATCTTAATTGAATAGTCTGGTCCTAAATAAAGCCTTCAATTTACAAAAGAAATTTTGTGGTACTTACTTTAAAATCTAGAAAGATTGTTGAATAAAATAAACTATTAAATATAACTAGCTGTAATAGCGACTTAATTTTCATACCTTTGTATTATAAAATCCATTAAGGCTTAAATTTTGAGAATCCTTTTTATCGAGCACTTTCTTCCATCGGCTTTATGTTATTATTTCTCAAGATTTTACTTTGTGTTTTCTTTTTGACTGGCCTCCGATATAGCAGTCAGGATCAGTAGACCAACAGGTCTACTAGTCCTGACTGCTATACCGGAGGTCATGGGCTCGATTCCCAACGATCATTTATTCTGTCTGGGTGTTATTTATCTATAGCATGTATGTATTTAGATCAGGAGCGGGTTTTTTTATGGTAGATAGGTAAAATCATCCAATGACAAATCCCGTCCTTGGGCGGAGCGGGAAGTAGTGTCAGACTCTTACTGACTAAAAACCTACCCCTTTCTTCGTTGCCTATCGTACCGGGGCCGGGCCTTCCTTTCGGAAACTGACCCATGACCCAAGATTTATTGACTGTCTATTTTTCAATTTATTTAGATTGATAATGTATTTAGAAATATATAAGTAGGTTTATCAGTTGTTTAGTACCCATAACACAAGCTCTACTTAGCTTGGGACTTGAAGCCGACCCACAAAATGCGGAATACATAAAACAGGGTAAAAATATTAATATAATTATGAATATACGCCGAGATAGCTATATAAAGGCTATATAAAGAACCTTAATTCAATCTTAATTATATCAATATCAATATTGAACTAGACGGCGTTGTGTGAATAATCCCATACAATAACTCGGATAATTTAATAAAAACAAACCTTTAAAGTTCACAAATTCTCGAACGAATACAGAAGACCTTTCGAACGCGTATTTTCTACCATAAAATTCCCAAATTTGACACTAATGATTTTTCTCCACATTTTTTTATCAAACCCCTCTTCGCTGGAGCACGCTCCGTTGAAGAGTAATCTCATGGGGTACTTTACGAGGCAACTTCAGCAGTTTTAAAGTAATCATTTGACTTGAATGGGTTGTTATTAGTGACTTATAGTCTATTTTTGCCCGATTCTCAGGTGAGAACAAAATAATTTGACTTGCCTGTTGGTTTAGTGGCTAGCTGCCCTGACTGCTATGCCGGAGATCGTAGGTTTGAGATTTCTACCCAAGATAAATTGCTCTTGCAACCAGCTGTGCGATGGCGCCTAATGCCCGCTATAACCTGCCACGACCTGTGTTGTACTTAGTGTCGATGGCGTCCAATTGGCGGCCTTTTTTAAATATTTTTAGAAAAAAATATAACATGGTGTAAAAATTATTAAAATTCATTCAGTTACTGATTCTGAACAAACTATATTCAGTCCCCCTAGCCAAGTTACAATCGTTTCGTTTAGCGTGAACGCTTGGAGTGACCCACACCCCCAAATCCTTTGTTCTGACGTCACCTCAACGCTGAGTCACGTGGTTGGAACAAAGGAATTGGGGGTGTGGCCAACTCCAAGCGTTCACGCTAAACGAAACGATGGTAACTTGGCTAGAAGGGCAGGTTTCGTGTATCCTAAAAATAATGTTGTATATCTTCTATTTTCACGCGAGACGAAGCCGCTAGCAAAAGCTAGTTATATTATATTTTGACAACGGCAATATGACATACACACATTATTATCAATGTAAACAGGTTCTAGCTTAATTGGTTAGGCAGTTTGTAAATAACATCTTGTTTTGTAGCACCAATTAACACAACACAATACAATGCATACAATAAACAATAAAACATGTCAATATTTTCGTTCCCTCTATCAATTCAATCGAAGTACCTACGTGGCCAATAAATTGAACTAAAATGGCTGTTGTTGCTATAGTTACATGCGCTTCGATTGTGACCCGCATTGAAGCGTGTATTACACCACTCGATATTCCGCACAAGTTACACAGACTGTCTTAAAGTTTACTTCCGAGTAAGACAGTCTGACCCTTATTACACTACGCGACGTCGACAAAACCGGTCGGAATGTCGAGTGGTGCAATAGACCCTTTAAAATCGATCGCCATCGAATGTGCAGTTATAGATTTTCGGGTGTCAATCGAAGTGGGGGGCTGCGCGTAACCATAACAACGGGTTCAACTTATTTGCCACGTACTATACTACATATTTTGGTGTACAATAGTTTTATTCTTCTTCTTTTTCTTCTTCATAAAAAGGTAGGTCATTGAAAATAGATTCTTAAACCAGTTCTACTACATAATTGGCAGTAACGACAAACTATTAGAATAATATATTAATTACTTTCCAAGTCCAAGTTCTCGCCTAAAAGACTATTAGACAAACGTGTTTATCGAGTTTCAGTACCTCTACCATGAGTTTTAAGCAATAGTATTCGTCGCTACTCGATATCGACGCCGTAAATATTTTGTATGGCAAATTTTGGTTCTGCAAGTGACCGCTAGAGGCGCTGCAAAATTTGCCATACAAAATATTTACGGCGTCGATATCGAGTAGCGACGAATACTATTGCTTAAAACTCATGGTAGAGGTACTGTACTGTTGGAATACTGTTTAGGTTTGTAGTTACATAATTTACTTACACAATATTATATTTATTAAGTGATCTTGACTAGATAATACAGACCAGATGCTATTTTTAAACTATTTTTGAGTAGACAGGCATTGTTATTTCGTTTTCCTTTGTGCGTAAACAAATTATATTTACGGGCTTATGGACGTAGAGCAATGGGTAGATCGCTTTTAATAATATAACAATAATAGTCCTTTATTATCAAGCAACTAACGGTTTTACCATACGCCAAGCCCAATCCCGATTTCATTTAGGTTCCCAAAATGGTCACGCAATTCTAAACCAATTTGGCGCTAGCATCGAATTCAAGAGTAAAAAACGTCACAATTCCAATGTCGACCGATCGTAATTAAAATCAAGAGTAAGCTCCGGGGCTGTAAGGTCGACCGAGCCCAGTTATAAACGGTAGTACGTGCGTCTTAAAGAGTTGTCAGCAAAATCGTGAGGGCTCATCTAATGACTTCTCCTATCTAGGGTGTAGCTAGAAGGCGAGTCAAAAATTTTCAGACAAAAATCAATGCTCTTCAGATCCCTTTGCATACCAGGGCCACGACAATTCTTTCGAAATCCTCCTATTTTTTTATCGTAGAGGCCTGCTGGGTCGCGACGACTTTGCTGTAAGCCTCTAGCTTACATGGAACAAGCATAGGACATTAAGCCCGACTTTGTACATTTTTATGCTCTTTATTTTAATACCCGCCCCAGCTCCGCACGGATGCCATGGTGATATTAAATATATAATGCATGTATTATACATATAAACCTTCCTCTTGAATCACTCTATCTATTAAAGAAAACCGCATCAAAATCCGTTGCGTAGTTTTAAAGATGTAAGCATGCATAGGGACAGACAGCGGGAAGCGACTTTGCTTTATACTTACTTAGTGATAGTGAAGTAAATAAATATTATACCTTTTATACACCGTTAAATTTTAGTCGTTTTTATCCCGCGGAGGGTCGATTCGGTACATGAAATACTATCGATTTGTTAAGAGAAAATTAAAAAATAAAGTACTTCTTTTTTAAACTCGAATTAATTTACGCATGTACGAAATTAATTTCTTTAAGTAAACGTCAGCTGAGCGAGGCCAATGAACTGTAGGTAGTTAGTACGCAACGACTGACAACTACCTGCAAGGTCATTGACTCATTTACTTAAAGAAATTAATTTCGTATACACGTATATTAATCCGAGTTTTTGAAAAAAAATATTTTGTTTTTTAATTTTTTCATTACAAATCTATAGTATTTCATGTACCGAATCGACCCTCCGCGGGATTAAAACGACTAAAATTTAACGGTGTATTCATGCTATAGCGGATTAATTTATAAAATAATAGAAACAGTTCCCAAAACTTGCGTCAGTAAAAAACCGAAACCGGTATCACACTTTATGATTTCCTTGCAAACCGAATGAAGTATAAACAATTTTTCTATCATAATAGATTTTCACAGATAGTCGATAATTTTATATTAGCACTTATTCACGTGATTAAATAGAACTACGTCATTATAGGAGATGCAAATAATATTATTTTTGTCGATGACACAGGGGCTTCTACGCAAGACCCTGTGTGCAAACCATTTTTATTTTTGATGTGGGAATTAAATTATCAAATAACTTCACTCGTTGTGGGTGGAGTGACAGGGAGGATCAGATTTTTACTGACTAAAACCCACCTTTGTGCCATCAGTTGCATTTGCCTTTCAGAAATCACCGGCGGAAATAGGGGGGCTCATTAGATTCGTCTTGACCTGAGTGCTATACAACTCATAATGATGACAAAAAATGTCGGGGTTTTCTGCCTGATCACTGAAAAAATATTTTCGCTTGAATCCTGCGGCTTAGCGCCATACCAAAACCTTTGAAGTTTTCGTTTCGAGTGCAAGCAAAAATGAACTTAACGGCGATCAGGCGAAAGTGTCTTTGATAGTACATACCCTGAGATTTTGAATTAAGTTACTTTTGATTAAAGAGCAAAAACAAGTCATTAGTCGGGTCTTCATACAGCGAGCAGCCTCGCGAGGCATTTGCCGCGCGGAGCAGCTCAGTTAGTGTAGACGTGCCTCGTCAGATGCCGAAAAATAAAAATCAATGGCATGTCCACATTAACCGCGCGGCAAATGCCTCGCGAGGCTGCTCGCTATGTGTGCACCCGCCTAATTACACATTTGCGAGACAGAACAAAGATTCTCCTCCATAGCTAGCAGACACTTTTAATTCAATTATATAGCTATTAATGAACGAGTGCACTCATTTTCCCTATTGTTTGAGCTCAAAATAAAATACAAACGTTAGTAGACATTGCACAAGCGGCAACGTTTTTTATTCTTTCTGCTAATATTATAATGTTTTGTGAGAAACCTTGATGTGGCTATTGTCTAATTAAGTACTTGGGGCGTATGTTTAATGTAAAATAGTTAGATTATTATTGATATAATTATGTGGTAACCTACTTACGTGGGCCCATCAGGTAAATACACCGCTACATTATGATCGTTTTAATCCCGTGGAGGGTCGATTCGGTACATGAAACACTATTTATTTGTAAAAGTAAACGTCAGCTGAGCGAGTTCAATGCTGTCGGTAGTTAGTTCGCAACGACCGATAACGAAACCACCTACAAGGTCATTGACTCGTTTGCTTAAAGAAATTATTTTCGTACATTTTTTTTTTTTTTTTTTTTTTTCGTACATGCGTATATTAATTCGAGTTTTAAGAAAAAAAGTACTATATTTTTTGTTTTATCTTTACAAATTGATAGTTTTTCATGTAGCTACCGGATCGACCCTCCACGGGATTGAAACGATCAAAACTTAACGGTGTATAAAATATGTTTATCAGTTGTCTAGTACTCATAGCACAGAGATCTGCCATCTAGTCCCAAACTAATTTGGGACTAGATGGCGATTAAATGCTTCCTGTATCTGCCCATGCGACCTCTGCTTCGCAGTTTACCTCCTCTCTGATAACAAACCACAAAGACACCAATGTCAGTCGAATTAGGTCGTTCACGACCAAAGGAAGGAAATTATCGTCAGCAATTATGATTTCACTTTGAACGCGACAAGTCGTAAGGCGTTGATTGGACTTGCGACTGATTTAATGACAGAGTTGCGATTTGCATTTGCGACTGATTTGTAGCTTAATGGGTCGTTATACACACATGCTTAAACATGAAAGAACTAACTAGAAAAAAAGTGTTTTATTTTAAATATATGCTGCAGACATTTATAAAGAAAAATAAAAACAGGTTTGACCTTTGAGTTTGTTTTGGTGTTTCTTCTCGGAGTAGCTAGGAAACACCGGTCTCATCTAGTTAAATTGAAGAAAAAAAAAAAATTATTTACTTCCAAATTTTTAAATCTTTTATATAAAAATGAATAGCTGTTCGTTAGTCTCGCTAAAACTCAAGATCGGCTGGACCGATTCGGCTAATTTTAGGTTTAAAATATATGTGATAGTCCAGGGAAGGTTTAAAAGGTGAGAAAATATTACTATTAGGCATTACGAAGTTTGCCGGGACAGCTAGTCTTATTATAAAATATATAGCAACACCGCGAAAACTTCTCACGGTTTATCTGTGTGATGGCGACCCATAATACAACATTTATTTAATAAATATAATGATAGTACGTAACTACCTAACAATCACACGTTATACTTTTGTGTATAGAAACGTGCAAAAACATGTAAAAGTGTTTTTTAAAAACCTATTTCCAATATAAATAACATTTATCAAGAGGCGAAATTCAAATTTTCTTAAGTTTATTTTAGTGTCGATTTATATGTTGATTAAAATATATACTTATTTATATAAAACAGATAAAAACCAAACCCGACAAAAAAACTGGTTACTTTTTTAAGATGTTTATATATTTTTCTGGTTTTAACCAGAAAGGCACCAATGTCAGTCGAATTAGGTCGTTCACGACCAAAGGAAGAAAATTATCGTCAGCAATTATGATTACACTTTGAACGCGACAAGTCGTAAGGCGTTGATCGGACTTGCGACTGATTTAATGACTGAGTTGCGACACCAGATACCAGATTGATACCAGATTTATCTGGTATGAATTGTTAAATGAAACGTGAATTACTGTATTTGACGCAAATAGTCTACATTATAAAAACAAACTAGTCGTTTGTAGATTAACAAAAAATTGTACACAAGGCTAACTCACATCCTTAGCCAAAAATCGTTTTGATAAATTTAATGATTTGAATAAGAACAAAAAAACATGGTAAGTAATTTTCGACCAACCTCGATCTACGTAAGCGTATTTTTTGGTTATTATTTTATGTATGATAATAATTTAGGAATTTATGACATCAGAATGAAATATATTTAGAATAAATGTAAACTAGTTTGTGCCAGCAGTTTCACGCACGTGAACACCGAAAAAACACTTCAAAGGATCAAAAACCCAAGATATAAAAAGTATCTTGCGTCCTATTCTAGGACTTGGTCTGAATGTGTGCCAAGTTACATCCAAATGCAATTAGCCATTAAGATATTTTTTTTCTACAACTTTCACACAACTCCATTTAGTCCCAAACTAAGCAAAGCTTGTACTATGAGTACTACACCTGATACACTGAACTTATATATTTCTAAATACATACAGATTATAGATAAATTACACCCAAACACAAGACAAATGATCATGCTCATCACACAAATATTTGTCCTGGGTGGGAATCGAACCCACGACCTCCGGCATAGCAGTCAACAGGTCAGTCAAAGATTTGAAGAGGTAACAGACAGACAGAGTTATTTTTGTATTTATTATATTAGTATCGAAATATGCATAATCTAATATATTGCTCTTTTAATCCGCACAAAAGTTATGAGAAAATTAAATCAACATTTGTGACATAAATAAACATCTGTAATGAATTTTAATAGAATATTAGGTATGACACAGATCCTTTACGCAATATAAACGACGGCAAATTGAATTTTAATTCAAAATCATTCATTCTAAGTCTTAATACGAAAGCAATTCAAAACTGTGCTGCGAGGTTGGTCAGAAGAGTGACCGTAACCCTGGAACGATGTGGGCAACTGAAGGATCGCATTTGAGTTTTAGTCAGTAAAAGTTGGACACTCACTCTCGCTATAAACAGGATGAGAAAAATATTTGATGATTTCTCACTAAAAAAAACAATACTACACGGATTTCACCACGCATGCGGAACAATTCTGCATTCGGGGCTGCGCCCCGATATCACACCCCGAATTGCACGTTTATTACATCCATTACAATGAATACTTGTATGAAAAGGACATTATTTTGCGGTATTTACGCATGCGGAGCGTCCCGCATGCGTGATTAAAGCTGCACCTTATTTAAAACACTCTTAATAATAATAGAAAATTGACCTACAATGTACGATTTCAGTAAGTCTATTCAGTGAAAAATCACCTAAAATGTTTTTCTTTATCATGCTATTTCTGTTTTTAGTTTAAAGTTTCAAAATCAACTGCCATTTGATTTTTTTAATACTATCCTACTTATATAATTGATTTAGCTCTAAATTATTATAATATTAGTGTGATTTCCCACCCAAAAAAAACGTAATTAATTTAAGTTTTGTCGCACGCTTTTGCGACTAATCTGCCCATCCGTACACACCCTAACAAAACTGTAGCAATAATCGTCAACGTAATGACTTTCCTTATTCAAGATTTTTTAACCCCGATTAAGCAAGAGTTAAACAATTGGCATTGTCTTAAAGTCTTAATTACTCATTACTAATGTTGAAGTACGAATTGCAACGCTTTAACCTTTCAACTCGCTTCTGCCAGCGGCTTCGGTCGCGTGGCAGTAGAAAATGATCCGAAGGAATTTCAGAAATCGATACAACAAGTAAGTTAGGAACCTTTCAAATCTGGTACAAATCGGGTAGAAGGGGGAGCTGTCATGAAACAGAAAAAGGTTGCACAAATTGAAATGTGTGTGTAAGGGAATAAAATGAGGATCCAAAGATTATGTGGAGAAATTTATATGCACACGGGCGAAGCTGCAACCAGCTATACCTTAATAAAAACCATATCATTTGATAATTTTTTAGAAGAAACCAAACTCAATATCTATTTTAACCGTATAAAGCATAAAAGAAAAGCGTAAAAGGTTGAATATGCAAATGTCAAACAATGAAAAAAAAAACAAAATCGTGTGCAACATTTGGGCGCGTTGGAAGGCGTCAAAAAGTTGGGCAACACTAGCGGCATCGCAGTAGCAGTAGCGAGATGTTACAACATTCTGCATTTAGCTCATCACGTTATTGAAACATACCTACGTTTTACTCTAATTTTTATACGACTAGTGCAATATGAATACACAGAATTTGTAGATCAATAGTTTTATATACACCGTTAAATTTTGGTCGTTTTAATCCCGTGGAAGGAAGATTCAGTTTTTTTCTAAAATTAATTTCGTACATGTGTAAATTAATTGGAGTTCAAAAAAGAAGTACTTTTTTTTCATTTTTATCTATAAAAATCGATAGGGTTTCACGTACCGAATCGACCCTCTGCGGGATTAAAACCAACAAAATTTAACGGTGTATAAGCAATTTGCCCCCTAGACAAGTTACGATAGTGTCTTTAAGAGTGAACGCTTGGAGTAGGCGACGCCTCCAATGCCTTTGTTCTGATGTCATCTCAACGCTCAGTCACGTGGCTAGAACAAAGGAATTGAGCGTGGCAAACACAAAGCGTTTACGCTTAACGAAACGATAATAACTTGGCTAGAGAGGCTGGAGTTGAAATTCGTACAGAAGGACAAGTTTTTGACATCTATATAGACAAAAAACAAAGTCGTGTTAGTTATACTATTTATGATTCAAGAACGGATGGACCGATTTTAATTTTATTTGCTTTATTGGGTCCGTCTCCGTTACGAATAAAATAAAATCGCCTCGTCGTTTATACCGCGTACATCGAGGGACTGGAACTGGCCTGCTGCGATATTCCCGTCCGATTATAATTGAGGTGTCTTCAAAGCTAGAGTGAATAGGCTCTTAATAAACTAGTGCGTCTCATCATCAACGATTGCATCACTGCTTACCATCAGGTGGGATCGCATTCAAGCACTAGTTTATATAAATTAAAAAAAAATACTGTCAAATACATTCGTCTCAGACATTCCATCGGTTAGTCAATCATTCCATCATTCGTTGACTATTATAGTTGTCAAAAAATAAAAGGCTCGTTTTGACATTTGTATTTTGACTACTTAGCGACTTTTCTGGTGTAGTGTAATAAGGGGTCTGGTGTAATAGTAGATATTTTAGATATTTTAGTAGTAGATACACAGAATGAGCCCAAGTCGTCGACAGTGCATAGTGTTCATGATGAATTTTCAGCAATAGTTAGAAAAGGACAAGCGTCCTTTTTGGACAGATGGATCACTAAAAAAAGACAATTTCCGCAAAAATCTGTAGCAATAAAAACGCCACAAAGCATAAGTCTTAAAAAGCAAAAAACAGCTAAAGCTAAACAGGATCGAAGCAATTTTGCAAAACTGGTTCAATGACGCACTTGCTATAAGACCTTCCAAGAGGTCCTGGAGCTAAACAGGTTTCCATATAGTGAATGTTTTGAACATTGGGTATATTCTCGAACGTAATTTTTTTGTACACCACCTACTCGATTATGCACTTTTATATGTCATACAACCTAATGCCTACACCTAAAGCAAGTCATTCTGTCCCTAGAGATCAATTTAATATAGGCGTATAATTTGATTTGAATTCAGAATGTAAAAACCATTAAAAAAACTAAATGATAAATTATATTTATTTTGTAAATAGGTTTTTTACAAACACTTTTACACGTAAATCTAAATGTACAAAACTGCATGCTGGCTTACTAGCTCTCCTTAGTATAAAATTCGACGCAATTTGAGTGAACAACAAAACCCGCGCCCTTTTTGCTACTTTTTTTTATTGTTGATAAATAAGTTTGCGCTTGACCGCTATTTCACCTGATGGAAAGAGTCGTTGCGGTCGACGATGGAGCATGCTTAACTAGAAGTAACCTATTCACTTTAGACTTAAAGATTCCCGGGTTTTAGCCATCAGGAAACACAGTCCGGCAGAGAATTCCACTCTTTAGCTGTACGCACAATGAATGTGTTCCCAAAACATTTTGTGCGTATAGATGTAATGTCCACCATGTACCGATGACGCATCGCCGTACACCTGGTGGTCCGATGATGGAACTGATTCTCAATCGACACGACTACATGCACACCATTAAAGTTGAACTAGCGACACATGTGCTTTATCACGCGACTGGTGCCCGTTGTGGGCGTCCGTTTAACGCAGTTTCGGGCTTATAAGTGTCCGTGTATATGTGAAATAAAATTAATGACTTTAAGCTAAAGGAAAGAGAGCATGAACATGAATAGATGATAATCTTGATACTTGACCATGGTCAAACCGACGGATGTGGGGAAATACTGACGTCGCAGCCGTAATAAGCTAACACATACTATGGCTGAGTAAATAGTAAGTTGTGTGAAGGTCGGTGAGAATTGTAGATGTGACGGTATACATTGATGGTTTATTAGGCATTGAGCTTGAGGATTTTGATGTTCATGCGGCATCAGATTGTGCTGGTAAGTCTGTAATTTTAGTCGGTATTGCGCATAGATGTTTTGGAACTTGATGGTTATGATGTTAATAATTTTTATTTACTTATTTAATGTAAAGTGCAGAAGATTAAGTAATGTAGGTACTAGGAAGATTTATAAAATAAGGTGATATTATGAGTTGATGACTTACTAATACATATTTTTCTGGTCTGGCATAAGCAATAGGGAGGGTCAGACTTTAATTGAACCCGTGATCCTTTGGAGCACCCCCATGCCCTTATGAGGGCGATCAGCAGCGGCGAACTCTCGCGCTGGAAACTGGTACAGACCATGGTCTTCAGGAGTGACGACTGCCTGCCATTCTTCCTCGATCAGGCGAGGAGAAATAGCAGGCGGTCGTCTTCTTCTGCAAAGCAGTAATGCTAGCAAAGGAGGCGACCGGGCGTGTAAAGGAAACCGACATCCTCAAGCCAGCGTCGCTTCCCCCGGCCCAGACTCTGACCCTGGTTTATAGTCACCGTAGGGGTGTGTTTGCGGACTACAAGCCATGGCAGTGTTCCACGCGCACCTTAACACTTCGATCCACAACTACCCAACTTGTTCATACAAAAGTAGACTCTAAACATCGGAATTAAGGCCTATAGTGGCGTGGATGTGAGAGGACACCGGTGTCCTCTGAGCTAGGACAGATTAAAGAGATGTTAGCAAAACTGTAGGGGTCCAGCAGGGCCAAAGCCTACTGGGGCCATGGGTTAACTTCGAACGCAAGGTAAAAGGAAATAGTGTGTGGTTTTAGTCAGCAAAAGTTGAAAAACGCCCTGCCTCTTCCTCGAATAAGAGAATCATGGGATGATTTCCCGCCATAAGAACAACCGTCTTCCTTCAGTCGGCCTTTATAATCCAGGGCCACGGGTACACATATGGCTTACTAATACCTAATTACATTTTTTTCGGTTACAAGGTTTAATAACAAAACTATTAATAAATTTTCCTCAATGACCGCTGTTTGACCATTATCCTTAGAGCGGTTTTGCACTACGTCCGATCCGAATCGGATCCAAACCCGTAAAAGTATGATCCGTCGTAGCCGTAGAACTATTTCATTACAATAAAATTGTGGCGGGGCGAGCACGCGCACTTTTCTGCACTAGTGCGGAAAACTATCAATTGCGTACCTAAAAGCGGTGGGATAAGAGCGGATTTATCTCGGATCGGACGTAGTACTTCGCAAAAATCGACTGCATCTTATGACACTTAGATCCACAACTACCAAACTTATTCATACAAAAGTAGACTCTAAACATCAGAATTAAGGCCTATAGTGGCGTGGATGTGAGAGGACACCGGTGTCCTCTGAGCTAGGACAGATTAAAAACAAAGGTCAGATGTGTAGTCCAGATCCAGTGTGGATTGGTCAATTCCACACGCCTTGAAACTTTTTGTTCTAGGTATATCCGGTTTTAAAAAACCTTTCATCAACTCACTCTTCATTTAAGGAGACGACATTTCCTTAGCTCACACCAAACACATAACTAAACAAAGATTCGAAGTCCACGTCCTGTCTCATGATATTTTCGCGCGTATTGACTTATGAAATATAATTGCGAAGTTCAAATGACGCATTCGTTCTGAGAATAAAAAACAACAACATTTATTACAAAGTCACGATGACCAAGCATCATTAGAACTTGGATATTATTAACCCATCATCATTTTCATGGCGGTTTTTAAAGCCGAGTTCAGACTATTCTAACGTAACATGCAATGAAACAGAATTTCCAGTGAGGACGCAAACACAGCATTTCAACTATGTGAGTAAGGCCGTGTTTACGGAGACGCGGCGCGTTGGGCGTTTCGTCATACATTGCAGCTGCGGGCCGCGTCATCGCTCGCGCAAATACAAACATATGGCAATGTACCGCCCGACACGCCGCGCAACGCGCCGCGTCACTGTAATCGAGCACTAAGTCATTGATATATTATAAGGGTAGATACATTACGCGCTAACATCGCAATCAGAAAACCTGGACTCGAAACTCACACATCTACGGTCAGTGTCATCAGTTCATCACAGTCGCAAACCTATTTTCAGTGAACTGATAGACAAGGACAGAAATAAGAGCCGGCGGTATCGTGCGAGCGAAATAGCATTAGCCGCCAAATGTTTGTGATCGTGCTATATAGGCTCAATTTCTAGAGGCAAGTCACCTATTTTCCGCTTCATGGCGAAATGGCGTCAGCGACTATCGCAACCTCGTTCGGGGCGCGCCACAATTGGGGCGATAAGGCCCATCTTTGAGGCATGGCTGGAAAGACCTCACGGCGCTCTCAACTTCCGCACAACGCAGGTGCTTACCGAACACGGAAAGTTCGCTAAGTACCTGTTCCGGATTCGTGCGGAGGATTCGCCCGGGTGTCGCCACTGTGCGGAACACCCGGAGGACACGGTGGAGCACACTGTAGAGGTGTGCCCCGCCTGGGCGGAGCATCGCCGTGTCCTCGTGGGGGCGATCGGCGGCAGCGATCTCTCTCGCCGGGCCTTGGTTCAGGCCATGGTCCGTAGTGAGGAGGGATGGCAGGCGGTCGCCTCCTTCTGCGAAGCAGTAATGCTAGCAAAGGAGGAGGCCGACCGCATCAGACAGAGGCAACGGGGCGCGGCGTGAAGGATAGATTCGGTACATGAAACACTATCGATTTATAAAGATAAAATTATAAAATAAAGTACTTTTTTTTTCTAAAACTCGAATTTTTATACGCATGCACGAAAATAATTTCTTTAAATAAACGAGCCCATGTATGAAGTTGTCAGTCGTTGCGTACTAACTACCTACAGTTCATTGACCTCGATCAGCTGACGTTTACCCTATGAATTTTGAATCCCTTAAGAATGTCGAAATATATTTCCGATATAAACAACCGTATCTTTTGTTTCGTTAACCTGAAAGTTTTATTTTATATGGAGCTACACCCTACTTTATATTAATACTTACATTGAGGCGATAATTTTAAATGAATTTAAAGCTAAACAAACTTTTGCAGCGCCTGCGCCTTCGTGAAAATAAATATCCAAAGATTGTATTCCCGGGATATAAAGTATTCAATAGGTTATTTAGTTAGAACATAGATTACTCGACCGTGAAGAAGTAATATACACACACACACACACACAGACACATACATACGAACTTTCGCCATTATAATCTTAGTATCTTGTAACCAATTAAACAAATCAAATAAAGAACAATAAACCGGTAATACAATTAGCAATCACACAGTTCATTCCATAATTGGAGCATACGGCGTTGCGCATAAGATACATGGTGGACATCCCACCCACACACGCAAATCGTTGTGAGAACACATTCATTGTGCGTACAGCTAAGGAGTGGAATTCCTTGTCGGAGTCCATGTTTCCTGATAGCTACAACCTAAGGGGTTACTTCTAGGCCAGCGTGCTCCATCGTCGAACACATAATCGCTTATCATCAGGTGAGATAGTGGTCCAACATGAACCAATACCAAAAAATAAAAACAAAAAGACCAAATGAGTGACGACAAGAGAGAAGTGGTGGCCTACTGGTGGCCCTCTTACGAGTTCAGAATAAGAATGCCTTTGTTGTGGGCATCGGTTATATACAAATGTTAAGCCTTGCGTGATCGAATCAGGAATGAAGATATCCGCAAGAAAACCAGGGTTGCTGGTATAGCACGGAGAATCGCCAAACTTAAGTGGTAATGGGCAGGGCACATTGCACGCAGAACAGATGGCCGTTGGGGCCGCAGGTTCTGGAGTGGCGGCCGCGTACCGGCAGACGCAGCGTTGGAAGGCCTCCCACAAGGTGGACCGATAACCGAGACGCACAGGACCGGCCATTGTGGCGACACTTGGGGGAGGCCTATGTCCAACAGTGGACGTCTTTTGACTGAAATAATGATGATGACGTTAAGACTTAATATTAAATTATAGTTCTATTATGTCCTGTCAATTAGGCATACAATAATAAAGCACAGATTGACATACATTCAAATATTTAAAATTAATATAAGCAAAAGAATGGTAAATGTCAAAAATACATAATTATTCAATCAATCAAGCTCTAATCTTTATCGATTAAGAATTCACGGAATTAATATTTAAATAGTGGAATGTCAATAGGTATTTTATTGTGAATTTTTGACGCCATACAATGAAACTTTTGTCAAACTGAGCCGTTTTATGCGGTACTTTAGCTATTTTTAGAGTTGTAGGTCGCAATTTCCAACCCAGTTAAACGCTTTACTGTGTGTAATTTATTTCATCGTCATTGCTCTCGACACGTGGAAACCTGTTCTAGAACCAAAAATTCAAAGACGTGTGATATTCACCTAGCCACCCAGCCCGCGTGGTGTATTACGGCCCAGAAAGGGGGCCTAAGTTCCAGTAGTGGAAACATTATAAGTCTGATTTTCTATGCTTATGCTTATGAGTGGCTAAAGAAGTGCAGGGAACACATCGCACCGTCGACTTGGGCTTAGTTCTTATAGAACGTACAGCTATTTATTGCTCACCGTCCGTAAACTTCCACCTACGGTAACCGGGTCTTCGCACTGCGACTGCCAATGCCACCTTCTTCACTCGCTGAAAGAGGCCATGGCGTAAGAAGCAAGAAGTCGCCACCACTGATTGCGTCCACGATAGAGCCCCAAAGCTTTAATGGACCAAAAACATATTCATAGTACCCAAAATCATAATAAAGTAAGAAGATTAATAACAATAAATATTTATTTGATCCAATAACATCAAATTACACGCAATACCTATACAATCTTGGGTTATAGATAGATACATAGTAAATATCTATGAACAGAATCTTGTGTACAAAATTGATGTGTATTTTAGGTCTGTACACACGAGTATGTTACCGGCAATCTGTTTAATTGGCTGACTGGCCTGTTGGTCTAGTGGTTAGTGGCCCTGACTGCTATGCCAAAGGTCGTGGGTTCGATTTCCACCCAGCCCAGGACCGGAGACGACGCCCGGGTGTCGCCACTGTGCGGACCGCCCGGTGGACACGGTGGAGCACACAGTCGAGGTGTGCCCCGCTTGGGAAGAGCAGCGCCGTGTCCTCGTGGGGGCGATCGGCGGCGATCTCTCGCGCCGGGGCTTGGTTCAAGCCATGCTCCGGAGCGAGGAGGAGTGGCAGGCGGTCGCCTCCTTCTGCGAAGCAGTAATGCTAGTAAAGGAGGAGGCCGACCGCCTTAGGCAAAGGCGGACACGCCGCCGCCGCCGCCGGGTTTCCGATCCCAATTTCCGGCCACCGTAGGCGCGGGCTCGCGGACGGTGGGCAATGGGTAGCTCGCTGTCCGTCCGTCCGGTAACAGACCGGTCCGAGCTCAGGTCGTCTACGGCGCGCACCGTTCCCGCGCGCCTCAAGGAGTTGTCAGCATACTGTAGGGGTCCACCAGGGCCGAAGCCTACTGGGGCCAAAGGTTATGTGAGACTGTCACCAAAGGCCCCAGGATAAAGGCAAGGAATGGAAAGGTAGGTTTTTTAGTCAGTAAAAGTCTGACACTGTTTCCCGCCCCACCCAAGGGCGGGATTCGTCATTGGATGATTTTTACCTACCACAAAAAAAAAAAAAAAAAAAAAAAAAAAAAAAAAAAAAAACCCAGCCCAGGACAAATGTTTGTGTGATGAGCACGATAATTTGTTCTGTGTCTGGGTGTAATTTATCTATAAGATACATAAGATATATGTATTTAGAAATATTATAAGTATGTTTATCAGTTGTTAAGTACTCAAAACACAAGCTCTTCTTAGCTTGAGACTAGACGGCGTTGTGTGATAGTTGTAGTATTATTAATATTATTAATTTAGGTATTCTATACAATACCGAATGCGCAGCAAGTAATGTGTGTAAAAGACGAGAGCAGGGAAGGAGGTGATGTAATTTTAAGGCACCCCGACACGGACATGTTAGGTTAGGGTTGTTTTTTTATTACCACCTGAAAAAAAGGCTTTTTTTAACCGTGTAAATGAGTCAATGACCATGTAGGTAGTTGTCAGTCGTTGCGTACTAACTACCTACAGGTCATTAAACTCACTCATCTGACGTTTACAGGAATTAATTTCGTACATTGCGTAAATTAATTAGAGTTTTTAAAAAAAGTACTTTGTTTTTTAATTTTGCCTTTACAAATCGATAGTGTTTTGTGTACCGAATCGACCTTCCGCGGGATTATGTATATTTAGTTAAGACCGTTTGTTAGGTATTTATTGGTTTCTTTGTGTTTTGTATTTTCTGTAATATCGCAATATTTAATCCAACATAGAAACTATGCATTATAATATATGATAATGACATATACCTACGACTTTCTTCTAACAAAAGAAGGCTCTCTAAGGTACATCGGCCCTGAGAAGAAAAGTTATTCGTGAGATAAAATTTCTCACGTGAAAGTGATTGACACAAAAATAGACATCCCATTCATTAGCAGTTTTAAGTTCGTATACATCATCTATATTGCTTACCGCTTGAGATACATTGTTTCCACGGCAGAACTCGTATTATAAAATAATGCGAGTTTTCTCAGATTTCATACAAAAATGGTTATAATTACTAAAACTAAAGACACAAAGAAACCAATAAATACTTAATTTCAAAAAAAATTAAACGTTCCTTTAGTACAAAGTTTATTTGAACTTTTAATTCCAAATCAATCCAACGATATAACACTACAAAGCAACTTGTTTAAAAAAACAACAATTTTATAATCTATTGTTTAGATTGAGACCGTTTGAATCCTAAACCAGGCAAGAAATGTTTTTTTTTTGTACCCAGACTTTCAGCTTTCAAACAAAAGCCTCGGGAACCCTAAACTAGGAATGCCTGTATTTTGGAATTCCATTGAAAACCGTACCTACAATCGCTTTTTTTTTGTAACCAGACTTTCAGCTTTCAAACAAAAAGTCTACATACCCTGAATGTTATCACCGCAACGTCATCTTCAACAAAACCAACATATGAGGGAACCAAACCCGTATGCCAAAAAGAACTATAGATAAGGTTATGTACACGGATTCATGCAAAACATTGACATTTGGCTGGCGACTGAGATACCTTTGTGCGAAAAATTGTGAAACTATTTGTTCTATAGTGCTAATATTACGAAGTACTGTTTGATGTGGAGTCAAGGCTTCTGACTTATGAACCTTGAGTCGGAGCTTCTGTTTTGTCAAGGTAAATGCAAGAAACCTTGGTCATCATCATCCCCATAATTTCAGTCAAAAGACGAATCCATCCAATGACGAAACCATCCCCTTGGGTGGAGTGGGAGATAATGACAGATTTTTAATGACTAAAACACTCCTGTTCCTTCTTTGCCTTCGTTCCAGGGCCCTGGGGTTCAATTTCACATAACCCATGGCCCCAGTAGGCTTCGACCCTGCGGGGATCTTACGACCGCGCCTACGGTGGTCGGAGACCGGGATCGGAATCTCTGCGGTGGCTGGGGCGTGAGGGCCGTTGCCAGACGCGTGCGGCCTCCTCCTTTGCTAGCATTACTGCTTCGCAAAAGGCGGCGACCGCCTGCCACTCTTCCTCGCTTCAGGTGATGGCTTGTACCAAGGTCCAAGGAGGTCGTGGTGGTTCAATTTCACATAACCCTGCTGAGACCTTACGGCCGCGCCTACAGTGGTCGGAAACCGGGATCGGAATCTTTGCGGCGGCTGGGGCGTGAGGGCCGTTGCCAGACGCGTGCGGCCTCCTCCTTTGCTAGCATTACTGCTTCGCAAAAGGCGGCGACCGCCTGCCACTCTTCCTCGCTGACGACGATGGCTTGTACCAAGGTCCAAGGAGGTCGCGGTGGTGCGCTGCCCAAGCGGGCCACAACTCTACAGTGTGCTCCACCGTGTCTTCCAGGACACTTGAATATAGGCCTCTCCCAAGTGTCCCAAGTGTCATTAAAAGCATTGATTGATACTGAATAAAATCTAGGTTAATTGTAAACATAAATTATACAAATATAATTTCGTTTAAATTACTAGAAGACTTTTACAAATAATTGATTGACAGCAAAGGTAACTTGTGGTGGCATAAAATCAAGTAATTATTTCTTCTATCGCAAATATATTATGTACAAGCTGACGCGACGACCTGGACCTTGAAATGTCATCAGCAGCTACTTTATCTTTGAATCACCAAACGAGGCAGTGTGCAGGGCACATGGCTCGCAGACCAGAAGGCCGATGGGGCCCAAGGGTTCTGAGTTCTGCGACGACGTACCAGAAGAGACAGTGTTGAAAAGCCTCCCACAAGGCTGACTTGTGAGATGCACATATTATTTGTTTTGAATGGGCACATAAATCTTTTTTGAACTGCAACATTTACTTTTACTTGGATTCTGCACAGATTTTTTAATGAATATTTTCTGTTTACGAGCATATGGCATCCAAGGGCTGCAGCCGAAAATCAGCGTCAGGTGCCTTTGTGTTACCATTTGGCATTATGCTGAGCTGAGGCCCTTTCAGTTGGCATTACTCAGTGTATGTTCTCTTTAATTTTAAGGAGTTACCGTTTTTTGTAATGCAAATAAACGTAATTTTCTCTCTCTGTTCACAGGATTTGTCGTAATGGTGACGCTTAGGGGAGACCTAAGTCCAGCCAGTGGACGTCTTTTGATTGAACATTACTCTAGCTTAAGTTAGACCAAGACACAAAAATATTTGCAAGGGGAATATTTGAAAGGAGATCATTTATTTTGGTCCAAATTCAAAAGTGCCGGCCAAGAAAAAAAAATATGGCAATCTGTTAGAGCTTGACCCTTTGAGCATTTTTTATTATCGCACCAAAACTGTAGGACCATTGCCCTGGGTTTTATTTAAGTTTTAAAAAATCATTTTCCGTACATTTTCGGTAACATGACTTGTAAAAACAAAGAGTTAGAGCTTGAATAAAAACTTCCAGGTAGCTGCCGTTTACCACCACACATCCTCCCCTAGCCACTGAACACTCGCCCCACCTCGAATATCTTATCTGTTACTTTAGTAGGTACCTAAAACAACGCGTGTGATATTGTATCACTCCCGTCCCAATTGATCATGGACGGGAAGACTAAAATCTACCATATTGAATCAGTTAGATTCCAGCCCCGACTCTTGAGTCTCAGTCGCTGATATGACAGCAGCGTTCGATTCACTTATGAACCAAGTACGATCCGTCCTGAATGATTTTTCAGGGGAGAGCACAGTGACTGATGACCATCACATGCTGGAAACTCCTGAGCAATGCATGTGGTGTGAAAACCGAAAAGAATGCAACTCCCGGCGAAGTAAACAAAGCTCAAGCAACAGAGCAGCGTGCCGCGCACTGGGATAAAATGTGAGCTAGAACCCATTCACCTCGCCTTCTAGCACCTTCAGAGGAAGTAGAGGCTTCTATGTCTGTTCTTATTCGCCACGATAAGAGAATCGCTTTCGATAACTCTGACAAAGCGAAATACAACGAGAAAACAAATAAATACCCTCAACCAATAGACAAAACTCACCTTGATACGAGTATATAGAGAGACGCTAAAGTTGAACGTAGAGGTTCCCTCGCACTCATCGAAGATCCTAATGATCCTTTGTCCCCCTTTATCTCAGAGGAGGTGGGAAACATCATCAAAAAGCTCCAGAACCGGAAAGACCTCGGCTCTGACGGTGTCATCAACAAGGTGTTTAAACTCTTCCCATCCCAACTCATAATACTAATGACCGTCATCTTCAATGGTGCATTAAGGAATAACATGTTCCCCCAAGCGTGGATAAAGGTCACTGATATCGGTATTCCTAAACCATGCAAGTTTAAGTCAAGTTTGACCCCCTCCAGCTACCTTTTCATCAGTCCATTCAATGTCCTCGATAAAATCTAAAGCGGTGCAGAGATTATGCTGAAG
The DNA here is from genome assembly GCA_958295575.1 of Leucania comma. NCBI lineage: Eukaryota > Metazoa > Arthropoda > Insecta > Lepidoptera > Noctuidae > Leucania > Leucania comma. The sequence goes on from OY282483.1 coordinate 6,499,846, forward strand.
TTAAGAGTGTTATTTCCAACGGTAGTTTGGTTTCCGAATCGAACAAGTCCAGCGAATCGTCGAACACTTATGCAATGGTTTCCAGCATAACGCGATGAGGGACGTCTAGTTTTTTGACTCAGCGAAAGCTTTTGACAAAGTGTAACATAATGGTTTATCATTTAAGCTATATCAACTCGGTGTGCCAGATTGTCTAGTACTCATCTTGCGAAACTTTTTGTTGAATCGTACCTTCCACTATTGAATACCAGATGGTAGCGCTCCCTCTATGCGATAGTGGGGAGATCTCCACCCATACGAGCAGGAGTTCTTCAAGGGTCTCCCTCTGATCACCACGTACCTATACCAATCCGATCCCTTGGGAGAAGCAAGCTCGGTGTGATCCTAGATCAGCATTTGACCTTAGCTGAGTACATAAAGCAAACTTGTACGTATGCGTGCCGCATTCGCACAAAGCAGGCTCCATTTGATTCTGCCAACCCGTAGGTATGGTCGCATTTTTAATACTCTGTCTTCGCAGATGCAAAGCCCCACCATCTCCATATAAGGCAAATACTTCAAAAACGATTCCTAAAAATCCGCGAGGCCTATCATGTCTGAAATGAGAGTTCTTTTTTATCATAAAAGGGGTTTGGGGGTAGTGGAACAGAGAGTAAAGTCCCACATACCTCCGGTGAAAAGGGAGGATCCTCCGACCAGACAGGTGTTATATCTGGTGGGCTACTGCCCGATAGATGATTTCGAATTTTTGAATCTTACTTGCGCGATGCAGGATTAGTTCATTTGTGACGACATTGATGTCGCTACAGGGGATTTTCAAGGGAGATCATAAAATCTCCATCATCCAGCATTTTTATGAAACGCTTTCCAAGCGTTTCTTTAACACAGCTTTGAGACACAGCTATGAGACACAGCTATGAGACACCGCAACCCCGACTTTTGATATTGACCGTCCACTCATTTTCGAAATTCACCGTCTTAAGCTTTTTATTTTTATAATTTTTTATTATGTTTTTGGGTTTAGAAAATATTATTGTGGTTCTAAAAGATAAATATATGGGTATTTGTTATGACTTTTCTAAACAATTAAAGTATTAAGCATTACATATACTGGTATTTTTATTCTTCGAAAATCTCAATGAATACAAAAAAAAAAAAAAAATAACACAATAAAGACACAACTACAGACAGGCTGTTTTTTTTTTTGTTGCATTTTTAAAAACTATTGTCATGTATAGGATATTTCATTTTTTGAGAACGTTTTTCTTTGAAAAATAATAATTTTTGAACTTAAATAATACCGAGGCTATAGTTTCCACAACATTGTTGCCATAATAAAAAATGTTCGTAAGGACAAGTTCTAACAGAATATTGTATTTTTTTTCTTTGGCCGGCACTTTTAAATTTGGACCAAAAATGTATGGACCGTGGGTGATGTCCTTTACCTTTGTCCTGAAATCAAGGTAAATTGAATCAATCCTAGACTTATGGAAGTAAAAATGATGATGAACATTAAGGTGGGCGGAATGAAATGCACACATTCTCGTTCTGCCACCTACACGCCAGTGCGAGTACCTATCTATGCATTTGATTCCGGCCAGCTGCGCACGAATAGAGCCCTGCTGACCTTTAAATACATTTTCTTTGCGAAATATTGATTGATTTACAAATGCTATTTACAAAGAGAATTAAACCAACAACTGGTTGTATAGTCATTGCCTATGTACATTCTAAAGAATACTTAACCAGCAATTTTTTTGTGTAAACATATTTCTAAATATATAGGGTGACTGGTAATTAGTGAGCGATACTTAAACACGTGAATGTAGTCATAATAATAAACAACTTTTACTATGGGACCAAACCTGAAATCGCGAAAAAAATTTGCCAAGTTCAGTATATTTATGTTCACCTAACTGGCCAAAATGTACTGAATTTGGCAGATTTTTTTCGCGATTTCAGTATTGGTCCCATAGTAAAAGTTGTTTGTTATCATGACTACAATCACGTGTTTAAATATCGTTCACTAATTACTAGTCACCCTATATAAAAGCGAAATACCAATTCCTGATTAATCACGAAATCTCAGAAACTATAACACCTACAAACTTAAAATTGGGCAGGTAGGTTCCTTACATTCCTCGATACCATAATCATTCGCTTAGTCCATCCAAAGGTTGTCTAAGAAATTGCTCTGTGCGATAAGACAGCCCATTGTACCCTTATTTACAATAATGTTTGTCCTATATTTTTTGTTTATGCGGTGTACAATAAATAATATATAATAATAATTCCTTATAGAGGGTAGACATCTGTTAAAAACGGATTTTACGAAAATCCACCCTGGGTATAACGGGGGTTGGAAGTTTGTATGGAAAAACGACATTCACGTGGACGAAGCCGCTTGCAGGAGCTGGTTTCTAATAAAAATCAAAGTCGCTTATTTTCCTTCAATTATGTGATAGCTCTTTTAGACAATCTCGCAAAATATTTGAAGGTCTTAAGGCCGGCCAACCCGAGGTACATGTCCATACAACCGCTCTTACGTGATTATGATGTTATTACACATCTGTCTCCAGAAATGTTTGATACACATATATCTTTTGGATATTATCTAGGCTTCTATAGAAATAATAACATAGAATTGTGTAAAACTAATCCGGTAAAGACCTCTGAATATCTGCTATTTTATATGAAATTTGGCCCTCCATAATGCACTCATCAAAAAGTACTTCTATAGAAGCCTTGCACATTTAATTGGGATTCTGAATGACGACAATTTTCCTCAAAAACTTTTAAGAGTTTTAAAAAACACGTATTTCCTGGAAAAAGTTTTGTGAAATATTCGAGTAAATCACGGAATTACCAAATGCCAATTCAGGCGTTATCTCTCTTTTTCGCGATGCCTTTTCGTCAAACATCGCATTGGATTACATTAGATAAAACAACAAGTTTTTAAACCATGCTCGACGTTGCGGAGCTAGTGGAGAAGGCCCAACTTAAAATGACAATTCAGGGTGAGGGCTAAAGTTTTGACAGGGAAACAAGTAATTCCCAAAATAAACATGACGTGACATTCTAAGTTGCGTGATCTTAAACTTGAGTTAAGTATCTTACTTAATTTATGTCACAAAATGTTATTACTAAACACTAAGTTGGATTTTATAAGCCTATACTTAGGACAGTTTCATTTATGATTGCTTGTATCATTTAACTTGTAATGCCATATAAATTTATCTGTGGCGTCACATATTTCATATGTGAAGGCGCCTTAGATTTAGTGTTGCATGTTAATATTTAAGTCAATATTGTTAAGTACCCATTCTGGGTGTAATTTATGTCTGACCAGTGACCCGCCCCAACTTCGCACGGGTGCTATGGTGATATCAAAAATATTATGCATGTATTATTATTATACATATATACATATATCTTGAATCACTCTATCTATTAAAAAAACCGTATCAAAATCAGTTGCATAGTTTTAACGATCTAAGCATATATAGGGACAGACAGCGTGAAGCAACTTGGTTTTATACTATGTACTGATATGTATGTAAATAGAAATATATAAGTATGATTATGATTTGTCTAGTACTTATAATACAAGCTCGCTTAGCTTAGGACTAGACGAGGTTGTGATAGTTAAAAAAAAATCCGCGTCTATGAAGCAACGCGTCCATTGGGCTTAGTAATAGGCTTTAGTATCAGGCATCCCAGCAGTGGAAACATCATAAGCTAATTACGGAAATGGGGCAATTCTTATTATACCAGTTTCAATATCAGTCTAATTAGCATTATATTAATTACATTATGCATAGTATCACGTACGCATCTAAACGATTTTCTTAATAACACGTCAGCTTACATTTAGGTTGATGACCAATGTCGTTAGGATTGTAACAATGGAGGACGATCGGCGGCCATTTTGGGGACTGACTGCTGTCGACAGGAGGTTTTATTGTATTTTCTTTCGTAGGACTTATTTGTAGTTTGTTTTTTTGTTTTAGTTGAAGAAATTTGATTTATTACTCTTATTTAATTATGACTAGCTATTGTTAGCCACTTTGCTCTCATTAAAGAAAATATCCCAATGAATCATTAACCCCCATCTTTCATAGAGCAGTGGAGGGCGAGTGGTAATGGCCCCGATTTACGAGTTGTAGGTCGCAGGTACAAACCCAGCCAGGCGCATTACTTTGTGTAATTTATATCATCACCACTGCTCTCAATCGTAAAGGAAAACATCGTGAGGCAACCTGCATATCCCAGAAACAAAAATTCGAAGTCATGTGACATCCACCAACCCGCACTGGGCTCGCGTGGTTGATTACGTCCCATTCCCTCTCTTAGAGAGGAGGCCTGAGTACCAGCAGTGGGAACATTATAAGGCTGATGCTATGCTATCATACTCCCAGGACTAAAACTGTATCCTACGTTTTATTCTACCAACCAACAGTTTTATGTGCTTTCCGAGGTACGGGTTGTCATTGTCAGTAATGTCCTTGATAATAAAAATAAAGTACAAAATTCACCTTGGTACTTGGCCGGTTTCGTACCCGCAACGTCATGCATGATAGGCAACCTTAAGCATTAACCATTATTAACCATTATAATAATAATTTTTCAATACACCTACTCGAAAACCCGCTCTTATCCCTCTACGTATAGGCACGCAATGGACTGTTTTCCGCACTAGCGCGGAAAAGTGCGCGTGCCCGCCCCTACCACAATTTTATTGTAATAAAATTGTTTATCGAATCAAACTGGGCGCACGTCGACCCCACGAGGCGCTCGTCATCCCCCACGGGTCGTAAGTGTATTGAAAAACGTCATTTGACACACGTGCTTTGTCATTACAGTCCTCGGCTCTGAAACACACTCGCCTAAGGCCCGTGCGAATTCCGCCTCGGTCGCAATGACAAACTTTCTGCACTTATATCAAAATATATATGTATATTCAAATGTCATAACGAAGAGTTAATTAAAATGGTTCTAGTGTCCTAGGCTAACCTTATCTTTAAGCACTAGTGTCTACACGTGATGAAGACAAAAATAATTAGTAAAGCAATCATTATTCCGATGTAAAAACGTGCAAAATCAAATTAATTAACAAGTTTCACAACTATAAATTAATAACACTAATTACTGACTTGCTAAAACACTGAGAGATATATTTTGATACAGATTTCTAGACAATGATTTTGTTACATAAATATAACAGGAGAAACTGACTGACTGGCATATCAACGCACAGCCTAAATTACTGGGACTAAGAGCGTGAAATTTTGCACAAGGATTCCTTTTATTACGTAGGCAAGCACTAAGACAGGATTTTCCAAAATATACCCCCTAAAAGAGGGGTACTCGTCCGGTAACCGACCGGTCCGAGCCCAAGTCGTTTACGGCGCGCACTGTTCCCGCGCGCCTCAAGGAGTTGTCAGCAAACTGTAGAGGCAAGTAGGGCTGAAGCCTACTGGGGCCAAGGGTTAGGTGAAATTAAACCCCGGGGCCCTGGATCGAAGACAATGTATGGAACAGGGTAGGTTTTTAGTCAGTAAGAGTCTGACACTATCTCCCGCCCCACCCAAGCGCAGAATATGTCATTTGATGATTTAACCTATCATAAAAAAAACCCTAAAAGAGAGCAGTGGTGGCCAAATGGTAACGGTCCCTACTTACGAGTTATAGGTCGCCGGTTCAAACTCTGGCCATGCTCATTACTTTGTGTAATTTATTTAATCAACAGTGCTCTCAAAACGGTGAAGGAAAACATCGTGAGGAAACCGGCATGTCCTAGAACCAAAAATTCGAAGACATGTGACATCCACCAACCCGCACTGGGCTCGCGTGGTTGATTACGGCCCATTCCCTCTCTTAGAGAGGAGGCCTGAGTCCCAGCAGTGGGAATGATAGGATAACGAGAAGATGATTTCCCACCTCAAAAAAGAAATTAAATCGATCTTACCAACATATTCTTATAGATACACATCACAATAAATAATAATATAGATTTGAAGTTTTACATCATACGTAATAATAATTATTTCACGATTACGCCGTCGTACCATCATCGGGCGAAATGAACAATTGCGAGATGACTTTTTGTGAAATTGATGGAAATATCATACAAACTGTAATACATAAATACCACATATAATATAACACTTAACCTACTAAAGGCAACATTAGTTTTTTTCACACTACTAACTTCTAAACTCCAAGTAATTTCGTCGAAAGATTAATACTTATTTTGAAGAAAGATTTTCGAGTAAAATCGATACAAAAAATCTAATAACACTTTTTACCGGAACTGGGAATGGAAATCAGGGTCTCGCACTCAACAGTCGAGCGACCACGAGGCCTATGAAGCATTTCATTTTTTTTTTCTTGTTGGTTATCCTATTCTCGCTCTAAGGCGGAGCGGGAGCACTTTTACTGACTAAAACTCACTCTTGTGTCCCTTTGCCTTACGTTCCAGGACCTCAGGTTTTCCTTTATGTATTCAGTTTGAAAAAATAGATAGATGAGCAGAGATAAAAAAAAAAAAAATAAGGCCCCAAGTACTACTGTTATTTTTATAATTGAGAATTGTCCTATTTATAAAACAGAGTACTGTAGGTACGTACTGAGCCCGCGTGGTGGATTACGGCCCTTTCCCTCTCCTAGAAATGAGGCCTGTATAGAACAATAAATTCGTAAGTGCGTCAATTGGGTATATCAGTTACAGAGTATTTTTATTACAGAATATTTACAGGGTATATGAACTCCGCCCGGGTCTATGTCGACTTCGCGGCCCCGTAACAACGGTTTTATTTTTATTTAAAAAAAAAAACAATAACTATACAAGATTTTTGTTTTTAACAGACCCTTTTAAAAAATAAGCTTCATAATTTTATTTATCTTTCAAATATTGCCGTAACGTAGTCTCGTAGATTCGAACGTTTGAAACCGTAAGTTAGGGTCACATTCGCAATTTTTTTTATCAAGCTAACAAATTTATTTCATGTTTAGATTTTTATCCGGCGGTTTTCCATATCATCATCATCATCAGTCTTTTAATGTTCCCACTGCTGTGAAACAGGCCTCCTCTCTAAGAAAGGGATTGTCCATATTGTCAATTTTAATCAAATATTTTCATGTTGTTCTCTTTTATATTTGTGGAGTTCCAGAGGTTCAAAAAGACTAGAACTTGGCCTTAAAATTAGAAGTGTTGCTTATATCAGGGTACAGGTATAGAAACCAACTAGCAAGCTGCGTACTTTTCAGTACTTTTCAGTACGTAGCCCGGGTATAGACCAAAATACTGGGTAGGTAAACCTGCATCATACCTGTTATGGCTCAGTACGAATCGCTACCACAAAGTAACCGGTCGGCGTGGCACACGGTCATTACATAAGAATTTATCATACCAAAGGATTCCTGTCGTGTTTGAAGTTAGCTAATATTATGGCGTGAATAAAGGAATTTTTAAATATACTATATTTAGTGTTGAGAAAAGTCATACTTGCTAATTCTCAATACCCAGTCTTCATGATATGAGCATCGCATACGTTTGCGTATCGAGGCGAGGTCATAGATCTACCATACTTGTAGGTAATTTGAAACCCAGTTTTTGTACCGAGTATTTGGCGACATCCATACCATGAAGACATTAAGGTACTAAAATTAGCAAATACTTACGTCTCAGAAGACAGTCTAGTTGATAACACTGTCCGTAAGTGCATTTCGTTTCACCCTTCTACGTATTATTTCAACGTTCATAGCAAATACAACGAACTATTGATAAAAAATAAACCAACACGTTTGAATGTAAATCCGCAAATTCCGACAAATCAATTCCTTTTTTTCTGTCAAATTGAATCAGATTATGATCATAAATATTTGAAATGACGTACCATCATGGCTGTCAGTCGAAACTTAATTAAAGTTTTTATTGATCAGGCTAAAAAAAGAAACACGAATTTGTTTATTACTTTATCTTTTTTACGCACAACATTTACGTCAATTCCCTATAGACTTAATCTAGAAAAAAATACAAATCTAAACATACTGGATATAGAACGCGGCAAATAAGTTGAACCATACGCTCAGACCACCTAAACTGCTATCTCCCGCTCCGCCCAAGGGCGGGAGATGTCATTGGATGATTTACAAAACACCAAAAAAAAAAAAAAGACCACCTAAACTGAGACCCGAAAATCGATTATAATTTTCGTGACACAAGTGCGGTTGAACCATTTACTGTCGTTGGGATTTGCTTTTACTTCGATTGGGACCCAAAAATCGGTTACTTGGCTTGACGGTTATTCAAGGCCGACCGCCATGATAGTTCAACTTGTGTGACGAGGATTATAACTGATTTTCGGAACTCAGAAGGGAGCTGCGCGTAACCGTAGCAAATAGTTCAAGTTCAAATAATTTGCTACTATTTTTTTATTGATATAAACTAATGCTTGACTGCAATCCCACCATGCTGATGTTAAGCAGTGCAACCATGGAGTTTCTTGCCGGTTCTTCTCCATAGGAAACGACCAATTGGAACCGTGCGCCAGCTTTTGACGTTTTATAAGTGCTCATGTAGGCCCTATATAAAATAAACGATTTTGAGTTTGAGTTTAAGTGATGCATTCGTTGATGGCGAGGCGCATTAGTTTATAAAGAGCCTATTCACTCTCGACTTGAAAACACCTAAATTATAATCAGACAGGAAGACCGCAGCAGGCAAACTGTTCCAGTCCCTCGACAGGTATACCAGGAGGTAAGAAATACCATACGTTACTATTTTCCAAAATGGACGATTTACCCAATTGCCCTACAAAGAATGCACGTACAAATTGTCTTCGTGATAGGTCTCTTCCACTCGCATTGAATGTTTCGACATCACGCGATGACTCAGATGAAACAATAGCAATCTCATTGGCTACATCTATGGATTTATTACTGCTAAGACTAAATTACACAACGAAGGCTCTGACTTGAGTAAATAAACTACTGTAATTTTTACTTTTTACATGCACATCGATTTTTCTAAGCTGTTACCATACTTTTTCCACCAGGAATTTCATCATCATCATCATCAGCCTTTTTAATGCTCCCACTGCTGGGACTCAGGCCTCCTCTCTAAGAGAGGGAATGGGCCGTAATTCACCACGCGGGCCCAGTGCGGGTTGCTGAATGTCACATGTCTTCGAATTTTTGGTTCTAGGACATGCCGGTTTCCTCACGATGTTTTCCTTCACCGTTTTGAGAGCAGTGGTGATGAAATAAATTACAGAAAGTAATGCGCCTGGCTGGATTTGAACCCGCGACCTACAACTCTTAAGTTGGGGCCGTTACCACTCGGCCACCACTGCTATCACCAGGAATTTATGACTGGCGTATGTTTTTAAATGAAGATATCCGCAGCAGAACCAAAGTTGTCGACACAGCACGAAGAATCGCCAAACTGAAGTGGCAGTGGGCAGGGCACATTGCTCGCAGAACAGATGGCCGTTGGGGCCGAAAGGTTCTGGAGTAGCGACCGCGTACCGGAAGTCGCAGTGTTGGGAGGCTTCCTACAAGGTGGACCGGTAACCTGGCAAGGGTTGCGGGAATCTGGTGGATACGATGCACGGGTCTGTTCATTGTAGCGATACTTGGGGGAGGCCTGTGTCCAACAGTGGACGTCTTTCGACTGAAATGATGTATGTTTACATCTACTTTGGAGTTTCAGTGTGTTATCAGGGTTTTGCCAGTAATTTACGAGTGGCGTATAGATTTCTGATCGGCTGACGGAAATCGATTTGCCTTATTTCAAATACCACTTGCACATGACAGGGTGTTTCCCAAAATAACAAATTCAATATTTGATCTAGTCCGTCATTTGCTGTCCTACCCTAGTAACGCCTTAAGCCGAGGTGCATATACCACTAGGGGCTATAAATCAGCCCATAGAACAAATGGTTGACAGGGCGAAAGGTTACCCCTAACTGCATAAAGATTTTTATTTAATTGCTATACACTTACCATCAGGCTGGATCCCAATCAAGCACTGACTGCGATCCCGCCCATTGTTAAGTAGCTATGCAATCGTTGATGGTGAGGCGCACTAGTTTATTAAGATTCTATTCACTCTAGCCTTGCTGACACCTAAATTATAATCGGACGGGAAGACCGCAGCAGGCAAATTGTTCCAATCCGTCGATGTATGCGGTATAAACGACGAGGTGAAACGCGAAACATGATTTGACAATAATACATATACTAAAGAATTAATGATGATCTTATTTTATTAATAAATCAACCGGTTAGCTCACAATCACACTTGTGAGTTAATTTATGCCGAAATCTTTGTCGCTCAATAGCCAAGATGCCTGATTGCGTCCTAGAGGTCAAGCGTTCGAATCTTTTCCTAATACGCAGATTGCCAATTGTCTTTCGAAAAAAATTCTTAACGATCTTATGATGTTTTTTTTTTATGACTGGCAGAGAATTATATTCAGTTTTTTAGTTGAGGAAACAGGAATTATGCTGCGATCATCAATTACAAAAATTGCTTGTATTTTTTTTTTCTATATTGCATCACAATAATTGCGTAAACGTAAACGATTATCATTAAGGCATATCTTTAATGACTGGTTATTTGTGTAAATGACCAGATTTTTTTGATAAGCAACAATCAAGACAAAAAAAAACTTGATGGTCACTCAAAGAATGGAAGGTAGTCAACAATGATGTTTACCTTTTAATTTTTCTTATTCCCTATTAAATTCCCACACTCATATTGCATAAAAGAAACTCACGGTTAATTTCCCAATCTTCAACAGCACGAAAACATTCACTTTACAAAATATAAATAACTTCACAACACAACACAAACAAAGCGAAATTCTTAATTCGTAAATAAATTAATAAAAATCCGCGTTCTAAATTCGAAAAGCCTCCACGTCCGAGCTCGTCGAACGTTGGTATAACACTGAACTTGAAATAAAAATCGAACGACTCCCGCGCCGCTTGGCGCCTTGCTTACCTTCACGACGCAGCCTACAAAACCCTACTTTATCACTTAGAACATAGAGGTTATTATGGCTTTTTTTGCTATAATTGCTAATAATCAGATGCTTGTCTTGAAATTTATATATTTTGCGGATTTTCCACTTAAAGCCAACATGCTTAGTAAATATACTGGATATTCTTTGTTCAGAGTCATGGTTTTTGCATACATGTAAACTTTGATCGAGTACATTATTAATTTTGCATAATTATTTAGAAATGATAATCTAGCTAGAATAATTATGATAATTGGTCCTGTGAGGCCTATGCTGATGGAAATATTCCACGAAAAATACACTTTAATCAAATAATAGTAATAAACCACTAAATATCGTATCATCGTATCGTATCGTGTCGTATTATTTTATAAATTCTGTGCGTCTCGTATCCTCCGCATTCCACACAGGTCACCTGAGATATACAAAAAATATTATAAAAAAACTTTTTCCATCTATTTATAATGCTGTAATTGCAACTAATACAACATTATTTTTAGTATATGCGAAACCTGAATAAAGTTTGTTCAGAATCAGTAACTGAATCGATTCCAATATGTTTTACACCATATAAGTATTATTTATATGTGTGATAATTGTGGAATATATTATATTATTTCTCAAAAATATTTATAAATATTTTTATTTAAGTATATAAATATAAATTACCTAAGACCATAAAATAAAATTCAATTATTTGTTGTCACATTTTAGAGTAGTAAAATATATGAAAAAATTTTACCCATTGATGCAAAACCAATTAAAGTTACTCATTTAAAAAAAAAATCCTGAAGTAATGATTAAACTGTCTATGGACAAAGATTTGTTATATTAAAAACAAAGTTGATTATTATTTTTGTTTTTATTCAGTACTTATTAATATTTTATTTTTATTTTTTATAAATATTTTTTTAGAAAAGGGCACAAGTTGGACACCACCGACTCTAAGTACAACACAGGACACGGTAGATTATAGCGGGCATTAGGCGCCAGCGTACAGCTGGATGCGGTAGCAAAACCACCACTCAGTCGCCCGGATAGCCCTGTGACCATGTATTTATACGGACAACCAGGTCACATAACAAGCTTACAACTTTGTGATTGATGTACATAGATTCTTTACATAAAATACTAGACCCGTGTTTCGGGTTTCGTATACGAGAATACTAAAATTAAAGTTATATAGGGTTTTTTTATGGTAGGTAAAATCATCCAAACAAAAATCCCGCCCTTGGGCGGAGCGGGAAGTAGTGACTAAAAACCTACCCCGTTCCTTCGTTGCTTATAGTGCCGGGGCTGAGCCTTCCTCTCAGAAAACGGCCCTTGACCCCAGCAGGCTTCGACCCTGCCTGCCTGCAGTTCGCAGGCTGGGCCTCTACGGTTTGCTGTCAGCTCCTTGAGGCGCGCTGGAACATAACGCGCCGTCGACGACTTGGGCTCGGTCCGGTCGGTTACCGGACGATCGGACAGCGTGCTACCCATTGCACGCCGTCCGCAAGCCCACTCTTACGGTGACCGGAAATCGGGAAAGTTATAAGGTAGTACTTATAAAAACTATAGTAATTCTTACATATTAATTGTTGCAAAAATATAAATTAGGTTGTCTTTTGGCATAGACCTCCCCCATTTCTTTCTACTTATCTCTGCCCAGAGCTATCCTTCTCTATCCCTTCGACCGATCATCCTCCCTTCTTTGGATTTGTCATCCTCTATATTGTGTTTTCCCATTTTTGGAGCACTTACCATTCCATTACGACCTTTCTTCGTCCATTTTTCCCACTGTCTCTCTTGGTTATATGAGTAGTCCACATCCATTCAGGTTGTCTTATTTTTGTTACACGGCAAAAAAGTTGAACTAAAATGGCCGGCGTTGCTATGTTCACGCGCAGCTCTCCACTGTGCCGCAGTTCGATTGGGACCCGAAAATCTTTTACTATTTTGGTTCAAGTTATTTGCCGCGTATTGTACCTTAGTACTTTTGCTGTAAAAATATATCCAGAATAAAATGATTAATAGTCAAATAATTCTGCGATCGCGGATCATTACCATCATCATCATCATTTCAGCCCAAAGACATCCACTGTTGGACATAGGCCTCCCTCAAATGTCACCACAATGAACAGTCCTGTGCGCTTCCATCTCGCATCCATCGGATTCCTGCAGCCTTTACCAGGTCATCGGTCCAACTTGTAAGAGGAATTCCAATGATATGACTGAAACAAAATTTACTTGTTTGGTACTTTTTAAATGATCCTTAAACAAAAACAAAAATTACAAAAATAGAACATGTCCAATTGTACATTGTAGATTGCCCACCCTAAAAAAATAATTAAAAAAAGTAATTTAAAAACACGACTACCATACCAAAAAAATGAACTAAAAAGCATTATTTAATCTTCATGCAACACAAAGTACAGAGGCGGACTTAATGCCTTGGGCATTCTCTACCGGTGGTGAAGAGACAATATGGTAGGGGCATAAAAAAAGAAAATGTTATTGATTTGTTATTTGTTGATCTATATAAATAAAAGTGAAAGTAGTCACTCATTCGCTGAACAAACACGTAATCTCGAAAATTACTTGATGTACAAAACTGAAATTTTCATCGCAACGGGGAGCGACTGCAATGAAGTTCAGTGGTTTTTCAGTCAGTCATGTCTGTGCCTGATCTCCAAAACTAGCTTTTGTATGTAATTGCGAAATCCTTACGTAACGTTAAGGCTTGCTTATTGACTCGGAATCTTAACCTCACGAAACCAAATCTGCAAATCTAGGCCACCCAAACCTTTTATAGCCTTTTCTATCACTCCAATCCTTGATAGAATGACGAGCCTACCTAATCCAGTATAGCTGCCCATTCTTGGGTATCATTGCCAACTAGCTAGCCTTAAGCCCAGCTCACACTGGCGTAGAATGGAAGCGTAGTGACGCGTCTTGTTTTTCACCTATAAAAAAAAAAAAACTAAACACAAATTTAGACTAAGATAAAACATGCTGTGTATATACATATTAAACTAGCTTCTGCCAGCGGCATCGCCCGCGTGAAGGTCGGTTTCTTCATACAAACTTCCAACCCCCGTTTTACCCCCTTTGGGGTGAAGTTAAAATCTGTTCTTAGCGGACGTCTACACTCTATAAGGAACCTACCTGCCAAATTTTTAGTTGGTAGGGCATTTTAGTTTCTGAGATTTCGTAATTAATCAGTTAGTGGTATTTTCCTTTTATATGTATCGATTTTATTTTATGTAATAATTTTGTTTATTTTGTAATGTATTTATTGTAATTTTGTATTGTGTATAGTTTATTTTTTATATTCTCTTTATTCATTAATAAACTTATAAATTATATTTTTAAATATTTCTTTAAAAAAAACATATAAAAAAAAACATTTTTTTTATATTTATTATTATAATTTCAATTTTTATAATCTATGCACATGGACTGGTTTCTGAAGTAAATAAATTTATTGTATTATTATTATTATAGCACAAGAACCCCTCTCCTATAGAGGAGGCTTGCATCCCAACAGTGGGAACATTAAAAAAGGCTGATACTGCTACTGCTACTGCTGCACCGCCGCGCAAGAGTTCTCGCGAAAATATCAAACTAACTAATGCGACCGCTTCACTTCGTTCATCGCCACGCCGCACCCACGTGTGATTGGTCACGTAGGCCACCGCAAAACGGTGTTCAAGCGCGAATGTTCAAAAATCTATGAACTGGTCCAGCACTGTCATCCCAGCCCGCTAATGTGATCGTATCTAAGTAGCGACCCTATGGTATAGCTCCATGGCTTTATGAGCGGCCAACCCGGGGTACATTTTCATACAACCGCTCTTACATGATTAGAATTTTATTACTCATCTTTCTTCAAATATTTTGGATACACAGATATCTTGTGAATATTAGCTAAGATTCTATAGAAATCAAAACATAAATTTGTGTAAAACGAATACACTAAAGACTTCTACATCGCCGTGCCCTTGTGGGGGCGATCGACGGCGGCGATCTCTCGCGCCGGTCTTGGTACAATCTCGCGCCGGTCTTGGTCATGGTCCGGAGCAAGGAGGAGTGGCAGGCGGTCGCCTCCTACTGCAAAGCCGTAATGCTAGCAAAGGAGGAGGCCGCCGGGATTCCGATCCCGATTTCCAGCCACCGTAGGCGCGGGCTTGCGGACGGCGAGCAATGTGTAGCTCGCTGTTAAAAGTACTTCTATACAATCCTTGCACATTCAATCGAGATTCTAAATTATGTCAATTTTTAGCAAAAATAAACGTATAGTCCTATACGTGTTTACGAACAAGTTTTTTTTTTATTTTCGAGTAAATCACGGAATTACCGAATGTCAACAGAGTTTTTATGCGTTATCCCTCTTTTTTCGCGTTGCCTCGCCATCAAACATCGCGTTGGATTGCTTTAGATGAAGCAACAAGCTTTTAAACCATGCTCGACGTTGACGATAGGCGAGTGGGGAAGTGCCCTCTTAACAGTTCAGTTTAAGTCGTAAATTGGATCGCATTAAGAGCTCGTGGTAGCACTGCAGGACGCGACGCTTTGACTTTCCACCAGTACAAGGAGTTGTCAGCAAACTGTAGGGGTCCAGCAAGGCCGAAGCCTACTGGGGCCAAAGGTTATGTGAGAATGTCACCACGGGCCCCGGGACAAAGGCAAGGCAGGTTTTTAGTCAGGAAGAGTCTGACACTATTTCCCGCCCCACCCAAGGGCAGGATTTGTCATTGGATGATTTTACCTACCATAAAAAAAAACCAGTGTGAGGCTAGCCTTATTGCCATCAAGCTAAAGAACTTTTGGACATCCCTCAAGGTCTAGCCTGAGTCAAGCGTGTCAAGGTATTTTGTGACCAATAAATAAATATATTGACTACTTTTATTGATTACGCTGAATTTTCAATTTTTGGAATAGACGTTAGTCAGCAAGATATGCTGTAATTTTGCTGTCTATAAACCTATAGAGAAGAACCGGCAATATACTCCATGGTTAGGGCAGGGCTGGATTAAGCAAGCGTAGGGCCTGTAGCAAATTCTACCAAAGGGCCCAACTTATTTTTCTCACAAGCCGCAGGATAGTAACGCAGGAGGTAACGGTAGACCCATTGTATTTGAGTACCTTTTTTTTATAGGTTCGCGATATGGAAAGCGACAATGTGGTCGACGATGGAGCGCGCTTACCTAGAAGTAACCTCACTCTTGACTTAAAGATTCGGATTGTAGCCATCTGGAAACACAGATTCCGGCAGGGAATTCCACTCCTTAGCTGTACGCACAATGAATTTGTTTTCTTTTATGAATAATCTGGAATTGATTAAATATCGTATGATACAAGAAGTAATCTGACCTGTTTTTGTACGTCGGACGGGGGCCCCCAGAAGCGCGGGGCCCGTAGCATTTGCTACTCTTGCTACGTGGCTAATCCGGCACTGGGTTAGGGTGTTTTTAAAATCGTGAGCATTTTATTACGCATGCGGGGCTGCTACCCAATAGGACGCCCCGCATCCCGCGTGCGTATTGGACGCATTACAACAAAAAAGGACATTCAAATTTGCAGGAGCTACGCCTGCGGAGCAATGCCGCATGCGTGATAAAAACCGCATGATATTAAAAATTCCCTTAATCTTTATAAAAAAAAAATTTCTATATCACAAGGTATGAGACTACTCAACTACTCAAATGTAGACCAGTCAACAAAATTTAATAATAACATAATTGTACAATTTATAATAAGCATTTAATGTAACGTGATGTATACATATAAAAATCACATTACTACATTACGTGCTCATTAGCAGCACTGACAAGGTTGCATCAAACAAACATTTTATTTCCGCATTTATAAACATTTATTTACGTTGAAGATTGTTTCAAATGATTTGACAGCCGTCACACGTGAGACAACGGCGCTCAAGCTCCAGCCGCCGCAGGGATACTAATCCCGATTTCCTGCCACCGTATACCGCCCGACATATCCATTGCATTGCATTGCATCAGCCTTATAATGTTCCCACTGCTGTGACTCAGGCCTCCTCTCTAGGAAAGGGAATGGGCCGTAATCCACAACGCGGGCCCAGTGCGGATTGGTGGATGTGACATGTTTTCGAATTATTGGTTTTTGGTTTGCGGGTTTCCTCACGATGTTTTCCTTCGCCGTTTTGAGAGCAGTGGTTATGAAATAAATTACACAAAGTAACACGCCTGGCTGGGTTTGAACCCGCGACCTCTCGTAAGTCGGGGCCGTTACCACTCCGCAACCACTGCTCTCATATCAATGCACAGTCAAAAGTACTGGTATTGAGAGCGTAAAATTTAGCACAAGGTTTCCTTTTAAGAAGTAGGGAAGCACCAAGAGAGGATTTCTCGAAATTCATCCCCTAAGGGGATGTAAAGGGGGTCAAAAGTTTGTTTGAAGAAACTACTTTTATTTTAATTACTTTTACGCGTACGAAGCCGCGAGCAAAAGCTAGTTATAGATAAATTACACCCAGACACAGAACAAATGATCGTGCTCATCACACCAACAGCTGTCCTGGAAACCTAACCCTAGCGGCAATCAGGGCCACTAACCACTAGACCAACAGGCCAGTCAAAAATATCAATGATGCCTTGAGTTGGCATTTAGGGGTCCAACAGGGCCGATACCTACTAGGACCGCGGGGAATTTCTGAAAAGGAAACCCCCGGTCCTGGACCAGGTATGGTTGTATTCAGTAAATATCTGCTACTCTCTCGCGCTGGAGCGCGGGACCCTAGAGCGCCATACCACCTCAAAAAAAACATCTTTAAAGTTATTCCGGTCGTTTAGATTCCACTTTATAATGTAAGCAGTTTTTGAACTATATATACCTAATACACATCAAATCTATTCTTAGAAGCTATGTGACCGCGACCCTGCCCTGCAGGTTTTGTACGCATGAAGGTTGCCAGTAGTTTAATATCTATATTATTTACGTAACAAGTTTAAAGGTCATCTGTCAAATGAGTAAATATTTAATTAAAAGTTGTAAGATTTTCAAAGAACACCAGGTTGAGACACGACTACTCCGTTTAGATGGAGTACCACAGAATCCTTGTGAAAGTAATCAAGGATGGCCAAGATACGGAGCGAGAGTACATGAGAAGCAGTTACTTCTGTGTGCTAAGCAGTAATCCGAATAAAGGAGACGGGGTAAAGCAAGAGGGAGAGGCTATCCTCATGCCCCGGCTGCCGCAAAAGACAACCAAAGCATCAGGCAGTTGGGAACGCCATAATTATGGCGGTAAGTCCCCTCTGTGAGCAGTGACTGGAAAGACCTCACGACGTCCTTGAGACACATGACTATCATCATCATCATCAGCCTTTTAATGTTCCCACTGCTGGGACTCAGGCCTCCTCTCTAGGAGAGGGAATGGGCCGTAATCCACCACGCGGGCCCAGTGCGGATTGGTGGATGTCACATGTCTTCGATTTTTTTTGGTTCTAGGACATGCCGGTTTCCTCACGATGTTTTCCTTCACCGTTTTGAGAGCAGTGGTACACATGACTATAGGCAGCTTCAAAGCTCGTTTAAAAAAATGGCTTATCAAGCAAGCTTTTTATTCTTTAAACGTATTTAAGATTTTATTGATTTGACGTAAATATTAATTGGACTGAAACTTATTGCGACTTCTTTCGTTATTTTAATTTGTAATTTGACTTCTATTTATTTATTTTCTTGTATTTGTTTGACTTTATTATTATTCTTTGACATTGTAATGTGTTTGTAGGTAATTAATTGTTGACTACAATGTAACATAATATTTATGACTTGTAAGAATCCCATACCAATAAATGACGCAGGTTCTCACCGAACACGGCCAGTTTGAGAAGTTCCTGCACCGGATTCTTGCGGATGCGACGTCCAGTACCTCTACCATGAGTTTTAAGCAATAGTATTCATGGCAAATTTTGCAGCGCCTCTAGCGGTCACTTGCAGAACCAAAATTTGTCATACAAAATATTTACGGCGTCGATATCGAGTATCGACGAATACTATTGCTTAAAACTCATGGTAGAGGTACAGGTGTCACCACTGCGTGGAATGCCTACAGTAGAGGTATGCTCCGCGTGGGCAGAGTACCGTCGTATCCTTGCGGGGGCGATCGGCGGCTGCGATCTCTCACGTGGTCCGAAGCGAGGAGGAGTGGCAGGCCGTCGCCGCATTCTGCGAAGCAGTAATGCTAGTAAAGGAGGAGGCCGCACGCGTGAGGCAACGGTGCTCACGCCCAGCAGCCGCCGGAATTCTGATCCTGATTTCCAGCCACCGTAGGCACGGGCTTGCGTCCGACCACCCGTTAACCGCCCGGACCAGACCCAAGTCGTCAACGGCACGTATTGTTTTACGCGCGCCTCGAAGAGATGTCAGCACACCGTAGCCCAGCAGGGTCGGAACCTACTAGGGCCATGGGTTATGTGACATTGAATCTGAGGGCCCTGGAACGAAGGCAAAGAAGGTACAGGAGTGGGTTTTTAGTCAGTAAGTCTGACACACAAGGACGGGAGATGTTATAGGATGATTTTGCCATCTAAATAAAAAACCACTAAGAAAAAGGGGTTCTATTTTACCTATTTGAAAAATAACCTTAAAATATCTGATTATCTGATACGTAAACGAACACGGACTGATGTACTGTATGTTATGCTACGATTACATGCAGGCCCAGCCGCGGCCAATCGCTATTGTGTAGAGTAGAATAGAATAGAATAAAACTTTATTGTACACCAAAAAGTTAAAAAGTTACTGTAGCCATTGTACAAACCGGGAAACCCCGTCAACACAATGGCAATTGGCCGAGGCTGGGCCCACATGTAAACTTAAACTTAACTTTGTAGCGGTATCCGGGGAATGACCGAATTCTGGTCAAGTGTGTTTCATGTTGTTTACACAAAAATTATGACTCATTTTTGTGAACGTAGGTACTCACGGATCTGTCTGTGCAAATAAGTAACACGATTATTTTATGTGAACGAAACATTGAAAAATTTACATAAATATCTATGCATTAAAACGCTTTTTTTTTAACAAGTAACCTTTTCTTGGGAGTAAAAAGAGTGATGGACGTGATGGTAAATAATTCCTTTAAGTACCTAAACGAGTCAATGACCTTGTAGGTAGTTGTCGTCGTTGCGTACTAACTACCTACAGGTCATTGGATTGAAATTAATTTCGTACAATCATGCGTAAATTAATTCGAGTTTAAAAAAGTACTTTTTTTTTTAAATTTTATCTTTAGATATCGATAGTGTTTCATTTACCGAATCCAATCTTCACGGGATTTAACAATCAAAATTTTACGGTGTATATTCGATACCTATAACAAAAATGTTTTTTTTTTTTTTTGTCTGTCCGTCTATCCGTTTGTTCCAGCTAAAAAGGTTTTGAAACGACTTTGGATCAATTTAACGAGACTTTCACTGCAGCTGGACCCGTGGGACTACTCCATGTGCGATACAACATTACTTATTATTTTTATGAATCTATTTATCTCTGGACCCTGAGGTCCTGGACCTTTGGAAGGCGTACGAGGAGCCGAAATCAACTCTCATAGAAAACCTTTAGCACTTAGACACTTTTAATTGAACGCTAACGTAGGTATGCTATGCACCCAAGACAACCCCCGGTTATTTAAAAACTAAGTATAGCAACTTATGAAAAACAAAGACAGTAAGGCTATGATTTTTGGAGTCTTAAGTAGACTGGTTATGGCCCCTGCCTGAAAAATATTAAAAACGGCCGCTTGCACGAAGTGACGTAGTTCTAGCAACAACTTACTTATTATCAGTGGCATAACTATAGGGTGGCAAAGCTGGCAAAACCACAGCCCCAGGCCTGTAGAGCCCCGGTCCGAGAGGCCTTGAGTTCAGAAGTAAGTAAATATACAAATTCAAGTAAATTATTAAGATTTAAACGCACAAGAAAAGTATCAATTTCCCGTGGTATTTTGTCAGCCTTACCACCTTATAGATACGCTACTGTACTGTATTAGAAAACCTGCCGATTTATTAATAATTAAGAATATTGTAGACCTAGACTCGAGTGATTGATCCAATTTAAATTACAAAGTTGACGATTTTCTTGGAGCCCCCGTCTAGTGATTTTGCCACGGGCCTCGGATGGTATAGTTATGCCACTGTTTATTATTATTATTAAATTCCCACAATTGGATTGTAAAGTAATTCCTTTAGAAAAATGAATTTTTAAACACTTCAGTAGAAGTGAATAAAACAACAATTTACCCAGATAAATTACTTTACTTACTTATTAAATTACATGAATTTTCTTCACAGTCAAACAACTTAGCGTGCTTTTATCTTGCAATTTATAAAATAAGTTCTAGGTTTAACAATTTTACGCTGAAGTCATCTTATTACCATAACTCAAAAAACTGTTATCCATAAGTCCATAAATAACATATTTTTTCATTAAAAATCGTCAAGTCAGATCACGTACTTATGATTAATAGGCAAAGGCAAGCATTGCCCTTCGTCCTTGTAGGTATATGGCCTAGCCAGGCCTCTAACTTCTTAACTAAACAATAAATAAAAATATATGTAACTCACTTGATTTTTAAATCAGCGCCATCTATTATCAACAACTAAAACTAATTCAATATGTTAACAGCACGAAAGCTTATCAATGTGATATAGTTTAGCGCCATCTATATTCAACACGCGAAACTAAGAAGTCAAATTAGTCTCTAACCTACCTAAATTGTTCATTACAAACACGATAGATGGCAGCTAGCGTACTACATTAAAAAATCTATTTGAAACTGACTTTCTGACATATCAACGCACAACCAAAACTACTGGGAGTAGGGTTGTGAAATGTTACACAAAACAAAGTTTCCTTTTATGACCTAGGCGAGCACTAAAAGAGGAGTTTTCTAAAATTTCCCCCCCAAGGAAATGAAATGGAGGCCACTACTTCAAGCGGGCATAACAGCTGACAGAAGCTAGTATTATGTAATAATATTTTTTATTTGACTTTTCTTCAATAATACTTACGTTTTAGTTACTAATCTCTCGTTTTAGGGCGGTGGGGAGGTCGTCTCAGACTTTAACTGACTAAAACCTACTTCTATGTCCCTTCTTTGTCTTGCGTTCCAGGATCCTGGGTTTCCCATCTGGAAGCCAACCCATGAGCTGAGTAGACTTCGGACCTAATGGGCCCTTACGGTTTTTGCTGATATGTCCTTGAGGCGCGCGTGAAACACTACGCGCTGTCGACGACTCGGGCACGGTCCTAATGGTTACTGGACGGTCAGGCGGCGAGCTAGGTACCCATTGCTCGCCGTCCACAAGATCGCGTAGCCTCGGCGGTACTCCGCCCAAGCGGGGCACCTCCAACGTTCTACATAAAACAGGAGAAGTTATTTGATGATTTTCCAATCCATAGATATAAAAACCTAGTGTAAGGACACAATAAGTATGTAAGGCAGAGTGCAAAGTCAGCTAATTGTATGCGCGCGTGATGTAGGCTTTAGAACGATCAGGTAGTGCTCGATTACGGAGACGCGGCGCGTTGTGCGGCGCGTCGGGCGGTCCGTCGTACATTATCACATGTTTGTATTTGCGCAAGCGATGACGCGGCACGCTGTTGCAATGTACGACGAAACGCCCAACGCGCCACGTCTCCGTAAACACGGCCTTAGTGTGCACTGATTCGGGCGAACAGTTCTCTCTGGGATCACGCGAAATATATTCGGTCAACGCAACCCGATCCAGAAAAAGCAGTACCTACTCAAAGTGGGGATTACCTTAACATTTTTTTATATTTTTAAAAATTGGTTATCAAATCAATATCGTAATAGTTTGTCCTTGTAGATTCTTGAAGGCTCAAGTGTGTGGCACAACTTAACCGTGCGTGAGTGCGTCAATAACTTCAAAAACACTTTCATCAAACTGGTTTTGTATCACCGTATTGGACCAAAAACGTAATTTTGATCATATGGAGTCGTAATCCTGGGCCACACACTAGGCCCGCGTGGTGGATTACGGCCAATTACCTCTCCTAGAGAGGAGGCCTGAGTCCCAGCAGTGGGAACATTAAAAGGCTGATGATGATGATGATGGAGTCGTAAACCGAAGAATTGCTAATTACGTGAACAGTGGGTGGTGGCCCAGAGGAAACGGCTCCGATTTATCTGTTGTACGTCATGGGTTTATACACTTTATACCCAAGCAAGCGATTTCAGATGCTGTACCACAGTTGTATTCAACCGACTTTAAAAAAAGGAGGTTCTCAATTCGGTAGTACGTATGCTTTTTGACTGGCCTGTTGGTTTAGTGTTTAGTGGACCTGATTGCTGTGTCAGAAGTCGTGGGTTCGTTTCCCACCCAGAACAAATGTTTGTGTGATGAGCACAATCATTTGTTCTGTGTCTGGGTGTAATTTATCTATAATATGTGTAGTATGTGTTTAGAAATATATAAGTATGCTCCGTTTTTTCCCCGTTCTTGACGGAACACGGCCCGACCGTCCGGTAACCGTCCGGACCGGGCCCAAGTCGTCAACGGCACGTGACGTACCACGCGTACCTTAAGGAGATGTCAGCAAACCGTAGGGGCCAGCAGGGTCGAAGCTTACTGGGGCCATGGGTAATGTGAAAGTGTACTCAGGGACCCTGGAACTAAGGAAAACAAGAAGCAGGAGTGGGTTTTTATTCAGTAAAAGTTTGACACTAACTCCCGCCTCGCCCAAAAGCGCGGAGATGTCATTGGCTGATTTTTGCACCGAAAAAAAAGACTTCGAACAATCTGCAGCCCTGTGGCCTTCCCTATGATCTACCATCAAAAAGAGGTGGAGTTATGCGTTCTAAACATCCCTGTGATGTTCACTAGAATCTCTAGTTAGGGATTTAGGCTTGTAAATGAAACAACCAAATTATCAATAAGCAAGGACAACCCAAGAATGACGTCTAGTAGTTCCCCGGGTCGGATCAAGACTGGCAACAACCACCTTCAACTACTCGGCTGGCCTTACATTTAATGTGTATACATCGTTAAATTTTGGTCGTTTTAATCCCGCGGAGGGTCGATTCAGTACATGAAGCACTATCGATTTATAAAGATAAATTTAAAAAATAAAGAATTTTTTTTCTAAAATTCAAATTTATGTAGGTACGCATGTACGAAATTAATTTCTAAAGTAAAGGAGTCAATGACCTTGACGGGAGTTGTCGGTCGTTGCGTATTAACTACCTACAGGTCATTGGCCTCAATCAGCTGACGTTTAAAGAAGTAACATGCGTAAATTAATTCGAGTTTTAAAACAAAAGTAGGTACTTTATTTTTCATTTTTATCTTTACAAATCGATAGGGTTCCATGTACCGAATCGACCCTCCGCGGAATGAAAACGACCAAAATTTAACGGTGTATAGCTCCATCTCTCCAACGGTTCACTTTAGATCGTCAAACGGATCGCTTTAAGAAACCATGGTAGACCCTCAGAACGGTCAGAATCCAGTAGACAATAACACATTTCAACTTTTGTTATTGTTTAGTCTCGAACGAAAAATTCCATTGTTTGCCAAAGATTATGGCCAGTGAATAAAGTAGGAAAGAATTCATATTTCAATGGACTCGGGTTCAAATTCCAAATATCAACAGACAGTATGAATGTCAAATGGACCCACTCGTAGTTACGGAAGTTTCAATTTCAACAGGCTATTGCGAAAATGTAATTATATAATGTCGACTGGGCAGTGGACATTACGTTCGACTTTTATGCGCATAAGCAGATATTAAGCATTATTTGACAGATTTTCATTAGAGTGAGAAATGTTTAACGAGCAAAGTGTAAGTCGTGGCTCCAAATCAAGCTAGGCTCTTTACTTTGTGTAATTTAGTTCAACACTGCTCTCAAAACGGTGAAGAAAAATATCGTGAGGGATGTTCTAAAAACAAAAATTTGAAGATACCTATGTGACCTCCAGAAGCTAGGGTTACCAGATAAAAAAATCAAAAGTCCGGACAAAAGGCCTAATTGCCATCGAAAAATCCTGAGATTTTTACAGTTTTAGTTATTATCTCTCAAACATACATATTTAAAAAAGTCATAATATTGTCATTTTTTTTTTGCACCGAGGATCTCGCTCACGCGTTGCACGTCGCACCTAAAGTGGGCTTTCCCAAAGAAATGTTTTTTTAGTTTGTTTAACTTTTTATTAGGGGACCGGGAAGTAGTGTCAGACTCTTACTGACTAAAAACCTACCCGTTCCTTCGTTGCCTATCGTGCCGGGGCCGGGTATTCCTTGCGGAAGCTGACCCATGACCCCAGCAGGCTTTGACCCTGCCTGCCTGCAGCTAGCAGGCTGGGCCTCTACTTCCTCGACTTGGGCTCGGTCCGGTCGGTTACCGGACCATCGGACAGCGTGCTACCCATTGCACGCCGTCCGCAAGCCCGCGCCTACGGTGGCCGGAAATCGGGATCGGAACTTTTTATTAGGATATATTTTTGTTTGTTTAACTTTTAATTTAAAGCTGTATTTTATTGCAAATGCAAAAAATCCTGAGATATCATGAGACTTGCAAAATCCGGCCGCAATCCTGAGAAGAAAGTAAATTAAAACAACAATCAAACATTAATTAAGTTAATTAATTATTTAATTGGCTGAAAGTAAATTTTCCTTCAAGCGCAAAATTCGGAACTACTACTTGAAGTCCTATCAACTTTAATTCTGTCTTCGTCCTAATTGTCATGATAATGATTTGATATTTATCATAGAATGTATTAGTTTATAATATTAACATATATACGTATTTTATTATTATAACTTATACATTCTATTTAAAATTATGTGTTACTATTTATTGTGCACACCTACCACAGTGTTGTCTTTCTTAACCCAAAGGTTGACTGGTAGAGAATGCCTTCTTGCATTAAGTCCGCCTATGTACCACAGCTGTACATGAAGTTTAAATAAATAAGAATCCAAAAATTCTGATATCTCAGGACAAATCCTGAGGTATGGTAAATGGCACAGCGTGGACTAGCTTAGATTTGGGCGCAGCCGCATCACCGACGCCTTTTTCTTTAAAAAATTCGAAAACTAGACAGCCACTGTCGCAAACCAGCATTCGACCACATCGTCGCTTACCATCAGGTGAAAGAATGGTGAAAAGAGTGCCTATCTATTATAAAAGAACCCTCATTCTTAAAGAAGCGAGGGCTTGCGCGAAGTTTCTTTGGGTGCGAGGTCATGAGCGAAAGCCCCCATATCGCCTACGCTTAGCTACGCGACTGGTGACATCAACCAACTCGTACTGGGTTAGTGAGGTGAATTGCGGCCCATTCCCTCTTCTAAAGAGGAGGCTTGAATTCCAGCAGTGAGAACATTATTTATATTATGAATATATGTAGTAGGTGTGAAGCATAAAACATGATATTGGCATATGAAGATTCGAGCTGTTTTTTTTTTTTTGCATTGCATTGCATCAGCCATAAATTGTTTCCACTGCTGGGACTCAGGCCTCCTCTCTAGGAGAGGGAATGGGTCGTCACGCGGGCCCAGTGCGGATTGGATGGATGTCACATATTCGAATTTTTGGTTCTAGGACATGCTGGTTTCCTCACGATGTTTCCTTCACCGTTTTTGAGAGCAGTGGATTACGGTCTATGGATTACGGCAGTGGATTTTTTTTTAACTGATATAAACCAGATCCGAACTGATGGTAAACAATCGATCAACAATCAACGATCTTTGATGGTGAGGCGCATTAGTTTATTGAGAGCTTCAAGGCTAGACCTTGAAGACACCTAAAGTATAAATAAACAGGCGGGAAAACCGCAGCATACAAAATTTTCCAGTCACTCGATATATTTTTAAGATTTCGTACCGCAAAAAGAAAAACGGTACCCTAGGATCACTTTGTTGTCCGTTTGTCTGTCTGTCAAGACCTTTGATCTCGGGAACGTATGGAGGTATCGAGTTGTAATTAAAATCGTATACTCAGGTTGGTCTCTTGAAGCTGTGAAAAAATCAAACTTTTAAGTTAACGAAAAAAAGATATGGACGTTTATGTGGCAAAAAACGTATATTTCGACAATCACGGTATCAAAATTCATAGGATGCCTACTTCCCGTTGACCTGGAACCCTGAAATTTGTCATGAAACAAGGTCTCATAGCACAAATATAGGAAAAAATCTGAAAACTGTTAATTTGTAGTCACATCACCAAAAAAAAACTTATTTTGTAATTCATAGCCTTTTTTTGAAGATTGGAAATAATCTCATAACTACTCCCGCTCTGGGTGAAACGAGAAAGAGTGACTGGGGTGGAACTTTAACAGACTGACTTCCTTTTAGGTGGGATAATCATCAAATGACATCTCCCACCCTTGAGTGGAGTGGGAGGGTGTGCCAGACCTTTATAGACTAAAAACCCTCTCAGTTCCTCCTTTTCCTTCGTTCCTTATGGCCACAGCAGGCTTCGACCCCCCCTTACGGTTTGCTGACATCTTGAAGCGCGTGTGGAACAATATGCGCCGTCGACGACTTGGGCTCGGTCCGGACGGTCACCGGACGGTCGGGCTGTGAGCTACCCATTGCTCGCCGTCCTCAAGCCCGAGACTTTAACTGTCTAAAACCTTGGGTTCCGTCAGTTGACCTTTGCGTTCCAGGGCCACAAAGCAAAATCTACTTACCCTGGCCACAAGGTCGATCAAAGGTAAAACTACTAACTGTATGCGCATTCATTTATTTAACATAGGTATAAAAATACATATGTCATTGTCAAAGTATTATAGATAAATCCTGCGCAAGGACAATAGGCAATAAGTTTATTTTTAATAGCGTATAGGTAATCACGTGGAAATGGCATTGATATAAATATTTCTTTTTCAAACCTTGCTCAGCCCGACTCTAGGAATTACTCTTTTATCTTAGATGCCTTCACGGTTCACACATACATATATTTTTTTATTCCACAACTATCACACAACGTCGTCTAGTCTCAAGCTAAGCAGAGCTTGTGTTATGGGTACTAGACAGCTGATAAACCTACTTTAGATATAGGTCCAATAAACATTTCAGCCTAAAATCGACCACAGCTAACCATCTTCTTGTCTTCTGAGTGTGGTTTCCGCACTTAGTCCTATGCGGACCATTGTACGTGGGCCATGGCGGCCATAATCTTTGGTGGGCTTATTCCAACCAGCCCACCTCTCTCCAGAAATTGATTAGGCCTCTCAGGTTTTTCAGGGCGTCAGTAAGTGAGTGCGGGGATCCTAAGGTCCGTGTGCGTATATCAGTGATCCCTGTGTAGTCCAGGAGCACATGCGCAACTGTCTCCTCCCCCCCCAAACACGCTCTGCACAGGAGACTATCCGTGATGCCTATCGTTTGAAGGTGCTTATTCAGTGTGCAGTGACCAGTGATGGTCCCACCAGGCGCATGCTGCCTCTGTCCAGTTGCACAGCTAACCATAGGTCTCCTTCAGCGTCGCCACTACGACCAGTCCTATGTCTCGCATCCATCGGATACCAATGACCGTCACCAGATAATCATTCTACCTTGAAGAAAGCCTTTCAACGCTGTCTTCCGATACGCGTCCACCATTTCAAAACCGTTCTGTCCCATCGAATATCACTTCTACGAGCCATGTGCCCTGCCTATACTGCCACTTAAGTTTGGTTCAGGCTGAAATTTCTTCCAGGAAATACGTTTTTTTTTAAGTTTTAGAGTAAAACTCATCATAATTATAGAATCTCGATTAAATGCGCAAGTCTGATTTATAGACGTGCTTTTTATATTTTTAATACATGAGTACATTATGAACCATCTGTAGAACTGGCAGGCACCGGCTTTAATTGGCTTCATTATTTTATTTTTGGCACAACATGGAAAACAATATGCAAATTCTTTTTCCAAAACTTAAGATTTTTTCCAAAAAATATTTAAATACTCGTAAGTTCACAAGTTGGCACTACTGACTCTAAGTACAATACAGGTCATGGCAGGTCATAGAGGACATTAGGCACCAGCGCACAGCTAGGTGCGGGAACAAAATCACCCCTCAGTCGCCCGGGTGACCCGGTGACCATGTAGGTATTTGTGCGGATAATCAGGCAACATAACAAGCTTATAACTTTGTGATTTTTCATGATAAAGTTATGAAATTTTGTACATAGATTCTTTACATAAAAATACTAGATAACTACATGTTTCGGGTTTAGTATTTTAACTAAAAATAATGTTATATACTAAGTTTTATTCGCGAGTGGATAGAAATAGAGCGCAAGTAGAGTTTATCTACCTTACTTGTCAACTATCTATGGTAGTCAGCACATCGCCATTTGAAAAATCGACATTGTATAGAATGCCAATATCAAAATACAAGAGGTAGGTGGAGCAGAGAGTAAAATCCCACATACCTCCGTTGAAAAGGGAGGATCCTCCAAACAGACGGATGGTATGGCTGGTGGGCTACGGCCCAAAAGATGATGTCGGGCGGTTGTATCTATTCAAATCGCGCGGAGAACTTTAATTGCGCGATGCAGGATAGTTCCTTTGTGACGACATAGATGTCGCTACATCACTCCGCTCCGGAGATCGGTGATATTGATGCTTTATATTTATAAAAAAAATCTTTATTGGCCAATCAACATTAAATGAAAATTGGATATAGCCAAATCATATTTTGCTTGTCAATTAATTTAATTGCTGCAGATATAAATTGCCTGTCCCTATTAACATTGTCAGATATGCAATTTGGCCATTTTTTTTTTTATTTCACGAATGACTCTTAAAAAGTCCATTCTTTTAGAAACGCGAGACGCGAAAGATGCGCGAGGTGGCAGCGCGTGCGGTTGTGCCAGTACGGACTATGTTGCACGGACGAACACACGCTGCATGTTATTTTGTTATTAAAGAGAATTATTTACCGTTTTTTGTTTTTTATAATAAGAAAAATGCTTACTAGGTCCGCACACGTAGTAAAACTGCCTACTGAAGAACATGACATGTTATGGTTAAAAATAAGAGTCCCGATTTTTGTTTTTAATGAAATATGTAATAGTCCGGTTAAAAAAGTAGGTTGTGACTTATCCGACATTATTAATTGACTTTAATGCACTAAAATATGTCGGTAGTACCACAACTGACATTGTTAATCGTTTTATTGTATATCCAATTTGTCAGATGTGTTACTTCCAACTTTGTTAACGGTGTGTATTTTAAAACAGTTTTGTTGGATGTGGTATATATTGCTTTGTTAACCGTTTAACAATGAAAAAATTGTGTTGGTTGTGGTATTTTATTATTTTATATTGGTATTATAAAAAAACATTTTGTCGCTTTTTTACCTAAACTGATTTCGGGGCGCGCCACAATTGGGGCGATAAGGCCCATCCTTGAGGCGTGGCTGGAAAGACCTCACGGCGTTCTCAACTTCCGCACGACGCAGGTGCTTACCGAACACGGAAAGTTCGCTAAGTACCTGTTCCGGATTCGTGCGGAGGATTCGCCCGGGTGTCGCCACTGTGCGGAACATCCGGAGGACACGGTGGAGCACACTGTAGAGGTGTGCCCCGCCTGGGCGGAGCATCGCCGTGTCCTCGTGGGGGCGATCGGCGGCAGCGATCTCTCTCGCCGGGCCTTTGTTCAGGCCATGGTCCGTAGTGAGGAGGGATGGCAGGCGGTCGCCTCCTTCTGCGAAGCAGTAATGCTAGCAAAGGAGGAGGCCGACCGCATCAGGCAGAGGCAATGGGGCGCTCGCCCCAGCCGCCGCCGGGATTCCGATCCCGATTTCCGGCCACCGTAGGCGCGGGCTTGCGGACGGCGTGCAATGGGTAGCACGCTGTCCGATCGTCCGGTAACCGACCGGACCGAGCCCAAGTCGTCGACGGCGCGTTCTGTTCCCGCGCGCCTCAAGGAGCTGTCAGCACACCAAAGAGGCCCAGCCTGCTAACTGCAGGCAGGCAGGGTCGAAGCCTACTGGGGTCATGGGTTAGTTCCGAAAGGAATGCTCGACCCCGGCACGATAGGCTACGAAGGAACGGGGTAGATTTTTAGTCAGTAAGAGTCTGACACTACTTCCCGCTCCGCCCAAGGGCGGGATTTGTCATTGGATGATTTTACCTACCATAAAAAAAAAAAACCTAAACTGATTTTTCCTATTATATTTATTAATTTTCACACTGCAAGGTACACAGAAATGTACTTTATTACAGTATGTGACCTCGTCAAATCATTTTCTTTAGTGGAATCTCATTATTTCAGGAATTATGGTACCTTTATTGTCCAAATAAACATTATTATTATATATAGTATATCTCAGAACCCTGAAGTCCTGGAGCTTTGGAAGGCGTACGAGGAGCCGAAACCAACTCGCAGAGGACCTTTAAATAGGTACTTTTATTGGAATGTGATTCCAACCGACGATTCTATCCCTGTGCCCGCAATGTTAGTGCATCCAGGGACAACCCCCAGTTGGTGGAAACTATTATGACATATGGAAAATAAAGACAATAGGGTTATGGTTTTTAGACTCTTAAGTGGACTGGTTACTAAGAAATACATATGTTAAAACTATGGCCCCTGCCTAAATAATGTTATTAGTATCCATCGGTGAAAGAAAGGAGGTGACATGCACATTAAAAAAGTGGCCCTCCAAAAACAGCCGCTAGCATGAAGTGACGTAGCAACAAGTGGGCAACGTATCCTGAGGTGCTTGAGGAGCGGAGAGGTATGCCACGGCTATCAGGACAAACCCGGAAGAACTCTCTGTTCGTCGTCGTGTTCTCATCAGTGTTCACTACGACCGGCCAATAAAGGCAAGCCGGCGATGAAAAACAAGAATTCTCCTGGGAATCCGGGTCCGTGGGGTCGCTACTGCCCAACAGTTCACCACAAAACTGCCTGCCCTTTGGATTGTGTCTGGATTGCATCTCTCTTAGTCTGGCCCCTTTCGCCTATGAAACCGACGCTACCGATACAGACCTAGGGTTTATTGGAGCGCGAAAGCCCCACCACGTCAACGTATATATTTATTTTAAATAATTAAAAACAACTTCGGTCAAAGTAACTCGCGCTGTATCTTTTCGTCCAATATACCAGTGTCTCAAGACGAAAGCCTATGACCAGGGGCCGTAGTCTGCTATTTTCAGAATATTGTCGTTCCAACACGATTTCATTGCCATTTTGTTAAAAGTCGTAATCTGTTAATTTACAATAGCCGGTCAGTCAGTAGCCTCGTAATAGAATTGTGTTACGAGCTATCTTGTAACGAATTAATCTTTTGAATACCGTAATTAGTGACATAATAGAAAGTCAATAGGTGTGCGAACGCCGGTGTTCGCTTGGGGCTTGACGAATTAAAAGAAATAACGCACCATGACTTTCTAATAGTAGGTCAAAGGCAAAGGAACTGTAAAATTTTAGCAGATTACTGCATACGTCAGACATTAATTTGTCATTAAGTACGAGATTACCATTATATTAGTAGATTATCAAAGTTGTCAAAATCAAAAATTATAAAATCAGTGATGGACCATTCTGACACTATTTTAATAGCAGACTTGAGACGTGTTGCCAGTGATGACATATTGCTCCGAAACGTGGTCGCTTACAATAGGCCTCATGAGAAGACTTTAAAGCCCAAAGAGCAATGGAAAGGGTTATGCTCGGAGTTTCCTTACGTGATCAAATCAGGAATAAGAATATCCGCAGGAAAACGAAGGTTACCGACATAGCACGAAGAATCACCAAAATTAAGTGGCAATGGGCAGGGCCCATTGCTCGCAGAACGGACGGCCGTTAGGGTCGAAAGGTCCTGGAATGGCGACCACGTACCGGAAAACGCTGCGTTGGAGGGCTTCCTAGAAGGTGGAAAGTGGTAAGGGTTGCAGGAATCCGATGGATGCGAGACGCACAGGACCGTTCATTGTGGCGACACTTGGAGATGGCCTATGTCTAATAGTTTTTTTTTTTTTTTAACGTAGGTAAAATCATCCAATGACAAATCCCGCCCTTGGGTGGGGCGGGAAATAGTGTCAGACTTTTACTGACTAAATACCTACCTTTCCATTCCTTGCCTTTATCCTGGGGCCCGTGGTGACAGTCTCACATAACCTTTTATTGTCATTATTTCAGCCGAAAGACATCCATGTCTAATAGTGGATGTCTTTCGGCTGAAATGATGACTATATAATTTTTTTTTCGCTTTTCGTTGTTTATAGAGTTGTGTAAGTGAAGCCGGTTTTGTTTGTATGTTCCTAGAGTCTTGTTTTGATTTTGTTGATTACCAAGATTTCTTTAAATGAGTTTTATTTTTAATCTCACTTTAGATACGACATCATTTGGCCTAAGATTTACAGTTAACAATGACGTATATGGCACTTACAACAAATAAGTATTAAGTTTGTGCATGTAACATTGTCGTATGTGGCACTTCCCACAAATAGTCAATTAATTTGTACAAGTAATAAAGTCGTATGTGGTAGATCCGACAAAAAAAAAATGATTTGGTTCTGTTAAAAAAGTCATTTCTGACTTTTAACATACTTAAAAAAACAATAACAATACTTTATCATCATGTATTTAAGCTCATAAATATGTATTAAAATTCTGTACATTTTTGTAAACTTAGGTCATGAATTAAAAAAAATATCAACAATTCAAACTTTGACTCGCTCTC
The DNA here is from genome assembly GCA_958295575.1 of Leucania comma. NCBI lineage: Eukaryota > Metazoa > Arthropoda > Insecta > Lepidoptera > Noctuidae > Leucania > Leucania comma. Next base: position 6,533,545 of record OY282483.1, read on the forward strand.
CTGTAAAGTTGCCGATTTTCACATCCGACAATGTTAATAGGGATAGGCGAAATATTAATTTAAAAGCTACCAAATGTCACAAATACCTCCGAGCATTAAAATTTAATCAATTTCGGACGACGAATCTTTTTTTGCTGACAAAATCATTTTATAACTAATCAAAATATCTTTTTTTTTTTGATCCGTTAAACAGAACATCTAAATAATCAATGTAAATAAAAAGAAAGTCGTGTTAGTTACACTATTTATAACTCAAGAACTGTTGAACCGATTTGGCTGAAAATTGGTACAAAGGTAGCTTAGAACCAAGAGACGCATATTCAAAAAAAAATCCAAATCCAGACAGAAGGTTAGGGCAGGGCAAAGCAGGGTTGTGCGGACCGCCCGGTGGACACGGTGGAGCACACAGTCGAGGTGTGTCCCGCTTGGGAAGAGCATCGCCGTGTCCTCGTGGGGGCGATCGGCGGCGATCTCTCGCGCCGGGGCTTGGTTCAAGCCATGCTCCGGAGCGAGGAGGAGTGGCAGGCGGTCGCCTCCTTTTGCGAAGCAGTAATGCTAGCAAAGGAGGAGGTCGACCGCATTAGGCAAAGGCGCACACGCCGCCGCCACCGCCGGGTTTCCGATCCCGATTTCCGGCCACCGTAGGCGCGGGCTCGCGGACGGTGGGCAATGGGTAGCTCGCTGTCCGTCCGTCCGGTAACAGACCGGTCCGAGCTCAGGTCGTCTACGGCGCGCACCGTTCCCGCGCGCCTCAAGGAGTTGTCAGCAAACTATAGGGGTCCAGCAGGGCCGAAGCCTACTGGGGCCAAAGGTTATGCGAGAGTGTCACCACGGGCCCCGGGACAAAGGCAAGGAACGGAAAGGTAGGTTTTTAGTCAGTAAAAGTCTGACACTATTTCCCGCCCCACCCAAGGGCGGGATTTGTCATTGGATGATTTTACCTACCAAAACCTCCACCCTACTCTACCAGGCAAAGCAGGGTAGAGTAGGGTGGAGTAGGGTAAAGCGGAAGCGAAGCCGCGGGAACAGGTTAGTTATTAATAAATAGTAGTGATCTATAGATATGTATGTATATACGGTGACTGGTAATTAGTGACCTATACTTAAACACGTGATTGTAAAAGTTCAGTACATTTTGACCAGTTAGGCGAACATAAATGTACAGACCAGTAGATATTTTTGGCGATTTCAGGTTTGGGCTCATAGTAAAAGTTGTTTGTTATCATGACTACAATCACGTGTTTAAGTATCGGTCACTAATTACCAGTAACCCTATATTTAATAGTCGGGTAAAAAGGAGGAAATTACTGACTTATATCAAAGCACAGTCGAAATTACTGGGTCTCTATATAGGAACGCGAAATTTTGCAAGCCTTTTTATGAGGCAGGCGAGCACTAAGCAGGGTGGTGATACCACTTTAAAGGAGTGAAAAAGGGCAAATTCGTTTAGTCTAAAATTGTATTCCATGGACCCAAATATTTGAAACCTAACACAAATAGTAACCTAAATAAATAAAAATGGTGCTTCGTTTTTCAAAATTACTCCTATAATGCGATTTATGTGGTTGTAGCGACATCTATGTCGTCACATAAGAACTAATCCTGCATCGCGCAAGTAAGATTCTACGTGCAATTGGAACTTAAAGAACAAACCCGAAATCATCTATCGGGCAATAGCCCACCAGACACAACATCCGTCTGGTCGGAGGATCTTCCCTTTTCAATGGAGGTATGTGGGACTTTACTCTCTGTTCCGCATTCCCCCAAATGATATTAAAGTTTATTAGGGAAAGTCTTATTCCTTTGGTAGATAAACTTGAAACTTTGCAATAATTATAATCAAAATGAAGAATAAAAACTACAGTTTTTATTATTACTTTTCAAAAATACTTTTAAAATGGTGTTAAATTTTATGAAAACATTCTCTCGAACGAACGAACAACGACGACGATTCTCTTGAACGAAGTGCTAGTAAAATATAAACATAATCCTCTCGACCTCGATCACGGTAGCCAATCTCAACAGAGATTAGTCAGGTAATTACGAGTATTAGGAGGTATCATAGCGCTCTCAAAACGATGAATGCGAAGACATGTGACATTAACCAACCCACACCGGGCCCGCGTGGTAGATTACGGCCCATTCCCTCTCCTACAGAGGAGGCCTGAGTCTCAGCAGTGGGAACATTATGAGGCTGTTGCTATGCTATGCTATCATAGAGCAGTTCAAAGAGTTGAATTCAACTACCAAGCCACGAGGGTGTCACATCATCAACTTCCAAATTCGGGGCAGCTACAGAGTAATTCCTAATTGATAATCCCATTTAGCTCATACTACCCGACCTGAAAATCGAAGCCAGAACGCACACAAATCGCGTTGTAACCACGAGACTAAACGAAGGAGCTAAAGCAAAGTAATACTTAAGTAATAGAAAAAAGGATTCTTTTTTGAAAACAGGACATAAAGTTGAGCTTCGCCGTGAGTAAACTATTTGCAAAGAACTTGAAATAGGTACTTATTGTTCATGTACTGCTTGTTATTGTGTACATAGAAGTATGCACCTATTTATATTAACACAAGTCTTTGTGGAATTGTACGCGATATGGTCTGTATTCTGTTGTTTATAAATGATCTGTAGACCATTGCATTTCCTAACATAACCTTATCTATATATATATATATATATATGACGGCTCGTTCAGGATGGTTGATGGCCAAAGTTTTTAGGCACTAATCGAGTGAGCAGAGGAGTTTAGGACTGCTATTTTAAGCCCATAACAACCTGTTTTAAAGTTTAGGTTCTATCCTACACCAGATATCAGGATGCCTACCTACCTAATGCACGTATGTATATTGTTTTTCTTGTTGAACAGCAATTTATAATCAAACCACAAATGATTCCCTTAAAAAAAGGAATGGTCATTTAATACAATTATTTGAGCAGTTTTTTGTTAGCCCAAAATATTTTAATCTAAGCTCAGGGGGCTTACTCTCGAGTTTAATTCCAATCGGTCGCATTGGAATTGTGACTTTAGGTACTCTTGAATTTGATGGTAGCGCCAAATTGGTTTAAAATTGCGTGACCACAGGCCAAGACCTATCCCCATTTTACTTAGTTTCCCAAAAAGGTCACGCAATTTGGCCCTAAAATCGAATTCGTATCTAAAGTCACAATTCCAATGCGATTGATTGGAATTAAACTCGAGAGTAAGCCCCAGGAGGCGCCCAGGTCGAACGGAGAGCTATAGTTTGCCGTCCGGACCGAGCCCAAGTCGTCGACGGCGCGTACTGTTCCCGCGCGCCTCAAGGAGTTGTCAGCAAACCGTAGGGCCCAGCAGGGTCGAAGCCTACTGGGGCCATGGGTTATGTGAAAGTGAACACTAGGGCCCTGGAACGAAGGCAAAGAAGGAACGGTGTGGGTTTTTTAGTCAGTAAAAATTCTGACACTAGCTCCCGCTCCGCGCATGGACTGAAGATGTCATTGGATGATTTCTACTCACTAAAAACAAAAAAAAACTTCCTACTCGTACATAATTATTATCTACGAAATGACAAATCCTTAAAATCGAACAAAACTTAGGTATTGTTAGAAATTTAATACGACAAGGCTATCAACAAAAATTAATGCTTATTAATGATAGTCAAATCAAAATATTCAACAAAATCTGCAGTAAAAAAATTTAGGAATTTTAAGAAATGACGACATTTTATAAAAGTCGAATTTATTTTTTTACTACCAGTTTAAAAACTAATTTACTTTATAATATTTTTTTTGGATTTATACAACATTATTTTTAGTATAATAATAATATGCGAAACTTGATTATAGTTTGTTCAGAATTAGTAACTGAATGGATTCCAATAGTATTTACACCATGTTATATTTTTTCCCCATAAATATGTAAGGTATTAAACCTTTAATTTAAGTTCTCTAATCTGTAGACTATGGATACTTTTTTAAAAACATGACAAGGTCTGTCAAATAATGGGAATTTGAAATTGACTCAATAATAAACTTTAATTGTCGTTTCTATGAATTTTCAGAGCAACACAATTGTTTTATTTTGCAAGTCCTAAAACAAATATAAATAGTCTTATAAATATTTAAAAAGGTTGGATACCATCGACACAAAGAACAACACAGGTCATGGAAGGTCATAGCGGGTAGACCCTACTCTACCCTACTCTACCCTACTCTACCCTACTCTACCCTACTCTACCCTACTCTACCCTACTCTACCCTACTCTACCCTACTCTACCCTACTCTACCCTACTCTACCCTACTCTACCCTACTCTACCCTACTCTACCCTACTCTACCCTACTCTACCCTACTCTACCCTACTCTACCCTACTCAAACCTACTCTACCTTACTCTACCATAAACTACTATTTTATTTATTTAACGAGATAATATTTAAATCCTATGTCCTTCTCCTGATTCTAAGCTACCTTTCCCACCAATTTTCAGCCAAATCGGTTCAGCCGTTCTGGAGTTATAAATAGAGTATCTAACACGACTTTGTTTTATACATATATGTGTATCGATGTATGTATTTAGAAATATAAAGGTTGTTTATCAGTTCACAAGCTCTGCTAAGTTTGAGACTAGATGGCGTTGTGCGAAAAAAAGTTTTTTTTTGAGACGTAACTACGAATTTACAGTTTTCAGATTTATTCCTATCTTGGTGCTATAAAACCTTGCTTCACGCAAAATTTCAGTATTCTAGCTCAACGGGAAGTACCTACCCTATTTTGATTCCCTTGAGAGTGTCGAAGGATACGTTTTTTGTGACTTTATGTCGGCCGTATCTTTTTTTCCGTTAACTTAGATGTTTGATTTTTTCATAGCTTCAAGGGACCGCAGACTTGAGTATAGGGTTTTAATTTCAACTAGATACCTCAACGCGTTCCCGAGATAAAGGGTTTTGATAGACAGACAGACAGATGGACAATAAGAAACCAAAAAAATATGTTTTACTATTTTATTAAAAACTAGGTCACTCAAGGTAAAAGACCGGAAAGTATGTCATAAGTTATTATAATAACAATAATAATTGGTTAGTTGCATTCCCTAGTATCGGTACGCTTGCGTTCCGATACAGAGAAAGGTGTCTTATTTCTAGTGAGTTGTGACGTCACTTTCGTTGTCCAAGTGCACATAGAGCTATATAGCGTCAGAGGCGCCCGGAACGTAACGGAATCGTGGATTATAAAGTAATTTTTGTTCGTCATCATCATCTCTTTAGCCTTTATATTTTTTAGCCCATTGTCTTAATACGTGTGTTTTAAATAACGCAGCATATGCTGAGTTAGGCGCCTTTTTGGCCTCGCACTAATTATAATTGTCTTTCTTTTTTTTCATTATTTATTTTTAGTTTTAGTTTATACGATTGTGTGAGGTATGAATAAACGATTTTTCTTTCTTTCTTTTTTTCTAGCAGACTTTCACAATCCCGTTATTGGTTAACATGATACCTTGTACGCCTTCTTCTTAGTCGGTGTCACTCTTGACAGAGTGGTCGTGGTCATAACTTCAGGTGTTGGTGGCAAGCTTCACAACACGCCGCCACTCTTTACCGATGGCCGCCTTCCTCGTTCGTACTCCTTGTTCGTATGGTTGTTTTATCTCATAAATGCGGGATGATCTTAGTAGTTTGTGTAGTTTTACGCACACATTTTTTCCATAACACTACGCACACAGAAAATAAAGTGTACGTAAACCTTTACACACACCTAAACCTCTTTTGTTAATTAAATAAATGTATTATATATACGTTATTTTCCTGATTCCGGTATTAAAAATCATTAAGCTGGCCAACTTTTTATCAAATTAAAATATTTAATAAATTACTCTCCATCTATACCTACTCTTAGGCAAGCGTTATCAATTATTATCATAGAAATATAAAAAACAGTTATCATCAAGTGAAATAACTAATATAAAAAACGCGAGCCTATCAATTAATATATTTGAATAAATAAATCTTTCATTTGTTCTTTTAGCCTCTAATGGATGATTCATTTGATTGATAATTACATAAAATATATTCGGTCGTTATAACCTGTTGTTATTTGCAAGAGAATATTGTGCTAAAAACGACCGATTTTGGGACTAGGTATCTCAAACTCTGCCTTTGTTAATAAAATCAAAAGGTATATTAAGATAATGTTATTTAAATCAACGTTTATTCCTATCAATACTATCTTATGTTAACATATGATTTCATTGAAAAAAAACACAATGGATGGTGTATCTATCTGAAGGACTGAGAATTCTTTTCTTAAATAAATAAAAAACTATGCCTACTTAACGACTTTGTGTTCTATGATGGATGATATTAGGTATGTGTATTTTTTAAGATCTCATCAATTACACAATAGGTTATTCATAATAAATGTAACTAAACATGAACAATTATTATGTCTAAAAAAAACATGTATTGTGAAGAATATGTCCCCTCTCACAGTTTGTGATACTACATCAACATCGGAGAGAGCGATCTACGAGCCGACTGGCAGTGCATTCTCGGTCTCGGTTCCCGCGCGACGTTTAAAAAAAAAACCGTGTTCCTTTTCCGAATCGCTGTCAAAACGCGCGCCATTTTCGTAAATATTTTTCCTAATATCGTCTTTAAAAATTCTGATTTAGATAAAAGTGTTACTTTTTTATTATATTTTGATTTGATGTGGTATTTAAATTAATTTTTCTGTGACTGTGTTGTTCGAAAGTAAAAGGAGGTGAAACGTTTGTTACTTTTTCGGTGAGTTGTGTTTGAACGTTCTCATTTTTTATGTAATATTATTTTATTGATACTTCAACATTTTCGTAAGAATTTGATTATAATCTGAAAGTGACACCTATTGGAGATATTTCGAAACTGAATATTACTATTTTTTAACATTTTTTTTTTTTTTTGGTTATAATTATATGTAAATATAAAATGAATTTTCTAATATTTTCAGTTAAAAAAATTAATGCCTTGTTCTTATGACATACTTACCTAGTTATGAAACCTCATTTTCCATTTAGATTCGTTATCTCCATAAATAATGAATTTAATAAGGTTTGCTAATGCAATTACAAACCTTTCAATGTGAATAATTTTCATAATATCAGGCTGAATGCTTGATTGTCGTTGCTTACTTTCAAGTAGTGTTTCGTTATCATTTCTGTGTTTTTGAGTCATTTGGAATATCGTCGTTGCGACTTTAAGGCCTCTTATGTGTCACTTTTGGCAAAACCACTTACTTATCCCTACCTTTTTGTCATTCTGAAGCTCTATCGAATGTAAAAATTCTCATGTATAAAGGATTATCTAGTCGTCATCATTCTATACCTACTTATATGAGATTTTGCATTCAATAGAGCTTCTTCTTCTTCCTGCCCTTGTCCCATATTACTTGAGGTCGGCGCAACACGTTTTTTTCTTCCACTCTATCCTGTCAGCCGTCACACTATCACTAACTTCCTTTTCTTTCATATCATTCCTCACACAATCCATCCATCTCTTCTTCGGCCTGCCTCTTCCTCTCCATCCATCTACTTGTAAACTCAGAACTCTTTTAGTAACATGTGTTTCATCCCTCCTCTTCACATGACCATACCAAGACAAACGATTTCCTTTCATTCAATAGAGCTTCAAAATGTCTAAAACGCAGGGGTAAAAAAGCGGTTTTGCCAGAAGTGACACATAGGAGGTTTTAAAGTCGCAACGACGATATTATGCAGCTTTCGCTGACATATTTTTTAAATATTTTTGTCTTATTGATTTTGTACTGTTTTAACTTATTCATAACTTATAAAAAATGGTGGTGTCTGCGATACAACCTGGTTTTTATTACTACAGGTACCAATGAATTTATTTTTCTAAATTTATTACCTATTAATTGGCAAAACAACATACTTAATTTTATTTGAACCTTGTATGTGTATTTTTCTGAAATAAAAAATAACTATTATTTTTGTGTTTCTTAATTAAAAAGCACTTTAATACCAATAAACTAAGCAAGTACATATAATTTGATAGGCCTGTTGGTCTAGTGGTTAGTGACCCTGACTGCTATGCCGGAGGTCGTGGGTTCGATTCCCAACCAAGACCACGAGTCCACGTGTGTGATGAGCACGATCATTTGTTCTGTGTCTGGGTGTAATTTATCTATAATATGTATGTATTTAGAAATATATAAGTATGTATGTCAGTTGTCTAGTACCCATAGCACAAGCTCTGCTTAGCTTGGGCCTAGACGGCGTTGTGTGATAGTTGTGGAATATATTATTAATTATGTTATTATGGACCTTATAAACCATTTTTATGTGAAATTTAGATGAAAATGTATTTTCCGAGTTATCAACTCAATTTTGTATTATTAAAAGATTAGCTTTGCCTTTATCTAATAAAAAATATAGCCAACGCACAGTCGCACAAACTGACTGAAAATATATTTACCTAGTAAATATATATATTTTTTAATCAAAACTAACAAAATTAGTTTTTAATAACCATTACGTAGGTACTATAGGCTCTTAATAACTCTACTCTCACTACGAATTTTCTAGCCCTCTTTATAAATTTTCACACTTTCGCAAATATATTTAAATAGCTAAGTAAATAATTGTCCAATTAAAGAAATTATCTTACGAGTAAGCACGAATGTTAGTTTCTGGCAGTTTATTAAATGTATAATCAGGAAAAAAAAAATCATTAAGGGGACTACGCTAATCGCGAGTTATCAATATAATAAAAATATGTAATCCACTGCGGTAAACAGAATTAGAAAAATATATGTTGTTCTTCTAGATAAATACTAGATAGACAGTGTGTTCAAAAAGAAAACAGTTAATTAAATACGTTAGGAAAAAATCACGAAGTAGCCTCTACACAATATTTTTATCGACTAAAAACCGGACTGGACTTGAAAATCATTTGTCATTCTGATCGTTTGTCAGATTATTGTAAAAGAAACATTTTACCGATAAAGTGTTTGAATTATATAGGGTGAGTGAACGATGTTTGAACAAGTTCAGTACATGTTGACTAGTTAAGGCGAACATAAAGTACTGACCAATTGTTTTTTTTTTCTCCGATTTCAGGTTAGCTCCCATAGTAAAAGTTGTTTGTTATTACGACTTCAATCACGTGTTTAAGTATCGTTCACTAATTACCAGTCACTATATAGATTTTTAATAAATCGCTAAAATACTTTGTATTTGCAAGCATTGTGTCTGTGCATCTCATTCTTTTGTATGCAGTCTGTGGGTGAACGCGCTTTAGGTACTTTAGTCCTCTTAATAATACTTCCATGTGTGTTTGGCGACAAACTATAACGATAATTATTATTTTGTAACAATTTCACGGTGAAAACTCGGGTGGGGACTTTGGGGTGTTCTTTATATCATGAGGATTTCATCACGCATGCGGGTTTGCCTCACCCCGCACGTGTCCCGCGTGAGTATTCTCCGCATTACAATAAATTCCTTTATGAAAAAGACATCCGCATGCGGAGCAAATGCGCATATGTGATGAAATCTGCACGATATTAAAAACACCCTTAAGGTCATTATTTCGAGTGAAGTTCAATGGCTATTTTAATGATGATAAATGATATTTATTTTTGCAAATAGGTTTTTAAAAACACTTTTACACGACAATTTTTTGTTTCGACAGTTTAAACTAGATGAGGCCGGTGTTTCCTAGCTGACTACCCTGAGAAGAAACACCGAAACTAACTCAGGGGTCAGTCTCTTTTAAAGTCCATACACTAACATGTAATAGTCAAATGATATGAGAACAATTATTCGTATATTCATTCTTAATGGATGTTATGATGTAATATTGATTTAGTTTTGTTTCACAAGTGTCCTCTTCTGCATTATTTGGCAATATGTGGAATCATTGAAACAGCCACGATCTCGGTAAAGAGAAACTAAGAAATATATCCTCAGTGAAGCTTGTTGATAAGTCTCACTCGATACATTTGCTGCCAAATGCTGCAAAAACGTTAGAATGTGTTTACATTTGCATTCTAATCGATAACAAAGTAACTGTATTTGGTATCAAAAATAGAATATGTGGTTTCTAAACTTGACACTATTTGATTAGCTAAATGTTTTTGCAAAGCCATAAAAAAAACTCTGTTGACATGAGTTGTCAATCCCTAGTATCATAATCCCTAGTGTCGTAAACATATGTACAATCGGCCTCTGAGGGGTTAAAATCATCAAAGAAGGCGGTCGATCGATGAGTCGATTTGTAAATTAGTCCCAAGATGGCGTCTATTCCGCCAAATAAAATGTTTTTTTTTTCTTTTTCTTCTTTACCAAGCAATTAAAATTGAAATAACAATGACAGAAGTGTTTTAGCAACACATAATTATGTGTTATTTGCTTTCCGTCACCATATATAAAGTTTCCTGTAAGCCTAGCCAAGTTACGACCGTTTCGATTCTCTTTCGTCGATCGCCTCGAGTCGGCAACGCCTCCGATTCCTTTGTTCTGACCACGTGACTGAACATTGATATGACGTCATTCCCATACATTTTTAGTTCTCTACTAGCGTTAATGATTGTAGATATTATTAACTAGGCTAAGCCATCTAGACTTACAGAGCGATGAAGTTTCGTCTGTAGTGCTCCGGACAACCAACATGTTTAATTTAATTTAATTTTTGACATGCTACTTTTGCTGCTAACTGTACCTTAATGTCTTTTACTTGTGATTGTTACGATTAATCATTTATCAGTTATTTTATTAAGGGTTTTACATTGCTCAATGACCTTGAAAAATTTACCTCAACACTAGTAGAGAAGAATTGAGTAGAGGACACAGGCATTGCAGGGGGTGCTGCGCACGGGGTGTTAGTACTGATTCGAGTTTTTTCTTGATTACTTATCGATATTCAATGAAATTAGAAAAAAAATCAATACAAGTTATTCAGTTTATCGTAACATATATTTTGGTATAAACTCAATGTATTAATATAGAGCCGTTTTCGAGAAAATATGGAATTAATGTTCAAAAAAGGCCTATTTACCAGATTTTTTTTCTAGAGTTATGATATTTTTTTGAGAAACGTAATCAATACAATTTATTAGTAATGTCCTTAAGTATCCTCTTCATTTTTTATATGGTAATCGTACATCAGGAATAATCTATAAATTTCAATTTGAACTTGGATTTGGGCGATGTAATCCCCTTAAATACACATTCTTTACTGTCGATCAATGCAATGTTTTCATTACTTTATTCTATGAGTGCCTTGCTCGCCGTAAAATTGTAAGTCGGCGTTTTAACTAGTAATATAGTACGCAAGATACTATATCTTCATCGTTAGTTATGGTGGACACAGGGGTGTAGCTACCGCCGTATCTGCCGTATCAAGTATACGGTGCCCCCGCCCTATTGGGGCCCCGAAATAGGCAAAAATTCGCAACATGTTATCCACTGTTGATCGTCTGGTCATATATGGCTATTAATGCCGGGGTCCCTCAAGGGTCGGTACTGTCGGCCACACTGTTCTTACTGCACATTAATCTGCTGAAGCCCGGTACCTTTGGATATGCAGACGACACCACTGTTGCTGAGAGAAACGTGTCCGATGCACGAGCTAGTGGGTCACAGATCCAGTCTTTCAGAGAGGCTATGGTTGAACGCTTGAACTCGTTCTTGGAGGTGGTCTCCGATTGGGGCGATGCCAATCTGGTCAAGTTCAATGCGATTGAAACCTAGGTGTGTCTTTTTTCCGCTAAACGGAGCCAATTACACCCGGCTCCGTCTTTCCGGGGTATAACCGTGCCAATAACCGACCACCTTGAGATTCTTGGAGTATCGCTATCGTCTACCCTCAATTTCGACTCATATATCGAAGCAAAAAGCTGGCTGCTAAAAAATTGGTGATCTTAGCAAAGGTGAGACGGTATTTCACGCCGGAACTGCTGCTTAACTTTTATAAAGCGCAAGTTCGATCGTGTATGGAGTAGGTACTGCTCTCATCTTTGAGATGAATCTGCCAAATACCAGCTTGATGCACTAGAGTCGATTGAGAAGCGAGCTAAGAAGATCATTGGTAATGATGCACTTGTTGAGTCGAAGCTCCAAAGTCTTGGGCATCGACGCTGAGTTGCTCGCCTGTCGGTTTTCTATCGTTTACATTTCGGGGAGTGTGCGTTGGAATTGCACAATTTAATTCCGGCAAGTCCGTTCCATCATCGGACCACTAGACGTACGGCGATGAGCCACAGGTACATGGTGGACATCCCATCCATAGGATGTCAGTCAATCAGACTCGCACGCCGAGGGTTCCATACAAAGTAATTTATGTAACTAGTTCCATTACCGAATCGTGTCTCGAAGATATTTCTGAATAGAAAAAAAAAAAATTGTTTTGTGACATAATCACAAATTTACAGTTTTCAGATATTTCCCTATACTTGTTCTATAAAACCTTGCTTCATGCCAAATTTCAGGATTCTAAGTCAACGGGAAGTACTCTATGAATTGTGATTCCTTTGAGGGGTCGACATACGTTTTTTTGTGACATATAAGGCCGTATCTTTTTTTTTCGTTAACTTAGAAGTTTAATTTTTTCACCGCTTCAAGGGACCGCTTTCAACTTTTTTTCCGCTTTCAAATATCAACTCGATACCTCCACGTTTCCCGACATAAAAGGTCTTGACTGACAGGTTTTTTTTTTTTTACGGTAGGTAAAATCATCCAATGACAAATCCCGCCCTTGGGCGGAGCGGGAAATAGTGTCAGACTCTTACTGACTAAAAACCTACCCTGTTCCTTCCCTGCCTTGGTTCCAGGACCCTGGTATGCATTTTCATACCTTCCCAGAGCCCCAGACTAGGCCTCGACCATACTGGGCCCCTACGGTTTGCTGACAACTCCTTGAGGCGCACGGGAACAGTGCGCGCCGTAAACGACTTGGGCTCGGTCCGGTCTGTTACCGGACAAACGGACAGCGGACTACCCATTGCCCGCCGTCCGCAAACCCGCGCCTGCGGTGGCCGGAAATTTGGATCGGAATTACGGCGGCGGCTGCGGCGTGAGCGCCGTTGCCTGATACGGTCAGCCTCCTCCTTTGCTAGCATTACTGCTTCGCAGAAGGAGGCGACCGCCTGCCACTCCTCCTCGCTCCGGAGCATGGCTAGAACCAAGCCCCGGCGCGAGAGATCGCCGCCTGACAGACAGGTACGTTCCTTTTGAGGTACAGAACTCTAAAAATGAACTAAATAAAGATGACCTTAATAAAACTGTGTCAATAATAATATTATAGAACCAAAGACCTAGACTCTGTCAAACTTTTCCTGATAAATTACATTATAATATATAAGGAAGGTCTAACTAAAAGGTTACGGCCAAAAGTATTAACGCTTGCAAAATATTCAAATCATATTTTTGATGGTCAGTAATTAATTTTATTGATCAAGTTAGGTTTTTATCGTCAGGGCTATATGTAATCGCCATTTTGCAACTGTACAATGATATGCTAAATACTCGTACTACTATTTATGTTCAATAATGTCCAAATATCCGCTACATATTGAAATAAAAAAAATGGATCGCAATTTGTATGAAACTCTCGCAGAAATGTATATACAACGTGGCGCCGACAATACGATAGTAAATTAAAATACTGGCATAGGAATATTATTAGACAACTAAAAAATCCAAAAAAAAAAATCTTTTATTTTCAAACAAACCAAATACTATGAAATCGTAAACAAAAAAGAACACCATTTATAAATATCGGTACAACAACGATGACTTTTTTCTCAGTTGGCAAAGAAGATTTTTTTTCCTAGTAATCGTGAACTTCTTATACATTACGTAGAAAATGGCAAAAATAATGTCCTGTTATTATGATATCATTTTGTGTACAATAAAGAATTTAAGAAGAACAATTTTTAGTGTACAGAATGGGAACATCATAAGGTATATATACAGTTTAATTTATTGTCATAATCTCGGCGTCATCCTGAATACAATTTCAAGGAGTTGTCAGCAAACTGTAGGGGCCCAGCAGGGTTGAAGCCTACTCTGGGCCTTTGGGAAAGTATGAAAATGCATACCAGGGCCCTGGAACCAAGGCAATGAAGGAACAGGTAGGTTTTTTTAGTCACTAAAAGTCTGGCCAAGGACGGGGGATGTCATTGGATGATTTTACTTACCATAAAAAAAACCCGTATAAAATTGGGGGGCTGAGAATCACCAGTCTAATAAGTGATGGCCGAATGAATCCAATTATTTTCAATTGTTGTAGAAAAAACAATCTTGCCGATATGTCGCTCATTTGGGGTGACAGTGCTGGGGCCACGGGTCGACTTCTGAAAGGGCCACACGTGGTCCTGGGAAGCAAAAGGCAACTGAAAGAATATAACTATAAATCAGTAAAAGTCTGACACGCCCTCGCGCTTCGCTCTAGAGCGGGAGAAGTCAATAGATGATATCCCAAAAAAAAACCTTAAAATAAAGACATCTGTGTTAATGATGTAAAACTTAGTACTTTGACTGACCTGTTGGTCTAGTAGTTAGGGCCAAATTCACCAATAAGCTAATCGCGATTATACAAGACAAAACGCAGTTTGAGCGCCTAATCGAGGTTATAGCTTCATTTTGCGTTTCACCGCTGTGAATTGAACCTAGTTTACGCTAAACTCAGTTTCAATTCTTTTGTTGTCGCCCATGTTTACGACACGGGTCTTTAAACTAGATTACGCTGAGCTCAGTTTAGTTGAACTAAGTTTTTTATATTGAATGATGAAATCAGTCCTTAGTGTCCGTGACTGCTATGGCCGACGTGGGTTCGATTACCATCCAGGGTAAATGATTGTGTGACGAGCACAATCATTTGTTCTGTGTCTGGGTGTAATTTATCTATAATATGTATGTATGTATTTAAAAATATCTAAGTATGTTTATCAGTTGTCTTGTACTCGTAACGCAAGCTCTGCTTAGCTTGAGACTGGACGGCGTTGGGTGATAGTTGTGGAATATTATTATTAGTGAATTGACAATTATTAATTGCCCAAAACCTCACACTTCTTCTTTAACAGAAAGTTCAACTCATAGGCAACGAAGAAACGGGGTAGGTTTTTAGTCAGTAAGAGTCTGACACTACTTCCCGCTCCGCCCAAGGGCGGGATTTGTCATTGGATGATTTTACCAACCATAAAAAAAAACTACAAAAAAAAATCTTGTCTACAAATCTTCTAAACAACAAAACTACTGTTTATAACTCAGTTTCACTCAGTAAGCCAGTATTCTTTATTATATGCGTGACAGAAACAATTATCATGTAATCTTGTCTCAGCAGATCAACGATTACGGCCTGCCTTGGATAACTGCATTATACGTGACGAATAATTTACTTTAATACTGTATTTGACTGATTACTTAAAATTCGTGCCTAAGAAAACACGGTACTTTGGTCATAGTCCCTACGTCCCTACTGTCATTTGTAGATCTTCGCCAGTCTTTACGGATAGTTACAAACCCTTTAACACGTTGATTGCTCATTTTTGTATTATTTCCATTCCTGCGGTACGGGGCGGTTAAGACCTCCTTTGAAAACTATCACTATGACGGTAAGGGGCTCCGTCCGGAAGACACGGTGGAGCACACAGTAGAGGTGTGCCTTGTTTGATCGGCGGTAACGATCTCTCGCACCAGGCCTTGGTCCGAAGCGAGGAGGAGTGGCGCGGTCGCCTCTTACTAGCAAAGGAAGTGCACGCACGCGTGAGCCAGCCACCGCTGGAATCCCGATCACGATTACCGGCCACCGTACGTAGGTGCGAGTAGGTTTCGACGCTACTGGGCTTCAAGGAGCGCGTGAAACACCACGCGACGTCGACGACTCGGGCTCAGTCCGGACGGCTACCGGACAGGATCCGTGGGCCTTCTTAATTAGGCCGTAGTCGCATGGTTAGGTTAGGTTAGGTTATCATCATCTTTCCTTTTTCAGGCAAAAATATACAAAACAACTCTATAACTACTTAAGGGGTGAAAGCTCAAATGATAAACAGTATAAAATTACCGAAATTACTATAATGTACCAAAAGCGTCGTACTGTACCTACTTTCTATGATATTTCTCGAAAAAAACTTTCTCACTACGATTTAGGCTTCATATAGCATTAGGGTCACATTCAAAAATTTACAGTAATGAGTTTATAATTAAATGAATGAAATTTCTTATATATTTTCGCTATTTGCTGAATGTAAAAGAAAGGAAATTGTTCACATATCATAGAATTCATTTATTTAGAGAGGCCAAACCGAGATACATTTTGATACAACTGCCACTTACTTAGTCATTATGGTCATTAAGAAAAGAAGATGAGGAAAAAATTGCCATATGCCAAAGGAAAATGGAAAGAAGTATGCTGTGCATAAAAAAATCAGACAAAGTAAAAAATTATACAATACGGAAGAAAACCAAACTAGCTGATGTAAATCAAAGGTTAAGATTACTGAAATGGAACTGGGCAGGACATCTGTGTAGATTGGAATGTACGATATGGACAAAGCGGGTAACAGAATGGATTCCATTAGACGGTAAAAGAAAGCAAGGTAGACAAAGAAAGAGATGGCGAGATATATTTACCCAACGTTGTGGACCAAACTGGATGCAGAAAGCACGCGATAGACAAGCGTGGAGCGATTTAGGGGAGGCCTACGCCGCAGAGGCGACCGCTATGAATAGCGATGATGAACCAGAATACAAAAACAATTGAAGTAACGAGGTTATGTAATCAGATTGATAGTAAAGCAGAAGATTTGTATTTTTTGTTATGGTTTTCATACCTAATTAAGTTTCAAACTATAAGTAGTGGAATAAAGGGCATTTTTAATTTTTATTTTATTTTATTTTAACCCGAGATACATTTTGTTACAACTGCTCCTATGTCATTATGATGTTATTACACATCTTTCTTCAAATATTTTGTATACACAGATATCATAAGGCTTCTATAGAAATCAAAACATAAATTTGTTTAAAACTTATTTAGTAAAGACCTCTGAAAATCTACTATTTTACGTGAACTTTGGTCCTCCATAGCCATATATTAAAAATATAAAAAAGTAAACATTTAATCGATATTCTAAATGATGACAAATTTTCTCAAAAACCTTTAAGGGTTTAAAAAAAAACATATTTCATGGAACAAGTTTTGTGAAATATTCGAGTAAATCACGGAATTACCGAATGCCAGTAGAGTTTTCATGCTTTATCTCTCTTATTTTGCGTGGCCTCTCCATCGAACATCGCGTTGGATTGCTTTAGATGAAGCAATATGCTTTTAAACCATGCTCGACGTTAACGATAGGCATTGCTGACACCCTAAGGGGTGTAAGTAATGTCCTAGGTACCCCTTAGCACCCCTTAGTGTGTCAGTAATGTCCTAGGTAAGCCTCGGAAAGCACTAAAGCCGTTGGTACCGGCTGTCATTCGTAGATCTTTGACAGTCGTTATAGGTAGTAAGACGCCAGACTGACCGTCAGTTTATCCAAAGAGTATTTATTATGTTGCCCAGTGTGGCAGTATCTGATAGGAGGTCTGATAGGCAGTCGCTCCGTGTAAAATATTGTTATACATTTATTTGCATATCTTCGTACATTATTATTAATCTCAATATACATAATTATAATGTCGTAAAATATCATTTTACATTTTGATATTAGATAAATAATTAACATTGAATAGTTTTTTTTTTTGTTAAATATTATATTCTTTTCAACACATTTGCTCACAGATATCTATGTTTTCAAAATATCTGAAGAAAGATGTGTAATAACTTCATAATAACGTAAGAGCCATCAATAACATTCATCATTTCAGCCACAGGACGTCCACTGTTGGACATAAGCCTCCCCCAAATGTCGCCGTTTAGTGCGTCTCGCATCCATCGCATTCTCGCAACTCTCACGAGGTCTCCGATCCACTTTGACTGGCCTGTTGGTCTAGTGGTTAGTGGCCCTGACTGCTATGCCGGAGGTCGTGGGTTCGATTCCCACCCAGGACAAATGTTTGTGTGGTGAGCACGATCATTTGTTGTGTGTCTGGATGTTATTTATCTATAATATGCATGTATTTAGAAATTATAAGTATGTTTATCAGCTGTCTGGTACCCATAACACAAGGTCTGCTTAACTTGGGACTAGACGGTGTTGTGTGATAGTTGTGGAAATATTATATTATATTACTTTGTAGGAGGCCTTCCAACGCTGCGTTTTCTAGTAACAGCAGTTGTATGAAAAAGAATCTCGGGTTGGCCACTATTAAATTCGTAGAAGTAACATAGAGTTCATAACACCTCTGCTAAAATCCCGGAATCAAAAGCATGACCATTAAATGCCTAAAGCCATTTACATAATATATTACAGTTGTACTTTAGTAGTGGAAAACTAACATAATATTTCTTAGAAAAAAAACGCCATACAAATACACAATATCGCATGACCAGCCAATATTTATAATGGATAAACAATGAACAATGCTCTTAACGGCTTATGAAATAATTAGCGAAGAAGTGTGATCTTCTTTTGTTTATTTATTGTTTACATAAGTAGTTTAGTTAAATAGAGGAAAAATGAGGCATTGTTAGTTTGGTATCCTATTGAATATTGTCACGTAATATTACACATAATACACACGTAATTTTTTTTCGACATTGCACGAAGAATCGCTTAACTAAACTAGCGATCGGCAGGGCACATTGCTCGCAGAACAGATGGCCGTTGAGGCCGAAAGGTTCTGGAGTGACGAGTGAGGCCCACAGTAACCACGAGCCCAAGTCGTCGACGGTGCGTTCTGTTCCCGCGCGCCTCAAGGAGCTGTCAGCTCACCGAAGAGACCCAGCCTACTAACTGCAGGCAGGCAGAGTCGAAGCCTACTGGGGTCATGGGTTAACTTCCGAATGGAATACCCGACCCCGGCACGATAGGCTACGAAGGAACGGGGTAGATTTTTAGTCAGTAAGAGTCTGACACTACTTCCCGCTCTTGATGATTTTACCTACCATAAAAAAAAAACCTTAAATTTTCAATAATATTAATTCAGTTAGGTGAGCCTTCCCAGGACGTGTTGAAATGTCAGTCGTACATAGGGTTGCCACCTTTTCTTGCAGATAAAGGACCTACCTACATTGGTTATCATAGGTAGGTAAGAAAAAAAAAAGTACATAGTACCAAAATAAAGTACAATTTCTTTTTCTTTAATATTATGTTTAAAACATATTTTTATTGCTTTTTGCAGTTCTATACTTCTAGTATAAAATTAGTATCTGTACTAAACAATTGCACAGTAAATGATAAATGATATTTATTTTGCAAATAGGTTTTAAAACAATACTTTACATGACAATTTCTTTTTTTTCGTCAGTTTAAATTAGATAGGGCCGTAAAGGAATACATTTACAATCTATATTTAAATTAAAGCTAATAAGTAATTCATTTTTTGTTAAATACAGATACTCTTTGTTTCCTTCGTGTTGTCATTTGCTCCATCCATCCATCACACAAAAATTCAATAATTTCATCCATCACAGAAAAAAGTCTTTCTGTGAATGCTGAAATGGCGGGAATAGACAATATTTTTTTATATTAGTAACTTTGGATCTGGCACTGACATAAATATTGAAAAATGCAAGTTGATAGTACGGTCCACCACGCAATGTGAAAACTAGTGCTAGGGCAGGATTTACGAGTATAAACAAAAAGTTAATAACAATAAGTAGTAAAAGGCATGAATGCCTTTGTTATCAGACGTCAAAATATTTTCACAACAACCATGCTTGAGAATGAATCGACTATAATAAAATGTAGTATTGAACTACTAACGCTACATGCAGCGTTGGAAGGCTTCAAATTGTGAACCGATGACCTGATGAGGGTTGCGAGAATCTGATGGATGTGAGACGAATAGCATAGCATCAGCCTTATAATGTTTCCACTGCTGCGACTCAGGCCTCCTCTATAGGAGGAACTGGGCCGTAATCCACCACGCGGGCCCAGTGCGGTTTAATGAATGTCACATGTTTTTTCTAATTTTTAGTTCTAGGACATCCGGTTCCGGTTTTCTCACGATGTTTTCCTTCACCGTTTTGAAAGCAATGGTGATGAAATAAATTACACAAAGTAATGTGCCTGGCTGGGTTTGAACCCGCGACTTATAGCTCCTAAGGCGGGGTTTACCACTCTGCCTCCACTACTCCGACGCATAGGACCACTAGTTTTACCGACATTTACGGGCCTGTTGGTCTAGTGGTTAGTGGCCCTGACTGCTATGGCAGAGGTCGTGGTGTCCATTCCCACCCAGGACAAATGTTTGTGTGATGAGTATTATCATTTGGTCTGTTTACCTATGTATGTATTTAGAAATGCATGTTTATCAGTTGTCTAGTACTCATAGCACAAGTTCTGCTTTTTTAGGCCTAGATGGTGTTGTGTGATAGTTGTAGAATATTATTATTATTATTTGGGGGAGGCATATGTCCAGCAGGGGATGTCTTCCAGCTGAAACGATTACGAAGAACATTATTCCCGTCAATAAAGTAAGACTGCTTATTTCTTAAAACCCACCTGTGTTTCGCCCACCTGTGTCTTCTGTGTCCCAGAGCCATGGTAACTCTTTCAACCAATCCTGCAAACTCTTAGGATTTGTTTACGGAGTTGCGGCGCGTTGCGGTGCGCGTAGGGCGGTCGTCGTACATTACCAATTAAGTTTCGTGTTTGCGCGTGCGATGACGCGGCCCGCTGCTGCAATGTATGACGAAGTACGCGTAACGCGCCGCGTCTCCGTAAACACGGCCTTTACACACCCACGTAAGTAAGTAGGTGATCAATTCATTTCCGGTAACCACATAGGTACCTGAGGTCACTTCACCTTGATTTTAAGTAGCAGATGGCTGACTGCTGATGTTGTAAGACACTGCTAAACGATTGCGACAACTGAAAGTAGTACTTGTAGAGTTTTTTTGTCTATACTAAAATTATAAACAGGTTTTTTTTTGTTTGTAATGAATGAATGCAAAAAATACAGGGCCGATTTTACAAAAGTTTTTACCAGTATAAAGCGAGAACTACCTATATTTATGATGGAACTACATAAGACCGACGCATACGTGGACCACGCCTGATTTGTACGAAGAGCGACGTCGCGTGGTGTCGTGTGACGAGGATCGAATGTAGCTCTACAAGTCTATAAAGTAATGTAAGGAGACTGTCCTTACATTTTATATAGTAATGGTATGGTAACCCAAATCGACGTACAGACGCCAGCACATCAACCTACCTCAATCTGTCAAATTTCTTTAATAGATTTTGAACCTTATCACACTTACATCAACAAAGATTGGGGTAGATTGACGTGCTGGCATCTGTACTCGTACGTAGTCCACTTGTGCACAATGTTTCTACTTTAAGCCAACTCACACGTCTGCCACGCCTGATTTGTACGTAGAGTCGCGTCGCGTGGCGAGGATCGAATGTAGCTCTATAAGCCTAGTTGCCATATCAAATGTATGGCCCACGTGTGCCCAATGTAGTTCTACCTTAATGCTACTCGATGTTTACTTGTTGGCAAAAAATGATTTGTCATTTCATCATTATACAACAAGTTTACCAAATTCAATTTACTCGTACCAACAAATTATCAGACAAACTTTGGTTTAATAACATGTTTTTTAACAAATGATTCATTTATAATTAATTTTAATCCATAAAACAAGTTTGGAATTATAAAAAGACAATATTTTTTTGTAAGTTACCTGGAACCGAATTACTTAGTTGACTCGTCTTTTATATTTGTATATATATATATCTTCATTTCTTTATGTGCAAAAGAAATCATGGACAGCCATTTTGTTTTTTTGTGTCATGTCATTCAATGTTTGTCAACCGTGTCGTATAATTTACCATTTAGTAAAAAGGCACAGAAAACTTAAGATGCAAAAGTGGTTAGTGCTCGATTACGGAGACGCGGCGCGTTGCGCGGCGCGTCGTGCGGTCCGTCGTAGCGGCCTGCTGCTGCAATGTACGACGAAACACCCGACGCGCCACGCAACGCGCCGCGTCTCCGTAAACACGGCTTTAGGGCACCCCGAATCGGACAGGTTAGGTTAGAAGGGAATGGCGAAGTCTAAGTTCGTAATTATTTTACACAAACAATTCTCAATTATCCATCTTTGTATTAGTGAAATTTGTATAAAAATCTGTTACGATATTTAGAAGAAGTACCTAAGCTTAAAAATAGACAGGCTGACAGCGAATTCGTTTTTTTTTTTTACTGACTGTGCCATTTTTAATTGTGGATAAATGTTTTATGTTGTTTTTATTCGTTACACTGCATTAATTTTGATTGTGACTGTGTAGTAGATTTTTGATGCCAAACAACAAAATTTCATTATATTTTGTTATGTCGGCTGACATTTATTATGCGGCATTAAAAATACGAGCATTGCCCGTAAATTTCTTATAGTCAAGTAAAGCTACAACTACATTAGATCGACGCACACGTGTTACACGCCTGATTAGTACGTAGAACGATGTCACGTGGCGTGGATCAAGTGTAGCTCTACAAGTCTAGTTTCCCTATAAAATGTATGGAGATCGACGCGCCCAGTTCTGCGTGTGTGGCACACGTGTGCGCAGTGTAGTTCTAGCATTACTTATTCGAACAATCTCTCAAAAATCGTAATCGTAGGGTGATATAACTGTCGGATATACCTATTGTTGTGTGCTCGTTCAAACAATAACGATTTAAAATGACGCCAAAGTTGGCGCAGTAGTTAAGCGATTGAATGCTGCACTGCGGGTTGCCGTTTCGATTCCCGCATTAAACAAATATTTTTATGGCCAAAAGATAGGTGTACTAGGTCTGGGTTTTTTTTTAATTACAACTGCCAAACTAAATATTAATAGCCAGCGTTGGAAGGCCTCCTATAAAGAGACCGATGACCTCGTAAAGGCTGCGGGAATCCGATGGATGCGAAACGCACAGGACCGTTCATTGTGGTGACAATTAGGGGAGGGGAGGAGGTCTATGTTGGACATACAGTACAGTACAGTGGACGTCTTTGCGCTGAAATGATCATGACGATGATGATGAGACTACCAATTACAGTAACTAAACAAAAACCATTAAAATTATAAACAACATGTATATCAATCCCTTTAACATTACTTCTGTTTTTTATTATAAAAAATGCAGTAGAGTTCAACCATTATTGATCCCCATGAATCAGTAGTTCGGTATTCATCCATTATTATTCATCTCAAGTATAATCTTCATCCAACATCTGTCTGTGTTTCGTAAAGGAAGTCGTCTAGTTAGTATGTCTATCACGGATGGTGGACCAAGTTAGTTTACGTTAGGTTTTGGTATCAGCTGTTTAGGAAAATCCCACTATTTTTTTTTTTTATTTATGGTCGAAACAGATGAGACCACAAACCCGGAAAATGCAAAAGAGTTTTTAAATCATGTGTTGTATTTTATTATTGAACCTAAGGGCCCTCGGTCACGCTGACTTTTTGTAGTGATGCTGTCGCGCGTTTCGTACGTTGTTTACAGAGACGCGGTGCGTTGCGCGGCGCGTTGGGCGTTCGGCGTAAATTGCAGCAGCGGATCGTGTCATCGCACGCGCAAACACAAACATATGGCAATGTTCGACGATCGCCAACGCACCGCGCAACACGCTGCATCTCCGTTAACAAGCACTTAGTCGCATTTGCAACGCGCTATAGAAGAGATGCCAACTCGCTACTAACGCGCTACAGCATCGCGACTGTATCTATGCAAACGCGCTACAGCATCGCTACAAAGAGTCGCCGTGGGCGAGGGGCCTTATTCAGTGTTTATGAAAGAAACGGTCTACAGAATAACTCTGATGGACATTTGCCTTTAGAGGGTATGGAAGACGGTGTAAAGTACTGCAAAGCTCTTCTTTCTGTTGAAAAGGGAGGATCTTCTGACCACACAGATGTTGTGTTTCGTTCAGGCAACTACCCGATCGTTGATTTCGGGCTATTTATTGTATACGTTTTAATCGCACAAAAAACTCTAAATTCGAGGATTTCAAATTTTAGTTCTTTAGTGGTGTTTTAGATGTCGCTGGAAAATGCAAAAGAATGTGAGAGACCATATGTCGGATTTTAATACTGTTCTTTATTTAGTGATTATGAGAAAAGCAGTTCATCATTCTTCTGAAGTTCACTTTTTGGAAAATTTCATTTAGCTGCTAACTGCTAACTATTAAGCTTTTTTACGGTGGTAAACCAGTAAATTACTTCTCCCGCTCTGGTAGCAGCGAGAGGAAGTGCCAAACTTCCATCCGTTCATTGAATCCCCGCTATATAATTTACATTACGGGTTATGAATGACGAATGGATCACATTATACATCGGTAGCACGCGATGTAATGCAATTTTCTTGCAAATGGAAACTTGCTTTACAAAAAAAAAACTTTATTTTTCCACTACATTTCCCAGATAATTATGAGTATTATAAGATCAAACAGATAATCAAACGGACTATTTCTAGGGTTCCATAACTCAAAAGGAAAAAACGGTATCCTTGAAGGATAACGTTGTTATCTGTCTGTCTGTCTGTCAAGACCCTTTATCTCGAGAACGCGTGGAGGTATCGAGTTGAAATTAAAACTTTATACTTAGGTCTGAGGTCCCTTGAAACTGTGAAAAAATTAAACTTATAGATTATCGAAAAATAAAAGGTACGGCCGTTTATGTCGCAAAAACGTGTATTTTGACACTTTGAAGGGAATCAAAAATTTATAGGATACTTCACGTTGACCTAGAACCCTGAGATACAAGTCTGGTAGAACAAGTGTAGGAAAAAATCTGGAAACAATAAATTTATAGTTACGTCACAAAAAAAAACTTGTTTTCGGGATAATTGTCGTAAATTAATTCGGGAATTGAACTTCTTTCACAGGTATATTTGTACGGAGCCCTAAGTGCGCGAGTCCGACTCGAACTTGTCCGGTTTTTTTTTTATTATCAACCTGTTTAATTACTCAGTCAAGATAATTATTATCTACTTATAACGAAGGCAAGCTTTACCCTTTATTGCAAAAGCCTGGCTATTTGATCATTATCATCTACATCTACCAAGTACTACCGTGATGCAAGTTCCATTAGCCTTCAATAATGGTACATGCTGTTCAGTTATTGCACACTTATATGTATCACCTTGTGCAGCTGAATGACCTATAGGTACTTGGGCCCGATTACATCACATATTATTATGACTAAAGTATTCGTAGGTCGCGGGTTCAAACCCAGCCAGACGCATTACTTTGTGTAATTTATTTCATCACCACTGCTCTCAAAACGGTGAAAGAAAACATCGTGAGGAAACCGACATGTCCTAGAATCAAAAATTCGAAGACACGATTGTGACATCCACTAACCCGCAATGAGCCCGCGTGGTGTATTACGGCCCATTCCCTCTCCTAGAGTGGAGGCCTGTGTCCCGGCAGTGGGAACATTAAAAGGCTGATGATGATAATGATGATGACTAAAACAGAATAAAAATATTATTTAAGTAGAACCGGATTTTATTTTTGTCCCTTAAATAGTTTAAAAGAACTGCTTTTGATAAAACTAGCACATTCTACTTTCTTTCCTGTGGGAATTTTCCAAGGGAAAATATTCAATGCCACTTAGGAATAACAAGCTTTCGACTGGCAAAAGTATTTTTGAAATCGGTTCTGTAGTTTCCAGTTAATTAATTACTAAAATGTTTATGGGCTACATAATAGATACTATTTACAAAAATATTACTACATAATAATTTTTTTTTTCTCAATTCTTCCATGGCCCACAAGAATGCGACCCATACCACTGGGTTGCAGATACATTTAACTTTATACCTTGCCCTATTTCGTTTGTGTACACCGTGGGTCAAATGTCCGAACAAAATGCCAAATGACCTTTAGGTCTCGGTGGCCAATCTCAACGGAGATTAGCCAAGTATGCAGGAATGCCCTGCCAAAGTCTGTATTTCTTGATAGCGTTTTATTATTATCGATAGGCTCGCGCTTGACCGCTATCTTACCTGATGGTAAGCAATGATATGGTCGACGGCGTAGTACACTTGCTTACACGTAACCTATTCACTTTTGACTTAAAGACCCCTTGGTTATAGGATCATTGGTAATGATGCACACGTCAAGTCAAAGCTCCAAAGACTTGACCACCGACGCCGAGTTGCTAGCCTGTCGGTTTTCTACCGGTTGCATTTCGGATAGTGTGCAAAAAGCGAATTTTGTGAAATATAGTGACTTTAGTAAATGAGCCTTATCTTTAAAATCTTGAGTAACAAAATAAAATATTAAAACAATAAAAACAAATAGTATTTACCGTCTGAAAACTATTTCATTTATTTTTAATGCAATCCTGCTTTTTGCTGGGTTTTTTATTTCAAAGGTATTATTAATAAAAAGTCAAGATCGGTCAGTGACTCTAACCTACTTACAAATTATATTATCGGAGATAAACAACAAACATATAATTCGTCACTAGCGGTCACGGCAGAAGTTGTCTTACCTGAAGACTTTTTGTCAGAAAAAAATTGAGCACCCAATTGCAGCGCCACTTACCGGTTTCAGTCGTATTTTCAAACCTTCCAGGGAGCGGGCTTGCAGACGACAAGCAATGGGTAGCTCGCCGTCCAACCGTCCGGTAACCATCCGGACCGAGCCCAAGTTTTCGACGGCGCGTACTGTTCCCACGCGTCTAAAGGAGTTGTCAGTAAACCGTAGAGGCCCAGCAGGGTCGAAGCCTGCTGGGGCCAAGGGTCTGCTTCTGAAAAGAAGGCTCGGTCCTGGTGTGAAAGGCAGCGAAGAAACGGGATGGGTTTTTTAGTTAGTAAAAGTCTGACACTATCTCCCGCTCCGCCCAAGGGTCAAAGATGTCATTAGATGATTTTCCCCACCATAAAAAAAAAAACAATCCAGGGACGTAGACACGAAAAATTTTATCTGTCAAGCGGTTTATTTAAATATAACTCCAAATCTCTAGTCAAAACTTTATGAATAAAAAGAACACCAACTTAACCATGCATACCACGAGCCTAGAAGTGTCATTAAACCGTTTGACAGTCCGCAAAAATGTCACATACGGTATTCTACGACCACCGCCAGTGAAATTAACCTTGGTTTAGGCGATGCAGATCACGTAGCACGGTGTAACCCGCCCTTGAGCTGGCTAAACTGCGGATATGTATGTGTATGCTTCGATTCTTGTGCAAAAGTGTAATTGTAGTTGATGTGCCAATCGAGATTGTGTGTAAGATGGGCGGTTTGGTTGGATGGGACCATTAAATTGGCTGCTACGAGCGTGGCGTGATTTATTGAAGAGTATTCTGATTGGATTGCAGCCCAGCTGTAAGAACATCATTGGAGATTTATAGTAAAGACGTTCAATGTGCGTACAGCTAAGGAGTGGAAATGATTTTAAGTCTGTGTTTTCTGATGGCTTCAATTTGAGGCCTTTAAATCAAGAGTGAATAGGCTACTTCCAACTTATGATCGACGGCGACCACGTACCGGAAGACCCAGCGTTGGAAAGCCTCTCACAAGGAGGACCGACGACCTGGTGAGATTCGAGGGAAACCGATGGATGCGAGATGCACAGGACCAACCATCGGTGACACTTGGAGGAAACCTATGTCCAGTAATGGACGTCTTCCGGCTAAAATGATGATGAGGCATGCCTGTTCCATTGTCACCACATCATCGCTTATCCTCAGGAGAGAAAGCGGTCAAGCGCGAGCCTACCATAGTATAGAAAGAAATAACAATTTTATATTGGCAACAGTCTCTATTCTGCTATGAAATAAACAAATCAAACAATTTATTTAGATAACAAAAGATTTTCTGCGCAGTCTTTAGAAAAACACGATAATATTTAATTTATAGTCAATCGATTCGATACTTGAGTTTTATGGCTGTTTTTACGAATACATCAATAATAAACCAATCTGTGTATGAAAATCATGGTGCTGGCCCTGACCGTCTTTGTTATGTGTTGACCCCTAAAAATACAATAAAGAAATGATAACCAGCCTTTTAGTATTTTAGGCTAGTTAGTCATGCTGGCCATTTCGCTGACAGCTCAGTGGTGCTATTCTCTAAGAAAACGCAGCGCTGCCGCAACGACGAACATCCAAATAGGATACATTGAATTAAGAATCCAATGAATATGTGTATTATGTTGACAATCCAATGTATCCTATTTGAGTGTTCGTCGTTGAGGCAGCGATGTGCTTTCTTAGAGAAAATCACCACAGCGCGTAGCTTGTCAGCGCTGAGGTTCAGAGCAAAATGTTTCAGTATCGTATTGATCGCTGTGGAGTACAGACGCACAAAAATGCGAAGGGCATTAATAATTGCGGCTTTGTACTACGTAATAAAAAAAAGAAAGACAAACCTGCGACGAATTCATGCTCATCCCTTGATTGAGCAGAGAGCCTTCGCAGGAGAATTTATCGTGTTATACTATGATATGATATGTTATGATAGAGAAAGCATTTTGGAGAGTGTGCACAGGATTTACGTGACTTGATTCCGCCATCACTTTTCTACCATCGGACTAACCGACGTACGCCGAGTTTCCACCCTTACATTGTTGACACCTACGGTCGGGACCAAGTGTTTCACCTCATCTTTTATACCACGTACTGTGACCACGGACCTATATCGAAGGACTGGAACAAATTGCTGCGGTCTTCCCGGCCGATTATAGTTGAAGTGTCTTCGAGGCTAGAGTGAATAGAATCTTAATAAACTAGTGCACTTCACCATAAACGATTGCATCACTGCTTACCACCAGGTGGGATCGCAGTCAAGCACTAGATTACATCATTTAAAAAAAAAAATCTTTGTCCTAATCTAGGACGTCTATAAGCTTCATACAAGTTCAGCCGAAAAGACGTGTTTAGGTAACATACAGACAGAGAGGAGATATACTTATTATTGGCTTTTATATATATATTTTATATAAAAAAGAAAAACATTTATGTGTATAATAAAAGATTAAACTTATGTCACCTGTGCGAAGTCAAAAAGGCTCCTATCCCAGCATATGTGGCGATAGTATATAACATCAGTAGTAGTGCAGTTGAGTAGTAATAGTATCATCATCATCTTTCATCACAGCTGAAAGACGTCCACCGTCACATAGGTCTCCCCCAAGTGTCGCCACAACGACCGGTCCTTCGCGTCTCGCATCCATCGAATTTCCGCGACCCTCATCAGGTTGTCAGTCCACCTTTAGGGAGACCTTCCAACGCTGCGTCTTCCGATACCTGGACGCATTCCATAACCTTTTGGCCCCGTTCGACCATTTTTTTTTTTGTGAACAATCGGTTTTTTGTTAGGTGGGAAATCATCCAATGACTAGGGAGAAGCGGGAAGGCGAGTAAGACTTACTGACAAAAACAAGGCAAAAGGCAAAGTAGAAACACATTCTTTGCCTTGTGTTCCAGGACCTCAGGTCCTTTCCTTACCTTTCAGAAAGCGATGTGTCCTGCAAATACTTATAATTAGTTAAT
Source organism: Leucania comma (assembly GCA_958295575.1). NCBI lineage: Eukaryota > Metazoa > Arthropoda > Insecta > Lepidoptera > Noctuidae > Leucania > Leucania comma. The sequence continues at coordinate 6,563,123 of OY282483.1, forward strand.
AAACGTGAATTCGCATCTTTGTTTCAGGTCCAGTTCTATTCAGACGCAATCAAGGAGCCTATAGCTGTTCTTCTGGTCAGTATTTAGTTTTTTTAATTCACATAAACTAATGCTTGTCTGCGATCCCACCTGGTGGTAAGCAGTGACGCAATCGTTGATGGTGAGGAGCACTAGTTTATTAAGAACTTTTTCGCTCTAAGTGATGCTTTTTTTTTATGGAAAATCCTCAAATAACCTTTCCCGCGAATAAGCGAGAGTATATTTAATGCTCTACCGAATTGTTTGAAATAGTTACCATGACCCTGAACCGCAAAAGGGAACTGAAGGAATACAGGTGGTTTTTGGGCAGTAAAATTCTGCCAGTCCCTTTTACTCCAACCAGAGTGAAGTGGATGAATATTTGACGATTCTAGTAAAAAAGATTTGTAGGTACCCAGTGCCGTAACTAGCCTTTAATACGCCCGTTACGAGCTTCTACAACTGCGCCCTTAACACTTCGATCCACAACTACCCAACTTGTTCATACAAAAGTAGACTTTAAACATCGGAATTAAGGCCTATAGTGGCGTGGATGTGAGAGGACACCGGTGTCCTCTGAGCTAGGACAGATTAAGCAGGTTCACGAACATCTTGCGCACCGCACTGCTGCAACTGCTCCGCATAGTGGATACATTCATTCTTGGAGCGTGCAATGACGCGCGCTTTGCTTATGGAGATTCGCCGTCTCCATCAGAGCGGTTGCAGATGCGCGGGGCACAGTTAGGTCGCACACGTAGTGGATAACCGGCTTTAAAAAAAGCCCGGCTTTTGAAAAAAGTACAATATAAACCAAAAAGGCTAGGTATAAATTTATGCGCCCTGTGCCTGATGCTTTGGGCACCGCTGGCACCGCACTTTCGGGACGGCACAGTTTATACCCATTTATAAAGTTCCTCATCAATTTTGAATTAAGGAAACACTTCAGATGTTTCTTTGTAAAGGACACCTCACACTACCGTATTGGCGTTCTCCATCTTCCTTAAATTGAAGATCGTATTCATCAAACTTCAAGTAATTAAAGCGTACATAAGACGCACTATTAATATTCTGAACACGTCTGTAGGACGTAAGGTGCATCTATTGTTTGTTTTGCTTTGTAAAATTGTGGTACAGTGACGACAATGATATACAATGGATGAGCCACTACGCGTATTTAAAATACTTTACGTCTTTCTTTAATCTATTTTTAATACATATTTTATACACAGACGCTGAATTACATCCATGTGGCCTATGCTTTAGATATTGCGGGGAGGCCTTTAGCTAGCAGTGGAAAAGTATAGGCTATAGAAATACTGACAAATGCTTTAGTAGTACTGACTGGACAAGTCCACTCAAAGTGTGCTTCTTTCTTCAATACATGCATGGTTTTCGTACAGTTTGAGCCTTATATTGACCTTAAAAGAGTCTTTGACCTCTGATTTTGTTTCGGTGTTTGTTTCACGGTCGTACATAAGCTAGGAAACACTAGCCATCGTGTTTAAACTTAAAAAAAAAAATACGTGTCTTTTATAACCTGTTTCCAAAAGTAATATCACGAATAAAACAAAAAAGCAAATGCATATTTTTGACAATGTAAAAGCTTTTCTAGACAAACAGTACACAAGAGATAGAAAGATAAGCACAAACCAATCTAGAGCATCCTCTTCGAAATTATTCAACTCGCTTTCTCCACAATATGGCGGAAATCATTTCTCGCAGCTGCGCAAAACGTATAGGAAACGGAACACCGCGCTAATGTCAACATTATGTTATTTTCTTGTGTCAGGCAAGAACCAACTCATTATTATAAAGTAACTAATGTGTAGAATAAATATCACGTACCTGTATTGCTGTTTATTTAATGCTTCGTTTAGATGTGGGCCCAGCGTCGGCCAATCGCCATTGTGTTAACGGGGTTTTATACAATGGCTACACAATAGCGATTGGCCGATGCTGGGCCCACATGTAAACGTAACATAAAGTACCTAGCTGCTGACCCCGTGGTTTCAACCGCGTCTTTAGTTACTGTTCCACATTCAAACGGCTGAACAGGATTGGTATGAAACTTGGCAACCGCGTCGACCATTTCCTGCAATAGGACCTCTCTTTTTCTCTTCTTAGTCTTTTCATTTTTGCCAGAGTAGTCGTGATTATCACAAAGGTAGCTCTCCGGAAGCCGTCAGGGTACACCGCACGACTCCCTGCCAGTCTTGCTTGCTGGCGGTCATCCGGGCGCTCTCGTTCAACAGCCGCTTTGATCTGATTAGTACACCTTTCCTTACACAACAAGGCGTTCAATGGAGTCACTTCCACGTCGAATAAAGCCAAAGTATCTAAAAGCGCTCCTTGACGCCCATTTCCTCGAGAAACTCAAACTCAACATTTGAACTCAGCATTTGTTCGAAACTCGGTCCAAGAAACTCCGAGCCTATCCTATTCCACAGAAAAATTCTGTGGAATAGGATACTTTTATACTGAGAGTATGTTCCCTTGGAATAATTTTCCACGTTAATGAGGGCGACGATATTGACTGTTCAAAGTTTAGTTAAACTATTATATATATCTCTAACACCTGGAGCAGTGGTTGCCGAGTGGTAATGATAAATCATATTTATTTTGCAAATAGGTTTTATAAAACACTTTTACACGTCAATATTTTTTTTCGTCAGTTTAAACAAGATGAGGCCGGTGTTTCCTAGCTGACTATCAACAACTTGAGGACTAACGTAACCCCGACTTACGAGTTGCAGGTCACTGGTTTAAAACCCAGCCAGGCGCATTACTTTGTGTAATTTATTTTATCACCACTGCTCTCAAAACGGTGTAGGAAAATATTGTGAGGAAACCGGCATACCCTAGAACCAAAAATTCGAAGACATGTGCCATCCACCAACCCGCACTGGGCCCGTGTGTTAGATTACGGCCCATTCTCTCTCCTAGAGAGGAGGCCTGAGTCCCAGCAGTGGTAACATTATAAAGCTAATGATATACTATGCTTTCTAACCCTTAAGGAAATATCGGCGTGATTTTATGTGTACATATTCTATAGGCCTTACAATAACAAAGCAAATAATAAAATATAAGTAAACTATAGTACAAGAGTCGTCTTTTTTTAACTTGATTAGTTTTTGCTTAAAGCAAATAATGGTAATTGTCGTTGCGTGTTATTTTTGTTAATTAGTGACGAATAATTTAGCATTAATTTACGACATTTGCATTTTTATTCGCGTGTGTTATTTGTCCTTCATTCCTTTTTACTAAATTTACTGCACTAACTTTTTTTTTATTCTGAGAGGAAGATCAAATAAATAAAGAATGGATGATGTGAATCGTCGTGTCAAGCAAATAGCAAATTTACATACTAATATTATACAGGAGAAAATTTGCACAAAATGTAACTGGAATTAGTACTCCCAAATATTTTGGAACAGTCATATGTATCATTTGGAACATTAAGAACATCGGTTCAAAAGATACAAACGGAACATTTGGAACATCGGCTCAAATGAATCGTGATCTGCCCCCCAAGTCAAGTTACAATCGTTTTGTTTAGTGTGAACGCTTGACGTCATCTCAACGCCTAGAATAAAGGAATGGGGGGCGTGAACAACTCCAAGCGTTCTTACTATGCTATGCTGTCTTAAGTTTTCTTAGGAAACGATTTCCCTGTATCGTTGCGGTCAGCGATCAGCCTAACCATGGCCATTTAAGATGATCACTGACTGCAAAGATAAAATTGAAGACGTTAAAAAGGGCATCAGATGATGATATAATACGAAAACACGCACCTATCTCTACCGTTTTAAGGCACACAATCTACTGTTTTCTACACTAGTGCAGAAAAGTGCACAAGCTCACCCTGCCACAATTTATTGTAGGGACCTATTTTTTGTATCAGGCTTATCAGTAACATGCTTTAAAAGAGTTTCCGTGCTCCAAGAGATCTATGTTATATAAAAGTTTATTTTTGTTTTTATTCAGCCTTTTTTTTTCATAGTTAGAATGTGAGAAAACTGTAAACTCCGCGCTGTAAAACCACGGGTTTTTTTTTAACCACGGCTTCATAAAATACGGTTTTTATGAAGCACAATGTTGACCGGTCTACTCTACACTGTCCCCTCATTCATAATACTAAAGAAAGTACCAAACATCCAATCAGTGCATGAAATTGTCTCACTCGCTCTGAAGCGCATGCGTGCTCTCGCGCTTATATTTCGGTTGAATAATTTTTGTTTATGGGATATTCGGTCACTAAAATTTGTCTGACTAGTGAAAAATAACGTGCTATAAAATCACACCTGTAAAAATATTTTTTTTGTGAAGCTTTAAAGCGTCTGACAGAAGTTTTGGTGCATAGAAAGTGTCTGATACTTATGATAGGTACTACTTTAGAATAATATTCTACAAAACAAATATAAAAAAGTAACTCTTATTTTTTGTTCCCTTTCTCACCTGGTACCAGTATAGGCCCCCTTGGGGGCAAGCGGGAGCTCGACAAGCTCTTGGGTATCTCCACAAGCACAAAGTATATGAGACGCTACTGCGAACCTACGGTTTCATTCATGTGAAAATAAGTTATGTCAGACAACTTTGGGATTAAGATCCCAACGCCGGATCCAGATGCCGGAGGTCGTGGGTTCGATTCTCACCCAGGACAAATGTTTGTGTGATGAGCACGATCATTTGTTCTGTGTCTGGGTGTAATTTATCTATAATATATATGTATTTAGAAATATATAAGTATGTTTATCAGTTGTCTAGTACCCATAACACAAGCTGTCTAACTTAGCTTGGGACTAGACGACGTTGTGTGATAGTGTGTGTGATATTATTATTATTATTGATTAAGATCCCAGAACTGTCTGACATATTACATATTAGACTAAAGTCTAAAAGGAGAAACTAACAGTCAGACAAATGCACAGTCGAAACTACTAGGCCTAGAAGTGTGTAATTTTGCAAAAGGCTTCCTTTATGACGTAGGCGAGCAATAAAGGATTTTTGAAAATCCAACTTTTAAGGGGGTGAAACGGGTTCCAAAGTTTGTATGGAGAAATTTACTTTAATAAATGCTTGAAGTACCACTTCAGACTAAAGTGGTACTTCGTCGTCCACGTGTGCATCTACACACGTGGACGACGCCGGATTTGTACGTAGAGTCTCGTGGCGTGGCGCGGATCTAATGTACTTCTGCAAGTGTAGTTGCCAATTATAAAATATGGAGAACGACGCGCCTAAACGTGGCCCACGTGTGCGCAACTTAACAATTATGTTGATGACCCCAGTAACGTCAACACAATCATTACTGGGTGTAAATTGGTATAAAGTGACAGGACGAAACTATTATAAATTAATTATCATTTAATTCAACCATAAATTATTATCTGCAACAATGTATCAACATTGTTGTTATGGTTTTCAAGTAGTCATTTGATAGAATAGAATGGAATGGAATGAATTTTTGTATGGGAGCCGCTGTTTTGATTAAGTATATCTACGATGGAATTTCTTTAGTTGCTGCGACAACTGAAATATCATCTGTGAGTATGTTCTAAGTACTTACTACAAGATATTAAAAAGTTCTCCTATGCAGATAGGTATGCCTGATTGATAGTTCATTTAATTGAAAAATTTTGCAACTTTTTATTCAAGTACCAATCAAAATGATAAGAGTATCTACACATGTAAAAAACTTAAACTATTATACTAAAACCTACCTATGTACATATAATACAAAATACACAGTACACTCAGGCGTCGAAGTACTCCTCGACATCGCTGTCATCCGGAAATGTATCCAAAAGACTGGCAGCCTTACCACGTTGAATGGCAATGCTAATTCTTTGGGCGAAGAACGAGCCAACTCTCTGGGCACGCAAAGTGTCGATCAGTCGGCGGGAAATTTCCTTAAAAAGGAGGCACGCTCTCAGATCCCATAACACAAGCGTTTCATTGAAAAATTAATTAGGTAAATAAATGATAAGTGATATGATATACCGTGACAATTTTTTCATCAATTTCATCTTTTTACTGAAATATTAATGTATAATATAAAATATTAATATTAATATCTAACACCTAAACAACGAATACATCAGTAACCATTGTAAAAAATCTAATAAAATGCAAATAATGAGTCAGAAAAGCCACCTGCAGAAGGCAATGGAAGGAAAGAATAACATTATACAGAAAAAAGTAATTATTTATACTTTGTAAAACAGAGCCAATTCAATTGTTCCTTGTAACAATAGTTTGCATAATTGTTAAAACTACAGCACATAGTCATGGATAATTAACTGTTTATTTATTGCATTTTAATAAGCTTTATTGCAGTTGAAAATCTAATAATAAAACGTGATGAAACTGTAATATTTTGATTATATGTATGTATGATTAAATCTGTACATCAACTAGATGACCGTGCGATCAATAAACATATTGACCGAATGACGGAATGATTGAAACAATATAATATATTTTTCAATACACTTGCTCAGAAAGTGGTTCTTATTGCACTACACTTAGGTATATAAAGGCACCTGTTACCAAACTGTGACATTTTGTTTACTATTACGCACTTGTGCTGTAATGTAGCTATAACCTTTTTGTTTAACCTCTTTGTTTGCGATTCAAATTTTGAATACGAAAAAATAAAAAATAAAAATTGTTGTCTATGGCTGTCATTTTAAGATGCGCGCGGTTTTTGGCGTGATTTTTTCGATTAAAGTTCATGGGCTGTATTAATTAAATAAAATTAAATACTACAAAAACATTATAAAATGTTACATCCATATTCTATTGTCACTACATGTAGGACATTAACGTAAAAACTTTTCACATAAGAAATCAAACGACGACTAGGCAATATGATCAAAAGACCATACAGCCATAGCCTACCGCGTGTTTATGAAAACAGATTTAATTTTTTACCGCCATGTTATGAAAAATTTTACTAGTTTTACTGTTGTAATATCAGTTAGCTAAATTATTTTTCTTCACAAGTGTATTGAAAAACGTCGTATGATACACGTGAGTAATGAGTGGTTACCATTCTTGGCTTACTTAAGACCCTCGCCAGGGCTCGGGTCTTAATACCGCCTCGACGGTAACCTCCTACATTACAAACTTATATCATAATGTACTACAATGTAGATGTGTGTAAAGGTTGACTGGTAGAAAATGCCTAAGGCATTAAGTCCGCCTCTTAACTTTATGTGCATGAAGTGTAAAATAAATAAATAAATGTCTTTGGATTGAAACCACTATATTTGACAGTTCAGCAACTGTCAAATACTGTGTAAATATAGTGTCAAATACAGTGTATACAGTTATATAAAAAAAAACCAAAATATTTTACGGAATATCTTTTTTGGACCCACTCTGACATTTTATTATGAATTGACATTTTATGGATTATTTTAATTTGAAATGTTTAAAAATAATTTGATAATGGTATTTTATTTTCTAATTTATACTTATTTTTGATTATTATCTATGTGGGAATATTCTACTACCAGCACTGACATTATATTATAATTTTATATTTGTATAATTTAAGGATTTTTTGCAATTTTATGATGCAATCTTCTGTCTTTTTATTTTATAATGTAATAATTAGTATAATATAGTAATTTAGACATATTATCTCTGGTTGTTCTCGTCTGGCTAACGGCGAGTACTTGCACAGGCATAACCAAGCAGCCAGGATTATTCACCAGCAACTTGCCTTGAAGTACAACCTAGTGGCTTCTGAGGTACCGTATTACAGGTATGTGCCCGACCCAGTTCTCGAAAATGACCATGCCACGTTGTACTGGGATCGGTCTATCATCACTGACCAGACTATTGTTGCCAATAAGCCGGATATAGTGGTGATAGACCGATTAGCGCGCCGCGCAATGATAGTTGATGTCACCATCCCACATGACGAGAATCTCGTGAAAGCTGAGAAAGAGAAACAAATCAAATATCTCGACTTAGCACACGAGGTTGTCGACATGTGGAATGTGGACTCGGCTGTCATTGTGCCGATTGTCGTGACCGCTAATGGCCTTATAGCCAAAAGCTTCGACGACCACCTGTCGAAGCTGTCGTTGCGCGGTTGGATCAAGGGCCTGATACAGAAGGCAGTACTCCTCGATACGGCTCGCATTGTGAGGAGGTTCCTTTCTTTGGAGCCCTAACCACCGGTAGCTTGGACCCTGCTGCCGACACCGGCGGACTACTATTTTTATATTTTTAAATGTTTTTTTTATATATATTTGTATTCATAAATATTTAAAAATAGAAAAATATGTATAGAAAAAAATAATAAAGGAAAGTATAATATAGTAATTTTATAGTCAAGTAAATTAATCCATGTCAGCAATGTTTATGTTACTGATTTTAAGCCTGAACATATTATATTAATATTTGCACACCATGTCAATATGGTAAATAATATGTTAGCACAACTCCATTTTATTGTAACACCTTGCATGCATTGTTTTCCATAATAATTGTATGTACACTCATGTTTGAGCAAATAAAAGAATCTGAATCTAACAATGAATAAAATATGAATGATTGAAAAATGACAGCTCATTTTTCAATCATTTGGATTTTTTTTTTTTAATTCCGATTTTAATAGTTAAGGCCCATTTAGACGGTGCCAGCAAATTTAGTTCTCTCTAACTAAACCGTAGTTCGAGAAAATCGTATGCAATTTTATTATTGCGTACAATTTTGTCGAAACAAACCATTCTCGCCAGAGTGGACGAGCGAGAGGTAAGTCATACGTCTCGTTCGTCCAATCTGGCGAGAATGGTTTGTTGAATGGTAATACAGAAGGGTCCGCAGCCTACTGGGGCCAAGGGTCTGCGTCTAAAACGAATACTCGGCCCCTGAAAGGCAACGAAGGATCAGGACTGGGTTTTTAGTCAGTAAAAGTCTGTCACACTCTCTCGCTTCATCCTAGGGCGGGAGATGTAATTAGATGATTTTCCCAAAAAAAAAAAATTATATTTTTTTTTTTTATTTGATATATAAACTAGTGCAATACGGTCTCATGGTCCCGCCTGGTAAGCAGAGATGCAATTATATATGTGATCGTTCGAATAACTCTCTTACAAAACTTATATGCTCCCAGATACATCGGATTCGCTTCGCTATATGCTTAAAAAAGTTATTTTTCCATATTATTTCCATATATTTCATTCCCCAGTGGTAACAGCCCCGACTTACGAGCTCTAAGTCATGGGTTCTAACCAAGCCAAGTATATAACGTTGTATGATTTATTACTTTACCACTGCTTTCAAAACGGTGGTGAAGAAAAACATTGTAAGGAAACTGGCATCTCCTAGAACCAAAAGTTCGATGACATATGACAACCGTCCAGAGCCCGCGTGGAAATTACGGCCCATTTCCTCTCCAAGTGAGGAGGCCTGAGTTCCAGCAGTGGGAACATTATAAAAATGATTATGCTATGCCATACTATATTGTCACATCAAAAAACTTACAATGAGCCGGATCAGATCAAAATTTTGACAAGAAATAACCCTATTGACATTCAGAGCATAGCTCCGAATACAAATTCAATCATATTATATTAATATATAATATTATAAAAAACTCAAATGGACTATTGTTCTTGGGGAATACCAAAATTTCGAAGCCGTTTGAGCGCAAAAAAGTGAATAGGCAAATACACGGCTAAATTTTGATCGTTTTAATCCCGTGGACGGTCGATCCGGTACATGAAACACTATTTAAAGAAGAATAAATATATAAAAGATAAAATTAAAAAATAAAGTCCTTTTTTTCTAAAACTCGAATTAATATACGAATATACGAAATTAATTTCTTTAAGTAAACATCTAGGTACTGATCGAGTGCGATGACCTGTAGGTAGTTAGTACGCAACGACCGATAACTACCTATATACAAAATAACGAAATATACGTATTTTTTGTTTTCGTTAACTCACAAGTTTGATTTTTTCACATCTTGCAAGGGACGGTAGATTTGAGTATATAAAAAAAAACTCAAACTCAAAATCGTTTATTTCACATTGGCCTACATGGGCACTTATAAAACATCAGAAGCTAGTGCATGGTCCCGTTTGGTCGTTTCCTATGAAAAGAACAGGCAAGAAACTCCATGGGTACTCTTTAAAAAAAGTGATTGTTTCTAAAATATTTTTTTTCTACAATATTAATACATATGAGAGGATATGATACGATTATAATTTACACTTGATACCTCCACGCGTTTCTGAGATAAAGGATCTTGACAGACAGACAGACAGACGGACAACAAAGTGATTCTATACGGGTTCGGTATTTTCCTGTTGAATTACGGAACCCTAAAAAACGCTATACTATGATTTTTTATTAGATGAAGTAAAGTGACAGCTATAACAATGGTTGTTTGACAGTCGGGCATTGTTATTTGACAGTTGGGCATTGTCCACTGCTGTCACTTTACTTCATCTAATAAAAAATCATAGTACAGTCATTCACGATCTCAAATGTTATAAGTTAGCACAACGCTAAGATTTCGCGTGAGATGATCGCAGTATTACGAATGCAACCGGAATTCCTTTTAGTGAAAGTTGATATACACTTAATAAGAATCAGATGCTCGATTTGTTCAAACTAGTTTTGTTTTTTCGGCTCTTTTGAAATAAGGACAAAGGATGGATGGTTTTTTGTGTTACTTTATTTGATATAAATTTTTCTAAGTTAATCCAGAACATTATTTTATTTTATTTTGTTTATTTAAGGACAATTAACAGCCACAATATACAGTGTTTAGTAAATTAAAAAAAGTTTTGTAAGTAGTAACAATACTGCAGCCAACTGCATTATCCGCATTTTAACAAAAGGTTTGTAAGTAGTAACAATACTGCAGCCAACTGCATTATCCGCATTTTAACAAAAGTTTTGTAAGTAGTAACAATACTGCAGCCAACTGCATTATCCGCATTTTAACAAAAGTTTTGTAAGTAGTAACAATACTGCAGCCAACTGCATTATCCGCATTTTAACAAAAGTTTTGTAAGTAGTAACAATACTGCAGCCAACTGCATTATCCGCATTTTAACAAAAGTTTTGTAAGTAGTAACAATACTGCAGCCAACTGCATTATCCGCATTTTAACAAAAGTTTTGTAAGTAGTAACAATACTGCAGCCAACTGCATTATCCGCATTTTAACAAAAGTTTTGTAAGTAGTAACAATACTGCAGCCAACTGCATTATCCGCATTTTAACAAGAGGTTTGTAAGTAGTAACAATATTGCAGCCAACTGCATTATCCGCATTTTAACAAAAGGTTTGTAAGTAGTAACAATACTGCAGCCAACTGCATTATCCGCATTTTAACAAAAGGTTTGTAAGTAGTAACAATATTGCAGCCAACTGCATTATCCGCATTTTAACAAAATGGTTTGTAAGTAGTAACAATATTGCAGCCAACTGCATTATCCGCATTTTAACAAAAGGTTTGTAAGTAGTAACAATATTGCAGCCAACTGCATTATCCGCATTTTAACAAAATGGTTTGGTAATCCCTCTCTTAGAGAGGAGGCCTGTGTCCTAGCAGTGGGAACACTAAAAGGCTGATCATGATGATGATGATGATGGTTTGGTAATAAGTGCCACTAAACGAGCAATATGACTGATTAATTAAATTAAATAATTACATTACAAAATTATTAAATAAATTCAAAATAAATAGTTACTGACACCCTGTGTCTCGGAAAGCATGTAAAACTATTGGTTACTGTTGTTATTCGTTGACCTTTGATAATTATTACATGTAGTCAGATGCCAGAAAATATGGCCATTAGTTATCTAAAGAGTGTCACGTTACCTGGGTAACTTACCTGTACCTCTACCATGAGTTTTAAGCAATAGTATTCGTCGCTTCTCGATATCGACGCCTTAAATATTTTGTATGGCAAATTTTGCAGCGCCTCTAGCGGTCACTTGCAGAACCAAAATTTGCCATACAAAATATTTACGGCGTCGATATCGAGTAGCTACGATTACTATTGCTTAAAATTCATGGTAGAGGTACTGGTTAACGTGACACTGTAACTGGGTTGTGGAGGTCAGGCAGTCCCTCTATGTAAGGCTCCCTCTGTGACAGAACGTTGCTATCGACACAGACAACTACCACTCATTAAGACTAAGGGACGCAGGGGGGGGGGGGGGAGGAGGGGGCGTGACCCATTCCCTCTCCACGACAGAGCGCGATATTCTTCTGCATCCAGTTACACTGGAAGCCGACCCAAAGCCACTTGATAAAACTTTACAAAAAAAATAAAAAATAATAACCTATCTTGAAATAACTTTAATTTCGGAAGTCGGTGTTTTATAACGAAGAGACCAAACTATTGTTAGTAGCACACCGCCTTCTGAAATTAAAGTTATTTTGGACTCTATTGTGTTTTTTTTTTACTATGGTACCCCTTAGCTAAACTTAAAGGAGTTAAGTTATGGAACCGAATGGCGGAAGGTATCTAACGTTCCGCCATTCGGTTCCATAACTTCCATTATGAAATCATCATGTCAATTCTAATAATACCAAACGGCTTGGATACACTGATATTGGATATACCTACCTTCCGGCTATATCATCAGATCAGTTCTATGTATCTTCTACCATTCTTCCTTCAGTCAGTCACCCACTTCACGTATAAACAAAGCAATTTTACTAGTTCTGCTATGATTTTTTGAAGAGTTCTCGAAGTTCATCATCAGATCAAAAAAATATTTCTATGGGACCAATTCGGGTGTATAATCTTTCAATCAAAACAAAAATTTCACAAAATCGGTCCACAATTGACCGAGATATCAGTGAACATACATAAAAAATACATACAGCTGAACGTAGAACCTCCTCATTTTCGAAGTCGGTTAAGAAGGCTAGTGAGATGATGATGACTCATTTCATTTAATTTTTCCTTTTGCAGGTTGGAAAAAAAATCTAGATATAATAGAAATAAGCAGTTCCTTTGTAGTTAGTCTAGATACTCATGATAATAATGCTATTATAAAAATAAAATGTCTGTTTAATTTGCACACAATAATGAATAGTAATAATAACAAAAAATAGACCAAAATTCTGTGCGAGGCAAAAAATACTAAGAGCAACACTAGAACTTGTAGCAATGCCGACTATCCACGGTTTAAATGACATTGAAAAGTAACACTGGTTCATTCACTTCGAGTTGCTTAAGAAGTGGAAAAGACTTATGAATAATTAATTCAGTACCAAAAAAAAAACAAAAAAACATTTGAAACGTCTGCCAACATTTCAAAATATTGCGAAATATACTAAACGAATAAAATAGTAGCATAAAATAACAATAAACGTGTATTTCCCGAATGGTTATGCAACAGACTCGATACCTCCACGCGTTTCCTAGATAAAGGATATTGATAGAAAGACGGACTACAAAGTGATCGTTGAAGGGTTCAGTTTTTTTCCCTACTGCGCCAGAAGAAGGGTTATGTTTTTCGAGAGTATGTATGTATGTATGTATGTATAATTGTTTGGCACGCTCTGCAGCCTGAACGGCTCGATGGATTTTAGCTTGAGAGATGTCTTTAGATTCGTAATTACTTTGAAAGTGATATCGTAATAAAATAAAACTAAAAAATAAAAAACGGTAATTTAAAAAAACTAAAAAACCTGACTGCTTTTCTGAGCATTCATGAAAAAGCCCTAAAACAAGAAAGTCGTTGTACCCGATTGCACTTATCTATATAATATTTTAAATACTGGCAGTCGGGGTACATTCTAGAAAGTCAGCCGTCTAGTCAATAGATTGGAGTAATCTGCAATGTAATATAGGTATGTGCTCTCAATTCTAGAATGGGTCCCGACTGCCAGTATTTAAAATATTATATAGATAAGTGCAATCGGGTACAACGACTTTCTTGTTCTAGGGCTTTTTCATGAATGCTCAGAAAAGCAGTCGGGTTTTTTAGTATTTTTAAATTACCGTTTTTTTTTTCTTTTGAGGTTCGGAACCCTAAACAAGTTTTCAATGATAATATTTTTTTCATAGCAAACTTTTATGTACTCATCAAGACCACTCCGTATAATAAACACGATGTGGTTATCTTATTGCGCGTGTTACCGAGTTTCTATGGCCACAATCCAGCTCCATCATCAGTTCAGCTCAATCAAAATTTCAGCTCAATCGGTAGCCGGGAAGTGGATCAATTTGCAAGATTTGATCGCAGACAAACATAGGTCAAAATAATGAAACTAAATAAAAAACAGCTTGTAAAAAACCATAACGCTAAGTGCTTGATTACGGAGACGCGGTGCGTTGCGCAGCGCTTTGGGTGTTCCGTCGTACATTGCCATATGTTTGTGTTTGCGCGAGCGATGACGCGGCCCACTACTGCAATGTACGACGAACGCCTAACGCGCCGCGTCTCCGTCAAGGCCTTAGAAGGAACCGAACTCTAGAAGTTTTAAATTCTTTAGCAGGACAAATCTCAGCGTGAAACGCAACGTAGACATTCCAACCATCTGCCATAACCTACACAAACATGAACAGGTACCAAGATATAATTGATTGCATTCTGTGACGCAACACGTTACGTCTCGTCTGTAGGTCGGCCAACCGGTTGGTAGGGAGCAGTGTGTCAGCCAATGAGGTTACCGTAATGTTTGCTGTTGACTGCCGCAAGCACGACTAACTAGCGGAAGGTCGGTTCCCAGTAAAGGTAAAGTGTGAGCCGTGATCCCAGAGTTGACGGTGTGATATCCCCAGTGGCGTTACTATATGGTGGCATGGCTGGCAAAATACCACGGGCCACTGGCCTGGTGGGGCCCCCGGTCCAAGAAGTAAAGCTCTTAAAGCTCAGAAGTAAATATATAAATTCAAGAAAATTATTCAAATTTATTAAACGCATTCACAAGAAAAGGATCAATTTCCCGAAAGGATCAATTAAGAATATTTTAGGTACCTACTAATTACGTATACTTCAGTGATTAATCTTAATTAAATTACAAAGTTGACGATTTAGCTTCACTTTCTTTTTTGACTGACCGACATTTCAACAATTTAAAAGTAAGTACCTGTAATTGGACTATTTGAAATAAACGATTTTGATTTATTTCCTGGGGCCCCATCCAATGATTTTGCTACGAGCTTCAGATGTTATAGTTACGCCACTGAGGACTACAGGGGCATAACGTATAAAAATGCATACAGGCTGTAGCCCTGTATGCAACCGTATGTATTATGCAGACTTAAATATTCCCTATTGTCGACTATGGTAGCATGAACGCGGTCTTGCTGGACAAGCTCGATAGACTCCTCAACAACTGTATCCGATTCATTTATAACCTGAGGAAATGTGACCATCAGATTCGAGCTTCAGATCTGAGCTTAAATGGTTTTCCAGAGAAGAAGTTCGCGCGCTTTGACCACCCTTTTCTTTCTGCTTAACTCTTCCTCTCCTCCTTCATATCTTATATCTCACTTTCCAATATCTTTCCTCTTCACACACTAAGAATCTGCGTTTTTCTAACAATCTGCTACTGCTTTGTCCTTCCCATACTTCTGAGTTGGTTCATTATTCCTTCTATATAGAGTCCTTAGCCATAGCATAGCATAGCATTCAGCCTTATAATGTTCCCACTGCTGGGACTCAGCTCTCTAGGAGAGGGAATGGGCCGTAAATCCGTAATCCACCACGCGAGCCCAGTGCCGGTTGGTGGATGTCACATGTCTTCGAATTTTTGGTTCTAAGATATGCCGGTTTCCTCACGATGTTTTCCTTTACCGTTTCGAGAGCAGTGGTGATGAAATAAATTACACAAAGTATGTGCCTGGCTGGGTTTAAACCCGCGACCTACAACTCTTAAGTCGGGTCTGTTACAACTCGGCCACCACTGCTCTTAACTCTTCTAAACATTTTCGCTGCTCTAGCTTATTTATCTGAGATATTTGTTCTCGCTAGTGTGGTGTAGAGACACGCAATGCAAGACTAAGCCGTGTAAATTAAAAAAATATCTTAGCGCTATGAGCCAAACTATATTAACTTAAAATAGCTCTTGGTCTTCAACTAGATTAAGCCATCCTTCTGTAGAATTCAGTTTCCCTCGATATCAAGACGGCCATGAGTAAATATGCATTTAAGAGCCGGTTGTAGTCACAGTGTAGTATTTAGTGTGAACTCCACCCGGGTCTATGTCGACCTCGCGGTCCTGTAACAGCGGTTTTATTTTAAAAATAAAACTATAACAATTCAAAGATTATATAACAAAGATTTTTGGTTTTGCCAGACCCTTTTAAACACCAAACTTTATTATTATAAGTAACTTTCAAATATTGCCGTGAAGTAATCACGTAGATATACAAAAAATCGTAAGTTAGGGTCAAATTCACGTTTTTTTTTTTAATCGAGCCATTTAATTTATGTATTTTTTTTTTATTTTTGCCCGGCCATGTGGTAAATTTTAATAAAATAACTTTTCATAGTGTTTTCTTTGGTATTTGTGGATTTTCAGAGGTTCAAAAAAGTTCAAAATAAGTAGAACCTGGCCTTATGCGGGAGTTGCGGAATTATTTTTTAAACTAATGACCGAATCGTCCATGATTTGAATAACATTTAACGTTCGGGTAGTCCATGCCCTGAAATATGACTTCGTAACTTAGATTAAATCAAAACAGTGGAAAATTGGCAGCTCGCCTCTAGCGCGTGAACCGCTAGAATTGTGCCAATTATCACGATTTCACATCGGTCGCAACGGTCACACACATTCGGCGGCTACCGCTATTTCGCTCGCACGACAGCGCCGGCTCTTATCTCTGTCCTTGTCTATCAGTGACTACAGGTAGTGTAGATGCGTGAGTTTCGAGTCTAGGTTTTCTGATTGCGATGTTAGCGCGTAACGTATCTTCCCTTATAATACCTATATCAATACATCGGATAGATACTTTTTATCTCGAGAATACGTACCTACCCTGAGATAATTTTCTACTATCACGTGGGTGAACTAACAGAAGCTTAGGTATTACATAATATAAGTAATCATAACAAACAAAATTGAAGTCCAAAAAGTCTATTTTTGGCCTCTGCGTGTGTTATTTAATTTTCTTCTTAAAAAAACGCGCAAAAAAAGATTGCGTGTTAATTCAATAGCAGATGTGCTCGTTACAGAGGTAGGGTTGTCACTCGACAAAATGAGGCCAGACATTAATTTATTTATTTATTTATTAATCCTTTATGCATACAAACAGTACAGAGGCGGACTTAATGCCTTAGAGCATTTTCTACCAGTCAACCTTTGGTGACCCGCCTCAAACGCATGGGCCGCTGAAATTGTGCCTTTATGGCACAATTTCACAGCGGACGCGACGGTCAGCTAACGCTGTTTTGCTTGCACAACAGCGCCGGCTCTTATTTTGTCCTTGTCAATCAGTGATCATAGATGTATGAGTTTCGAGTTCAGGGTTTCTATTTGCAATGTTAGCACGTAACGTAACTTCCTTTATAATTTAAGTATATCAATGCTGGACATAATATTTTAGCTTGATACATATTGCATCAGCAGTGCTATTCTCTATGAAAATAGCCTTGAGCGCACCGTTGCTACAGCGACGAAAATCCAAATAGGTACATTGGATTAACAATCTAATGTGTCCTGTTTTCTGAGAGAATAGCACGCTAGGACTTTGCCAGCGACTTCGATCGCGAGGAGGAATTCAACATTCTTTAAACCGAATTTTGAAGGTAGTTTTGAAAAAACTAATAATGGCAGTCTTTATTATTACTTTTGATTAGTATTTCTGCTAAGTTTCCAATCTTTGAAACCCCTTAAATTGTTCTGTTGCGGGTAGTTCTGAAAACAAATAAATTACAAACTTTAACAGTTACTTTTTTTTCCTTTATGTTACTATTTTTGCTATCTTTCAAGTTTATTGGTACATGGAATAAGATTTTGCATACAAATGAAATCCCCCTTTTTGAATTGGCCTCGTCATAAAAAAAACCTTGTGCAAAATTTCATCATCCTAGTCCCAGTAATTATGGCTATGAGTTGATATTTAAAACAGTTATTTTCTCCTTTTACATTGCGTATGACGTCCGGTCTATAATAATAGCGGAATAAAATATAATTCTAGTGTAATATTAGCAGCAATTTATTGATTAATTGTGATAATAACTGTGTAACATACTTAATTGTTATGTGTATGCGTAATTAACTCACTTTTGTCATTACAAAACACAATGTACTTACAACTAGGAGCTATCTGCTTAGTTAAGCTCTAATGAAACAAGCAAATAATTATTTTTAATTAAAAAACATTGGGAAGTGAATTCTTTGAAACCGAGAGAATGTCTCATTCATCTGGCCTAGTTTTTGTACGTATCCATTTTGTGTCGTAAGCCACTGGGCGCAAATGGGGAAAAGTAATAAACAAATAAAAATATCAAATTGCAATGAAAAATCTATTCAGATGAATGAGACATTCTCTTAACCTGTTGAATACCGTAATTAGAGACACAATAGAAAGACAATAGGTGTGCGGACGCCGGCGTCCTCTCGGGGAATAATGAATTAATTTCTAAAAATCACACTGGGGTCGCTTAGAATAAAGATTTTTATGCACATAAAAATAAAAAGTACAGATTACGGCAGATGTGAAATATCGATTTTAGTTTAAACGAGCGTATTAAAATCGATATATCACAAACAGAGCATCTTTCACATCGAAAAATCTATGTATAGATATATTCTATTTAATTATTAGCGTTTGACAGTTTACGTGACTGACAGTTCAATGCTAAAACAAGACAGCATATGAGAGATTAAGGGCTGATTTCATCATTCACTATAAAAACTTAGTTCAACTAAACTGAACTTAGCGTAATCTAGTTTAAAGACCCGTGTCGAAAACATACGAAAACAAAAATTGAAACTGTGTTTAGCATAAACTAGGTTTAAACGCAAAATGAAGCTATAATCTCGATTAAACTCTAACTGTGTTTTGTTTTAAATAATCACAATTAGTTTCTTGGTGAATTTGGGCCTAAGATATTCGGTGTTTTTATTCCAAATATCGGCTGCACTAACGTCTCTCGGCGATCCGATTCTTGATCCTGACAGCCCTGTTCAGAAGTATGGTACGGTCCACTGCGTCCAAACCATAGTCTTGCATGCTGGCCGTAAAAGCCGCCATGATGGTGGATAAGACTCGTCGTAATCGTCACTTTGTGATGATTACACTTTGTACTTTTTATAGCAACTTATAATTATCCTCTACCCGAATGAAAAATAGAAAATTATCCCAAAAGTACAAATGCCTTATATAATAAGTATCCTATGTTCTATTACAAGATAAAGTCTAACTGTATGCCCAACCAAATCCATTCTTAATTAGACCGTGGAATAGTAACAAACATACAAACACAGACATGCAATCTTTTGCCTTTATAATATGAGTGTAATTAACATATTTTATGAGTGAATTCATCTTACAATCCTGATGTTTGTGGAGGTGGTAAAACTGCTTATGGATCGCTTGCCACAGAGAAAAATTGCCGAGGTCTAGTTTGAAAGGGACCATAATATCTATTCATACTGATACTGATAAATCACGAAATCTCAGAAACTACACTTACAAACATAAAATTTGGCAGATAGGTTCCTTAGACATCTGCAACGAACACCAACGTTAACCCTTTGAATACCGTAATTAAAGACACAATAGAAAGACAATAACTGGAGTAAATCCTAATGTGTAACGATTTTTTTTTAAACAAATGAAACGTTTTGATTAAACAATATTTATAAAATACTCCATTCCCAGATCATTAAGTTTCAAAAACCCTATGCTTGACTGGATACGATGCCATTGACTATACAAACAAGCTGTCAACAAAAACTATGCTATGTTCGCGTGATTGCCAATACTTATCTGAGTAGTGTACATTATTTTGCCACTTAATAATACAGGGTTACATTTTAATGAGCTACTAATATTTTACTTAGTTGGTTTGACGTCAATCATTTAAAATATTGGTTTCCCTTCACCTTTGCTAAAGGTGAATGCTTTGCAAATATTACATTTTGCAGAACAGTGTCAGTTCTATATGTATCTTTATACACCGTTAAATTTTAGTCGTTTTAATCCCGTGGAGTGTCGATTTGGTACATGAAACACTATAGATTTGTGAAGAGAAAATTAAAAAATAAAGTACTTTTTTAATTTACGTATGTACCGAGGCCGAATCTTTCTTTCAGAAAACGACCTAAGCCCCAGTAGGCTTCGACCCTGCTGAGTTTACGGTTTGCTGACAACTCCTTGAGGCGCGCGTGGATCGATACGCGCCATCAACCTTTTGGGCTCAGCCCTTACCGGACAGATGAATTAGAACAACTACCCAACCCTTAAGAATGTCTGTACCTTAGCTTCACACCTTTCCGAAAAAAATCTACACTGAAATTACTCTACTGTTGTTCTAACACATATTATACACATTTCTTATTGTCCTAGGTAACTGTCACCTGTACATTGACCCCGATCCTCTAACGGTGCATTGAGTATACATTAGAAATTAGATAAGTACGCCTTTGTCAATAGAGGTAACGAGAGTCTTGTTATTAAGAGTTTAAGGAGGTTACACCAATAATGTCTATGGTGCGAATTTGACAGTCCATAAATTGACTTGTCTTTCCGGTATGGTTTTGAAAATAGAACAAACTCAAAGCCGTTATAAAGAACGGTTTTGATGCTCTTGAATTTACCAATAACCTTGCTGAACGGGACCATGACATGACGTGTTTAAAATGTCGTACAAGCGAGTAAGAGTGATGGAGGATGGAGATACTCTATATAGCTCCATCTATCTTTTTTACAGTTCAGTTTCGGCCGTAAAATGGATCGCGTTAAGAGCTTGTGGTAGGGCCTTAGCAAGGCCGAAAATCTTGACCGCTCCGAACTTCTAACAATACCTATCTATTCAAACTTGGTCATCGTTTGAACGATGACCAAGTTTGAATTATAAAACTCTCATCTCTAATCCGATTACAGCTGACTTCAATTTGAATTTAGAAGTTCTAGAACACGGACCACAGACAAACAAGGAACTAAGTATAACCAGCCAGCAGTTTCACAATCAACCATCGAGAAACCGGCTGTAGTTTTTTATTCTGCGGCCTGGCGGTAAACAATCAGACGCGCCATGACACATTACATCACACCCACTTCTTGTCGATGGATTGAGTCATTTTATTGGTTTGTAAAGGTCCACTGCAAACCATTTTCATTGGTCAGCGTCTTATAACTGGCACAAGGAATGACAAATTTTATTGTAAATCACTAGTGCTCTTTTCACGGGTCCAAATTATGTACATAAATATACCTCTTGATTGCTATTTCGGCTTCCTGTCTATTTTGATGTACCAGTAATTCACATGGAACAGTCTATGTGACCGCCGTAATCCATTAGCTGAATAACAAGACACCACTTGATAAGATAGGTAGACAGAATTTACATCCTCCTACTATATGAAACAAAGACTGTCGTTTTGAGAACCTATTTTTGAGAACCTATTTTCTAAATATCATTTATCATTTATCATCATCATCATCAGCCTTTTAATGTTCCCACTGCTGGGACACAGGCCTCCTCTCTAGGAGAGGGAATAGGCCGTAATCCACCACGCGGGCCCAGTGCGGGTTGGTGAATGTCACATGTCTTCGAATTTTTAGTTCTAGGACATGCCGGTTTCCTCACGATGTTTTCCTTCACCGTTTTGAGAGCAGTGGTGATGAAATAAATTACACAAAGTAATGCACCTGGCTGGGTTTGAACCCGCGACCTACAACTCGTAAGTCGGGGCCGTTACCACTCGGCCACCACCACAGTTTAACATGTTTTCCAAAAAAAAACTTAATCTGTATATTTTTTTATGTTTCTAATAAATTCGTAAGCGTGCAGATGTTATAAAATCATAACTACTAAAAAAAACTATTATTATGCTTCGTAATATCCTCTTAGAGGCGTGCCTATGCAACTGTACTCCATTTGTTTAGGTACTTAACTAAATGTAAACAATCTTCACGTCTTTTATCTAAAAATTGACAAAAAATGTTTACAATTAGTTATTTACCTAAACCGATGTTAGGTAATAAACTAAATTTAAATAATCTTTGTATATCTTTCAAAGAATTTTCTTTTTAGTTAAGTACCTAAACAGATTGAGTATAGGTACCAATCAAAGTCATAACCTACCAAAAAAAAAAGTTTTCGGAATACCGCGGAAAATTAAATTTGGAATGTGTAAAAAACCGTCATTAAAGTTCGTTTGGCAAATTGTTCTGTTTTGATCTTTAAGTGTTTAAATGGCCATTATGTGTCGGGCCTTTTATATTTACTTTGATTTTAACATGAATTTAGTTAAGGATCTTTTTTTGTAATATTATTATGACGTAATTATCTTCGTCCTAATTAAACCAATGGTTATAATATATATTTTTTTATCTATAAAAAAGAATCTACTAGGAATAATTGTTTTATTTGTTGTCCATTTAAAAACTCTGTTTTTTCGGAAAGTTGACTTTTATTTATAACAAAAAATATAAGTACGTGTATTAGATCTTTTCCTCTCCATCTGTCCACATATAGGCATTACTCTTTTAGTATCTAACGTATCTTTTAGTTTCATCCCTCCTCTTCACATGACTATAGCAAAACAATTCCTCTTCAACTTTTCAATCACTGGCGCCATATTCAAACTTCCCCTAATATGCTAATTTCTCACTTTTTCGCACCACACATCCATCTCAACATTCTCATCTCTGCTACATGCACACAAAAAAAAAAATCTAAATAAGTGGAGAATCTAAATGAGTGGAGAGGGCATCTAAGTGAGTGGAGAGGGAATCTAAATGAGTGGATAGGAAATCTAAGTGAGTGGAGAGGGAATCTAAATGAGTGGAGAGGTCATTAATGTCAATGGCGAGTACATCACTCACCTTCAGTTCGCGGACGACATAGTACCTAGTCATGATTGAGTTGAGACTACAGAGGAGCTCAGCACAAATCTTGATGACCTTAGTAGAGCTTCCGAACGAGTGGGTCTTAAAATGAACATGGACAAAACCAAAGTCATGGTAAACAGACACACCTTTCAAGATCAGAGACCACACTCAAAGTTACCTGGGAAAGACGGTTCAGTAGGGTAGATCTAACTTAAAAAGACCCTGAAATAATTATGCAGTTAATACAAGTGAATGTCCCAAATAATGTCCTTAATAAATCAAAATATTATATACATACATAGTTGCAACATTTGAAAGTTTGACAAACATATTTTGAACCGGCACTATAAGGCCAGTGCATTGCACAATTTGACTGGCAATCTAAATTTTTCTCATGAATAATTGATAAATTAATAAAACTAGTGATGTGACCCCGTTTTTATCGTATGTTTTTTGACCTCAGAATACTTTAGTTTTGCCACTACCGGACGTCCTTATTTATGTCATTTAATAAATTATTTTAGATATTTATACACATGTGGTCTACCCGTTTACCAAATTTTATCCAAATCCGTTCAGCCGTTTGAGAGTAAAGGACAAAAACAAAATTACAAACAAACATACATACTTTCATATTTGTAATATTATTATGATAGTCAAAAGTTTAAAAAGAGTCAAATAATCATGTTATGTATCAAAACCAAAATTAAAAAAAAAACCGGCCAAGTGCGTAGCAAAAAACGGCAAAAAATCACGTTTGTTACTTGCTTAATTTTTTTTTCTGTTTTTAAATTTTAAACAGCGGCAACAGAAATATGTACATTATCTGTGAAAATTTCAACTGTCTAGCTATTTTTGTTCTTGAGATACAGCCTGGTGACATACAGACGGACAGACAAACAGCGAAGCATACGGAACCCTAAAAATAAGGTTATTTTTCAAACAGATTTTTATTATTTCTTCTTTCCCTTCTCAATGTGTATTTTACATTTTATCATTTGACTAAGTACTTACGATACTTACAATCGGACATGGACGCTTCCTTTGTTTAATTGCGTGATCGGAATTTAAATAGGCGCCATATTGGATATCAGGACGGAAACAGCAGTGAGTGTTACAAATTATTTCAAGGAAAATATATAATTTGGTAATCAAATAAAATATTGTCACCTTTGGAGAGTTTGTGAATTAAAATACCCAAATTACTGCTCTAGTGTCGATAAAACGGGATTATCTGTAATGATCTATGCTAATATTACAACCATTTTTATTTTTATTATGTATTGTAATAATTAAAAAAATTTCTCTCTACAAATGCAAATCTCTATAAACAACAAAGTGATCCTATATTGGTTCCAATCTTTCCTTTTGAGGTACGATACCCTAAAAATTGCTTAAACTAATATTTGCCCAGAATATAAATGCTACTAAAAATAATACCGTACTTAAATAAAAAAAATTCACATCTACCAACAATCACACAACGTCGCCTAGTCCCAAGCTAAGCAGAGCTTGTGTTATGAGTACTAGACAACTGATAAACACACTTATATATTTCTAAATTCAAACATATTATAGTTAAATTACACCCAGACCCAGATCGTGCTCATCACGTGAATCGAATCTACGACCTCCGGAATAGCAGTCAGGGCCACTAACCACTACACCAACAGGCCAGTCCATAAGTCAATCAAGCTCTCCCTTTTAATCGTTTCGTATGGATACACCGTAGCCATATCGTAGAATTGGCCATTTCATAATAATACGTATTATGACCGAAGTTAGTTCAGGTTAGTTTTGAGGTGGCCATTTCATGAGTCGGTCAACCATTATGTGAATTGCTGACTACATCATGAAATGGACAATTCTACGTTTATGGTTACGACATAATATCTACATTCTTGTTTTTTAGTTTAGTAATCATCAAATAACTTTACTCGTTGCGGTTTAGTGCCATTATAACGCTTTCGAACTATACCCTCAACAACAAATCACCACCGCCACCCTATAAAACCTAGCAGAACCTATATTAATGATATTAACTAGTTCTTGACTGTGATCCCACCTGATGTTAAGCAGTGATGAAATCGTTGTGGTTAATCGCACTAATTTAAGAGCCGACTCACTCTCACCTTGAAGACACCTAAATTATAATAGGACGGGAAGACCGTTGCAGGCCAATTGTTACAAATCTTCTATGTACAGTCAGGGGTCAAAAGTGCAGTTACACTCTACCGATAATAAAGTGTCTAGATTTTTTTATAGAACAGGATCAATGGATCACCACTCAGTTCGTTTGTACCATAGAACCAAAAGAATTAAACAAACCAGTTGTGACCCAGTAGCTCTCTTTTACAAAGAAATTTTATACACTTTAGCATTTGTAGAGTGCAACTGCAATTTTGACCCCTGACCGTACAATGCGTTCCAAATATGAATAGGATCGATTGTCTTCTTGTGACGTCATGTCGTACTGTCAAATTGTTTTTTTTTTTTTTTCAAAATTGTAGAAC
Source organism: Leucania comma (assembly GCA_958295575.1). Lineage (NCBI taxonomy): Eukaryota > Metazoa > Arthropoda > Insecta > Lepidoptera > Noctuidae > Leucania > Leucania comma. The sequence continues at coordinate 6,588,662 of OY282483.1, forward strand.
TCAGAGATAAGTAAAATTGAACAACTGGATTCTGATTTATCTTCTTTTGTTCACAGTTCGTCAACAAATTATATTTTAAAAATTTCTTGTTTTGCTCAGCCTTTTAATTCTTCTATTTGACAGTATGACGTGCCGTCGCAACATGGCAATGGATCCTACTCCCATTTGGAATGCATCGTACGCGGTACAAACGACGAAGTCTAAGAATAAATGTATTACTTAACCATTTTTTTTTTTTTTTGTAGGAAAATCATCCAATGACATCTGCACGCCCTATACCATTTTAATGTATCTGGATCCATCGCTTAATTTGGGTCATTGGGTTTAAGGCCCCATTCACGACTTCGGTCTTAGCGGTGAGCGGCGTGGCGAGCGTGGCCGTATCGGTAGGCCATTGGTTGACGCTGCTCATAGCGGCCATAGAAACGCGCGCTCGACCAATCACCTACCGATGCCGCCTCGCTCGCTGCGCCGCTCGCCGCTAAGACCGAAGTCATGAATGCGCTGTAATACACTCCTACAGGATACAAGTACACAACCTTCATGAGAGAGAAACTCGTTTTTCAAAACCAATTTTAAAGATCGCTTATACCAAAATGACATTGAAATCTCTTTATGTCAGCATTTGAACTTTTGGACACGCACGTATACGTACATATATCTACATATATAATAGCTGTTAAGTAACAGCCGTTGCACATAGCTTGTCATTTTCGAGGGTGACCTTTGAAAGCTAATACAAGTATCCGGTAGTGGCAGGGTTAGCTGGTGTAAATATTTTTTTTTTCTTTTTTATAATAACTATTAATATAGTAATAATAATTATTAAAATACGTTTATTAACAAAAACATAATTATATAAAACTTATAATCATCTAAACTAATATAATATTATTAATGATACTTAAATGATATTTATTTTGCAAATAGGTTTTTAGAAACACTTTTAAAAGTCATTTTTTTCGTCACTGTTAATCGATTTGGTAATAATAATTAATAATATAGTAATAATAATTTTATTAATTTCATACTTTTTTTTAAATAAAATTAAAAAAAACACAATACAAATAAAAGATCAGTTTTTATAGTCAAACTCGGTATGCCATATTAATTGAATATAAGATATTTCTGTGTTCATTCTTATGAATGACTAATTACAAATACAATAACACACAGAAATACAATACAAAAACTCAAAAACGTTTGAATCGATTTTAAAATTTCTTTCACCAGTAACATGCTACTTTATCATTGTGTTTGTCACTGAAGCATAGGTATATCTACTTATTTTCTACTTTCAAAGGGCAATGTCGCAGGCAGAAGCTAGTTTAAAAAGTCCTGGCCACCCCGTTTACTGTAGTAAATACGTATTTTAGTAAACAACGACCGAAAACTACCTACAGTTCATTGAACTCGCTCGGCTACTTAAAGAAATTAATTTTCTACATGAGTATATTAATTCGAGTTTTAGAAAAATTACTATATTATTTTAATTTCATCTTAACAAATCGATAGTGTTTCATTTACCGGATCGACCCTCCACGGGATTAAAACGATCAAAATTTAACGGTGTATATCACCAATCAAATTCAAAATTAATATCAACCATAACCTTACTCTAAGGTCATACCTCTCTCCACCGTCTCAAAATATTTATATTCAAAAAGCATGACATGCAACACCATGTATTTAAATGCAAATATTGTATTTGCTATTTGATTTATTTCAAGGATACTATAGCAGTTATGGTCAATGGCGATTTTGCCCTTCTAAACTTCCATCTATATAATTAACCAGCTTTTGCCAGCAGCTCCGACCGCGTGAAAATCGGTTTCTCCATACCAACTTCCCCTTTAGGGGTTTATTTATAGTAGGTAAAATCATCAAATGACAAATCCCGCCCTTGGGTGGGGCGGGAGATAGTGTCAGACTCTTACTGACTAAAAACCTACCCTGCTACTTTCATTGCCTTCGTTCCAGAGCCTCGGGGTTCAAGGGGGTGGAGTTTTGTAAAATCCATTCTTAGCGGATGTCTAACACGCTATAAGGAACCTACCAGCCAAATTTTAAGTTTATAGGCGTTGTAGTTTGAATGTTGAGATGGATGTGTGGTGTGACGAGAATGGATAAAGTGAGAAATGAGTATATTAGAGGAAGTTTGAAAGTGGCGCCAGTGACTGAAAAGTTGAAAAGAAATCGTTTGTCTTGGTATGGTCATGTGAAGAGGAGGGATGAAACACATGTTACTAAAAGAGTTCTGAGTTTACAAGTAGATGGATGGAGAGGAAGAGGGAGGCCGAAGAAGAGATGGATGGATTGTGTGAGGAGTGATATGAAAGAAAAGGAAGTTAGTGATAGTGTGACGGCTGACAGGATAGAGTGGAAGAAAAAAACGTGTTGCGCCGACCCCAAGTAATATGGGACAAGGGCAGGAAGAAGAAGAAGAAGAGGCGTTGTAGTTTCTGAGATTTCGTGATTAATCAGTGAGTGGTATGTCGTTTATATATACATAGATTAATCATCATTAGGTACATTGCTTGCATCACCACTGCTCTCAAAATGGTGAAGGAAAACATTGTGAGGAAACCGGCATATTCTAGAACCAAAAATTCGAAGAAATGTGACATCCACCAAATCGCTTGAGGCCCGCGTGGTGGGTTACGGCCCATTTTCTCTCCTAGAGAGGATGCCTGAGACCCAGCAGTGGGAATATTATAAGGCTGATGCTATGCTATTCTATGCTATGCATTGCCTGCCAGTGTTGTGGGAATGCTTGACATATTTTTTTGGTTTACTAGAAGATAACACATAACCTAAACAACCACAACAAATTACCACAGATATGTATGTAACTGAGTTGCACCGTAGATTTAGTAAAAAATCTATGAGATGCACTCAATGTGGGCGCGCCATGGTGTTGTCACTTCATTTATGTCTCATTATTTTTATTTTATTTATTTAACCAGCTCAATTGCCATGACAAAAAAAAAACTCATCTTTATTTTTTTTATCTTTTTGCACACTGCACCGTTCCGACGTCTAAATGTCAACACCGGCCAAAGCTGAAAATCAGCGCTGTGTGCTCATCGAATTGTGCATGAGGGCACCGCTTTATGCTGAGCGTTCGGCCGTTTTGCACGGATGTGACGCATATCTTTCCTATAGAATAATCTTTGTTTAGTTTTTAGTTGCGTCATTCCGTGTAAATAAACTGTTTTTCTTTCTTTTTCTTTATTTTCTTTCTAAACACACAGGAAGCTAGTCACACCGAACCAATCAATCCCCTAATCACGTATACACTCGTCCCAGTTCACTGGCTGCCCATCACACCGTAACGAGCACCATAGCTGTCACTTTCACTCATCACACGGTGTTACTGTGTGACATTTCAATTATTTATGTAAGATATCAATATTATAATGGATACGTCATTCTATTGTTAATGGAGTTGCTTGCGACAGATCGTCAGTGGTTTTTTTCTTTTGTTTCTTCTTTTATTTCCGTATTGTATGGCATGGCTTCGATTGAGTGGTACCTAATGGTTCGTAGCTAAACAAACAGTAACGTCAGTAACCCCTTTTTTCCGTTTGATACAGTTTTTGAACGATGGCAGCGCTACGTGTCGCGGCCTTGCGGGTTCGACTCCCGCACAGAAAAAATATTAGTAAAGTCTATACAATATATTTTTTTTTATATCCCATAACTTTAGGATATGAATGAGACCATGGATATATTATTATATTTCTATTAGAGATGCGCTGAATATTCGTTTTATATTCGGTATTCGGCGTATTCGACAGAATTTTGAGGTACTCATATTCGGCCGAATCACTCGGTAGAAATGCCGATCTTCGGTTAAATGGATCATTGTAAATTAGCCTTTAGGGCAAAATAAATTAAATGAATCCCTATTTCTAACAATTATATTGTAATAGGAAAAGTTTGATAGGGCACTAATACATTTTAACAGAAATAAATCAAGAATATCTGTAATTAACATTAAGGGCCAAATTCACCAATAAACTAATCGCGATTATACAAAACAAAACGCAGTTTGAGCTCCTAATCGAGATTATAGCTTCATTTTGCGTTTCACCGCTATGAATTGAACCTAGTTTACGCTAAACTCAGTTTCAATTCTTTTGTTGTCGCCCGTGTTTACGACACGTGTCTTTAAACTAGATTACGCTGAGCTCAGTTTAGTTGAACTAAGTTTTTATATTGAATGATGAAATCAGCCCTTAATATTTATAACGAAGCAGCGCTATTATGATGCAAGAAGACCACGCTTTTAAGTTTTTTAATTTTTTTCTTCTTATTTCTTAACGCAATCATGATACAGGTTCCTTGTATAAGGTAACACTTTTTTTTAAGATTTCGTACCACATACAATAAAAAAATACACTGCCTAAACTGTGACAAGAAACGATGGGCGCATTTGATTCGTTAAGTATGTGTGTATGTAAGTACATATCTACAAAAAATGGTGGGCTGGGACATAAAATACTTATTCTCTGATCTAATTGATTCGTGTTAGCTTCCGGTTTTTCTTCTTTAAGAAGAAGTTTTTATTCTTTAGTCACTGCTAGACGAGGACAGAGATAACAGCCGGCGCTGTCGTGCGAGCGAAATCGCGTTAGCCGCAATTAGGTGACAGGCTTACAGCGGTCCACGCGCTAGTGGCGATTCGAGTCACCTATCTTCCGCTGTTTCAATTTAATAGGGTATAGACAAGTGCTTTTAGTTTGAATTTTCTCTTTTCACCCAACCTAGACCAAGAGGCTTGTCACTAGGATACTGATTAACAAAAATGTCTTTATCCACTTGGGTCGACAATTTGCCGAGATATGAGGTCGATGACATAACAAAGGTTGGCTCACTGTGTTCCGGTCATCCGAGATCACACGTAACGCATTGCATCAAGTAACTACGACGGTGTCTGTGTCCATTGACGGCGACACGGATTATCGACACAACATTTTTTTTTTTTTTGTTACTGCGTAAAAAGAAATATAACCTTATTTTTAGTTTATGAGAAACCTAATACACCTGTCTAATATTTTTATGTAAAGAAGCTATATAAAAAATTTCAAAACTGTATTATGAAAAAATCACAAACTTATAAGCCAGTTATGGTACCTGGTTGGCGACATAAATACATGGTCACCGGGCCACCCGGGCGATTGAGGGGTTGTTTTGCTCCAGCATCCAGCTATGCGCTGGCGCCTATTACCCGTTATGACTTGCCGTGACCTTTTTTTAAATATTTTTGGGAAAAAATATTTAGTAACGTTGTAAAAATTATTGGAATCGATTCAGTTACTGATTCTGAACAAACTATATTCAGGTTTTGCATTTATACTAAAAATAATGTTGTATATTGGCAAACTTGTGTTAATTTTGCAGAATATAGGCCAGTTTCTGGATTCTACTTTAATGTGTTTAGATAGGTTTTTATGTTTTGATTAATTTGACAAAAACTGAAATTCAATTTTTTTATTCAAATATTAGGAGTTTATACAACTTATATATATTTAACTAACTTCTGACCACGGCTTCGTGAATGTAGGTTTCTCCATACAAACTTTGGGCTCCCATTTAATCTAATGAGGGGGTGAAATTTGAAAAATCCTTTCTTAGACTCTCCTTCGTCATAAAAGGAAACCATATACAAAATTTCACGCTCCTAGTGTCAGTAGTTTAGTCCTAGTGTTAGAAAATGTTGAATAGCATGATGGTTTCCAGGAGAAGGAAGAAACAGTTTTGTACCGACCTACAACAAGCAACAAGGGCAGAAAGATGATGATATAACATCTTGGTACGTTTTATTATTACATGACTATAAAATTTTTATTGCCGTTTTTGTTCTCTTCATCTTAAAAGAACGTGTTTGGAATATATTAAGACAAAGCGCCATTTTATTGTTACATGTTACGATGCAATTATAGAAATAACTAGCTTTAGTCAACGACTTTACCTGATTGAATGTAGAAAATTATCTCAAGATTCCTTTAATAATCCCGTTTGTTATCTAGAATATGGTCTTACTATGTACATTTTTATAATATTCATATGATGATCTCACAAGATATTAAAAGCACAAAGGCGTCTTTGTGTGTATTTTATGGTAATATTTGAAATAAGACATAAAAATTAATGTAATAACAAAATAAAATTATGCCAAAGGAATGCACTTCCGGGATAAAAAGTATTTTATGTGCCTTTCCAAGATATGATCTACCCGTGTACCAAGTTTCATTGAAGTCCATTCTGCCTTTCCAGCGTAAAGAAGTAAAAGTTTAGGTACATACATACATATAGTACACGCCAAATAAGTTGAACCCGTTGCTATGGTTACCCGCAGCCCCCACTTTGATTGTACATTCAAGGTCGATCGCCATTTTGTTCAACACATATTGTACTTACACACTTACAAGCCTTTATATTGTAAGTGTGATGTGCAGCATAAGTGTGGAACTCTCGATCAGGGCTTGTGTCACCTACAACCTACAACCCACCCAAAACAAGCTGCGAGATTGTTCAAACTGAAACGCAGGGCAATTGATGGAACATGGGCGGGTTTTAGCCAGAAATTACCCTTTCACGGCCTTGCCGCTGTGAGCGGCAGCTAAACGCGGCAGCAATAAGCGGTGAGAACAAAAGTATAAAATGTTTGAAGCACACCACTAATAGCGGTGCGTGCTCAACCAACCGCCTACCGATACCGCGCCGCTCGCCTCGGCCTGTAAAAGTTTGACACTCTTTCTCGCTATATTCAGAGCTGGAAGGAGTTATTTTAATGTCTTACTAGACCAAAAACAAAAACTTTCAAAGAAAACCAATATTTTTTAGCTCCACTCCTCTGCTCACTCCATTATAGATCTCGTTTGTCGTTTTCCATCAGGTAAGATAGTGTGGACGAACTGAGTCATCACGAATGATAATGAGTTCCAACAAAAACCAAATTATATATACAAATTATACTTCTTTGCATAACCAGCTAATGTACCAACTCTTTAATATGTTACTAACATCGCCAAAATAGATTCTTTAATTCGTAACACGTGTATTAAGACGTCATGAAATTAATAAGATGATTGTGAAATACTAATGAATTTGTCGTAACTCGATTTCCGACCATGCGGGTCGCGGTCATAGTAATTTGTATGTCAAATTCGGGCGTAAAAGTTAAGAAAGTTTTCGTTTTGTATTATTCAAAAGATAAGTAGTTTTTTAAGTATAAAATTAATTAGTTGACTTTTCATTTACGCGTTAAACTACTAAAATACGACAGTGCTTTTGCATATTTTTTAAGATTTTTAATATTTTTTGAACAATTATCTACAAGGTTTATCCCCAATCTAACTATTGCACTTTCTGATGAAAGTCTTAAGCTAACCAGATGTTTTTTTTTTTTTTGTAACGATTACTTTAAGTTATCTATAATAATATAAATTTAGCAAACTCTCGTAACACGATTTCCTAGTGCTGACCCTTAATGCCTCTAGATCACATTTCTCCGCGATCTGTTGAATACCCCTATTATATCCTTTCCTTCACCATTCTAGTTTTACCAGAAATAAATGAGTTGCCAAATTAAAATACTGCTGTTTTTTCAACGTTCGATACAGCGACGAAAGTAAAGAAGTAAGAGAACACATTTATTTAGGAATTCATGTGGCATTTATACAATAGTTATCTAGCGATGGTACTCACGGACATCTTAGAATTCAGAAGCCAGTAAATCAATTTATTGAATCTGTTGTGAAAACTCACATCAATTTCTCACTGTTTTTTTTTTCTGAACGCTTATCGGTGTCAAATACCCAGTAACGTCAAAAAACTAAAATAAAGACCCGAAGATCCAGATACTTTTATTTTACAGGTGTTACACACAGTACGGCCGACGGAACTTGGCGAGTCTAAAGTTAGGCTAATAACCTGGCCTGGCTAAAAACATCGTTGGTATTGGCTATTAAAAATTGTTATTGGTTATTGTTATTTTTTAAATTATATATTTTTTTACGAGTGCAGAGCCTTACTTCACACTCGCCAAGATCCGTCGGCCGTACTGAACGTGAACGGGTGGGGCAGTGGCTTTATACCATACCCATACTAGATTCCCAACCATCATAAAACTATTGCTGTATGTCGTAGGACAAATAACGTTTTAATAAAAAAGTTAAAAAAACGCAAGTACTGCTAACACCAAAAAACAACAAACTTCCTCTTCATTAGCAACAGTACAGGAAAAAAAAACCGTACAAAAACAATCGACACAAAAAACACGTGTAGCATTGGACAAGCGCACCAATCGCACACACACACGCACGTTCATTAAATAAAGGCTCGACGCACGTGTATAAACATGGCCGCGACTGTGTGTGTGTATATCCGAAAGAGTTCAGTGGGCCACACCAATAAGTTTGAGCGCCCGACTATGGATACGACACCGTTTTTGTACAGTATTATTTTTTTACTAAAATTTCATCTATTTGAATAATATTGTGGTTGTCTTTACAAAGCATAAAACAATAATATAAGACAACACAGACTCTTTTATATTTTATCTAAGTACAAAATATGTAGAACCTGGCCTTAAATTTAGCGATACTTCGAGCTATGTGAGTAAACTTGGTTCTCCTGCAAATATATTTATTCCTGACGCGATCACGCAAAGAAACTTCTAGCTATTACTAACCATCTATTCAACATTTCTTCAACATTTACGATTCTCTAACAGTCGACCAAAACAATTATGACCGATAGATCATAAAAAGTATAACAGTAGGTAAATGTATACATAACATCATTATATAATTATAACATAACTGAGAAAACACCATAGTGCGATCTTCAAGCCTTTAGCCTTACAAAATATTTTAAAATGTATTCACACATAAATAAAATTGAAGTGTCTGTTTGTAATATAAAAAAAAAAATACTAAATGTTTCTGACAGTGGCTTCGCCCGCAACAAAGTAGGCCTGTCAAAGAAAGTAGGTTTCTCCATACAAGCTTTGGTCCCATGTTACCCACTTAAGGAGTGAATTTTGGAAAACCTCTCTTAGTACTCGCCTTTGTTATAGAAGGAAACATTGTGCAAAATTTCAAGAATTTTAATTCGTATGAATAATGTTATTGCTGCTTTGTGAATTGTTTATGTTTTTTCTTTTTTTTAAACGTGAGAACTACCCTATGCAGTTACCTGTTTCTAACTATGACAATAAAATTGAAAAACTGTGTTACTACGTTCATATACCAACTTTAAAAGTAACTATTTACTACATCAATAACCTAAATACGGCACACAATTGATCCATCACAGACAATCCATCCATTTTGTTCCGTCGCCATTCATTCACCACATAAGTACATACTCATAACTTTTTTTTTCCACAACTATCACCCAACGCCATTTAGTCCCAAGCTAAGCAGAGTATGTTTCTAAATACATACATATAGACTAGCTGTGCCCGCAACTTCGTTCGCGTGAACGACTAAACTTATCAATGAGTTTTTTGTACAAATTGCTATTAGTGTAGAACGTTATCTATCGAGCATACTTACCGGTATAAATACTTCTGTCTCGGCGCGGGCCTTTTGTGGCTAAGTACAATAGAAACGGGTGACGTAACCTGCGACAAACTTATTATTTGCGGTTGGTACAGTAATCGGGCTTAGGGATCGAACCGCAAAATTAAGTTTGTTTTTTATTGTATATACTTTTCCAGGATAAAAAGTACCCAGTGTGGTGCCCAGGATATTAAAGAATAATTGTACCAAGTTTCATCGTAATCAAACCGGTAGTTTTTGCGTGATGCCTGAACAAACAGACATACAGACAGACAGACAAAAATTTTTTTAGTCACATACTTGGGTTCGGTGTCTGTCTAGTAACACCTCCTGCCATTTATTTTTTTGATATTTTCAATGTACAGAATTTTTATTTCTACAGATTTATTATAAGTATAGATAAATTACACCCAGATACAAAAAAAAATTATCGTGCTCATCACACAAACATTTGTCCTGGGTGGGAATCGAACCCATCCAAAAGGCCAGTCAAACACATAACTCTTTTAGTAACATGCGTCTACATCTGCCACCTTATCATCAAAAAATATCTTGCGACATACGTCATCGTGTGTAGACAACAATCACATTGATTTCAAATCAATAGCTTCCATCTAAACACTGAGTTAGCAATGTTAATTAGGTACACTCTCCTATAAGGGCTCGCATTCACTGACGGTTTGCTGCCAAATGACTCAACGGTGACGCCAAAAACGTTCCAATATCGTTCTGGAAGATTCGCGACTGACGTTTATAGGATGATTACCGTCGCGTATTTACGCAATTGCATTTATGATTGTGTTGCAAGTAATTAATGTTTTAACACGTCTAGTACTGTACGAGGTCTAATACGCCTCGTAAGTGCTTCCTTGCGGAGCAGCTAAGAAAATAATAGATTGCAACAGAATTAATTTTACTGTACACTAAAATTCAATTCAATTCATACAATTTCACAGAAACTTAAATCTATGGTATAAGGGCGGTCTTATCGCTGACAGCGATATCTACCAGACAACCTGAGGATGACAATAAGTACGAATTTAAACTAAAAAAGGGGGACATAGTCTTCTTATCGTGCCGAGGTCATAAGTTCAAATTTGGTTTAGTTTAGAAAACAGATAATTATGTAGAACAGAATGCAGCGGTACTTTAATATGAGGTCCGTTTGACCTCGTACCGCACTTAGATATAAAAAAAGCTTTTAGTTTCTCAAACGTTACGGGATCTTTCAAGCCCCTTAGCGTCATATTTGTAATACCGCTATAATAATAAATACAAAAAACTGAACAAAATGAATATTTAAGTGTTTTGCCGGTTTTTGCTACGGACAGTACGCAACTCTTCATTCGTGAGTCCGACTCGCACTTGACCGGTTTCTTTGTAATTATTTAATAACAAACAAAAATAAAAAAGTTTCTCTTCATAATATTATTAAAATATACAGCAAAAAAAGTGTTTGTTCGACAAAAAATCCTATTACCAGTAAATTGAAACGTCACTTAATAAACTAAGTATATTAGCTTAGGAGAGCAGTGGTGGCCAAGTGGTAACGGCCCCAACTTACGAGTCATAGGTCCCGGGTTCAAACTCAGCTAGGCCCATTACTTTGTGTAATTTATTTCATCACCACTGCTCTTAAAACGTTGAAGGAAAACCTCGTGAGGAAACCGGCATGTCCTAGAACTAAAAATTCGAAGACATGTGGCATTTACCAACCCGCACAGGGCCTGCGTGTAGGATTACAGCCCACTCCCTCTCCTAGAGAGAAGGTCTGAGTCCCAACAGTGGGAATATTATAAGACAGATGCTAGGCTATGCTCCATTAACTTAGAATACATAATTATCACGTTATTTACTTAATAACGTTTTCACACACGTTATCTTCAATGTTATCTACACTTGTACAAACATTAAATTCTTTATAGACTTATTAAATAACTAATACTGTCATTTGTTCAACAATTTTAGCATTGAACCTCACAGCTGAGGTGTCCGAGTGGTTAAGGAGTTGGACTTGAAATCCAATGGGTTATACCCGCGCAGGTTCGAATCCTGTCCTCAGCGATTCTTTTTTAACATTTTCAGTTATAAAAAAACATGATTATTGGTTTTAAACAAGGCGAAATCGGTCTTCCTCTTTCATTTTAGGTATCGAAAACAGATGAAACCATAGATATAAGTTTCTATGGATAAAACTCTATTTTTTTTTGTTTTTAACTGTTTTTTTTTTTTATTATATTTAGTAAACTAAACACAATGTAAAAGACAAGTCTATTATATGTATAAGTTTCATTGATTATCTTCACTACATAGTATAAAACAAAGTCGCTTCCCGGTGTCTGTCCCTACGCAACGGATTTTGAGGCAGTTTTTTTTTAATAGATAGAGTGATTCAAGAGGAAGGTTTATATGTATATCACCATTGCTCCCGTGCGAAGCTGGGGCGGGTCTCTAGTTATCTATATAATTCTTCTATAATTATGATTGTCTCCTAAGTTCTCCTAAACGGCTAGACCAGTCTGGATGAAATTTTGTGGGTATATTCGAGATGATTTGAAAACCCAACTGGGTCCGATAGATGGCGCTGCAATCGAGTTCGCGACTTCGTTATTAAATGTCCATGGAGAATCTTGTACATTCTTCTCCATAGAGAACTACGCTTTTGAACGTGCAATTTTTTTTGTCTTCTTGTTTTTATCTTAAGTGTTATAAATTTCGTTTTACAGAATGTGTATCCATGCGTGCCAAATGAAATATTTCTCTTCTTTTCTTCTTCTTCAATTTAGCTTCACTTTTTTTTTTTTGACTGACCGATATTTTGACAATACAAAAGTGCCTGTAAATAGTCTATTTGAAATAATCGTTTCAGATTTCTAAAGCATCCATTCGGTACAGACTTACATAGAAAACACCATGAAAACACTAACATTTGGCGATGAAGTACTAGACTGTAGAGTGTAGACCATAAAGGTCTTTTGTTTGGCATAGACAAAGTTCTATACAAATATTCTATAAAAAAACACTAACGCCTAAAAACTGAAATGACACGTAGGCAACGTTTAAGCGAAAACTACTATTAGATCGACGCACACGTAGGCCCCGCCTGATTTGTACTAGAACAACGTTGCGTGGCGTAGATCTAATGTAGCTCTATAAGTCTTGCTGCCATATAAAATGTATGGAGACCGACGCGCCCGGATCAGCGTACATGGCCCACGTGTTCCCAAATGTAGTTCTTCTTAAAGGCAACTAGACTTGTAGAGAACATTAGACCCACGCCACAAATCAGGCGTGGCGCACGTGTGTGTCGGTCTATTGTAGTTCTAGCTTTAGTAAGAAGCTACAAGACCTTCCATATAAATCATAAAAAAGGTATTTTATTTTATGTACAGTCATACGATTTCTTTATTATGAAACTGCTCACGATGTATCTTCGTCATTCAAATAGAATGTCAGACTTTGTTACATCAATAAAATATATTTAAATTATGAGTACTAATTACTATTCGTACCTATATCAATAAATCTTGAATTGCATTCATTAACATCAGTTATATTTTAATCAATCAATTGAAACCTTTTTAATGAGGTGGATAATTATTGAATGACTTTTTCTGCTCTAGGGTGAAACGTGAGGGCGTTTCAGGTTAATTGACTAAAACCTTCATGTGTCCTTCTGTTGCCCTTTGGTTTTCAGGGCCTTGGGGTTCACTTTCACACAACCCTTGCCCCCAGTAGGCTTCGACCCTGCTGGCATCTCCTAGAAATGCGGGTGGAACAATACGCGCCGTCGACGATTTGGGTTCGGTCCAGACGGTTACCGGACGATCGGACATCGAGCTACTCATTGCTCGCTGTCCGCAAGCCCGCTTCTAATGCCACTGACTTTAAAAACAAACTAAATATGCAAAATAGTTTTAATTTCGGAAGTAACAAAACTAGGAGCACTGACTGAGTTTTGTTACTTCATTTTATGACACTGACTTCTTTTAGTTTGTTTTTGAGTTTTTTGCTAACAATAAGAATTTTATTGTTACTTTTGATCACTTTACGCTATTAAGATTTACTCAAAAACTTATTAGATTGGTAGGTTTTCTTTGTGGTAATTTTAAAAATATGTTTTGTAGTAATGTAACGTTGTTTATTTAAAAAAAAATCGACTGTATAGTGCATATTTTTTACTTAACAATTAGTACCTTTGTTGCTCTTGCGTATAATGCATCACTTAAATACTTAATAAAGGTCAAATGATTGAAAAACCATTTGCACGATTCGACGCCCTCGGGCAATAAGTCGGTAATCGCAAAAATGTGATTTTCGACTATCGACTTAATGTCCGGGCAATAGAGTCGGTAATTAAAAAACAAATTTTTGCGATTACCGATCTATTGCCCGGGGACGTTGACGTAGACAAGTCTAATTGAAAATATTTAGTCAACAGTTTATCAGTTACTATAGCTCTTGCCTGGATTCAGTTGGCTTTTAAGGCGTATAGTCCCTTGAACATCTGGACGGAGTCAAATGCATACATACCTACTCGTACTGCCGCCAGACCGCATAGAGGCCTGCTGACCTTTAAATCCATTTTCCTTGCGAAGTATGCTATGTATGTACAGACGCCAGCACATCAACCTACCTAAATCTGTCAAATTTCTTTAAAAGATTTTCAACCTTATAACAATATCGGAAGGTTAATGTTTGATTGGTAAAATTTGACAGCTTGGGGTAGATTGACGTGCTGGCGTCTGTACATTCTTAAAAACACTTAACCGCAGTTTTTTTTTTTTTGTATAAACATGTTACTATAGACCAAAGCCTTTTCAAAGGTGTAGGGAAAAAATTTTATGTTGTTAAATTTTTTGCAAAAGAATTAGTCATACAAAAAATCATATATTATGTTGATAAATCATTATCAACATAATATATGATTTTTTTGTATGACTAATTCTATACGAATCTATAATTTTTTTTATTTTTTTCAAACCTATTGACCTAGCTGTTACTGAGGAGTAGGCTTCAGAATATCACTGTTTTCTGGCACGGCTCGGGAGCTAGGGCCTTAAGTTTCAGGACTGAGGTGACTCTTTCGAATAATCCCACAGCCTTGGCACAAGGTTAAACCACAACACATGACATAAGATAAAAATCCATCTCATAACCCAACCTTAAAACTTCAAGGCAAATCGTAATAATTAGCACTTCTAGACACCCGCTTTAATATCACGTCCTAGACTTATCCACAAGCCATATAATTCACGAAATAACAGTTAAATACTAGAGAAACCTTGAAGATTATGCTTAATTGCACGTTTATAATGTTCGCGCGGCGACCGGAAATGTTCATAAGTGATATGGGTGCTCAAATTGCTCACTTCCTCTATGTTTTTTTTAATGCAGACTCCTTTCTAAGTTGTCATGGTGTCAACTAAAGTGTATCTCTTTTACACCATTGTGTATGTATGCACCTTTATATTTAAGTATCTAGTAATGCTTGATAAGTGTTTAATGTGCCTTTTGCCAGTGATGACATACTCGTATGGCTCCAAAACGTGGCTTACAATGGGCCTCATCCAGCGATCTTTGATCATAGGTAATATTCTACAATTATCACACAACGTCATCTAGTCACAAACTAAGCAGAGCTTGTCCTATGCGTACTAGACAACTGATAAATATAATTACATATTTCTAAATAGATATATATTAGATAAATTACACCCAGACACTGAACAAGATCGTGCTCATCACACAAATATTTGTCCTGGGTATTTTTATGGTAGGTAAAATCATCAAATGACAAATCCCGCCCTTGGATGGGGCGGGAGATAGTGTCAGACTCTTACTGACTAAAAACCTACCCTGTTCCTTCATTGCCTTCGTTCCAGGGCCCCAGGGTTCACTTTCGCCTAATCCTAGGGGGTGGGAATCGAATCCACGACCTCCGACATAGCTCTCAAAGTCACACTAGACCAACAGGCCATTCAAAAAAGAGATTTATATTTAATTTGTTAGTTTCAAACATTTATAAGAGTTAAGAACTCGCGATATGGCCTCAGATTGTTCGTTCATCAGCAATTCCGTAAAAACAATTGCGTATGCAAGACAAAGCAAGATAACTCAATCGTTTAATTAATTATTAATTACTGGCAAGGTCCAAACGGATTTACCATGTTAGTTACACATTCTAGTCATCTACAAAACACCGAAACCAAGGTTATTATTATCAATCCACAATCTTCGCCTGAATGAATGTCAATTGTTTTTTTTTTTTACAAACTGGCCATCTGTACTTTGTGACTGATATAACTGGAATATATCTATACTAATAACATTTTAAAAAGAAAAAAATATATTTATTTTGCAAATTACGTAGTGTACGAGCATAGACCTCCTAAATAATAAATATTATAGCTTAAAAGGTATCAAACTGAAAATAATAATATGTACAAACGGATAGAAAAAAAACTAATTCATCCAAGGTGGAAAGGCTTGTGAAGAGGCTAACTGGAGATCCAGATTTGTTTAAATCCAATCTGTAAAGCCTTGAGCACAGGCGTAAGTTAGCCAACCTTTCGGTGTTTTACGGGATGCATTTTTGACTTGATTCCGACAACTCATTTTTGTCATCGGACAACCCGATGTACGGCGAATATCTATCCTTACGTTATTGAAACCTTTACGGTCCGTACTAAGCGTTACTCCTCGTCGTTTATACTGTCAAAGGACTAGAACAATTTTCCTGCTGCGGTTTTCCCGTCCGAATATAATTTAGCTGTCTTCAAGGTTAAAGTGATTAGGCTCCTAATAAACTGGTGCGCCTCACTATCAACGATTGCATCACTGCATACCATCAGGTGGGATCGCAGTCACTGCACTGATTTTATAACACCATTTCAGGTGAATGACGTCACCAAGAGTAGCCACGCACACCAGCTGGTCTGTGCTTCTAACATCCTCTTTACTCATACCAAACCTTCTCTTTGTCAACAGAAAGAAGATGCCATCGTTCTAACCGGGAGCAGCGCACACACAATCCAAGATGGCGGTCTGTTCGGCCGCGGTGATCATCGAGAAGGCCAACAAGTACTATGGCCGACCCGATAAGGCTGATTATAAGCCGGTGCTCAAAGATATGGACATGGTTGTCGATAGGGGAATCATGTAAGTACACAGCAAATCAAAAAAGAAAACAAACTTCATATCTCCTCTCATGCACGGTTGTCGTAGGGTGATCATCAGCCACCGTAGGCGCGGGCTTGTGGACGATGAGCGATGGGCTCCCTGTCCGCCCGTCCCTTCCGCGCGGGGCGTAAGGATGTGCGTTTCTTCAGATTTGACTGCATCTCCTTCGCGTCTCCTTCGCTAGCATGCAAATGCTTTGAATAAGCATTTGCATCCTACTCCGCTTATATGGGGATCACCTCCACTGTGTCCTCTAGGCGGTTCGCACCATGATGACCTGGGCATTTCTTCCGCCTGGATCCGAATCAGGAACCTCCTGAACTTGCCATGTCTGGTAAGGACTTAAGCTGCGCCATGCGGAAGGTGATGATACCGTGACGTCTCTATAGACACTCCTCAAAAAGGGGCTAACCACCGCTATTTTGGAGACACAACTGCTATAGTATAGCTATCCCCTGTGCTTACATTAAAGTCTATGGTTACTGCACTACTCCTTATGTCGTAGATGCTCCTCGATAAATGGGTCATTTAACCCTAAAATATTTTTTCCAATTCTAATCAGTAGTTTCCTCATAAAAACAAAATCTGAAGCTTTATTATCCTCGTAACAGTATACCTATATAGATTAGTAGGTATGATATGTCAAAGAAATAATATTTTTCTTTACTGCCTTGCTTCCAGAATTCTCATAAAAATTCTACTAAAGTCAAGTTGTTTTCACAGATATGGTCTACTAGGACCATCAGGATGTGGCAAGACCACGCTACTATCTTGCATAGTAGGCAGGAGGAAACTGGACAGTGGAAACGTGTGGGTTCTCGGTGGAAGACCTGGACAGAAGGGCAGCGGTGTGCCCGGACCCAGGGTCGGGTATATGCCACAGGTATGTACATCTTAACCCTATCATCTACTACAGGACACGGCTGGCGCAATGGTTAAGCGATTGGCTACCACACTGCGAGTCACGGGCTCGATTCTCATGGGTTCCTTAGGTACTTGAAATCGAATGTCGCTAGCTCGAATAACAGTTTCTCGAAAACGTTAATTCAACACTACTTGAAATCGATAAATTATGAGCGCGACATTTCACTATCTCGATACAAAACCTTGCATTCCATACATTTTATTAGGCAACTAGACTTTTAGAGCTACACTAGATCCACGCCACGCGACTCGCATGCCATGCGACGTCATTCTAGGCACAAATTAGGCGTGGCCCACGTGTGCGTCGGTCTAATGTAGTTCCTCTTTTTTTAGTCCAATATCCTCCTATTCTATTTCTTTTTAATTTAGGCTCGCGTTTGACCACTATTTCACTTGATGGAAAGCGACGATGAGGTCGACGATGGAGCACACTTGCCTAGAAGTAATCTATTCACCCTTGACTGAAGACCCCTAAGTTGTAGCGAATAGGGTATTCAACAATACCTATTCACTCTTGACTTATATTCTCACTAGAGGTGTGCCAAATAGTGCTTTTACCGAATAACCGAATACCGAATAATATTCGGTCAAGATCTTACCGAACCGAATATACTGCCGAATGATTCAATTTCCTGTTCCATAGTTTTTGCCACGCAAACTAGTTTACACACACTAGATTTTCAAAGCGCCGTGCGCAAACGGAGTGAATCAATTCCTGGGTCATAATCAGTTTCGACCATGCAACAAATATCGCAGGATTCATTTTTTATAAAGTGGTTAGAAGTTAAAAACCCGAAAGCAAAACAAATTCATAAAACCATCACTGAAATAATTTCCATCGATAATAATCCACCTATTTCAGTTTAGGAAGATACCGATTTGACCGAACACAAATACCTCAAAATTCTGCCGAATACACCGAATACCGAATATAAAACAAATATTCGGCGCATCTCTACTATTTTTATCTGCAAAGTTTTAACATACAAATATTTTCTCTCCATCCTAGGACATTGCATTAGTCGGGGAATTCAAAGTACGCGACGCCATATACTACTTCGGCCGGATCTACGGCATGCAGACGGAGAAGATGGAGGAACGATTCGAGTTTCTCTGCAACCTGCTAGACCTGCCCAGTGGGAACCGCCTCATCAAGACCCTGTCCGGGGGACAGCAGAGGCGGGTGTCGCTAGCTGCTGCCCTGGTGCATGAACCTGAACTCCTTATATTGGATGAACCGACGGTGGGACTCGATCCGGTGTTGAGAGAAAGGTTAGTTAGCTTTTATTTTATAAAGGAATAGGGTGAAAATTTGCATCTTCTATTGAAAAGAGAGGTTCATCTGACGGCCTCAAGTCTGCTATTGCAATAGTGTCAGAAAGGTCTATCATTGATTTGACAAGTTTGATAATCTACTAATATAATGGCGACTCCAATGATCAACCACCGACACTCCATTGAGAGAAATGGCATAGAGTGGTAATCTCGTACTTACCTACATAATGACAAATGAAAGTCTGCTTTATATCATAACAAAAACATAACAAAAACCAAACACTGATACAATAATAACAACAAAACACTGAAAACGCCGGCCGGCGGCCGCTCTAAATAAACAGTAAGCAGTAATGTGACTTTGACTTTCCCATTAGTATGGCAATATAGATGTCGCTAAACCATAGCTACAACTCTGTGCAATAAACAGGCAAATAAGTTGAACTAATTTTACGTCAACTCACGAGCAACGTAATGACGACCATCTGGCCGCCGTTGCTATGGTTACGCGCAGCCCCCGATGTGCCGCACTTCGAGACCCGAAAATCTGTTACTGCGCTTTGAAAGTCGATCACCATTTTGGTTCAATTTATGTATGCCGCGTATTGTACTATTCAAAACTTCGCTAAGTTGATGTTTTTACATTATTACGTGATAATTCTTATTCAAATTAAAATAACAAATGACAATATATTGACACTAATTCTTTTAATTATATCTACAATTTGACACTAACGCTATTAAACTAAGAGGAAATGTAAATTATGAATAATTTAGTAGTAGACACGTGTAGATTTTTTACTACTGTTTTTTGTTCAATAATGTTTTAAGTCAAAACTATTCATTTTTAAAGTATGATTAATGGCTGTCAACGCGATTGTCATCGGTAATAATTTGGACAAAAACCTTAAGAACTCATATGTATAGGCATGTGATTTACTGTCGCAGATATTTAGAGAAGATACGTCTCCGTAGAAAAATTATGTAAAAAACTATTTCCATCGAGTGTCTCTTAACGTGTTACCAGTTGCCACAAGTCGTCGACGGTGCGTATTGTTCCACGCGCGCATCAAGATGTCAGCATACCGAAAGGGCCCAGCAGGGTCGAAGCCTACTAGTACCATGGGGAATGTGAAAATGAAATCCGGACCATTATCTCCCGCCTCGCACTAGGGCGCGGAGATGTCATTGGATGATTTTCCTACCGAAAAAAAAACGTGTTACTGGCTGAAATTCTACAACAAACAACATTAAGAGCCTGATTTTTACGTGGGTCATCAAATAACTTGCCCCGTTCTATAGGGGAGTGACAGGAGCACTTTTACTGACTAAAAACCTTCTATTGTCCCTTTTTGCGAGAGCTTTTTTTACGGTGGGAAAATCATCCAATGACATCCTCCACCCGAGCGGAGCGGGAGATAGTGTCAGACTTTTACTGACTAAAAACCTAGTCCTGTTCCTTCGTTCCCTTTCATACCGGGGCCGAATCTTTCTTTCAGAAGCAGACCTTTGGCCCCATTAGGCTTCGACCATTCTGGGGCCCTACGGTTAGCTGACAACTCCATGAAGTGCGTGTGGAACTATACGCGTCGTCAACGACTTGGATGGTTGGACGGCGAGCTACTCATTGCTCGCGTCCGCAAGCTCGAGGAAATCGGGATCGGAATCCCGGCGGCGGCTGGGGCGTGAGGGCGGTTGCCTCACGCGTGCGTCTCCTTCTTTGCTAGCATTACTGCTTCGCAGAAGGAGGTGTCCGCCTGCCACTCGTCCTCGCTTGGGACCATGGCCAAGGCCTGGTGCGAGAGATCGCTGCAGCCGTTCGCCGCGGTAACTGCTTCGCACTTTGCGCAGCCCGAGCAGGCGTCGACCGTAACTGGCCCCTTCAATTTAGCTTACATCTTTCGAACGGTTGGATACCGAGCTACCTATTACTCGCCGTCTGCGAGAAATACGAAAGTGTTGTCATGTCAGTACACAGTAACTTAAAACGTCTACTCAATATACGGAACTCAACTGACAAAGTGCAAACTTCATTTTACAATTCATATATTACGCAACATCAAGCAAAAAATATGTCTTCTTATAACATAATGACGTGTGAATTGTCGCGTAGATTTATCAGAGTACAAAAGAGCTCTCCAAGGTTTTTTGTTCAGTAATATATGCTAAAGACTCTTGAGCTTTTAGAGGGCAAACGACGTTGGACATAACAATATTAATTTAATAGCTATTTTGAGTTATAGATGTTTTTAGATTTCCGTGTTGTTAACTTGCATCATAACTTGCCAGAGTTTCAAGGCACTATAAAATCGCTTCTTAACGTGTTGATGGCAAAAATTTACCTGGCTACGACAATGCCGTCTGTCAGAAACCAGAAATTCTTCTTCTTCCTGCCATTATCACATACTACTTGGGGTCAGCGCAACACGTCTTTTTCTTTAACATTAATTTCAAATAAACTATTTACAGGAAATTTTGAGTTGTCAAAGTTTCGGTTAGTCGAAGAAGAGCGTAGGTCTTTATCGAGAAGAAAGGCAAGAAACTCTATAAACTGTCATTGGGTGAAAGTACTAGGAAAGTGAAATTAAAATTTATATATATTTTTTTTTATATTTTAATGTCATGTTGTATGTTAATTAAAACATGGTTGACCCTCGCTAGAAAATCAAAACCTATATAGGGTAGTTCTCGAAGCAAGGTCTCATAGCACAAAATTAAATACTTAAAGGAAAAAAATGGTCCGGTAACTGTTTTTTTTTTTTTGTAGTTAGTTACCTCACGATGTAATGACATTTTTACGATTAGGGACTGAGATTCTGGAATGGAACTGGAATTTACATACTACATAGGGTAAACGATGCGGACAGATAGAAATGGGTAGCTCGCCTTCCGAACTTCCGGTAACCGTCCGGATCGAGCCCGAGTCATCGATGGCGCATATTGTTCCACGTGCGCCTCAAGGAGTTGTCAGCAAATCGTAGGGGTGGGCTATCGAGGTCAAGGATCGGTTTCTGAAAGGAAGGTTCGGCCCCGGAATGAAAGGCAACGAAGGCCAGGAGTGGGTTTTTAGTCAGTAAAAGTCTGACACTATCTCCCACCCCGCCCAAGAGCGCGGAGATGTCATTGGAGGATATTCTCATCGAAAAAAAAATGCAGTGAGTTCACGAACACAGCTATACCCATTGTCTTGAGAGCATTTGTGAACTAACTCTGCTGACTTAATCAAACATACTGAGACAGTGCCTACTGACCGAAATCCTTCCTTTCTTTCTTAACAATAAGAAATAACATAGCCCAAATAACATAATAAGTATTGTCTTACCACGGTCGTCCATTGTTTTAAATCACAATGAGTGTAATCACTGATAGCTATCTGTTTACGTCATACGCTTCTGAATTTCTTTTGATAAAGTTGTACTTACCTACATGGTAGTACCCTGTAGGGATGCTAGAACGAATGTTAGATTTCTCACATGGGGCCATTCAAGTATTACGTAAGCACTACAGGGGGATGGGTGTCTGTCCTTTGCTTATTTTTAATGAAATGAGGAGTGGTCTGGATGGTGATCATCAGCTTATTTTTTAAGAGAACCATCTCGATGTTCCAAATTCAAATGAAAATAAACATACAGACCATCGACCTATATTCTTGCGATAGACAAGCACGTTCATATAAACTATTTGTCAAAATACTGAAAAGTTCAAACAATAAATCGCTACAGCGCTAGATTGCCATTACGTCGTCTAACAAAACTTTTAAAACTTACAGCGCTAAGAAAGCTTATAAAGGATACTTTTTCGCGACCAAAAGGTCTAAAGCGCCATGCATTTCCTAGTACTTACGCGTTTCGTTCAACTTAGTGTGATGACATGTCATCTATATAGATTTTTATACCGCAGAAGTGACACAGTTTCTTGCCTACAATACTTCATTACAATAATATTCTATTTCAAAATGTAATTATAGTGTATGTAAAAACGAGATCTCAATAACAGTAAAACAAATAAATAAATCAGTAATCACTACAAATTAAACTGAACCTAATTCAAATTTAATATTAACCTGCACGTAATATGGTACGTAAATTACCTAAGTGCTAACGAATGACAGCATGCTTAACAACAAAACTTACCGATGAAAACTGATACCTCATGATTTGCTGACATTTCGTCGAAATTTATTTTAAAAAAAAAACATTGTTATTAATTATACAAAAAAAGAAAGAGCGTTAAATAAAATATTTAAAAATTTCAAACAGTATAAAAGACCGTGCGAAGTCTGTATTTGGTAAACTAGCTGTAGGTAAAAACCTAATTCAGCTTTTTGTGGGAGGGAACATCTGCATGTTTTAGTCTATGATTGTAAAATGGGGAAGAGTTTAAATAAAATAATATCTTCTCTAACGTACTATTACGATAGTAGAAGCTATTACATTGCTTGAACAACCAATGGTTTTACTTACTTGACTACAAAATTATTATATATGTCCAAGTTCACTTAAATTTGTATTTATAAGCGTCGCGCTGACACTGCATGAACGTCAAAACTGCACTAATGCCATCAATGTAAAAGTGTTCGGCCTGCAGGTCAATTAAGTGAAGTAAAGTGACTGTACGGCACGCCTCATCTAGTGCGTAGTACATATATATCAATGATACAGACACATATCAGTAAGCAATGTTTACGTAAGCATGTGGGGGAGGGTTAGATCTTTGCTTACTTTTGCTGACGACGGGGAGGGGAGGGGTAATAGTTGTGAAAAATCTGCCTACGTAATACTTGAACGGCCCCCATTCACGAATGCGAATATTCAAATTCAATATTCGCGAATACGAATTTATACGAATGTTGACTTTTAATAAATTGCGCTCAAAATGTCATACAGGTTTGACATTTCGTGTCAGCCAAGTTTAACTCGAACATTACAGAGTCGTTACAGACTGATTGAACGAAGCTTATCTTGCATTAAGTTTATTTGAAAATATTTGTTATAATTTGAGGTTATCATGTTGTTTCATAATTTGTGACACTGCAAAAGTGAAATGCAAGTTGTGTTATAGAAAAATATGAAAGTATACACCGTTAAATTTTGATCGTTTTAATCCCGCGGAGGGTCGATTCGGTACATGAAACCCTATCGTAAAGATAAAAATGAAAAATAAAGTACTTTTTTTAAAAACTCAAATTAATTTGCGCGTGTACGAAATTAATTTCTGTAGGTAAACGTCAGCTGAGCGAGGCCAACGGACTGTAGGTAGTTAGTACGCAACGACCGACAACTCCCTAAAAGGTCATTGACTCGTTTACTTAAAGAAATTAATTTCGTACATGTGTAATATTATATTATTTCGAGTTTAAAAAAAAAAGTCCTTTATTTTTTTATTTAAACTTTATAAATCGATAGTATTTCATTTACCGAATCGAACCTCCACGGGATTAAAACGACCAAAATTTAACGGTGTATGATTAATATTGTAAGAAGGAGGAAAATGTTCTGTCACGATTGCCAATAAAGTTATGATTAACTCATTGACGTTATGAAATAACATGACTGAAGTTGATGCGTCATTGTTCTCATAGCTGCAGTCATAAATCTGACTCCAGTCTCCTTTGTAGGAGTATAGGCGCGGCAGATAAGTAGAACCATTTGCTATGCTTACGCGCAGTCTCCCACTTCAATTGAGACCCGAAAATCGGTTACTGCGCTTTCAAGGTCAATCGCCGTGATGGTTCAACTTGTGTGACGATTATTATAGCCGATTGTCGGGTCTTAATTGAAGTGGTGCGCGTGACTCTAGCAAATGATTCAACTTATTTGCCGCGTAATATCTGTATAGTCGCTTTATGTAAAAAACTGGTATTCCACTGCATAGCTAGCATAAACTGGCCTGTTGATCTAGTGGTTAGTGGTCCTGACTGCTATGCCGGAGGTCGTGAGTTCGATTCCCATCCAGGACAAATGCTTGTGTGAAGAGCATGATCATTTGTTCTGTGTCTGGGTAATTTATCTATAATAGTATGTATTTAGAAATATTTAAGTATGTTTATCAGTTGTCTAGTACCCATAACACAAGCTCTGCTTAGCTTGGGACTAGACGACGACATTGTCTGATAGTTGTGGAGTATTATATTATTATTATAGACTTTAGGCCGACCCACAAAATGCGGCATACATAAAACAGTGTAAAAATATTAGGTACATAGCTGATCCGATAGCCGATGTCCTGTCTTATCTTAGCTATGAACTGTCAAACACCAAAATTGAAAATTTTGTAAAATTTTGCAAATTTTCTGCACAATTTTCTTCATTTTTTCTTTACGTAAAAACATTCTGTATAGTATTAGAAAGTTAGGTAAGAACATTAAAAAAAAGAAAAAATATTGTGTTTGCTTTTTTGTGTAATTTTCTTCATTTTTCTTTCTGTAAGTAAGGTATTAGAAAACTTACAATAAAAAATAAAGATTAATGACATCATTAAAGTCGTGCTCAAGTTATGACGTAACCAAGGGAAATAGGAATTCATTTTTATATTATACTAGCTAACCTGGCAAACGTTGTTCTGATAATAATATATACATTATCAAATTAAAAAAAAATGGGAAGTGAGGGTAGGTGGGTAAAAAATAGCCATGGTAAAAAAAATGGGTAAAAAAAATAGAAAATGTGGCCTACGTCCTATTATTTTCAGACCTACCAAATATACACAAAAAATAATTATAAAAATAGTCGATTCCAATATTTTTACACCATGTTAAATTTTTCCTAAAAATATTTTTTTAAAATCACAAGCTGGAAACTACCGACACTAAGTACAACGCAGGTCACGGCATGTCATAGCGGGCATGAGGTACCTGAACACAGCTGGATGCAGGAGCAAAACAACCTCTCAGTCGCATGGATGGCTCGGTGACAATGTATTTATGCGTACAACCAGGTAACATCACAAGCTTCTAACTTGTGATTTTCCATGATTCAGTTATAAAATTTTGTACATAGATTCTTTACATAAAAATACTATACATATGTTTCGGGTTTTGCATAGGTATACTAAAAATAATGTTGTATAAATAAATATAATTTATACCACATTTTCCTTTTTGTTAAAAGTATCTGATATTATGACTCTTCTCACACTCAGTCGAGAATGACATAAAAATAACTTTTAACACATAATAATTTCGCACGTCTTTTATTTATTATACACTAGCTGTTGCCCGCGACTTCGTTCGTGACATTAAGAACATTACTCTCTTTTTTTGGTGAAAATTATTAGTTTTTATAACATAATACATTGAGCCATCTGTTAGGTTAGAAATGAAAACTACATAGGACACACCTGGGCCACGCTGATCTGGGCGCGTCGGTCTCCATACATTTTACATGGTAACTAGACTTGTAGAGCTACATTAGATCCACGCCATGCGACGCCACGCGACGCGCCGTTACTTACAAATCAGGCGTGGCCCACGTGTCCACGGACTAATGTAGTACCCGCTTTAGTAAACTGGATAAACAGATTTTGATGAAAGTCCCCGGCGTACGGCGAGTATCCACCTTTACGTTATTGAAACTTCTACTGTACGGACTAAGCGTTTTGCCTCGTTATTTATACCGCGTATATGGAAGGACTGGAACAGTTTACCTGCAACGGTCTTACCGTCCGATTATAATTTGGGTGTCTTCACGGCTAGAGTGAATACCCTCTTAATAAACTAGTGCGCCTCACCATCAACGATTGCATCACTGTTTACCATTAGGTGGGATTACAGTCAAGCACTAATTTCAATTAATAAAAAATTTACTCTCATTCGTTATGGTGTAGTAATCTGGGGTAACTCTTCAGAGGTAGACAGGGTTTTTGTAGCGCAGAAAAAATGTATTCGTGCTATTTATGGTATGAAATGGTTTGATTCCTGTAAACCGATTTTCAAATCAAAAAAACTATTAACTGTCCCTAGTCTCTACATCTATGAAGTCGCCAAATTTGTAAAGGCCCATCCATTCCTTTTCGAAGGTAATGATAATAAAAGTAAGCGGTTGTTAACGCGGTTACCTCTCAAAATGCCGGTCCCTAGATTAGAACTGTTTAGACGTAACTGTGTATATATGGCACCACTTATTTACAACTCCTTACCCAAACGCATTTCCGAGTTGCCATATAATAAATTCTGTCGTGTTTTACGGGACTGGTTGATAGAGGAAAGTTTTTATTCAGTAAAAGATTTTTTGAAAAAAAGTTCATGTTGTTATAATTTTTTTAAGGATGCATAAATTATTGTGTTGTCGTATTTTATTTTATTTTTGACTTTTATTATGAATTGTAGTTTTATCCTTTTATTTCTTGACATTTTTAAAATTTTATTATTATTAATTGAAATTGAATGTATTTTTTGACGTTTATTATGAATTTTACTTGATTTTTTTTTATATTGAGCATTTATTAACTATTTTCATTAATTTGGGTATAAAAAAAAAATATTCTTAATATTCGCATACCTGTAACTTAGGTTAAATATGTCTCGGTCTATAACTGTTACTGTAACAACTCCTGTACCATATTTATAGCAAATAAATGATTGATTGATTGATTAAAAATAATAATAATAATATATCTTTATTTGAAACTAGAAATCTATAAACAATTTATCTAAGTACATATATATATATATAGCTGCAATAGTTTGAAACTGAGGCGCAGCTATCAACGCCCACCTCCAGAAACATAAGAACAGGAGCAGTTTCATATCTTTAGCAAACACATTATATCTACTTAACCTAGCCTAAAGTAGTGCAAGGTGTGTAGTGTGTATGTAGTGAGGGTGAGGTTGTGCAAGTGAGTATCATGTATGAAGGGGGAGTGTATGTAATATGAGTATGTGATGTTATTTTTCGACAAGTTTTTCAGTTTCATCGTAAGTTTTTAATGTTAGCCATTTAGTTAGTTTCTTTTTAAGCACAAACTTTGTCAGAGGGTATATATTTGTTTCTTTATTTATTTTATTATACAGCCTAGAGCTAATGTGTCTGAAACTGTAACTCACAGCTACAGTTCTGGAGCGTTTCGTAGTACAGATTCTGTCCGCGCGACGAGAAACAGTGGCACTTTTTGGATCGTAGTACAGCTGTCCATGTCTTCTGATAACTGTTTGCAGTATGAAGAGCTGTCTAACAGTAAGGACTTTGCAGAGTTGAAAGAGGTCTCGAGTTGGGAATCTAATGGGTTTATTTGCAATAACCTTTAACACTGCTCTCTGTGCCCTTTCTACTCGCAACATGGTTGTTTTCAAAGCACCTCCCTACGAGGTTATGCAATATCCGAGAACTGAGCCAGCGCAAAATAGATATTAATCAGACAATCAAAATCCGCAACCGATCTTAGCTTTTTGAAAATGTATATATAAAATGTATATACCTTCTCACACGCGTGACAATTGAGTCTACCTGCATTTTCCATTTCAGGAGGTTATCAATATACACGCCAAATCAAACTCGGTTAATCCTTTCGAAATTGTGTGTATTTATGTTATAGGTTATAAATACACATATCAAATACTTATAGGTACTTTCATAAAATAAATCTACAAACAGACACTTCAATTTTATTTATATGTGATACATGCACAATGCCTTGAAGCTATATTTTCTCTGACAAGGTTACCAAAACATTTCGCATTAATAAACATAATCTTCAATATGGCTCCTTGTTACCAAGGTTTTTATGCAGACAAATTAAATCAAAATGTCAAAAGTCATCTTTAGCTTTCATTTAGGTTAAATTAAAATGTCCTATAACGAGATAAAGCTAATTATTTA
Organism: Leucania comma; assembly: GCA_958295575.1. Lineage (NCBI taxonomy): Eukaryota > Metazoa > Arthropoda > Insecta > Lepidoptera > Noctuidae > Leucania > Leucania comma. The sequence continues at coordinate 6,617,433 of OY282483.1, forward strand.
TTATATATACTTTATTGTACACCTCATAATGTGGAAAGGATAAACATTTGCCAAAAACTAAGTGTACAATGGAAGGTCTTATTGCATAGGGTAGGCTTGTTGAAAAATTTTTGATAAATCGATATTTTTGCTTCGATATATCGAAATTTTCGGCCGATATATTTTGATCCGATATATCGATGTATCGATATAATATCTAAAATCGTATCAAACATGTTATTTTTGTTCAAAATTAATTCATTAGCAAAATATGTAACGGAATTCAAAGTCGTAAAAGATAGAAGCAAACGGAAAAAAATAACTGTATTGTCTATGACTAGTATGTTTTACAACAGATATTTAATCAATGTAATAATATATGGTTTTTAGTTTTGTTACTGGACAAATGCTGGGTTGCCTAAATAATAGAATATTGTTATTTAATTTTATTAAGATTTTCTTAAATTTCAATAAAGTATTTTCTGTATAAAAATTACTTTTACTGAACTTATTTTAAAACCGAAAATCTCGAAAAGTTTAAATCGATATATCGATCATTTTTCCGAGATAAATCGAGGCTGATATTGATATTTTTTTAAGTATCTATACATCGATATATTGATATATTTATTTCATCACTTACAGGCAACCTTAGGGTGGCTAGCTATTTCTTGATTGGAACATATTCTCGGATCAAAAACTATCATATTATTATGCTATCAGAACATGCTCTACCCGTGTGCCAAATTCCATCGAAATCCGGTCAGCCGTTTGAAAGTGACAGGAATAACAATCATACACACATACATAATATAAACTTTTACATAGAATATTAGAATTTTAAAGCTCTGATCTGATTCCGCAAAGGAACACATATACCAATTATATCTTAAAATGCCTACATTTACCTACTTACATGAAGAAGTTGTACTATTCCATAATAAAGAGGATGTAGTCCTCCTTTTTCTAAATTGTATAAAAGATATACAAAGATTATTTAAATTTAGTTAAGTACTTAACTTTGGTTTAAGTAAATAACTAATTGTAACCATTTTTAGATAGAAAAAAGACATTTGAATATTGTTTACATTTAGTTAGGTACCTAAACAAATGGAGTATAGTCACTCTCGGACAGCGTACAAGAGAAAGAAATGGGCAAAAACAGAATACTTCCAAAATATGAAGCATTTTAGCAAATTACTAAAAATCTGTAGATTTAGATAAACAATTAAAAAGTTTTTTGTACAATAATCTGACTTACAATCGGAATGTTTGCATGTTATTAGTCCGGTTTTTTAAAAGATAACAGTAATTTTTAGAGGCATCTTCGTGATTTTTTTCTATAGCACTAAATTAACTGTATTATGTTGTGAATAGATACATATTTTTATCTGAATTACTTTTGCGCATTATAAACACCCACAAAATGTAAAAAAAAAACTGCATTATTCATGAAATCATTGCAATATCCTTAAGAGCGACCAACCCGAGGCACATTTTCATACAACCGCTCTTATATAATTGTGATGTTTGGATACACAGGTATCTTGGCTAGGCTTCTATAGAAATCAAAACATATTTTTTTTGACTAATTGAGTAAAGACCTGAAAACCTGCTATTTTGCATGAACTTTAGCCCTCCGTAATGTACCCTTAAATTAAAAATATAAAAAGTACTTCAATAGAAGCGTTGCAACATTTAATCGAAATACTAAATAATGTAAATTTTTCTCAAATACTTTTAAGAGTTTAAAAAACAAAACAGAATTTAAACTGGAACAAGTTTTATTAAATATAAATTACGGAATTACCAAATGCCAACTGAGTTTTCAGGCGTGGTCGCTCTTTTTTCGCATTACCACTCCATCGACCATCGCGTTGCTCATTGTTGACGATAAGCAAGTGGGGAAGAAGGAATTAACAAGTCCTAAGTTCATACTGTAAAAATTCTAAACTCTAAATGTAAACAACCTTTTTGTAAATTTCATTTATTTAAAAAAACAATATTAATACCTGAACTGGCCATTTATCTAGCTAACCTCTAAAATATGACCTCTTAATATTCTAATTAAAATAATAAATAGTCACCTCGGAAGTAACCTTGCTGGAATATTTTAAAGTCACTGATTTGAACATGTTGATGACCTGTATAATGTATGTTAACGTTACAAGTCCAATATTTCTCATCCTTGTTGAATGAATGTCAAGAGAAACCAACATGGCTGACCCTTTAGTACCGCGAAACGGTTTCTCAATTCAATTCGCATGTCGTAAAACACATAAATGTCACTTTTGTTATTTCAAGACCATAATTTTGTTTTGATGTTTTTTGTGACTTAATTTGTCGAATGAAACTCGGTGCCTGTTTTAGTCATTCGTAAATTGGTTCATAATAGACATTGCGATTCCCAGTCAGCGTAAGCACAGGCTTGCAGACAGCAAGCAATGGGTAGCTCGCCATCCGGTAGTTCGAAAAGGATCAAGTCCGAGTTGACGACGCGTTATGTTTCACGCACGTGCCTCAAAGAGATGTCAGCGAAACTGACAAGTTTCAGTGGCCCAACTGAGGATCCTGATGGAGCTGCGGTGATTATTCCAAAGAATTACGAGTATTTTTTTGAAGCGGAAAATCGTCTGGATAGACATCTCTTTCGAATATTACAAAAAATAAATAAATAAAAGAATAAAAAAAAATAAAAAAAAAAAGATTGAAAAGTTATCGGGGTTTTTAAAATCGTTATTCTAATCAACACCGATGACATTTTTAATTTTAAAAATAATTCATTGATTTTTTCGCTAAAAGTTTTTTTTTAAATTAGGATCAAACCGACGAAAAATTCCACCAGTAACAAGTACTGAGTCCATGATATTCGTTTGTGCGTTAAAGTATCTATGGGGAATATACACCCTGTATATTTCCCATAGATATGCTTCTCCAGAAAATATTTCGTGTTTACTTATTTAACGACAGTTACTATTACATCTTTACAACACTTGGGTGCTGTAAGGTGTTCAGTGATGCACATCAGCCATTGTTGCCAAATCAGAGGTTATCTCGACACTACTGAGATCGCAATCCGTTAAGAAATGTCGATGATGTGATAAGTTTTTATTTAGGCTTTGTTTATTTATTTAAACTTCATGTACAGTAGTGGTACATAGGCGGACTTAATGCAACAAGGCATTCTCTACCATCAACCTTTGGGTTAAAAAAGAAAACACTGTGGTAGGTTTGCACAATAAATAAATAACAAATATTTTAAATAGACTGAAATAAATTAAGTACCTTATAATAATAAAATACTTATATAAGTTTTGCTGATTGGTAATATTATTTAAGCGGACAAAATGTATGTATACTTTTTGGGTCTAAAGTTAAAAGTTGTAGGCCTAATTTACTCGTACTTTGTTGTAGCAAGTAAACTATCAATAAATCTATATATACAAAAGCGAAATAACACTCACTGGTTAATCACGAAATTTCAGAAATTATAACACCTATAAACTTAAAATTTGGCACGTAGGTTCCTTATATGGTGTAGATATCCGCTAAGAACGGATTTTACGAAACTCCACCCCTAAGAGGGTAAAACGGGGATTGAAAATTTGTATGGAGAAACTGACTCTCCCGCGGGCGAAGTTACTATATCTATATAATAAGTCTCAAGGTCACCCAAAAGGCAATGGAAAGGGCTATCCTCGGAGTTTCCTTGCGTGATCGCATCAGGAATGAAGATATTCGCAGGAGAACCAAGGTTACCAACATAGCCCGTAGAATCGAGAGACTTAAGAGGCGGTAGGCAAGGAATTGTTTGCAGAACAAATGCGCGATGGGGCTGAAAGGTTCTGGAGTGGAGGCCGCGTACGGGAAGACGCAGTGTTGAAAGGCCTCCCACAAGGTAGACCGAAGTCCTGGTGAAGGTCACGGGATTCCATGGATGCAAATGAGTCAATGACCTTGTAGGTAGTTGTCGGTCGTTGCGTACTAACCACCTACAGTTCATTGGCCTCGCTCAGCTGACGTTTACTTAAACAAATTAATTTCGTACATTCGTAAATTAATTAGAGTTTAAAAAAAAATTGCTATGTTTTTTAATTTTCTTTTTACAAATCGATAGTGTCTCATGTACCGAATCGACCCTCCGCGGGATTAAAACGACCAAAATTTAAAGGTGTAAACTTACCTATACTATTGATATTAAATTTTTGGGTTTTTTTGTGACATTTTATTAAATATTCAATTTTTATTATATAATTATTCACAATATTGTTGATAATTGGATTTTGTATGGTGTAGGTTTTCTTTTTTATTGTCTTTGACTGCAATTGTTTATTTTCATATTCTACATTGTGTTGAAAATAAAACAAAATATATGGTTATGAAATTAATTGGCTTATGAGAAGGATTGTATTCGTGTCCCAGCAGTGGAAACTTTTAGCCTGATATCTCAATTTTACATTAATTTGTGTACATTTGGAGGAAAATCAATCTTAAAGATATTGTATTCATAGTGCAATGCATAGGAGTACGTTCGTTTCTTTCTTCTTGTTACAGAACATTTTAGTATTCTACATTCAGTAGGTTGGTAATAAAATATTTCATTTAAATTTGCTACGAGTATTAGTTGAAACTTGAAGGCCAGTCTCGTATTTTCACGTTTCGGACTATCTCGGAAATCTAGTTTTAGTTTGTATAGTTGATGTTCTAGTTTAAAAAAATGTTAATTAATTAAGAGCCACTTTTATTAATTGTTAAACGACTGCATAAAAGGAGCAGATTTTCAATTTGGTTATGTATTTTTTATTGTTACCTGAGAACTTCATCATTTATGAATCCATTTTAAAATCCTTGTTTCATTTCATGGGATTTACCTCCAGATTGGTTCCATTATCATAATCATCATTTCAACCGAAAGACGTCCACTATTGGACATAGACCTCCCCCAAATGTCGCCACAATGAACGGTCCTGTGCGTCTCGCATCCATCGGATTCCCGAGGGGGCATCAGGCCTTCCAACACTCCGTCTTCCAGTACGCGGCCGCCACTCCAGAACCTTTCGGCCCCAACGGCCAATTGTTCTGCAAGCAATGTGCCCTGGCCATTGTACATTGTACTTAAGTTTGGCGATTCTTCGTGCTCTGTTGACAACCTTGGTTCTCCTGCGGATATCTTCATTTCTGATTCGATCACGCAAGGAAACTCCGAGCATAACCCTTTCCATTGCCTTTTGGGTGACTTTAAGCCTTCTGATGAGGCCCATTGTGAGCGACCACGTTTCAGTCATATCATCACTGGCAACAAGTTTCCTCCTAGACAAAAGTTTATCGACAGATATCCATCGAACCAAGAAAAAAAAATACTATCACATAATCAACAATTATCACACCAGCATCAACAACCAGCAACGAAGCCTGCAACCGTTGCGCAAACGCAAGTGATTACGATCGATTACAACAGCCGAGTGTTGCCGACGATTGACGACCGCGACATTGCCAAGCTACTGACACAGAGTGGAATGTTCCTCATAAGGCCTCTGTCAGGGTGATGAGCGAGAGCGGGTGTTAAGGCAAGCGTGATCTATGAAACACAAGCTTTTTCCAGAGGTATATAGCCTAAAAAGAAACTTAAAAAATCATGTATTCTATTGGTAAATGTCTTTTTTTTTATTAATTTTTGAGTTTATTATATAAATACTTTATTGTAGGTACTTTTTTTTTTTGGTAGGTTAAATCATCCAATGACAAATCCCGCCCTTGGGTGGGGTGGGAAATAGTGTCAGACTCTTACTGACTAAAAACCTACTCTTCCTTTACATTTCCATTCATTGCCTTTGTCCCGGAGCCCGTGGTTACATTCTTACCACTAGCTATACACAGCGTTTTATCACTCAGGGAACTCAAATGCTATTTACTTATAAATTCGTAATTTTGGTTTTTGGATTTCTGACTGGACAAATCCACTTAAATCAGTGTGGTTCTTTTCTTAAAAACCATCTCAATCACTAATCTGCATGGTTCTCATAAGATTTGATCCTTAACATGTTTGCTGTATGGACTTTAAAAGAGAATTTGACCGCTGAGTTTGTTTCGGTGCTCCTTCTCAGGGTAGTCAGCATGGCAGGCAAGTCAGGAAACACCGGCCTCATCTAGTTCCTATTGACGAAAAATTGACGTATAAAAGCGTTTTTTAAAAACCTATTTGCATAACAAATATCATTTGTCATTTATTCATCAATATCCATTTTGCAAAGTAAACTCCCCTCGAATATAATGCACTGATGCCAGCACTTCTTCCAATCTTTCCGCTCGTATTAAAGCGTTTTTTTAAAAACCTATTTGCAACATAAATATCATTTATTTAGCATTTTAAGAGGGTCCAAAATGTGTATGGAGAAACTTACTTTCACGCGGACGTAGGCACTGGCAGAAACTAGTATTAATACAATTATTTTATCAATCATCATGTCATCAATTGCAAGAACATAGTTTCCTAACTCTCATTGACTATTCTGTTCGCATCTGCTCATCTATAACATAAAGATTGTTGCAATAGACATTAATTTAGCCACTCAGTTTGTGGCCAGACGTGGCTACTGTGAACGTAGTACATGATGACAACACAAATCACTCACTTACTAAAATATTGGCATATAGGAGCCTTTCCTCTCTAGGAGAGGGAATGGGCCGTAATCCACCACGCGGGCCCAGTGCGGGTTGCTGGATGTCAAATGTCTTCGAATTTTTTGTTTTAGGACCTGCCTTTTTCCTCACGATATTTTCTTTCGCCGTTTTGAGAGCACTCACTAGTGATGAAAATAAATTACACAAAGTAATGCGCCTGGCTGGGTTTGAACCCGCGACCTACAATTCGTAAGTCGGAGCCGTTACTACTCGGCCACCACTGCTCTCCTATTGGCACATCTAAAACTAAATGCGAAATAGAGATTTAACGTTCCAAGTTTTTAAAAGTCATCATCATCATTATTTCAGCTGAAGAACGTCCACTGTTGAACATCTCTCAAGTGTAGCCACAGCGAATAGTCCTGTGCGTCTCGCATCCATCGCATTCCCGCGATTCTCAAAAGCTCTCCTAGCCAAATTACAATCGTTTCGTTTAGTGTGAATGCTTGGAGGCTTGGCCAAGCCACGCTCCCAATTCCTTTGTTCTGACGTCATCTCAATAAAGGAATTGGGAGGGGAATTGGGGGCGTGGCCAACTTCAAGCGTTCACGCTAAACGAAACGATTGTAACTTTGCTAGGGGGGCAGGTCACGTTCTACCTTTAATCTGATATATCTATCTATCTATCTAACAGACAGACTGATGTAAACAATATCATATTTTATTATTACGAATTCGCATTTACTTAAACGAGATTTGCCATAATTATGGTAAAAATGCAGATCATACCACACTACTCAACCTTGTAAAATTCGGTAGGTAGGCACAGCAGGTACCGAGCAATAAAACATACATTGTCACATTTTTTGTCTATCTAACATTTCTGCCATTCAAGAAAAATGTGTAGATACGACAATTGCTTCTAAATTACCTATTTAATGGTTAGGTAATTAAGAAGCCTGTGTAGATAGATAGATAAATGTAAGTATTCTTTATTGTACACTAAAAATAAAATTACATAAAGAACTTAAAATAATAAGGGTGTCAAAATGGGTGGTCTTGGATGGATTTCACAGAGAAGGAGAAAAAGATACTCAGGTAGTTTATGGTGTACTATTTACATATATACAATACATAACTTATAAAATACATGTGTGTAGTACACTTATTTACTGAATAGCAGAAGTTCTCTGCTCGTGATTGTACCTACTACGTCATTTCAAATTCATTTTTCATTAAATTTCAAGTATTATTTTTTGTATTTTTCTGAATGTCATCACAAAATAATACTAGTTTTGGTACTAATTAGGCTAATTTAAAAACTCATAAATTGATTTGCTCACGTGTTCCAGTAGACACACGTGTTTTTTTAGAGAAAAATGGTAATTTATTATAATAATACACTTCCTATTATTTAATTTAAATAATTATTATACATGTATCTATATGTTATATCACAAGTACACAATTGACTGGCCTGTTGGTCTAGTAGTTAGTGGCCCTGACTGCTATGCCGGAGGTCGTGGGTTCGATTCCCACCCAGGACAAATGTTTGTGTGATGAGCACGATCATTTGTTCTGTGTCTGGGTGTTATTTATCTATAACATGTATGTATTTAGAAATATATAAGTATGTTTATCAGCTGTCTGGTACCCATAACACAAGCTCTGCTTAGCTTGGGACTAGACGGCGTTGTGTAATAGAAGTAAAAAAAAAAAAAAAAAAAATATATGCATTGTATAAAACTCTAATTAAAACTATATATACACTAAAACCTACTCCGAAAAAATGGCGTCATAAAACTCGTCCGCATCGCTGTCGACTGGAAGTGTGCCCAAAAGGCTGGCGGCATTGCATTGCCACGTTGTATGGCATTGCTTAATCTTTGATCGAGGTAAAAGCCAGCCTTTGGGTCCACGCAAAGTGTCAACTAAGCGTTTGGAGAGATCTTTAAAAAGCGCATGAGCACACGGTCCCCACGGCCCAAGAGTTTCAACCCCAAACGGCTCAATAATATAACTGCCGACGAGGTTGTCCTATCTCTATCATATATGTATCTTTTGATTTTATCTGGTCCTAACTAAACCTAAGGATTTATTTTTAGTTATTAAATATAATGATTGTTACTTATTCACGCTCAAACGGCTGTTCGAATTAAAATGAAATTTGGTATACCTTATCCTGGAACATATATAAATTTTATCCACTGCACATACGTTTCACATTCATAGAACGATCTTAAAAGGACTAATAAGATGTTCATAGCGCTGCCTTGAAAAATATAGCTTTGAAAAAATTCATAATAGCAGATGTTTTTTGCGGGCTAGCGGACGATGAGCCATGGGTAGTTCGCCGTTCGGCTGTCACAGGCCCAGGTTTAACAGGTTTATAAGTCGAGTTACCTCTGAGACACCCGTATTTATATACCTATAGCTAAGATTAAATCAAAACAGCGCGGAAGACAAGTGACTTGCCTCTAGCGCGTAGACCGCTGAAATTGTGCCTATATGGCACGATTTCACATCGGTCGCGAACTCACGACGATCACACACATTTGGCGGCTAACGCAATTTTACTCGCACGACAGCGCCGGCTCTTATCTCTGTCCTTGTCTATCAGTTACTACAGGTAGTGTAGATGTGTGAGTTTCGACTCTAGGTTTTTTGATTGCGATGTTAACCGCGTAACTTATCTTCCCTTATAATATATCAATAACCTATACAATTCTTTTGTTTTTGTCACTCATTCCACCTAAACGGCTCGACCAATTTGGATGAAATTTTGTGTGTATATTAATGAGTGTGTAACTGGATGGGTTGAAAATACAATTGAAGCTGGTAGGTGACGCTGGTAACTAGTTCAACTTTTTTTTTTGCGAAAATCTAGATTAAGGACCGGACAACGTCTATCAAGCCGCTAGTATATTACCTATCGATGAAAAATAAAAGCCAGGACTTTCAAAGATTTCTAACACTCGTGTAAAGCTAAGGTGGGTTTCTAATAAGTGCGTAATAAAACATTGTAAGAACATAAAACAAGTAATATTTAATAGTAAACCAATGAAAAATAAGCTAATAATAGGTTATGCGTTATTTGTGCATTTGTTCTTCAAATAAGAGATTATGGTTTCATCACGTGTGTAGCCACCTGAGTGTTATTTACTTAAGCATGCTTAGAATATTATGAGCCGAGGTTCCTACATCTGCCGTATTTTAATCTTTTAATCCCGTGGAGGGTCGACTCGGTACATAAAACACTATCGATTTGTAAAGATAAAATTAAAAAATAAAGCACTTTTTTTCTAAAAGTCGAGGTACGCATGTACGAAATTATTATTTTTTAAGTAAACGAGTCAATGATCTTGTAGGTAGTTGTCGGTCGTTGCGTACTAACTACCTACAGTTCATTGGCCTCGCTCAGCTGACGTTTACTTAAAGAAATTAATGTCATACATGCGTGAATTAATTAGAGTTTGAAAAAAAAAGTACTTTATTTTTCATTTTTATCTTTACAAATCGATAGTGTTGCATGTTCCGACTCGACCCTCCACGGGATTAAAACGACCAAAATTTAACGGTGTATTTAACCGTTAGTTTGTAAGCTATGTATGTAAATGTATCTAGGGCCAAAATACCCGATAGTAAATGATTTATTGTTATTATTATATTTTTTAAAGCCTGTTTAATTAGCACCCATTGAATCATATCTACACGTAACCTAGTTTGGTTGGAACAAAAAGAAATATTTTTTATCAAACACTCAAGTTCCCATAACACTATTATTAGTTGAATAACTCTGTACCTCTACCATGAGTTTTAAGCAATAGTATTCGTCGCTACTCGATATCGACACCGTAAATATTTTGTATGGCAAATTTTGCAGCGCCTCTAGCGGTCACTTGCAGAACCAAAATTTGCCATAAAAAATATTTACGGCGGCGATATCGAGTAGCGACGAATACTATTGCTTAAAACTCATGGTAGAGGTACTGATTGAGAACACTGTGCCAAGTTATAGTTCTCACCGGCTTCTTTCACGCTTCTTTCATTGTATTCGGAGCCTTCATTTCTTTGTCTTAATACTTTATGGTTTTAATAACATCCATTTCGTAAAACAATGTCTCAATGACTTATCTGTCCTAGCTCGAGAGGACACCGTTGTCCTCTCACATCCACGCCACTATAGGCCATAATTCCGATGTTTAGAGTCTACTTTTGTATGAACAAGTTTGGTAATAGTAGATCTACATATTAATCAAATGTTGTTCCATATGCCTTTACCCTGTAGAAAAAATCCCATGTCATAAAGGGCAGAAAAAGATAATCAGAGAGCCCCATTTCATAGGAGATGAGAGTCCCTCTTCATAGGAGATAAGAATCCCATTTCACGGCGTAAGAGTCCCTTTTCATGGTAGGTGAGAGTCCTGTCTCATAGGAAATGAGAGTACCATCTCAAACGAGATAAGAGTCCTGTAATAGTTAGTCCCAGATTACCGTTTCATAGGCATTTCCTATGAAACGGTAAGGAATGGTTTCCTATGAAACGAAACGGTATGAAACGGTACGGATAGCCTTGTTTCGTTGGTGATAAAAATCCTATTTTATAGGACGTGAGAATCCCTTTTCATTGAAGATGAGAGTGCCTTTTTATAGAAGATGAGGGTCCCGTTGCGTAGGAAATGAGAGTCTATGAAAAAATAGAAAATTTCGCACTTAATAGGAGGCGAGAGAGAACAGTCACCAAGATCCCTTATAATATTGATAGAGTGGTTTGAAAATAATATATGTAAGAATTTGGGGAGGCCTTTGCCCAGCAGTAGGATACACACAGACTAAATCACCGCACTTTTTTGATCTTTATTCTATGTTAACAAAGATTTGAAACAAATTACAGGAAACCATAAAATAATAAAATAAAACCAGTATATTTTTAAATAAATTAAAACAATTCCTAATTAACAAAACCCAATACATAACCGACGAATATCTAACGGGTAAATTCAATGACAAATAGATTAATTCGACTGTTGTCTTGTAAACATTGTTAAAATATACGAACATAATTTTTGGGTGTTAATTCAAATGAAACTACTCATATACACCGTTAAATTATGATCGTTTTAATCCCGTGGAGGGTCGATTCGGTACATGAAACACTACCGATTTGTAAAGATAAAATTAAAAACTAAATTACTTTTTTTTAAACTCGATTTAATTTACGCATGTACGAAAGTAATTTCTTTACTTTATAAACGTCCGCTGGGCGAGTTCAATGACCTGTAGGTAGTTAGTACGCAACGATCGACAACTATCTACAAGGTCAATGACTCGTTTACTTAAAGAAATTAATTTCGTACATGCGTAGATATATTAATTCGAGTTTTAGAAAAAAAGTACTTTGTTTTTTATTTATCTTTACAAATCGATAGTGTTTCATGTACCGGATTGACCCCCCACGGGATTAAAACGATCAAAATGTAACGGTGTATAATAACTATGTGAACGTAATGTGCCATAATTTTTGTAGATGGCGCCAAATTGCACAGTGCTTTAATATTTATATAGTAGAAATACTCGTATAGAGAATTAATTGTCTACAAACTACAGCGATACACACCTCAAAAACGTGGAATTATTCATACTGCCAAGATACTGCTAATTTGACAAATTTTCAATCGGTTGTCTTAACATTTGAACTAACCATCCGGAACGCCAAATCTGTCGGCACTAGATTTCTTCTTTTGAGGCTTTTTGGGACCTCCCATTAACTACAACAAAGTATATACTGTTGCTCTTCGTGATACTAAATAATTAGCTGAAATTATATGAAATATTCATACAAATTTTGCGCTCTTCTTCTCTCCTAGTCTTTGCATTGTTGCTGTGCTAATTACTAATAATAATTGTTTCCATTCTTTATAATATCACCTGACATGTACATTATAGATTGTAATAAAGATTTGAGATTTTAAATAAATAAAAATGGTGTGACCGTAAAACAATGGACGGAAACAAAAATTTTACTGAATCTACAGCAGTACTATAAACCTTACTATTTCCATTGTCATGCATCGAAAGAAAAAATAATAATAGATGTTCAACTGCCATCAGTTATCTTTTTGACATAAAATGTTAAAACATGCCTTGCGCAGTTTTTAGGAAACTGAAGTTTCGTAGACTCAACGACCTATAATTTTCTATATCTCTAGTCTGGGAGGAAAAATATAGCGAAACACGATAAAGCCGAATTCCAGCTTATAACGATATTATAACTGAGGTATGTAACATCAATTGAAAGCGGTGGTGGCCCCGACTTTCAAGTTTTAGGCCGTGGCGGTTCAAACCCAGCCAGGCTTATTACTTTGTGTAATTCATTTTATCACCACTGCTCTCAAAACGGTGAAGGATAAAATCGCAATGAAACTGACATTTCCTAGAACCTGAAATTCAAAAACATGTGACACCCAACAATCCGCAGTGGACCGGCGTGGTGGATTAAAGTCCATCCCCTGTATTAGTGAGGAGACCTGAGTCCCAGCAGTGGAAACGTTATAGGCTGATTACGAGTATGCTACAACACAACAGCGGCACAACTTGATCCAACTTTCTGACTCCTTGTTTGACAATTATTTAAGTACCCGATTTTTTTTAACTTAGCCCTGTTGAACATTAGTATGTATAGCTATAGTAGGTCCGTTCACAGACGCAGACAAGTAAACTCACATATATTAGACACCTAGACCAGGAATAACTTATCTGTAGGCCTTACGAATATTTATTCCGTGCTGGAATCAAAGTCGCGACACGCAGCGCAGTAGACAATTGCTCAACCTCTGCGACAACCGTGCTATCAAATGGTTAAAATTATAATTGACAGAATTTTATCGTGTTAAGTGCAGTAACGATTCTGTCGTCATTCTTCGATAGAACACTAGAATATGTTTTTAAAGAATATGCTTCATATGCGTCTAATTGCTCATCTTTGTGTTTATTTAAACTTTTTTTCCGATTGTCCCCAGGATATGGGATTTCCTCGCCGAACAGGCTCGACGTGGAACGACGGTAATCATCACCACACATTACATAGACGAGACGAAACAAGCACACAAGGTAAGCTAAACTAAGCATTACTGTCAAAGACCAAGAGTTTAAATTACCCCGGCTATGCGCACTTTGCGATTGATCTGCAACCGAGTAAGAGTGCCGATAAAGTTTGGAAACTTTCTCCAAAGATCCAATTCATGTGGTAACGATCTTCCAGACGGAGAGTATAAATGAGTACATAATGACATAAAAAAACTGGGCAAGTTTGAATTTTTTCCGATTTTTTTATTTTTAGGATTTCGTACCTCAAAAGAAATAAACGAAACCCTTATAGGATCAATTTGTTGTCCGTCTGTCTGTCGGTCTGTATGTCAAGACCCTTTATCTCGGGAACGCATGGAGGTATAGAATTTAAATTTAAACCATAGTTTACCATACCGTAGTTTCCTTGGGATAGTGTGAAAATGTATGCCAGGGCCCTGGAACCAAGACAAAGAAGAAACAAGGTAGGTTTTTAGTCAGTAAGAGTCTGACACTATCTCCCGCTCCGCCCAAGGGCGGGGGATGTCATTGCATGATTTTATCTACCAATAAAAAAATCCATACCATAGTTTAAATCGCAAAAAAACGTATATTTCGACACTCCCAAGAGAATCAAAATTCAAAGGGTATTTCCCGATAACCTAGTCACTCAATCCCGAACGCCAATCCAGAAATTAGACATGAAACAAGGTCTCATAACAAAAGTATAGGAAAAATCTGAAACTGAAAATTTGTAATTACGCCACAAAAAAAAATGTGAATCGAAAAAATCTCCGTAATTCGGGAATTGAATCACGGAGATGCTTCTGCTCTTCTTTGATGCTCTGCTTTTCCCGCCACCGGAATACCACGAATCACATTTAGTTGCTCCATCTTATTCTCCATCGAAGCGAGATTCGATAATACTCCATTATTCTTTTTATTAGCTGCAGTAACTAATGGTCGCCCTTTGAAGAATTTAAGCAACGACACGTTTTTAGGTAAAAATCGCTTATTCCGTAATTTTATACAGAACCCTCAGTGCGCGAGTCCGAGTCGCACTTGCTTGGTATTTTTATTATAAACTAACTGTGCCCGCAACTTCGTTCGCGTGAACGACGAAACTTATTAATGAGTTTTTTGTGTAAAGTGCTATTTGTTTAGAACGTTATCTATAGAGCATACCGGTATTAATACTTCTGCCCTGGCGCGGGCCCTTTGTGGCTAATTACAATAGAAACGGGTGATGTAACCTACTACAAAACTTATTATTTGCGGTTGGTACAGTAATCGGGTTTAGGGATCGAACCGCAAAATTAAGTTTGTTTTTTGTTGTACCTATATACTTTTCCGGAATAAAAAGTACCCAGTGTGGTGCCCAGGATATTAAAGAATAATTATACCAAGTTTCATCGTAATCGAACCGGTAGTTTTTGCGTGATGCCTGAACAAACAGACAGACAGACAGACAAAAATGTTTTTAATCACATTTTTGGGTTCGGTTTCGGTCTAGTCATTTATTTTTTTAATATTTTCAATGTACAGAATTTTTACTTCTACAGATTTATTATAAGTATAGATAAAAGCTCGGAAACTGGTACCAGGTAATTAAAATGTAATCAAATTAACCATGAACTCCAATAAAATGTGCAAATAACAATTAAAATCACAGATTGCGTTACATCCATCCATTGTACTCGTAACAGTGCGTTGATAAATGAACTGTTATTTACTTGTGATATAATTGTACGAAGAACCTTGAAGTTTTCTGTCGCGGTTGTTTTATTTGCAACAGTTTCAACATGATATCGTTTAGGGAACTGCTCGACTAGTTATGGCATAGATTGCTTCATTAAAGCATCGGCTACGACGGCTACTAACTTGCCTTTTGATCAACTTAAATCTATGCAATGAGATTTTATAAGGTAAACCGTGAAATTAAAATTTTGGGTTTTTCAAAACCAATGCAACCTTTTGGCGTGATTTTCTTATTTCTTTTCGCAAGAAATGAAACCTATGTTATATTTTGAGAAATCTATAGCAAAAAAACAGGTCCTTAAACATAATAATAATACGTAATATTTTGAGGTTTCTATTGATTAAATAGATTAATTATTAATAGGTTATTGCTGTTATGTTTTTCACACTCACAGTTTTTCATCACTAAAATTAGGGAAAAATAAGTGGTATACGAAAAGATGCGCGTTAGTGTTGCGATAATGTTTGACGCTATTTAATACGTACACAGACGTACACACCATAAATACCAAAACCAAAATCAAAAATAACGCATGATAAAAAAAAGAAACTATAGCAGTCTACTAAATACTCTCTAACTGCATTTGGTTACGGTTGGTAGACATACATCTACGCACGCTTCTTCTACGCACAATAATTAATTGCATGAATTGTTACTTTAGGGCCTCTTTCACCACCGTCAAGTAAAGTGACGAGTAGGCTAATCGTCAGTTAAAGTCACCCGTAACTTCACGTTCGAGTTTCACGATGTCCGAGTAGCACTAATCATAAGATTAACTGACCAGTAACTTACTTGCCACATGCTCTGCCAATTAGGATACTTACTTGGCAGTTAACGGTGATTTTTTTACTGAATATTGTATTGTGTATTTTTTACTGTAGTGTCTGTAGCCTTTCTGTTGTCATTTGCGCATATCATCAAAGAAAGTTTTTAAAATATGGTATTGATTTCTTTGATTATGATTTGGATGAATTAGAATATTCCACGGCGCTGCATATACCGAGGATTCGCGTCTTTAAATTCCATGTTGATTATTTTCCGAATCTAGATGTAACTGATTTGCTAGATTCCGTTTATCAGTGAAGTAAGTGCATAATTATAAAACATTAAATTATACCTAAATCGCAAAGGTGAGTGGTGGTTTTTTCTAAGTGATTTTACTAATAACGTAGCATACAATACGCGGCATATAAGTTGAACTAAAATGGCAGGTGATTTGAGTAAGAGATACCAAAATATCCCTCTCATTTGTAGAAAAGTTTGCAATTCTGTCTCTTTTATAAGTTCACACGCATTATTCTACAACACAACATTCAAGACGCAACCGAAACCGACGTTACAGATCTAAAAAATATACACAAAAAACAACTAACAATGACATCTGGCGAGTACCTGATGTATTATTGAACGAATGTTTCGAATGATTTGGTATGTCATTCACTTAACCCGTAAGTAGTTACTCGAAGCTTTATTTTCGCTTGTGAAATTGATAGAGGATACTCATAACTTTTACTTGCCAATTAACTTTAATCGGAAAGTAACTAATCAACGCTTTACTTGGAGATGGTGAACGAGGCCCTTAGCCTTCATCCTCTCTCCTAACTTTGCTGTGCCCGACAGGGTCCATATTGATCTTGCAATATTTCATACCATCTATGTACATAATATGGAATGCAATAAAGTATTGAGTATCGAGTATTGACATAAATTATTTTTGTTATCGATTTCTCATACACGTCGTCCTTTAAAAAATGGCCTGGGTTCCATTTTTGGCGAAAAGGAAAATAAATATGCGAGTGGTGTATAGTAAAAGTCTCATTCATCACTACTGACTATCAGGTGGGATATTCAAGCAGTCATCATCATCATCAGCCTTTTACTGTTCCCACTGCTGGGACACAGGCCTCCTCTCTTAGAGAGGGAATGGGCCGTAATGCACCACGTGGGCCAAGTGCGGGTTGGTGAATGTCACATGTCTTCGAATTGTTGGTTCTATGACATGTCGGTTTCCTCACGATGTTTTCCTTCACAGTTTTGAGAGCAGTGGTGATGAAATAAATTACACAAAGTAATGCGCCTGGCCGGGATTGAACCCGCGACCAAAACTCGTAAGTCAGGGCCGTTACTACTCGGCCACCACTGCTCTCAAGTAGTCAAGCACTAGTTTATATCAATTTAAAAAAAGATTTGATGAGGTCCGTCCACCGTGTTGGCAAGCATCCACGTGATCTTGTGCTTTCAACTTTCCCTTGCACCACCAATCGTTCCATCGAGTCCTCGTTACGTGATGTGCCCGAAGAACTTGAAGATTCGTCTTTCACAGACGACAATAATCTCTCTTTGATATTGAATTCGAAACATTAGTTGGGAGTGATTCTGTAATTATGTTTATTTAAAAACTTTATATCTCTCAACCACATCATAGCTACTAATTGATTCTTTCTCCTCAGATTGGTCTTCTCCGCGATGGCCAGCTTTTAGCCGAGGAATCCCCAGAGGATCTCCTAAGGAAGTTCGACTGTGACACTCTCGAAGAGGCGTTCTTGAAACTGGCGATGAGGCAGCATGAGATGCCAAGGCGGCGGTCTAGTAAGTATTCTTTCATTATCTAGTTAAGAAATTGTCAATGATAACGAGATTTCGATGAAAGTGGGTACTGAGAATAAAAATACTGGCCAAAAGGAGAAGGACTTACCCACGAAGATAATGTAATTAGCATAATTTTTCTGATTGTCTTCTTGACCATTCAAAAGTTCACCTGTAAATGGATTATTTGAATTAAGTTCTGTGAATCTTTGAATTCTTGAAGGGTTCCGTACTACAATATTAAAATCAAGCCAAAAAATGCCAAGAAAATAACGTTTTTTGTGTGTCTCTCTTTTTGAATACCGTAATTAGAGACACAATAGAAAGACAATAGGTAGCGGACACCGGTGTCCTCTTGGGGCTCCACAGTTTAATATTTCATTTTATTATTATTTGTTGCTGTACGGCAACAGAAATTAAATACACATTTTAAGAACTCTACTCCTTACGGTTTATAAGATAAAGCCCTCTAACCGACGGACGGACAGACGGACAATTGTTATTTGATGATTTCCTACCTCAAAAAAGGCTTCATGTTTGTTTGAATTACCCTTAAATATTTCATGTTTTAAAATTGCAGCACTAACAGCATCTCCTGACGTGATCCCGGACAGCAGCATCTGCACCGGCGTGGACAGCCGCTACCACTCGCGAGACGACTTCCCCACCATCACCACCAGCACTGATGTGAGTATGAGCTGCAACGTTCATACGTGTTGCGTCTATGCTTGCATATTTAATTTTAGCTTCATCGCTTACCAAAAGCAATGATGCTGATGATACACGAACCTATCAATAATACAAGAAGCTTTTGCGGTTCTTCTTGTGCGATTCTTATTGAGCCATGCTTTTTGTACCAATTCTCTTCTCCCATTTTTCCTCCGCATTTATTTCTTGTATCATTCTTCACATGCCATGCTTTTTGTACCATTATTGTTGTTTCATTTATCTTGTGCCATATTTCTTGTGTCATCCTTCATGTGCCATTCTTTTTGTACTTTTCTTCTAGTGCCATTCTTCTTGTATCATTCTTCTAGTATCATTTTTCTTTTAGATATAAAAAAAGAAATAATATAGCAACTAGTAAGCTGGATTGTATGTTAAAACTTTGTTTGTAATATATGAAATATGTATTTTTTTTTACGTATTTTAATCTCAATAAGAAGTACATACAACAAAAACTACTATCATGAAATCAAGGCACCATTTTCGAAAATAAAAAATCAGAGGTGAGGTGAGGTGCGACTTCGTACTAAGTAATTATCCTCAATTTCAGGTGCTTACTAAAAAGGAGAAAATGCCAAACGAAAGAAAGAGATTGACAAAGTCAAGATATAAGGCCGTCTTCATCAAGAGTATACAACAGTTTTCACGGCATCCAGGGTAAGTCACGCATCATTCAGGCCTTTTAGTCTTTTATTTTCTGCAGGAAAATCATACAATGACATCTCCGCGCCTTTAGGCGGGGTGGAAGATAGCGTCAGACTTTTACTGACTAAAACCCATTCCTGTTCTTTGCCTTTCATACTGGGGCCAAACCTTCCTATCAGAAACCGGTCCATAACCTCACCGACCATAGGCTTCGTCCCTGCCGGATCCCTATGGCTTGCTGAGAACTCCTTGAGGCGTGCATGGAACTATACGCGCCGTCGATGACTTGGGCTCCGTCCGGACGGTTACCCGATGGTCGGACGGCAGGTTACCCGTTGCTCGTTGTCCGCAAGCCCGCACATACGGTGGCCGAGGCCTTTTGGTCTAGTGGCTAGTTGACTGGCCTGTTGCTCTAGTGGTCAGTGGCTCAGATTGCTTCTTATCCAAGACAAATGATTATGTAATGAGCACGATCATTTGTTCTATGCCTAGTTGTAATTTATCTATAATATTTAAGTATTTAAAAATATATAAGTAATATTTTTATCAGCGGTCTAGTACTCATAACACAAGCTCTGCTTAATTTGGGGCTAAATAGCGTTTATATTTAATTCTTTATTCCGAGGCAACGGGTGACTCCCGGTCTAGGTTGTTCTTGGTGCAAAGGTTGGCTATCGCTATTCAGCGAGGTAATGCGGCGAGTGTTATGGGAACTTTTGCACCAGGAACGATCAGGGGCGGATTATTCATTGACGTTTGACATTTTATTTAATTTGTCTATTTGTAAATTGATAATTTTTAATTTGACAATTGTTTATATTTATATTATTGACTTTTATAATAAATTTAATTACTTAAATAATAATATAATTATATAATATTGACTATAAAAAACAAATAAAAATACTTGATTATTCCGTTTATATCATATATTATATATATTAGGTATATTTTAAGATTTTCAATGCAAAAAAAAATATATAAAATAGTATCCCACCGGTAACGGGAACAGGTTTCAAGCTACCGGCGGTCAGGGCTCCAGAGAAAGGAATCTCCTAACTGTACCGTGTCCAGGAGTACTGCCGCTTTCTGAATCAAGCCCTTGATCCAGCCGCCTAACGCGAGCCACCTAAGGTGTTGGTCGAGGCTCTTGGCTATTAAGCCATTACCTGATACGACTATCGGTACAATGATCGCCGAGTCCACATTCCACATGTCAACAATCTCGCGTGCCAAGTCAATATACTTGATTTATTTATCTGAGAGCAGTGCTGGCCGTATGGTAACGGCCCCGACTTACGAGTTGTAGGTCGCGAGTTCAAACCCGGCCCGGCATATTACTTTGTGTAATTTATGTCATCACCACTGCTCTCCAAACGGTGAAGGAAAACATCGTGAGGAAACCGGCATGTCCTAAAACCAACAATTCGAAGACATGTGACATTCACCAAACCGCACTGGGCCCGCGTAGTGGATTACGGCCCATTCCCTCTCTTAGAGAGGAGGCCTGTGTCCCAGCAGTGGGAACAAAAAGACTGATGATGATGGTGATGATGAATTTTATTTTGCTTTCAGAGGTCTAATCTTCTCAGTCCTGTTTCCCATCATCCAAGTGGTTGCGTTCTTCGCAGCTGTGGGTCACGACCCGCGGGATCTGCACATCGGAGTGGTCAATGAAGAAGCAGCCTTTTCTCCATGTAAGTGATGTCTAAATACGTATAAACAAGGGCGTCGCCAGCCGATGATCATACTTCATTTTCTACACAGTATAACTCTTAATTGCTAGCCTTATTTGTACAGTAACTTATAGAATGGGCATTACATTGTGGGAGACTGGTGCCTAAACTAAGCTTAAGGCCTGTATTTCAGGTCACCATGGCAGAAGGATGAATTGTAGTTACAGTCGAGAGCTTTTGAAGTTATAGCAAATGAAAACTTCAACCTTTTTCGTGCTAAAATTGGTGAAATACCCACTAATATGTCCAAGGAGACTGTAGTCACCACCAAAATTTTTACCATAATAGTGAAAGAAAGAAAAATAATTTATTTGGTACAGCATAAGCATTGAACATAACAATTAGGTAACACAAAAAAAAAAAAAAAAAAAAATAGTGTGCCTCGTGGCTGCACCAAAATAGGTCCAGTTCAGCATGAATGCCAGACAACTAGTGCCTGACGCTGGTAGTGCTAAATCTAGCACTGAAAGTGCTGAGTTCGCAACACCAAACGAAGCCCGTGGCGCCATATTGCCTGCCCCTTAGTTCCGGCAAAACCCACCAAAACCAAAGTGGCCCCCAAATGTTCCTTTTAATTAATCGAGTTTGTTTAAATAACAAGTTTACAAGTGGTTAACAAATGTTACGAAAAAATAAAGACATTTTTTTTCTCTATTCTTCCCACTCTTGGCGACGCCCTTGCATATAACTCTCTAGTATCCAAAGCCTAATCAGCCCCTCAGTGGTATTCAGCGTGGAGTAGGCGCGGGCTTGTGGAAGACGAACAATGGGTAGCTCATCGTCCGCTTGACTTATAAGGAGCGGTTTCCTTTACCGCTCTACAAAACCGTTCGTTCCGTTCTTCGTTCTTAGCCTCACGGTCCCTAGATGTAGCTCCGTAAAGCCAAAATTCCCTAAGATCTTTAATCTGTCGAAAATAGAATGTGTGTTTAAGGCTAGAGTGAACAGGCTCTTAATTAACAAGTGTGCCTCATCATCCACGATTGCATCACTGCTTACCATCAGGTGGGATGGCGGTCTTATCCCTGACAGCGATATCTACCAGACAACCTTGGGGTGGACTGTATCTACACCTACAGTATTGTCTTTAACATTTTACAGACGGATTAGACATCTGCAGTAACTCCAGCCTGGTGACGACGACGGTGAATGAAGATGAGACGTGCGACTACTACATGCTGAGCTGCTGGTTCCTCGAGGAGATGGAGAAGAAGATGTTGTTCCCGGTATATAATTCATCTTTGATATGCCTATTATTATATAGAGTGACTGAGTGACTGGTAATTGGTGACCGATACTGAAACACGTGATTGTAGTCATGATAACAAACAACTTTTACTATGGGACCAAAACGGAAATCACGAAAAAAATCTGCCAAGTCCAGTAGGGTAGGTAGTTGTCGGTCGTTGCGTACTAACTACCTACAGGTCATTGAACTCACCCAGCTGATTAATTTCGTACATGCGTGAATTCGAGTTTGAAAAAAAGTACTTTATTTTTTATTTTTATTTTCACAAATCGATAGTGTTTCATGTACCGAATCGACCTTCCGCGGGATTAAAACGACCAAAATTTAACGGTGTATAGGGTGACTGGTAATTGGTGACCGATACTTAAACACGTAATTGTAGTCGTGATAACAAACAACTTTTACTATGGAACCAAACCTGAAATCCCGAAAAAAATCTGCTAAGTCCAGTGCATTTATGTTCGCCTAACTGGACAAAATATACTCAACTTGCTGATCTTCTGAAGTATCGGTCACTAATTATCCAGTCACCCTATATACACCATTAAATTTTGATCGTTTTTATCCCGTAGAGGGTCGATCCGGTACATGAAACACTATCGGTTTGTAAAATTATATAAAGAAATGAAATACTTTTTTCTAAAACTCGAATTAATATACGCCTCGAAATTAATTTCTTTATGTGACATTGAATTCACTAATTAGAAAAAAATAAAACATATTTTTTCTTTTTCAACTTTCCAGACGCCATTCAACACATCAGAAGAAGCGAAAGATGCGGTGTCAACCGGCAAGCTGTACGGAGCGCTTCACTTCGCGAAGAACTTCAGCGCAGCGCTCGGCAAGAGGATCACGGACGGCGAGGTGGAGGACGACATCGTGGACGAGAGCAGCGTCAGCGTGTGGCTGGACATGACCAGTGAGTGATCACAAATCTGAAACGGTTATTTCAAATGTAACATTTAGTGTCGCCACATACGGACCTCAAAAAAACGCCGCCACAGAAAAACTTCGGCACAAAAATGCGCCGCCACAGAAAAACGTCGGCACAAAAAAGCGCCGCCACAGAAAAAAGTCGGCACAAAAAAGCGCCACCACAGAAAAACGCCAGCACAAAAAAAGCGCCACCACAGAAAAACGCCGGCACAAAGAAGCGCCGCCACAGAAAAACGCCGGCACAAAAAAGCGCCGCCAAAGCCGCACACGGGCCACGAAAAAACACCGCCATAAAAAGAAGCCGTTTCCAGCTTCTTTGTGTTTTGTTTCTTTAGCGCTTTTTCGTAGCGGCTTTTTTCTAGCCCCTGTCCGGCGACCCTTACAGGTACTTTTTAACTGTCAAATTGCTAAAGATGAACGCACACATATCCGAGCCGAACACATCAAACGAATTGAAAAATAAAAAGAATCTTAGAATTCTTTAGGAAATCCTATAAAACTCGGCACACCTCACCACACCGCGTTAAATCATCCGTATTGATATCTCTAGAATATAGGCACTATAGGTGGTTGCGCGAATTTGCTTGATGTTTTAATGGACTGTATGTTTGAAAAGCGATCTAAGGTTTGTTAACAATATGCAGGTACTGCGTCTAGCGTTTACTAATGGGATAAATGTATTGGGAAGGAACACTGACCTTTAGACTTCGTGAATGGTTACACGTGGCATCGGCCGATCCTCGTCTTCGCACATTTAAATCACTGCCAGGTCCTGTTTTGCACTACACTGCACCACTGTTGAGTTCTGAATGGTTGGAACACGAAATAGCCAATTTTCTTGTAATTTCGAGCGGGCGTGTTAGCGGTGCGGTCACATTCACAATCGATGCACAAAACGTCAATGTCAAAATCCTTTCTTGAGGTCGTGCGGGGAAATAAACGGAAGGGATAGGATTGCTAGGCCAAAAAAATAAATTACAAAAAACAAAATCGCGGAACATAGCAAATTGGCGCAACCATTCCCCCCGGGTTTGAAGGGTTACCTTCAAAGAAAAGAAAAAAAACAAAAGCGAAACTAAACCCTATTACTAATCTAAACTATCAATACTAGGTAGCGAAACAACTTATAACTAACTATGCCACTACTACTGATTAGGCAGAGGGCAGAGGCGAATAACCGGACGCAGGTACGATCCAGTTGCGGTTTTAACTTTTACGACTCGCGTTATTCCGTTCGAACCCGGAAAAACTTCTTCCACTACACCAAGAGGCCAGTGCAGAGGAGGCGCACTCTCAGTCTTCAGTATCACCACAGTACCGACTGTGACTGGATCTGAAGGAGTGTTCCACTTTGGACGCGACTGCAGCGTATGCAGATAATCTGTCCTCCATCGCTTCCAAAAGGACTGAACTAAGCTATCTAGCAGAGCGTGACGCGGGTGAAGCTGCAGTTTGTCAGTCTCGACATCTAAAGCGGGCAAATATTTAAGAGGAGTCGTCGTCAAGAAGTGAGCCGGCGTCAACGCTAGTGGCTCCGATGGATCACTAGACAAAGTCCGACACAACGGACGCGTATTCATCAACGCCTCTACCTGAGCGAGTACAGTGCTCAACTCCTCGTACGAGAGAATCTGTTCGCCTATGACCCGAAACAGGTGCGACTTAAGGCTTTTAATATTCGCCTCCCAATTGCCACCAAAATGACTAGCCGCTGGCGTATTGAAACACCAATCAATGCGATTCTCAGCTAAGACATGGGCGAATTCACTTTGGTAGTACTTGGAGCGTAAGAATGTGTGTAATTCCGAAATATTGCGTCGCGCTCCAACATAATTTGTGCCGTTGTCAGAGTATAAGCGCTTAACGGGACCACGGCGAGATAAAAATCGTTTAAATGCAGACATAAAACCCTGCGTACTCAAATCACTGGTTAACTCTATGTGAACCGCACGAGTTGTCATACAAACGAATAGGCAAATGTATGCCTTTGTGGAACGTATACCACGACCACGGGCAATAGTGACTTTAAACGGTCCAGCATAGTCCGTCCCAGTATGTATGAAAGGTTTCACCGTCTGTACAACACGACAAGAACGATGGTCGGCCATTTCCGGCGCGTTGAAACGCGGGCGGAGCTTAAAGCAGGGCACACATCTGTGCACTCTAGCGCGTATCAAATTGCGAGCGGAAAGTATCCAGTACTTCTGTCGAAGAATGGACATTAATAAATCGGGACCAGCGTGACAATTCACCTTATGGTGATAGTCCACCAACAAATCCAAAACGTGATCCCTGCGTGGTAGAACTACTGGATGCATTTGTTCAAACTCTAACTTAGCATTTCGCAGACGGCCACCGACACGAATGAGTCCGTCTTGCAAAAATGGTTTCAAATGCTGAAGTGCGCGACTACAAGGTTTTTGTGATTCTAAACTACGAAATTCTATTGAAAAATAAAATTTCTGCAACTCTCGAAGTACAACTGATTCAGCTCTATCCAAATCAGCTGCGATTATAGAACCACGCGATGGTAATAATCTCAAAAATCTTAGGACGTAAACTACACAGCGTAATAGTCTCGACCAAGACGAGACTCGATTAGACAACAACAAAACAACTGACTCTTCACGCGGAACTGATACTACAAGCGTATGTTTCTTCTCCTCGGGTGGTTCTGAAACAGTAGCGGGGTTAAACGGAGCATTTGGCCACTCGTTAGGAGTGGTATGCAGCCAGGGAGGGCCACAAAACCAAAGCGGATGATTTAAAATTTGCGCAGGAAGCAAACCACGTGAGAGACAATCAGCTGGGTTTTCTGTTCCAGCGACATGGAACATATTTTCCGGTGACAATTCAGCTTGAATCTTAGCCACCCTATTTGCGACAAACGTGCCCCATCGATGGGGTGAAGAGTGGGCCCAACATAGAGCAACGGTTGAGTCTGAAAACGCCACAATTCTCTCTATATTAATGCGAGGACGACAAGTTTTGACTATAGATGTAATCAATTGAACCAACATAAGAATAGCGCAGAGTTCGAGACGAGCAAGAGAGACAACCTTACGAGGAGATACCTTTGATTTTGCACTAATGAGGAAAACTGAAATGTTATCGCCATTTTGGACCTGAAAGTAAACCACTCCCCCGTAAGCCCTCTCACTGGCGTCTGCGAAACCTACCACATTAACAACAGTGTCTGGTACTATACCAACATGGCGAGGAATCTGTATCTGATCGAGCATTGGAAGCTCTTTCCTATAGCGAGCCCACAACTTGGCAACACTGTCAGGAGCGGTGTCGTCCCAATCACAGTTGGAAAGCCAAAGCTCTTTTATAAGCAGCTTTGCATATAAAACGACAGGAGCTACAAAACCCATTATATCCCATATCCGAGCTACACATGCTAGGATAACGCGTTTGGTACAAGTTGGCGGAGTCGAGCTAATTTTAAGACTGAACATATCAGTTGCGGGTGACCAACTTAAACCAAGGATCTTATGCGAATCACTATCATCGAATTCCTTTACCGAAGTCAACCGGTGTGACGGTGGAATCGACTCTAATGTAGCTTGCGAGTTGCTTGTCCATTTCACCAGATCAAATTGACCGGACTTCATGAGGCTGATTACTTGAGCAGCGGTCTCTATAGCCTCTGCTTCACTAGGTACACTGTACACAAAATCGTCCATGTACAATCCGGTTTCAATAGTGGCCCTTGCTTTCGGGTATGTATCACCCTCGTCAGCGGCCAACTGCTTGATAGTGCGAAGAGCGTGAAAGGGACTAGACTTAAGCCCAAAACAAACACGATTGAATTCGTAAACCTTCAAAGGTTCCTGCGGAGAAAATCTATACAAAAAGCGTTGGAATCTACGGTCACATTCTCTGATTCCAATACTAAGAAACATTTGCCGAATATCGGCAGAGAGCGCAATAGCAAACAAGCGAAAATTTACTATTATTTCAAATAAGTTACCCTGGAGGTTCTGACCACAATACAAGATATCGTTAAGCGATATGCCAGTACTAGTCTTAGCGCTACCATCCATAACCACACGCAGTTTAGTTGTAAGTTTGTCTTCTCTAACAACTCCATGGTGCGGGATGATGTAAAACGGGTAATCACGTGTCTCCTCAGTCTCGGCAGGCGCTGATGAGATATAACCTTTATCTAAATATTCGATCAGCACATCATCATAGGCTTGCTTCAACTTAGGAGACGCCTGCATCTTACGTTCCAAGCATAGAAAGCGTTTTTCTGCGGAGGCACGGGAGCCACCGAGCGAAAAAATATCACCCTTGAAAGGGAGCGCGACAACATAACGACCATCTTTATCACGAGTAGTCGTGCGGGTATAAATCTCCTCAGTGACCTGATCCTCAGGGCTGAGAATAGGTGGGACATTGACCTCTTCAATCTCCCAGAACTTGCGGATGGTAGACTCAAGCGGCGGCTCGACGGTGCAACAGTGCGACACAGTCGAGTAACTATTTAAATAAGCGGGTGCGGAGCCAACTATAACAAACCCGAGAACTGTTTCCAGTGCGTGCGGAGCGGGGTACATCGGAAGACCTTGAATTTTACGTGATAACTGGAGATGCGGGAGAATCGAAGCACCGATCAATAGATCGATATCTCCAGGGAAAGCGTAATTTCCGTCGGCTAACTGCAAGTTCTTAAACTCCGTCAGCATGGACGTGTCAACCGGTACCGTGGGCAACCGTTCCGTAATCTTATCTGCGACTAGCGAATCCATTTCAAACGAAATATTACGATTAAAACGTGAACTAAATATTATTTTAATGGAACCGTGAATGGTTGCCTTTAAACCTCCAAAACCTTTCACTTCTGAGCGGGATGACCAATTATTAAAACTAAAACCAAGGCGTTGACAACAATCCCGAGTAATAAAATTACTCTGGGAAGCGCCATCTAGTAGCGCTCGAACGGTGTGCGGTTTGCCAAAGGCATCTACAATGACAACTTGCGCGGTCGCAAGTAAAACGGTAGTGACTTGAGTACCAGCGGCGGAAAGCGAACACAATGTTACGTCGTTTGCACTTGCAGCAGGCCGCGCGTCACAAGCGTCGCGCGTCTGCGCAGGCTGCTGCTGCGATGGCAGCTTACTACTCTCAAAATGTAAGAAGGTATGATGTCTAGCTAGACATTTACGACAGCTACCACCACTGTTACATGACGTAACCAGATGTTTGTCACTTAGACAATTAAAACACAAATTATTAGTGCGGACAAACTTGTAACGATCACTAGGCGATAATCTCTGAAATTCCGAACACTTGTACAGCTGTGTATGGCTACCCTTACACAGAGAACAGTCAGGTGTTGAGGCGGTATTAACTAGCGTATGTGCAGTCTTGACTGACTTCGATGACGCGTCTATACGGCGATCGGAACCTGTCCTATTCGTGGCTTCATGACGTGCCGACGTGCGCTGCAACACCTTAATATGGTCGCGAATAAAAGATTCTAAATCTTCGAACTTAGGTATTTCTTTACCGCGCTGAGTCGTTTCAAACAGACGAACAGTTTCAGGATCTAATTTCTTTAAACCGATATACAAAAACAAAAAGTCACAGAGGTCATTGACCTTTAGGTTCTTTACTGCACGAACAGATGATGCGAAAATATTTAAAAACTTCTCTAAATTATGATCGTTACAAACGGAAAAACTTTTCAAATCGAATAATTGATCTAAATATGCGGTGGCTACTAATCGCTTATCTTCGTATTTTGTTTTTAAAGTGTTCAAAACTAAATTGTAATTTTCAGCGCTAAACGTAATTCCAGCACAGACAGCCTTTGCCTTACCGGTCAATTTTTCTACGAGATAATGCAATCTCTCGTGATCTGTCAGCGATGTGTTCCTATGTATTATATTTTCGAAACTATCTATAAATAAATTCCAATTTCGAATGTCACCATCAAATTCAGGTATTTGAATTGGCGGCAATCGTGGGCGTTCGCGAGGAGGGTTAGATAAACCACTCGCGGGGGGGGGAGTCTCTAAACTCCTAGCAATACGTTTGATACGACAATACAAGTCATCAAAGGACGACAATGCCTGATAACTCACACAGTAATCAGGATTTAACTCCAACTCTAAAATGTTTATATTCTTAATTGTAGATTTAAAATCCTCGCGCAAACTATCTAAAGTTTCCAACGAACACAAGAAAGCATCTCTAATCGCCAGATCCGAGGTTTGCAAAGATTTATCACAAATTGATTGAACACGTGAAAACTGTGAGTCCCTTTCAGCGTATAAAAGCTTTAACTGAACCTTTAAATCAGTACTAACCTTGGTTCCCTTAAGAGACATCTTGTCTTGATATATTCACACTATACACTCAAACAAACACTTAACGAATTATTAAGTAAGCGATAATTATCAGATAACAATATGGTAATATTGTAAACAACAAAGTGAACGGCGAACGAACGGAACAACATATGCGTATATAATCTATGGTTTATCCGTTTCCTACAAATATTCACTCAACAATGAACGGGTATTTTTGAAATGCGTCTACCTACATGCAATTTGTAGGATGGTCGAATGAATTTTGTCAAGAAAAAGAATGCGATCGATTTATATCTACGCTGATATTTACGTAGCTAACTATAATTATGCGGTGCGGTTGACGGCGTAGGTACCGTAATTATCAATGACTCTTTAACTATACGAGCGAAATAACGTATAGTTGCCTAAATGCCTAGATGCGGGTTTTCTACTATTATATCTAGGTAAACAGGCGCGTTGCGTTTATTCCCTATGGAACAAATACTATATTGCGAAATTACAAGAAAATGATTCACGATCCTGCTCGTAGGACCAAAAAGTAATGGTTGCTCGAATTTGCTTGATGTTTTAATGGACTGTATGTTTGAAAAGCGATCTAAGGTTTGTTAACAATATGCAGGTACTGCGTCTAGCGTTTACTAATGGGATAAATGTATTGGGAAGGAACACTGACCTTTAGACTTCGTGAATGGTTACACGTGGCATCGGCCGATCCTCGTCTTCGCACATTTAAATCACTGCCAGGTCCTGTTTTGCACTACACTGCACCACTGTTGAGTTCTGAATGGTTGGAACACGAAATAGCCAATTTTCTTGTAATTTCGAGCGGGCGTGTTAGCGGTGCGGTCACATTCACAATCGATGCACAAAACGTCAATGTCAAAATCCTTTCTTGAGGTCGTGCGGGGAAATAAACGGAAGGGATAGGATTGCTAGGCCAAAAAAATAAATTACAAAAAACAAAATCGCGGAACATAGCAAATTGGCGCAACCAATAGGCTACGAAGGAACGGGGTAGGTTTTTAGTCAGTAAGAGTCTGACACTACTTCCTGTTCCGCCCAAGGGCGGGATTTGTCATTGGATGATTTTACCTACCATAAAAAAAAAAACTATCCGTATTAGGAAATACTCCAAAACACTTAGACGAATTCGGATACACCAAAGCACTGCCTATTTAAGTCAATGTTATGGACTCACATTCTTGTTTCCCTTTCTTCATCATCCATTAAAAAAGCACTGACAATAAAAACCTCGTCAAGATCCATCACAATTCACATGTAATTTCAATGGGATAGATGTAAAGAAAATAGAAAATATTTCTTCAATGCGGTCGATTCTTTCGGTTTAGATATGTATGCGAGGCCTTCTTGACTTCGATTCGTTTGACGCGCTCAGCTGGGATAAGTGTGCTTCAACCTTTAATTGCACGTTCCAAAGCGTAAATCTCTATGGAGAAGAACTTGCGAGAAATTCAATGGCCATAGTTTTAAATCATATTATGAGTTACCTACGTCAATTTTGGTTACTTAAATATTGTAACTTAAATCTTGTCGCTTCTGTTACATAAAAAAAGGAAAAAAGTAATTAAAAAATAGAAATTGAAATAAGACAATAAACTTGTGGAAAGTAGTGGATTATGTAAAAAAAAATATATAAAATTGCAGCCGTTGTATGATAAACATACTAATTTACCTAATAATTAACTATATTATAATTTTTATCAGACCACCAGATCTCGAACTTCATGAAGACTCAGCTCCACAAGGCGTATGAGAGCTTCACGAAACGATCCATGATTGCATGTGGCCGACCAGAAAATTTAGTACAGGTATGTGATGAAATATCTTCTTCCTCCTGCCCTTATCTCATATTACTTGAGGTCGGCGCAACACGTTTATTTCTTCTACTCTGTCCTTCATATCACTCCTCACACAATCCATCCATCTTTCCTTTGGCCTCCCTCTCCCTTTCCATCGCATGTAATGAAATATCTACACTAGTAATTACATTCTTATTACACATAATTATGTTTGTCATCATTTTGCATAGCATTTTATTCAAAACAAATTTTTCTTCAAATGTTTCATAAACTAAGCTTAAGTTAGCTACTCAGAATTAGCGAAATAGATTTTTCAGATAATTATTTCGTTTTTTAATCGTTTTAACCTCGTAAGGCCCAAGGGATCTAATTTAATGACGAAACTATTTAGACATTCCGGTCCTAGATACTTTTTAAAAACATAAAATAGCCCAGCGTTCTAAAATTATAACATGATTAAGTAAACGTAATATTTGGTTTAAATAATGTAAAAAAAAACGTTTACCAAGATTTTAATATTTTAATATTTTTTTTATATCAAATAGTCAACTTTAAGTAGGTATAGGAAATACCACCTAAAAGAATGTAGCCAAAAGTATTAAAAAAGAAAAAAGTCCTGGACCTCAACTACTTACGACTATATTTAGTACATTAGGTTGTATTGTATATCGACCTAAATTTAGGTTGGGCCTTACAAGGACTTCTCAGGCACAAGTGTACCGAATTCGGTACACCTCGGTATAAGCTAACTTAAATTTTATGTTTACGTAAATAAGGTTTAAATTAGCTGGTATGAGGTGTACTATATTTAGTACACTGGTGCCTGAGAGGTTAAAGTTTCTCCCGTTGAAAAATAACACCCTCACCCCCAAATAATAACCCCTTTCCTATCCCTAGTCCCTTTGAAATAATTTCACGACTCTATTTGACATATTCCTTCTCAGAAGTATTTAGTTATTTTTGATGTCATTACTTTAAGCACTACTGCTTCAGATAAAATTTATACACGCATCATCATCGTAATAAGTATATAAAAGTAAGTACTTGCATGTAAGGTCTGTTACTATTATAATGCTCGTAAATATCTCTTCTTCCTGCCCTTGTCCCATATTACTTGGGGTCGGCGCAACATGTTTTTTTCTTCCACTCTATCCTGTCAGCCGTCACAATATCATTAACTCGTAAATATAAATCTACTATTTACTTGTAGGGTCGAGTTGAGCACCGTATTGGTGCAAAAAAATAACCGACTTCTGGTGTTTCTGGTCTTGTCTGTTGTTTGTTATTTAACACCGACTTCCGTAAATAAAGTTATTTTGATCGTTTTAGTCCTTTTTTTTGTAGTAAAGTCGGTTATTTCTTTGTGTAAAGTTTTTTATTTCACACTTTTTCGTTGTGATTTTTCAAGAAAAAATTTAGACGTGGTAGATTTTTTCTACTATCAAATTCGCCTCCAAATAAACGAAACATCTACCGTCATATCTGTTGCATTAAAAAAAATGTAGACAAGTGCAGTAATCTAATGTTACGATGTGTGCTACAGATTCCAGTGCATTTTGAGAAGCCGGTGTTCGGGAAGAGTGAACCGCAAGTCGTCAGCTTCATGGCTCCAGGGATTCTCATCACGTAAGTCACAAATACATAGCTGCTGTCCATGGACACGCGTAGCTTCATAAACGCGTATTCGTCATTATACGCTTGGTGTACCTACAGCCAAGGGCGTCGCCAGCCGATGATCAAGGGGCTTATTGGAAGTATAGAGAATAATGAAAAAGTTTTTTTTTAAACAATATAACTCCTAATTGCTAGTCTTATATCTATGGTAACATATAGGATGGGCATTATATTATGAAAGACTGGTGCCTAAACTAGGCTCTGAAGCTGTAAAGCAAGCCTGCCCTCCCTTGGCGACGCCCTTGTCTACAGCAACGTCGTACCGCTTAATATGAAAAAACTATACCTATTTTTTATTAGCTTTCTTGGTAATAAGTACTGCGATATTGGTGCTGGCACAGTCGAGTAACAAAACACAAAGAAGCTAATAAGTACCTAATAAAAAAAAAAGTACCTTAAAGGTACGTTTTTTTTTAATGCCGTAATTAGAGACACAATAGAAAGACAATAGGTGTGCGGACGCCGGCGTCCTCTTGGGAATTAATGAATCCAAAGTTCACTTATTATTCCAAGTAAATCCGAAGATATAACACTTCAAAGTAAATACACGCGAAAACCATAACCCTATCTTAGGAATGCTTAGATTAGAAGATCAGCAGGATCCATCATCCATTCATCGATAATTCTCTTATCTCCATATGAAACCATTTCCGCAGCATCCTCTTCTTCCTGTCGGCCATCGTGACGTCGACGCTGATGATCACGGACCGGCTGGAGGGCGTGTGGGAGCGCTCCGCCGTCGCCGGCGTCAAACCCAAAGAAATGCTCAACGTGCACATCACGCTGCAATCCACCATCATTATGTTCCAGGTTAGTATATCACCACTGCTCCTAAAACGGTTAAGGAAAACATCGTGAGGAAACCGGCATGTCCTAGAACCAAAAATTCGAAAATATGGGACTTCCACCAACCTGCATTGGGCTCGCGTCGTGAATTATGGCCCATTCCCTCTTCAAGAGAGGAGGCAAGAGTCCCAGCAGTGGGAACATTGAAAGGCTCATTATTGCTATGCTATTAGTTTACTAATTATTTCAGCCAAAAGATATCCACAGCTGGACAAAAAACTCCTACACAGTGGCTTAGCTAGGTGACCATAGCCAACCAACTAACCCTTCGGTAGCTATGCCTGTGCTCCCACAATAATAGCCACGTAGATCAGTCCAGTGCATCTGGCATCCAGCAACAATATTTACTCGTTCTCCCCAATGCTTCACGAATACAAGTGAACGAATACAAAGGTACAACTGAGAATTTGAAACGGATGAGACACGGGGATGATACGCGGATAAAACGCGGATTCTACATTTCTATATTACATTCCTAGCACGGTCATTGTATTTATGGGTGTATACTGTATATAGTGAGCATAATAATCTTTAAAGAAGCCAGTTTTTGCTTTTATGCAACTATTTTTTCTCATCTCGATTCATAACAATATTCGTAATATGATCAAGAGCTGATTCCTGAATTGAAAATTAAAACTGTGTCAGACTCTAAAGATAAAACTTTAAAGACTTCAAATTCTCAAAGCCTCAGATACACTAGGGACCGAAAGGTCCCCCAAAATGATGCGCAACACTGTCAAATTGTCCAACCACATGTCCCCGTAAAATATTTGAGGCAAGTTGCGGGATACTAGGTAACGCTTAAGCGTCACGTAGATGGAGCGTTGCACGTCCCATTTTTCGGAGGTTCATTTTATTCCTGAGGTCTTACGACGAACTAATCCATTTGACGGCCTAAACTGAACTGTTAAAGAGTCTATGTGACATTTTACCACGTCGTGGTAAGACCACTGATCAGAACCCCAATTTTTTGTAATACCGTACATAATATGCCTTAAAAAAACTCTTCAATCCATTCCAGACAATCGAGATGATGGCCCTGGCTTTCATAGGCTACGGCATTCCGTCTGTGGGCTCCAAGCTAGTCTGTGGAATGCTGCTGTTCCTGCAGGGCATCTGCGGCATGTGCTACGGATTCTTGCTATCAGTCTACTGTTCCAGCCATACCATGTCCTTCTTCGTCGCTACGGGCAGTTTCTATCCTATGATTTTGTTGTGTGGTAAGTTTATTTCCTAACCTTCTGTAAACTATATTGAGCTGCCAGTCGAACTGAAAGCAGTGCGAAATACCAGTACCTTTTTTATATGGAGACTGGCTACCTAGTCCCTCAGCAAGACAAGTGTCAGATTTTCTAGCTGGGCTTGAAGCATATTTGTGACAAAAGGCCTAAGGTTAGAAGGGATGTAAATAACTGAACAATTCCATGTTTGTTCTCCACGACGTTAGCCATAATTATACCGCCTGGCCTGTTGGTCTAGTGATTAGTAGCCCTGACTGCTACTGCCGGAAGTCGGGTTCGATTCCCACCCAGGACAAATGTTTGTGTGATCATTTGTTCTGTGTCAGGTGTAATTTATCTATATGTATGTATTTAGAAATATATGTTTATCAGTCGTCTAATACTCATAACACAAGCTCTGCTTAGCTTGGGACTAGACGACTTTGTGTGATAGTGTGTGTGATATTATACTAATATCACTACATTGTTAAGAACAAAGTCGCATCCCGCTGTCTGTCCCTATGTATGCTTAGATCTTAAAAACTACGCAACGGATTTTGATGCGGTGTTTTCCAAAAGATAGAGTAATTCAAGAGGAAGATTTATATTTGTATAATACATGCATAACACAATTATCACCATTGCACCCGTGCGAAGCTGGAGCGGGTCGCTAATTTATTATAATGAGCATCATTAGCGGCAATAGACACCTATTATGGTCGTGGGATTTAATTCAGACAGATGCTATACTTTGTTGTAATTTATTTGATCACCACTACTCTCCATACGGTGAAGGAAAATATTGTGAGGATATTTTAGGCTAGAAAAAAAAAATCGAAGACGTTATTCACAAATCCGCACTGGGCCCGCATGGTGGATTACGGCCCATTCTCTCTTTGAGAGAGGAGGCCTGAGTGCCAGCTATGGGAACCTCATGACGCTGATTATGGGCGTCTGAAATACGTTAGAAAAATTAAAATTAAACGCACGTTACACCATTAAACTGTTTTCTAATCTAACCTTTTCTTCTTTCAGGCATTCTCTGGCCACTAGAAGGTATGTCATACACTCTCCGCATCATAGCCCTAACCCTCCCCTTCACGATTCCCTCCAAGTCTCTCCGAGACATCATGGAGAAGGGAGCCACCATAACAGACCCCTCAGTCATCTACGGCTTCCTGACGACCATCGCATGGATAGCCATAACGCTAGCTTTAATTTACTTAAGATTGAAGATAAAGAAAACGTAAGATATTTATAAAAATCGGTTTTTTGAAGACTTTTATTGTTAGTAAAGTTATGTGATGTTGAAGACGGTGGGTGGTTGTTAGGAATTGTTTGTGTGAGGATAAAAATAATAAATCTTATTTGGATTTCGGTCGACTCGAGTTAAAAATCTACCAATATAGTAGGTTTTCTTTAGGTGGGCATTCATCTATTTCTCCCGCTCTGAGTGGAAGGAAGTGTCAGACTTTTACTGAATTAAACCTACCAGTTACCAGTGTTCCTTGAGTTGCTATCTGCGTTCCAAGCACGCAGTTATTTTTTTAGTTATTATCTACCATATTATGGACTTAGTATTTCCGAAATGGATATACCCCATAAGTACCGATGGTTATTTACGAAAGTTAATCTTTATGCCCAGATGAACCTTTTTTATAAAATAGTAAAACTCACACAAGCAATTCAATATACCGGTTCTTGACTGTAAAATGAACGGAATACAAAATCAAATGTGCATTGTATTATAGGGCCTTATTGTAAAGGGCGATTCACACATCCGCTGTACAAGTACAGTCATTGTGTTGAAACTGGTGGGAATTCGGATTCAATAGAAAATTGTTACAAATAATTTATTAATACGATCAATATTACATTGTTTATGTTATGAAATCGATGGCATTTATGACCCTTTATCGATTTGGGAATTTGAAGAATTGTGGGTATTTTTTTTCGTCACGGTAGCGACATCTGTTGGGAATTTATCTAATTAAAAAGTTACAATCTAAAAGAAAACCTAACTTTTAAATTGTTTTGTTTCTGATGGTTCATTAATCTTGTATTTTACCTGGACTATACTTAGTAATTAATATCATAATTTTATTGCCAATGTTTTAACTTTTTTTTAAGTGTGAATCGACCCTATCACCGGTTCAAAACCTGTGAATAATCTATATTTTCGGTTTAGTGGTATATTTAGTTTGATATAGGATTCTTTCGCAATACCAATAGTTAGGTAAAATTGGTAAATACTTCTCAATTTGGTTTCTATTTTGTGGAGGAAATCCTTTCTATCGGGTAGCCTGTACATAGCTATTAATTATATTTTAATTATTCTCTGGGATTGCAGAATATGTGATAATTATATACTTAAAATATTGTACTTATTTTTTACTGAATATTTTATTAAATTAGCTATTACTTGTATTCATAATTCGAGATCATTTCAGTACAGCACCACCAACACTTCGATCAACTTTGAGATATAGAAGTTTAAAAATAAAATTGATTATTGAGTGACCTAAAAGTTCAAATTAGCAAAACATTAGTTTGCTGTTCCAAACTTTGATTTTTATCTCGAATTCTGAATTCAAATATAATATATAATAAACTTTGGACATGCGATGGCTCATTAGTTATTGATACCTAAGTGCGGAGTTTCACGCACAAATCTAATTTGCCCATAAAAAAATACTAGCAGTATATTACTGCTAGAAAGTCGGAGGTAGACCATGACAAATGATTTTAGACGGTTGAAAAATTATGGAGTGTTTATGATATGTATTACGTCTAAAAATAGTCTTATATACGTATATGAAAGACTATCTATTAAAAGGGAAATGTTAATTCCTAAGTCAGATGTGCAATTTAAAGTTATACTGAAAGTGTATTTTCTATGCTGAGGGGCCGTCTATAAATTACGTCACAAATTAAGGTAGGAGGGTCAAAAATGTGTGACATTCATTATGTGACAAGGGTGGGGGTAGACATTTTTCTTGACGTCACATTTCCAAATCAATAATTACCACATTAAAAAAAAGCTTAAAAATATCCTACCTCTCTCTCTGATGTTGCTGTTAAACATTTTTTAATGTTTGATTATAATAAATTTAAATTCGTCGATTCTAAATACAAAATATGTGACATCACACAAGAGAGGGATAATCTCAAGAATGTGACCAGCTGTGACCAAGACGGGTCAAAAAATAACAAAATCTGTGACGTAATTAATGAAAGGCCCTTTTTTTTAAAAAATAAAAAACAAATGGAATTACTTTTCCAAATAAAATTCTACCATTATTTTTAGCATTATTTTTACCCACTGTTAGAAGAACACTACAAAATAATACTGAAATACAGAAAAAGTATTTGGTGTAACGCATTTTTATTGTTTAGTTAGTATAATCGGCTGCACGTCAATGTTAAAACTCCTACCTTGAGCTGACCTAGCATGACACTGAGTTTCAATAGAATAAGAGGTCAGCTTATTCTGGCACAGTTACCAATGACGTGCGGCCTATTGTACGTGTAGTATTAGAACATTTTGTTATTTCTTCTCATAGAGAGAATTTTGCCGAAGTGGTTACGTGATACCATGTGATTTGGGGTACCTATTTATGAATAAAGATTTTTTTCTAAGACATTTGTTCTTATTTTCTTCTCTTTTTTTAGTTTAATCTGAAGTCCGAATGTTTTTGTAACTAAAACACATATTGAATACAAAATAAATATCATTTATCGAAGAATCGAACCAAATAAAACGCATACAACCGAACATAGAACCTCCTCCTTTTCGAAGTCGGTTAATCATATTAATTATGAAAATGTGCTTTTCGATTTAAGTGTTTGTGTGTACATAAATGAACTAAAAAAGAATATCTAATAAAGATTCCAATCAAGACTAGAGG